>OU343036.1:17137390-18518072 GCA_910593735.2 Ectemnius lituratus | reverse complement strand
ATTCTGCTTACGACATTCGATTCCCCTCGTCAGTTTACGTCGGAATAGCACAATTTCCAGACCCGATTACGGTCCTGGAGTCCAGCATACTGGGAGATAGGTTTTGGCTTTAATACCGATTTTCTGACGAAGGAAGGCTCTGATTTGAATTCTGCTTGCGGCATTCGATCCCTCTCGTCATTTTACATCGGAGTAGAATGTTTTCCACACCCGATTACGGTCCAGGAAGCCAGAATACTGGAAGATAGCTTTTGGCTATTAGAGCGGTTTTCTGACGAAGGAAGGATCTGATTTGAATTCTGCTTGCGACATTCAATCAATCTCGTCATTTTACGTCGGAATAGCATGTTTTCCATACCCGATTACGGTCCTGGAAGCCAGAATACTGGGAGATAGGTTTTGGATACAGGAGCGATTTTCTGACGAAGGCAGTCTCTGATTTGAATTCTGCTTGCGGCATTCGATTCCTCTCGTCATTTTCCGTCGGAATAGCATGTTTTCCACACCCGATTACGGTCCTCGAAGCCAGAATACTGGGAGATAGGTTTTGGCTATAACAGCGGTTTTCTGACGAAGGAAGGCTCTGATTTGAATTCTGCTTGCGACATTCAATCCCTCTCGTTATTTTACGTCGGAATAGCATGTTTTCCATACCCGATTACGGTCCTGATAGCCAGAATACTGGGAGATAGGTTTTGGCTCTAACAGCGATTTTCAGACGAAAGAAGGCTCTGATTTTGAATTCTGCTTGCGACATTCGATTCCTCTCGTCATTTTACGTCGGAATAGCATGTTTTCCTCACCCGAATATGATCCTGGGAGCCAGATTACTCCGAGATAGGTTTTGGCTTTAATACCGATTTTCTGACGAAGGAAGGCTCTGATTTGAATTCTGCTTGCGACATTCGATCCCTCGCGCCATTTTACGTCGGAATAGCATGTTTTCCACTCCCGATTACGATCCTGGCAGCCTGAATACTGGAAGAAAGGTTTTGGCAATAACAGCGATTTTCAGACGAAGGAGGGCTCTCATTTGAATTCTGCTTGCGGCATTTGATCCCACTCATCATTTTACGTCGGAATAGCATGTTTTCCACTCCCGATTACGATCCTGGCAGCCTGAATACTGGAAGATAGGTTTTGGCAATAACAGCGATTTTCAGACGAAGGAGGGCTCTGATTTGAATTCTGCTTGCGGCATTCGATTCCTCTCTTCATTTTACGTCGGAATAGCATGTTTTCCACTCCCGATTACGATCCTGGCAGCCTGAATACTGGAAGATAGGTTTTGGCAATAACAGCGATTTTCAGACGAAAGAAGGCTCTGATTTGAATTCTGCTTGCGGCATTCGATTCCTCTCGTCATTTTACGTCGGAATGGCATGTTTTCCATACCCGATTACGGTCCTGGAAGCCAGAATACTGGGAGATAGGTTTTGGCTACAACAGCGACTTTATGACGAAGGCAGGCTCTGATTTGAATTCTGCTTGCGGCATTTGATCCCACTCATCATTTTACGTCGGAATAGCATGTTTTCCACTCCCGATTACGATCCTGGCAGCCTGAATACTGGAAGATAGGTTTTGGCAATAACAGCGATTTTCAGACGAAGGAGGGCTCTGATTTGAATTCTGCTTGCGGCATTCGATTCCTCTCTTCATTTTACGTCGGAATAGCATGTTTTCCACTCCCGATTACGATCCTGGCAGCCTGAATACTGGAAGATAGGTTTTGGCAATAACAGCGATTTTCAGACGAAGGAGGGCTCTGATTTGAATTCTGCTTGCGGCATTCGATCCCTCGCGCCATTTTACGTCGGAATAGCATGTTTTCCACTCCCGATTACGATCCTGGCAGCCTGAATACTGGAAGATAGGTTTTGGCTATAACAGCGGTTTTCTGACGAAGGAAGGATCTGATTTGAATTCTGCTTGCGACATTCAATCAATCTCGTCATTTTACGTCGGAATAGCATGTTTTCCATACCCGATTACGGTCCTGGAAGCCAGAATACTGGGAGATAGGTTTTGGATACAGGAGCGATTTTCTGACGAAGGCAGTCTCTGATTTGAATTCTGCTTGCGGCATTCGATTCCTCTCGTCATTTTCCGTCAGAATAGCATGTTTTCCACACCCGATTACGGTCCTCGAAGCCAGAATACTGGGAGATAGGTTTTGGCTATAACAGCGGTTTTCTGACGAAGGAAGGCTCTGATTTGAATTCTGCTTGCGACATTCAATCCCTCTCGTCATTTTACGTCGGAATTGCATGTTTTCCATAACCGATTACGGTCCTGATAGCCAGAATACTGGGAGATAGGTTTTGGCTCTAACAGTGATTTTCAGACGAAGGAAGGCTCTGATTTGAATTCTGCTTGCGACATTCGATTCCTCTCGTCATTTTACGTCGGAATAGCATGTTTTCCTCACCCGAATACGATCCTGGGAGCCAGATTACTCCAAGATAGGTTTTGGCTTTAATACCGATTTTCTGACGAAGGAAGGCTCTGATTTGAATTCTGCTTGCGGCATTCGATCCCTCTCGTTATTTTACGTCGGAATAGCATGTTTTCCATACCCGATTACGGTCCTGATAGCCAGAATACTGGGAGATAGGTTTTGGCTCTAACAGCGATTTTCAGACGAAAGAAGGCTCTGATTTTGAATTCTGCTTGCGACATTCGATTCCGCTCGTCATTTTACGTCGGAATAGCATGTTTTCCTCACCCGAATATGATCCTGGGAGCCAGATTACTCCGAGATAGGTTTTGGCTTTAATACCGATTTTCTGACGAAGGAAGGCTCTGATTTGAATTCTGCTTGCGACATTCGATCCCTCGCGCCATTTTACGTCGGAATAGCATGTTTTCCACTCCCGATTACGATCCTGGCAGCCTGAATACTGGAAGAAAGGTTTTGGCAATAACAGCGATTTTCAGACGAAGGAGGGCTCTCATTTGAATTCTGCTTGCGGCATTTGATCCCACTCATCATTTTACGTCGGAATAGCATGTTTTCCACTCCCGATTACGATCCTGGCAGCCTGAATACTGGAAGATAGGTTTTGGCAATAACAGCGATTTTCAGACGAAGGAGGGCTCTGATTTGAATTCTGCTTGCGGCATTCGATTCCTCTCGTCATTTTACGTCGGAATGGCATGTTTTCCATACCCGATTACGGTCCTGGAAGCCAGAATACTGGGAGATAGGTTTTGGCTACAACAGCGACTTTATGACGAAGGCAGGCTCTGATTTGAATTCTGCTTGCGGCATTTGATCCCACTCATCATTTTACGTCGGAATAGCATGTTTTCCACTCCCGATTACGATCCTGGCAGCCTGAATACTGGAAGATAGGTTTTGGCAATAACAGCGATTTTCAGACGAAGGAGGGCTCTGATTTGAATTCTGCTTGCGGCATTCGATCCCTCTCTTCATTTTACGTCGGAATAGCATGTTTTCCACTCCCGATTACGATCCTGGCAGCCTGAATACTGGAAGATAGGTTTTGGCAATAACAGCGATTTTCAGACGAAGGAGGGCTCTGATTTGAATTCTGCTTGCGGCATTCGATCCCTCGCGCCATTTTACGTCGGAATAGCATGTTTTCCACTCCCGATTACGATCCTGGCAGCCTGAATACTGGAAGATAGGTTTTGGCTATAACAGCGGTTTTCTGACGAAGGAAGGATCTGATTTGAATTCTGCTTGCGACATTCAATCAATCTCGTCATTTTACGTCGGAATAGCATGTTTTCCATACCCGATTACGGTCCTGGAAGCCAGAATACTGGGAGTTAGGTTTTGGATACAGGAGCGATTTTCTGACGAAGGCAGTCTCTGATTTGAATTCTGCTTGCGGCATTCGATTCCTCTCGTCATTTTCCGTCAGAATAGCATGTTTTCCACACCCGATTACGGTCCTCGAAGCCAGAATACTGGGAGATAGGTTTTGGCTATAACAGCGGTTTTCTGACGAAGGAAGGCTCTGATTTGAATTCTGCTTGCGACATTCAATCCCTCTCGTCATTTTACGTCGGAATTGCATGTTTTCCATAACCGATTACGGTCCTGATAGCCAGAATACTGGGAGATAGCTTTTGGCTATTAGAGCGGTTTTCTGACGAAGGAAGGATCTGATTTGAATTCTGCTTGCGACATTCAATCAATCTCGTCATTTTACGTCGGAATAGCATGTTTTCCATACCCGATTACGGTCCTGGAAGCCAGAATACTGGGAGATAGGTTTTGGATACAGGAGCGATTTTCTGACGAAGGCAGTCTCTGATTTGAATTCTGCTTACGACATTCGATCCCTCGCGTCATTTTTCGTCGGAATAGCATGTTTTCCACTCCCGATTACGATCCTGGCAGCCTGAATACTGGAAGATAGCTTTTGGCTATTAGAGCGGTTTTCTGACGAAGGAAGGATCTGATTTGAATTCTGCTTGCGACATTCAATCAATCTCGTCATTTTACGTCGGAATAGCATGTTTTCCACACCCGATTAGGGTCCTGGAAGCCAGAATACTGGGAGATAGGTTTTGGATACAGGAGCGATTTTCTGACGAAGGCAGTCTCTGATTTGAATTCTGCTTGCGGCATTCGATTCCTCTCGTCATTTTCCGTCGGAATAGCATGTTTTCCTCACCCGAATACGATCCTGGGAGCCAGATTACTCCAAGATAGGTTTTGGCTTTAATACCGATTTTCTGACGAAGGAAGGCTCTGATTTGAATTCTGCTTGCGGCATTCGATCCCTCTCGTCATTTTACATCGGAGTAGAATGTTTTCCACACCCGATTACGGTCCAGGAAGCCAGAATACTGGAAGATAGCTTTTGGCTATTAGAGCGGTTTTCTGACGAAGGAAGGATCTGATTTGAATTCTGCTTGCGACATTCAATCAATCTCGTCATTTTACGTCGGAATAGCATGTTTTCCATACCCGATTACGGTCCTGGAAGCCAGAATACTGGGAGATAGGTTTTGGATACAGGAGCGATTTTCTGACGAAGGCAGTCTCTGATTTGAATTCTGCTTGCGGCATTCGATTCCTCTCGTCATTTTCCGTCGGAATAGCATGTTTTCCACACCCGATTACGGTCCTCGAAGCCAGAATACTGGGAGATAGGTTTTGGCTCTAACAGTGATTTTCAGACGAAGGAAGGCTCTGATTTGAATTCTGCTTACGACATTCGATCCCTCGCGTCATTTTTCGTCGGAATAGCATGTTTTCCACTCCCGATTACGATCCTGGCAGCCTGAATACTGGAAGATAGCTTTTGGCTATTAGAGCGGTTTTCTGACGAAGGAAGGATCTGATTTGAATTCTGCTTGCGACATTCAATCAATCTCGTCATTTTACGTCGGAATAGCATGTTTTCCATACCCGATTACGGTCCTGGAAGCCAGAATACTGGGAGATAGGTTTTGGATACAGGAGCGATTTTCTGACGAAGGCAGTCTCTGATTTGAATTCTGCTTACGACATTCGATCCCTCGCGTCATTTTTCGTCGGAATAGCATGTTTTCCACTCCCGATTACGATCCTGGCAGCCTGAATACTGGAAGATAGCTTTTGGCTGTTAGAGCGGTTTTCTGACGAAGGAAGGATCTGATTTGAATTCTGCTTGCGACATTCAATCAATCTCGTCATTTTACGTCGGAATAGCATGTTTTCCATACCCGATTAGGGTCCTGGAAGCCAGAATACTGGGAGATAGGTTTTGGATACAGGAGCGATTTTCTGACGAAGGCAGTCTCTGATTTGAATTCTGCTTGCGGCATTCGATTCCTCTCGTCATTTTCCGTCGGAATAGCATGTTTTCCACACCCGATTACGGTCCTCGAAGCCAGAATACTGGGAGATAGGTTTTGGCTATAACAGCGGTTTTCTGACGAAGGAAGGCTCTGATTTGAATTCTGCTTGCGACATTCAATCCCTCTCGTCATTTTACGTCGGAATAGCATGTTTTCCATACCCGATTACGGTCCTGATAGCCAGAATACTGGGAGATAGGTTTTGGCTCTAACAGCGATTTTCAGACGAAAGAAGGCTCTGATTTTGAATTCTGCTTGCGACATTCGATCCCTCGCGCCATTTTACGTCGGAATAGCATGTTTTCCACTCCCGATTACGATCCTGGCAGCCTGAATACTGGAAGATAGGTTTTGGCTATAACAGCGGTTTTCTGACGAAGGAAGGCTCTGATTTGAATTCTGCTTGCGGCATTCGATCCCTCTCGTCATTTTACATCGGAGTAGAATGTTTTCCACACCCGATTACGGTCCAGGAAGCCAGAATACTGGAAGATAGCTTTTGGCTATTAGAGCGGTTTTCTGACGAAGGAAGGATCTGATTTGAATTCTGCTTGCGACATTCAATCAATCTCGTCATTTTACGTCGGAATAGCATGTTTTCCATACCCGATTACGGTCCTGGAAGCCAGAATACTGGGAGATAGGTTTTGGATACAGGAGCGATTTTCTGACGAAGGCAGTCTCTGATTTGAATTCTGCTTGCGGCATTCGATTCCTCTCGTCATTTTCCGTCGGAATAGCATGTTTTCCACACCCGATTACGGTCCTCGAAGCCAGAATACTGGGAGACAGGTTTTGGCTATAACAGCGGTTTTCTGACGAAGGAAGGCTCTGATTTGAATTCTGCTTGCGACATTCAATCCCTCTCGTCATTTTACGTCGGAATAGCATGTTTTCCATACCCGATTACGGTCCTGATAGCCAGAATACTGGGAGATAGGTTTTGGCTCTAACAGCGATTTTCAGACGAAAGAAGGCTCTGATTTTGAATTCTGCTTGCGACATTCGATCCCTCGCGCCATTTTACGTCGGAATAGCATGTTTTCCACTCCCGATTACGATCCTGGCAGCCTGAATACTGGAAGATAGGTTTTGGCTATAACAGCGGTTTTCTGACGAAGGAAGGCTCTGATTTGAATTCTGCTTGCGACATTCAATCCCTCTCGTCATTTTACGTCGGAATAGCATGTTTTCCATACCCGATTACGGTCCTGATAGCCAGAATACTGGGAGATAGGTTTTGGCTCTAACAGCGATTTTCAGACGAAAGAAGGCTCTGATTTTGAATTCTGCTTGCGACATTCGATTCCTCTCGTCATTTTACGTCGGAATAGCATGTTTTCCACACCCGATTACGATCCTGGGAGCCAGATTACTCCAAGATAGGTTTTGGCTTTAATACCGATTTTCTGACGAAGGAAGGCTCTGATTTGAATTCTGCTTGCGGCATTCGATCCCTCTCGTCATTTTACATCGGAGTAGAATGTTTTCCACACCCGATTACGGTCCAGGAAGCCAGAATACTGGAAGATAGCTTTTGGCTATTAGAGCGGTTTTCTGACGAAGGAAGGATCTGATTTGAATTCTGCTTGCGACATTCAATCAATCTCGTCATTTTACGTCGGAATAGCATGTTTTCCATACCCGATTACGGTCCTGGAAGCCAGAATACTGGGAGATAGGTTTTGGATACAGGAGCGATTTTCTGACGAAGGCAGTCTCTGATTTGAATTCTGCTTGCGGCATTCGATTCCTCTCGTCATTTTCCGTCGGAATAGCATGTTTTCCACACCCGATTACGGTCCTCGAAGCCAGAATACTGGGAGATAGGTTTTGGCTCTAACAGTGATTTTCAGACGAAGGAAGGCTCTGATTTGAATTCTGCTTGCGGCATTCAATTCCTCTCGTCATTTTACGTCGGAATGGTATGTTTTCCATACCCGATTACGGTCCTGGAAGCCAGAATACTGGGAGAAAGGTTTTGGCTACAACAGCGACTTTATGACGAAGGAGGGCTCTGATTTGAATTCTGCTGACGACATTCGATTCCCCTCGTCAGTTTACGTCGGAATAGCACGTTTTCCACACCCGATTACGGTCCTGGAGTCCAGAATACTGGGAGATAGGTTTAGGCAGTAACAGCGATTTTCTGACGAAGGAAGGCTCTGATTTGAATTCTGCTTACGACATTCGATTCCCCTCGTCAGTTTACGTCGGAATAGCACAATTTCCAGACCCGATTACGGTCCTGGAGTCCAGAATACTGGGAGATAGGTTTTGGCTTTAATACCGATTTTCTGACGAAGGAAGGCTCTGATTTGAATTCTGCTTGCGGCATTCGATCCCTCTCGTCATTTTACATCGGAGTAGAATGTTTTCCACACCCGATTACGGTCCAGGAAGCCAGAATACTGGAAGATAGCTTTTGGCTATTAGAGCGATTTTCAGACGAAGGAGGGCTCTGATTTGAATTCTGCTTGCGGCATTCGATCCCTCTCTTCATTTTCCGCCGGAATAGCATGTTTTCCATACCCGTTTACGGTCCTGATAGCCAGAATACTGGGAGATAGGTTTTGGCTCTAACAGTGATTTTCAGACGAAGGAAGGCTCTGATTTGAATTCTGCTTGCGACATTCGATTCCTCTCGTCATTTTACGTCGGAATAGCATGTTTTCCACTCCCGATTACGATCCTTGCAGCCTGAATACTGGAAGATATGTTTTGGCAATAACAGCGATTTTCAGACGAAGGAAGGCTCTGATTTGAATTCTGCTTGCGACATTCAATCCCTCTCGTTATTTTACGTCGGAATAGCATGTTTTCCATACCCGATTACGGTCCTGATAGCCAGAATACTGGGAGATAGGTTTTGGCTCTAACAGCGATTTTCAGACGAAAGAAGGCTCTGATTTTGAATTCTGCTTGCGACATTCGATTCCTCTCGTCATTTTACGTCGGAATAGCATGTTTTCCACACCCGATTACGATCCTGGGAGCCAGATTACTCCAAGATAGGTTTTGGCTTTAATACCGATTTTCTGACGAAGGAAGGCTCTGATTTGAATTCTGCTTGCGGCATTCGATCCCTCTCGTCATTTTACATCGGAGTAGAATGTTTTCCACACCCGATTACGGTCCAGGAAGCCAGAATACTGGAAGATAGCTTTTGGCTATTAGAGCGGTTTTCTGACGAAGGAAGGATCTGATTTGAATTCTGCTTGCGACATTCAATCAATCTCGTCATTTTACGTCGGAATAGCATGTTTTCCATACCCGATTACGGTCCTGGAAGCCAGAATACTGGGAGATAGGTTTTGGCTCTAACAGTGATTTTCAGACGAAGGAAGGCTCTGATTTGAATTCTGCTTGCGACATTCGATTCCTCTCGTCATTTTACGTCGGAATAGCATGTTTTCCTCACCCGAATACGATCCTGGGAGCCAGATTACTCCAAGATAGGTTTTGGCTTTAATACCGATTTTCTGACGAAGAAAGGCTCTGATTTGAATTCTGCTTGCGGCATTCAATTCCTCTCGTCATTTTACGTCGGAATGGCATGTTTTCCATACCCGATTACGGTCCTGGAAGCCAGAATACTGGGAGATAGGTTTTGGCTACAACAGCGACTATATGACGAAGGCAGGCTCTGATTTGAATTCTGCTTGCGGCATTTGATCCCTCTCGTCATTTTACGTCGGAATTGCATGTTTTCCATAACCGATTACGGTCCTGATAGCCAGAATACTGGGAGATAGGTTTTGGCTCTAACAGTGATTTTCAGACGAAGGAAGGCTCTGATTTGAATTCTGCTTGCGACATTCGATTCCTCTCGTCATTTTACGTCGGAATAGCATGTTTTCCTCACCCGAATACGATCCTGGGAGCCAGATTACTCCAAGATAGGTTTTGGCTTTAATACCGATTTTCTGACGAAGGAAGGCTCTGATTTGAATTCTGCTTGCGGCATTCGGTCCCTCTCCTCATTTTACGTCGGAATAGCACGTTTTCCACTCCCAATTACGATCCTTGCAGCCTGAATACTGGAAGAAAGGTTTTGGCAATAACAGCGATTTTCAGACGAAGGAGGGCTCTGATTTGAATTCTGCTTGCGGCATTCGACCCCTCTCTTCATTTTACGTCGGAATAGCATGTTTTCCACTCCCGATTACGATCCTGGCAGCCTGAATACTGGAAGATAGGTTTTGGCTCTAATAGTGATTTTCAGACGAAGGAAGGCTCTGATTTGAATTCTGCTTGCGACATTCGATTCCTCTCGTCATTTTACGTCGGAATAGCATGTTTTCCTCACCCGAATACGATCCTGGGAGCCAGATTACTCCAAGATAGGTTTTGGCTTTAATACCGATTTTCTGACGAAGGAAGGCTCTGATTTGAATTCTGCTTGCGGCATTCAATTCCTCTCGTCATTTTACGTCGGAATGGCATGTTTTCCATACCCGATTACGGTCCTGGAAGCCAGAATACTGGGAGATAGGTTTTGGCTACAACAGCGACTTTATGACGAAGGCAGGCTCTGATTTGAATTCTGCTTGCGGCATTTGATCCCTCTCGTCATTTTACGTCGGAATTGCATGTTTTCCATAACCGATTACGGTCCTGATAGCCAGAATACTGGGAGATAGGTTTTGGCTCTAACAGTGATTTTCAGACGAAGGAAGGCTCTGATTTGAATTCTGCTTGCGACATTCGATTCCTCTCGTCATTTTACGTCGGAATAGCATGTTTTCCACACCCGAATACGATCCTGGGAGCCAGATTACTCCAAGATAGGTTTTGGCTTTAATACCGATTTTCTGACGAAGGAAGGCTCTGATTTGAATTCTGCTTGCGGCATTCGGTCCCTCTCCTCATTTTACGTCGGAATAGCACGTTTTCCACTCCCAATTACGATCCTTGCAGCCTGAATACTGGAAGAAAGGTTTTGGCAATAACAGCGATTTTCAGACGAAGGAGGGCTCTGATTTGAATTCTGCTTGCGGCATTCGACCCCTCTCGTCATTTTACGTCGGAATAGCATGTTTTCCACTCCCGATTACGATCCTGGCAGCCTGAATACTGGAAGATAGGTTTTGGCAATAACAGCGATTTTCAGACGAAGGAGGGCTCTGATTTGAATTCTGCTTGCGGCATTCGATCCCTCTCTTCATTTCCCGCCGGAATAGCATGTTTTCCACTCCCGATTACGATCCTGGCAGCCTGAATATTGGAAGATAAGTTTTGGCTATAACAGCGATTTTCTGACGAAGGAGGGCTCTGATTTGAATTCTGCTGACGACATTCGATTCCCCTCGTCAGTTTACGTCGGAATAGCACGTTTTCCACACCCGATTACGGTCCTGGAGTCCAGAATACTGGGAGATAGGTTTAGGCAGTAACAGCGATTTTCTGACGAAGGAAGGCTCTGATTTGAATTCTGCTTACGACATTCGATTCCCCTCGTCAGTTTACGTCGGAATAGCACAATTTCCAGACCCGATTACGGTCCTGGGAGCCAGATTACTCCAAGATAGGTTTTGGCTTTAATACCGATTTTCTGACGAAGGAAGGCTCTGATTTGAATTCTGCTTGCGGCATTCAATTCCTCTCGTCATTTTACGTCGGAATGGCATGTTTTCCATACCCGATTACGGTCCTGGAAGCCAGAATACTGGGAGATAGGTTTTGGCTACAACAGCGACTTTATGACGAAGGCAGGCTCTGATTTGAATTCTGCTTGCGGCATTTGATCCCTCTCGTCATTTTACGTCGGAATTGCATGTTTTCCATAACCGATTACGGTCCTGATAGCCAGAATACTGGGAGATAGGTTTTGGCTCTAACAGTGATTTTCAGACGAAGGAAGGCTCTGATTTGAATTCTGCTTGCGACATTCGATTCCTCTCGTCATTTTACGTCGGAATAGCATGTTTTCCTCACCCGAATACGATCCTGGGAGCCAGATTACTCCAAGATAGGTTTTGGCTTTAATACCGATTTTCTGACGAAGGAAGGCTCTGATTTGAATTCTGCTTGCGGCATTCGGTCCCTCTCCTCATTTTACGTCGGAATAGCACGTTTTCCACTCCCAATTACGATCCTTGCAGCCTGAATACTGGAAGAAAGGTTTTGGCAATAACAGCGATTTTCAGACGAAGGAGGGCTCTGATTTGAATTCTGCTTGCGGCATTCGACCCCTCTCGTCATTTTACGTCGGAATAGCATGTTTTCCACTCCCGATTACGATCCTGGCAGCCTGAATACTGGAAGATAGGTTTTGGCAATAACAGCGATTTTCAGACGAAGGAGGGCTCTGATTTGAATTCTGCTTGCGGCATTCGATCCCTCTCTTCATTTCCCGCCGGAATAGCATGTTTTCCACTCCCGATTACGATCCTGGCAGCCTGAATATTGGAAGATAAGTTTTGGCTATAACAGCGATTTTCTGACGAAGGAGGGCTCTGATTTGAATTCTGCTGACGACATTCGATTCCCCTCGTCAGTTTACGTCGGAATAGCACGTTTTCCACACCCGATTACGGTCCTGGAGTCCAGAATACTGGGAGATAGGTTTAGGCAGTAACAGCGATTTTCTGACGAAGGAAGGCTCTGATTTGAATTCTGCTTACGACATTCGATTCCCCTCGTCAGTTTACGTCGGAATAGCACAATTTCCAGACCCGATTACGGTCCTGGAGTCCAGAACACTGGGAGATAGCTTTTGGCTATTAGAGCGATTTTCAGACGAAGGAGGGCTCTGATTTGAATTCTGCTTGCGGCATTCGATCCCTCTCTTCATTTCCCGCCGGAATAGCATGTTTTCCACTCCCGATTACGATCCTGGCAGCCTGAATATTGGAAGATAAGTTTTGGCTATAACAGCGATTTTCTGACGAAGGAGGGCTCTGATTTGAATTCTGCTGACGACATTCGATTCCCCTCGTCAGTTTACGTCGGAATAGCACGTTTTCCACACCCGATTACGGTCCTGGAGTCCAGAATACTGGGAGATAGGTTTAGGCAGTAACAGCGATTTTCTGACGAAGGAAGGCTCTGATTTGAATTCTGCTTGCGGCATTCGATCCCTCTCGTCATTTTACATCGGAGTAGAATGTTTTCCACACCCGATTACGGTCCAGGAAGCCAGAATACTGGAAGATAGCTTTTGGCTATTAGAGCGGTTTTCTGACGAAGGAAGGATCTGATTTGAATTCTGCTTGCGACATTCAATCAATCTCGTCATTTTACGTCGGAATAGCATGTTTTCCATACCCGATTACGGTCCTGGAAGCCAGAATACTGGGAGATAGGTTTTGGATACAGGAGCGATTTTCTGACGAAGGCAGTCTCTGATTTGAATTCTGCTTGCGGCATTCGATTCCTCTCGTCATTTTCCGTCGGAATAGCATGTTTTCCACACCCGATTACGGTCCTCGAAGCCAGAATACTGGGAGATAAGTTTTGGCTCTAACAGTGATTTTCAGACGAAGGAAGGCTCTGATTTGAATTCTGCTTGCGACATTCGATTCCTCTCGTCATTTTACGTCGGAATAGCATGTTTTCCTCACCCGAATACGATCCTGGGAGCCAGATTACTCCAAGATAGGTTTTGGCTTTAATACCGATTTTCTGACGAAGGAAGGCTCTGATTTGAATTCTGCTAGCGGCATTCGATTCCTCTCGTCATTTTACGTCGGAATGGCATGTTTTCCATACCCGATTACGGTCCTGGAAGCCAGAATACTGGGAGATAGGTTTTGGCTACAACAGCGACTTTATGACGAAGGCAGGCTCTGATTTGAATTCTGCTTGCGGCATTTGATCCCTCTCGTCATTTTACGTCGGAATTGCATGTTTTCCATAACCGATTACGGTCCTGATAGCCAGAATACTGGGAGATAGGTTTTGGCTCTAACAGTGATTTTCAGACGAAGGAAGGCTCTGATTTGAATTCTGCTTGCGACATTCGATTCCTCTCGTCATTTTACGTCGGAATAGCATGTTTTCCTCACCCGAATACGATCCTGGGAGCCAGATTACTCCAAGATAGGTTTTGGCTTTAATACCGATTTTCTGACGAAGGAAGGCTCTGATTTGAATTCTGCTTGCGGCATTCGATTCCTCTCGTCATTTTACGTCGGAATGGCATGTTTTCCATACCCGATTACGGTCCTGGAAGCCAGAATACTGGGAGATAGGTTTTGGCTACAACAGCGACTTTATGACGAAGGCAGTCTCTGATTTGAATTCTGCTTGCGGCATTCGGTCCCTCTCCTCATTTTACGTCGGAATAGCACGTTTTCCACTCCCAATTACGATCCTTGCAGCCTGAATACTGGGAGATAGGTTTTGGCTACAACAGCGACTTTATGACGAAGGCAGGCTCTGATTTGAATTCTGCTTGCGGCATTTGATCCCTCTCGTCATTTTACGTCGGAATTGCATGTTTTCCATAACCGATTACGGTCCTGATAGCCAGAATACTGGGAGATAGGTTTTGGCTCTAACAGTGATTTTCAGACGAAGGAAGGCTCTGATTTGAATTCTGCTTGCGACATTCGGTCCCTCTCCTCATTTTACGTCGGAATAGCACGTTTTCCACTCCCAATTACGATCCTTGCAGCCTGAATACTGGAAGAAAGGTTTTGGCAATAACAGCGATTTTCAGACGAAGGAGGGCTCTGATTTGAATTCTGCTTGCGGCATTCGATCCCTCTCTTCATTTTACGTCGGAATAGCACGTTTTCCACACCCGATTACGGTCCTGGAGTCCAGAATACTGGGAGATAGGTTTAGGCAGTAACAGCGATTTTCTGACGAAGGAAGGCTCTGATTTGAATTCTGCTTACGACATTCGATTCCCCTCGTCAGTTTACGTCGGAATAGCACAATTTCCAGACCCGATTACGGTCCTGGAGTCCAGAATACTGGGAGATAGGTTTTGGCTTTAATACCGATTTTCTGACGAAGGAAGGCTCTGATTTGAATTCTGCTTGCGGCATTCGATCCCTCTCGTCATTTTACATCGGAGTAGAATGTTTTCCACACCCGATTACGGTCCAGGAAGCCAGAATACTGGAAGATAGCTTTTGGCTATTAGAGCGATTTTCAGACGAAGGAGGGCTCTGATTTGAATTCTGCTTGCGGCATTCGATCCCTCTCTTCATTTTCCGCCGGAATAGCATGTTTTCCATACCCGATTACGGTCCTGATAGCCAGAATACTGGGAGATAGGTTTTGGCTCTAACAGTGATTTTCAGACGAAGGAAGGCTCTGATTTGAATTCTGCTTGCGACATTCGATTCCTCTCGTCATTTTACGTCGGAATAGCATGTTTTCCACTCCCGATTACGATCCTGGCAGCCTGAATACTGGAAGATAGGTTTTGGCAATAACAGCGATTTTCAGACGAAGGAAGGCTCTGATTTGAATTCTGCTTGCGACATTCAATCCCTCTCGTTATTTTACGTCGGAATAGCATGTTTTCCATACCCGATTACGGTCCTGATAGCCAGAATACTGGGAGATAGGTTTTGGCTCTAACAGCGATTTTCAGACGAAAGAAGGTTCTGATTTTGAATTCTGCTTGCGACATTCGATTCCTCTCGTCATTTTACGTCGGAATAGCATGTTTTCCACACCCGATTACGATCCTGGGAGCCAGATTACTCCAAGATAGGTTTTGGCTTTAATACCGATTTTCTGACGAAGGCAGTCTCTGATTTGAATTCTGCTTCCGGCATTCGATCCCTCTCGTCATTTTACGTCGGAATAGCATGTTTTCCACACCCGATTACGATCCTGGGAGCCAGATTACTCCAAGATAGGTTTTGGCTTTAATACCGATTTTCTGACGAAGGAAGTCTCTGATTTGAATTCTGCTTGCGGGATTCTATTCCTCTCGTCATTTTACGTCGGAATAGCATATTTTCCACACCCGATTACGATCCTGGCAGCCTGAATACTGGAAGATAGCTTTTGGCTATAACAGCGGTTTTCTGACGAAAGAAGGCTCTGATTTGAATTCTGCGACATTCAATCCCTCTCGTCATTTTACGTCGGAATAGCATGTTTTCCATACCCGATTACGGTCCTGATAGCCAGAATACTGGGAGATAGGTTTTGGCTCTAACAGTGATTTTCAGACGAAGGAAGGCTCTGATTTGAATTCTGCTTGCGACATTCGATTCCTCTCGTCATTTTACGTCGGAATAGCATGTTTTCCACACCCGATTACGAACCTGGGAGCCAGATTACTCCAAGATAGGTTTTGGCTTTAATACCGATTTTCTGACGAAGGAACGATCTGATTTGAATTCTGCTTGCGACATTCAATCCCTCTCGTCATTTTACGTCGGAATAGCATGTTTTCCATACCCGATTACGGTCCTGGAGGCCAGAATACTGGGAGATAGGTTTTGGCTCTAACAGCGATTTTCAGACGAAGGAAGGCTCTGATTTGAATTCTGCTTGCGACATTCAATCCCTCTCGTCATTTTACGTCGGAATAGCATGTTTTCCATACCCGATTACGGTCCTGGAGGCCAGAATACTGGGAGATAGGTTTTGGCTCTAACAGCGATTTTCAGACGAAGGAATGCTCTGATTTGAATTCTGCTTGCGACATTCGATTCCTCTCGTTATTTTACGTCGGAATAGCATGTTTTCCATAACCGATTACGGTCCTGATATCCAGAATACTGGGAGACAGGTTTTGGCTCTAACAGCGATTTTCAGACGAAAGAAGGCTCTGATTTTGAATTCTGCTTGCGACATTCGATTCCTCTCGTCGTTTTATGTCGGAATAGCATGTTTTCCACACCCGATTACGATCCTGGGAGCCAGATTACTCCAAGATAGGTTTTGGCTTTAATACCGATTTTCTGACGAAGGCAGTCTCTGATTTGAATTCTGCTTCCGGCATTCGATCCCTCTCGTCATTTTACGTCGGAATAGCATGTTTTCCACACCCGATTACGATCCTGGGAGCCAGATTACTCCAAGATAGGTTTTGGCTTTAATACCGATTTTCTGACGAAGGAAGTCTCTGATTTGAATTCTGCTTGCGGGATTCTATTCCTCTCGTCATTTTACGTCGGAATAGCATATTTTCCACACCCGATTACGATCCTGGCAGCCTGAATACTGGAAGATAGCTTTTGGCTATAACAGCGGTTTTCTGACGAAAGAAGGCTCTGATTTGAATTCTGCGACATTCAATCCCTCTCGTCATTTTACGTCGGAATAGCATGTTTTCCATACCCGATTACGGTCCTGATAGCCAGAATACTGGAAGATAGCTTTTGGCTATAACAGCGGTTTTCTGACGAAGGAACGATCTGATTTGAATTCTGCTTGCGGCATTCGATCCCTCTCGCCATTTTACGTCGGAATAGCGCGTTTTCCACTACCCATTACGATCCTGGGAGCCAGATTACTGCAAGATAGGTTTTGGCTATAACAGCGATTTCTGACGAAGGTATTCACTGATTTGAATTCTGCTTGCGGCATTCGATTCCACTCGTCATTTTACGTCGGAATAGCACGGTTTCCAGACCCGATTACGGTCCTGGAAGCCAGAATACTGGAAGATAGCTTTTGGCTATAACAGCGGTTTTCAGACGAAGGAAGGCGCTGATTTGAATTCTGCTTGCGACATTCGATTCCTCTCGTCATTTTACGTCGGAATAGCATGTTTTCCACACCCGATTACGAACCTGGGAGCCAGATTACTCCAAGATAGGTTTTGGCTTTAATACCGATTTTCTGACGAAGGAACGATCTGATTTGAATTCTGCTTGCGACATTCAATCCCTCTCGTCATTTTACGTCGGAATAGCATGTTTTCCATACCCGATTACGGTCCTGGAGGCCAGAATACTGGGAGATAGGTTTTGGCTCTAACAGCAATTTTCAGACGAAGGAAGGCTCTGATTTGAATTCTGCTTGCGACATTCAATCCCTCTCGTCATTTTACGTCGGAATAGCATGTTTTCCATACCCGATTACGGTCCTGGAGGCCAGAATACTGGGAGATAGGTTTTGGCTCTAACAGCGATTTTCAGACGAAGGAATGCTCTGATTTGAATTCTGCTTGCGACATTCGATTCCTCTCGTTATTTTACGTCGGAATAGCATGTTTTCCATAACCGATTACGGTCCTGATATCCAGAATACTGGGAGACAGGTTTTGGCTCTAACAGCGATTTTCAGACGAAAGAAGGCTCTGATTTTGAATTCTGCTTGCGACATTCGATTCCTCTCGTCGTTTTATGTCGGAATAGCATGTTTTCCACACCCGATTACGATCCTGGGAGCCAGATTACTCCAAGATAGGTTTTGGCTTTAATACCGATTTTCTGACGAAGGCAGTCTCTGATTTGAATTCTGCTTCCGGCATTCGATCCCTCTCGTCATTTTACGTCGGAATAGCATGTTTTCCACACCCGATTACGATCCTGGGAGCCAGATTACTCCAAGATAGGTTTTGGCTTTAATACCGATTTTCTGACGAAGGAAGTCTCTGATTTGAATTCTGCTTGCGGGATTCTATTCCTCTCGTCATTTTACGTCGGAATAGCATATTTTCCACACCCGATTACGATCCTGGCAGCCTGAATACTGGAAGATAGCTTTTGGCTATAACAGCGGTTTTCTGACGAAAGAAGGCTCTGATTTGAATTCTGCGACATTCAATCCCTCTCGTCATTTTACGTCGGAATAGCATGTTTTCCATACCCGATTACGGTCCTGATAGCCAGAATACTGGAAGATAGCTTTTGGCTATAACAGCGGTTTTCTGACGAAGGAACGATCTGATTTGAATTCTGCTTGCGGCATTCGATCCCTCTCGCCATTTTACGTCGGAATAGCGCGTTTTCCACTACCCATTACGATCCTGGGAGCCAGATTACTGCAAGATAGGTTTTGGCTATAACAGCGATTTCTGACGAAGGTATTCACTGATTTGAATTCTGCTTGCGGCATTCGATTCCACTCGTCATTTTACGTCGGAATAGCACGGTTTCCAGACCCGATTACGGTCCTGGAAGCCAGAATACTGGAAGATAGCTTTTGGCTATAACAGCGGTTTTCTGACGAAGGAACGATCTGATTTGAATTCTGCTTGCGACATTCAATCCCTCTCGTCATTTTACGTCGGAATAGTATGTTTTTCATACCCGATTACGGTCCTGGAGGCCAGAATACAGGGAGATAGGTTTTGGCTCTAACAGCAATTTTCAGACGAAGGAAAGCTCTGATTTGAATTCTGCTTGCGGCATTCGATTCCTCTTTTCATTTTACGCCGGAATAGCATGTTTTCCACTCCCGATTGCGATCCTGGCAACCTGAATACTGGGAGATAGGTTTTGGCTCTAACAGCGATTTTCAGACGAAGGAATGCTCTGATTTGAATTCTGCTTGCGACATTCGATTCCTCTCGTTATTTTACGTCGGAATAGCATGTTTTCCACACCCGATTACGCTCCTCGAAGCCAGAATACTGGGAGATAGGTTGTGGCTATAACAGCGAGTTTCTGACGAAGGAATGCTCTGATTTGAATATTGCTTGCGACATTCGATTCCTCTCGTCATTTTACGTCGGAATAGCGCGTTTTGCACTATCCATTACTATCCTGGGAGCCAGATTACTGCAAGATAGGTTTTGGCAATAACAGCGATTTTCTGACGAAGGAAGGCTCTGATGTGAATTCTGCTTGCGACATTCAATCCCTCTTGTCATTTTACGTCGGAATAGCATGTTTTCCACACCCGATTACGGTCCTGGAAGCCAGAATACTGGGAGATAGGTTTTGGATACAGGAGCAATTTTCTGACGAAGGCAGTCTCTGATTTGAATTCTGCTTGCGGCATTCGATTCCTCTCGTCATTTTACGTCGGAATAGCATGTTTTCCATACCCGATTACGGTCCTGGAGGCCAGAATACTGGGAGATAGGTTTTGGCTCTAACAGCAATCTTCAGACGAAGGAAGGCTCTGATTTTAATTCTGCTTGCGGCATTCGATTCCACTCGTCATTTTACGTCGGAATAGCACGGTTTCCACACCCGATTACGGTCCTGGAAGCCAGAATACTGGAAGATAGCTTTTGGCTATAACAGCGGTTTTCTGACGAAGGAACGATCTGATTTGAATTCTGCTTGCGACATTCGATTCCTCTCGTTATTTTACGTCGGAATAGCATGTTTTCCACACCCGATTACGCTCCTCGAAGCCAGAATACTGGGAGATAGGTTGTGGCTATAACAGCGAGTTTCTGACGAAGGAATGCTCTGATTTGAATACTGCTTGCGACATTCGATTCCTCTCGTCATTTTACGTCGGAATAGCGCGTTTTGCACTATCCATTACTATCCTGGGAGCCAGATTACTGCAAGATAGGTTTTGGCAATAACAGCGATTTTCTGACGAAGGAAGGCTCTGATTTGAATTCTGCTTGCGGCATTCGATCCCTCTCGTCATTTTACGTCGGAATCGCATGTTTTCCACATCCGATTACGATCCTGGGAGCCAGATTACTGCAAGATAGGTTTTGGCTCTAATAGCCATTTTCAGACGAAGGAATGCTCTGATTTGAATTCTGCTTACGGTATTCGATTCCTGTCGTCATTTTACGTCGGAATAGTATGTTTTCCATACCCGATTACGGTCCTGGAGGCCAGAATACTGGGAGATAGGTTTTGGCTCTAACAGCGATTTTCAGACGAAGGAATGCTCTGATTTGAATTCTGCTTGCGACATTCGATTCCTCTCGTTATTTTACGTCGGAATAGCATGTTTTCCATAACCGATTACGGTCCTGATATCCAGAATACTGGGAGACAGGTTTTGGCTCTAACAGCGATTTTCAGACGAAAGAAGGCTCTGATTTTGAATTCTGCTTGCGACATTCGATTCCTCTCGTCATTTTACGTCGGAATAGCATGTTTTCCACACCCGATTACGGTCCTCGAAGCCAGAATACTGGGAGATAGGTTTTGGCTCTAACAGCGATTTTCAGACGAAAGAAGGCTCTGATTTTGAATTCTGCTTGCGACATTCGATTCCTCTCGTCGTTTTATGTCGGAATAGCATGTTTTCCACACCCGATTACGATCCTGGGAGCCAGATTACTCCAAGATAGGTTTTGGCTTTAATACCGATTTTCTGACGAAGGCAGTCTCTGATTTGAATTCTGCTTCCGGCATTCGATCCCTCTCGTCATTTTACGTCGGAATAGCATGTTTTCCACACCCGATTACGATCCTGGGAGCCAGATTACTCCAAGATAGGTTTTGGCTTTAATACCGATTTTCTGACGAAGGAAGTCTCTGATTTGAATTCTGCTTGCGGGATTCTATTCCTCTCGTCATTTTACGTCGGAATAGCATATTTTCCACACCCGATTACGGTCCTGATAGCCAGAATACTGGAAGATAGCTTTTGGCTATAACAGCGGTTTTCTGACGAAGGAACGATCTGATTTGAATTCTGCTTGCGGCATTCGATCCCTCTCGCCATTTTACGTCGGAATAGCGCGTTTTCCACTACCCATTACGATCCTGGGAGCCAGATTACTGCAAGATAGGTTTTGGCTATAACAGCGATTTCTGACGAAGGTATTCACTGATTTGAATTCTGCTTGCGGCATTCGATTCCACTCGTCATTTTACGTCGGAATAGCACGGTTTCCAGACCCGATTACGGTCCTGGAAGCCAGAATACTGGAAGATAGCTTTTGGCTATAACAGCGGTTTTCTGACGAAGGAACGATCTGATTTGAATTCTGCTTGCGACATTCAATCCCTCTCGTCATTTTACGTCGGAATAGCATGTTTTTCATACCCGATTACGGTCCTGGAGGCCAGAATACAGGGAGATAGGTTTTGGCTCTAACAGCAATTTTCAGACGAAGGAAAGCTCTGATTTGAATTCTGCTTGCGGCATTCGATTCCTCTTTTCATTTTACGCCGGAATAGCATGTTTTCCACTCCCGATTGCGATCCTGGCAACCTGAATACTGGGAGATAGGTTTTGGCTCTAACAGCGATTTTCAGACGAAGGAATGCTCTGATTTGAATTCTGCTTGCGACATTCGATTCCTCTCGTTATTTTACGTCGGAATAGCATGTTTTCCACACCCGATTACGCTCCTCGAAGCCAGAATACTGGGAGATAGGTTGTGGCTATAACAGCGAGTTTCTGACGAAGGAATGCTCTGATTTGAATATTGCTTGCGACATTCGATTCCTCTCGTCATTTTACGTCGGAATAGCGCGTTTTGCACTATCCATTACTATCCTGGGAGCCAGATTACTGCAAGATAGGTTTTGGCAATAACAGCGATTTTCTGACGAAGGAAGGCTCTGATGTGAATTCTGCTTGCGACATTCAATCCCTCTTGTCATTTTACGTCGGAATAGCATGTTTTCCACACCCGATTACGGTCCTGGAAGCCAGAATACTGGGAGATAGGTTTTGGATACAGGAGCGATTTTCTGACGAAGGCAGTCTCTGATTTGAATTCTGCTTGCGGCATTCGATTCCTCTCGTCATTTTACGTCGGAATAGCATGTTTTCCATACCCGATTACGGTCCTGGAGGCCAGAATACTGGGAGATAGGTTTTGGCTCTAACAGCAATCTTCAGACGAAGGAAGGCTCTGATTTGAATTCTGCTTGCGGCATTCGATTCCACTCGTCATTTTACGTCGGAATAGCACGGTTTCCACACCCGATTACGGTCCTGGAAGCCAGAATACTGGAAGATAGCTTTTGGCTATAACAGCGGTTTTCTGACGAAGGAACGATCTGATTTGAATTCTGCTTGCGACATTCGATTCCTCTCGTTATTTTACGTCGGAATAGCATGTTTTCCACACCCGATTACGCTCCTCGAAGCCAGAATACTGGGAGATAGGTTGTGGCTATAACAGCGAGTTTCTGACGAAGGAATGCTCTGATTTGAATACTGCTTGCGACATTCGATTCCTCTCGTCATTTTACGTCGGAATAGCGCGTTTTGCACTATCCATTACTATCCTGGGAGCCAGATTACTGCAAGATAGGTTTTGGCAATAACAGCGATTTTCTGACGAAGGAAGGCTCTGATTTGAATTCTGCTTGCGGCATTCGATCCCTCTCGTCATTTTACGTCGGAATCGCATGTTTTCCACATCCGATTACGATCCTGGGAGCCAGATTACTGCAAGATAGGTTTTGGCTCTAATAGCCATTTTCAGACGAAGGAATGCTCTGATTTGAATTCTGCTTACGGTATTCGATTCCTGTCGTCATTTTACGTCGGAATAGTATGTTTTCCATACCCGATTACGGTCCTGGAGGCCAGAATACTGGGAGATAGGTTTTGGCTCTAACAGCGATTTTCAGACGAAGGAATGCTCTGATTTGAATTCTGTTTGCGACATTCGATTCCTCTCGTTATTTTACGACGGAATAGCATGTTTTCCATACCCGATTACGGTCCTGATATCCAGAATACTGGGAGACAGGTTTTGGCTCTAACAGCGATTTTCAGACGAAAGAAGGCTCTGATTTTGAATTCTGCTTGCGACATTCGATTCCTCTCGTCATTTTACGTCGGAATAGCATGTTTTCCCCACCCGATTACGGTCCTCGAAGCCAGAATACTGGGAGATAGGTTTTGGCTATAACAGCGGTTTTCTGACGAAGGAAGGCTCTGATTTTGAATTCTGCTTGCGACATTCGATTCCTCTCGTCGTTTTACGTCGGAATAGCATGTTTTCCACACCCGATTACGATCCTGGGAGCCAGATTACTCCAAGATAGGTTTTGGCTTTAATACCGATTTTCTGACAAAGGCAGTCTCTGATTTGAATTCTGCTTCCGGCATTCGATCCCTCTCGTCATTTTACGTCGGAATAGCATGTTTTCCACACCCGATTACGATCCTGGGAGCCAGATTACTCCAAGATAGGTTTTGGCTTTAATACCGATTTTCTGACGAAGGAAGTCTCTGATTTGAATTCTGCTTGCGGGATTCGATTGCTCTCGTCATTTTACGTCGGAATAGCATATTTTCCACACCCGATTACGATCCTGGCAGCCTGAATACTGGAAGATAGCCTTTGGCTAGAACAGCGGTTTTCTGACGAAAGAAGGCTCTGATTTGAATTCTGCGACATTCAATCCCTCTCGTCATTTTACGTCGGAATAGCATGTTTTCCATACCCGATTACGGTCCTGATAGCCAGAATACTGGGAGATAGGTTTTGGCTCTAACAGCGATTTTCTGACGAAGGAGGGCTCTGATTTGAATTCTGCTTGCGACATTCGATTCCTCTCGTCATTTTACGTCGGAATAGCATGTTTTCCACACCCGATTACGATCCTGGGAGCCAGATTACTTCAAGGTAGGTTTTGGCTTTAATACCGATTTTCTGACGAAGGCAGTCTCTGATTTGAATTCTGCATGCGGCATTCGATTCCTCTCGTCATTTTACGTCGGAATAGCATGTTTTCCACACCCGATTACGATCCTGGGAGCCAGATTACTCCAAGATAGGTTTTGGATTTAATACCGATTTTCTGACGAAGGAAGGCTCTGATTTGAATTCTGCTTGCGGCATTCGATCCCTCTCGCCATTTTACGTCGGAATAGCGCGTTTTCCACTACCCATTACGATCCTGGGAGCCAGATTACTGCAAGATAGGTTTTGGCTATAACAGCGATTTCTGACGAAGGTATTCACTGATTTGAATTCTGCTTGCGACATTCGATTCCTCTCGTCATTTTACGTCGGAATAGCATGTTTTCCCCACCCGATTACGGTCCTCGAAGCCAGAATACTGGGAGATAGGTTTTGGCTATAACAGCGGTTTTCTGACGAAGGAAGGCTCTGATTTGAATTCTGCTTGCGACATTCAATCCCTCTCGTCATTTTACGTCGGAATAGCCTGTTTTCCATACCCGGTTACGGTCCTGATAGCCAGAATACTGGGAGATAGGTTTTGGCTCTAACAGCGATTTTCAGACGAAAGAAGGCTCTGATTTTGAATTCTGCTTGCGACATTCGATTCCTCTCGTCGTTTTACGTCGGAATAGCATGTTTTCCACACCCGATTACGATCCTGGGAGCCAGATTACTCCAAGATAGGTTTTGGCTTTAATACCGATTTTCTGACAAAGGCAGTCTCTGATTTGAATTCTGCTTCCGGCATTCGATCCCTCTCGTCATTTTACGTCGGAATAGCATGTTTTCCACACCCGATTACGATCCTGGGAGCCAGATTACTCCAAGATAGGTTTTGGCTTTAATACCGATTTTCTGACGAAGGAAGTCTCTGATTTGAATTCTGCTTGCGGGATTCGATTGCTCTCGTCATTTTACGTCGGAATAGCATATTTTCCACACCCGATTACGATCCTGGCAGCCTGAATACTGGAAGATAGCCTTTGGCTATAACAGCGGTTTTCTGACGAAAGAAGGCTCTGATTTGAATTCTGCGACATTCAATCCCTCTCGTCATTTTACGTCGGAATAGCATGTTTTCCATACCCGATTACGGTCCTGATAGCCAGAATACTGGGAGATAGGTTTTGGCTCTAACAGCGATTTTCAGACGAAGGAATGCTCTGATTTGAATTCTGCTTGCGACATTCGATTCCTCTCGTTATTTTACGTCGGAATAGCATGTTTTCCACACCCGATTACGCTCCTCGAAGCCAGAATACTGGGAGATAGGTTGTGGCTATAACAGCGAGTTTCTGACGAAGGAATGCTCTGATTTGAATACTGCTTGCGACATTCGATTCCTCTCGTCATTTTACGTCGGAATAGCGCGTTTTGCACTATCCATTACTATCCTGGGAGCCAGATTACTGCAAGATAGGTTTTGGCAATAACAGCGATTTTCTGACGAAGGAAGGCTCTGATTTGAATTCTGCTTGCGCCATTCGATCCCTCGCGTCATTTTACGTCGGAATAGCATGTTTTCCATACCCGATTACGGTCCTGGAAGCCAGAATACTGGGAGATAGGTTTTGGCTCTAACAGCAATTTTCAGACGAAGGAAGGCTCTGATTTGAATTCTGCTTGCGGCATTCGATTCCTCTCGCCATTTTACGTCGGAATAGCGCGTTTTCCACTACCCATTACGATCCTGGGAGCCAGATTACTTCAAGGTAGGTTTTGGCTTTAATACCGATTTTCTGACGAAGGCAGTCTCTGATTTGAATTCTGCATGCGGCATTCGATTCCTCTCGTCATTTTACGTCGGAATAGCATGTTTTCCACACCCGATTACGATCCTGGGAGCCAGATTACTCCAAGATAGGTTTTGGATTTAATACCGATTTTCTGACGAAGGAAGGCTCTGATTTGAATTCTGCTTGCGGCATTCGATCCCTCTCGCCATTTTACGTCGGAATAGCGCGTTTTCCACTACCCATTACGATCCTGGGAGCCAGATTACTGCAAGATAGGTTTTGGCTATAACAGCGATTTCTGACGAAGGTATTCACTGATTTGAATTCTGCTTGCGGCATTCGATTCCACTCGTCATTTTACGTCGGAATAGCACGGTTTCCAGACCCGATTACGGTCCTGGAAGCCAGAATACTGGAAGATAGCTTTTGGCTATAACAGCGGTTTTCTGACGAAGGAACGATCTGATTTGAATTCTGCTTGCGACATTCAATCCCTCTCGTCATTTTACGTCGGAATAGCATGTTTTCCATACCCGATTACGGTCCTGGAGGCCAGAATACTGGGAGATAGGTTTTGGATACAGGAGCGGTTTTCTGACGAAAGAAGGCTCTGATTTGAATTCTGCGACATTCAATCCCTCTCGTCATTTTACGTCGGAATAGCATGTTTTCCATACCCGATTACGGTCCTGGAAGCCAGATTACTCCAAGATAGGTTTTGGATTTAATACCGATTTTCTGACGAAGGAAGGCTCTGATTTGAATTCTGCTTACGGCATTCGATCCCTCTCGCCATTTTACGTCGGAATAGCCTGTTTTCCATACCCGGTTACGGTCCTGATAGCCAGAATACTGGGAGATAGGTTTTGGCTCTAACAGCGATTTTCAGACGAAAGAAGGCTCTGATTTTGAATTCTGCTTGCGACATTCGATTCCTCTCGTCGTTTTACGTCGGAATAGCATGTTTTCCACACCCGATTACGATCCTGGGAGCCAGATTACTCCAAGATAGGTTTTGGCTTTAATACCGATTTTCTGACGAAGGCAGTCTCTGATTTGAATTCTGCTTCCGGCATTCGATCCCTCTCGTCATTTTACGTCGGAATAGCATGTTTTCCACACCCGATTACGATCCTGGGAGCCAGATTACTCCAAGATAGGTTTTGGCTTTAATACCGATTTTCTGACGAAGGAAGTCTCTGATTTGAATTCTGCTTGCGGGATTCGATTGCTCTCGTCATTTTACGTCGGAATAGCATATTTTCCACACCCGATTACGATCCTGGCAGCCTGAATACTAGAAGATAGCTTTTGGCTATAACAGCGGTTTTCTGACGAAAGAAGGCTCTGATTTGAATTCTGCGACATTCAATCCCTCTCGTCATTTTACGTCGGAATAGCATGTTTTCCATACCCGATTACGGTCCTGATAGCCAGAATACTGGGAGATAGGTTTTGGCTCTAACAGTGATTTTCAGACGAAGGAAGGCTCTGATTTGAATTCTGCTTGCGACATTCGATTGCTCTCGTCATTTTACGTCGGAATAGCATGTTTTCCACACCCGATTACGATCCTGGGAGCCAGATTACTTCAAGGTAGGTTTTGGCTTTAATACCGATTTTCTGACGAAGGCAGTCTCTGATTTGAATTCTGCATGCGGCATTCGATTCCTCTCGTCATTTTACGTCGGAATAGCATGTTTTCCACACCCGATTACGATCCTGGGAGCCAGATTACTCCAAGATAGGTTTTGGATTTAATACCGATTTTCTGACGAAGGCAGTCTCTGATTTGAATTCTGCTTCCGACATACGATCCCTCTCGTCATTTTACGTCGGAATAGCATGTTTTCCACACCCGATTACGATCCTGGCAGCCTGAATACTGTAAGATAGGTTTTGGCTATAACAGCGGTTTTCTGACGAAAGAAGGCTCTGATTTGAATTCTGCGACATTCAATCCCTCTCGTCATTTTACGTCGGAATAGCATGTTTTCCATACCCGATTACGGTCCTGATAGCCAGAATACTGGGAGATAGGTTTTGGCTCTAACAGTGATTTTCAGACGAAGGAAGGCTCTGATTTGAATTCTGCTTCCGGCATTCGATTCCTCTCGTCATTTTACGTCGGAATAGCATGTTTTCCACACCCGATTACGATCCTGGGAGCCAGATTACTCCAAGATAGGTTTTGGATTTAATACCGATTTTCTGACGAAGGAAGGCTCTGATTTGAATTCTGCTTGCGGCATTCGATCCCTCTCGCCATTTTACGTCGGAATAGCGCGTTTTCCACTACCCATTACGATCCTGGGAACCAGATTACTGCAAGATAGGTTTTGGCTATAACAGCGATTTCTGACGAAGGTATTCACTGATTTGAATTCTGCTTGCGGCATTCGATTCCACTCGCCATTTTACGTCGGAATAGCGCGTTTTCCACTACCCATTACGATCCTGGGAACCAGATTACTGCAAGATAGGTTTTGGCTATAACAGCGATTTCTGACAAAGGTATTCACTGATTTGAATTCTGCTTGCGGCATTCGATTCCACTCGTCATTTTACGTCGGAATAGCACGGTTTCCAGACCCGATTACGGTCCTGGAAGCCAGAATACTGGAAGATAGCTTTTGGCTATAACAGCGGTTTTCTGACGAAGGAACGATCTGATTTGAATTCTGCTTGCGACATTCAATCCCTCTCGTCATTTTACGTCGGAATAGCATGTTTTCCATACCCGATTACGGTCCTGGAAGCCAGAATACTGGAAGATAGCTTTTGGCTATAACAGCGGTTTTCTGACGAAGGAACGATCTGATTTGAATTCTGCTTGCGACATTCAATCCCTCTCGTCATTTTACGTCGGAATAGCATGTTTTCCACACCCGATTACGATCCTGGGAGCCAGATTACTCCAAGATAGGTTTTGGATTTAATACCGATTTTCTGACGAAGGAAGGCTCTGATTTGAATTCTGCTTGCGGCATTCGATCCCTCTCGCCATTTTACGTCGGAATAGCGCGTTTTCCACTACCCATTACGATCCTGGGAGCCAGATTACTGCAAGATAGGTTTTGGCTATAACAGCGATTTCTGACGAAGGTATTCACTGATTTGAATTCTGCTTGCGGCATTCGATTCCACTCGTCATTTTACGTCGGAATAGCACGGTTTCCAGACCCGATTACGGTCCTGGAAGCCAGAATACTGGAAGATAGCTTTTGGCTATAACAGCGGTTTTCTGACGAAGGAACGATCTGATTTGAATTCTGCTTGCGACATTCAATCCCTCTCGTCATTTTACGTCGGAATAGCATGTTTTCCATACCCGATTACGGTCCTGGAGGCCAGAATACTGGGAGATAGGTTTTGGCTCTAACAGCAATTTTCAGACGAAGGAAGGCTCTGATTTGAATTCTGCTTGCGGCATTCGATTCCTCTCTTCATTTTACGCCGGAGTAGCACGTTTTCCTCTCCCGATTGCGATCCTGGCAACCTGAATACTGGGAGATAGGTTTTGGCTCTAACAGCGATTTTCAGACGAAGGAATGCTCTGATTTGAATTCTGCTTGCGACATTCGATTCCTCTCGTTATTTTACGTCGGAATAGCATGTTTTCCACACCCGATTACGCTCCTCGAAGCCAGAATACTGGGAGATAGGTTGTGGCTATAACAGCGAGTTTCTGACGAAGGAATGCTCTGATTTGAATACTGCTTGCGACATTCGATTCCTCTCGTCATTTTACGTCGGAATAGCGCGTTTTGCACTATCCATTACTATCCTGGGAGCCAGATTACTGCAAGATAGGTTTTGGCAATAACAGCGATTTTCTGACGAAGGAAGGCTCTGATTTGAATTCTGCTTGCGGCATTCGATCCCTCTCGTCATTTTACGTCGGAATAGCATGTTTTCCATACCCGATTACGGTCCTGGAAGCCAGAATACTGGGAGATAGGTTTTGGATACAGGAGCGGTTTTCTGACGAAAGAAGGCTCTGATTTGAATTCTGCGACATTCAATCCCTCTCGTCATTTTACGTCGGAATAGCATGTTTTCCATACCCGATTACGGTCCTGGAAGCCAGATTACTCCAAGATAGGTTTTGGATTTAATACCGATTTTCTGACGAAGGAAGGCTCTGATTTGAATTCTGCTTACGGCATTCGATCCCTCTCGCCATTTTACGTCGGAATAGCCTGTTTTCCATACCCGGTTACGGTCCTGATAGCCAGAATACTGGGAGATAGGTTTTGGCTCTAACAGAGATTTTCAGACGAAAGAAGGCTCTGATTTTGAATTCTGCTTGCGACATTCGATTCCTCTCGTCGTTTTACGTCGGAATAGCATGTTTTCCACACCCGATTACGATCCTGGGAGCCAGATTACTCCAAGATAGGTTTTGGCTTTAATACCGATTTTCTGACGAAGGCAGTCTCTGATTTGAATTCTGCTTCCGGCATTCGATCCCTCTCGTCATTTTACGTCGGAATAGCATGTTTTCCACACCCGATTACGATCCTGGGAGCCAGATTACTCCAAGATAGGTTTTGGCTTTAATACCGATTTTCTGACGAAGGAAGTCTCTGATTTGAATTCTGCTTGCGGGATTCGATTGCTCTCGTCATTTTACGTCGGAATAGCACGTTTTCCACACCCGATTACGATCCTGGCAGCCTGAATACTGGAAGATAGCTTTTGGCTATAACAGCGGTTTTCTGACGAAGGAACGATCTGATTTGAATTCTGCTTGCGACATTCAATCCCTCTCGTCATTTTACGTCGGAATAGCATGTTTTCCATACCCGATTACGGTCCTGGAAGCCAGAATACTGGAAGATAGCTTTTGGCTATAACAGCGGTTTTCTGACGAAGGAACGATCTGATTTGAATTCTGCTTGCGACATTCAATCCCTCTCGTCATTTTACGTCGGAATAGCATGTTTTCCACACCCGATTACGATCCTGGGAGCCAGATTACTCCAAGATAGGTTTTGGATTTAATACCGATTTTCTGACGAAGGAAGGCTCTGATTTGAATTCTGCTTGCGGCATTCGATCCCTCTCGCCATTTTACGTCGGAATAGCGCGTTTTCCACTACCCATTACGATCCTGGGAGCCAGATTACTGCAAGATAGGTTTTGGCTATAACAGCGATTTCTGACGAAGGTATTCACTGATTTGAATTCTGCTTGCGGCATTCGATTCCACTCGTCATTTTACGTCGGAATAGCACGGTTTCCAGACCCGATTACGGTCCTGGAAGCCAGAATACTGGAAGATAGCTTTTGGCTATAACAGCGGTTTTCTGACGAAGGAACGATCTGATTTGAATTCTGCTTGCGACATTCAATCCCTCTCGTCATTTTACGTCGGAATAGCATGTTTTCCATACCCGATTACGGTCCTGGAGGCCAGAATACTGGGAGATAGGTTTTGGCTCTAACAGCAATTTTCAGACGAAGGAAGGCTCCGATTTTAATTCTGCTTGCGGCATTCGATTCCTCTCTTCATTTTACGCCGGAGTAGCACGTTTTCCACTCCCGATTGCGATCCTGGCAACCTGAATACTGGGAGATAGGTTTTGGCTCTAACAGCGATTTTCAGACGAAGGAATGCTCTGATTTGAATTCTGCTTGCGACATTCGATTCCTCTCGTTATTTTACGTCGGAATAGCATGTTTTCCACACCCGATTACGCTCCTCGAAGCCAGAATACTGGGAGATAGGTTGTGGCTATAACAGCGAGTTTCTGACGAAGGAATGCTCTGATTTGAATACTGCTTGCGACATTCGATTCCTCTCGTCATTTTACGTCGGAATAGCGCGTTTTGCACTATCCATTACTATCCTGGGAGCCAGATTACTGCAAGATAGGTTTTGGCAATAACAGCGATTTTCTGACGAAGGAAGGCTCTGATTTGAATTCTGCTTGCGGCATTCGATCCCTCTCGTCATTTTACGTCGGAATAGCATGTTTTCCATACCCGATTACGGTCCTGGAAGCCAGAATACTGGGAGATAGGTTTTGGATACAGGAGCGGTTTTCTGACGAAAGAAGGCTCTGATTTGAATTCTGCGACATTCAATCCCTCTCGTCATTTTACGTCGGAATAGCATGTTTTCCATACCCGATTACGGTCCTGGAAGCCAGATTACTCCAAGATAGGTTTTGGATTTAATACCGATTTTCTGACGAAGGAAGGCTCTGATTTGAATTCTGCTTACGGCATTCGATCCCTCTCGCCATTTTACGTCGGAATAGCCTGTTTTCCATACCCGGTTACGGTCCTGATAGCCAGAATACTGGGAGATAGGTTTTGGCTCTAACAGAGATTTTCAGACGAAAGAAGGCTCTGATTTTGAATTCTGCTTGCGACATTCGATTCCTCTCGTCGTTTTACGTCGGAATAGCATGTTTTCCACACCCGATTACGATCCTGGGAGCCAGATTACTCCAAGATAGGTTTTGGCTTTAATACCGATTTTCTGACGAAGGCAGTCTCTGATTTGAATTCTGCTTCCGGCATTCGATCCCTCTCGTCATTTTACGTCGGAATAGCATGTTTTCCACACCCGATTACGATCCTGGGAGCCAGATTACTCCAAGATAGGTTTTGGCTTTAATACCGATTTTCTGACGAAGGAAGTCTCTGATTTGAATTCTGCTTGCGGGATTCGATTGCTCTCGTCATTTTACGTCGGAATAGCATATTTTCCACACCCGATTACGATCCTGGCAGCCTGAATACTAGAAGATAGCTTTTGGCTATAACAGCGGTTTTCTGACGAAAGAAGGCTCTGATTTGAATTCTGCGACATTCAATCCCTCTCGTCATTTTACGTCGGAATAGCATGTTTTCCATACCCGATTACGGTCCTGATAGCCAGAATACTGGGAGATAGGTTTTGGCTCTAACAGTGATTTTCAGACGAAGGAAGGCGCTGATTTGAATTCTGCTTGCGACATTCGATTGCTCTCGTCATTTTACGTCGGAATAGCATGTTTTCCACACCCGATTACGATCCTGGGAGCCAGATTACTTCAAGGTAGGTTTTGGCTTTAATACCGATTTTCTGACGAAGGCAGTCTCTGATTTGAATTCTGCATGCGGCATTCGATTCCTCTCGTCATTTTACGTCGGAATAGCATGTTTTCCACACCCGATTACGATCCTGGGAGCCAGATTACTCCAAGATAGGTTTTGGATTTAATACCGATTTTCTGACGAAGGCAGTCTCTGATTTGAATTCTGCTTCCGGCATTCGATCCCTCTCGTCATTTTACGTCGGAATAGCATGTTTTCCACACCCGATTACGATCCTGGCAGCCTGAATACTGGAAGATAGCTTTTGGCTATAACAGCGGTTTTCTGACGAAAGAAGGCTCTGATTTGAATTCTGCGACATTCAATCCCTCTCGTCATTTTACGTCGGAATAGCATGTTTTCCATACCCGATTACGGTCCTGATAGCCAGAATACTGGGAGATAGGTTTTGGCTCTAACAGTGATTTTCAGACGAAGGAAGGCTCTGATTTGAATTCTGCATGCGGCATTCGATTCCTCTCGTCATTTTACGTCGGAATAGCATGTTTTCCACACCCGATTACGATCCTGGGAGCCAGATTACTCCAAGATAGGTTTTGGATTTAATACCGATTTTCTGACGAAGGAAGGCTCTGATTTGAATTCTGCTTGCGGCATTCGATCCCTCTCGCCATTTTACGTCGGAATAGCGCGTTTTCCACTACCCATTACGATCCTGGGAACCAGATTACTGCAAGATAGGTTTTGGCTATAACAGCGATTTCTGACGAAGGTATTCACTGATTTGAATTCTGCTTGCGGCATTCGATTCCACTCGCCATTTTACGTCGGAATAGCGCGTTTTCCACTACCCATTACGATCCTGGGAACCAGATTACTGCAAGATAGGTTTTGGCTATAACAGCGATTTCTGACGAAGGTATTCACTGATTTGAATTCTGCTTGCGGCATTCGATTCCACTCGTCATTTTACGTCGGAATAGCACGGTTTCCAGACCCGATTACGGTCCTGGAAGCCAGAATACTGGAAGATAGCTTTTGGCTATAACAGCGGTTTTCTGACGAAGGAACGATCTGATTTGAATTCTGCTTGCGACATTCAATCCCTCTCGTCATTTTACGTCGGAATAGCATGTTTTCCATACCCGATTACGGTCCTGGAGGCCAGAATACTGGGAGATAGGTTTTGGCTCTAACAGCAATTTTCAAACGAAGGAAGGATCTGATTTGAATTCTGCTTGCGACATTCGATTCCTCTCGTTATTTTACGTCTGAATAGCATGTTTTCCACACCCGATTACGCTCCTCGAAGCCAGAATACTGGGAGATAGGTTTAGGCAATAACAGCGATTTTCTGACGAAGAAGGGCTCTGATTTGAATTCTGCTTGCGACATTCGATTCCTCTCGTCATTTTACGTCGGAATAGCATGTTTTCCACACCCGATTACGATTCTGGGAGCCAGATTACTTCAAGGTAGGTTTTGGCTTTAATACCGATTTTCTGACGAAGGCAGTCTCTGATTTGAATTCTGCTTGCGGCATTCGATTTCTCTCGTCATTTTCCGTCGGAATAGCATGTTTTCCACACCCGATTACGATCCTGGGAGCCAGATTACTCCAAGATAGGTTTTGGATTTAATACCGATTTTCTGACGAAGGAAGGCTCTGATTTGAATTCTGCTTGCGGCATTCGATCCCTCTCGCCATTTTACGTCGGAATAGCGCGTTTTCCACTACCCATTACGATCCTGGGAACCAGATTACTGCAAGATAGGTTTTGGCTATGACAGCGATTTCTGACGAAGGTATTCACTGATTTGAATTCTGCTTGCGGCATTCGATTCCACTCGTCATTTTACGTCGGAATAGCACGGTTTCCAGACCCGATTACGGTCCTGGAAGCCAGAATACTGGAAGATAGCTTTTGGCTATAACAGCGGTTTTCTGACAAAGGAACGATCTGATTTGAATTCTGCTTGCGACATTCAATCCCTCTCGTCATTTTACGTCGGAATAGCATGTTTTCCATACCCGATTACGGTCCTGATAGCCAGAATACTGGGAGATAGGTTTTGGCTCTAACAGTGATTTTCAGACGAAGGAAGGATCTGATTTGAATTCTGCTTGCGGCATTCGATTGCTCTCGTCATTTTACGTCGGAATAGCATGTTTTCCATACCCGATTACGGTCCTGGAAGCCAGAATACTGGAAGATAGCTTTTGGCTATAACAGCGGTTTTCTGACGAAGGAACGATCTGATTTGAATTCTGCTTGCGACATTCAATCCCTCTCGTCATTTTACGTCGGAATAGCATGTTTTCCATACCCGATTACGGTCCTGGAGGCCAGAATACTGGGAGATAGGTTTTGGCTCTAACAGCAATTTTCAGACGAAGGAAGGATCTGATTTGAATTCTGCTTGCGGCATTCGATTCCTCTCTTCATTTTACGCCGGAATAGCATGTTTTCCACTCCCGATTGCGATCCTGGCAACCTGAATACTGGGAGATAGGTTTTGGCTCTAACAGCGATTTTCAGACGAAGGAATGCTCTGATTTGAATTCTGCTTGCGACATTCGATTCCTCTCGTTATTTTACGTCGGAATAGCATGTTTTCCACACCCGATTACGCTCCTCGAAGCCAGAATACTGGGAGATAGGTTGTGGCTATAACAGCGAGTTTCTGACGAAGGAATGCTCTGATTTGAATACTGCTTGCGACATTCGATTCCTCTCGTCATTTTACGTCGGAATAGCGCGTTTTGCACTATCCATTACTATCCTGGGAGCCAGATTACTGCAAGATAGGTTTTGGCAATAACAGCGATTTTCTGACGAAGGAAGGCTCTGATTTGAATTCTGCTTGCGACATTCAATCCCTCTTGTCATTTTACGTCGGAATAGCACGGTTTCCAGACCCGATTACGGTCCTGGAAGCCAGAATACTGGAAGATAGCTTTTGGCTATAACAGCGGTTTTCTGACAAAGGAACGATCTGATTTGAATTCTGCTTGCGACATTCAATCCCTCTCGTCATTTTACGTCGGAATAGCATGTTTTCCATACCCGATTACGGTCCTGATAGCCAGAATACTGGGAGATAGGTTGTGGCTATAACAGCGAGTTTCTGACGAAGGAATGCTCTGATTTGAATACTGCTTGCGACATTCGATTCCTCTCGTCATTTTACGTCGGAATAGCGCGTTTTGCACTACCCATTACGATCCTGGGAGCCAGATTACTGCAAGATAGGTTTTGGCTATAACAGCGATTTCTGACGAAGGTATTCACTGATTTGAATTCTGCTTGCGGCATTCGATTCCACTCGTCATTTTACGTCGGAATAGCACGGTTTCCACACCCGATTACGATCCTGGGAGCCAGATTACTCCAAGATAGGTTTTGGATTTAATACCGATTTTCTGACGAAGGAAGGCTCTGATTTGAATTCTGCTTGCGGCATTCGATCCCTCTCGCCATTTTACGTCGGAATAGCGCGTTTTCCACTACCCATTACGATCCTGGGAGCCAGATTACTGCAAGATAGGTTTTGGCTATAACAGCGATTTCTGACGAAGGTATTCACTGATTTGAATTCTGCTTGCGGCATTCGATTCCACTCGTCATTTTACGTCGGAATAGCACGGTTTCCACACCCGATTACGGTCCTGGAGGCCAGAATACTGGGAGATAGGTTTAGGCAATAACAGCGATTTTCTGACGAAGAAGGGCTCTGATTTGAATTCTGCTTGCGACATTCGATTCCTCTCGTCATTTTACGTCGGAATAGCATGTTTTCCACACCCGATTACGATTCTGGGAGCCAGATTACTTCAAGGTAGGTTTTGGCTTTAATACCGATTTTCTGACGAAGGCAGTCTCTGATTTGAATTCTGCTTGCGGCATTCGATTCCTCTCGTCATTTTCCGTCGGAATAGCATGTTTTCCACACCCGATTACGGTCCTCGAAGCCAGAATACTGGGAGATACGTTTTGGCTTTAATACCGATTTTCTGACGAAGGCAGTCTCTGATTTGAATTCTGCTTGCGGCATTCGATTCCTCTCGTTATTTTACGTCGGAATAGCATGTTTTCCACACCCGATTACGATCCTGGCAGCCAGAATACTGGGAGATAGGTTTTGGATACAGGAGCAATTTTCTGACGAAGGCAGTCTCTGATTTGAATTCTGCTTGCGGCATTCGATTCCTCTCGTCATTTTACGTCGGAATAGCATGTTTTCCACACCCGATTACGATCCTGGGAGCCAGATTACTCCAAGATAGGTTTTGGATTTAATACCGATTTTCTGACGAAGGAAGGCTCTGATTTGAATTCTGCTTGCGGCATTCGATCCCTCTCGCCATTTTACGTCGGAATAGCGCGTTTTCCACTACCCATTACGATCCTGGGAGCCAGATTACTGCAAGATAGGTTTTGGCTATAACAGCGATTTCTGACGAAGGAGGGCTCTGATTTGAATTCTGCTTGCGACATTCGATTCCTCTCGTCATTTTACGTCGGAATAGCATGTTTTCCACACCCGATTACGATCCTGGGAGCCAGATTACTTCAAGATAGGTTTTGGATTTAATACCGATTTTCTGACGAAGGAAGGCTCTGATTTGAATTCTGCTTGCGGCATTCGATCCCTCTCGCCATTTTACGTCGGAATAGCGCGTTTTCCACTACCCATTACGATCCTGGGAGCCAGATTACTGCAAGATAGGTTTTGGCTATAACAGCGATTTCTGACGAAGGAGGGCTCTGATTTGAATTCTGCTTGCGACATTCGATTCCTCTCGTCATTTTACGTCGGAATAGCATGTTTTCCACACCCGATTACGATCCTGGGAGCCAGATTACTTCAAGGTAGGTTTTGGCTTTAATACCGATTTTCTGACGAAGGCAGTCTCTGATTTGAATTCTGCTTGCGGCATTCGATTCCTCTCGTCATTTTCCGTCGGAATAGCATGTTTTCCACACCCGATTACGGTCCTCGAAGCCAGAATACTGGGAGATACGTTTTGGCTATAACAGCGGTTTTCTGACGAAGGAAGGCTCTGATTTGAATTCTGCTTGCGACATTCAATCCCTCTCGTCATTTTACGTCGGAATAGCATGTTTTCCACACCCGATTACGGTCCTGGAAGCCAGAATACTGGGAGATAGGTTTTGGATACAGGAGCAATTTTCTGACGAAGGCAGTCTCTGATTTGAATTCTGCTTGCGGCATTCGATTCCTCTCGTCATTTTACGTCGGAATAGCATGTTTTCCACACCCGATTACGATCCTGGGAGCCAGATTACTCCAAGATAGGTTTTGGATTTAATACCGATTTTCTGACGAAGGCAGTCTCTGATTTGAATTCTGCTTGCGACATTCAATCCCTCTCGTCATTTTACGTCGGAATGGCATGTTTTCCATACCCGATTACGGTCCTGGAAGCCAGAATACTGGGAGATAGCTTTTGGCTATAACAGTGGTTTTCGGACGAAGGTATTCACTGATTTGAATTCTGCTTGCGACATTCGATTCCTCTCGTCATTTTACGTCGGAATAGCATGTTTTCCACACCCGATTACGATCCTGGGAGCCAGATTACTCCAAGATAGGTTTTGGCTTTAATACCGATTTTCTGACGAAGGAACGATCTGATTTGAATTCTGCTTGCGACATTCAATCCCTCTCGTCATTTTACGTCGGAATAGCATGTTTTCCATACCCGATTACGGTCCTGGAGGCCAGAATACTGGGAGATAGGTTTTGGCTCTAACAGCAATTTTCAGACGAAGGAAGGCTCTGATTTGAATTCTGCTTGCGACAATCAATCCTTATCGTCATTTTACGTCAGAATAGCATGTATTCCATACCCGATTACGGTCCTGGAGGCCAGAATACTGGGAGACAGGTTTTGGCTCTAACAGCAATTTTCAGATGAAGGAAGGCTCTAATTTTAATTCTGCATGCGGCATTCGATGCCTCTCGTCATTTTACGTCGGAATAGCACGGTTTCCACACCCGATTACGATCCTGGCAGCCTGAATACTGGAAGATAGCTTTTGGCTATAACAGCGGTTTTCGGACGAAGGTATTCACTGATTTGAATTCTGCTTGCGACATTCGATTCCTCTCGTCATTTTACGTCGGAATAGCATGTTTTCCACACCCGATTAAGATCCTGGGAGCCAGATTACTGCAAGATAGGTTTTGGCTTTAATACCGATTTTCTGACGAAGGAAGGCTCTGATTTGAATTCTGCTTGCGCCATTCGATCCCTCTCGTCATTTTACATCGGAGTAGAATGTTTTCCACACCCGATTACGGTCCTGGAAGCCAGAATACTGGGAGATAGGTTTTGGATACAGGAGCGATTTTCTGACGAAGGCAGTCTCTGATTTGAATTCTGCTTGCGGCATTCGATTCCTCTCGTTATTTTACGTCGGAATAGCATGTTTTCCACACCCGATTACGATCCTGGCAGCCAGAATACTGGGAGATAGGTTTTGGCTATAACAGCGATTTTCTAACGAAGGCAGTCTCTGATTTGAATTCTGCTTACGGCATTCGATCCCTCTCGTCATTTTACGTCGGAATAACATGTTTTCCATACCCGATTACGGTCCTGGAAGCCAGAATACTGGGAGATAGGTTTTGGATACAGGAGCGATTTTCTGACGAAGGCAGTCTCTGATTTGAATTCTGCTTACGGCATTCGATCCCTCTCGTCATTTTACGTCGGAATAACATGTTTTCCATACCCGATTACGGTCCTGGAAGCCAGAATACTGGGAGATAGGTTTTGGATACAGGAGCGATTTTCTGACGAAGGCAGTCTCTGATTTGAATTCTGCTTGCGGCATTCGATTCCTCTCGTCATTTTTCGTCGGAATAGCATGTTTTCCATACCCGATTACGGTCCTGATATCCAGAATACTGGGAGACAGGTTTTGGCTCTAACAGCAATTTTCAGATGAAGGAAGGCTCTAATTTTAATTCTGCATGCGGCATTCGATGCCTCTCGTCATTTTACGTCGGAATAGCACGGTTTCCACACCCGATTACGATCCTGGCAGCCTGAATACTGGAAGATAGCTTTTGGCTATAACAGCGGTTTTCGGACGAAGGTATTCACTGATTTGAATTCTGCTTGCGACATTCGATTCCTCTCGTCATTTTACGTCGGAATAGCATGTTTTCCACACCCGATTAAGATCCTGGGAGCCAGATTACTGCAAGATAGGTTTTGGCTTTAATACCGATTTTCTGACGAAGGAAGGCTCTGATTTGAATTCTGCTTGCGCCATTCGATCCCTCTCGTCATTTTACATCGGAGTAGAATGTTTTCCACACCCGATTACGGTCCTGGAAGCCAGAATACTGGGAGATAGGTTTTGGATACAGGAGCGATTTTCTGACGAAGGCAGTCTCTGATTTGAATTCTGCTTGCGGCATTCGATTCCTCTCGTTATTTTACGTCGGAATAGCATGTTTTCCACACCCGATTACGATCCTGGCAGCCAGAATACTGGGAGATAGGTTTTGGCTATAACAGCGATTTTCTAACGAAGGCAGTCTCTGATTTGAATTCTGCTTACGGCATTCGATCCCTCTCGTCATTTTACGTCGGAATAACATGTTTTCCATACCCGATTACGGTCCTGGAAGCCAGAATACTGGGAGATAGGTTTTGGATACAGGAGCGATTTTCTGACGAAGGCAGTCTCTGATTTGAATTCTGCTTGCGGCATTCGATTCCTCTCGTCATTTTTCGTCGGAATAGCATGTTTTCCATACCCGATTACGGTCCTGATATCCAGAATACTGGGAGACAGGTTTTGGCTCTAACAGCGATTTTCAGACGAAAGAAGGCTCTGATTTTGAATTCTGCTTGCGACATTCGATTCCTCTCGTCATTTTACGTCGGAATAGCATGTTTTCCATACCCGGTTACGGTCCTGACAGCCAGAATACTGGGAGATAGGTTTTGGCTCTAACAGCGATTTTCAGACGAAAGAAGGCTCTGATTTTGAATTCTGCTTGCGACATTCGATTCCTCTCGTCGTTTTACGTCGGAATAGCATGTTTTCCACACCCGATTACGATCCTGGGAGCCAGATTACTCCAAGATAGGTTTTGGCCTTAATACAGATTTTCTGACGAAGGCAGTCTCTGATTTGAATTCTGCTTGCGGCATTCGATTCCTCTCGTTATTATACGTCGGAATAGCATGTTTCCACACCCGATTACGATCCTGGCAGCCAGAATACTGGGAGATAGGTTTTGGCTATAACAGCGATTTTCTGACGAAGGCAGTCTCTGATTTCAATTCTGCTTCCGGCATTCGATCCCTCTCGTCATTTTACGTCGGAATAGCATGTTTTCCACACCCGATTACGATCCTGGGAGCCAGATTACTCCAAGATAGGTTTTGGCTTTAATACCGATTTTCTGACGAAGGAAGTCTCTGATTTGAATTCTGCTTGCGGGATTCGATTCCTCTCGTCATTTTACGTCGGAATAGCATATTTTCCACACCCGATTACGATCCTGGCAGCCTGAATACTGGAAGATTGCTTTTGGCTATAACAGCGGTTTTCTGACGAAAGAAGGCTCTGATTTGAATTCTGCGACATTCAATCCCTCTCGTCATTTTACGTCGGAATAGCATGTTTTCCATACCCGATTACGGTCCTGGAAGCCAGAATACTGGGAGATAGGTTTTGGATACAGGAGCAATTTTCTGACGAAGGCAGTCTCTGATTTGAATTCTGCTTGCGGCATTCGATTCCTCTCGTCATTTTACGTCGGAATAGCATGTTTTCCACACCCGATTACGATCCTGGGAGCCAGATTACTCCAAGATAGGTTTTGGATTTAATACCGATTTTCTGACGGAGGAAGGCTCTGATTTGAATTCTGTTTGCGGCATTCGATCCCTCTCGCCATTTTACGTCGGAATAGCGCGTTTTCCACTACCCATTACGATCCTGGGAGCCAGATTACTGCAAGATAGGTTTTGGCTATAACAGCGATTTCTGACGAAGGTATTCACTGATTTGAATTCTGCTTGCGGCATTCAATTCCACTCGTCATTTTACGTCGGAATAGCACGGTTTCCACACCCGATTACGGTCCTGGAGGCCAGAATACTGGGAGATAGGTTTAGGCAATAACAGCGATTTTCTGACGAAGGAGGGCTCTGATTTGAATTCTGCTTGCGACATTCGATTCCTCTCGTTATTTTACGTCGGAATAGCATGTTTTCCACACCCGATTACGCTCCTCGAAGCCATAATACTGGGAGATAGGTTGTGGCTATAACAGCGAGTTTCTGACGAAGGAATGCTCTGATTTGAATACTGCTTGCGACATTCGATTCCTCTCGTTATTTTACGTCGGAATAGCATGTTTTCCACACCCGATTACGCTCCTCGAAGCCATAATACTGGGAGATAGGTTGTGGCTATAACAGCGAGTTTCTGACGAAGGAATGCTCTGATTTGAATACTGCTTGCGACATTCGATTCCTCTCGTCATTTTACGTCGGAATAGCGCGTTTTGCACTATCCATTACTATCCTGGGAGCCAGATTACTGCAAGATAGGTTTTGGCAATAACAGCGATTTTCTGACGAAGGAAGGCTCTGATTTGAATTCTGCTTGCGACATTCAATCCCTCTTGTCATTTTACGTCGGAATAGCATGTTTTCAACACCCGATTACGGTCCTGGAAGCCAGAATACTGGGAGATAGGTTTTGGATACAGGAGCAATTTTCTGACGAAGGCAGTCTCTGATTTGAATTCTGCTTGCGGCATTCGATCCCTCTCGCCATTTTACGTCGGAATAGCGCGTTTTCCACTACCCATTACGATCCTGGGAGCCAGATTACTGCAAGATAGGTTTTGGCTATGTTACGAGCCAGGCTTCGCGAGTCCTAAATATGCTCTGAGATCGTGCAAAGGGCTATTTCACCTTTGCCAGACTCGAGTCTTCTAGTTCCCAATCGGCCCTATATCAATCCTGGGATCGTGCTAAGGGCTATTTCACCTTAACCAGACTCAGGTCCCTATTCTCCTGTTTACCCCTTTATACTAGTTACTTCCAAATAACTCAGAACAGAACTTGGGATCGTGCTAAGGGCTATTTCACCTTAACCAGACTCAAGACTGGACCTTGTTAATTAAAAGAATGGCTAGTTACTTTCAGTAGCTCAGAACAGGTCTTGGGATCGTGCTAAGGGCTATTTCACCTTAACCAGACTCAATCCTGCTCATTGATCATGAAAGAATGCCCTAGGCTAAAGTTAAACCTTACTATTGCTCGCCGGATACACCTTGAGCGGTAAAAGTGTATCCTCGTGGGGTCTTTTATTATTCCTTTCCTTATATGTGCTTATTTAAATCAAGGATGACTGAACAGGAATTTTCAATAAGAAGCAATGATTTTTGTAAATAAAACTAAAACAATGATCAATATATTCTGAATGAAAATACAGTACAAAAATAATAATGAGAGTTTCAGCGGAAGTGAAATGTTGTTACAATATACTTAAACTGAGTTCGTATTACGTTACGATATTGAACGGGGGAGAAACTGACGAAAGAACTGTGACTTGCCTAACGATCGCGATATGACACGATGTACGTACGGTAATATTGACTGGTTTCGAAGGAGACTAATGCTCGATCTACTACGATGTTCTTCGCTGGTCCGAGTGACAGAGCTTCGCTGTCGATGAGAGTTCGGAACTGATTCCCCCCGCTTTCCACTAGAATTTAGGGCTTAAATACCCGAAAACCCAGTGAAAAGGGGGTATGGTGGGAGTATAGGGCGCCAAGAGTCTGACCATGCTTGAGTTCTAAGGAACTACACAGATGCACCAAGGGCACGCTGCGTTGCTCCCCTACTAGGAACCCATTAAAACTAGAGATAAGACGGAACGAAGGAGTCGAAGTCACAGTTTTAAGGCTCGAAAAATACGCAGGAATATTCTATGTAGGAAGCTAGCGAGTTATAATTATTGAATCTACGTATGAAATAATGTTAAGAAAAGTAGTCCGAGAGGATGAATATGTAACAGCTATAACAGCGGTTTTCGGACGAAGGTATTCACTGATTTGAATTCTGCTTGCGACATTCGATTCCTCTCGTCATTTTACGTCGGAATAGCATGTTTTCCACACCCGATTAAGATCCTGGGAGCCAGATTACTGCAAGATAGGTTTTGGCTTTAATACCGATTTTCTGACGAAGGAAGGCTCTGATTTGAATTCTGCTTGCGCCATTCGATCCCTCTCGTCATTTTACATCGGAGTAGAATGTTTTCCACACCCGATTACGGTCCTGGAAGCCAGAATACTGGGAGATAGGTTTTGGCTATAACAGCGATTTTCTAACGAAGGCAGTCTCTGATTTGAATTCTGCTTGCGGCATTCGATTCCTCTCGTCATTTTACGTCGGAATAGCATGTTTTCCACACCCGATTACGATCCTGGCAGCCAGAATACTGGGAGATAGGTTTTGGCTATAACAGCGATTTTCTAACGAAGGCAGTCTCTGATTTGAATTCTGCTTACGGCATTCGATCCCTCTCGTCATTTTACGTCGGAATAACATGTTTTCCATACCCGATTACGGTCCTGGAAGCCAGAATACTGGGAGATAGGTTTTGGATACAGGAGCGATTTTCTGACGAAGGCAGTCTCTGATTTGAATTCTGCTTGCGGCATTCGATTCCTCTCGTCATTTTTCGTCGGAATAGCATGTTTTCCATACCCGATTACGGTCCTGATATCCAGAATACTGGGAGACAGGTTTTGGCTCTAACAGCGATTTTCAGACGAAAGAAGGCTCTGATTTTGAATTCTGCTTGCGACATTCGATTCCTCTCGTCATTTTACGTCGGAATAGCATGTTTTCCATACCCGGTTACGGTCCTGACAGCCAGAATACTGGGAGATAGGTTTTGGCTCTAACAGCGATTTTCAGACGAAAGAAGGCTCTGATTTTGAATTCTGCTTGCGACATTCGATTCCTCTCGTCGTTTTACGTCGGAATAGCATGTTTTCCACACCCGATTACGATCCTGGGAGCCAGATTACTCCAAGATAGGTTTTGGCCTTAATACCGATTTTCTGACGAAGGCAGTCTCTGATTTAAATTCTGCTTGCGGCATTCGATTCCTCTCGTTATTATACGTCGGAATAGCATGTTTCCACACCCGATTACGATCCTGGCAGCCAGAATACTGGGAGATAGGTTTTGGCTATAACAGCGATTTTCTGACGAAGGCAGTCTCTGATTTCAATTCTGCTTCCGGCATTCGATCCCTCTCGTCATTTTACGTCGGAATAGCATGTTTTCCACACCCGATTACGATCCTGGGAGCCAGATTACTCCAAGATAGGTTTTGGCTTTAATACCGATTTTCTGACGAAGGAAGTCTCTGATTTGAATTCTGCTTGCGGGATTCGATTCCTCTCGTCATTTTACGTCGGAATAGCATATTTTCCACACCCGATTACGATCCTGGGAGCCAGATTACTCCAAGATAGGTTTTGGATTTAATACCGATTTTCTGACGAAGGAAGGCTCTGATTTGAATTCTGTTTGCGGCATTCGATCCCTCTCGCCATTTTACGTCGGAATAGCGCGTTTTCCACTACCCATTACGATCCTGGGAGCCAGATTACTGCAAGATAGGTTTTGGCTATAACAGCGATTTCTGACGAAGGTATTCACTGATTTGAATTCTGCTTGCGGCATTCAATTCCACTCGTCATTTTACGTCGGAATAGCACGGTTTCCACACCCGATTACGGTCCTGGAGGCCCGAATACTGGGAGATAGGTTTAGGCAATAACAGCGATTTTCTGACGAAGGAGGGCTCTGATTTGAATTCTGCTTGCGGCATTCGATTCCTCTCTTCATTTTACGCCGGAATAGCATGTTTTCCACTCCCGATTGCGATCCTGGCAACCTGAATACTGGGAGATAGGTTTTGGCTCTAACAGCGATTTTCAGACGAAGGAATGCTCTGATTTGAATTCTGCTTGCGACATTCGATTCCTCTCGTTATTTTACGTCGGAATAGCATGTTTTCCACACCCGATTACGCTCCTCGAAGCCAGAATACTGGGAGATAGGTTGTGGCTATAACAGCGAGTTTCTGACGAAGGAATGCTCTGATTTGAATACTGCTTGCGACATTCGATTCCTCTCGTCATTTTACGTCGGAATAGCGCGTTTTGCACTATCCATTACTATCCTGGGAGCCAGATTACTGCAAGATAGGTTTTGGCAATAACAGCGATTTTCTGACGAAGGAAGGCTCTGATTTGAATTCTGCTTGCGACATTCAATCCCTCTTGTCATTTTACGTCGGAATAGCATGTTTTCAACACCCGATTACGGTCCTGGAAGCCAGAATACTGGGAGATAGGTTTTGGATACAGGAGCAATTTTCTGACGAAGGCAGTCTCTGATTTGAATTCTGCTTGCGGCATTCGATCCCTCTCGCCATTTTACGTCGGAATAGCGCGTTTTCCACTACCCATTACGATCCTGGGAGCCAGATTACTGCAAGATAGGTTTTGGCTATGTTACGAGCCAGGCTTCGCGAGTCCTAAATATGCTCTGAGATCGTGCAAAGGGCTATTTCACCTTTGCCAGACTCGAGTCTTCTAGTTCCCAATCGGCCCTATATCAATCCTGGGATCGTGCTAAGGGCTATTTCGCCTTAACCAGACTCAGGTCCCTATTCTCCTGTTTACCCCTTTATACTAGTTACTTCCAAATAACTCAGAACAGAACTTGGGATCGTGCTAAGGGCTATTTCACCTTAACCAGACTCAAGACTGGACCTTGTTAATTAAAAGAATGGCTAGTTACTTTCAGTAGCTCAGAACAGGTCTTGGGATCGTGCTAAGGGCTATTTCACCTTAACCAGACTCAATCCTGCTCATTGATCATGAAAGAATGCCCTAGGCTAAAGTTAAACCTTACTATTGCTCGCCGGATACACCTTGAGCGGTAAAAGTGTATCCTCGTGGGGTCTTTTATTATTCCTTTCCTTATATGTGCTTATTTAAATCAAGGATGACTGAACAGGAATTTTCAATAAGAAGCAATGATTTTTGTAAATAAAACTAAAACAATGATCAATATATTCTGAATGAAAATACAGTACAAAAATAATAATGAGAGTTTCAGCGGAAGTGAAATGTTGTTACAATATACTTAAACTGAGTTCGTATTACGTTACGATATTGAACGGGGGAGAAACTGACGAAAGAACTGTGACTTGCCTAACGATCGCGATATGACACGATGTACGTACGGTAATATTGACTGGTTTCGAAGGAGACTAATGCTCGATCTACTACGATGTTCTTCGCTGGTCCGAGTGACAGAGCTTCGCTGTCGATGAGAGTTCGGAACTGATTCCCCCCGCTTTCCACTAGAATTTAGGGCTTAAATACCCGAAAACCCAGTGAAAAGGGGGTATGGTGGGAGTATAGGGCGCCAAGAGTCTGACCATGCTTGAGTTCTAAGGAACTACACAGATGCACCAAGGGCACGCTGCGTTGCTCCCCTACTAGGAACCCATTAAAACTAGAGATAAGACGGAACGAAGGAGTCGAAGTCACAGTTTTAAGGCTCGAAAAATACGCAGGAATATTCTATGTAGGAAGCTAGCGAGTTATAATTATTGAATCTACGTATGAAATAATGTTAAGAAAAGTAGTCCGAGAGGATGAATATGTAACACCTCCCCCCTTAGAGTGAACATCGCGCAAATCGTGATGCTTCATAAAGAAATCGGACTAATTTTCTTTTGAAAGTGGTGAGAATGTGTGACGCATGTTTGAAACGTAATGTAGTGTGTAGTGAAGTGTACTTAATTGCTAAATACAGAATTCATATACGATATTACAATGGTTTTACAGATTATAATGGTTCGGGTGGATACATTTTCGCAAACTTAAATCTACGGTTGTCTTGTCTATGGTTTATGCAGATATTCAACTAATCAATGTGGCACAGAAAATGAAGAATGCTAATTAGTTTCTATCCAGTCTCCAATTTTCCATATATTGTTGTTACCTGTTTTAAAACGAGTGATCATTTTTTTCTACGCGTGAGCTAATTTCAACTTGTCGGCATGTTTTGTTAATATTTTATTCTCTGACGTTTGTAAAACTATATTACTTAAATCAGTGACATTAATGATTTTGAAAGGTCCAATGTAATGGGGATCAAATTTGCTAATCCGAGGTTCCTTCAGAGCATAAACAAAATCTCCAGGCTTAAAATTAACAGGGTTTGCACATCTATCATAATACTGTTTAGAACGACATTTGCTTTTAATTAAATTATCAGTGACTTCATTTCTCATAGTTTCCATTCGTTTAATCAGATCTATTAGGTAGGAATCATATGTTCGTAAATTCTCTCCTTTGGGAAATGCTGATGGTAATCTTGGTAATTTACCAAAAATTAATTCGTAAGGAGTGAAACTAGTTGCTTCGTGAACAGATGTGTTGTATGAAAACATTGCAAATGGTAATAGACTTTCCCATTCTTCATACGAATCCATATAATGCTTTAAATATTCTGTTAAGACAATATGACTTCTTTCTAGTGAACCATTAGTTTGTGGTCTATAACCAGAAGTTGTAACTTTTTTAATTTTAAATATTTCTGCTAATTGAGTAAGGATCTTTCCAATAAAACTACTTCCTCTATCAGTAAGAATTGCTTTAGGAGCTCCATATATGGCGATGAAGTTACGAGCAAAGGCATCTGCTATTGTTGTTGCGCGGATATCAGGAATTGGTACCGCCAGGCAATATTTTGTTAGGTTATCTTGCATGGTAAGAATATGTTTGTTACCATTATGTGACGTTGGCAAAGGCCCAACTGTATCTAAAGAAATCTTTTCAAAGGGTTCAGATGGTGTGTCAGTAATAAGCATTGGCTGACAGGTTTTTAACCTAACTAACTTTTGTTCTTGACAACTAGTGCATGCACGAATGAAATTTTGTATGTCAGTTTTCATTTCCGGCCAGGAATAATGTGGTCGTAAACGATTGTAAGTTTTGGTGACACCTTTGTGTCCTCCTATTAAACTACTATGAGCTTCCTGAATAATTAGTTGTCTATTTTCTGTCGGTGGAACAATAACATTAGATGTACAAATGATAACATTAATACTTGTATTTTGAAATATTTTCCTTACTAATTCTCCAAATTCTTTATGCGGAATATGATCATGACCATCACCTACTGCAGATATTCTGAATGAATAAACTTTCAACCTCTTAAGAGTGTTACGTAATACCTCTAGACCTTTGAGTATTTTCTCCTTACTTAACTGATCATAAAAATGTTTGGTAGAGATTACGCTGAAGGTACGTCTGTTATTCCTTTCAGAGATTAACACTTGGTTTTGAATAGGGTTCCGATTTCTAATGGATTCTGTATCTAAATAGTCCATTTCTTCTAAAGATTTAGTTATTTGGGTGTTTGAATTACAGTCAACAGAGATAAAATGAACGAAGTTAGATTTACGAGACAGAAGAGGGGTCGGGGAAAATGTCATTTGAAAACCTTCGCTGTCTTCACTATCGCTATTTCTATCACTTGAAAGGGTATGTTTCTTAAAGTCAAGCAGAGTCTCCGAAACTCTATGGGATGCAACATGAGGGTTTAAGTTATGAGGAACAGCTTGTGAGGGTACAAGAGGTTCAGGTAAAAGAACAGTCTGGTCTGTGTCATCTAAGGGTAAAGAAGCAGATCGTGAAGTGCTGGGTGAACGATTGTAAATCTCTGTGTCGTCTAGGCTCTCTGCAGGAATGAGCGTAGAGTTACCAGGCGCCTCATTGAAGGACATTAAGTCGCCAAGAAGGGTACTATTACTCGATGGCTGTTCGAAATCTGAAGGACGAGCATTTGGACGGAAATTCTCCATGCTGGGTAGAAAACTCGGTTTAAAAGGATATCTACGGGGATGGTCGTTGTCTGAATTGCTTCCATCTGATTCACTTTCTGAATGTCGAACTGTAGGTCTCTTTTGCCTGTCACGTGTTAACTGTTTAATGCGACTACCAATACCCTCAGGATGGGCGGAAGTTTTAGGAATTTGAGCTCTAAAATCAGGATCATCATCCTTCGGAATTAATGGCAAACAATGAACTGGATTTCGTGATAAAGCATCTGCATTCTGATTAATTTTTCCTGCTTTATAAACTACCTCATATTCAAATTCTAAAAGTCGTAATCTCCATTTCATTAATCGAGACGTAGGATCTTTAACTGAGTGTAACCAAACTAAAGGTCTATGATCAGTAACCAAAGTGAATTTTGTACCATAAACATAAGGTCGAAAATGTTGAACTGCATATACCATAGCGAGACATTCTTTTTCAACAGCTGAATAATTCTTTTCTGCTTTATTTAGTGTACGTGAAGCGTATGCAATTGGTAAATCTTTCCCTATGTCGCCTTGACTTAAAATTGCTCCTACTGCAAATTCGGATGCATCGGTAGTAATAATAAAAGATTTTGAAAAATCAGGATACTGCAAAATTGGTTGTTGACAAAGTTCATTTCTCAGTTGGTTAAAACTTTGCTGCTGTTCTTCATTCCAAACAAATCTAATTCCTTTACCTAACAAGCTTACTAAAGGTTTGGCTTTATTAGTAAAATTTTCAATAAAACGACGGTAGTAACCTGCTAATCCAAGGAATTGGCGAACGCATTTCTGATTAGATGGTATTGGAAACTTTTTAACAGATACTAATTTCTTTGGATCTGGTCGAACGCCTTTCTCAGAAATAATGTGTCCTAAATAACATACTTCTTTACGGAGGAATTGACATTTGCTAGTTTGTAAAGTTAAACCATTTTCACGCAATCTATTCAATAATTTTCGAATTTTTATTTCATGTTCTCTCAAAGAAGAAGAATATACAACTATATCATCGAGATATACAAATAATTCAGTTCCTTGTAATCCGGTTAATACTTGATTCATAAGACGTTGGAAAGTTGGTGGTGCATTTTTCAAACCAAAAGGCATGCGAGCAAATTCATAATGACCAGTGGGAGTAGTAAATGCTGTTTTTGAACGATCTTTCGGATCCATTTCTATTTGATGAAAACCATTAGCTAAATCAAACACTGAGAAATATTTTGCTCCTCCTAATCTATCTAAGATTTCGGTTATCTGTGGTAATGGAAATTTATCACTAACTGTTTTATTGTTAAGAGCTCGAAAATCAATAACCATACGCCAACGCTTATTACCTTGGGCATCTGGTTTCTTTGGTACTATCCATAAAGGTGAATTATAAGGAGAGCTAGAGGGTTTAATTATCCCTTCTTTAAGCAAAGCCTTTACCTGCTCGTCGATCTCTTTCTGATGCACTGGCGGATACCTGTACTGCCGGGTGTTTATGGGTATATTGTCTGTAGTATGAATGGAGTGTCGGAAGTTGGGTGCCTTTCCCAAATTGTCTCCAGGTAGAAAGAACCTGTCCGAGTATTCTTGAACGAGTTGCAGCACATGTTGCCGTTCCTCGCTGTTCATGTGGTCCATATCGAGGGTCTTCTTAATTTCTTTGATTCGTTCTTGAGGTGATGTGAATTTATGGCCGGAATTCTTCATGTAATAATCTTCTTCTGATGAACTAATGATATCGTACGGATAGATTTCTTGAGGTGGCAAATCGAATTGAACATCTCGATTGCTCGTATTAGTTGCCATTACGTGGCAAGTGCCATTATCATTGGAAACTGCTGCTTCGCCAATATAAACATCGTCTTGGGTTTTAATTCGCGGTAAATAACCTTCACGAAGAGTCGTATTTGCTAAACGAACTGTAATGCACTGACTGGTTCGTGCCGGAATCAAATGATGCTTTTTCGTCGGTTGATTTTCCTCTTCTTCTGGACTTTGATAATTTATGAATCCTATGGGTTTGGTCGGTCTATCTCTAATTACGAGGGTTTTATGGAAATACGAGATTTCAGCCTCTTCTTGTAATAGATAAGCGCTACCGAGTAAACCACTAGCTGGTAACTGAAGATTCTTTATCACGTAGAATAGACAAGGTGTCTCATGGATATGAAGAGTTACGGTTCCCGTTGTAAGTATTGGAATGGAAGCAACTCCAGTTACTTCAATTTCTTCTTTATGAATTCTTGCTTCTTCCAAATTCAAAGCTTCAAACGTTATCAAATTTACGGACGCTCCTCCGTCCACTAAAAATTCTCCGTGCCCACCTTTTAATTCCGGTACTTTAACGCGGATCTTTGGAATCGGGGCTTCTTTGATTACTGGTTTCTTCGCGGATTCTCTTGGAATCGAACATGTTGCTGGCGAGGTTGCTCGCTTCTGTTCACCTGATCGCCAACCGGGTGAACGCGATCGTAGTTTAAATGCTGTGCATTATGGGACTTATTATCGTTCCTCTGCTGAGTGAACGAACTACCAGGCTGAGCATAATTATCGCTCATCTGGGCAGAATTATGTGGTTTCTTAAAATTAGAGAAATTGCCATCGCGGCTTTTGTCCTTGCAATAGCAGCACTGACAGCCCTCGTGGTTCTGATACCTTTCGACCCTTTCTTGTTGCCTTGGATGCTGTTGTTGGGACTGCTGATGGTGGAAATTTATGAGACCCGGGGTCCCAGAGTTGCCATGCTGTACAGCAAAGGCGGTCGGTTTTCCGTAACCCCGTGGTTTTTCCTCCACACCAGATGTAGTCTCCGTTTGGGATCCATGGTGTCGGCTCCAATTCGGGTTGAATGGTCGTCGGTTGTTAAAATGTCGGGGCCGGTCATTGTTTCCGTAACGATAACCATACGAGTCCCCCCGATCATTCTCACTCCATCCTCGAGTGATCTCCGAGACCTCTTCAAACACTTCTTCCAACTTCTTAAAGTTCTTCGGGTTCACTCGCGACAAATACCGTTCCGGTAACCCGTTTACAAATTTATTAATTACGCCGTGTTCCAAATGCTTTAGTGCAGCAGGTCTGAGTGCCTCTTCATATTCTTGGTTCACTGCTGCGCGAGCATTATGCATTATGTGACGCGTTCTGTCTATGTAATCTTGTACACTTTCATCCCGGTAGATCCGTAATCGCGAAATTTCGTCTTGGAAAAACCACAAACTTCTACCCGGGGAAAAACATTTCTTTAAGTGGTGCAACAAAGCATTCAAGCTTGTGAACGTCTCACCATCCACGCTCTCTCTAGCTGAACCCTTTAACTTTCTAATTATTGCACTTAAATAATTCAATTCTAAAACTGACGGCAAACCATGTGTGCCATCCTCAACACATTGAACAAAATATTTAAGTTCATTTCTATTGCCGGAAAAATTAGGAACTTCTTGAACATACTGTTGAATAGTTGTTTTGAGTTTCAATTGTTCCATAAAATCAGTAAGTTCTGTTTCCTGTTTAGCCATTGTGATAATGTAGTTTTAACAAAGCACAAGGAGAAAAATAACTTTACTCAACAGTCTATGGACTGATATAATCTGAGTATCCCACCGCTGTCACCAATTTGTTACGAGCCAGGCTTCGCGAGTCCTAAATATGCTCTGAGATCGTGCAAAGGGCTATTTCACCTTTGCCAGACTCGAGTCTTCTAGTTCCCAATCGGCCCTATATCAATCCTGGGATCGTGCTAAGGGCTATTTCACCTTAACCAGACTCAGGTCCCTATTCTCCTGTTTACCCCTTTATACTAGTTACTTCCAAATAACTCAGAACAGAACTTGGGATCGTGCTAAGGGCTATTTCACCTTAACCAGACTCAAGACTGGACCTTGTTAATTAAAAGAATGGCTAGTTACTTTCAGTAGCTCAGAACAGGTCTTGGGATCGTGCTAAGGGCTATTTCACCTTAACCAGACTCAATCCTGCTCATTGATCATGAAAGAATGCCCTAGGCTAAAGTTAAACCTTACTATTGCTCGCCGGATACACCTTGAGCGGTAAAAGTGTATCCTCGTGGGGTCTTTTATTATTCCTTTCCTTATATGTGCTTATTTAAATCAAGGATGACTGAACAGGAATTTTCAATAAGAAGCAATGATTTTTGTAAATAAAACTAAAACAATGATCAATATATTCTGAATGAAAATACAGTACAAAAATAATAATGAGAGTTTCAGCGGAAGTGAAATGTTGTTACAATATACTTAAACTGAGTTCGTATTACGTTACGATATTGAACGGGGGAGAAACTGACGAAAGAACTGTGACTTGCCTAACGATCGCGATATGACACGATGTACGTACGGTAATATTGACTGGTTTCGAAGGAGACTAATGCTCGATCTACTACGATGTTCTTCGCTGGTCCGAGTGACAGAGCTTCGCTGTCGATGAGAGTTCGGAACTGATTCCCCCCGCTTTCCACTAGAATTTAGGGCTTAAATACCCGAAAACCCAGTGAAAAGGGGGTATGGTGGGAGTATAGGGCGCCAAGAGTCTGACCATGCTTGAGTTCTAAGGAACTACACAGATGCACCAAGGGCACGCTGCGTTGCTCCCCTACTAGGAACCCATTAAAACTAGAGATAAGACGGAACGAAGGAGTCGAAGTCACAGTTTTAAGGCTCGAAAAATACGCAGGAATATTCTATGTAGGAAGCTAGCGAGTTATAATTATTGAATCTACGTATGAAATAATGTTAAGAAAAGTAGTCCGAGAGGATGAATATGTAACAGCTATAACAGCGGTTTTCGGACGAAGGTATTCACTGATTTGAATTCTGCTTGCGACATTCGATTCCTCTCGTCATTTTACGTCGGAATAGCATGTTTTCCACACCCGATTAAGATCCTGGGAGCCAGATTACTGCAAGATAGGTTTTGGCTTTAATACCGATTTTCTGACGAAGGAAGGCTCTGATTTGAATTCTGCTTGCGCCATTCGATCCCTCTCGTCATTTTACATCGGAGTAGAATGTTTTCCACACCCGATTACGGTCCTGGAAGCCAGAATACTGGGAGATAGGTTTTGGCTATAACAGCGATTTTCTAACGAAGGCAGTCTCTGATTTGAATTCTGCTTGCGGCATTCGATTCCTCTCGTCATTTTTCGTCGGAATAGCATGTTTTCCATACCCGATTACGGTCCTGATATCCAGAATACTGGGAGACAGGTTTTGGCTCTAACAGCGATTTTCTAACGAAGGCAGTCTCTGATTTGAATTCTGCTTACGGCATTCGATCCCTCTCGTCATTTTACGTCGGAATAACATGTTTTCCATACCCGATTACGGTCCTGGAAGCCAGAATACTGGGAGATAGGTTTTGGCTATAACAGCGGTTTTCTGACGAAGGAAGGCTCTGATTTGAATTCTGCTTGCGACATTCGATTCCTCTCGTCATTTTACGTCGGAATAGCATGTTTTCCATACCCGGTTACGGTCCTGACAGCCAGAATACTGGGAGATAGGTTTTGGCTCTAACAGCGGTTTTCTGACGAAGGAAGGCTCTGATTTGAATTCTGCTTGCGACATTCGATTCCTCTCGTCATTTTACGTCGGAATAGCATGTTTTCCACACCCGATTACGGTCCTCGAAGCCAGAATACTGGGAGATAGGTTTTGGCTATAACAGCGATTTTCTGACGAAGGCAGTCTCTGATTTGAATTCTGCTTGCGGCATTCGATTCCTCTCGTTATTTTACGTCGGAATAGCATGTTTTCCACACCCGATTACGATCCTGGCAGCCAGAATACTGGGAGATAGGTTTTGGCTATAACAGCGATTTTCTAACGAAGGCAGTCTCTGATTTGAATTCTGCTTACGGCATTCGATCCCTCTCGTCATTTTACGTCGGAATAACATGTTTTCCATACCCGATTACGGTCCTGGAAGCCAGAATACTGGGAGATAGGTTTTGGATACAGGAGCGATTTTCTGACGAAGGCAGTCTCTGATTTGAATTCTGCTTGCGGCATTCGATTCCTCTCGTCATTTTTCGTCGGAATAGCATGTTTTCCATACCCGATTACGGTCCTGATATCCAGAATACTGGGAGACAGGTTTTGGCTCTAACAGCGATTTTCAGACGAAAGAAGGCTCTGATTTTGAATTCTGCTTGCGACATTCGATTCCTCTCGTCATTTTACGTCGGAATAGCATGTTTTCCACACCCGATTACGGTCCTCGAAGCCAGAATACTGGGAGATAGGTTTTGGCTATAACAGCGGTTTTCTGACGAAGGAAGGCTCTGATTTGAATTCTGCTTGCGACATTCGATTCCTCTCGTCATTTTACGTCGGAATAGCATGTTTTCCATACCCGGTTACGGTCCTGACAGCCAGAATACTGGGAGATAGGTTTTGGCTCTAACAGCGGTTTTCTGACGAAGGAAGGCTCTGATTTGAATTCTGCTTGCGACATTCGATTCCTCTCGTCATTTTACGTCGGAATAGCATGTTTTCCACACCCGATTACGGTCCTCGAAGCCAGAATACTGGGAGATAGGTTTTGGCTATAACAGCGATTTTCTGACGAAGGCAGTCTCTGATTTGAATTCTGCTTCCGGCATTCGATTCCTCTCGTCATTTTACGTCGGAATAGCATGTTTTCCACACCCGATTACGATCCTGGGAGCCAGATTACTCCAAGATAGGTTTTGGCTTTAACAGCGATTTTCTGACGAAGGAAGTCTCTGATTTGAATTCTGCTTGCGGGATTCGATTCCTCTCGTCATTTTACGTCGGAATAGCATGTTTTCCACACCCGATTACGATCCTGGCAGCCTGAATACTGGAAGATTGCTTTTGGCTATAACAGCGGTTTTCTGACGAAAGAAGGCTCTGATTTGAATTCTGCGACATTCAATCCCTCTCGTCATTTTACGTCGGAATAGCATGTTTTCCATACCCGATTACGGTCCTGGAAGCCAGAATACTGGGAGATAGGTTTTGGATACAGGAGCAATTTTCTGACGAAGGCAGTCTCTGATTTGAATTCTGCTTGCGGCATTCGATTCCTCTCGTCATTTTACGTCGGAATAGCATGTTTTCCACACCCGATTACGATCCTGGGAGCCAGATTACTCCAAGATAGGTTTTGGATTTAATACCGATTTTCTGACGAAGGAAGGCTCTGATTTGAATTCTGTTTGCGGCATTCGATCCCTCTCGCCATTTTACGTCGGAATAGCGCGTTTTCCACTACCCATTACGATCCTGGGAGCCAGATTACTGCAAGATAGGTTTTGGCTATAACAGCAATTTCTGACGAAGGTATTCACTGATTTGAATTCTGCTTGCGGCATTCAATCCCTCTCGTCATTTTACGTCGGAATAGCATGTTTTCCACACCCGATTACGGTCCTGGAGGCCAGAATACTGGGAGATAGGTTTAGGCAATAACAGCGATTTTCTGACGAAGGAGGGCTCTGATTTGAATTCTGCTTGCGGCATTCGATTCCTCTCTTCATTTTACGCCGGAATAGCATGTTTTCCACTCCCAATTGCGATCCTGGCAACCTGAATACTGGGAGATAGGTTTTGGCTCTAACAGCGATTTTCAGACGAAGGAATGCTCTGATTTGAATTCTGCTTGCGACATTCGATTCCTCTCGTTATTTTACGTCGGAATAGCATGTTTTCCACACCCGATTACGCTCCTCGAAGCCAGAATACTGGGAGATAGGTTGTGGCTATAACAGCGAGTTTCTGACGAAGGAATGCTCTGATTTGAATACTGCTTGCGACATTCGATTCCTCTCGTCATTTTACGTCGGTATAGCGCGTTTTGCACTATCCATTACTATCCTGGGAGCCAGATTACTGCAAGATAGGTTTTGGCAATAACAGCGATTTTCTGACGAAGGAAGGCTCTGATTTGAATTCTGCTTGCGACATTCAATCCCTCTTGTCATTTTACGTCGGAATAGCATGTTTTCAACACCCGATTACGGTCCTGGAAGCCAGAATACTGGGAGATAGGTTTTGGATACAGGAGCAATTTTCTGACGAAGGCAGTCTCTGATTTGAATTCTGCTTGCGGCATTCGATCCCTCTCGCCATTTTACGTCGGAATAGCGCGTTTTCCACTACCCATTACGATCCTGGGAGCCAGATTACTGCAAGATAGGTTTTGGCTATAACAGCGATTTCTGACGAAGGTATTCACTGATTTGAATTCTGCTTGCGGCATTCGATTCCTCTCGTCATTTTACGTCGGAATAGCACGGTTTCCACACCCGATTACGATCCTGGGAGCCAGATTACTCCAAGATAGGTTTTGGCTCTAATACCGATTTTCTGACGAAGGAAGGCTCTGATTTGAATTCTGCTTGCGGCATTCGATCCCTCTCGCCATTTTACGTCGGAATAGCGCGTTTTCCACTACCCATTACGATCCTGGGAGCCAGATTACTGCAAGATAGGTTTTGGCTATAACAGCGATTTCTGACGAAGGTATTCACTGATTTGAATTCTGCTTGCGGCATTCGATTCCACTCGTCATTTTACGTCGGAATAGCACGGTTTCCACACCCGATTACGGTCCTGGAGGCCAGAATACTGGGAGATAGGTTTAGGCAATAACAGCGATTTTCTGACGATGAAGGGCTCTGATTTGAATTCTGCTTGCGACATTCGATTCCTCTCGTCATTTTACGTCGGAATAGCATGTTTTCCACACCCGATTACGATTCTGGGAGCCAGATTACTTCAGGGTAGGTTTTGGCTTTAATACCGATTTTCTGACGAAGGCAGTCTCTGATTTGAATTCTGCTTGCGGCATTCGATTCCTCTCGTCATTTTCCGTCGGAATAGCATGTTTTCCACACCCGATTACGGTCCTCGAAGCCAGAATACTGGGAGATACGTTTTGGCTTTAATACCGATTTTCTGACGAAGGCAGTCTCTGATTTGAATTCTGCTTGCGGCATTCGATTCCACTCGTCATTTTACGTCGGAATAGCAGGGTTTCCACACCCGATTACGATCCTGGCAGCCAGAATACTGGGAGATAGGTTTTGGCTATAACAGCGATTTTCTAACGAAGGCAGTCTCTGATTTGAATTCTGCTTACGGCATTCGATCCCTCTCGTCATTTTACGTCGGAATAGCATGTTTTCCATACCCGATTACGGTCCTGGAAGCCAGAATACTGGGAGATAGGTTTTGGCTATAACAGCGGTTTGCTGACGAAGGAAGGCTCTGATTTGAATTCTGCTTGCGACATTCGATTCCTCTCGTCATTTTACGTCGGAATAGCATGTTTTCCATACCCGGTTACGGTCCTGACAGCCAGAATACTGGGAGATAGGTTTTGGCTCTAACAGCGGTTTTCTGACGAAGGAAGGCTCTGATTTGAATTCTGCTTGCGACATTCGATTCCTCTCGTCATTTTACGTCGGAATAGCATGTTTTCCACACCCGATTACGGTCCTCGAAGCCAGAATACTGGGAGATAGGTTTTGGCTATAACAGCGATTTTCTGACGAAGGCAGTCTCTGATTTGAATTCTGCTTGCGGCATTCGATTCCTCTCGTTATTTTACGTCGGAATAGCATGTTTTCCACACCCGATTACGATCCTGGCAGCCAGAATACTGGGAGATAGGTTTTGGTTATATAACAGCGATTTTCTAACGAAGACAGTCTCTGATTTGAATTCTGCTTACGGCATTCGATCCCTCTCGTCATTTTACGTCGGAATAACATGTTTTCCATACCCGATTACGGTCCTGGAAGCCAGAATACTGGGAGATAGGTTTTGGATACAGGAGCGATTTTCTGACGAAGGCAGTCTCTGATTTGAATTCTGCTTGCGGCATTCGATCCCTCTCGCCATTTTACGTCGGAATAGCGCGTTTTCCACTACCCATTACGATCCTGGGAGCCAGATTACTGCAAGATAGGTTTTGGCTATAACAGCGATTTCTGACGAAGGTATTCACTGATTTGAATTCTGCTTGCGGCATTCGATTCCACTCGTCATTTTACGTCGGAATAGCACGGTTTCCACACCCGATTACGATCCTGGGAGCCAGATTACTCCAAGATAGGTTTTGGATTTAATACCGATTTTCTGACGAAGGAAGGCTCTGATTTGAATTCTGCTTGCGGCATTCGATCCCTCTCGCCATTTTACGTCGGAATAGCGCGTTTTCCACTACCCATTACGATCCTGGGAGCCAGATTACTGCAAGATAGGTTTTGGCTATAACAGCGATTTCTGACGAAGGTATTCACTGATTTGAATTCTGCTTGCGGCATTCGATTCCACTCGTCATTTTACGTCGGAATAGCACGGTTTCCACACCCGATTACGGTCCTGGAGGCCAGAACACTGGGAGATAGGTTTAGGCAATAACAGCGATTTTCTGACGATGAAGGGCTCTGATTTGAATTCTGCTTGCGACATTCGATTCCTCTCGTCATTTTACGTCGGAATAGCATGTTTTCCACACCCGATTACGATTCTGGGAGCCAGATTACTTCAGGGTAGGTTTTGGCTTTAATACCGATTTTCTGACGAAGGCAGTCTCTGATTTGAATTCTGCTTGCGGCATTCGATTCCTCTCGTCATTTTCCGTCGGAATAGCATGTTTTCCACACCCGATTACGGTCCTCGAAGCCAGAATACTGGGAGATACGTTTTGGCTTTAATACCGATTTTCTGACGAAGGCAGTCTCTGATTTGAATTCTGCTTGCGGCATTCGATTCCACTCGTCATTTTACGTCGGAATAGCAGGGTTTCCACACCCGATTACGATCCTGGCAGCCAGAATACTGGGAGATAGGTTTTGGCTATAACAGCGATTTTCTAACGAAGGCAGGCTCTGATTTGAATTCTGCTTACGGCATTCGATCCCTCTCGTCATTTTACGTCGGAATAGCATGTTTTCCATACCCGATTACGGTCCTGGAAGCCAGAATACTGGGAGATAGGTTTTGGCTATAACAGCGGTTTGCTGACGAAGGAAGGCTCTGATTTGAATTCTGCTTGCGACATTCGATTCCTCTCGTCATTTTACGTCGGAATAGCATGTTTTCCATACCCGATTACGGTCCTGGCAGCCAGAATACTGGGAGATAGGTTTTGGCTCTAACAGCGGTTTTCTGACGAAGGAAGGCTCTGATTTGAATTCTGCTTGCGACATTCGATTCCTCTCGTCATTTTACGTCGGAATAGCATGTTTTCCACACCCGATTACGGTCCTCGAAGCCAGAATACTGGGAGATAGGTTTTGGCTATAACAGCGATTTTCTGACGAAGGCAGTCTCTGATTTGAATTCTGCTTGCGGCATTCGATTCCTCTCGTTATTTTACGTCGGAATAGCATGTTTTCCACACCCGATTACGATCCTGGCAGCCAGAATACTGGGAGATAGGTTTTGGCTATAACAGCGATTTTCTAACGAAGACAGTCTCTGATTTGAATTCTGCTTACGGCATTCGATCCCTCTCGTCATTTTACGTCGGAATAACATGTTTTCCATACCCGATTACGGTCCTGGAAGCCAGAATACTGGGAGATAGGTTTTGGATACAGGAGCGATTTTCTGACGAAGGCAGTCTCTGATTTGAATTCTGCTTGCGGCATTCGATTCCTCTCGTCATTTTTCGTCGGAATAGCATGTTTTCCATACCCGATTACGGTCCTGATATCCAGAATACTGGGAGACAGGTTTTGGCTCTAACAGCGATTTTCAGACGAAAGAAGGCTCTGATTTTGAATTCTGCTTGCGACATTCGATTCCTCTCGTCATTTTACGTCGGAATAGCATGTTTTCCACACCCGATTACGGTCCTCGAAGCCAGAATACTGGGAGATAGGTTTTGGCTATAACAGCGGTTTTCTGACGAAGGAAGGCTCTGATTTGAATTCTGCTTGCGACATTCGATTCCTCTCGTCATTTTACGTCGGAATAGCATGTTTTCCATACCCGGTTACGGTCCTGGAAGCCAGAATACTGGGAGATAGGTTTTGGCTCTAACAGCGGTTTTCTGACGAAGGAAGGCTCTGATTTGAATTCTGCTTGCGACATTCGATTCCTCTCGTCATTTTACGTCGGAATAGCATGTTTTCCACACCCGATTACGGTCCTCGAAGCCAGAATACTGGGAGATAGGTTTTGGCTATAACAGCGATTTTCTGACGAAGGCAGTCTCTGATTTGAATTCTGCTTCCGGCATTCGATTCCTCTCGTCATTTTACGTCGGAATAGCATGTTTTCCACACCCGATTACGATCCTGGGAGCCAGATTACTCCAAGATAGGTTTTGGCTTTAATACCGATTTTCTGACGAAGGAAGTCTCTGATTTGAATTCTGCTTGCGGGATTCGATTCCTCTCGTCATTTTACGTCGGAATAGCATATTTTCCACACCCGATTACGATCCTGGCAGCCTGAATACTGGAAGATTGCTTTTGGCTATAACAGCGGTTTTCTGACGAAAGAAGGCTCTGATTTGAATTCTGCGACATTCAATCCCTCTCGTCATTTTACGTCGGAATAGCATGTTTTCCATACCCGATTACGGTCCTGGAAGCCAGAATACTGGGAGATAGGTTTTGGATACAGGAGCAATTTTCTGACGAAGGCAGTCTCTGATTTGAATTCTGCTTGCGGCATTCGATTCCTCTCGTCATTTTACGTCGGAATAGCATGTTTTCCACACCCGATTACGATCCTGGGAGCCAGATTACTCCAAGATAGGTTTTGGATTTAATACCGATTTTCTGACGAAGGAAGGCTCTGATTTGAATTCTGTTTGCGGCATTCGATCCCTCTCGCCATTTTACGTCGCAATAGCGCGTTTTCCACTACCCATTACGATCCTGGGAGCCAGATTACTGCAAGATAGGTTTTGGCTATAACAGCGATTTCTGACGAAGGTATTCACTGATTTGAATTCTGCTTGCGGCATTCAATTCCACTCGTCATTTTACGTCGGAATAGCACGGTTTCCACACCCGATTACGGTCCTGGAGGCCAGAATACTGGGAGATAGGTTTAGGCAATAACAGCGATTTTCTGACGAAGGAGGGCTCTGATTTGAATTCTGCTTGCGGCATTCGATTCCTCTCTTCATTTTACGCCGGAATAGCATGTTTTCCACTCCCAATTGCGATCCTGGCAACCTGAATACTGGGAGATAGGTTTTGGCTCTAACAGCGATTTTCAGACGAAGGAATGCTCTGATTTGAATTCTGCTTGCGACATTCGATTCCTCTCGTTATTTTACGTCGGAATAGCATGTTTTCCACACCCGATTACGCTCCTCGAAGCCAGAATACTGGGAGATAGGTTGTGGCTATAACAGCGAGTTTCTGACGAAGGAATGCTCTGATTTGAATACTGCTTGCGACATTCGATTCCTCTCGTCATTTTACGTCGGTATAGCGCGTTTTGCACTATCCATTACTATCCTGGGAGCCAGATTACTGCAAGATAGGTTTTGGCAATAACAGCGATTTTCTGACGAAGGAAGGCTCTGATTTGAATTCTGCTTGCGACATTCAATCCCTCTTGTCATTTTACGTCGGAATAGCATGTTTTCAACACCCGATTACGGTCCTGGAAGCCAGAATACTGGGAGATAGGTTTTGGATACAGGAGCAATTTTCTGACGAAGGCAGTCTCTGATTTGAATTCTGCTTGCGGCATTCGATCCCTCTCGCCATTTTACGTCGGAATAGCGCGTTTTCCACTACCCATTACGATCCTGGGAGCCAGATTACTGCAAGATAGGTTTTGGCTATAACAGCGATTTCTGACGAAGGTATTCACTGATTTGAATTCTGCTTGCGGCATTCGATTCCACTCGTCATTTTACGTCGGAATAGCACGGTTTCCACACCCGATTACGATCCTGGGAGCCAGATTACTCCAAGATAGGTTTTGGATTTAATACCGATTTTCTGACGAAGGAAGGCTCTGATTTGAATTCTGCTTGCGGCATTCGATCCCTCTCGCCATTTTACGTCGGAATAGCGCGTTTTCCACTACCCATTACGATCCTGGGAGCCAGATTACTGCAAGATAGGTTTTGGCTATAACAGCGATTTCTGACGAAGGTATTCACTGATTTGAATTCTGCTTGCGGCATTCGATTCCACTCGTCATTTTACGTCGGAATAGCACGGTTTCCACACCCGATTACGGTCCTGGAGGCCAGAATACTGGGAGATAGGTTTAGGCAATAACAGCGATTTTCTGACGATGAAGGGCTCTGATTTGAATTCTGCTTGCGACATTCGATTCCTCTCGTCATTTTACGTCGGAATAGCATGTTTTCCACACCCGATTACGATTCTGGGAGCCAGATTACTTCAGGGTAGGTTTTGGCTTTAATACCGATTTTCTGACGAAGGCAGTCTCTGATTTGAATTCTGCTTGCGGCATTCGATTCCTCTCGTCATTTTCCGTCGGAATAGCATGTTTTCCACACCCGATTACGGTCCTCGAAGCCAGAATACTGGGAGATACGTTTTGGCTTTAATACCGATTTTCTGACGAAGGCAGTCTCTGATTTGAATTCTGCTTGCGGCATTCGATTCCACTCGTCATTTTACGTCGGAATAGCACGGTTTCCACACCCGATTACGGTCCTGGAGGCCAGAATACTGGGAGATAGGTTTAGGCAATAACAGCGATTTTCTGACGAAGGAGGGCTCTGATTTGAATTCTGCTTGCGGCATTCGATTCCTCTCTTCATTTTACGCCGGAATAGCATGTTTTCCACTCCCGATTGCGATCCTGGCAACCTGAATACTGGGAGATAGGTTTTGGCTCTAACAGCGATTTTCAGACGAAGGAATGCTCTGATTTGAATTCTGCTTGCGACATTCGATTCCTCTCGTTATTTTACGTCGGAATAGCATGTTTTCCACACTCGATTACGCTCCTCGAAGCCAGAATACTGGGAGATAGGTTGTGGCTATAACAGCGAGTTTCTGACGAAGGAATGCTCTGATTTGAATACTGCTTGCGACATTCGATTCCTCTCGTCATTTTACGTCGGAATAGCGCGTTTTGCACTATCCATTACTACCCTGCGAGCCAGATTACTGCAAGATAGGTTTTGGCAATAACAGCGATTTTCTGACGAAGGAAGGCTCTGATTTGAATTCTGCTTGCGACATTCAATCCCTCTTGTCATTTTACGTCGGAATAGCATGTTTTCCACTACCCATTACGATCCTGGGAGCCAGATTACTGCAAGATAGGTTTTGGCTATAACAGCGATTTCTGACGAAGGTATTCACTGATTTGAATTCTGCTTGCGGCATTCGATTCCACTCGTCATTTTACGTCGGAATAGCACGGTTTCCACACCCGATTACGATCCTGGGAGCCAGATTACTCCAAGATAGGTTTTGGATTTAATACCGATTTTCTGACGAAGGAAGGCTCTGATTTGAATTCTGCTTGCGGCATTCGATCCCTCTCGCCATTTTACGTCGGAATAGCGCGTTTTCCACTACCCATTACGATCCTGGGAGCCAGATTACTGCAAGATAGGTTTTGGCTATAACAGCGATTTCTGACGAAGGTATTCACTGATTTGAATTCTGCTTGCGGCATTCGATTCCACTCGTCATTTTACGTCGGAATAGCACGGTTTCCACACCCGATTACGGTCCTGGAGGCCAGAATACTGGGAGATAGGTTTAGGCAATAACAGCGATTTTCTGACGATGAAGGGCTCTGATTTGAATTCTGCTTGCGACATTCGATTCCTCTCGTCATTTTACGTCGGAATAGCATGTTTTCCACACCCGATTACGATTCTGGGAGCCAGATTACTTCAAGGTAGGTTTTGGCTTTAATACCGATTTTCTGACGAAGGCAGTCTCTGATTTGAATTCTGCTTGCGGCATTCGATTCCTCTCGTCATTTTCCGTCGGAATAGCATGTTTTCCACACCCGATTACGGTCCTCGAAGCCAGAATACTGGTAGATACGTTTTGGCTTTAATACCGATTTTCTGACGAAGGCAGTCTCTGATTTGAATTCTGCTTGCGGCATTCGATTCCTCTCGTTATTTTACGTCGGAATAGCATGTTTTCCACACCCGATTACGATCCTGGCAGCCAGAATACTGGGAGATAGGTTTTGGCTATAACAGCGATTTTCTAACGAAGGCAGTCTCTGATTTGAATTCTGCTTCCGGCATTCGATCCCTCTCGTCATTTTACGTCGGAATAGCATGTTTTCCATACCCGATTACGATCCTGGGAGCCAGAATACTGGGAGATAGGTTTTGGATACAGGAGCAATTTTCTGACGAAGGCAGTCTCTGATTTGAATTCTGCTTGCGGCATTCGATTCCTCTCGTCATTTTACGTCGGAATAGCATGTTTTCCACACCCGATTACGATCCTGGGAGCCAGATTACTCCAAGATAGGTTTTGGATTTAATACCGATTTTCTGACGAAGGAAGGCTCTGATTTGAATTCTGCTTGCGGCATTCGATCCCTCTCGTCATTTTACGTCGGAATAGCATGTTTTCCACACCCGATTACGATCCTGGGAGCCAGATTACTCCAAGATAGGTTTTGGATTTAATACCGATTTTCTGACGAAGGCAGTCTCTGATTTGAATTCTGCTTGCGACATTCAATCCCTCTCGTCATTTTACGTCGGAATGGCATGTTTTCCATACCCGATTACGGTCCTGGAAGCCAGAATACTGGGAGATAGCTTTTGGCTATAACAGTGGTTTTCGGACGAAGGTATTCACTGATTTGAATTCTGCTTGCGACATTCGATTCCTCTCGTCATTTTACGTCGGAATAGCATGTTTTCCACACCCGATTACGATCCTGGGAGCCAGATTACTCCAAGATAGGTTTTGGCTTTAATCCCGATTTTCTGACGAAGGAACGATCTGATTTGAATTCTGCTTGCGACATTCAATCCCTCTCGTCATTTTACGTCGGAATAGCATGTTTTCCATACCCGATTACGGTCCTGGAGGCCAGAATACTGGGAGATAGGTTTTGGCTCTAACAGCAATTTTCAGACGAAGGAAGGCTCTGATTTGAATTCTCCTTGCGACATTCAATCCTTATCGTCATTTTACGTCAGAATAGCATGTATTCCATACCCGATTACGGTCCTGGAGGCCAGAATACTGGGAGACAGGTTTTGGCTCTAACAGCAATTTTCAGATGAAGGAAGGCTCTAATTTTAATTCTGCATGCGGCATTCGATGCCTCTCGTCATTTTACGTCGGAATAGCACGGTTTCCACACCCGATTACGATCCTGGCAGCCTGAATACTGGAAGATAGCTTTTGGCTATAACAGCGGTTTTCGGACGAAGGTATTCACTGATTTGAATTCTGCTTGCGACATTCGATTCCTCTCGTCATTTTACGTCGGAATAGCATGTTTTCCACACCCGATTACGATCCTGGGAGCCAGATTACTGCAAGATAGGTTTTGGCTTTAATACCGATTTTCTGACGAAGGAAGGCTCTGATTTGAATTCTGCTTGCGCCATTCGATCCCTCTCGTCATTTTACATCGGAGTAGAATGTTTTCCACACCCGATTACGGTCCTGGAAGCCAGAATACTGGGAGATAGGTTTTGGATACAGGAGCGATTTTCTGACGAAGGCAGTCTCTGATTTGAATTCTGCTTGCGGCATTCGATTCCTCTCGTCATTTTACGTCGGAATAGCATGTTTTCCACACCCGATTACGATCCTGGCAGCCTGAATACTGGGAGATAGGTTTTGGATACAGGAGCGATTTTCTGACGAAGGCAGTCTCTGATTTGAATTCTGCTTGCGACATTCGATTCCTCTCGTCATTTTACGTCGGAATAGCATGTTTTCCATACCCGATTACGGTCCTGATATCCAGAATACTGGGAGACAGGTTTTGGCTCTAACAGCGATTTTCAGACGAAAGAAGGCTCTGATTTTGAATTCTGCTTGCGACATTCGATTCCTCTCGTCATTTTACGTCGGAATAGCATGTTTTCCACACCCGATTACGGTCCTCGAAGCCAGAATACTGGGAGATAGGTTTTGGCTATAACAGCGGTTTTCTGACGAAGGAAGGCTCTGATTTGAATTCTGCTTGCGACATTCGATTCCTCTCGTCATTTTACGTCGGAATAGCATGTTTTCCATACCCGGTTACGGTCCTGATAGCCAGAATACTGGGAGATAGGTTTTGGCTCTAACAGCGATTTTCAGACGAAAGAAGGCTCTGATTTTGAATTCTGCTTGCGACATTCGATTCCTCTCGTCGTTTTACGTCGGAATAGCATGTTTTCCACACCCGATTACGATCCTGGGAGCCAGATTACTCCAAGATAGGTTTTGGCCTTAATACCGATTTTCTGACGAAGGCAGTCTCCGATTTGAATTCTGCTGGCGGCATTCGATTCCTCTCGTTATTATACGTCGGAATAGCATGTTTTCCACACCCGATTACGATCCTGGCAGCCAGAATACTGGGAGATAGGTTTTGGCTATAACAGCGATTTTCTGACGAAGGCAGTCTCTGATTTCAATTCTGCTTCCGGCATTCGATCCCTCTCGTCATTTTACGTCGGAATAGCATGTTTTCCGTACCCGATTACGGTCCTGGAAGCCAGAATACTGGGAGATAGGTTTTGGATACAGGAGCAATTTTCTGACGAAGGCAGTCTCTGATTTGAATTCTGCTTGCGGCATTCGATTCCTCTCGTCATTTTACGTCGGAATAGCATGTTTTCCACACCCGATTACGATCCTGGGAGCCAGATTACTCCAAGATAGGTTTTGGATTTAATACCGATTTTCTGACGAAGGAAGGCTCTGATTTGAATTCTGTTTGCGGCATTCGATCCCTCTCGCCATTTTACGTCGGAATAGCGCGTTTTCCACTACCCATTACGATCCTGGGAGCCAGATTACTGCAAGATAGGTTTTGGCTATAACAGCGATTTCTGACGAAGGTATTCACTGATTTGAATTCTGCTTGCGGCATTCGATTCCACTCGTCATTTTACGTCGGAATAGCACGGTTTCCACACCCGATTACGGTCCTGGAGGCCAGAATACTGGGAGATAGGTTTAGGCAATAACAGCGATTTTCTGACGAAGGAGGGCTCTGATTTGAATTCTGCTTGCGACATTCGATTCCTCTCGTCATTTTACGTCGGAATAGCATGTTTTCCACACCCGATTACGATCCTGGGAGCCAGATTACTTCAAGGTAGGTTTTGGCTTTAATACCGATTTTCTGACGAAGGCAGTCTCTGATTTGAATTCTGCATGCGGCATTCGATTCCTCTCGTCATTTTACGTCGGAATAGCATGTTTTCCATACCCGATTACGGTCCTGGAGGCCAGAATACTGGGAGATAGGTTTTGGCTCTAACAGCAATTTTCAGACGAAGGAAGGCTCTGATTTGAATTCTCCTTGCGACATTCAATCCTTATCGTCATTTTACGTCAGAATAGCATGTATTCCATACCCGATTACGGTCCTGGAGGCCAGAATACTGGGAGACAGGTTTTGGCTCTAACAGCAATTTTCAGATGAAGGAAGGCTCTAATTTTAATTCTGCATGCGGCATTCGATGCCTCTCGTCATTTTACGTCGGAATAGCACGGTTTCCACACCCGATTACGATCCTGGCAGCCTGAATACTGGAAGATAGCTTTTGGCTATAACAGCGGTTTTCGGACGAAGGTATTCACTGATTTGAATTCTGCTTGCGACATTCGATTCCTCTCGTCATTTTACGTCGGAATAGCATGTTTTCCACACCCGATTACGATCCTGGGAGCCAGATTACTGCAAGATAGGTTTTGGCTTTAATACCGATTTTCTGACGAAGGAAGGCTCTGATTTGAATTCTGCTTGCGCCATTCGATCCCTCTCGTCATTTTACATCGGAGTAGAATGTTTTCCACACCCGATTACGGTCCTGGAAGCCAGAATACTGGGAGATAGGTTTTGGATACAGGAGCGATTTTCTGACGAAGGCAGTCTCTGATTTGAATTCTGCTTGCGGCATTCGATTCCTCTCGTCATTTTACGTCGGAATAGCATGTTTTCCACACCCGATTACGATCCTGGCAGCCAGAATACTGGGAGATAGGTTTTGGATACAGGAGCGATTTTCTGACGAAGGCAGTCTCTGATTTGAATTCTGCTTGCGGCATTCGATTCCTCTCGTCATTTTACGTCGGAATAGCATGTTTTCCATACCCGATTACGGTCCTGATATCCAGAATACTGGGAGACAGGTTTTGGCTCTAACAGCGATTTTCAGACGAAAGAAGGCTCTGATTTTGAATTCTGCTTGCGACATTCGATTCCTCTCGTCATTTTACGTCGGAATAGCATGTTTTCCACACCCGATTACGGTCCTCGAAGCCAGAATACTGGGAGATAGGTTTTGGCTATAACAGCGGTTTTCTGACGAAGGAAGGCTCTGATTTGAATTCTGCTTGCGACATTCGATTCCTCTCGTCATTTTACGTCGGAATAGCATGTTTTCCATACCCGGTTACGGTCCTGACAGCCAGAATACTGGGAGATAGGTTTTGGCTCTAACAGCGATTTTCAGACGAAAGAAGGCTCTGATTTTGAATTCTGCTTGCGACATTCGATTCCTCTCGTCGTTTTACGTCGGAATAGCATGTTTTCCACACCCGATTACGATCCTGGGAGCCAGATTACTCCAAGATAGGTTTTGGCCTTAATACCGATTTTCTGACGAAGGCAGTCTCTGATTTGAATTCTGCTTGCGGTATTCGATTCCTCTCGTTATTATACGTCGGAATAGCATGTTTTCCACACCCGATTACGATCCTGGCAGCCAGAATACTGGGAGATAGGTTTTGGCTATAACACCGATTTTCTGACGAAGGCAGTCTCTGATTTCAATTCTGCTTCCGGCATTCGATCCCTCTCGTCATTTTACGTCGGAATAGCATGTTTTCCGTACCCGATTACGGTCCTGGAAGCCAGAATACTGGGAGATAGGTTTTGGATACAGGAGCAATTTTCTGACGAAGGCAGTCTCTGATTTGAATTCTGCTTGCGGCATTCGATTCCTCTCGTCATTTTACGTCGGAATAGCATGTTTTCCACACCCGATTACGATCCTGGGAGCCAGATTACTCCAAGATAGGTTTTGGATTTAATACCGATTTTCTGACGAAGGAAGGCTCTGATTTGAATTCTGTTTGCGGCATTCGATCCCTCTCGCCATTTTACGTCGGAATAGCGCGTTTTCCACTACCCATTACGATCCTGGGAGCCAGATTACTGCAAGATAGGTTTTGGCTATAACAGCGATTTCTGACGAAGGTATTCACTGATTTGAATTCTGCTTGCGGCATTCGATTCCACTCGTCATTTTACGTCGGAATAGCACGGTTTCCATACCCGATTACGGTCCTGGAGGCCAGAATACTGGGAGATAGGTTTAGGCAATAACAGCGATTTTCTGACGAAGGAGGGCTCTGATTTGAATTCTGCTTGCGACATTCGATTCCTCTCGTCATTTTACGTCGGAATAGCATGTTTTCCACACCCGATTACGATCCTGGGAGCCAGATTACTTCAAGGTAGGTTTTGGCTTTAATACCGATTTTCTGACGAAGGCAGTCTCTGATTTGAATTCTGCATGCGGCATTCGATTCCTCTCGTCATTTTACGTCGGAATAGCATGTTTTCCACACGCGATTACGATCCTGGGAGCCAGATTACTCCAAGATAGGTTTTGGATTTAATACCGATTTTCTGACGAAGGAAGGCTCTGATTTGAATTCTGCTTGCGGCATTCGATCCCTCTCGCCATTTTACGTCGGAATAGCGCGTTTTCCACTACCCATTACGATCCTGGGAGCCAGATTACTGCAAGATAGGTTTTGGCTATAACAGCGATTTCTGACGAAGGTATTCACTGATTTGAATTCTGCTTGCGGCATTCGATTCCACTCGTCATTTTACGTCGGAATAGCACGGTTTCCACACCCGATTACGGTCCTGGAAGCCAGAATACTGGAAGATAGCTTTTGGCTATAACAGCGGATTTCTGACGAAGGAACGATCTGATTTGAATTCTGCTTGCGACATTCAATCCCTCTCGTCATTTTACGTCGGAATAGCATGTTTTCCATACCCGATTACGGTCCTGGAGGCCAGAATACCTGGAGATAGGTTTTGGCTCTAACAGCAATTTTCAGACGAAGGAAGGCTCTGATTTGAATTCTGCTTGCGACATTCGATTCCTCTCGTTATTTTACGTCGGAATAGCATGTTTTCCACACCCGATTACGCTCCTCGAAGCCAGAATACTGGGAGATAGGTTGTGGCTATAACAGCGAGTTTCTGACGAAGGAATGCTCTGATTTGAATACTGCTTGCGACATTCGATTCCTCTCGTCATTTTACGTCGGAATAGCGCGTTTTGCACTATCCATTACTATCCTGGGAGCCAGATTACTGCAAGATAGGTTTTGGCAATAACAGCGATTTTCTGACGAAGGAAGGCTCTGATTTGAATTCTGCTTGCGACATTCAATCCCTCTTGTCATTTTACGTCGGAATAGCATGTTTTCCACACCCGATTACGGTCCTGGAAGCCAGAATACTGGGAGATAGGTTTTGGATACAGGAGCAATTTTCTGAAGAAGGCAGTCGCTGATTTGAATTCTGCTTGCGGCATTCGATTCCTCTCGTCATTTTACGTCGGAATAGCATGTTTTCCACACCCGATTACGATCCTGGGAGCCAGAATACTGGGAGATAGGTTTTGGATACAGGAGCGATTTTCTGACGAAGGCAGTCTCTGATTTTGAATTCTGCTTGCGACATTCGATTCCTCTCGTCATTTTACGTCGGAATAGCATGTTTTCCACACCCGATTACGGTCCTCGAAGCCAGAATACTGGGAGATAGGTTTTGGCTATAACAGCGGTTTTCTGACGAAGGAAGGCTCTGATTTGAATTCTGCTTGCGACATTCGATTCCTCTCGTCATTTTACGTCGGAATAGCATGTTTTCCATACCCGGTTACGGTCCTGACAGCCAGAATACTGGGAGATAGGTTTTGGCTTTAATACCGATTTTCTGACGAAGGAAGTCTCTGATTTGAATTCTGCTTGCGGGATTCTATTCCTCTCGTCATTTTACGTCGGAATAGCATATTTTCCACACCCGATTACGATCCTGGCAGCCTGAATACTGGAAGATAGCTTTTGGCTATAACAGCGGTTTTCTGACGAAAGAAGGCTCTGATTTTGAATTCTGCTTGCGACATTCGATTCCTCTCGTCGTTTTACGTCGGAATAGCATGTTTTCCACACCCGATTACGATCCTGGGAGCCAGATTACTCCAAGATAGGTTTTGGCCTTAATACCGATTTTCTGACGAAGGCAGTCTCTGATTTGAATTCTGCTTGCGGCATTCGATTCCTCTCGTTATTATACGTCGGAATAGCATGTTTTCCACACCCGATTACGATCCTGGCAGCCAGAATACTGGGAGATAGGTTTTGGCTATAACACCGATTTTCTGACGAAGGCAGTCTCTGATTTCAATTCTGCTTCCGGCATTCGATCCCTCTCGTCATTTTACGTCGGAATAGCATGTTTTCCGTACCCGATTACGGTCCTGGAAGCCAGAATACTGGGAGATAGGTTTTGGATACAGGAGCAATTTTCTGACGAAGGCAGTCTCTGATTTGAATTCTGCTTGCGGCATTCGATTCCTCTCGTCATTTTACGTCGGAATAGCATGTTTTCCACACCCGATTACGATCCTGGGAGCCAGATTACTCCAAGATAGGTTTTGGATTTAATACCGATTTTCTGACGAAGGAAGGCTCTGATTTGAATTCTGTTTGCGGCATTCGATCCCTCTCGCCATTTTACGTCGGAATAGCGCGTTTTCCACTACCCATTACGATCCTGGGAGCCAGATTACTGCAAGATAGGTTTTGGCTATAACAGCGATTTCTGACGAAGGTATTCACTGATTTGAATTCTGCTTGCGGCATTCGATTCCACTCGTCATTTTACGTCGGAATAGCACGGTTTCCACACCCGATTACGGTCCTGGAAGCCAGAATACTGGAAGATAGCTTTTGGCTATAACAGCGGATTTCTGACGAAGGAACGATCTGATTTGAATTCTGCTTGCGACATTCAATCCCTCTCGTCATTTTACGTCGGAATAGCATGTTTTCCATACCCGATTACGGTCCTGGAGGCCAGAATACCTGGAGATAGGTTTTGGCTCTAACAGCAATTTTCAGACGAAGGAAGGCTCTGATTTGAATTCTGCTTGCGACATTCGATTCCTCTCGTTATTTTACGTCGGAATAGCATGTTTTCCACACCCGATTACGCTCCTCGAAGCCAGAATACTGGGAGATAGGTTGTGGCTATAACAGCGAGTTTCTGACGAAGGAATGCTCTGATTTGAATACTGCTTGCGACATTCGATTCCTCTCGTCATTTTACGTCGGAATAGCGCGTTTTGCACTATCCATTACTATCCTGGGAGCCAGATTACTGCAAGATAGGTTTTGGCAATAACAGCGATTTTCTGACGAAGGAAGGCTCTGATTTGAATTCTGCTTGCGACATTCAATCCCTCTCGTTATTTTACGTCGGAATAGCATGTTTTCCACACCCGATTACGGTCCTGGAAGCCAGAATACTGGAAGATAGCTTTTGGCTATAACAGCGGTTTTCTGACGAAGGAACGATCTGATTTGAATTCTGCTTGCGACATTCAATCCCTCTCGTCATTTTACGTCGGAATAGCATGTTTTCCATACCCGATTACGGTCCTGGAGGCCAGAATACTGGGAGATAGGTTTTGGCTCTAACAGCAATTTTCAGACGAAGGAAGGCTCTGATTTTAATTCTGCTTGCGGCATTCGATTCCTCTCGTCATTTTCCGTCGGAATAGCATGTTTTCCACACCCGATTACGGTCCTCGAAGCCAGAATACTGGGAGATAGGTTTTGGCTATAACAGCGATTTTCGGACGAAGGCAGGCTCTGATTTGAATTCTGCTTGCGACATTCGATTCCTCTCGTTATTTTACGTCGGAATAGCATGTTTTCCACACCCGATTACGGTCCTGGAAGCCAGAATACTGGGAGATAGGTTTTGGATACAGGAGCAATTTTCTGACGAAGGCAGTCTCTGATTTGAATTCTGCTTGCGGCATTCGATTCCTCTCGTCATTTTACGTCGGAATAGCATGTTTTCCACACCCGATTACGATCCTGGGAGCCAGATTACTCCAAGATAGGTTTTGGCTATAACAGCGATTTCTGACGAAGGTATTCACTGATTTGAATTCTGCTTGCGGCATTCGATTCCACTCGTCATTTTACGTCGGAATAGCACGGTTTCCACACCCGATTACGGTCCTGGAAGCCAGAATACTGGAAGATAGCTTTTGGCTATAACAGCGGTTTTCAGACGAAGGAAGGCTCTGATTTTAATTCTGCTTGCGGCATTCGATTCCTCTCGTCATTTTCCGTCGGAATAGCATGTTTTCCACACCCGATTACGGTCCTCGAAGCCAGAATACTGGGAGATAGGTTTTGGCTATAACAGCGATTTTCGGACGAAGGCAGGCTCTGATTTGAATTCTGCTTGCGACATTCGATTCCTCTCGTTATTTTACGTCGGAATAGCATGTTTTCCACACCCGATTACGCTCCTGGGAGCCAGATTACTTCAAGGTAGGTTTTGGCTTTAATACCGATTTTCTGACGAAGGCAGTCTCTGATTTGAATTCTGCATGCGGCATTCGATTCCTCTCGTCATTTTACGTCGGAATAGCATGTGTTCCACACCCGATTACGATCCTGGGAGCCAGATTACTCCAAGATAGGTTTTGGATTTAATACCGATTTTCTGACGAAGGAAGGCTCTGATTTGAATTCTGCTTGCGGCATTCGATCCCTCTCGCCATTTTACGTCGGAATAGCGCGTTTTCCACTACCCATTACGATCCTGGGAGCCAGATTACTGCAAGATAGGTTTTGGCTCTAACAGCAATTTTCAGACGAAGGAAGGCTCTGATTTGAATTCTGCTTGCGGCATTCGATTCCTCTCTTCATTTTACGCCGGAATAGCATGTTTTCCACTCCCGATTGCGATCCTGGCAACCTGAATACTGGGAGATAGGTTTTGGCTCTAACAGCGATTTTCAGACGAAGGAATGCTCTGATTTGAATTCTGCTTGCGACATTCGATTCCTCTCGTTATTTTACGTAGGAATAGCATGTTTTCCACACCCGATTACGCTCCTCGAAGCCAGAATACTGGGAGATAGGTTGTGGCTATAACAGCGAGTTTCTGACGAAGGAATGCTCTGATTTGAATACTGCTTGCGACATTGGATTCCTCTCGTCATTTTACGTCGGAATAGCGCGTTTTGCACTATCCATTACTATCCTGGGAGCCAGATTACTGCAAGATAGGTTTTGGCAATAACAGCGATTTTCTGACGAAGGAAGGCTCTGATTTTAATTCTGCTTGCGGCATTCGATTCCTCTCGTCATTTTCCGTCGGAATAGCATGTTTTCCACACCCGATTGCGGTCCTGGAAGCCAGAATACTGGGAGATAGGTTTTGGCTATAACAGCGATTTTCGGACGAAGGCAGGCTCTGATTTGAATTCTGCTTGCGACATTCGATTCCTCTCGTCATTTTCAGTCGGAATAGCATGTTTTCCACATCCGATTACGATCCTGGCAGCCTGAATACTGGGAGATAGGTTTTGGCTATAACAGCGAGTTTCTGACGAAGGAAGGCTCTGATTTGAATTCTGCTTGCGACATTCGATCCCTCGCGTCATTTTACGTCGGAATAGCATGTTTTCCACTCCCGATTGCGATCCTGGCAGCCTGAATACTGGGGGATAGGTTTTGGCTATAACAGCGAGTTTCTGACGAAGGAATGCTCTGATTTGAATTCTGCTTGCGACATTCGATTCCTCTCGTCATTTTAAGTCGGAATAGCATGTTTTCCACATCCGATTACGATCCTGGCAGCCTGAATACTGGGAGATAGGTTTTGGCTATAACAGCGAGTTTCTGACGAAGGAAGGCTCTGATTTGAATTCTGCTTGCGACATTCGATCCCTCGCGTCATTTTACGTCGGAATAGCACGTTTTCCACTCCCGATTGCGATCCTGGCAGCCTGAATACTGGGGGATAGGTTTTGGCTATAACAGCGAGTTTCTGACGAAGGAATGCTCTGATTTGAATACTGCTTGCGACATTCGATTCCTCTCGTCATTTTACGTCGGAATAGCATGTTTTCCGCACCCGATTACGGTCCTCGAAGCCAGAATACTGGGAGATAGATTTTGGCTATAACAGCGATTTTCTGACGAAGGGAGGCTCTGATTTGAATTCTGCTGGCGACATTCGATTCCTCTCGTCATTTTAAGTCGGAATAGCGCGTCTTCCACTACCCATTACTATCCTGGGAGCCAGATTACTGCAAGATAGGTTTTGGCTCTAATAGCGATTTTCAGACGAAGGAAGGCTCTGATTTGAATTCTGCTTGCGACATTCAATCCCTCTCGTCATTTTACGTCGGAATAGCATGTTTTCCACACCCGATTACGATCCTGGGAGCCAGATTACTCCAAGATAGGTTTTGGCTATAACAGCGATTTCTGACGAAGGTATTCACTGATTTGAATTCTGCTTGCGACATTCGATTCCTCTCTTCATTTTACGTCGGAATAGCATGTTTTCCATACCCGATTACGGTCCTGGAGGCCAGAATACTGGGAGATAGGTTTTGGCTCTAACAGCAATTTTCAGACGAAGGAAGGCTCTGATTTTAATTCTGCTTGCGGCATTCGATTCCTCTCGTCATTTTCCGTCGGAATAGCATGTTTTCCACACCCGATTACGGTCCTCGAAGCCAGAATACTGGGAGATAGGTTTTGGCTATAACAGCGATTTTCGGACGAAGGCAGGCTGTGATTTGAATTCTGCTTGCGACATTCGATTCCTCTCGTTATTTTACTTCGGAATAGCATGTTTTCCACACCCGATTACGCTCCTCGAAGCCAGAATACTGGGAGATAGGTTGTGGCTATAACAGCGAGTTTCTGACGAAGGAATGCTCTGATTTGAATACTGCTTGCGACATTCGATTCCTCTCGTCATTTTACGTCGGAATAGCGCGTTTTGCACTATCCATTACTATCCTGGGAGCCAGATTACTGCAAGATAGGTTTTGGCAATAACAGCGATTTTCTGACGAAGGAAGGCTCTGATTTTAATTCTGCTTGCGGCATTCGATTCCTCTCGTCATTTTCCGTCGGAATAGCATGTTTTCCACACCCGATTACGGTCCTCGAAGCCAGAATACTGGGAGATAGGTTTTGGCTATAACAGCGATTTTCGGACGAAGGCAGGCTCTGATTTGAATTCTGCTTGCGACATTCGATTCCTCTCGTCATTTTAAGTCGGAATAGCATGTTTTCCACATCCGATTACGATCCTGGCAGCCTGAATACTGGGAGATAGGTTTTGGCTATAACAGCGAGTTTCTGACGAAGGAAGGCTCTGATTTGAATTCTGCTTGCGACATTCGATTCCTCTCGTTATTTTACGTCGGAATAGCATGTTTTCCACACCCGATTACGCTCCTCGAAGCCAGAATACTGGGAGATAGGTTGTGGCTATAACAGCGAGTTTCTGACGAAGGAATGCTCTGATTTGAATACTGCTTGCGACATTCGATTCCTCTCGTCATTTTACGTCGGAATAGCGCCTTTTGCACTATCCATTACTATCCTGGGAGCCAGATTACTGCAAGATAGGTTTTGGCAATAACAGCGATTTTCTGACGAAGGAAGGCTCTGATTTTAATTCTGCTTGCGGCATTCGATTCCTCTCGTCATTTTCCGTCGGAATAGCATGTTTTCCACACCCGATTACGGTCCTCGAAGCCAGAATACTGGGAGATAGGTTTTGGCTATAACAGCGATTTTCGGACGAAGGCAGGCTCTGATTTGAATTCTGCTTGCGACATTCGATTCCTCTCGTCATTTTAAGTCGGAATAGCATGTTTTCCACATCCGATTACGATCCTGGCAGCCTGAATACTGGGAGATAGGTTTTGGCTATAACAGCGAGTTTCTGACGAAGGAAGGCTCTGATTTGAATTCTGCTTGCGACATTCGATCCCTCGCGTCATTTTACGTCGGAATAGCATGTTTTCCACTCCCGATTGCGATCCTGGCAGCCTGAATACTGGGGGATAGGTTTTGGCTATAACAGCGAGTTTCTGACGAAGGAATGCTCTGATTTGAATACTGCTTGCGACATTCGATTCCTCTCGTCATTTTACGTCGGAATAGCATGTTTTCCGCACCCGATTACGGTCCTCGAAGCCAGAATACTGGGAGATAGATTTTGGCTATAACAGCGATTTTCTGACGAAGGGAGGCTCTGATTTGAATTCTGCTGGCGACATTCGATTCCTCTCGTCATTTTAAGTCGGAATAGCGCGTCTTCCACTACCCATTACTATCCTGGGAGCCAGATTACTGCAAGATAGGTTTTGGCTCTAATAGCTATTTTCAGACGAAGGAAGGCTCTGATTTGAATTCTGCTTGCGGCATTCGATTCCTCTCGTCATTTTACGTCGGAATATCATGTTTTCCACACCCGATTACGATCCTGGGAGCCAGATTACTCCAAGATAGGTTTTGGCTATAACAGCGATTTCTGACGAAGGTATTCACTGATTTGAATTCTGCTTGCGGCATTCGATTCCACTCGTCATTTTACGTCGGAATAGCACGGTTTCCACACCCGATTACGGTCCTGGAAGCCAGAATACTGGAAGATAGCTTTTGGCTATAACAGCGGTTTTCTGACGAAGGAACGATCTGATTTGAATTCTGCTTGCGACATTCAATCCCTCTCGTCATTTTACGTCGGAATAGCATGTTTTCCATACCCGATTACGGTCCTGGAGGCCAGAATACTGGGAGATAGGTTTTGGCTCTAACAGCAATTTTCAGACGAAGGAAGGCTCTGATTTTAATTCTGCTTGCGGCATTCGATTCCTCTCGTCATTTTCCGTCGGAATAGCATGTTTTCCACACCCGATTACGGTCCTCGAAGCCAGAATACTGGGAGATAGGTTTTGGCTATAACAGCGATTTTCGGACGAAGGCAGGCTCTGATTTGAATTCTGCTTGCGACATTCGATTCCTCTCGTCATTTTACGTCGGAATAGCATGTTTTCCACACCCGATTACGCTCCTCGAAGCCAGAATACTGGGAGATAGGTTGTGGCTATAACAGCGAGGTTCTGACGAAGGAATGCTCTGATTTGAATACTGCTTGCGACATTCGATTCCTCTCGTCATTTTACGTCGGAATAGCGCGTTTTGCACTATCCATTACTATCCTGGGAGCCAGATTACTGCAAGATAGGTTTTGGCTATAACAGCGATTTTCTGACGAAGGCAGGCTCTGATTTGAATTCTGCTTGCGACATTCGATTCCTCTCGTCATTTTACGTCGGAATCGCATGTTTTCCACATCCGATTACGATCCTGGGAGCCAGATTACTGCAAGATAGGTTTTGGCTCTAATAGCCATTTTCAGACGAAGGAATGCTCTGATTTGAATTCTGCTTACGGTATTCGATTCCTCTCGTCATTTTACGTCGGAATAGCGCGTCCTCCACTACCCATTACGATCCTGGGAGCCAGATTACTGCAAGATAGGTTTTGGCTATAACAGCGATTTTCTGACGAAAGAAGGCTCTGACTTGAATTCTGCTTGCGGCATTCGATCCCTCTCGTTATTTTACGTTGGAATAGCATATTTTCCGCACCCGATTACGGTCCTCGAAGCCAGAATACTGGGAGATAGGTTTTGGCTATAACAGCGATTTTCTGACGAAGGAAGGCTCTGATTTGAATTCTGCTTGCGACATTCGATTCCTCTCGTCATTTTACGTCGGAATAGCGCGTCTTCCACTACCTATTACTATCCTGGTAGCCAGATTACTGGGAGATAGGTTTTGGCTATAACAGCGAGTTTCTGACGAAGGAAGGCTCTGATTTGAATTCTGCTTGCGACATTCGATTCCTCTCGTCATTTTAAGTCGGAATAGCATGTTTTCCACATCCGATTACGATCCTGGCAGCCTGAATACTGGGAGATAGGTTTTGGCTATAACAGCGAGTTTCTGACGAAGGAAGGCTCTGATTTGAATTCTGCTTGCGACATTCGATTCCTCTCGTCATTTTCCGTCGGAATAGCATGTTTTCCACACCCGATTACGGTCCTCGAAGCCAGAATACTGGGAGATAGGTTTTGGCTATAACAGCGATTTTCGGACGAAGGCAGGCTGTGATTTGAATTCTGCTTGCGACATTCGATTCCTCTCGTTATTTTACTTCGGAATAGCATGTTTTCCACACCCGATTACGCTCCTCGAAGCCAGAATACTGGGAGATAGGTTGTGGCTATAACAGCGAGTTTCTGACGAAGGAATGCTCTGATTTGAATACTGCTTGCGACATTCGATTCCTCTCGTCATTTTACGTCGGAATAGCGCGTTTTGCACTATCCATTACTATCCTGGGAGCCAGATTACTGCAAGATAGGTTTTGGCAATAACAGCGATTTTCTGACGAAGGAAGGCTCTGATTTGAATTCTGCTTGCGACATTCGATCCCTCGCGTCATTTTACGTCGGAATAGCATGTTTTCCACATCCGATTACGATCCTGGCAGCCTGAATACTGGGAGATAGGTTTTGGCTATAACAGCGAGTTTCTGACGAAGGAAGGCTCTGATTTGAATTCTGCTTGCGACATTCGATCCCTCGCGTCATTTTACGTCGGAATAGCATGTTTTCCACTCTCGATTGCGATCCTGGCAGCCTTAATACTGGGAGATACGTTTTGGATACAGGAGCGATTTTCTGACGAAGGAAGGCTCTGATTTGAATTCTGCTTGCGGCATTCGATTCCTCTCTTCATTTTACGCCGGAGTAGCACGTTTTCCTCTACCCATTACGATCCTGGAAGCGAGATTACTGCAAGATAGGTTTTGGCTATAACAGCGATTTTCGGACGAAGGCAGGCTCTGATTTGAATTCTGCTTGCGACATTCGATTCCTCTCGTCATTTTAAGTCGGAATAGCATGTTTTCCACATCCGATTACGATCCTGGCAGCCTGAATACTGGAAGATAGGTTTTGGCTATAACAGCGAGTTTCTGACGAAGGAAGGCTCTGATTTGAATTCTGCTTGCGACATTCAATCCCTCTCGTCATTTTACGTCGGAATAGCATGTTTTCCACACCCGATTACGGTCCTGGAAGCCTGAATACTGGGAGATAGGTTTTGGCTCTAACAGCAATTTTCAGACGAAGGAAGGCTCTGATTTTAATTCTGCTTGCGGCATTCGATTCCTCTCGTCATTTTCCGTCGGAATAGCATGTTTTCCACACCCGATTACGGTCCTCGAAGCCAGAATACTGGGAGATAGGTTTTGGCTATAACAGCGATTTTCGGACGAAGGCAGGCTCTGATTTGAATTCTGCTTGCGACATTCGATTCCTCTCGTTATTTTACGTCGGAATAGCATGTTTTCCACACCCGATTACGCTCCTCGAAGCCAGAATACTGGGAGATAGGTTGTGGCTATAACAGCGAGGTTCTGACGAAGGAATGCTCTGATTTGAATACTGCTTGCGACATTCGATTCCTCTCGTCATTTTACGTCGGAATAGCGCGTTTTGCACTATCCATTACTATCCTGGGAGCCAGATTACTGCAAGATAGGTTTTGGCTATAACAGCGATTTTCTGACGAAGGCAGGCTCTGATTTGAATTCTGCTTGCGACATTCGATTCCTCTCTTCATTTTACGTCGGAATCGCATGTTTTCCACATCCGATTACGATCCTGGGAGCCAGATTACTGCAAGATAGGTTTTGGCTCTAATAGCCATTTTCAGACGAAGGAATGCTCTGATTTGAATTCTGCTTACGGTATTCGATTCCTCTCGTCATTTTACGTCGGAATAGCGCGTCCTCCACTACCCATTACGATCCTGGGAGCCAGATTACTGCAAGATAGGTTTTGGCTATAACAGCGATTTTCTGACGAAAGAAGGCTCTGACTTGAATTCTGCTTGCGGCATTCGATCCCTCTCGTTATTTTACGTTGGAATAGCATGTTTTCCGCACCCGATTACGGTCCTCGAAGCCAGAATACTGGGAGATAGGTTTTGGCTATAACAGCGATTTTCTGACGAAGGAAGGCTCTGATTTGAATTCTGCTTGCGACATTCGATTCCTCTCGTCATTTTACGTCGGAATAGCGCGTCTTCCACTACCTATTACTATCCTGGTAGCCAGATTACTGGGAGATAGGTTTTGGCTATAACAGCGAGTTTCTGACGAAGGAAGGCTCTGATTTGAATTCTGCTTGCGACATTCGATTCCTCTCGTCATTTTAAGTCGGAATAGCATGTTTTCCACATCCGATTACGATCCTGGCAGCCTGAATACTGGGAGATAGGTTTTGGCTATAACAGCGAGTTTCTGACGAAGGAAGGCTCTGATTTGAATTCTGCTTGCGACATTCGATCCCTCGCGTCATTTTACGTCGGAATAGCATGTTTTCCACACCCGATTACGGTCCTCGAAGCCAGAATACTGGGAGATAGGTTTTGGCTATAACAGCGATTTTCGGACGAAGGCAGGCTCTGATTTGAATTCTGCTTGCGACATTCGATTCCTATCGTCATTTTACGTCGGAATAGCATGTTTTCCACTTCCGATTACGATCCTGGGAGCCAGATTACTGCAAGATAGGTTTTGGCTCTAATAGCCATTTTCTGACGAAGGAATGCTCTGATTTGAATTCTGCTTACGGTATTCGATTCCTCTCGTCATTTTACGTCGGAATAGCGCGTCCTCCACTACCCATTACGATCCTGGGAGCCAGAATACTGGGAGATAGGTTTTGGCTATAACAGCGATTTTCTGACGAAGGGAGGCTCTGATTTGAATTCTGCTTGCGACATTCGATCCCTCGCGTCATTTTACGTCGGAATAGCATGTTTTCCACATCCGATTACGATCCTGGGAGCCAGATTACTGGGAGATAGGTTTTGGCTATAACAGCGATTTTCTGACGAAGGAAGGCTCTGATTTGAATTCTGCTTGCGACATTCGATTCCTCTCGTCATTTTAAGTCGGAATAGCATGTTTTCCACATCCGATTACGATCCTGGCAGCCTGAATACTGGGAGATAGGTTTTGGCTATAACAGCGAGTTTCTGACGAAGGAAGGCTCTGATTTGAATTCTGCTTGCGACATTCGATCCCTCGCGTCATTTTACGTCGGAATAGCATGTTTTCCACTCTCGATTGCGATCCTGGCAGCCTTAATACTGGGAGATACGTTTTGGATACAGGAGCGATTTTCTGACGAAGGAAGGCTCTGATTTGAATTCTGCTTGCGGCATTCGATTCCTCTCTTCATTTTACGCCGGAGTAGCACGTTTTCCTCTACGCATTACGATCCTGGAAGCGAGATTACTGCAAGATAGGTTTTGGCTATAACAGCGATTTTCGGACGAAGGCAGGCTCTGATTTGAATTCTGCTTGCGACATTCGATTCCTCTCGTCATTTTAAGTCGGAATAGCATGTTTTCCACATCCGATTACGATCCTAGCAGCCTGAATACTGGAAGATAGGTTTTGGCTATAACAGCGATTTTCTGACGAAGGAAGGCTCTGATTTGAATTCTGCTTGCGACATTCAATCCCTCTCGTCATTTTACGTCGGAATAGCATGTTTTCCACACCCGATTACGGTCCTGGAAGCCTGAATACTGGGAGATAGGTTTTGGCTATAACAGCGATTTTCGGACGAAGGCAGGCTCTGATTTGAATTCTGCTTGCGACATTCGATTCCTATCGTCATTTTACGTCGGAATAGCATGTTTTCCACACCCGATTACGATCCTGGGAGCCAGATTACTGGGAGATAGGTTTTGGCTATAACAGCGATTTTCTGACGAAGGAAGGCTCTGATTTGAATTCTGCTTGCGACATTCGATTCCTCTCTTCATTTTACGCCGGAGTAGCACGTTTTCCTCTACCCATTACGATCCTGGAAGCGAGATTACTGCAAGATAGGTTTTGGCTATAACAGCGATTTTCGGACGAAGGCAGGCTCTGATTTGAATTCTGCTTGCGACATTCGATTCCTCTCGTCATTTTAAGTCGGAATAGCATGTTTTCCACATCCGATTACGATCCTGGCAGCCTGAATACTGGGAGATAGGTTTTGGCTATAACAGCGAGTTTCTGACGAAGGAAGGCTCTGATTTGAATTCTGCTTGCGACATTCGATCCCTCGCGTCATTTTACGTCGGAATAGCATGTTTTCCACTCCCGATTGCGATCCTGGCAGCCTGAATACTGGGAGATAGGTTTTGGCTATAACAGCGAGTTTCTGACGAAGGAAGGCTCTGATTTGAATTCTGCTTGCGACATTCGATCCCTCGCGTCATTTTACGTCGGAATAGCATGTTTTCCACTCTCGATTGCGATCCTGGCAGCCTGAATACTGGGAGATACGTTTTGGATACAGGAGCGATTTTCTGACGAAGGAAGGCTCTGATTTGAATTCTGCTTGCGGCATTCGATTCCTCTCTTCATTTTACGCCGGAGTAGCACGTTTTCCTCTACCCATTACGATCCTGGAAGCGAGATTACTGCAAGATAGGTTTTGGCTATAACAGCGATTTTCGGACGAAGGCAGGCTCTGATTTGAATTCTGCTTGCGACATTCGATTCCTCTCGTCATTTTAAGTCGGAATAGCATGTTTTCCACATCCGATTACGATCCTGGCAGCCTGAATACTGGAAGATAGGTTTTGGCTATAACAGCGAGTTTCTGACGAAGGAAGGCTCTGATTTGAATTCTGCTTGCGACATTCAATCCCTCTCGTCATTTTACGTCGGAATAGCATGTTTTCCACACCCGATTACGGTCCTGGAAGCCTGAATACTGGGAGATAGGTTTTGGCTATAACAGCGATTCTCGGACGAAGGCAGGCTCTGATTTGAATTCTGCTTGCGACATTCGATTCCTATCGTCATTTTACGTCGGAATAGCATGTTTTCCACATCCGATTACGATCCTGGGAGCCAGATTACTGGGAGATAGGTTTTGGCTATAACAGCGATTTTCTGACGAAGGAAGGCTCTGATTTGAATTCTGCTTGCGACATTCGATTCCTCTCTTCATTTTACGCCGGAGTAGCACGTTTTCCTCTACCCATTACGATCCTGGCAGCCTGAATACTGGGAGATAGGTTTTGGCTATAACAGCGAGTTTCTGACGAAGGAAGGCTCTGATTTGAATTCTGCTTGCGACATTCGATCCCTCGCGTCATTTTACGTCGGAATAGCATGTTTTCCACACCCGATTACGGTCCTCGAAGCCAGAATACTGGGAGATAGGTTTTGGCTATAACAGCGATTTTCGGACGAAGGCAGGCTCTGATTTGAATTCTGCTTGCGACATTCGATTCCTATCGTCATTTTACGTCGGAATAGCATGTTTTCCACTTCCGATTACGATCCTGGGAGCCAGATTACTGCAAGATAGGTTTTGGCTCTAATAGCCATTTTCTGACGAAGGAATGCTCTGATTTGAATTCTGCTTACGGTATTCGATTCCTGTCGTCATTTTACGTCGGAATAGCGCGTCCTCCACTACCCATTACGATCCTGGGAGCCAGAATACTGGGAGATAGGTTTTGGCTATAACAGCGATTTTCTGACGAAGGAAGGCTCTGATTTGAATTCTGCTTGCGACATTCGATCCCTCGCGTCATTTTACGTCGGAATAGCATGTTTTCCACACCTGATTACGATCCTGGGAGCCAGATTACTGGGAGATAGGTTTTGGCTATAACAGCGATTTTCTGACGAAGGAAGGCTCTGATTTGAATTCTGCTTGCGACATTCGATTCCTCTCGTCATTTTAAGTCGGAATAGCATGTTTTCCACATCCGATTACGATCCTGGCAGCCTGAATACTGGGAGATAGGTTTTGGCTATAACAGCGAGTTTCTGACGAAGGAAGGCTCTGATTTGAATTCTGCTTGCGACATTCGATCCCTCGCGTCATTTTACGTCGGAATAGCATGTTTTCCACTCTCGATTGCGATCCTGGCAGCCTTAATACTGGGAGATACGTTTTGGATACAGGAGCGATTTTCTGACGAAGGAAGGCTCTGATTTGAATTCTGCTTGCGGCATTCGATTCCTCTCTTCATTTTACGCCGGAGTAGCACGTTTTCCTCTACGCATTACGATCCTGGAAGCGAGATTACTGCAAGATAGGTTTTGGCTATAACAGCGATTTTCGGACGAAGGCAGGCTCTGATTTGAATTCTGCTTGCGACATTCGATTCCTCTCGTCATTTTAAGTCGGAATAGCATGTTTTCCACATCCGATTACGATCCTAGCAGCCTGAATACTGGAAGATAGGTTTTGGCTATAACAGTGATTTTGTGACGAAGGAAGGCTCTGATTTGAATTCTGCTTGCGACATTCGATCCCTCTCGTCATTTTACGTCGGAATAGCATGTTTTCCACACCCGATTACGGTCCTGGAAGCCTGAATACTGGGAGATAGGTTTTGGCTATAACAGCGATTTTCGGACGAAGGCAGGCTCTGATTTGAATTCTGCTTGCGACATTCGATTCCTATCGTCATTTTACGTCGGAATAGCATGTTTTCCACATCCGATTACGATCCTGGGAGCCAGATTACTGGGAGATAGGTTTTGGCTATAACAGCGATTTTCTGACGAAGGAAGGCTCTGATTTGAATTCTGCTTGCGACATTCGATTCCTCTCTTCATTTTACGCCGGAGTAGCACGTTTTCCTCTACCCATTACGATCCTGGAAGCGAGATTACTGCAAGATAGGTTTTGGCTATAACAGCGATTTTCGGACGAAGGCAGGCTCTGATTTGAATTCTGCTTGCGACATTCGATTCCTCTCGTCATTTTAAGTCGGAATAGCATGTTTTCCACATCCGATTACGATCCTGGCAGCCTGAATACTGGGAGATAGGTTTTGGCTATAACAGCGAGTTTCTGACGAAGGAAGGCTCTGATTTGAATTCTGCTTGCGACATTCGATCCCTCGCGTCATTTTACGTCGGAATAGCATGTTTTCCACTCCCGATTGCGATCCTGGCAGCCTGAATACTGGGAGATAGGTTTTGGCTATAACAGCGAGTTTCTGACGAAGGAAGGCTCTGATTTGAATTCTGCTTGCGACATTCGATCCCTCGCGTCATTTTACGTCGGAATAGCATGTTTTCCACTCTCGATTGCGATCCTGGCAGCCTGAATACTGGGAGATACGTTTTGGATACAGGAGCGATTTTCTGACGAAGGAAGGCTCTGATTTGAATTCTGCTTGCGGCATTCGATTCCTCTCTTCATTTTACGCCGGAGTAGCACGTTTTCCTCTACCCATTACGATCCTGGAAGCGAGATTACTGCAAGATAGGTTTTGGCTATAACAGCGATTTTCGGACGAAGGCAGGCTCTGATTTGAATTCTGCTTGCGACATTCGATTCCTCTCGTCATTTTAAGTCGGAATAGCATGTTTTCCACATCCGATTACGATCCTGGCAGCCTGAATACTGGAAGATAGGTTTTGGCTATAACAGCGAGTTTCTGACGAAGGAAGGCTCTGATTTGAATTCTGCTTGCGACATTCAATCCCTCTCGTCATTTTACGTCGGAATAGCATGTTTTCCACACCCGATTACGGTCCTGGAAGCCTGAATACTGGGAGATAGGTTTTGGCTATAACAGCGATTTTCGGACGAAGGCAGGCTCTGATTTGAATTCTGCTTGCGACATTCGATTCCTATCGTCATTTTACGTCGGAATAGCATGTTTTCCACACCCGATTACGATCCTGGGAGCCAGATTACTGGGAGATAGGTTTTGGCTATAACAGCGATTTTCTGACGAAGGAAGGCTCTGATTTGAATTCTGCTTGCGACATTCGATTCCTCTCTTCATTTTACGCCGGAGTAGCACGTTTTCCTCTACCCATTACGATCCTGGAAGCGAGATTACTGCAAGATAGGTTTTGGCTATAACAGCGATTTTCGGACGAAGGCAGGCTCTGATTTGAATTCTGCTTGCGACATTCGATTCCTCTCGTCATTTTAAGTCGGAATAGCATGTTTTCCACATCCGATTACGATCCTGGCAGCCTGAATACTGGGAGATAGGTTTTGGCTATAACAGCGAGTTTCTGACGAAGGAAGGCTCTGATTTGAATTCTGCTTGCGACATTCGATCCCTCGCGTCATTTTACGTCGGAATAGCATGTTTTCCACTCCCGATTGCGATCCTGGCAGCCTGAATACTGGGAGATAGGTTTTGGCTATAACAGCGAGTTTCTGACGAAGGAAGGCTCTGATTTGAATTCTGCTTGCGACATTCAATCCCTCTCGTCATTTTACGTCGGAATAGCATGTTTTCCACACCCGATTACGGTCCTGGAAGCCAGAATACTGGAAGATAGCTTTTGGCTATAACAGCGGTTTTCTGACGAAGGAACGATCTGATTTGAATTCTGCTTGCGGCATTCAATCCCTCTCGTCATTTTACGTCGGAATAGCATGTTTTCCATACCCAATTACGGTCCTGGAGGCCAGAATACTGGGAGATAGGTTTTGGCTCTAACAGCAATTTTCAGACGAAGGAAGGCTCTCATTTGAATTCTGCTTGCGGCATTCGGTTCCTCTCGTCATTTTACGTCGGAATAGCGCGTTTTGCACTATCCATTACTATCCTGGGAGCCAGATTACTGCAAGATAGGTTTTGGCAATAACAGCGATTTTCTGACGAAGGAAGGCTCTGATTTTAATTCTGCTTGCGGCATTCGATTCCTCTCGTCATTTTCCGTCGGAATAGCATGTTTTCCACACCCGATTACGGTCCTCGTAGCCAGAATACTGGGAGATAGGTTTTGGCTATAACAGCGATTTTCGGACGATGGCAGGCTCTGATTTGAATTCTGCTTGCGACATTCGATTCCTCTCGTCATTTTAAGTCGGAATAGCATGTTTTCCACATCCGATTACGGTCCTCGAAGCCAGAATACTGGGAGATAGATTTTGGCTATAACAGCGATTTTCTGACGAAGGGAGGCTCTGATTTGAATTCTGCTGGCGACATTCGATTCCTCTCGTCATTTTAAGTCGGAATAGCGCGTCTTCCACTACCCATTACTATCCTGGGAGCCAGATTACTGCAAGATAGGTTTTGGCTCTAATAGCGATTTTCAGACGAAGGAAGGCTCTGATTTGAATTCTGCTTGCGGCATTCGATTCCTCTCGTCATTTTACGTCGGAATAGCATGTTTTCCACACCCGATTACGATCCTGGGATCCAGATTACTCCAAGATAGGTTTTGGCTATAACAGCGATTTCTGACGAAGGTATTCACTGATTTGAATTCTGCTTGCGGCATTCGATTCCACTCGTCATTTTACGTCGGAATAGCACGGTTTCCACACCCGATTACGGTCCTGGAAGCCAGAATACTGGAAGATAGCTTTTGGCTATAACAGCGGTTTTCTGACGAAGGAACGATCTGATTTGAATTCTGCTTGCGACATTCAATCCCTCTCGTCATTTTACGTCGGAATAGCATGTTTTCCATACCCGATTACGGTCCTGGAGGCCAGAATACTGGGAGATAGGTTTTGGCTCTAACAGCAATTTTCAGACGAAGGAAGGCTCTGAATTTAATTCTGCTTGCGGCATTCGATTCCTCTCGTCATTTTCCGTCGGAATAGCATGTTTTCCACACCCGATTACGGTCCTCGAAGCCAGAATACTGGGAGATAGGTTTTGGCTATAACAGCGAGGTTCTGACAAAGGAATGCTCTGATTTGAATACTGCTTGCGACATTCGATTCCTCTCGTCATTTTACGTCGGAATAGCGCGTTTTGCACTATCCATTACTATCCTGGGAGCCAGATTACTGCAAGATAGGTTTTGGCAATAACAGCGATTTTCTGACGAAGGAAGGCTCTGATTTGAATTCAGCTTGCGGCATTCGATTCCTCTCTTCATTTTACGTCGGAGTAGCACGTTTTCCTCTACCCATTACTATCCTGGGAGCCAGATTACTGCAAGATAGGTTTTGGCTCTAATAGCGATTTTCTGACGAAGGCAGGCACTGATTTGAATTCTGCTTGCGACATTCGATTCCTCTCTTCATTTTACGCCGGAATCGCATGTTTTCCACATCCGATTACGATCCTGGGAGCCAGATTACTGCAAGATAGGTTTTGGCTCTAATAGCCATTTTCAGACGAAGGAATGCTCTGATTTGAATTCTGCTTACGGTATTCGATTCCTGTCGTCATTTTACGTCGGAATAGCGCGTCCTCCACTACCCATTACGATCCTGGGAGCCAGAATACTGGGAGATAGGTTTTGGCTATAACAGCGATTTTCTGACGAAGGGAGGCTCTGATTTGAATTCTGCTTGCGGCATTCGATCCCTCTCGTCATTTTACGTCGGAATAGCAAGTTTTCCACATCCGATTACGATCCTGGCAGCCTGAATACTGGAAGATAGGTTTTGGATACAGGAGCGATTTTCTGACGAAGGAAGGCTCTGATTTGAATTCTGCTTGCGGCATTCGATTCCTCTCTTCATTTTACGCCGTAGTAGCACGTTTTCCTCTACCCATTACGATCCTGGAAGCGAGATTACTGCAAGATAGGTTTTGGCTATAACAGCGATTTTCGGACGAAGGCAGGCTCTGATTTGAATTCTGCTTGCGACATTCGATTCCTCTCGTCATTTTAAGTCGGAATAGCATGTTTTCCACATCCGATTACGATCCTGGCAGCCTGAATACTGGGAGATAGGTTTTGGCTATAACAGCGAGTTTCTGACGAAGGAAGGCTCTGATTTGAATTCTGCTTGCGACATTCGATCCCTCGCGTCATTTTACGTCGGAATAGCATGTTTTCCACTCCCGATTGCGATCCTGGCAGCCTGAATACTGGGAGATAGGTTTTGGCTATAACAGCGAGTTTCTGACGAAGGAAGGCTCTGATTTGAATTCTGCTTGCGACATTCCATCCCTCGCGTCATTTTACGTCGGAATAGCATGTTTTCCACTCCCGATTGCGATCCTGGCAGCCTGAATACTGGGGGATAGGTTTTGGCTATAACAGCGAGTTTCTGACGAAGGAATGCTCTGATTTGAATACTGCTTGCGACATTCGATTCCTCTCGTCATTTTACGTCGGAATAGCATGTTTTCCGCACCCGATTACGGTCCTCGAAGCCAGAATACTGGGAGATAGATTTTGGCTATAACAGCGATTTTCTGACGAAGGGAGCCTCTGATTTGAATTCTGCTGGCGACATTCGATTCCTCTCGTCATTTTAAGTCGGAATAGCGCGTCTTCCACTACCCATTACGATCCTGGGAGCCAGATTACTGCAAGATAGGTTTTGGCTCTAATAGCGATTTTCAGACGAAGGAAGGCTCTGATTTGAATTCTGCTTGCGGCATTCGATTCCTCTCGTCATTTTACGTCGGAATAGCATGTTTTCCACACCCGATTACGATCCTGGGAGCCAGATTACTCCAAGATAGGTTTTGGCTATAACAGCGATTTCTGACGAAGGTATTCACTGATTTGAATTCTGCTTGCGGCATTCGATTCCACTCGTCATTTTACGTCGGAATAGCACGGTTTCCACACCCGATTACGGTCCTGGAAGCCAGAATACTGGAAGATAGCTTTTGGCTATAACAGCGGTTTTCTGACGAAGGAAGGCTCTGATTTGAATTCTGCTTGCGACATTCAATCCCTCTCGTCATTTTACGTCGGAATAGCATGTTTTCCATACCCGATTACGGTCCTGGAGGCCAGAATACTGGGAGATAGGTTTTGGCTCTAACAGCAATTTTCAGACGAAGGAAGGCTCTGATTTTAATTCTGCTTGCGGCATTCGATTCCTCTCGTCATTTTCCGTTGGAATAGCATGTTTTCCACACCCGATTACGGTCCTCGAAGCCAGAATACTGGGAGATAGGTTTTGGCTATAACAGCGAGGTTCTGACGAAGGAATGCTCTGATTTGAATACTGCTTGCGACATTCGATTCCTCTCGTCATTTTACGTCGGAATAGCGCGTTTTGCACTATCCATTACTATCCTGGGAGCCAGATTACTGCAAGATAGGTTTTGGCAATAACAGCGATTTTCTGACGAAGGAAGGCTCTGATTTGAATTCAGCTTGCGGCATTCGATTCCTGTCGTCATTTTACGTCGGAATAGCGCGTCCTCCACTACCCATTACGATCCTGGGAGCCAGAATACTGGGAGATAGGTTTTGGCTATAACAGCGATTTTCTGACGAAGGGAGGCTCTGATTTGAATTCTGCTTGCGGCATTCGATCCCTCTCGCCATTTTACGTCGGAATAGCAAGTTTTCCACATCCGATTACGATCCTGGCAGCCTGAATACTGGAAGATAGGTTTTGGCTATAACAGCGAGTTTCTGACGAAGGAAGGCTCTGATTTGAATTCTGCTTGCGACATTCGATCCCTCGCGTCATTTTACGTCGGAATAGCACGGTTTCCACACCCGATTACGGTCCTGGAAGCCAGAATACTGGATGATAGCTTTTGGCTATAACAGCGGTTTTCTGACGAAGGAACGATCTGATTTGAATTCTGCTTGCGACATTCAATCCCTCTCGTCATTTTACGTCGGAATAGCATGTTTTCCATACCCGATTACGGTCCTGGAGGCCAGAATACTGGGAGATAGGTTTTGGCTCTAACAGCAATTTTCAGACGAAGGAAGGCTCTGAATTTAATTCTGCTTGCGGCATTCGATTCCTCTCGTCATTTTCCGTCGGAATAGCATGTTTTCCACACCCGATTACGGTCCTCGAAGCCAGAATACTGGGAGATAGGTTTTGGCTATAACAGCGAGGTTCTGACAAAGGAATGCTCTGATTTGAATACTGCTTGCGACATTCGATTCCTCTCGTCATTTTACGTCGGAATAGCGCGTTTTGCACTATCCATTACTATCCTGGGAGCCAGATTACTGCAAGATAGGTTTTGGCAATAACAGCGATTTTCTGACGAAGGAAGGCTCTGATTTGAATTCAGCTTGCGGCATTCGATTCCTCTCTTCATTTTACGTCGGAGTAGCACGTTTTCCTCTACCCATTACTATCCTGGGAGCCAGATTACTGCAAGATAGGTTTTGGCTATAACAGCGATTTTCTGACGAAGGCAGGCACTGATTTGAATTCTGCTTGCGACATTCGATTCCTCTCTTCATTTTACGCCGGAATCGCATGTTTTCCACATCCGATTACGATCCTGGGAGCCAGATTACTGCAAGATAGGTTTTGGCTCTAATAGCCATTTTCAGACGAAGGAATGCTCTGATTTGAATTCTGCTTACGGTATTCGATTCCTGTCGTCATTTTACGTCGGAATAGCGCGTCCTCCACTACCCATTACGATCCTGGGAGCCAGAATACTGGGAGATAGGTTTTGGCTATAACAGCGATTTTCTGACGAAGGGAGGCTCTGATTTGAATTCTGCTTGCGGCATTCGATCCCTCTCGTCATTTTACGTCGGAATAGCAAGTTTTCCACATCCGATTACGATCCTGGCAGCCTGAATACTGGAAGATAGGTTTTGGATACAGGAGCGATTTTCTGACGAAGGAATGCTCTGATTTGAATTCTGCTTACGGTATTCGATTCCTGTCGTCATTTTACGTCGGAATAGCGCGTCCTCCACTACCCATTACGATCCTGGCAGCCTGAATACTGGAAGATAGGTTTTGGCTATAACAGCGATTTTCGGACGAAGGCAGGCTCTGATTTGAATTCTGCTTGCGACATTCGATTCCTCTCGTCATTTTAAGTCGGAATAGCATGTTTTCCACATCCGATTACGATCCTGGCAGCCTGAATACTGGGAGATAGGTTTTGGCTATAACAGCGAGTTTCTGACGAAGGAAGGCTCTGATTTGAATTCTGCTTGCGACATTCGATCCCTCGCGTCATTTTACGTCGGAATAGCATGTTTTCCACTCCCGATTGCGATCCTGGCAGCCTGAATACTGGGAGATAGGTTTTGGCTATAACAGCGAGTTTCTGACGAAGGAAGGCTCTGATTTGAATTCTGCTTGCGACATTCGATCCCTCGCGTCATTTTACGTCGGAATAGCATGTTTTCCACTCCCGATTGCGATCCTGGCAGCCTGAATACTGGGGGATAGGTTTTGGCTATAACAGCGAGTTTCTGACGAAGGAATGCTCTGATTTGAATACTGCTTGCGACATTCGATTCCTCTCGTCATTTTACGTCGGAATAGCATGTTTTCCGCACCCGATTACGGTCCTCGAAGCCAGAATACTGGGAGATAGATTTTGGCTATAACAGCGATTTTCTGACGAAGGGAGCCTCTGATTTGAATTCTGCTGGCGACATTCGATTCCTCTCGTCATTTTAAGTCGGAATAGCGCGTCTTCCACTACCCATTACTATCCTGGGAGCCAGATTACTGCAAGATAGGTTTTGGCTCTAATAGCGATTTTCAGACGAAGGAAGGCTCTGATTTGAATTCTGCTTGCGGCATTCGATTCCTCTCGTCATTTTACGTCGGAATAGCATGTTTTCCACACCCGATTACGATCCTGGGAGCCAGATTACTCCAAGATAGGTTTTGGCTATAACAGCAATTTCTGACGAAGGTATTCACTGATTTGAATTCTGCTTGCGGCATTCGATTCCACTCGTCATTTTACGTCGGAATAGCACGGTTTCCACACCCGATTACGGTCCTGGAAGCCAGAATACTGGAAGATAGCTTTTGGCTATAACAGCGGTTTTCTGACGAAGGAACGATCTGATTTGAATTCTGCTTGCGACATTCAATCCCTCTCGTCATTTTACGTCGGAATAGCATGTTTTCCATACCCGATTACGGTCCTGGAGGCCAGAATACTGGGAGATAGGTTTTGGCTCTAACAGCAATTTTCAGACGAAGGAAGGCTCTGATTTTAATTCTGCTTGCGGCATTCGATTCCTCTCGTCATTTTCCGTTGGAATAGCATGTTTTCCACACCCGATTACGGTCCTCGAAGCCAGAATACTGGGAGATAGGTTTTGGCTATAACAGCGAGTTTCTGACGAAGGAATGCTCTGATTTGAATACTGCTTGCGACATTCGATTCCTCTCGTCATTTTACGTCGGAATAGCGCGTTTTGCACTATCCATTACTATCCTGGGAGCCAGATTACTGCAAGATAGGTTTTGGCAATAACAGCGATTTTCTGACGAAGGAAGGCTCTGATTTGAATTCAGCTTGCGGCATTCGATTCCTGTCGTCATTTTACGTCGGAATAGCGCGTCCTCCACTACCCATTACGATCCTGGGAGCCAGAATACTGGGAGATAGGTTTTGGCTATAACAGCGATTTTCTGACGAAGGGAGGCTCTGATTTGAATTCTGCTTGCGGCATTCGATCCCTCTCGTCATTTTACGTCGGAATAGCAAGTTTTCCACATCCGATTACGATCCTGGCAGCCTGAATACTGGAAGATAGGTTTTGGCTATAACAGCGAGTTTCTGACGAAGGAAGGCTCTGATTTGAATTCTGCTTGCGACATTCGATCCCTCGCGTCATTTTACGTCGGAATAGCATGTTTTCCACTCTCGATTGCGATCCTGGCAGCCTGAATACTGGGAGATACGTTTTGGATACAGGAGCGATTTTCTGACGAAGGAAGGCTCTGATTTGAATTCTGCTTGCGGCATTCGATTCCTCTCTTCATTTTACGCCGGAGTAGCACGTTTTCCTCTACCCATTACGATCCTGGAAGCGAGATTACTGCAAGATAGGTTTTGGCTATAACAGCGATTTTCGGACGAAGGCAGGCTCTGATTTGAATTCTGCTTGCGACATTCGATTCCTCTCGTCATTTTAAGTCGGAATAGCATGTTTTCCACATCCGATTACGATCCTGGCAGCCTGAATACTGGGAGATAGGTTTTGGCTATAACAGCGAGTTTCTGACGAAGGAAGGCTCTGATTTGAATTCTGCTTGCGACATTCGATCCCTCGCGTCATTTTACGTCGGAATAGCATGTTTTCCACTCCCGATTGCGATCCTGGCAGCCTGAATACTGGGGGATAGGTTTTGGCTGTAACAGCGAGTTTCTGACGAAGGAATGCTCTGATTTGAATTCTGCTTGCGACATTCGATTCCTCTCGTCATTTTAAGTCGGAATAGCATGTTTTCCACATCCGATTACGATCCTGGCAGCCTGAATACTGGGAGATAGGTTTTGGCTATAACAGCGAGTTTCTGACGAAGGAAGGCTCTGATTTGAATTCTGCTTGCGACATTCGATCCCTCGCGTCATTTTACGTCGGAATAGCATGTTTTCCGCACCCGATTACGGTCCTCGAAGCCAGAATACTGGGAGATAGATTTTGGCTATAACAGCGATTTTCTGACGAAGGGAGGCTCTGATTTGAATTCTGCTTGCGACATTCGATTCCTCTCGTCATTTTAAGTCGGAATAGCGCGTCTTCCACTACCCATTACTATCCTGGGAGCCAGATTACTGCAAGATAGGTTTTGGCTCTAATAGCGATTTTCTGACGAAGGAAGGCTCTGATTTGAATTCTGCTTGCGACATTCGATTCCTCTCGTCATTTTACGTCGGAATAGCATGTTTTCCACATCCGATTACGATCCTGGGAGCCAGATTACTGCAAGATAGGTTTTGGCTCTAATAGCCATTTTCTGACGAAGGAAGGCTCTGATTTGAATTCTGCTTGCGGCGTTCGATTCCTCTCTTCATTTTACGCCGGAGTAGCACGTTTTCCTCTACCCATTACGATCCTGGAAGCGAGATTACTGCAAGATAGGTTTTGGCTATAACAGCGATTTTCGGACGAAGGCAGGCTCTGATTTGAATTCTGCTTGCGACATTCGATTCCTCTCGTCATTTTAAGTCGGAATAGCATGTTTTCCACATCCGATTACGATCCTGGCAGCCTGAATACTGGGAGATAGGTTTTGGCTATAACAGCGAGTTTCTGACGAAGGAAGGCTCTGATTTGAATTCTGCTTGCGACATTCGATCCCTCGCGTCATTTTACGTCGGAATAGCATGTTTTCCACTCCCGATTGCGATCCTGGCAGCCTGAATACTGGGAGATAGGTTTTGGCTATAACAGCGAGTTTCTGACGAAGGAAGGCTCTGATTTAAATTCTGCTTGCGACATTCAATCCCTCTCGTCATTTTACGTCGGAATAGCATGTTTTCCACACCCGATTACGGTCCTGGAAGCCAGAATACTGGAAGATAGCTTTTGGCTATAACAGCGGTTTTCTGACGAAGGAACGATCTGATTTGAATTCTGCTTGCGGCATTCAATCCCTCTCGTCATTTTACGTCGGAATAGCATGTTTTCCATACCCAATTACGGTCCTGGAGGCCAGAATACTGGGAGATAGGTTTTGGCTCTAACAGCAATTTTCAGACGAAGGAAGGCTCTCATTTGAATTCTGCTTGCGGCATTCGATTCCTCTCGTCATTTTACGTCGGAATAGCGCGTTTTGCACTATCCATTACTATCCTGGGAGCCAGATTACTGCAAGATAGGTTTTGGCAATAACAGCGATTTTCTGACGAAGGAAGGCTCTGATTTTAATTCTGCTTGCGGCATTCGATTCCTCTCGTCATTTTCCGTCGGAATAGCATGTTTTCCACACCCGATTACGGTCCTCGTAGCCAGAATACTGGGAGATAGGTTTTGGCTATAACAGCGATTTTCGGACGAAGGCTGGCTCTGATTTGAATTCTGCTTGCGACATTCGATTCCTCTCGTCATTTTAAGTCGGAATAGCATGTTTTCCACATCCGATTACGGTCCTCGAAGCCAGAATACTGGGAGATAGATTTTGGCTATAACAGCGATTTTCTGACGAAGGGAGGCTCTGATTTGAATTCTGCTGGCGACATTCGATTCCTCTCGTCATTTTAAGTCGGAATAGCGCGTCTTCCACTACCCATTACTATCCTGGGAGCCAGATTACTGCAAGATAGGTTTTGGCTCTAATAGCGATTTTCAGACGAAGGAAGGCTCTGATTTGAATTCTGCTTGCGGCATTCGATTCCTCTCGTCATTTTACGTCGGAATAGCATGTTTTCCACACCCGATTACGATCCTGGGATCCAGATTACTCCAAGATAGGTTTTGGCTATAACAGCGATTTCTGACGAAGGTATTCACTGATTTGAATTCTGCTTGCGGCATTCGATTCCACTCGTCATTTTACGTCGGAATAGCACGGTTTCCACACCCGATTACGGTCCTGGAAGCCAGAATACTGGAAGATAGCTTTTGGCTATAACAGCGGTTTTCTGACGAAGGAACGATCTGATTTGAATTCTGCTTGCGACATTCAATCCCTCTCGTCATTTTACGTCGGAATAGCATGTTTTCCATACCCGATTACGGTCCTGGAGGCCAGAATACTGGGAGATAGGTTTTGGCTCTAACAGCAATTTTCAGACGAAGGAAGGCTCTGAATTTAATTCTGCTTGCGGCATTCGATTCCTCTCGTCATTTTCCGTCGGAATAGCATGTTTTCCACACCCGATTACGGTCCTCGAAGCCAGAATACTGGGAGATAGGTTTTGGCTATAACAGCGAGGTTCTGACAAAGGAATGCTCTGATTTGAATACTGCTTGCGACATTCGATTCCTCTCGTCATTTTACGTCGGAATAGCGCGTTTTGCACTATCCATTACTATCCTGGGAGCCAGATTACTGCAAGATAGGTTTTGGCAATAACAGCGATTTTCTGACGAAGGAAGGCTCTGATTTGAATTCAGCTTGCGGCATTCGATTCCTCTCTTCATTTTACGTCGGAGTAGCACGTTTTCCTCTACCCATTACTATCCTGGGAGCCAGATTACTGCAAGATAGGTTTTGGCTATAACAGCGATTTTCTGACGAAGGCAGGCACTGATTTGAATTCTGCTTGCGGCATTCGATCCCTCTCTTCATTTTACGCCGGAATGGCATGTTTTCCACATCCGATTACGATCCTGGGAGCCAGATTACTGCAAGATAGGTTTTGGCTCTAATAGCCATTTTCAGACGAAGGAATGCTCTGATTTGAATTCTGCTTACGGTATTCGATTCCTGTCGTCATTTTACGTCGGAATAGCGCGTCCTCCACTACCCATTACGATCCTGGGAGCCAGAATACTGGGAGATAGGTTTTGGCTATAACAGCGATTTTCTGACGAAGGGAGGCTCTGATTTGAATTCTGCTTGCGGCATTCGATCCCTCTCGTCATTTTACGTCGGAATAGCAAGTTTTCCACATCCGATTACGATCCTGGCAGCCTGAATACTGGAAGATAGGTTTTGGATACAGGAGCGATTTTCTGACGAAGGAAGGCTCTGATTTGAATTCTGCTTGCGGCATTCGATTCCTCTCTTCATTTTACGCCGGAGTAGCACATTTTCCTCTACCCATTACGATCCTGGAAGCGAGATTACTGCAAGATAGGTTTTGGCTATAACAGCGATTTTCGGACGAAGGCAGGCTCTGATTTGAATTCTGCTTGCGACATTCGATTCCTCTCGTCATTTTAAGTCGGAATAGCATGTTTTCCACATCCGATTACGATCCTGGCAGCCTGAATACTGGGAGATAGGTTTTGGCTATAACAGCGAGTTTCTGACGAAGGAAGGCTCTGATTTGAATTCTGCTTGCGACATTCGATCCCTCGCGTCATTTTACGTCGGAATAGCATGTTTTCCACTCCCGATTGCGATCCTGGCAGCCTGAATACTGGGAGATAGGTTTTGGCTATAACAGCGAGTTTCTGACGAAGGAAGGCTCTGATTTGAATTCTGCTTGCGACATTCGATCCCTCGCGTCATTTTACGTCGGAATAGCATGTTTTCCACTCCCGATTGCGATCCTGGCAGCCTGAATACTGGGGGATAGGTTTTGGCTATAACAGCGAGTTTCTGACGAAGGAATGCTCTGATTTGAATACTGCTTGCGACATTCGATTCCTCTCGTCATTTTACGTCGGAATAGCATGTTTTCCGCACCCGATTACGGTCCTCGAAGCCAGAATACTGGGAGATAGATTTTGGCTATAACAGCGATTTTCTGACGAAGGGAGCCTCTGATTTGAATTCTGCTGGCGACATTCGATTCCTCTCGTCATTTTAAGTCGGAATAGCGCGTCTTCCACTACCCATTACTATCCTGGGAGCCAGATTACTGCAAGATAGGTTTTGGCTCTAATAGCGATTTTCAGACGAAGGAAGGCTCTGATTTGAATTCTGCTTGCGGCATTCGATTCCTCTCGTCATTTTACGTCGGAATAGCATGTTTTCCACACCCGATTACGATCCTGGGAGCCAGATTACTCCAAGATAGGTTTTGGCTATAACAGCGATTTCTGACGAAGGTATTCACTGATTTGAATTCTGCTTGCGGCATTCGATTCCACTCGTCATTTTACGTCGGAATAGCACGGTTTCCACACCCGATTACGGTCCTGGAGGCCAGAATACTGGGAGATAGGTTTTGGCTCTAACAGCAATTTTCAGACGAAGGAAGGCTCTGATTTTAATTCTGCTTGCGGCATTCGATTCCTCTCGTCATTTTCCGTTGGAATAGCATGTTTTCCACACCCGATTACGGTCCTCGAAGCCAGAATACTGGGAGATAGGTTTTGGCTATAACAGCGAGGTTCTGACGAAGGAATGCTCTGATTTGAATACTGCTTGCGACATTCGATTCCTCTCGTCATTTTACGTCGGAATAGCGCGTTTTGCACTATCCATTACTATCCTGGGAGCCAGATTACTGCAAGATAGGTTTTGGCAATAACAGCGATTTTCTGACGAAGGAAGGCTCTGATTTGAATTCAGCTTGCGGCATTCGATTCCTGTCGTCATTTTACGTCGGAATAGCGCGTCCTCCACTACCCATTACGATCCTGGGAGCCAGAATACTGGGAGATAGGTTTTGGCTATAACAGCGATTTTCTGACGAAGGGAGGCTCTGATTTGAATTCTGCTTGCGGCATTCGATCCCTCTCGTCATTTTACGTCGGAATAGCAAGTTTTCCACATCCGATTACGATCCTGGCAGCCTGAATACTGGGAGATAGGTTTTGGCTATAACAGCGAGTTTCTGACGAAGGAAGGCTCTGATTTGAATTCTGCTTGCGACATTCGATCCCTCGCGTCATTTTACGTCGGAATAGCATGTTTTCCACTCCCGATTGCGATCCTGGCAGCCTGAATACTGGGAGATAGGTTTTGGCTATAACAGCGAGTTTCTGACGAAGGAAGGCTCTGATTTGAATTCTGCTTGCGACATTCGATCCCTCGCGTCATTTTACGTCGGAATAGCATGTTTTCCACTCCCGATTGCGATCCTGGCAGCCTGAATACTGGGGGATAGGTTTTGGCTATAACAGCGAGTTTCTGACGAAGGAATGCTCTGATTTGAATACTGCTTGCGACATTCGATTCCTCTCGTCATTTTACGTCGGAATAGCATGTTTTCCGCACCCGATTACGGTCCTCGAAGCCAGAATACTGGGAGATAGATTTTGGCTATAACAGCGATTTTCTGACGAAGGGAGCCTCTGATTTGAATTCTGCTGGCGACATTCGATTCCTCTCGTCATTTTAAGTCGGAATAGCGCGTCTTCCACTACCCATTACTATCCTGGGAGCCAGATTACTGCAAGATAGGTTTTGGCTCTAATAGCGATTTTCAGACGAAGGAAGGCTCTGATTTGAATTCTGCTTGCGGCATTCGATTCCTCTCGTCATTTTACGTCGGAATAGCATGTTTTCCACACCCGATTACGATCCTGGGAGCCAGATTACTCCAAGATAGGTTTTGGCTATAACAGCGATTTCTGACGAAGGTATTCACTGATTTGAATTCTGCTTGCGGCATTCGATTCCACTCGTCATTTTACGTCGGAATAGCACGGTTTCCACACCCGATTACGGTCCTGGAAGCCAGAATACTGGAAGATAGCTTTTGGCTATAACAGCGGTTTTCTGACGAAGGAACGATCTGATTTGAATTCTGCTTGCGACATTCAATCCCTCTCGTCATTTTACGTCGGAATAGCATGTTTTCCATACCCGATTACGGTCCTGGAGGCCAGAATACTGGGAGATAGGTTTTGGCTCTAACAGCAATTTTCAGACGAAGGAAGGCTCTGATTGTAATTCTGCTTGCGGCATTCGATTCCTCTCGTCATTTTCCGTTGGAATAGCATGTTTTCCACACCCGATTACGGTCCTCGAAGCCAGAATACTGGGAGATAGGTTTTGGCTATAACAGCGAGGTTCTGACGAAGGAATGCTCTGATTTGAATACTGCTTGCGACATTCGATTCCTCTCGTCATTTTACGTCGGAATAGCGCGTTTTGCACTATCCATTACTATCCTGGGAGCCAGATTACTGCAAGATAGGTTTTGGCAATAACAGCGATTTTCTGACGAAGGAAGGCTCTGATTTGAATTCAGCTTGCGGCATTCGATTCCTCTCTTCATTTTACGTCGGAGTAGCACGTTTTCCTCTACCCATTACTATCCTGGGAGCCAGATTACTGCAAGATAGGTTTTGGCTATAACAGCGATTTTCTGACGAAGGCAGGCTCTGATTTGAATTCTGCTTGCGACATTCGATTCCTCTCTTCATTTTACGTCGGAATCGCATGTTTTCCACATCCGATTACGATCCTGGGAGCCAGATTACTGCAAGATAGGTTTTGGCTCTAATAGCCATTTTCAGACGAAGGAATGCTCTGATTTGAATTCTGCTTACGGTATTCGATTCCTGTCGTCATTTTACGTCGGAATAGCGCGTCCTCCACTACCCATTACGATCCTGGGAGCCAGAATACTGGGAGATAGGTTTTGGCTATAACAGCGATTTTCTGACGAAGGAAGGCTCTGATTTGAATTCTGCTTGCGGCATTCGATCCCTCTCGTCATTTTACGTCGGAATAGCAAGTTTTCCACATCCGATTACGATCCTGGCAGCCTGAATACTGGAAGATAGGTTTTGGCTATAACAGCGATTTTCTGACGAAGGAAGGCTCTGATTTGAATTCTGCTTGCGACATTCGATCCCTCGCGTCATTTTACGTCGGAATAGCATGTTTTCCACTCTCGATTGCGATCCTGGCAGCCTGAATACTGGGAGATACGTTTTGGATACAGGAGCGATTTTCTGACGAAGGAAGGCTCTGATTTGAATTCTGCTTGCGGCATTCGATTCCTCTCTTCATTTTACGCCGGAGTAGCACGTTTTCCTCTACCCATTACGATCCTGGAAGCGAGATTACTGCAAGATAGGTTTTGGCTATAACAGCGATTTTCGGACGAAGGCAGGCTCTGATTTGAATTCTGCTTGCGACATTCGATTCCTCTCGTCATTTTAAGTCGGAATAGCATGTTTTCCACATCCGATTACGATCCTGGCAGCCTGAATACTGGGAGATAGGTTTTGGCTATAACAGCGAGTTTCTGACGAAGGAAGGCTCTGATTTGAATTCTGCTTGCGACATTCGATCCCTCGCGTCATTTTACGTCGGAATAGCATGTTTTCCACTCCCGATTGCGATCCTGGCAGCCTGAATACTGGGGGATAGGTTTTGGCTGTAACAGCGAGTTTCTGACGAAGGAATGCTCTGATTTGAATACTGCTTGCGACATTCGATTCCTCTCGTCATTTTACGTCGGAATAGCATGTTTTCCGCACCCGATTACGGTCCTCGAAGCCAGAATACTGGGAGATAGATTTTGGCTATAACAGCGATTTTCTGACGAAGGGAGGCTCTGATTTGAATTCTGCTTGCGACATTCGATTCCTCTCGTCATTTTAAGTCGGAATAGCGCGTCTTCCACTACCCATTACTATCCTGGGAGCCAGATTACTGCAAGATAGGTTTTGGCTCTAATAGCGATTTTCTGACGAAGGAAGGCTCTGATTTGAATTCTGCTTGCGACATTCGATTCCTCTCGTCATTTTACGTCGGAATAGCATGTTTTCCACATCCGATTACGATCCTGGGAGCCAGATTACTGCAAGATAGGTTTTGGCTCTAATAGCCATTTTCTGACGAAGGAAGGCTCTGATTTGAATTCTGCTTGCGGCGTTCGATTCCTCTCTTCATTTTACGCCGGAGTAGCACGTTTTCCTCTACCCATTACGATCCTGGAAGCGAGATTACTGCAAGATAGGTTTTGGCTATAACAGCGATTTTCGGACGAAGGCAGGCTCTGATTTGAATTCTGCTTGCGACATTCGATTCCTATCGTCATTTTACGTCGGAATAGCATGTTTTCCACATCCGATTACGATCCTGGGAGCCAGATTACTGCAAGATAGGTTTTGGCTCTAATAGCCATTTTCAGACGAAGGAATGCTCTGATTTGAATTCTGCTTACGGTATTCGATTCCTGTCGTCATTTTACGTCGGAATAGCGCGTCCTCCACTACCCATTACGATCCTGGGAGCCAGAATACTGGGAAATAGGTTTTGGCTATAACAGCGATTTTCTGACGAAGGGAGGCTCTGATTTGAATTCTGCTTGCGGCATTCGATCCCTCTCGTCATTTTACGTCGGAATAGCAAGTTTTCCACATCCGATTACGATCCTGGCAGCCTGAATACTGGAAGATAGGTTTTGGCTATAACAGCGAGTTTCTGACGAAGGAAGGCTCTGATTTGAATTCTGCTTGCGACATTCGATCCCTCGCGTCATTTTACGTCGGAATAGCATGTTTTCCACTCTCGATTGCGATCCTGGCAGCCTGAATACTGGGAGATACGTTTTGGATACAGGAGCGATTTTCTGACGAAGGAAGGCTCTGATTTGAATTCTGCTTGCGGCATTCGATTCCTCTCTTCATTTTACGCCGGAGTAGCACGTTTTCCTCTACCCATTACGATCCTGGAAGCGAGATTACTGCAAGATAGGTTTTGGCTATAACAGCGATTTTCGGACGAAGGCAGGCTCTGATTTGAATTCTGCTTGCGACATTCGATTCCTCTCGTCATTTTAAGTCGGAATAGCATGTTTTCCACATCCGATTACGATCCTGGCAGCCTGAATACTGGGAGATAGGTTTTGGCTATAACAGCGAGTTTCTGACGAAGGAAGGCTCTGATTTGAATTCTGCTTGCGACATTCGATCCCTCGCGTCATTTTACGTCGGAATAGCATGTTTTCCACTCCCGATTGCGATCCTGGCAGCCTGAATACTGGGGGATAGGTTTTGGCTGTAACAGCGAGTTTCTGACGAAGGAATGCTCTGATTTGAATACTGCTTGCGACATTCGATTCCTCTCGTCATTTTACGTCGGAATAGCATGTTTTCCGCACCCGATTACGGTCCTCGAAGCCAGAATACTGGGAGATAGGTTTTGGCTATAACAGCGATTTTCTGACGAAGGGAGGCTCTGATTTGAATTCTGCTTGCGACATTCGATTCCTCTCGTCATTTTAAGTCGGAATAGCGCGTCTTCCACTACCCATTACTATCCTGGGAGCCAGATTACTGCAAGATAGGTTTTGGCTCTAATAGCGATTTTCTGACGAAGGAAGGCTCTGATTTGAATTCTGCTTGCGACATTCGATTCCTCTCGTCATTTTACGTCGGAATAGCATGTTTTCCACATCCGATTACGATCCTGGGAGCCAGATTACTGCAAGATAGGTTTTGGCTCTAATAGCCATTTTCTGACGAAGGAAGGCTCTGATTTGAATTCTGCTTGCGGCGTTCGATTCCTCTCTTCATTTTACGCCGGAGTAGCACGTTTTCCTCTACCCATTACGATCCTGGAAGCGAGATTACTGCAAGATAGGTTTTGGCTATAACAGCGATTTTCGGACGAAGGCAGGCTCTGATTTGAATTCTGCTTGCGACATTCGATTCCTATCGTCATTTTACGTCGGAATAGCATGTTTTCCACATCCGATTACGATCCTGGGAGCCAGATTACTGCAAGATAGGTTTTGGCTCTAATAGCCATTTTCTGACGAAGGAAGGCTCTGATTTGAATTCTGCTTGCGGCATTCGATTCCTCTCTTCATTTTACGCCGGAGTAGCACGTTTTCCTCTACCCATTACGATCCTGGAAGCGAGATTACTGCAAGATAGGTTTTGGCTATAACAGCGATTCTCGGACGAAGGCAGGCTCTGATTTGAATTCTGCTTGCGACATTCGATTCCTATCGTCATTTTACGTCGGAATAGCATGTTTTCCACATCCGATTACGATCCTGGGAGCCAGATTACTGCAAGATAGGTTTTGGCTCTAATAGCCATTTTCTGACGAAGGAAGGCTCTGATTTGAATTCTGCTTGTGGCATTCGATTCCTCTCTTCATTTTACGTCGGAATAGCATGTTTTCCACATCCGATTACGATCCTGGGAGCCAGATTACTGCAAGATAGGTTTTGGCTCTAATAGCCATTTTCTGACGAAGGAAGGCTCTGATTTGAATTCTGCTTGCGGCGTTCGATTCCTCTCTTCATTTTACGCCGGAGTAGCACGTTTTCCTCTACCCATTACGATCCTGGAAGCGAGATTACTGCAAGATAGGTTTTGGCTATAACAGCGATTTTCGGACGAAGGCAGGCTCTGATTTGAATTCTGCTTGCGACATTCAATCCCTCTCGTCATTTTACGTCGGAATAGCATGTTTTCCACACCCGATTACGGTCCTGGAAGCCAGAATACTGGAAGATAGCTTTTGGCTATAACAGCGGTTTTCTGACGAAGGAACGATCTGATTTGAATTCTGCTTGCGACATTCAATCCCTCTCGTCATTTTACGTCGGAATAGCATGTTTTCCATACCCAATTACGGTCCTGGAGGCCAGAATACTGGGAGATAGGTTTTGGCTATAACAGCGATTTTCGGACGAAGGCAGGCTCTGATTTGAATTCTGCTTGCGACATTCGATTCCTATCGTCATTTTACGTCGGAATAGCATGTTTTCCACATCCGATTACGATCCTGGGAGCCAGATTACTGCAAGATAGGTTTTGGCTCTAATAGCCATTTTCTGACGAAGGAAGGCTCTGATTTGAATTCTGCTTGTGGCATTCGATTCCTCTCTTCATTTTACGCCGGAGTAGCACGTTTTCCTCTACCCATTACGATCCTGGAAGCGAGATTACTGCAAGATAGGTTTTGGCTGTAACAGCGATTTTCGGACGAAGGCAGGCTCTGATTTGAATTCTGCTTGCGACATTCGATTCCTCTCGTCATTTTAAGTCGGAATAGCATGTTTTCCACATCCGATTACGATCCTGGCAGCCTGAATACTGGAAGATAGGTTTTGGCTATAACAGCGAGTTTCTGACGAAGGAAGGCTCTGATTTGAATTCTGCTTGCGGCATTCGATCCCTCTCGTCATTTTACGTCGGAATAGCATGTTTTCCACATCCGATTACGATCCTGGGAGCCAGATTACTCCAAGATAGGTTTTGGCTCTAATAGCCATTTTCAGACGAAGGAATGCTCTGATTTGAATTCTGCTTACGGTATTCGATTCCTCTCGTCATTTTACGTCGGAATAGCGCGTCCTCCACTACCCATTACGATCCTGGGAGCCAGATTACTGCAAGATAGGTTTTGGCTATAACAGCGATTTTCTGACGAAAGAAGGCTCTGACTTGAATTCTGCTTGCGGCATTCGATCCCTCTCGTTATTTTACGTTGGAATAGCATGTTTTCCGCACCCGATTACGGTCCTCGAAGCCAGAATACTGGGAGATAGGTTTTGGCTATAACAGCGATTTTCTGACGAAGGAAGGCTCTGATTTGAATTCTGCTTGCGACATTCGATTCCTCTCGTCATTTTACGTCGGAATAGCGCGTCTTCCACTACCTATTACTATCCTGGGAGCCAGATTACTGGGAGATAGGTTTTGGCTATAACAGCGAGTTTCTGACGAAGGAAGGCTCTGATTTGAATTCTGCTTGCGACATTTGATCCCTCGCGCCATTTTACGTCGGAATAGCATGTTTTCCACACCCGATTACGGTCCTCGAAGCCAGAATACTGGGAGATAGGTTTTGGCTATAACAGCGATTTTCGGACGAAGGCAGGCTCTGATTTGAATTCTGCTTGCGACATTCGATTCCTATCGTCATTTTACGTCGGAATAGCATGTTTTCCACATCCGATTACGATCCTGGGAGCCAGATTACTGCAAGATAGGTTTTGGCTCTAATAGCCATTTTCTGACGAAGGAATGCTCTGATTTGAATTCTGCTTACGGTATTCGATTCCTCTCGTCATTTTACGTCGGAATAGCGCGTCTTCCACTACCTACTACTATCCTGGGAGCCAGATTACTGGGAGATAGGTTTTGGCTATAACAGCGATTTTCTGACGAAGGAAGGCTCTGATTTGAATTCTGCTTGCGACATTCGATTCCTCTCGTCATTTTAAGTCGGAATAGCATGTTTTCCACATCCGATTACGATCCTGGCAGCCTGAATACTGGGAGATAGGTTTTGGCTATAACAGCGAGTTTCTGACGAAGGAAGGCTCTGATTTGAATTCTGCTTGCGACATTCGATCCCTCGCGTCATTTTACGTCGGAATAGCATGTTTTCCACTCCCGATTGCGATCCTGGCAGCCTGAATACTGGGAGATAGGTTTTGGCTATAACAGCGAGTTTCTGACGAAGGAAGGCTCTGATTTGAATTCTGCTTGCGACATTCAATCCCTCTCGTCATTTTACGTCGGAATAGCATGTTTTCCACACCCGATTACGGTCCTGGAAGCCAGATTACTGCAAGATAGGTTTTGGCTCTAATAGCGATTTTCTGACGAAGGAAGGCTCTGATTTGAATTCTGCTTGCGGCATTCGATTCCTCTCTTCATTTTACGCCGGAGTAGCACGTTTTCCTCTACCCATTACGATCCTGGAAGCGAGATTACTGCAAGATAGGTTTTGGCTATAACAGCGATTTTCGGACGAAGGCAGGCTCTGATTTGAATTCTGCTTGCGACATTCGATTCCTCTCGTCATTTTAAGTCGGAATAGCATGTTTTCCACATCCGATTACGATCCTGGCAGCCTGAATACTGGAAGATAGGTTTTGGCTATAACAGCGAGTTTCTGACGAAGGAAGGCTCTGATTTGAATTCTGCTTGCGACATTCGATCCCTCGCGTCATTTTACGTCGGAATAGCATGTTTTCCACATCCGATTACGATCCTGGGAGCCAGATTACTGCAAGATAGGTTTTGGCTCTAATAGCCATTTTCTGACGAAGGAATGCTCTGATTTGAATTCTGCTTACGGTATTCGATTCCTCTCGTCATTTTACGTCGGAATAGCGCGTCCTCCACTACCCATTACGATCCTGGGAGCCAGATTACTGCAAGATAGGTTTTGGCTATAACAGCGATTCTCGGACGAAGGCAGGCTCTGATTTGAATTCTGCTTGCGACATTCGATTCCTATCGTCATTTTACGTCGGAATAGCATGTTTTCCACATCCGATTACGATCCTGGCAGCCTGAATACTGGGAGATAGGTTTTGGCTATAACAGCGAGTTTCTGACGAAGGAAGGCTCTGATTTGAATTCTGCTTGCGACATTCGATTCCTCTCTTCATTTTACGTCCGAGTAGCACGTTTTCCTCTACCCATTACGATCCTGGAAGCCAGATTACTGCAAGATAGGTTTTGGCTATAACAGCGATTTTCGGACGTAGGAATTCTCTGATTTGAATTCTGCTTGCGGGATTCGATTCCTCTCGTCATTTTACGTCGGAATAGCATGTTTTCCACACACCATTACGATCCTGGGAGCCAGATTACTCCAAGATAGGTTTTGGATTTAATACCGATTTTCTGACGAAGGAAGGCTCTGATTTGAATTCTGCTTGCGGCATTCGATCCCTCTCGCCATTTTACGTCGGAATAGCGCGTTTTCCACTACCCATTACGATCCTGGGAGCCAGATTACTGCAAGATAGGTTTTGGCTATAACAGCGATTTCTGACGAAGGTATTCACTGATTTGAATTCTGCTTGCGGCATTCGATTCCACTCGTCATTTTACGTCGGTATAGCACGGTTTCCACACCCGATTACGGTCCTGGAAGCCAGAATACTGGAAGATAGCTTTTGGCTATAACAGCGGTTTTCTGACGAAGGAACGATCTGATTTGAATTCTGCTTGCGACATTCAATCCCTCTCCTCATTTTACGTCGGAATAGCATGTTTTCCACATCCGATTACGATCCTGGCAGCCTGAATACTGGGAGATAGGTTTTGGCTATAACAGCGAGTTTCTGACGAAGGAAGGCTCTGATTTGAATTCTGCTTGCGACATTCGATCCCTCGCGTCATTTTACGTCGGAATAGCATGTTTTCCACTCCCGATTGCGATCCTGGCAGCCTGAATACTGGGAGATAGGTTTTGGCTATAACAGCGATTTTCTGACGAAGGGAGGCTCTGACTTGAATTCTACTTGCGACATTCGATTCCTCTCGTCATTTTAAGTCGGAATAGCGCGTCTTCCACTACCCATTACTATCCTGGGAGCCAGATTACTGCAAGATAGGTTTTGGATATAACAGCGATTTTCGGACGAAGGCAGGCTCTGATTTGAATTCTGCTTGCGACATTCGATTCCTCTCGTCATTTTACGTCGGAATAGCATGTTTTCCACATCCGATTACGATCCTGGCAGCCTGAATACTGGGAGATAGGTTTTGGCTATAACAGCGAGTTTCTGACGAAGGAAGGCTCTGATTTGAATTCTGCTTGCGACATTCGATCCCTCGCGTCATTTTACGTCGGAATAGCATGTTTTCCACTCCCGATTGCGATCCTGGCAGCCTGAATACTGGGAGATAGGTTTTGGCTATAACAGCGAGTTTCTGACGAAGGAAGGCTCTGATTTGAATTCTGCATGCGACATTCGATCCCTCGCGTCATTTTACGTCGGAATAGCATGTTTTCCACTCCCGATTGCGATCCTGGCAGCCTGAATACTGGGGGATAGGTTTTGGCTATAACAGCGAGTTTCTGACGAAGGAATGCTCTGATTTGAATACTGCTTGCGACATTCGATTCCTCTCGTCATTTTACGTCGGAATAGCATGTTTTCCGCACCCGATTACGGTCCTCGAAGCCAGAATACTGGGAGATAGATTTTGGCTATAACAGCGATTTTCTGACGAAGGGAGCCTCTGATTTGAATACTGCTTGCGACATTCGATTCCTCTCGTCATTTTACGTCGGAATAGCGCGTTTTGCACTATCCATTACTATCCTGGGAGCCAGATTACTGCAAGATAGGTTTTGGCAATAACAGCGGTTTTCTGACGAAGGAACGATCTGATTTGAATTCTGCTTGCGACATTCAATCCCTCTCGTCATTTTACGTCGGAATAGCATGTTCTCCATACCCGATTACGGTCCTGGAGGCCAGAATACTGGGAGATAGGTTTTGGCTCTAACAGCAATTTTCAGACGAAGGAAGGCTCTGATTTTAATTCTGCTTGCGGCATTCGATTCCTCTCGTCATTTTCCGTTGGAATAGCATGTTTTCCACACCCGATTACGGTCCTCGAAGCCAGAATACTGGGAGATAGGTTTTGGCTATAACAGCGAGGTTCTGACGAAGGAATGCTCTGATTTGAATACTGCTTGCGACATTCGATTCCTCTCGTCATTTTACGTCGGAATAGCGCGTTTTGCACTATCCATTACTATCCTGGGAGCCAGATTACTGCAAGATAGGTTTTGGCAATAACAGCGATTTTCTGACGAAGGAAGGCTCTGATTTGAATTCAGCTTGCGGCATTCGATTCCTCTCTTCATTTTACGTCGGAGTAGCACGTTTTCCTCTACCCATTACTATCCTGGGAGCCAGATTACTGCAAGATAGGTTTTGGCTATAACAGCGATTTTCTGACGAAGGCAGGCTCTGATTTGAATTCTGCTTGCGACATTCGATTCCTCTCTTCATTTTACGCCGGAATCGCATGTTTTCCACATCCGATTACGATCCTGGGAGCCAGATTACTGCAAGATAGGTTTTGGCTCTAATAGCCATTTTCAGACGAAGGAATGCTCTGATTTGAATTCTGCTTACGGTATTCGATTCCTGTCGTCATTTTACGTCGGAATAGCGCGTCCTCCACTACCCATTACGATCCTGGGAGCCAGAATACTGGGAGATAGGTTTTGGCTATAACAGCGATTTTCTGACGAAGGAAGGCTCTGATTTGAATTCTGCTTGCGGCATTCGATCCCTCTCGTCATTTTACGTCGGAATAGCAAGTTTTCCACATCCGATTACGATCCTGGCAGCCTGAATACTGGAAGATAGGTTTTGGCTATAACAGCGAGTTTCTGACGAAGGAAGGCTCTGATTTGAATTCTGCTTGCGACATTCGATCCCTCGCGTCATTTTACGTCGGAATAGCATGTTTTCCACTCTCGATTGCGATCCTGGCAGCCTGAATACTGGGAGATACGTTTTGGATACAGGAGCGATTTTCTGACGAAGGAAGGCTCTGATTTGAATTCTGCTTGCGGCATTCGATTCCTCTCTTCATTTTACGCCGGAGTAGCACGTTTTCCTCTACCCATTACGATCCTGGAAGCGAGATTACTGCAAGATAGGTTTTGGCTATAACAGCGATTTTCGGACGAAGGCAGGCTCTGATTTGAATTCTGCTTGCGACATTCGATTCCTCTCGTCATTTTAAGTCGGAATAGCATGTTTTCCACATCCGATTACGATCCTGGCAGCCTGAATACTGGGAGATAGGTTTTGGCTATAACAGCGAGTTTCTGACGAAGGAAGGCTCTGATTTGAATTCTGCTTGCGACATTCGATCCCTCGCGTCATTTTACGTCGGAATAGCATGTTTTCCACTCCCGATTGCGATCCTGGCAGCCTGAATACTGGGGGATAGGTTTTGGCTGTAACAGCGAGTTTCTGACGAAGGAATGCTCTGATTTGAATACTGCTTGCGACATTCGATGCCTCTCGTCATTTTACGTCGGAATAGCATGTTTTCCGCACCCGATTACGGTCCTCGAAGCCAGAATACTGGGAGATAGATTTTGGCTATAACAGCGATTTTCTGACGAAGGGAGGCTCTGATTTGAATTCTGCTTGCGACATTCGATTCCTCTCGTCATTTTAAGTCGGAATAGCGCGTCTTCCACTACCCATTACTATCCTGGGAGCCAGATTACTGCAAGATAGGTTTTGGCTCTAATAGCGATTTTCTGACGAAGGAAGGCTCTGATTTGAATTCTGCTTGCGACATTCGATTCCTCTCGTCATTTTACGTCGGAATAGCATGTTTTCCACATCCGATTACGATCCTGGGAGCCAGATTACTGCAAGATAGGTTTTGGCTCTAATAGCCATTTTCTGACGAAGGAAGGCTCTGATTTGAATTCTGCTTGCGGCGTTCGATTCCTCTCTTCATTTTACGCCGGAGTAGCACGTTTTCCTCTACCCATTACGATCCTGGAAGCGAGATTACTGCAAGATAGGTTTTGGCTATAACAGCGATTTGAGGACGAAGGCAGGCTCTGATTTGAATTCTGCTTGCGACATTCGATTCCTATCGTCATTTTACGTCGGAATAGCATGTTTTCCACATCCGATTACGATCCTGGGAGCCAGATTACTGCAAGATAGGTTTTGGCTCTAATAGCCATTTTCTGACGAAGGAAGGCTCTGATTTGAATTCTGCTTGCGGCATTCGATTCCTCTCTTCATTTTACGCCGGAGTAGCACGTTTTCCTCTACCCATTACGATCCTGGAAGCGAGATTACTGCAAGATAGGTTTTGGCTATAACAGCGATTCTCGGACGAAGGCAGGCTCTGATTTGAATTCTGCTTGCGACATTCGATTCCTCTCGTCATTTTACGTCGGAATAGCATGTTTTCCACATCCGATTACGATCCTGGGAGCCAGATTACTGCAAGATAGGTTTTGGCTCTAATAGCCATTTTCTGACGAAGGAAGGCTCTGATTTGAATTCTGCTTGCGGCGTTCGATTCCTCTCTTCATTTTACGCCGGAGTAGCACGTTTTCCTCTACCCATTACGATCCTGGAAGCGAGATTACTGCAAGATAGGTTTTGGCTATAACAGCGATTTTCGGACGAAGGCAGGCTCTGATTTGAATTCTGCTTGCGACATTCAATCCCTCTCGTCATTTTACGTCGGAATAGCATGTTTTCCACACCCGATTACGGTCCTGGAAGCCAGAATACTGGAAGATAGCTTTTGGCTATAACAGCGGTTTTCTGACGAAGGAACGATCTGATTTGAATTCTGCTTGCGACATTCAATTCCTCTCGTCATTTTACGTCGGAATAGCATGTTTTCCATACCCAATTACGGTCCTGGAGGCCAGAATACTGGGAGATAGGTTTTGGCTATAACAGCGATTCTCGGACGAAGGCAGGCTCTGATTTGAATTCTGCTTGCGACATTCGATTCCTATCGTCATTTTACGTCGGAATAGCATGTTTTCCACATCCGATTACGATCCTGGGAGCCAGATTACTGCAAGATAGGTTTTGGCTCTAATAGCCATTTTCTGACGAAGGAAGGCTCTGATTTGAATTCTGCTTGTGGCATTCGATTCCTCTCTTCATTTTACGCCGGAGTAGCACGTTTTCCTCTACCCATTACGATCCTGGAAGCGAGATTACTGCAAGATAGGTTTTGGCTGTAACAGCGATTTTCGGACGAAGGCAGGCTCTGATTTGAATTCTGCTTGCGACATTCGATTCCTCTCGTCATTTTAAGTCGGAATAGCATGTTTTCCACATCCGATTACGATCCTGGCAGCCTGAATACTGGAAGATAGGTTTTGGCTATAACAGCGAGTTTCTGACGAAGGAAGGCTCTGATTTGAATTCTGCTTGCGGCATTCGATCCCTCTCGTCATTTTACGTCGGAATAGCATGTTTTCCACATCCGATTACGATCCTGGGAGCCAGATTACTCCAAGATAGGTTTTGGCTCTAATAGCCATTTTCAGACGAAGGAATGCTCTGATTTGAATTCTGCTTACGGTATTCGATTCCTCTCGTCATTTTACGTCGGAATAGCGCGTCCTCCACTACCCATTACGATCCTGGGAGCCAGATTACTGCAAGATAGGTTTTGGCTATAACAGCGATTTTCTGACGAAAGAAGGCTCTGACTTGAATTCTGCTTGCGGCATTCGATCCCTCTCGTTATTTTACGTTGGAATAGCATGTTTTCCGCACCCGATTACGGTCCTCGAAGCCAGAATACTGGGAGATAGGTTTTGGCTATAACAGCGATTTTCTGACGAAGGAAGGCTCTGATTTGAATTCTGCTTGCGACATTCGATTCCTCTCGTCATTTTACGTCGGAATAGCGCGTCTTCCACTACCTATTACTATCCTGGGAGCCAGATTACTGGGAGATAGGTTTTGGCTATAACAGCGAGTTTCTGACGAAGGAAGGCTCTGATTTGAATTCTGCTTGCGACATTCGATCCCTCGCGCCATTTTACGTCGGAATAGCATGTTTTCCACACCCGATTACGGTCCTCGAAGCCAGAATACTGGGAGATAGGTTTTGGCTATAACAGCGATTTTCGGACGAAGGCAGGCTCTGATTTGAATTCTGCTTGCGACATTCGATTCCTATCGTCATTTTACGTCGGAATAGCATGTTTTCCACATCCGATTACGATCCTGGGAGCCAGATTACTGCAAGATAGGTTTTGGCTCTAATAGCCATTTTCTGACGAAGGAATGCTCTGATTTGAATTCTGCTTACGGTATTCGATTCCTCTCGTCATTTTACGTCGGAATAGCGCGTCCTCCACTACCCATTACGATCCTGGGAGCCAGATTACTGCAAGATAGGTTTTGGCTATAACAGCGATTTTCTGACGAAAGAAGGCTCTGACTTGAATTCTGCTTGCGGCATTCGATCCCTCTCGTTATTTTACGTTGGAATAGCATGTTTTCCGCACCCGATTACGGTCCTCGAAGCCAGAATACTGGGAGATAGGTTTTGGCTATAACAGCGATTTTCTGACGAAGGAAGGCTCTGATTCGAATTCTGCTTGCGACATTCGATTCCTCTCGTCATTTTACGTCGGAATAGCGCGTCTTCCACTACCTACTACTATCCTGGGAGCCAGATTACTGGGAGATAGGTTTTGGCTATAACAGCGATTTTCTGACGAAGGAAGGCTCTGATTTGAATTCTGCTTGCGACATTCGATTCCTCTCGTCATTTTAAGTCGGAATAGCATGTTTTCCACATCCGATTACGATCCTGGCAGCCTGAATACTGGGAGATAGGTTTTGGCTATAACAGCGAGTTTCTGACGAAGGAAGGCTCTGATTTGAATTCTGCTTGCGACATTCGATCCCTCGCGTCATTTTACGTCGGAATAGCATGTTTTCCACTCCCGATTGCGATCCTGGCAGCCTGAATACTGGGAGATAGGTTTTAGCTATAACAGCGAGTTTCTGACGAAGGAAGGCTCTGATTTGAATTCTGCTTGCGACATTCAATCCCTCTCGTCATTTTACGTCGGAATAGCATGTTTTCCACACCCGATTACGGTCCTGGAAGCCAGATTACTGCAAGATAGGTTTTGGCTCTAATAGCCATTTTCTGACGAAGGAAGGCTCTGATTTGAATTCTGCTTGCGGCATTCGATTCCTCTCTTCATTTTACGCCGGAGTAGCACGTTTTCCTCTACCCATTACGATCCTGGAAGCGAGATTACTGCAAGATAGGTTTTGGCTATAACAGCGATTTTCGGACGAAGGCAGGCTCTGATTTGAATTCTGCTTGCGACATTCGATTCCTCTCGTCATTTTAAGTCGGAATAGCATGTTTTCCACATCCGATTACGATCCTGGCAGCCTGAATACTGGAAGATAGGTTTTGGCTATAACAGCGAGTTTCTGACGAAGGAAGGCTCTGATTTGAATTCTGCTTGCGACATTCGATCCCTCGCGTCATTTTACGTCGGAATAGCATGTTTTCCACATCCGATTACGATCCTGGGAGCCAGATTACTGCAAGATAGGTTTTGGCTCTAATAGCCATTTTCTGACGAAGGAATGCTCTGATTTGAATTCTGCTTACGGTATTCGATTCCTCTCGTCATTTTACGTCGGAATAGCGCGTCCTCCACTACCCATTACGATCCTGGGAGCCAGATTACTGCAAGATAGGTTTTGGCTATAACAGCGATTCTCGGACGAAGGCAGGCTCTGATTTGAATTCTGCTTGCGACATTCGATTCCTATCGTCATTTTACGTCGGAATAGCATGTTTTCCACATCCGATTACGATCCTGGCAGCCTGAATACTGGGAGATAGGTTTTGGCTATAACAGCAAGTTTCTGACGAAGGAAGGCTCTGATTTGAATTCTGCTTGCGACATTCGATCCCTCGCGTCATTTTACGTCGGAATAGCATGTTTTCCACATCCGATTACGATCCTGGGAGCCAGATTACTGCAAGATAGGTTTTGGCTCTATAGCCATTTTCTGACGAAGGAATGCTCTGATTTGAATTCTGCTTACGGTATTCGATTCCTCTCGTCATTTTACGTCGGAATAGCGCGTCCTCCACTACCCATTACGATCCTGGGAGCCAGATTACTGCAAGATAGGTTTTGGCTATAACAGCGATTTTCTGACGAAAGAAGGCTCTGACTTGAATTCTGCTTGCGGCATTCGATCCCTCGCGTCATTTTACGTCGGAATAGCATGTTTTCCACATCCGATTACGATCCTGGCAGCCTGAATACTGGGAGATAGGTTTTGGCTATAACAGCGAGTTTCTGACGAAGGAAGGCTCTGATTTGAATTCTGCTTGCGACATTCAATCCCTCTCGTCATTTTACGTCGGAATAGCATGTTTTCCACACCCGATTACGGTCCTGGAAGCCAGAATACTGGAAGATAGCTTTTGGCTATAACAGCGGTTTTCTGACGAAGGAACGATCTGATTTGAATTCTGCTTGCGACATTCAATCCCTCTCGTCATTTTACGTCGGAATAGCATGTTTTCCATACCCAATTACGGTCCTGGAAGCCAGAATACTGGGTGATAGCTTTTGGCTCTAACAGCGGTTTTCAGACGAAGGAAGGCTCTGATTTGAATTCTGCTTGCGGCATTCGATTCCTATCGTCATTTTACGTCGGAATAGCACGTTTTCCACACCTGATTACGATCCTGGGAGCCAGATTACTGCAAGATAGGTTTTGGCAATAACAGCGATTTTCTGACGAAGGAAGGCTCTGATTTGAATTCTGCTTGCGGCATTCGATTCCTCTCTTCATTTTACGTCGGAGTAGCACGTTTTCCTCTACCCATTACGATCCTGGAAGCCAGATTACTGCAAGATAGGTTTTGGCTATAACAGCGATTTTCGGACGAAGGAAGTCTCTGATTTGAATTCTGCTTGCGACATTCGATTCCTCTCTTCATTTTACGTCGGAGTAGCACGTTTTCCTCTACCCATTACGATCCTGGAAGCCAGATTACTGCAAGATAGGTTTTGGCTATAACAGCGATTTTCGGACGTAGGAAGTCTCTGATTTGAATTCTGCTTGCGGGATTCGATTCCTCTCGTCATTTTACGTCGGAATAGCATGTTTTCCACACACCATTACGATCCTGGGAGCCAGATTACTCCAAGATAGGTTTTGGATTTAATACCGATTTTCTGACGAAGGAAGGCTCTGATTTGAATTCTGCTTGCGGCATTCGATCCCTCTCGCCATTTTACGTCGGAATAGCGCGTTTTCCACTACCCATTACGATCCTGGGAGCCAGATTACTGCAAGATAGGTTTTGGCTATAACAGCGATTTCTGACGAAGGTATTCACTGATTTGAATTCTGCTTGCGGCATTCGATTCCACTCGTCATTTTACGTCGGTATAGCACGGTTTCCACACCCGATTACGGTCCTGGAAGCCAGAATACTGGAAGATAGCTTTTGGCTATAACAGCGGTTTTCTGACGAAGGAACGATCTGATTTGAATTCTGCTTGCGACATTCAATCCCTCTCGTCATTTTACGTCGGAATAGCATGTTTTCCACATCCGATTACGATCCTGGCAGCCTGAATACTGGGAGATAGGTTTTGGCTATAACAGCGAGTTTCTGACGAAGGAAGGCTCTGATTTGAATTCTGCTTGCGACATTCGATTCCTCTCGTCATTTTAAGTCGGAATAGCATGTTTTCCACATCCGATTACGATCCTGGCAGCCTGAATACTGGGAGATAGGTTTTGGCTATAACAGCGAGTTTCTGACGAAGGAAGGCTCTGATTTGAATTCTGCTTGCGACATTCGATCCCTCGCGTCATTTTACGTCGGAATAGCATGTTTTCCACTCCCGATTGCGATCCTGGCAGCCTGAATACTGGGAGATAGGTTTTGGCTATAACAGCGATTTTCTGACGAAGGGAGGCTCTGACTTGAATTCTACTTGCGACATTCGATTCCTCTCGTCATTTTAAGTCGGAATAGCGCGTCTTCCACTACCCATTACTATCCTGGGAGCCAGATTACTGCAAGATAGGTTTTGGATATAACAGCGATTTTCGGACGAAGGCAGGCTCTGATTTGAATTCTGCTTGCGACATTCGATTCCTCTCGTCATTTTACGTCGGAATAGCATGTTTTCCACATCCGATTATGATCCTGGCAGCCTGAATACTGGGAGATAGGTTTTGGCTATAACAGCGAGTTTCTGACGAAGGAAGGCTCTGATTTGAATTCTGCTTGCGACATTCGATCCCTCGCGTCATTTTACGTCGGAATAGCATGTTTTCCACTCCCGATTGCGATCCTGGCAGCCTGAATACTGGGAGATAGGTTTTGGCTATAACAGCGAGTTTCTGACGAAGGAAGGCTCTGATTTGAATTCTGCTTGCGACATTCGATCCCTCGCGTCATTTTACGTCGGAATAGCATGTTTTCCACTCCCGATTGCGATCCTGGCAGCCTGAATACTGGGGGATAGGTTTTGGCTATAACAGCGAGTTTCTGACGAAGGAATGCTCTGATTTGAATACTGCTTGCGACATTCGATTCCTCTCGTCATTTTACGTCGGAATAGCATGTTTTCCGCACCCGATTACGGTCCTCGAAGCCAGAATACTGGGAGATAGATTTTGGCTATAACAGCGATTTTCTGACGAAGGGAGCCTCTGATTTGAATACTGCTTGCGACATTCGATTCCTCTCGTCATTTTACGTCGGAATAGCGCGTTTTGCACTATCCATTACTATCCTGGGAGCCAGATTACTGCAAGATAGGTTTTGGCAATAACAGCGGTTTTCTGACGAAGGAACGATCTGATTTGAATTCTGCTTGCGACATTCAATCCCTCTCGTCATTTTACGTCGGAATAGCATGTTTTCCATACCCGATTACGGTCCTGGAGGCCAGAATACTGGGAGATAGGTTTTGGCTCTAACAGCAATTTTCAGACGAAGGAAGGCTCTGATTTTAATTCTGCTTGCGGCATTCGATTCCTCTCGTCATTTTCCGTTGGAATAGCATGTTTTCCACACCCGATTACGGTCCTCGAAGCCAGAATACTGGGAGATAGGTTTTGGCTATAACAGCGAGGTTCTGACGAAGGAATGCTCTGATTTGAATACTGCTTGCGACATTCGATTCCTCTCGTCATTTTACGTCGGAATAGCGCGTTTTGCACTATCCATTACTATCCTGGGAGCCAGATTACTGCAAGATAGGTTTTGGCAATAACAGCGATTTTCTGACGAAGGAAGGCTCTGATTTGAATTCAGCTTGCGGCATTCGATTCCTCTCTTCATTTTGCGTCGGAGTAGCACGTTTTCCTCTACCCATTACTATCCTGGGAGCCAGATTACTGCAAGATATGTTTTGGCTATAACAGCGATTTTCTGACGAAGGCAGGCTCTGATTTGAATTCTGCTTGCGACATTCGATTCCTCTCTTCATTTTACGCCGGAATCGCATGTTTTCCACATCCGATTACGATCCTGGGAGCCAGATTACTGCAAGATAGGTTTTGGCTCTAATAGCCATTTTCAGACGAAGGAATGCTCTGATTTGAATTCTGCTTACGGTATTCGATTCCTGTCGTCATTTTACGTCGGAATAGCGCGTCCTCCACTACCCATTACGATCCTGGGAGCCAGAATACTGGGAGATAGGTTTTGGCTATAACAGCGATTTTCTGACGAAAGAAGGCTCTGACTTGAATTCTGCTTGCGGCATTCGATCCCTCGCGTCATTTTACGTCGGAATAGCATGTTTTCCACATCCGATTACGATCCTGGCAGCCTGAATACTGGGAGATAGGTTTTGGCTATAACAGCGAGTTTCTGACGAAGGAAGGCTCTGATTTGAATTCTGCTTGCGACATTCGATCCCTCGCGTCATTTTACGTCGGAATAGCATGTTTTCCACTCCCGATTGCGATCCTGGCAGCCTGAATACTGGGGGATAGGTTTTGGCTGTAACAGCGAGTTTCTGACGAAGGAATGCTCTGATTTGAATACTGCTTGCGACATTCGATTCCTCTCGTCATTTTACGTCGGAATAGCATGTTTTCCGCACCCGATTACGGTCCTCGAAGCCAGAATACTGGGAGATAGATTTTGGCTATAACAGCGATTTTCTGACGAAGGGAGGCTCTGATTTGAATTCTGCTTGCGACATTCGATTCCTCTCGTCATTTTAAGTCGGAATAGCGCGTCTTCCACTACCCATTACTATCCTGGGAGCCAGATTACTGCAAGATAGGTTTTGGCTCTAATAGCGATTTTCTGACGAAGGAAGGCTCTGATTTGAATTCTGCTTGCGACATTCGATTCCTCTCGTCATTTTACGTCGGAATAGCATGTTTTCCACATCCGATTACGATCCTGGGAGCCAGATTACTGCAAGATAGGTTTTGGCTCTAATAGCCATTTTCTGACGAAGGAAGGCTCTGATTTGAATTCTGCTTGCGGCGTTCGATTCCTCTCTTCATTTTACGCCGGAGTAGCACGTTTTCCTCTACCCATTACGATCCTGGAAGCGAGATTACTGCAAGATAGGTTTTGGCTATAACAGCGATTTGAGGACGAAGGCAGGCTCTGATTTGAATTCTGCTTGCGACATTCGATTCCTATCGTCATTTTACGTCGGAATAGCATGTTTTCCACATCCGATTACGATCCTGGGAGCCAGATTACTGCAAGATAGGTTTTGGCTCTAATAGCCATTTTCTGACGAAGGAAGGCTCTGATATGAATTCTGCTTGCGGCATTCGATCCCTCTCGTCATTTTACGTCGGAATAGCAAGTTTTCCACATCCGATTACGATCCTGGCAGCCTGAATACTGGAAGATAGGTTTTGGCTATAACAGCGAGTTTCTGACGAAGGAAGGCTCTGATTTGAATTCTGCTTGCGACATTCGATCCCTCGCGTCATTTTACGTCGGAATAGCATGTTTTCCACTCTCGATTGCGATCCTGGCAGCCTGAATACTGGGAGATACGTTTTGGATACAGGAGCGATTTTCTGACGAAGGAAGGCTCTGATTTGAATTCTGCTTGCGGCATTCGATTCCTCTCTTCATTTTACGCCGGAGTAGCACGTTTTCCTCTACCCTTTACGATCCTGGAAGCGAGATTACTGCAAGATAGGTTTTGGCTATAACAGCGATTTTCGGACGAAGGCAGGCTCTGATTTGAATTCTGCTTGCGACATTCGATTCCTCTCGTCATTTTAAGTCGGAATAGCATGTTTTCCACATCCGATTACGATCCTGGCAGCCTGAATACTGGGAGATAGGTTTTGGCTATAACAGCGAGTTTCTGACGAAGGAAGGCTCTGATTTGAATTCTGCTTGCGACATTCGATCCCTCGCGTCATTTTACGTCGGAATAGCATGTTTTCCACTCCCGATTGCGATCCTGGCAGCCTGAATACTGGGGGATAGGTTTTGGCTGTAACAGCGAGTTTCTGACGAAGGAATGCTCTGATTTGAATACTGCTTGCGACATTCGATTCCTCTCGTCATTTTACGTCGGAATAGCATGTTTTCCGCACCCGATTACGGTCCTCGAAGCCAGAATACTGGGAGATAGGTTTTGGCTATAACAGCGATTTTCTGACGAAGGGAGGCTCTGATTTGAATTCTGCTTGCGACATTCGATTCCTCTCGTCATTTTAAGTCGGAATAGCGCGTCTTCCACTACCCATTACTATCCTGGGAGCCAGATTACTGCAAGATAGGTTTTGGCTCTAATAGCGATTTTCTGACGAAGGAAGGCTCTGATTTGAATTCTGCTTGCGACATTCGATTCCTCTCGTCATTTTACGTCGGAATAGCATGTTTTCCACATCCGATTACGATCCTGGGAGCCAGATTACTGCAAGATAGGTTTTGGCTCTAATAGCCATTTTCTGACGAAGGAAGGCTCTGATTTGAATTCTGCTTGCGGCGTTCGATTCCTCTCTTCATTTTACGCCGGAGTAGCACGTTTTCCTCTACCCATTACGATCCTGGAAGCGAGATTACTGCAAGATAGGTTTTGGCTATAACAGCGATTTGAGGACGAAGGCAGGCTCTGATTTGAATTCTGCTTGCGACATTCGATTCCTCTCGTCATTTTACGTCGGAATAGCATGTTTTCCACATCCGATTACGATCCTGGGAGCCAGATTACTGCAAGATAGGTTTTGGCTCTAATAGCCATTTTCTGACGAAGGAAGGCTCTGATTTGAATTCTGCTTGCGGCATTCGATTCCTCTCTTCATTTTACGCCGGAGTAGCACGTTTTCCTCTACCCATTACGATCCTGGAAGCGAGATTACTGCAAGATAGGTTTTGGCTATAACAGCGATTCTCGGACGAAGGCAGGCTCTGATTTGAATTCTGCTTGCGACATTCGATTCCTCTCGTCATTTTACGTCGGAATAGCATGTTTTCCACATCCGATTACGATCCTGGGAGCCAGATTACTGCAAGATAGGTTTTGGCTCTAATAGCCATTTTCTGACGAAGGAAGGCTCTGATTTGAATTCTGCTTGCGGCGTTCGATTCCTCTCTTCATTTTACGCCGGAGTAGCACGTTTTCCTCTACCCATTACGATCCTGGAAGCGAGATTACTGCAAGATAGGTTTTGGCTATAACAGCGATTTTCGGACGAAGGCAGGCTCTGATTTGAATTCTGCTTGCGACATTCAATCCCTCTCGTCATTTTACGTCGGAATAGCATGTTTTCCACACCCGATTACGGTCCTGGAAGCCAGAATACTGGAAGATAGCTTTTGGCTATAACAGCGGTTTTCTGACGAAGGAACGATCTGATTTGAATTCTGCTTGCGACATTCAATCCCTCTCGTCATTTTACGTCGGAATAGCATGTTTTCCATACCCAATTACGGTCCTGGAGGCCAGAATACTGGGAGATAGGTTTTGGCTATAACAGCGATTCTCGGACGAAGGCAGGCTCTGATTTGAATTCTGCTTGCGACATACGATTCCTATCGTCATTTTACGTCGGAATAGCATGTTTTCCACATCCGATTACGATCCTGGGAGCCAGATTACTGCAAGATAGGTTTTGGCTCTAATAGCCATTTTCTGACGAAGGAAGGCTCTGATTTGAATTCTGCTTGTGGCATTCGATTCCTCTCTTCATTTTACGCCGGAGTAGCACGTTTTCCTCTACCCATTACGATCCTGGAAGCGAGATTACTGCAAGATAGGTTTTGGCTGTAACAGCGATTTTCGGACGAAGGCAGGCTCTGATTTGAATTCTGCTTGCGACATTCGATTCCTCTCGTCATTTTAAGTCGGAATAGCATGTTTTCCACATCCGATTACGATCCTGGCAGCCTGAATACTGGAAGATAGGTTTTGGCTATAACAGCGAGTTTCTGACGAAGGAAGGCTCTGATTTGAATTCTGCTTGCGGCATTCGATCCCTCTCGTCATTTTACGTCGGAATAGCATGTTTTCCACATCCGATTACGATCCTGGGAGCCAGATTACTCCAAGATAGGTTTTGGCTCTAATAGCCATTTTCAGACGAAGGAATGCTCTGATTTGAATTCTGCTTACGGTATTCGATTCCTCTCGTCATTTTACGTCGGAATAGCGCGTCCTCCACTACCCATTACGATCCTGGGAGCGAGATTACTGCAAGATAGGTTTTGGCTATAACAGCGATTTTCTGACGAAAGAAGGCTCTGACTTGAATTCTGCTTGCGGCATTCGATCCCTCTCGTTATTTTACGTTGGAATAGCATGTTTTCCGCACCCGATTACGGTCCTCGAAGCCAGAATACTGGGAGACAGGTTTTGGCTATAACAGCGATTTTCTGACGAAGAAAGGCTCTGATTTGAATTCTGCTTGCGACATTCGATTCCTCTCGTCATTTTACGTCGGAATAGCGCGTCTTCCACTACCTATTACTATCCTGGGAGCCAGATTACTGGGAGATAGGTTTTGGCTATAACAGCGAGTTTCTGACGAAGGAAGGCTCTGATTTGAATTCTGCTTGCGACATTTGATCCCTCGCGCCATTTTACGTCGGAATAGCATGTTTTCCACACCCGATTACGGTCCTCGAAGCCAGAATACTGGGAGATAGGTTTTGGCTATAACAGCGATTTTCGGACGAAGGCAGGCTCTGATTTGAATTCTGCTTGCGACATTCGATTCCTATCGTCATTTTACGTCGGAATAGCATGTTTTCCACATCCGATTACGATCCTGGGAGCCAGATTACTGCAAGATAGGTTTTGGCTCTAATAGCCATTTTCTGACGAAGGAATGCTCTGATTTGAATTCTGCTTACGGTATTCGATTCCTCTCGTCATTTTACGTCGGAATAGCGCGTCCTCCACTACCCATTACGATCCTGGGAGCCAGATTACTGCAAGATAGGTTTTGGCTATAACAGCGATTTTCTGACGAAGGAAGGCTCTGATTTGAATTCTGCTTGCGACATTCGATTCCTCTCGTCATTTTAAGTCGGAATAGCATGTTTTCCACATCCGATTACGATCCTGGCAGCCTGAATACTGGGAGATAGGTTTTGGCTATAACAGCGAGTTTCTGACGAAGGAAGGCTCTGATTTGAATTCTGCTTGCGACATTCGATCCCTCGCGTCATTTTACGTCGGAATAGCATGTTTTCCACTCCCGATTGCGATCCTGGCAGCCTGAATACTGGGAGATAGGTTTTGGCTATAACAGCGAGTTTCTGACGAAGGAAGGCTCTGATTTGAATTCTGCTTGCGACATTCAATCCCTCTCGTCATTTTACGTCGGAATAGCATGTTTTCCACACCCGATTACGGTCCTGGAAGCCAGATTACTGCAAGATAGGTTTTGGCTCTAATAGCGATTTTCTGACGAAGGAAGGCTCTGATTTGAATTCTGCTTGCGGCATTCGATTCCTCTCTTCATTTTACGCCGGAGTAGCACGTTTTCCTCTACCCATTACGATCCTGGAAGCGAGATTACTGCAAGATAGGTTTTGGCTATAACAGCGATTTTCGGACGAAGGCAGGCTCTGATTTGAATTCTGCTTGCGACATTCGATTCCTCTCGTCATTTTATGTCGGAATAGCATGTTTTCCACATCCGATTACGATCCTGGCAGCCTGAATACTGGAAGATAGGTTTTGGCTATAACAGCGAGTTTCTGACGAAGGAAGGCTCTGATTTGAATTCTGCTTGCGACATTCGATCCCTCTCGTCATTTTACGTCGGAATAGCATGTTTTCCACATCCGATTACGATCCTGGGAGCCAGATTACTGCAAGATAGGTTTTGGCTCTAATAGCCATTTTCAGACGAAGGAATGCTCTGATTTGAATTCTGCTTACGGTATTCGATTCCTCTCGTCATTTTACGTCGGAATAGCGCGTCCTCCACTACCCATTACGATCCTGGGAGCCAGATTACTGCAAGATAGGTTTTGGCTATAACAGCGATTTTCGGACGAAGGCAGGCTCTGATTTGAATTCTGCTTGCGACATTCGATTCCTATCGTCATTTTACGTCGGAATAGCATGTTTTCCACATCCGATTACGATCCTGGCAGCCTGAATACTGGGAGATAGGTTTTGGCTATAACAGCGAGTTTCTGACGAAGGAAGGCTCTGATTTGAATTCTGCTTGCGACATTCGATCCCTCGCGTCATTTTACGTCGGAATAGTATGTTTTCCACTCCCGATTGCGATCCTGGCAGCCTGAATACTGGGAGATAGGTTTTGGCTATAACAGCGAGTTTCTGACGAAGGAAGGCTCTGATTTGAATTCTGCTTGCGACATTCAATCCCTCTCGTCATTTTACGTCGGAATAGCGCGTCTTCCACTACCTATTACTATCCTGGGAGCCAGATTACTGGGAGATAGGTTTTGGCTATAACAGCGATTTTCTGACGAAAGAAGGCTCTGACTTGAATTCTGCTTGCGGCATTCGATCCCTCTCGTTATTTTACGTTGGAATAGCATGTTTTCCGCACCCGATTACGGTCCTCGAAGCCAGAATACTGGGAGATAGGTTTTGGCTATAACAGCGAGTTTCTGACGAAGGAAGGCTCTGATTTGAATTCTGCTTGCGACATTCGAACCCTCGCGCCATTTTACGTCGGAATAGCATGTTTTCCACACCCGATTACGGTCCTCGAAGCCAGAATACTGGGAGATAGGTTTTGGCTATAACAGCGATTTTCGGACGAAGGCAGGCTCTGATTTGAATTCTGCTTGCGACATTCGATTCCTCTCGTCATTTTACGTCGGAATAGCGCGTCTTCCACTACCTATTACTATCCTGGGAGCCAGATTACTGGGAGATAGGTTTTGGCTATAACAGCGAGTTTCTGACGAAGGAAGGCTCTGATTTGAATTCTGCTTGCGACATTCGAACCCTCGCGCCATTTTACGTCGGAATAGCATGTTTTCCACACCCGATTACGGTCCTCGAAGCCAGAATACTGGGAGATAGGTTTTGGCTATAACAGCGATTTTCGGACGAAGGCAGGCTCTGATTTGAATTCTGCTTGCGACATTCGATTCCTCTCGTCATTTTAAGTCGGAATAGCATGTTTTCCACATCCGATTACGATCCTGGCAGCCTGAATACTGGGAGATAGGTTTTGGCTATAACAGCGAGTTTCTGACGAAGGAAGGCTCTGATTTGAATTCTGCTTGCGACATTCGATCCCTCGCGTCATTTTACGTCGGAATAGCATGTTTTCCACTCCCGATTGCGATCCTGGCAGCCTGAATACTGGGAGATAGGTTTTGGCTATAACAGCGAGTTTCTGACGAAGGAAGGCTCTGATTTGAATTCTGCTTGCGACATTCAATCCCTCTCGTCATTTTACGTCGGAATAGCATGTTTTCCACACCCGATTACGGTCCTGGAAGCCAGATTACTGCAAGATAGGTTTTGGCTCTAATAGCGATTTTCTGACGAAGGAAGGCTCTGATTTGAATTCTGCTTGCGGCATTCGATTCCTCTCTTCATTTTACGCCGGAGTAGCACGTTTTCCTCTACCCATTACGATCCTGGAAGCGAGATTACTGCAAGATAGGTTTTGGCTATAACAGCGATTTTCGGACGAAGGCAGGCTCTGATTTGAATTCTGCTTGCGACATTCGATTCCTCTCGTCATTTTATGTCGGAATAGCATGTTTTCCACATCCGATTACGATCCTGGCAGCCTGAATACTGGAAGATAGGTTTTGGCTATAACAGCGAGTTTCTGACGAAGGAAGGCTCTGATTTGAATTCTGCTTGCGACATTCGATCCCTCGCGTCATTTTACGTCGGAATAGCATGTTTTCCACATCCGATTACGATCCTGGGAGCCAGATTACTGCAAGATAGGTTTTGGCTCTAATAGCCATTTTCTGACGAAGGAATGCTCTGATTTGAATTCTGCTTACGGTATTCGATTCCTCTCGTCATTTTACGTCGGAATAGCGCGTCAACCACTACCCATTACGATCCTGGGAGCCAGATTACTGCAAGATAGGTTTTGGCTATAACAGCGATTCTCGGACGAAGGCAGGCTCTGATTTGAATTCTGCTTGCGACATTCGATTCCTATCGTCATTTTACGTCGGAATAGCATGTTTTCCACATCCGATTACGATCCTGGCAGCCTGAATACTGGGAGATAGGTTTTGGCTATAACAGCGAGTTTCTGACGAAGGAAGGCTCTGATTTGAATTCTGCTTGCGACATTCGATCCCTCGCGTCATTTTACGTCGGAATAGTATGTTTTCCACTCCCGATTGCGATCCTGGCAGCCTGAATACTGGGAGATAGGTTTTGGCTATAACAGCGAGTTTCTGACGAAGGAAGGCTCTGATTTGAATTCTGCTTGCGACATTCAATCCCTCTCGTCATTTTACGTCGGAATAGCATGTTTTCCACACCCGATTACGGTCCTGGAAGCCAGAATACTGGAAGATAGCTTTTGGCTATAACAGCGGTTTTCTGACGAAGGAACGATCTGATTTGAATTCTGCTTGCGACATTCAATCTCTCTCGTCATTTTACGTCGGAATAGCATGTTTTCCATACCCAATTACGGTCCTGGAGGCCAGAATACTGAGAGATAGGTTTTGGCTCTAACAGCAATTTTCAGACGAAGGAAGGCTCTAATTTTAATTCTGCTTGCGGCATTCGATTCCTCTCGTCATTTTCCGTCGGAATAGCATGTTTTCCACATCCGATTACGATCCTGGGAGCCAGATTACTGCAAGATAGGTTTTGGCAATAACAGCGATTTTCTGACGAAGGAAGACTCTGATTTGAATTCTGCTTGCGGCATTCGATTCCTCTCTTCATTTTACGTGGGAGTAGCACGTTTTCCTCTACCCATTACGATCCTGGAAGCGAGATTACTGCAAGAGAGGTTTTGGCTATAACAGCGATTTTCGGACGAAGGCAGGCTCTGATTTGAATTCTGCTTGCGACATTCGATTCCTCTCGTCATTTTAAGTCGGAATACCATGTTTTCCACATCCGATTACGATCCTGGCTGCCTGAATACTGGAAGATAGGTTTTGGCTATAACAGCGAGTTTCTGACGAAGGAAGGCTCTGATTTGAATTCTGCTTGCGACATTCGATCCCTCGCGTCATTTTACGTCGGAATAGCATGTTTTCCACATCCGATTACGATCCTGGGAGCCAGATTACTGCAAGATAGGTTTTGGCTCTAATAGCCATTTTCTGACGAAGGAATGCTCTGATTTGAATTCTGCTTACGGTATTCGATTCCTCTCGTCATTTTACGTCGGAATAGCGCGTCCTCCACTACCCATTACGATCCTGGGAGCCAGATTACTGCAAGATAGGTTTTGGCTATAACAGCGATTTTCTGACGAAAGAAGGCTCTGACTTGAATTCTGCTTGCGGCATTCGATCCCTCGCGTCATTTTACGTCGGAATAGCATGTTTTCCACATCCGATTACGATCCTGGCAGCCTGAATACTGGGAGATAGGTTTTGGCTATAACAGCGAGTTTCTGACGAAGGAAGGCTCTGATTTGAATTCTGCTTGCGACATTCAATCCCTCTCGTCATTTTACGTCGGAATAGCATGTTTTCCACACCCGATTACGGTCCTGGAAGCCAGAATACTGGAAGATAGCTTTTGGCTATAACAGCGGTTTTCTGACGAAGGAACGATCTGATTTGAATTCTGCTTGCGACATTCAATCCCTCTCGTCATTTTACGTCGGAATAGCATGTTTTCCATACCCAATTACGGTCCTGGAGGCCAGAATACTGGGAGATAGGTTTTGGCCCTAACAGCAATTTTCAGACGAAGGAAGGCTCTGATTTTAATTCTGCTTGCGGCATTCGATTCCTATCGTCATTTTACGTCGGAATAGCATGTTTTCCACATCCGATTACGATCCTGGGAGCCAGATTACTGCAAGATAGGTTTTGGCAATAACAGCGATTTTCTGACGAAGGAAGACTCTGATTTGAATTCTGCTTGCGGCATTCGATTCCTCTCTTCATTTTACGTCGGAGTAGCACGTTTTCCTCTACCCATTACGATCCTGGAAGCCAGATTACTGCAAGATAGGTTTTGGCTATAACAGCGATTTTCGGACGAAGGAAGTCTCTGATTTGAATTCTGCTTGCGACATTCGATTCCTCTCTTCATTTTACGTCGGAGTAGCACGTTTTCCTCTACCCATTACGATCCTGGAAGCCAGATTACTGCAAGATAGGTTTTGGCTATAACAGCGATTTTCGGACGAAGGAAGTCTCTGATTTGAATTCTGCTTGCGGGATTCGATTCCTCTCGTCATTTTACGTCGGAATAGCATGTTTTCCACACACGATTACGATCCTGGGAGCCAGATTACTCCAAGATAGGTTTTGGATTTAATACCGATTTTCTGACGAAGGAAGGCTCTGATTTGAATTCTGCTTGCGGCATTCGATCCCTCTCGCCATTTTACGTCGGAATAGCGCGTTTTCCACTACCCATTACGATCCTGGGAGCCAGATTACTGCAAGATAGGTTTTGGCTATAACAGCGATTTCTGACGAAGGTATTCACTGATTTGAATTCTGCTTGCGGCATTCGATTCCACTCGTCATTTTACGTCGGTATAGCACGGTTTCCACACCCGATTACGGTCCTGGAAGCCAGAATACTGGAAGATAGCTTTTGGCTATAACAGCGGTTTTCTGACGAAGGAACGATCTGATTTGAATTCTGCTTGCGACATTCAATCCCTCTCGTCATTTTACGTCGGAATAGCATGTTTTCCACATCCGATTACGATCCTGGCAGCCTGAATACTGGGAGATAGGTTTTGGCTATAACAGCGATTTTCTGACGAAGGGAGGCTCTGATTTGAATTCTGCTTGCGGCATTCGATCCCTCTCGTCATTTTACGTCGGAATAGCATGTTTTCCACTCCCGATTGCGATCCTGGCAGCCTGAATACTGGGAGATAGGTTTTGGCTCTAACAGCGATTTTCAGACGAAGGAATGCTCTGATTTGAATTCTGCTTGCGACATTCGATTCCTCTCGTTATTTTACGTCGGAATAGCAGGTTTTCCACACCCGATTACGGTCCTCGAAGCCTGAATACTGGAAGATAGGTTTTGGCAATAACAGCGATATTCTGACGAAGGAAGACTCTGATTTGAATTCTGCTTGCGGCATTCGATTCCTCTCTTCATTTTACGTCGGAGTAGCACGTTTTCCTCTACCCATTACGATCCTGGAAGCCATATTACTGCAAGATAGGTTTTGGCTATAACAGCCATTTTCTGACGAAGGAAGGCTCTGATTTGAATTCTGCTTGCGACATTCGATTCCTCTCGTCATTTTAAGTCGGAATAGCATGTTTTCCACATCCGATTACGATCCTGGCAGCCTGAATACTGGAAGATAGGTTTTGGCTATAACAGCGAGTTTCTGACGAAGGAAGGCTCTGATTTGAATTCTGCTTGCGACATTCGATTCCTCTCGTCATTTTACGTCGGAATAGCATGTTTTCCACATCCGATTACGATCCTGGCAGCCTGAATACTGGGAGATAGGTTTTGGCTATAACAGCGAGTTTCTGACGAAGGAAGGCTCTGATTTGAATTCTGCTTGCGACATTCGATCCCTCGCGTCATTTTACGTCGGAATAGCATGTTTTCCACTCCCGATTGCGATCCTGGCAGCCTGAATACTGGGAGATAGGTTTTGGCTATAACAGCGATTTTCTGACGAAGGGAGGCTCTGATTTGAATTCTGCTTGCGGCATTCGATCCCTCTCGTCATTTTACGTCGGAATAGCATGTTTTCCACTCCCGATTGCGATCCTGGCAGCCTGAATACTGGGAGATAGGTTTTGGCTCTAACAGCGATTTTCAGACGAAGGAATGCTCTGATTTGAATTCTGCTTGCGACATTCGATTCCTCTCGTTATTTTACGTCGGAATAGCAGGTTTTCCACACCCGATTACGGTCCTCGAAGCCTGAATACTGGAAGATAGGTTTTGGCAATAACAGCGATTTTCTGACGAAGGAAGACTCTGATTTGAATTCTGCTTGCGGCATTCGATTCCTCTCTTCATTTTACGTCGGAGTAGCACGTTTTCCTCTACCCATTACGATCCTGGAAGCCATATTACTGCAAGATAGGTTTTGGCTATAACAGCCATTTTCTGACGAAGGAAGGCTCTGATTTGAATTCTGCTTGCGACATTCGATTCCTCTCGTCATTTTAAGTCGGAATAGCATGTTTTCCACATCCGATTACGATCCTGGCAGCCTGAATACTGGAAGATAGGTTTTGGCTATAACAGCGAGTTTCTGACGAAGGAAGGCTCTGATTTGAATTCTGCTTGCGGCATTCGATCACTCTCGTCATTTTACGTCGGAATAGCATGTTTTCCACTCCCGATTGCGATCCTGGCAGCCTGAATACTGGGAGATAGGTTTTGGCTCTAACAGCGATTTTCAGACGAAGGAATGCTCTGATTTGAATTCTGCTTGCGACATTCGATTCCTCTCGTTATTTTACGTCGGAATAGCAGGTTTTCCACACCCGATTACGGTCCTCGAAGCCTGAATACTGGAAGATAGGTTTTGGCAATAACAGCGATTTTCTGACGAAGGAAGACTCTGATTTGAATTCTGCTTGCGGCATTCGATTCCTCTCTTCATTTTACGTCGGAGTAGCACGTTTTCCTCTACCCATTACGATCCTGGAAGCCATATTACTGCAAGATAGGTTTTGGCTATAACAGCCATTTTCTGACGAAGGAAGGCTCTGATTTGAATTCTGCTTGCGACATTCGATTCCTCTCGTCATTTTAAGTCGGAATAGCATGTTTTCCACATCCGATTACGATCCTGGCAGCCTGAATACTGGAAGATAGGTTTTGGCTATAACAGCGAGTTTCTGACGAAGGAAGGCTCTGATTTGAATTCTGCTTGCGACATTCGATCCCTCGCGTCATTTTACGTCGGAATAGCATGTTTTCCACATCCGATTACGATCCTGGGAGCCAGATTACTGCAAGATAGGTTTTGGCTCTAATAGCCATTTTCTGACGAAGGAATGCTCTGATTTGAATTCTGCTTACGGTATTCGATTCCTCTCGTCATTTTACGTCGGAATAGCGCGTCCTCCACTACCCATTACGATCCTGGGAGCCAGATTACTGCAAGATAGGTTTTGGCTATAACAGCGATTTTCTGACGAAAGAAGGCTCTGACTTGAATTCTGCTTGCGGCATTCGATCCCTCTCGTTATTTTACGTTGGAATAGCATGTTTTCCGCACCCGATTACGGTCCTCGAAGCCAGAATACTGGGAGATAGGTTTTGGCTATAACAGCGATTTTCTGACGAAGGAAGGCTCTGATTCGAATTCTGCTTGCGACATTCGATTCCTCTCGTCATTTTACGTCGGAATAGCGCGTCTTCCACTACCTACTACTATCCTGGGAGCCAGATTACTGGGAGATAGGTTTTGGCTATAACAGCGATTTTCTGACGAAGGAAGGCTCTGATTTGAATTCTGCTTGCGACATTCGATTCCTCTCGTCATTTTAAGTCGGAATAGCATGTTTTCCACATCCGATTACGATCCTGGCAGCCTGAATACTGGGAGATAGGTTTTGGCTATAACAGCGAGATTCTGACGAAGGAAGGCTCTGATTTGAATTCTGCTTGCGACATTCAATCCCTCTCGTCATTTTACGTCGGAATAGCATGTTTTCCACACCCGATTACGGTCCTGGAAGCCAGAATACTGGAAGATAGCTTTTGGCTATAACAGCGGTTTTCTGACGAAGGAACGATCTGATTTGAATTCTGCTTGCGACATTCAATCTCTCTCGTCATTTTACGTCGGAATAGCATGTTTTCCATACCCAATTACGGTCCTGGAGGCCAGAATACTGGGAGATAGGTTTTGGCTCTAACAGCAATTTTCAGACGAAGGAAGGCTCTGATTTTAATTCTGCTTGCGGCATTCGATTCCTCTCGTCATTTTCCGTCGGAATAGCATGTTTTCCACACCCGATTACGGTCCTCGAAGCCAGAATACTGGGAGATAGGTTTTGGCTATAACAGCGATTTTCGGACGAAGGCAGGCTCTGATTTTAATTCTGCTTGCGACATTCGATTCCTATCGTCATTTTACGTCGGAATAGCATGTTTTCCACATCCGATTACGATCCTGGGAGCCAGATTACTGCAAGATAGGTTTTGGCAATAACAGCGATTTTCTGACGAAGGAAGACTCTGATTTGAATTCTGCTTGCGGCATTCGATTCCTCTCTTCATTTTACGTCGGAGTAGCACGTTTTCCTCTACCCATTACGATCCTGGAAGCCAGATTACTGCAAGATAGGTTTTGGTTATAACAGCGATTTTCGGACGAAGGAAGTCTCTGATTTGAATTCTGCTTGCGACATTCGATTCCTCTCTTCATTTTACGCCGGAATAGCATGTTTTCCACATCTGATTACGATCCTGGCAGCCTGAATACTGGAAGATAGGTTTTGGCTATAACAGCGAGTTTCTGACGAAGGAAGGCTCTGATTTGAATTCTGCTTGCGACATTCGATCCCTCGCGTCATTTTACGTCGGAATAGCATGTTTTCCACATCCGATTACGATCCTGGGAGCCAGATTACTGCAAGATAGGTTTTGGCTCTAATAGCCATTTTCTGACGAAGGAATGCTCTGATTTGAATTCTGCTTACGGTATTCGATTCCTCTCGTCATTTTACGTCGGAATAGCGCGTCCTCCACTACCCATTACGATCCTGGGAGCCAGATTACTGCAAGATAGGTTTTGGCTATAACAGCGATTTTCTGACGAAAGAAGGCTCTGACTTGAATTCTGCTTGCGGCATTCGATCCCTCGCGTCATTTTACGTCGGAATAGCATGTTTTCCACATCCGATTACGATCCTGGCAGCCTGAATACTGGGAGACAGGTTTTGGCTATAACAGCGAGTTTCTGACGAAGGAAGGCTCTGATTTGAATTCTGCTTGCGACATTCAATCCCTCTCGTCATTTTACGTCGGAATAGCATGTTTTCCACACCCGATTACGGTCCTGGAAGCCAGAATACTGGAAGATAGCTTTTGGCTATAACAGCGGTTTTCTGACGAAGGAACGATCTGATTTGAATTCTGCTTGCGACATTCAATCCCTCTCGTCATTTTACGTCGGAATAGCATGTTTTCCATACCCAATTACGGTCCTGGAGGCCAGAATACTCGGAGATAGGTTTTGGCTCTAACAGCAATTTTCAGACGAAGGAAGGCTCTGATTTTAATTCTGCTTGCGGCATTCGATTCCTATCGTCATTTTACGTCGGAATAGCATGTTTTCCACATCCGATTACGATCCTGGGAGCCAGATTACTGCAAGATAGGTTTTGGCAATAACAGCGATTTTCTGACGAAGGAAGACTCTGATTTGAATTCTGCTTGCGGCATTCGATTCCTCTCTTCATTTTACGTCGGAGTAGCACGTTTTCCTCTACCCATTACGATCCTGGAAGCCAGATTACTGCAAGATAGGTTTTGGCTATAACAGCGATTTTCGGACGAAGGAAGTCTCTGATTTGAATTCTGCTTGCGACATTCGATTCCTCTCTTCATTTTACGTCGGAGTAGCACGTTTTCCTCTACCCATTACGATCCTGGAAGCCAGATTACTGCAAGATAGGTTTTGGTTATAACAGCGATTTTCGGACGTAGGAAGTCTCTGATTTGAATTCTGCTTGCGGGATTCGATGCCTCTCGTCATTTTACGTCGGAATAGCATGTTTTCCACACACGATTACGATCCTGGGAGCCAGATTACTCCAAGATAGGTTTTGGATTTAATACCGATTTTCTGACGAAGGAAGGCTCTGATTTGAATTCTGCTTGCGGCATTCGATCCCTCTCGCCATTTTACGTCGGAATAGCGCGTTTTCCACTACCCATTACGATCCTGGGAGCCAGATTACTGCAAGATAGGTTTTGGCTATAACAGCGATTTCTGACGAAGGTATTCACTGATTTGAATTCTGCTTGCGGCATTCGATTCCACTCGTCATTTTACGTCGGTATAGCACGGTTTCCACACCCGATTGCGGTCCTGGAAGCCAGAATACTGGAAGATAGCTTTTGGCTATAACAGCGATTTTCTGACGAAGGAACGATCTGATTTGAATTCTGCTTGCGACATTCAATCCCTCTCGTCATTTTACGTCGGAATAGCATGTTTTCCACATCCGATTACGATCCTGGCAGCCTGAATACTGGGAGATAGGTTTTGGCTATAACAGCGAGTTTCTGACGAAGGAAGGCTCTGTTTTGAATTCTGCTTGCGACATTCGATTCCTCTCGTCATTTTAAGTCGGAATAGCATGTTTTCCACATCCGATTACGATCCTGGCAGCCTGAATACTGGGAGATAGGTTTTGGCTATAACAGCGAGTTTCTGACGAAGGAAGGCTCTGATTTGAATTCTGCTTGCGACATTCGATCCCTCGCGTCATTTTACGTCGGAATAGCATGTTTTCCACTCCCGATTGCGATCCTGGCAGCCTGAATACTGGGAGATAGGTTTTGGCTATAACAGCGATTTTCTGACGAAGGGAGGCTCTGATTTGAATTCTACTTGCGACATTCGATTCCTCTCGTCATTTTAAGTCGGAATAGCGCGTCTTCCACTACCCATTACTATCCTGGGAGCCAGATTACTGCAAGATAGGTTTTGGATATAACAGCGATTTTCGGACGAAGGCAGGCTCTGATTTGAATTCTGCTTGCGACATTCGATTCCTCTCGTCATTTTACGTCGGAATAGCATGTTTTCCACATCCGATTACGATCCTGGCAGCCTGAATACTGGGAGATAGGTTTTGGCTATAACAGCGAGTTTCTGACGAAGGAAGGCTCTGATTTGAATTCTGCTTGCGACATTCGATCCCTCGCGTCATCTTACGTCGGAATAGCATGTTTTCCACTCCCGATTGCGATCCTGGCAGCCTGAATACTGGGAGATAGGTTTTGGCTATAACAGCGATTTTCTGACGAAGGGAGGCTCTGATTTGAATTCTGCTTGCGGCATTCGATCCCTCTCGTCATTTTACGTCGGAATAGCATGTTTTCCACTCCCGATTGCGATCCTGGCAGCCTGAATACTGGGAGATAGGTTTTGGCTCTAACAGCGATTTTCAGACGAAGGAATGCTCTGATTTGAATTCTGCTTGCGACATTCGATTCCTCTCGTTATTTTACGTCGGAATAGCATGTTTTCCACACCCGATTACGGTCCTCGAAGCCTGAATACTGGAAGATAGGTTTTGGCAATAACAGCGATTTTCTGACGAAGGAAGACTCTGATTTGAATTCTGCTTGCGGCATTCGATTCCTCTCTTCATTTTACGTCGGAGTAGCACGTTTTCCTCTACCCATTACGATCCTTGAAGCCATATTACTGCAAGATAGGTTTTGGCTATAACAGCGATTTTCGGACGAAGGAAGTCTCTGATTTGAATTCTGCTTGCGACATTCGATTCCTCTCTTCATTTTAAGTCGGAATAGCATGTTTTCCTCTCCCGATTACGATCCTGGCAGCCTGAATACTGGAAGAAAGGTTTTGGCAATAACAGCGATTTTCAGACGAAGGAGGGCTCTCATTTGAATTCTGCTTGCGGCATTTGATCCCACTCATCATTTTACGTCGGAATAGCATGTTTTCCACTCCCGATTACGATCCTGGCAGCCTGAATACTGGAAGATAGGTTTTGGCAATAACAGCGATTTTCAGACGAAGGAGGGCTCTGATTTGAATGCTGCTTACGACATTCGATTCCTGTCGTCATTTTACGTCGGAATAGCATGTTTTCCACTCCCGATTACGATCATGGCAGCCTGAATACTGGAAGATAGGTTTTGGCAATAACAGCGATTTTCAGACGAAGGAGGGCTCTGATTTGAATGCTGCTTACGACATTCGATTCCTGTCGTCATTTTACGTCGGAATAGCATGTTTTCCACGCCCGATTACGGTCCTGGAACCCAGAGTACTGGGAGATACGTTTTGGACACAGGAGCGATTTTCTGACGAAGGAAGGCTCTGATTTGAATTCTGCTTGCGACATTCGATCCCTCGCGCCATTTTACGTCGGAATAGCATGTTCTCCACTCCCGATTACGATCCTGGCAGCCTGAATACTGGAAGATAGGTTTTGGTAATAACAGCGATTTTCTGACGAAGGAAGGCTCTGATTTGAATTCTGCTTGCGCCATTCGATCCCTCTCTTCATTTTTCGTCGGAATAGCATGTTTTCCACTCGCGATTACGATCCTGGCAGCCTGAATACTGGAAGATAGGTTTTGGCAATAACAGCGATTTTCAGACGAAGGAGGGCTCTGATTTGAATTCTGCTTGCGCCATTCGATCCCTCTCTTCATTTTACGTCGGAATAGCATGTTTTCCACTCCCGATTACGATCCTGGCAGCCTGAATACTGGAAGATAGGTTTTGGCAATAACAGCGATTTTCTGACGAAGGAAGGCTCTGATTTGAATTCTGCTTGCGACATTCGATCCCTCGCGCCATTTTACGTCGGAATAGCATGTTTTCCACTCCCGATTACGATCCTGGCAGCCTGAATACTGGAAGGTAGGTTTTGGCAATTACAGCGATTTTCAGACGAAGGAGGGCTCTGATTTGAATTCTGTTTACGACATTCGATTCCCCTCGTCAGTTTACGTCGGAATAGCACGTTTTCCACACCCGATTACGGTCCTGGAGTCCAGAATACTGGGAAATAGGTTTTGGCAATAACAGCGATTTTCAGACGAAGGAGGGCTCTGATTTGAATTCTGCTTGCGGCATTCGATCCCTCTCTTCATTTTACGTCGGAATAGCATGTTTTCCTCTCCCGATTACGATCCTGGCAGCCTGAATACTGGAAGAAAGGTTTTGGCAATAACAGCGATTTTCGGACGAAGGCAGGCTCTGATTTGAATTCTGCTTGCGGCATTCGATCCCTCTCTTCATTTTGCGTCGGAATAGCATGTTTTCCACTCCCGATTACGATCCTGGCAGCCTGAATACTGGAAGATAGGTTTTGGCAATAACAGCGATTTTCTGACGAAGGAAGGCTCTGATTTGAATTCTGCTTGCGACATTCGATCCCTCTCGTCATTTTACGTCGGAATAGCATGTTTTCCACTCCCGATTACGATCCTGGCAGCCTGAATACTGGAAGATAGGTTTTGGCAATAACAGCGATTTTCAGACGAAGGAGGGCTCTGATTTGAATGCTGCTTACGACATTCGATTCGTGTCGTCATTTTACGTCGGAATAGCATGTTTTCCACGCCCGATTACGGTCCTGGAACCCAGAGTACTGGGAGATACGTTTTGGATACAGGAGCGATTTTCTGACGAAGGAAGGCTCTGATTTGAATTCTGCTTGCGACATTCGATCCCTCGCGCCATTTTACGTCGGAATAGCATGTTCTCCACTCCCGATTACGATCCTGGCAGCCTGAATACTGGAAGATAGGTTTTGGTAATAACAGCGATTTTCTGACGAAGGAAGGCTCTGATTTGAATTCTGCTTGCGCCATTCGATCCCTCTCTTCATTTTTCGTCGGAATAGCATGTTTTCCACTCGCGATTACGATCCTGGCAGCCTGAATACTGGAAGATAGGTTTTGGCAATAACAGCGATTTTCAGACGAAGGAGGGCTCTGATTTGAATTCTGCTTGCGCCATTCGATCCCTCTCTTCATTTTACGTCGGAATAGCATGTTTTCCACTCCCGATTACGATCCTGGCAGCCTGAATACTGGAAGATAGGTTTTGGCAATAACAGCGATTTTCTGACGAAGGAAGGCTCTGATTTGAATTCTGCTTGCGACATTCGATCCCTCGCGCCATTTTACGTCGGAATAGCATGTTTTCCACTCCCGATTACGATCCTGGCAGCCTGAATACTGGAAGGTAGGTTTTGCCAATTACAGCGATTTTCAGACGAAGGAGGGCTCTGATTTGAATTCTGTTTACGACATTCGATTCCCCTCGTCAGTTTACGTCGGAATAGCACGTTTTCCACACCCGATTACGGTCCTGGAGTCCAGAATACTGGGAGATAGGTTTTGGCAATAACAGCGATTTTCAGACGAAGGAGGGCTCTGATTTGAATTCTGCTTGCGGCATTCGATCCCTCTCTTCATTTTACGTCGGAATAGCACGTTTTCCTCTCCCGATTACGATCCTGGCAGCCTGAATACTGGAAGAAAGGTTTTGGCAATAACAGCGATTTTCGGACGAAGGCAGGCTCTGATTTGAATTCTGCTTGCGGCATTCGATCCCTCTCTTCATTTTGCGTCGGAATAGCATGTTTTCCACTCCCGATTACGATCCTGGCAGCCTGAATACTGGAAGATAGGTTTTGGCAATAACAGCGATTTTCTGACGAAGGAAGGCTCTGATTTGAATTCTGCTCGCGACATTCGATCCCTCGCGCCATTTTACGTCGGAATAGCATGTTTTCCACTCCCGATTACGATCCTGGCAGGCTGAATATTGGAAGATAGGTTTTGGCTATAACAGCGATTTTCGGACGAAGGCAGGCTCTGATTTGAATGCTGCTTACGACATTCGATTGCTGTCGTCATTTTACGTCGGAATAGCATGTTTTCCACTCCCGATTACGGTCCTGGAACCCAGAGTACTGGGAGATACGTTTTGGATACAGGAGCGATTTTCTGACGAAGGAAGGCTCTGATTTGAATTCTGCTTGCGGCATTCGATCCCACTCATCATTTCACGTCGGAATAGCATGTTTTCCACTCCCGATTACGATCCTGGCAGCCTGAATACTGGAAGATAGGTTTTGGCAATAACAGCGATTTTCAGACGAAGGAGGGCTCTGATTTGAATTCTGCTTGCGGCATTCGATCCCTCTCTTCATTTTACGTCGGAATAGCATGTTTTCCACTCCCGATTACGATCCTGGCAGCCTGAATACTGGAAGATAGGTTTTGGCAATAACAGCGATTTTCAGACGAAGGAGGGCTCTGATTTGAATGCTGCTTACGACATTCGATTCCTGTCGTCATTTTACGTCGGAATAGCATGTTTTCCACTCCCGATTACGATCCTGGCAGCCTGAATACTGGAAGATAGGTTTTGGCAATAACAGCGATTTTCAGACGAAGGAGGGCTCTGATTTGAATTCTGCTTGCGGCATTCGATCCCTCGCGCCATTTTACGTCGGAATAGCATGTTTTCCACTCCCGATTACGATCCTGGAACCCAGAGTACTGGGAGATACGTTTTGGATACAGGAGCGATTTTCTGACGAAGGAAGGCTCTGATTTGAATTCTGCTTGCGACATTCGATCCCTCGCGCCATTTTACGTCGGAATAGCATGTTTTCCACTCCCGATTACGATCCTGGCAGCCTGAATACTGGAAGATAGGTTTTGGCAATAACAGCGATTTTCAGACGAAGGAAGGCTCTGATTTGAATTCTGCTTGCGACATTCTATCCCTCTCTTCATTTTACGTCGGAATAGCACGTTTTCCACACCCGATTACGGTCCTGGAGTCCAGAATACTGGAAGAAAGGTTTTGGCAATAACAGCGATTTTCGGACGAAGGCAGGCTCTGATTTGAATTCTGCTTGCGGCATTCGATCCCTCTCTTCATTTTCCGTCGGAATAGCATGTTTTCCACTCCCGATTACGATCCTGGCAGCCTGAATACTGGAAGATAGGTTTTGGCAATAACAGCGATTTTCTGACGAAGGAAGGCTCTGATTTGAATTCTGCTTGCGGCATTCGATCCCTCGCGCCATTTTACGTCGGAATAGCATGTTTTCCACTCCCGATTACGATCCTGGCAGCCTGAATATTGGAAGATAGGTTTTGGCTATAACAGCGATTTTCGGACGAAGGCAGGCTCTGATTTGAATGCTGCTTACGACATTCGATTGCTGTCGTCATTTTACGTCGGAATAGCATGTTTTCCACGCCCGATTACGGTCCTGGAACCCAGAGTACTGGGAGATACGTTTTGGATACAGGAGCGATTTTCTGACGAAGGAAGGCTCTGATTTGAATTCTGCTTGCGGCATTCGATCCCTCGCATCATTTCACGTCGGAATAGCATGTTTTCCACTCCCGATTACGATCCTGGCAGCCTGAATACTGGAAGATAGGTTTTGGCAATAACAGCGATTTTCAGACGAAGGAGGGCTCTGATTTGAATTCTGCTTGCGGCATTCGATCCCTCTCTTCATTTTACGTCGGAATAGCATGTTTTCCACTCCCGATTACGATCCTGGCAGCCTGAATACTGGAAGATAGGTTTTGGCAATAACAGCGATTTTCAGACGAAGGAGGGCTCTGATTTGAATGCTGCTTACGACATTCGATTCCTGTCGTCATTTTACGTCGGAATAGCATGTTTTCCACTCCCGATTACGATCCTGGCAGCCTGAATACTGGAAGATAGGTTTTGGCAATAACAGCGATTTTCAGACGAAGGAGGGCTCTGATTTGAATTCTGCTTGCGGCATTCGATCCCTCGCGCCATTTTACGTCGGAATAGCATGTTTTCCACTCCCGATTACGATCCTGGAACCCAGAGTACTGGGAGATACGTTTTGGATACAGGAGCGATTTTCTGACGAAGGAAGGCTCTGATTTGAATTCTGCTTGCGACATTCGATCCCTCGCGCCATTTTACGTCGGAATAGCATGTTTTCCACTCCCGATTACGATCCTGGCAGCCTGAATACTGGAAGATAGGTTTTGGCAATAACAGCGATTTTCAGACGAAGGAAGGCTCTGATTTGAATTCTGCTTGCGACATTCGATCCCTCGCGCCATTTTACGTCGGAATAGCACGTTTTCCACACCCGATTACGGTCCTGGAGTCCAGAATACTGGGAGATAGGTTTAGGCAGTAACAGCGATTTTCTGACGAAGGAAGGCTCTGATTTGTATTCTGCTTACGACATTCGATCCCTCGCGTCATTTTTCGTCGGAATAGCATGTTTTCCACACCCGATTACGATCCTGGGAGCCAGATTACTCCAAGATAGGTTTTGGCTTTAATACCGATTTTCTGACGAAGGAAGGCTCTGATTTGAATTCTGCTTGCGGCATTCGATCCCTCTCGTCATTTTACATCGGAGTAGAATGTTTTCCACACCCGATTACGGTCCAGGAAGCCAGAATACTGGAAGATAGCTTTTGGCTATTAGAGCGGTTTTCTGACGAAGGAAGGATCTGATTTGAATTCTGCTTGCGACATTCAATCAATCTCGTCATTTTACGTCGGAATAGCATGTTTTCCATACCCGATTACGGTCCTGGAAACCAGAATACTGGGAGATAGGTTTTGGATACAGGAGCGATTTTCTGACGAAGGCAGTCTCTGATTTGAATTCTGCTTGCGGCATTCGATTCCTCTCGTCATTTTCCGTCGGAATAGCATGTTTTCCACACCCGATTACGGTCCTCGAAGCCAGAATACTGGGAGATAGGTTTTGGCTATAACAGCGGTTTTCTGACGAAGGAAGGCTCTGATTTGAATTCTGCTTGCGACATTCAATCCCTCTCGTCATTTTACGTCGGAATAGCATGTTTTCCATACCCGATTACGGTCCTGATAGCCAGAATACTGGGAGATAGGTTTTGGCTCTAACAGCGATTTTCAGACGAAGGAGGGCTCTGATTTGAATTCTGCTTGCGGCATTCGATTCCTCTCGTCATTTTACGTCGGAATAGCATGTTTTCCACACCCGATTACGATCCTGGGAGCCAGATTACTCCAAGATAGGTTTTGGCTTTAATACCGATTTTCTAACGAAGGAAGGCTCTGATTTGAATTCTGCTTGCGACATTCGATCCCTCGCGCCATTTTACGTCGGAATAGCATGTTTTCCACTCCCGATTACGATCCTGGCAGCCTGAATACTGGAAGATAGGTTTTGGCTATAACAGCGGTTTTCTGACGAAGGAAGGCTCTGATTTGAATTCTGCTTGCGACATTCAATCCCTCTCGTCATTTTACGTCGGAATAGCATGTTTTCCATACCCGATTACGGTCCTGGAAGCCAGAATACTGGGAGATAGGTTTTGGATACAGGAGCGATTTTCTGACGAAGGCAGTCTCTGATTTGAATTCTGCTTGCGGCATTCGATTCCTCTCGTCATTTTCCGTCGGAATAGCATGTTTTCCACACCCGATTTCGGTCCTCGAAGCCAGAATACTGGGAGATAGGTTTTGGCTCTAACAGTGATTTTCAGACGAAGGAAGGCTCTGATTTGAATTCTGCTTGCGACATTCGATTCCTCTCGTCATTTTACGTCGGAATAGCATGTTTTCCTCACCCGAATACGATCCTGGGAGCCAGATTACTCCAAGATAGGTTTTGGCTTTAATACCGATTTTCTGACGAAGGAAGGCTCTGATTTGAATTCTGCTTGCGGCATTCGATTCCTCTCGTCATTTTACGTCGGAATGGCATGTTTTCCATACCCGATTACGGTCCTGGAAGCCAGAATACTGGGAGATAGGTTTTGGCTACAACAGCGACTTTATGACGAAGGCAGTCTCTGATTTGAATTCTGCTTGCGGCATTCGGTCCCTCTCCTCATTTTACGTCGGAATGGCATGTTTTCCATACCCGATTACGGTCCTGGAAGCCAGAATACTGGGAGATAGGTTTTGGCTACAACAGCGACTTTATGACGAAGGCAGTCTCTGATTTGAATTCTGCTTGCGGCATTCGATTCCTCTCGTCATTTTACGTCGGAATAGCATGTTTTCCACACCCGATTACGATCCTGGGAGCCAGATTACTCCAAGATAGGTTTTGGCTTTAATACCGATTTTCTGACGAAGGAAGGCTCTGATTTGAATTCTGCTTGCGGCATTCGATCCCTCTCGTCATTTTACATCGGAGTAGAGTGTTTTCCACACCCGATTACGGTCCAGGAAGCCAGAATACTGGAAGATAGCTTTTGGCTATTAGAGCGGTTTTCTGACGAAGGAAGGATCTGATTTGAATTCTGCTTGCGACATTCAATCAATCTCGTCATTTTACGTCGGAATAGCATGTTTTCCATACCCGATTACGGTCCTGGAAGCCAGAATACTGGGAGATAGGTTTTGGATACAGGAGCGATTTTCTGACGAAGGCAGTCTCTGATTTGAATTCTGCTTGCGGCATTCGATTCCTCTCGTCATTTTCCGTCGGAATAGCATGTTTTCCACACCCGATTACGATCCTGGGAGCCAGATTACTCCAAGATAGGTTTTGGCTTTAATACCGATTTTCTGACGAAGGAAGGCTCTGATTTGAATTCTGCTTGCGGCATTCGATCCCTCTCGTCATTTTACATCGGAGTAGAATGTTTTCCACACCCGATTACGGTCCAGGAAGCCAGAATACTGGAAGATAGCTTTTGGCTATTAGAGCGGTTTTCTGACGAAGGAAGGATCTGATTTGAATTCTGCTTGCGACATTCAATCAATCTCGTCATTTTACGTCGGAATAGCATGTTTTCCATACCCGATTACGGTCCTGGAAGCCAGAATACTGGGAGATAGGTTTTGGATACAGGAGCGATTTTCTGACGAAGGCAGTCTCTGATTTGAATTCTGCTTGCGGCATTCGATTCCTCTCGTCATTTTCCGTCGGAATAGCATGTTTTCCACACCCGATTACGGTCCTCGAAGCCAGAATACTGGGAGATAGGTTTTGGCTATAACAGCGATTTTCAGACGAAGGAGGGCTCTGATTTGAATTCTGCTTACGACATTCGATCCCTCGCGTCATTTTTCGTCGGAATAGCATGTTTTCCACTCCCGATTACGATCCTGGCAGCCTGAATACTGGAAGATAGCTTTTGGCTATTAGAGCGGTTTTCTGACGAAGGAAGGATCTGATTTGAATTCTGCTTGCGACATTCAATCAATCTCGTCATTTTACGTCGGAATAGCATGTTTTCCATACCCGATTACGGTCCTGATAGCCAGAATACTGGGAGATAGGTTTTGGCTCTAACAGCGATTTTCAGACGAAAGAAGGCTCTGATTTTGAATTCTGCTTGCGGCATTCGATCCCTCTCGTCATTTTACATCGGAGTAGAATGTTTTCCACACCCGATTACGGTCCAGGAAGCCAGAATACTGGAAGATAGCTTTTGGCTATTAGAGCGGTTTTCTGACGAAGGAAGGATCTGATTTGAATTCTGCTTGCGACATTCAATCAATCTCGTCATTTTACGTCGGAATAGCATGTTTTCCATACCCGATTACGGTCCTGGAAGCCAGAATACTGGGAGATAGGTTTTGGATACAGGAGCGATTTTCTGACGAAGGCAGTCTCTGATTTGAATTCTGCTTGCGGCATTCGATTCCTCTCGTCATTTTCCGTCGGAATAGCATGTTTTCCACACCCGATTACGGTCCTCGAAGCCAGAATACTGGGAGATAGGTTTTGGCTCTAACAGTGATTTTCAGACGAAGGAAGGCTCTGATTTGAATTCTGCTTGCGACATTCGATTCCTCTCGTCATTTTACGTCGGAATAGCATGTTTTCCTCACCCGAATACGATCCTGGGAGCCAAATTACTCCAAGATAGGTTTTGGCTTTAATACCGATTTTCTGACGAAGGAAGGCTCTGATTTGAATTCTGCTTGCGGCATTCAATTCCTCTCGTCATTTTACGTCGGAATGGCATGTTTTCCATACCCGATTACGGTCCTGGAAGCCAGAATACTGGGAGAAAGGTTTTGGCTACAACAGCGACTTTATGACGAAGGCAGGCTCTGATTTGAATTCTGCTTGCGGCATTTGATCCCTCTCGTCATTTTACGTCGGAATTGCATGTTTTCCATAACCGATTACGGTCCTGATAGCCAGAATACTGGGAGATAGGTTTTGGCTCTAACAGTGATTTTCAGACGAAGGAAGGCTCTGATTTGAATTCTGCTTGCGGCATTCGATCCCTCTCTTCATTTTACGTCGGAATAGCATGTTTTCCACTCCCGATTACGATCCTGGCAGCCTGAATACTGGAAGATAGGTTTTGGCAATAACAGCGATTTTCAGACGAAGGAGGGCTCTGATTTGAATTCTGCTTGCGGCATTCGATCCCTCTCTTCATTTCCCGCCGGAATAGCATGTTTTCCACTCCCGATTACGATCCTGGCAGCCTGAATATTGGAAGATAAGTTTTGGCTATAACAGCGATTTTCTGACGAAGGAGGGCTCTGATTTGAATTCTGCTGACGACATTCGATTCCCCTCGTCAGTTTACGTCGGAATAGCACGTTTTCCACACCCGATTACGGTCCTGGAGTCCAGAATACTGGGAGATAGGTTTAGGCAGTAACAGCGATTTTCTGACGAAGGAAGGCTCTGATTTGAATTCTGCTTACGACATTCGATTCCCCTCGTCAGTTTACGTCGGAATAGCACAATTTCCAGACCCGATTACGGTCCTGGAGTCCAGAATACTGGGAGATAGGTTTTGGCTTTAATACCGATTTTCTGACGAAGGAAGGCTCTGATTTGAATTCTGCTTGCGGCATTCGATCCCTCTCGTCATTTTACATCGGAGTAGAATGTTTTCCACACCCGATTACGGTCCAGGAAGCCAGAATACTGGAAGATAGCTTTTGGCTATTAGAGCGATTTTCAGACGAAGGAGGGCTCTGATTTGAATTCTGCTTGCGGCATTCGATCCCTCTCTTCATTTTCCGCCGGAATAGCATGTTTTCCATACCCGATTACGGTCCTGATAGTCAGAATACTGGGAGATAGGTTTTGGCTCTAACAGCGATTTTCAGACGAAAGAAGGCTCTGATTTTGAATTCTGCTTGCGACATTCGATTCCTCTCGTCATTTTACGTCGGAATAGCATGTTTTCCACACCCGATTACGGTCCTGGGAGCCAGATTACTCCAAGATAGGTTTTGGCTTTAATACCGATTTTCTGACGAAGGAAGGCTCTGATTTGAATTCTGCTTGCGGCATTCGATCCCTCTCGTCATTTTACATCGGAGTAGAATGTTTTCCACACCCGATTACGGTCCGGGAAGCCAGAATACTGGAAGATAGCTTTTGGCTATTAGAGCGGTTTTCTGACGAAGGAAGGATCTGATTTGAATTCTGCTTGCGACATTCAATCAATCTCGTCATTTTACGTCGGAATAGCATGTTTTCCATACCCGATTACGGTCCTGGAAGCCAGAATACTGGGAGATAAGTTTTGGATACAGGAGCGATTTTCTGACGAAGGCAGTCTCTGATTTGAATTCTGCTTGCGGCATTCGATTCCTCTCGTCATTTTCCGTCGGAATAGCATGTTTTCCACACCCGATTACGATCCTGGCAGCCTGAATACTGGAAGATAGGTTTTGGCAATAACAGCGATTTTCAGACGAAGGAGGGCTCTGATTTGAATTCTGCTTGCGGCATTCGATCCCTCGCGCCATTTTACGTCGGAATAGCATGTTTTCCACTCCCGATTACGATCCTGGCAGCCTGAATACTGGAAGATAGGTTTTGGCTATAACAGCGGTTTTCTGACGAAGGAAGGCTCTGATTTGAATTCTGCTTGCGACATTCAATCAATCTCGTCATTTTACGTCGGAATAGCATGTTTTCCATACCCGATTACGGTCCTGGAAGCCAGAATACTGGGAGATAGGTTTTGGATACAGGAGCGATTTTCTGACGAAGGCAGTCTCTGATTTGAATTATGCTTGCGGCATTCGATTCCTCTCGTCATTTTCCGTCGGAATAGCATGTTTTCCACACCCGATTACGATCCTGGGAGCCAGATTACTCCAAGATAGGTTTTGGCTTTAATACCGATTTTCTGACGAAGGAAGGCTCTGATTTGAATTCTGCTTGCGGCATTCGATCCCTCTCGTCATTTTACATCGGAGTAGAATGTTTTCCACACCCGATTACGGTCCAGGAAGCCAGAATACTGGAAGATAGCTTTTGGCTATTAGAGCGGTTTTCTGACGAAGGAAGGATCTGATTTGAATTCTGCTTGCGACATTCAATCAATCTCGTCATTTTACGTCGGAATAGCATGTTTTCCATACCCGATTACGGTCCTGGAAGCCAGAATACTGGGAGATAGGTTTTGGATACAGGAGCGATTTTCTGACGAAGGCAGTCTCTGATTTGAATTCTGCTTGCGGCATTCGGTCCCTCTCCTCATTTTACGTCGGAATATCACGTTTTCCACTCCCAATTACGATCCTTGCAGCCTGAATACTGGAAGAAAGGTTTTGGCAATAACAGCGATTTTCAGACGAAGGAGGGCTCTGATTTGAATTCTGCTTGCGGCATTCGATCCCTCTCTTCATTTTACGTCGGAATAGCATGTTTTCCACTCCCGATTACGATCCTGGCAGCCTGAATACTGGAAGATAGGTTTTGGCAATAACAGCGATTTTCAGACGAAGGAAGGCTCTGATTTGAATTCTGCTTGCGACATTCAATCCCTCTCGTTATTTTACGTCGGAATAGCATGTTTTCCATACCCGATTACGGTCCTGATAGCCAGAATACTGGGAGATAGGTTTTGGCTCTAACAGCGATTTTCAGACGAAAGAAGGCTCTGATTTTGAATTCTGCTTGCGGCATTCGATCCCTCTCGTCATTTTACATCGGAGTAGAATGTTTTCCACACCCGATTACGGTCCAGGAAGCCAGAATACTGGAAGATAGCTTTTGGCTATTAGAGCGGTTTTCTGACGAAGGAAGGATCTGATTTGAATTCTGCTTGCGACATTCAATCAATCTCGTCATTTTACGTCGGAATAGCATGTTTTCCATACCCGATTACGGTCCTGGAAGCCAGAATACTGGGAGATAGGTTTTGGATACAGGAGCGATTTTCTGACGAAGGCAGTCTCTGATTTGAATTCTGCTTGCGGCATTCGATTCCTCTCGTCATTTTCCGTCGGAATAGCATGTTTTCCACACCCGATTACGGTCCTCGAAGCCAGAATACTGGGAGATAGGTTTTGGCTCTAACAGCGATTTTCAGACGAAGGAAGGCTCTGATTTGAATTCTGCTTGCGACATTCGATTCCTCTCGTCATTTTACGTCGGAATAGCATGTTTTCCTCACCCGAATACGATCCTGGGAGCCAAATTACTCCAAGATAGGTTTTGGCTTTAATACCGATTTTCTGACGAAGGAAGGCTCTGATTTGAATTCTGCTTGCGGCATTCAATTCCTCTCGTCATTTTACGTCGGAATGGCATGTTTTCCATACCCGATTACGGTCCTGGAAGCCAGAATACTGGGAGAAAGGTTTTGGCTACAACAGCGACTTTATGACGAAGGCAGGCTCTGATTTGAATTCTGCTTGCGGCATTTGATCCCTCTCGTCATTTTACGTCGGAATTGCATGTTTTCCATACCCGATTACGGTCCTGATAGCCAGAATACTGGGAGATAGGTTTTGGCTCTAACAGTGATTTTCAGACGAAGGAAGGCTCTGATTTGAATTCTGCTTGCGACATTCGATTCCTCTCGTCATTTTACGTCGGAATAGCATGTTTTCCACACCCGATTACGATCCTGGGAGCCAGATTACTCCAAGATAGGTTTTGGCTTTAATACCGATTTTCTGACGAAGGAAGGCTCTGATTTGAATTCTGCTTGCGGCATTCGATTCCTCTCGTCATTTTACGTCGGAATGGCATGTTTTCCATACCCGATTACGGTCCTGGAAGCCAGAATACTGGGAGATAGGTTTTGGCTACAACAGCGACTTTATGACGACGGCAGTCTCTGATTTGAATTCTGCTTGCGGCATTCGGTCCCTCTCCTCATTTTACGTCGGAATAGCACGTTTTCCACTCCCGATTACGATCCTGGCAGCCTGAATACTGGAAGAAAGGTTTTGGCAATAACAGCGATTTTCAGACGAAGGAGGGCTCTGATTTGAATTCTGCTTGCGGCATTCGATCCCTCTCTTCATTTTACGTCGGAATAGCATGTTTTCCACTCCCGATTACGATCCTGGCAGCCTGAATACTGGAAGATAGGTTTTGGCAATAACAGCGATTTTCAGACGAAGGAGGGCTCTGATTTGAATTCTGCTTGCGGCATTCGATCCCTCTCTTCATTTTACGTCGGAATAGCATGTTTTCCACTCCCGATTACGATCCTGGCAGCCTGAATATTGGAAGATAAGTTTTGGCTATAACAGCGATTTTCTGACGAAGGAGGGCTCTGATTTGAATTCTGCTTACGACATTCGATTCCCCTCGTCAGTTTACGTCGGAATAGCACGTTTTCCACACCCGATTACGGTCCTGGAGTCCAGAATACTGGGAGATAGGTTTAGGCAGTAACAGCGATTTTCTGACGAAGGAAGGCTCTGATTTGAATTCTGCTTACGACATTCGATTCCCCTCGTCAGTTTACGTCGGAATAGCACAATTTCCAGACCCGATTACGGTCCTGGAGTCCAGAATACTGGGAGATAGGTTTTGGCTTTAATACCGATTTTCTGACGAAGGAAGGCTCTGATTTGAATTCTGCTTGCGGCATTCGATCCCTCTCGTCATTTTACATCGGAGTAGAATGTTTTCCACACCCGATTACGGTCCAGGAAGCCAGAATACTGGAAGATAGCTTTTGGCTATTAGAGCGATTTTCAGACGAAGGAGGGCTCTGATTTGAATTCTGCTTGCGGCATTCGATCCCTCTCTTCATTTTCCGCCGGAATAGCATGTTTTCCATACCCGATTACGGTCCTGATAGTCAGAATACTGGGAGATAGGTTTTGGCTCTAACAGCGATTTTCAGACGAAAGAAGGCTCTGATTTTGAATTCTGCTTGCGACATTCGATTCCTCTCGTCATTTTACGTCGGAATAGCATGTTTTCCACACCCGATTACGGTCCTGGGAGCCAGATTACTGGGAGAAAGGTTTTGGCTACAACAGCGATTTTCAGACGAAAGAAGGCTCTGATTTTGAATTCTGCTTGCGGCATTCGATCCCTCTCGTCATTTTACATCGGAGTAGAATGTTTTCCACACCCGATTACGGTCCAGGAAGCCAGAATACTGGAAGATAGCTTTTGGCTATTAGAGCGGTTTTCTGACGAAGGAAGGATCTGATTTGAATTCTGCTTGCGACATTCAATCAATCTCGTCATTTTACGTCGGAATAGCATGTTTTCCATACCCGATTACGGTCCTGGAAGCCAGAATACTGGGAGATAGGTTTTGGATACAGGAGCGATTCTCTGACGAAGGCAGTCTCTGATTTGAATTCTGCTTGCGACATTCGATTCCTCTCGTCATTTTACGTCGGAATAGCATGTTTTCCTCACCCGAATACGATCCTGGGAGCCAAATTACTCCAAGATAGGTTTTGGCTTTAATACCGATTTTCTGACGAAGGAAGGCTCTGATTTGAATTCTGCTTGCGGCATTCAATTCCTCTCGTCATTTTACGTCGGAATGGCATGTTTTCCATACCCGATTACGGTCCTGGAAGCCAGAATACTGGGAGAAAGGTTTTGGCTACAACAGCGACTTTATGACGAAGGCAGGCTCTGATTTGAATTCTGCTTGCGGCATTTGATCCCTCTCGTCATTTTACGTCGGAATTGCATGTTTTCCATAACCGATTACGGTCCTGATAGCCAGAATACTGGGAGATAGGTTTTGGCTCTAACAGTGATTTTCAGACGAAGGAAGGCTCTGATTTGAATTCTGCTTGCGACATTCGATTCCTCTCGTCATTTTACGTCGGAATAGCATGTTTTCCTCACCCGATTACGATCCTGGGAGCCAGATTACTCCAAGATAGGTTTTGGCTTTAATACCGATTTTCTGACGAAGGAAGGCTCTGATTTGAATTCTGCTTGCGGCATTCGATTCCTCTCGTCATTTTACGTCGGAATGGCATGTTTTCCATACCCGATTACGGTCCTGGAAGCCAGAATACTGGGAGATAGGTTTTGGCTACAACAGCGACTTTATGACGACGGCAGTCTCTGATTTGAATTCTGCTTGCGGCATTCGGTCCCTCTCCTCATTTTACGTCGGAATAGCACGTTTTCCACTCCCAATTACGATCCTTGCAGCCTGAATACTGGAAGAAAGGTTTTGGCAATAACAGCGATTTTCAGACGAAGGAGGGCTCTGATTTGAATTCTGCTTGCGGCATTCGATCCCTCTCTTCATTTTACGTCGGAATAGCATGTTTTCCACTCCCGATTACGATCCTGGCAGCCTGAATACTGGAAGATAGGTTTTGGCAATAACAGCGATTTTCAGACGAAGGAGGGCTCTGATTTGAATTCTGCTTGCGGCATTCGATCCCTCTCTTCATTTTACGTCGGAATAGCATGTTTTCCACTCCCGATTACGATCCTGGCAGCCTGAATATTGGAAGATAGGTTTTGGCTATAACAGCGATTTTCTGACGAAGGAGGGCTCTGATTTGAATTCTGCTTACGACATTCGATTCCCCTCGTCAGTTTACGTCGGAATAGCACGTTTTCCACACCCGATTACGGTCCTGGAGTCCAGAATACTGGGAGATAGGTTTAGGCAGTAACAGCGATTTTCTGACGAAGGAAGGCTCTGATTTGAATTCTGCTTACGACATTCGATTCCCCTCGTCAGTTTACGTCGGAATAGCACAATTTCCACACCCGATTACGGTCCTGGAGTCCAGAATACTGGGAGATAGGTTTTGGCTTTAATACCGATTTTCTGACGAAGGAAGGCTCTGATTTGAATTCTGCTTGCGGCATTCGATCCCTCTCGTCATTTTACATCGGAGTAGAATGTTTTCCACACCCGATTACGGTCCAGGAAGCCAGAATACTGGAAGATAGCTTTTGGCTATTAGAGCGATTTTCAGACGAAGGAGGGCTCTGATTTGAATTCTGCTTGCGGCATTCGATCCCTCTCTTCATTTTCCGCCGGAATAGCATGTTTTCCATACCCGATTACGGTCCTGATAGTCAGAATACTGGGAGATAGGTTTTGGCTCTAACAGCGATTTTCAGACGAAAGAAGGCTCTGATTTTGAATTCTGCTTGCGACATTCGATTCCTCTCGTCATTTTACGTCGGAATAGCATGTTTTCCACACCCGATTACGGTCCTGGGAGCCAGATTACTCCAAGATAGGTTTTGGCTTTAATACCGATTTTCTGACGAAGGAAGGCTCTGATTTGAATTCTGCTTGCGGCATTCGATCCCTCTCGTCATTTTACATCGGAGTAGAATGTTTTCCACACCCGATTACGGTCCGGGAAGCCAGAATACTGGAAGATAGCTTTTGGCTATTAGAGCGGTTTTCTGACGAAGGAAGGATCTGATTTGAATTCTGCTTGCGACATTCAATCAATCTCGTCATTTTACGTCGGAATAGCATGTTTTCCATACCCGATTACGGTCCTGGAAGCCAGAATACTGGGAGATAGGTTTTGGATACAGGAGCGATTTTCTGACGAAGGCAGTCTCTGATTTGAATTCTGCTTGCGGCATTCGATTCCTCTCGTCATTTTACGTCGGAATAGCATGTTTTCCACACCCGATTACGATCCTGGCAGCCTGAATACTGGAAGATAGGTTTTGGCAATAACAGCGATTTTCAGACGAAGGAGGGCTCTGATTTGAATTCTGCTTGCGGCATTCGATCCCTCGCGCCATTTTACGTCGGAATAGCATGTTTTCCACTCCCGATTACGATCCTGGCAGCCTGAATACTGGAAGATAGGTTTTGGCTATAACAGCGGTTTTCTGACGAAGGAAGGATCTGATTTGAATTCTGCTTGCGACATTCAATCAATCTCGTCATTTTACGTCGGAATAGCATGTTTTCCATACCCGATTACGGTCCTGGAAGCCAGAATACTGGGAGATAGGTTTTGGATACAGGAGCGATTTTCTGACGAAGGCAGTCTCTGATTTGAATTATGCTTGCGGCATTCGATTCCTCTCGTCATTTTCCGTCGGAATAGCATGTTTTCCACACCCGATTACGATCCTGGGAGCCAGATTACTCCAAGATAGGTTTTGGCTTTAATACCGATTTTCTGACGAAGGAAGGCTCTGATTTGAATTCTGCTTGCGGCATTCGATTCCTCTCGTCATTTTACGTCGGAATGGCATGTTTTCCATACCCGATTACGGTCCTGGAAGCCAGAATACTGGGAGATAGGTTTTGGCTACAACAGCGACTTTATGACGACGGCAGTCTCTGATTTGAATTCTGCTTGCGGCATTCGGTCCCTCTCCTCATTTTACGTCGGAATAGCACGTTTTCCACTCCCAATTACGATCCTTGCAGCCTGAATACTGGAAGAAAGGTTTTGGCAATAACAGCGATTTTCAGACGAAGGAGGGCTCTGATTTGAATTCTGCTTGCGGCATTCGATCCCTCTCTTCATTTTACGTCGGAATAGCATGTTTTCCACTCCCGATTACGATCCTGGCAGCCTGAATACTGGAAGATAGGTTTTGGCAATAACAGCGATTTTCAGACGAAGGAGGGCTCTGATTTGAATTCTGCTTGCGGCATTCGATCCCTCTCTTCATTTTACGTCGGAATAGCATGTTTTCCACTCCCGATTACGATCCTGGCAGCCTGAATATTGGAAGATAAGTTTTGGCTATAACAGCGATTTTCTGACGAAGGAGGGCTCTGATTTGAATTCTGCTTACGACATTCGATTCCCCTCGTCAGTTTACGTCGGAATAGCACGTTTTCCACACCCGATTACGGTCCTGGAGTCCAGAATACTGGGAGATAGGTTTAGGCAGTAACAGCGATTTTCTGACGAAGGAAGGCTCTGATTTGAATTCTGCTTACGACATTCGATTCCCCTCGTCAGTTTACGTCGGAATAGCACAATTTCCAGACCCGATTACGGTCCTGGAATCCAGAATACTGGGAGATAGGTTTTGGCTTTAATACCGATTTTCTGACGAAGGAAGGCTCTGATTTGAATTCTGCTTGCGGCATTCGATCCCTCTCGTCATTTTACATCGGAGTAGAATGTTTTCCACACCCGATTACGGTCCAGGAAGCCAGAATACTGGAAGATAGCTTTTGGCTATTAGAGCGATTTTCAGACGAAGGAGGGCTCTGATTTGAATTCTGCTTGCGGCATTCGATCCCTCTCTTCATTTTCCGCCGGAATAGCATGTTTTCCATACCCGATTACGGTCCTGATAGTCAGAATACTGGGAGATAGGTTTTGGCTCTAACAGCGATTTTCAGACGAAAGAAGGCTCTGATTTTGAATTCTGCTTGCGACATTCGATTCCTCTCGTCATTTTACGTCGGAATAGCATGTTTTCCACACCCGATTACGGTCCTGGGAGCCAGATTACTCCAAGATAGGTTTTGGCTTTAATACCGATTTTCTGACGAAGGAAGGCTCTGATTTGAATTCTGCTTGCGGCATTCGATCCCTCTCGTCATTTTACATCGGAGTAGAATGTTTTCCACACCCGATTACGGTCCGGGAAGCCAGAATACTGGAAGATAGCTTTTGGCTATTAGAGCGGTTTTCTGACGAAGGAAGGATCTGATTTGAATTCTGCTTGCGACATTCAATCAATCTCGTCATTTTACGTCGGAATAGCATGTTTTCCATACCCGATTACGGTCCTGGAAGCCAGAATACTGGGAGATAGGTTTTGGATACAGGAGCGATTTTCTGACGAAGGCAGTCTCTGATTTGAATTCTGCTTGCGGCATTCGATTCCTCTCGTCATTTTCCGTCGGAATAGCATGTTTTCCACACCCGATTACGATCCTGGCAGCCTGAATACTGGAAGATAGGTTTTGGCAATAACAGCGATTTTCAGACGAAGGAGGGCTCTGATTTGAATTCTGCTTGCGGCATTCGATCCCTCGCGCCATTTTACGTCGGAATAGCATGTTTTCCACTCCCGATTACGATCCTGGCAGCCTGAATACTGGAAGATAGGTTTTGGCTATAACAGCGGTTTTCTGACGAAGGAAGGATCTGATTTGAATTCTGCTTGCGACATTCAATCAATCTCGTCATTTTACGTCGGAATAGCATGTTTTCCATACCCGATTACGGTCCTGGAAGCCAGAATACTGGGAGATAGGTTTTGGATACAGGAGCGATTTTCTGACGAAGGCAGTCTCTGATTTGAATTATGCTTGCGGCATTCGATTCCTCTCGTCATTTTCCGTCGGAATAGCATGTTTTCCACACCCGATTACGATCCTGGGAGCCAGATTACTCCAAGATAGGTTTTGGCTTTAATACCGATTTTCTGACGAAGGAAGGCTCTGATTTGAATTCTGCTTGCGGCATTCGATCCCTCTCGTCATTTTACATCGGAGTAGAATGTTTTCCACACCCGATTACGGTCCAGGAAGCCAGAATACTGGAAGATAGCTTTTGGCTATTAGAGCGGTTTTCTGACGAAGGAAGGATCTGATTTGAATTCTGCTTGCGACATTCAATCAATCTCGTCATTTTACGTCGGAATAGCATGTTTTCCATACCCGATTACGGTCCTGGAAGCCAGAATACTGGGAGATAGGTTTTGGATACAGGAGCGATTTTCTGACGAAGGCAGTCTCTGATTTGAATTCTGCTTGCGGCATTCGATTCCTCTCGTCATTTTGCGTCGGAATAGCATGTTTTCCACTCCCGATTACGATCCTGGCAGCCTGAATACTGGAAGATAGGTTTTGGCAATAACAGCGATTTTCAGACGAAGGAAGGCTCTGATTTGAATTCTGCTTGCGACATTCGATCCCTCTCGTCATTTTACGTCGGAATAGCATGTTTTCCATACCCGATTACGGTCCTGATAGCCAGAATACTGGGAGATAGGTTTTGGCTCTAACAGCGATTTTCAGACGAAAGAAGGCTCTGATTTTGAATTCTGCTTGCGGCATTCGATCCCTCTCGTCATTTTACATCGGAGTAGAATGTTTTCCACACCCGATTACGGTCCAGGAAGCCAGAATACTGGAAGATAGCTTTTGGCTATTAGAGCGGTTTTCTGACGAAGGAAGGATCTGATTTGAATTCTGCTTGCGACATTCAATCAATCTCGTCATTTTACGTCGGAATAGCATGTTTTCCATACCCGATTACGGTCCTGGAAGCCAGAATACTGGGAGATAGGTTTTGGATACAGGAGCGATTTTCTGACGAAGGCAGTCTCTGATTTGAATTCTGCTTGCGGCATTCGATTCCTCTCGTCATTTTCCGTCGGAATAGCATGTTTTCCACACCCGATTACGGTCCTCGAAGCCAGAATACTGGAAGATAGGTTTTGGCTCTAACAGTGATTTTCAGACGAAGGAAGGCTCTGATTTGAATTCTGCTTGCGACATTCGATTCCTCTCGTCATTTTACGTCGGAATAGCATGTTTTCCTCACCCGAATACGATCCTGGGAGCCAAATTACTCCAAGATAGGTTTTGGCTTTAATACCGATTTTCTGACGAAGGAAGGCTCTGATTTGAATTCTGCTTGCGGCATTCAATTCCTCTCGTCATTTTACGTCGGAATGGCATGTTTTCCATACCCGATTACGGTCCTGGAAGCCAGAATACTGGGAGAAAGGTTTTGGCTACAACAGCGACTTTATGACGAAGGCAGGCTCTGATTTGAATTCTGCTTGCGGCATTTGATCCCTCTCGTCATTTTACGTCGGAATAGCATGTTTTCCATACCCGGTTACGGTCCTGATAGCCAGAATACTGGGAGATAGGTTTTGGCTCTAACAGTGATTTTCAGACGAAGGAAGGCTCTGATTTGAATTCTGCTTGCGACATTCGATTCCTCTCGTCATTTTACGTCGGAATAGCATGTTTTCCTCACCCGAATACGATCCTGGGAGCCAGATTACTCCAAGATAGGTTTTGGCTTTAATACCGATTTTCTGACGAAGGAAGGCTCTGATTTGAATTCTGCTTGCGGCATTCGATTCCTCTCGTCATTTTACGTCGGAATGGCATGTTTTCCATACCCGATTACGGTCCTGGAAGCCAGAATACTGGGAGATAGGTTTTGGCTACAACAGCGACTTTATGACGACGGCAGTCTCTGATTTGAATTCTGCTTGCGGCATTCGGTCCCTCTCCTCATTTTACGTCGGAATAGCACGTTTTCCACTCCCAATTACGATCCTTGCAGCCTGAATACTGGAAGAAAGGTTTTGGCAATAACAGCGATTTTCAGACGAAGGAGGGCTCTGATTTGAATTCTGCTTGCGGCATTCGATCCCTCTCTTCATTTTACGTCGGAATAGCATGTTTTCCACTCCCGATTACGATCCTGGCAGCCTGAATACTGGAAGATAGGTTTTGGCAATAACAGCGATTTTCAGACGAAGGAGGGCTCTGATTTGAATTCTGCTTGCGGCATTCGATCCCTCGCGCCATTTTACGTCGGAATAGCATGTTTTCCACTCCCGATTACGATCCTGGCAGCCTGAATACTGGAAGATAGGTTTTGGCTATAACAGCGGTTTTCTGACGAAGGAAGGATCTGATTTGAATTCTGCTTGCGACATTCAATCAATCTCGTCATTTTACGTCGGAATAGCATGTTTTCCATACCCGATTACGGTCCTGGAAGCCAGAATACTGGGAGATAGGTTTTGGATACAGGAGCGATTTTCTGACGAAGGCAGTCTCTGATTTGAATTATGCTTGCGGCATTCGATTCCTCTCGTCATTTTCCGTCGGAATAGCATGTTTTCCACACCCGATTACGATCCTGGGAGCCAGATTACTCCAAGATAGGTTTTGGCTTTAATACCGATTTTCTGACGAAGGAAGGCTCTGATTTGAATTCTGCTTGCGGCATTCGATCCCTCTCGTCATTTTACATCGGAGTAGAATGTTTTCCACACCCGATTACGGTCCAGGAAGCCAGAATACTGGAAGATAGCTTTTGGCTATTAGAGCGGTTTTCTGACGAAGGAAGGATCTGATTTGAATTCTGCTTGCGACATTCAATCAATCTCGTCATTTTACGTCGGAATAGCATGTTTTCCATACCCGATTACGGTCCTGGAAGCCAGAATACTGGGAGATAGGTTTTGGATACAGGAGCGATTTTCTGACGAAGGCAGTCTCTGATTTGAATTCTGCTTGCGGCATTCGATTCCTCTCGTCATTTTGCGTCGGAATAGCATGTTTTCCACTCCCGATTACGATCCTGGCAGCCTGAATACTGGAAGATAGGTTTTGGCAATAACAGCGATTTTCAGACGAAGGAAGGCTCTGATTTGAATTCTGCTTGCGACATTCGATCCCTCTCGTCATTTTACGTCGGAATAGCATGTTTTCCATACCCGATTACGGTCCTGATAGCCAGAATACTGGGAGATAGGTTTTGGCTCTAACAGCGATTTTCAGACGAAAGAAGGCTCTGATTTTGAATTCTGCTTGCGGCATTCGATCCCTCTCGTCATTTTACATCGGAGTAGAATGTTTTCCACACCCGATTACGGTCCAGGAAGCCAGAATACTGGAAGATAGCTTTTGGCTATTAGAGCGGTTTTCTGACGAAGGAAGGATCTGATTTGAATTCTGCTTGCGACATTCAATCACTCTCGCCATTTTACGTCGGAATAGCATGTTTTCCATACCCGATTACGGTCCTGGAAGCCAGAATACTGGGAGATAGGTTTTGGATACAGGAGCGATTTTCTGACGAAGGCAGTCTCTGATTTGAATTCTGCTTGCGGCATTCGATTCCTCTCGTCATTTTACGTCGGAATAGCATGTTTTCCACACCCGATTACGGTCCTCGAAGCCAGAATACTGGGAGATAGGTTTTGGCTCTAACAGCGATTTTCAGACGAAGGAAGGCTCTGATTTGAATTCTGCTTGCGACATTCGATTCCTCTCGTCATTTTACGTCGGAATAGCATGTTTTCCTCACCCGAATACGATCCTGGGAGCCAAATTACTCCAAGATAGGTTTTGGCTTTAATACCGATTTTCTGACGAAGGAAGGCTCTGATTTGAATTCTGCTTGCGGCATTCAATTCCTCTCGTCATTTTACGTCGGAATAGCATGTTTTCCATACCCGATTACGGTCCTGGAAGCCAGAATACTGGGAGAAAGGTTTTGGCTACAACAGCGACTTTATGACGAAGGCAGGCTCTGATTTGAATTCTGCTTGCGGCATTTGATCCCTCTCGTCATTTTACGTCGGAATTGCATGTTTTCCATAACCGATTACGGTCCTGATAGCCAGAATACTGGGAGATAGGTTTTGGCTCTAACAGTGATTTTCAGACGAAGGAAGGCTCTGATTTGAATTCTGCTTGCGACATTCGATTCCTCTCGTCATTTTACGTCGGAATAGCATGTTTTCCTCACCCGAATACGATCCTGGGAGCCAGATTACTCCAAGATAGGTTTTGGCTTTAATACCGATTTTCTGACGAAGGAAGGCTCTGATTTGAATTCTGCTTGCGGCATTCGATTCCTCTCGTCATTTTACGTCGGAATAGCATGTTTTCCATACCCGATTACGGTCCTGGAAGCCAGAATACTGGGAGATAGGTTTTGGCTACAACAGCGACTTTATGACGACGGCAGTCTCTGATTTGAATTCTGCTTGCGGCATTCGGTCCCTCTCCTCATTTTACGTCGGAATAGCACGTTTTCCACTCCCGATTACGATCCTTGCAGCCTGAATACTGGAAGAAAGGTTTTGGCAATAACAGCGATTTTCAGACGAAGGAGGGCTCTGATTTGAATTCTGCTTGCGGCATTCGATCCCTCTCTTCATTTTACGTCGGAATAGCATGTTTTCCACTCCCGATTACGATCCTGGCAGCCTGAATACTGGAAGATAGGTTTTGGCAATAACAGCGATTTTCAGACGAAGGAGGGCTCTGATTTGAATTCTGCTTGCGGCATTCGATCCCTCTCTTCATTTTCCGTCGGAATAGCATGTTTTCCACTCCCGATTACGATCCTGGCAGCCTGAATATTGGAAGATAGGTTTTGGCTATAACAGCGATTTTCTGACGAAGGAGGGCTCTGATTTGAATTCTGCTTACGACATTCGATTCCCCTCGTCAGTTTACGTCGGAATAGCACGTTTTCCACACCCGATTACGGTCCTGGAGTCCAGAATACTGGGAGATAGGTTTAGGCAGTAACAGCGATTTTCTGACGAAGGAAGGCTCTGATTTGAATTCTGCTTACGACATTCGATTCCCCTCGTCAGTTTACGTCGGAATAGCACAATTTCCAGACCCGATTACGGTCCTGGAGTCCAGAATACTGGGAGATAGGTTTTGGCTTTAATACCGATTTTCTGACGAAGGAAGGCTCTGATTTGAATTCTGCTTGCGGCATTCGATCCCTCTCGTCATTTTACATCGGAGTAGAATGTTTTCCACACCCGATTACGGTCCAGGAAGCCAGAATACTGGAAGATAGCTTTTGGCTATTAGAGCGATTTTCAGACGAAGGAGGGCTCTGATTTGAATTCTGCTTGCGGCATTCGATCCCTCTCTTCATTTTCCGCCGGAATAGCATGTTTTCCATACCCGATTACGGTCCTGATAGTCAGAATACTGGGAGATAGGTTTTGGCTCTAACAGCGATTTTCAGACGAAAGAAGGCTCTGATTTTGAATTCTGCTTGCGACATTCGATTCCTCTCGTCATTTTACGTCGGAATAGCATGTTTTCCACACCCGATTACGGTCCTGGGAGCCAGATTACTCCAAGATAGGTTTTGGCTTTAATACCGATTTTCTGACGAAGGAAGGCTCTGATTTGAATTCTGCTTGCGGCATTCGATCCCTCTCGTCATTTTACATCGGAGTAGAATGTTTTCCACACCCGATTACGGTCCAGGAAGCCAGAATACTGGAAGATAGCTTTTGGCTATAACAGCGGTTTTCTGACGAAGGAAGGCTCTGATTTGAATTCTGCTTGCGACATTCAATCCCTCTCGTTATTTTACGTCGGAATAGCATGTTTTCCATACCCGATTACGGTCCTGATAGCCAGAATACTGGGAGATAGGTTTTGGCTCTAACAGCGATTTTCAGACGAAAGAAGGCTCTGATTTTGAATTCTGCTTGCGACATTCGATTCCTCTCGTCATTTTACGTCGGAATAGCATGTTTTCCTCACCCGAATACGATCCTGGCAGCCTGAATACTGGAAGATAGGTTTTGGCAATAACAGCGATTTTCAGACGAAGGAGGGCTCTGATTTGAATTCTGCTTGCGGCATTCGATACCTCTCTTCATTTTACGTCGGAATAGCATGTTTTCCACTCCCGATTACGATCCTGGCAGCCTGAATACTGGAAGATAGGTTTTGGCAATAACAGCGATTTTCAGACGAAGGAGGGCTCTGATTTGAATTCTGCTTGCGGCATTCGATCCCTCGCGCCATTTTACGTCGGAATAGCATGTTTTCCACTCCCGATTACGATCCTGGCAGCCTGAATACTGGAAGATAGGTTTTGGCTATAACAGCGGTTTTCTGACGAAGGAAGGATCTGATTTGAATTCTGCTTGCGACATTCAATCAATCTCGTCATTTTACGTCGGAATAGCATGTTTTCCATACCCGATTACGGTCCTGGAAGCCAGAATACTGGGAGATAGGTTTTGGATACAGGAGCGATTTTCTGACGAAGGCAGTCTCTGATTTGAATTCTGCTTGCGGCATTCGATTCCTCTCGTCATTTTCCGTCGGAATAGCATGTTTTCCACACCCGATTACGATCCTGGGAGCCAGATTACTCCAAGATAGGTTTTGGCTTTAATACCGATTTTCTGACGAAGGAAGGCTCTGATTTGAATTCTGCTTGCGGCATTCGATCCCTCTCGTCATTTTACATCGGAGTAGAATGTTTTCCACACCCGATTACGGTCCAGGAAGCCAGAATACTGGAAGATAGCTTTTGGCTATTAGAGCGGTTTTCTGACGAAGGAAGGATCTGATTTGAATTCTGCTTGCGACATTCAATCAATCTCGTCATTTTACGTCGGAATAGCATGTTTTCCATACCCGATTACGGTCCTGGAAGCCAGAATACTGGGAGATAGGTTTTGGATACAGGAGCGATTTTCTGACGAAGGCAGTCTCTGATTTGAATTCTGCTTGCGGCATTCGATTCCTCTCGTCATTTTCCGTCGGAATAGCATGTTTTCCACTCCCGATTACGATCCTGGCAGCCTGAATACTGGAAGATAGGTTTTGGCAATAACAGCGATTTTCAGACGAAGGAAGGCTCTGATTTGAATTCTGCTTGCGACATTCAATCCCTCTCGTTATTTTACGTCGGAATAGCATGTTTTCCATACCCGATTACGGTCCTGATAGCCAGAATACTGGGAGATAGGTTTTGGCTCTAACAGCGATTTTCAGACGAAAGAAGGCTCTGATTTTGAATTCTGCTTGCGACATTCGATTCCTCTCGTCATTTTACGTCGGAATAGCATGTTTTCCACACCCGATTACGGTCCTGGGAGCCAGATTACTCCAAGATAGGTTTTGGCTTTAATACCGATTTTCTGACGAAGGAAGGCTCTGATTTGAATTCTGCTTGCGGCATTCGATCCCTCTCTTCATTTTACGTCGGAATAGCATGTTTTCCACTCCCGATTACGATCCTGGCAGCCTGAATACTGGAAGATAGGTTTTGGCAATAACAGCGATTTTCAGACGAAGGAGGGCTCTGATTTGAATTCTGCTTGCGGCATTCGATCCCTCTCTTCATTTCCCGCCGGAATAGCATGTTTTCCACTCCCGATTACGATCCTGGCAGCCTGAATATTGGAAGATAAGTTTTGGCTATAACAGCGATTTTCTGACGAAGGAGGGCTCTGATTTGAATTCTGCTGACGACATTCGATTCCCCTCGTCAGTTTACGTCGGAATAGCACGTTTTCCACACCCGATTACGGTCCTGGAGTCCAGAATACTGGGAGATAGGTTTAGGCAGTAACAGCGATTTTCTGACGAAGGAAGGCTCTGATTTGAATTCTGCTTACGACATTCGATTCCCCTCGTCAGTTTACGTCGGAATAGCACAATTTCCAGACCCGATTACGGTCCTGGAGTCCAGAATACTGGGAGATAGGTTTTGGCTTTAATACCGATTTTCTGACGAAGGAAGGCTCTGATTTGAATTCTGCTTGCGGCATTCGATCCCTCTCGTCATTTTACATCGGAGTAGAATGTTTTCCACACCCGATTACGGTCCAGGAAGCCAGAATACTGGAAGATAGCTTTTGGCTATTAGAGCGATTTTCAGACGAAGGAGGGCTCTGATTTGAATTCTGCTTGCGGCATTCGATCCCTCTCTTCATTTTCCGCCGGAATAGCATGTTTTCCATACCCGATTACGGTCCTGATAGCCGGAATACGGGGAGATAGGTTTTGGCTCTAACAGTGATTTTCAGACGAAGGAAGGCTCTGATTTGAATTCTGCTTGCGACATTCGATTCCTCTCGTCATTTTACGTCGGAATAGCATGTTTTCCACTCCCGATTACGATCCTGGCAGCCTGAATACTGGAAGATAGGTTTTGGCAATAACAGCGATTTTCAGACGAAGGAAGGCTCTGATTTGAATTCTGCTTGCGGCATTCGATTCCTCTCGTCATTTTACGTCGGAATGGCATGTTTTCCATACCCGATTACGGTCCTGGAAGCCAGAATACTGGGAGATAGGTTTTGGCTCTAACAGCGATTTTCAGACGAAAGAAGGCTCTGATTTTGAATTCTGCTTGCGACATTCGATTCCTCTCGTCATTTTACGTCGGAATAGCATGTTTTCCACACCCGATTACGGTCCTGGGAGCCAGATTACTCCAAGATAGGTTTTGGCTTTAATACCGATTTTCTGACGAAGGAAGGCTCTGATTTGAATTCTGCTTGCGGCATTCGATCCCTCTCGTCATTTTACATCGGAGTAGAATGTTTTCCACACCCGATTACGGTCCAGGAAGCCAGAATACTGGAAGATAGCTTTTGGCTATTAGAGCGGTTTTCTGACGAAGGAAGGATCTGATTTGAATTCTGCTTGCGACATTCAATCAATCTCGTCATTTTACGTCGGAATAGCATGTTTTCCATACCCGATTACGGTCCTGGAAGCCAGAATACTGGGAGATAGGTTTTGGATACAGGAGCGATTTTCTGACGAAGGCAGTCTCTGATTTGAATTCTGCTTGCGGCATTCGATTCCTCTCGTCATTTTCCGTCGGAATAGCATGTTTTCCACACCCGATTACGGTCCTCGAAGCCAGAATACTGGGAGATAGGTTTTGGCTATAACAGCGGTTTTCTGACGAAGGAAGGCTCTGATTTGAATTCTGCTTGCGACATTCAATCCCTCTCGTTATTTTACGTCGGAATAGCATGTTTTCCATACCCGATTACGGTCCTGATAGCCAGAATACTGGGAGATAGGTTTTGGCTCTAACAGCGATTTTCAGACGAAAGAAGGCTCTGATTTTGAATTCTGCTTGCGACATTCGATTCCTCTCGTCATTTTACGTCGGAATAGCATGTTTTCCTCACCCGAATACGATCCTGGGAGCCAGATTACTCCAAGATAGGTTTTGGCTTTAATACCGATTTTCTGACGAAGGAAGGCTCTGATTTGAATTCTGCTTGCGACATTCGATCCCTCGCGCCATTTTACGTCGGAATAGCATGTTTTCCACTCCCGATTACGATCCTGGCAGCCTGAATACTGGAAGATAGGTTTTGGCAATATCAGCGATTTTCAGACGAAAGAAGGCTCTGATTTGAATTCTGCTTGCGGCATTCGATTCCTCTCGTCATTTTACGTCGGAATGGCATGTTTTCCATACCCGATTACGGTCCTGGAAGCCAGAATACTGGGAGATAGGTTTTGGCTACAACAGCGACTTTATGACGAAGGCAGGCTCTGATTTGAATTCTGCTTGCGGCATTTGATCCCACTCATCATTTTACGTCGGAATAGCATGTTTTCCACTCCCGATTACGATCCTGGCAGCCTGAATACTGGAAGATAGGTTTTGGCAATAACAGCGATTTTCAGACGAAGGAGGGCTCTGATTTGAATTCTGCTTGCGGCATTCGATTCCTCTCTTCATTTTACGTCGGAATAGCATGTTTTCCACTCCCGATTACGATCCTGGCAGCCTGAATACTGGAAGATAGGTTTTGGCAATAACAGCGATTTTCAGACGAAGGAGGGCTCTGATTTGAATTCTGCTTGCGGCATTCGATCCCTCTCTTCATTTCCCGCCGGAATAGCATGTTTTCCACTCCCGATTACGATCCTGGCAGCCTGAATATTGGAAGATAAGTTTTGGCTATAACAGCGATTTTCTGACGAAGGAGGGCTCTGATTTGAATTCTGCTGACGACATTCGATTCCCCTCGTCAGTTTACGTCGGAATAGCACGTTTTCCACACCCGATTACGGTCCTGGAGTCCAGAATACTGGGAGATAGGTTTTGGCTTTAATACCGATTTTCTGACGAAGGAAGGCTCTGATTTGAATTCTGCTTGCGGCATTCGATCCCTCTCGTCATTTTACATCGGAGTAGAATGTTTTCCACACCCGATTACGGTCCAGGAAGCCAGAATACTGGAAGATAGCTTTTGGCTATTAGAGCGATTTTCAGACGAAGGAGGGCTCTGATTTGAATTCTGCTTGCGGCATTCGATCCCTCTCTTCATTTTCCGCCGGAATAGCATGTTTTCCATACCCGATTACGGTCCTGATAGCCAGAATACTGGGAGATAGGTTTTGGCTCTAACAGTGATTTTCAGACGAAGGAAGGCTCTGATTTGAATTCTGCTTGCGACATTCGATTCCTCTCGTCATTTTACGTCGGAATAGCATGTTTTCCATACACGATTACGGTCCTGATAGCCAGAATACTGGGAGATTGGTTTTGGCTCTAACAGCGATTTTCAGACGAAAGAAGGCTCTGATTTTGAATTCTGCTTGCGACATTCGATTCCTCTCGTCATTTTACGTCGGAATAGCATGTTTTCCTCACCCGAATACGATCCTGGGAGCCAGATTACTCCAAGATATGTTTTGGCTTTAATACCGATTTTCTGACGAAGGAAGGCTCTGATTTGAATTCTGCTTGCGACATTCGATCCCTCGCGCCATTTTACGTCGGAATAGCATGTTTTCCACTCCCGATTACGATCCTGGCAGCCTGAATACTGGAAGAAAGGTTTTGGCAATAACAGCGATTTTCAGACGAAGGAGGGCTCTCATTTGAATTCTGCTTGCGGCATTTGATCCCACTCATCATTTTACGTCGGAATAGCATGTTTTCCACTCCCGATTACGATCCTGGCAGCCTGAATACTGGAAGATAGGTTTTGGCAATATCAGCGATTTTCAGACGAAAGAAGGCTCTGATTTGAATTCTGCTTGCGGCATTCGATTCCTCTCGTCATTTTACGTCGGAATGGCATGTTTTCCATACCCGATTACGGTCCTGGAAGCCAGAATACTGGGAGATAGGTTTTGGCTACAACAGCCACTTTATGACGAAGGCAGGCTCTGATTTGAATTCTGCTTGCGGCATTTGATCCCACTCATCATTTTACGTCGGAATAGCATGTTTTCCACTCCCGATTACGATCCTGGCAGCCTGAATACTGGAAGATAGGTTTTGGCAATAACAGCGATTTTCAGACGAAGGAGGGCTCTGATTTGAATTCTGCTTGCGGCATTCGATTCCTCTCTTCATTTTACGTCGGAATAGCATGTTTTCCACTCCCGATTACGATCCTGGCAGCCTGAATACTGGAAGATAGGTTTTGGCAATAACAGCGATTTTCAGACGAAGGAGGGCTCTGATTTGAATTCTGCTTGCGGCATTCGATCCCTCGCGCCATTTTACGTCGGAATAGCATGTTTTCCACTCCCGATTACGATCCTGGCAGCCTGAATACTGGAAGAAAGGTTTTGGCTATAACAGCGGTTTTCTGACGAAGGAAGGATCTGATTTGAATTCTGCTTGCGACATTCAATCAATCTCGTCATTTTACGTCGGAATAGCATGTTTTCCATACCCGATTACGGTCCTGGAAGCCAGAATACTGGGAGATAGGTTTTGGATACAGGAGCGATTTTCTGACGAAGGCAGTCTCTGATTTGAATTCTGCTTGCGACATTCAATCAATCTCGTCATTTTACGTCGGAATAGCATGTTTTCCATACCCGATTACGGTCCTGGAAGCCAGAATACTGGGAGATAGGTTTTGGATACAGGAGCGATTTTCTGACGAAGGCAGTCTCTGATTTGAATTCTGCTTGCGGCATTCGATTTCTCTCGTCATTTTCCGTCGGAATAGCATGTTTTCCACACCCGATTACGATCCTGGGAGCCAGATTACTCCAAGATAGGTTTTGGCTTTAATACCGATTTTCTGACGAAGGAAGGCTCTGATTTGAATTCTGCTTGCGGCATTCGATCCCTCTCGTCATTTTACATCGGAGTAGAATGTTTTCCACACCCGATTACGGTCCAGGCAGCCTGAATACTGGAAGATAGGTCTTGGCAATAACAGCGATTTTCAGACGAAGGCAGTCTCTGATTTGAATTCTGCTTGCGGCATTCGGTCCCTCTCCTCATTTTACGTCGGAATAGCACGTTTTCCACTCCCAATTACGATCCTTGCAGCCTGAATACTGGAAGAAAGGTTTTGGCAATAACAGCGATTTTCAGACGAAGGAGGGCTCTGATTTGAATTCTGCTTGCGGCATTCGATCCCTCTCGTCATTTTACGTCGGAATAGCACGTTTTCCACACCCGATTACGGTCCTGGAGTCCAGAATACTGGGAGATAGGTTTAGGCAGTAACAGCGATTTTCTGACGAAGGAAGGCTCTGATTTGAATTCTGCTTACGACATTCGATTCCCCTCGTCAGTTTACGTCGGAATAGCACAATTTCCAGACCCGATTACGGTCCTGGAGTCCAGAATACTGGGAGATAGGTTTTGGCTTTAATACCGATTTTCTGACGAAGGAAGGCTCTGATTTGAATTCTGCTTGCGGCATTCGATCCCTCTCGTCATTTTACATCGGAGTAGAATGTTTTCCACACCCGATTACGGTCCAGGAAGCCAGAATACTGGAAGATAGCTTTTGGCTATTAGAGCGATTTTCAGACGAAGGAGGGCTCTGATTTGAATTCTGCTTGCGGCATTCGATCCCTCTCTTCATTTTCCGCCGGAATAGCATGTTTTCCATACCCGATTACGGTCCTGATAGCCAGAATACTGGGAGATAGGTTTTGGCTCTAACAGTGATTTTCAGACGAAGGAAGGCTCTGATTTGAATTCTGCTTGCGACATTCAATCCCTCTCGTTATTTTACGTCGGAATAGCATGTTTTCCATACCCGATTACGGTCCTGATAGCCAGAATACTGGGAGATAGGTTTTGGCTCTAACAGCGATTTTCAGACGAAAGAAGGCTCTGATTTTGAATTCTGCTTGCGACATTCGATTCCTCTCGTCATTTTACGTCGGAATAGCATGTTTTCCACACCCGATTACGATCCTGGGAGCCAGATTACTCCAAGATAGGTTTTGGCTTTAATACCGATTTTCTGACGAAGGAAGGCTCTGATTTGAATTCTGCTTGCGGCATTCGATCCCTCTCGTCATTTTACATCGGAGTAGAATGTTTTCCACACCCGATTACAGTCCAGGAAGCCAGAATACTGGAAGATAGCTTTTGGCTATTAGAGCGGTTTTCTGACGAAGGAAGGATCTGATTTGAATTCTGCTTGCGACATTCAATCAATCTCGTCATTTTACGTCGGAATAGCATGTTTTCCATACCCGATTACGGTCCTGGAAGCCAGAATACTGGGAGATAGGTTTTGGATACAGGAGCGATTTTCTGACGAAGGCAGTCTCTGATTTGAATTCTGCTTGCGGCATTCGATTCCTCTCGTCATTTTCCGTCGGAATAGCATGTTTTCCACACCCGATTACGGTCCTCGAAGCCAGAATACTGGGAGATAGGTTTTGGCTATAACAGCGGTTTTCTGACGAAGGAAGGCTCTGATTTGAATTCTGCTTGCGACATTCAATCCCTCTCGTTATTTTACGTCGGAATAGCATGTTTTCCATACCCGATTACGGTCCTGATAGCCAGAATACTGGGAGATAGGTTTTGGCTCTAACAGCGATTTTCAGACGAAAGAAGGCTCTGATTTTGAATTCTGCTTGCGACATTCGATTCCTCTCGTCATTTTACGTCGGAATAGCATGTTTTCCTCACCCGAATACGATCCTGGGAGCCAGATTACTCCAAGATAGGTTTTGGCTTTAATACCGATTTTCTGACGAAGGAAGGCTCTGATTTGAATTCTGCTTGCGACATTCGATCCCTCGCGCCATTTTACGTCGGAATAGCATGTTTTCCACTCCCGATTACGATCCTGGCAGCCTGAATACTGGAAGATAGGTTTTGGCAATAACAGCGATTTTCAGACGAAGGAGGGCTCTGATTTGAATTCTGCTTGCGGCATTCGATTCCTCTCGTCATTTTACGTCGGAATGGCATGTTTTCCATACCCGATTACGGTCCTGGAAGCCAGAATACTGGGAGATAGGTTTTGGCTACAACAGCGACTTTATGACGAAGGCAGGCTCTGATTTGAATTCTGCTTGCGACATTCAATCAATCTCGTCATTTTACGTCGGAATAGCATGTTTTCCACACCCGATTACGATCCTGGCAGCCTGAATACTGGAAGATAGGTTTTGGCAATAACAGCGATTTTCAGACGAAGGAGGGCTCTGATTTGAATTCTGCTTGCGGCATTCGATTCCTCTCTTCATTTTACGTCGGAATAGCATGTTTTCCACTCCCGATTACGATCCTGGCAGCCTGAATACTGGAAGATAGGTTTTGGCAATAACAGCGATTTTCAGACGAAGGAGGGCTCTGATTTGAATTCTGCTTGCGGCATTCGATCCCTCGTGCCATTTTACGTCGGAATAGCATGTTTTCCACTCCCGATTACGATCCTGGCAGCCTGAATACTGGAAGATAGGTTTTGGCTATAACAGCGGTTTTCTGACGAAGGAAGGATCTGATTTGAATTCTGCTTGCGACATTCAATCAATCTCGTCATTTTACGTCGGAATAGCACGTTTTCCACTCCCAATTACGATCCTTGCAGCCTGAATACTGGAAGAAAGGTTTTGGCAATAACAGCGATTTTCAGACGAAGGAGGGCTCTGATTTGAATTCTGCTTGCGGCATTCGATCCCTCTCTTCATTTTACGTCGGAATAGCACGTTTTCCACTCCCAATTACGATCCTTGCAGCCTGAATACTGGAAGAAAGGTTTTGGCAATAACAGCGATTTTCAGACGAAGGAGGGCTCTGATTTGAATTCTGCTTGCGGCATTCGATCCCTCTCTTCATTTTACGTCGGAATAGCATGTTTTCCACTCCCGATTACGATCCTGGCAGCCTGAATACTGGAAGATAGGTTTTGGCAATAACAGCGATTTTCAGACGAAGGAAGGCTCTGATTTGAATTCTGCTTGCGACATTCGATTCCTCTCGCCATTTTACGTCGGAATAGCATGTTTTCCACTCCCGATTACGATCCTGGCAGCCTGAATACTGGAAGATAGGTTTTGGCAATAACAGCGATTTTCAGACGAAGGAAGGCTCTGATTTGAATTCTGCTTGCGACATTCAATCCCTCTCGTTATTTTACGTCGGAATAGCATGTTTGCCATACCCGATTACGGTCCTGATAGCCAGAATACTGGGAGATAGGTTTTGGCTCTAACAGCGATTTTCAGACGAAAGAAGGCTCTGATTTTGAATTCTGCTTGCGACATTCGATTCCTCTCGTCATTTTACGTCGGAATAGCATGTTTTCCACACCCGATTACGATCCTGGGAGCCAGATTACTCCAAGATAGGTTTTGGCTTTAATACCGATTTTCTGACGAAGGAAGGCTCTGATTTGAATTCTGCTTGCGGCATTCGATCCCTCTCGTCATTTTACATCGGAGTAGCATGTTTTCCACTCCCGATTACGATCCTGGCAGCCTGAATACTGGAAGAAAGGTTTTGGCAATAACAGCGATTTTCAGACGAAGGAGGGCTCTCATTTGAATTCTGCTTGCGGCATTTGATCCCACTCATCATTTTACGTCGGAATAGCATGTTTTCCACTCCCGATTACGATCCTGGCAGCCTGAATACTGGAAGATAGGTTTTGGCAATAACAGCGATTTTCAGACGAAAGAAGGCTCTGATTTGAATTCTGCTTGCGGCATTCGATTCCTCTCGTCATTTTACGTCGGAATGGCATGTTTTCCATACCCGATTACGGTCCTGGAAGCCAGAATACTGGGAGATAGGTTTTGGCTACAACAGCGACTTTATGACGAAGGCAGGCTCTGATTTGAATTCTGCTTGCGGCATTCGATCCCTCTCGTCATTTTACATCGGAGTAGAATGTTTTCCACACCCGATTACGGTCCAGGAAGCCAGAATACTGGAAGATAGCTTTTGGCTATTAGAGCGGTTTTCTGACGAAGGAAGGATCTGATTTGAATTCTGCTTGCGACATTCAATCAATCTCGTCATTTTACGTCGGAATAGCATGTTTTCCATACCCGATTACGGTCCTGGAAGCCAGAATACTGGGAGATAGGTTTTGGATACAGGAGCGATTTTCTGACGAAGGCAGTCTCTGATTTGAATTCTGCTTGCGGCATTCGATCCCTCTCTTCATTTCCCGCCGGAATAGCATGTTTTCCACTCCCGATTACGATCCTGGCAGCCTGAATATTGGAAGATAAGTTCTGGCTATAACAGCGATTTTCTGACGAAGGAGGGCTCTGATTTGAATTCTGCTGACGACATTCGATTCCCCTCGTCAGTTTACGTCGGAATAGCACGTTTTCCACACCCGATTACGGTCCTGGAGTCCAGAATACTGGGAGATAGGTTTAGGCAGTAACAGCGATTTTCTGACGAAGGAAGGCTCTGATTTGAATTCTGCTTACGACATTCGATTCCCCTCGTCAGTTTACGTCGGAATAGCACAATTTTCAGACCCGATTACGGTCCTGGAGTCCAGAATACTGGGAGATAGGTTTTGGCTTTAATACCGATTTTCTGACGAAGGAAGGCTCTGATTTGAATTCTGCTTGCGGCATTCGATCCCTCTCGTCATTTTACATCGGAGTAGAATGTTTTCCACACCCGATTACGGTCCAGGAAGCCAGAATACTGGAAGATAGCTTTTGGCTATTAGAGCGATTTTCAGACGAAGGAGGGCTCTGATTTGAATTCTGCTTGCGGCATTCGATCCCTCTCTTCATTTTCCGCCGGAATAGCATGTTTTCCATACCCGATTACGGCCCTGATAGCCAGAATACTGGGAGATAGGTTTTGGCTCTAACAGTGATTTTCAGACGAAGGAAGGCTCTGATTTGAATTCTGCTTGCGACATTCGATTCCTCTCGTCATTTTACGTCGGAATAGCATGTTTTCCTCACCCGAATACGATCCTGGGAGCCAGATTACTCCAAGATAGGTTTTGGCTTTAATACCGATTTTCTGACGAAGGAAGGCTCTGATTTGAATTCTGCTTGCGGCATTCAATTCCTCTCGTCATTTTACGTCGGAATGGCATGTTTTCCATACCCGATTACGGTCCTGGAAGCCAGAATACTGGGAGATAGGTTTTGGCTACAACAGCGACTTTATGACGAAGGCAGGCTCTGATTTGAATTCTGCTTGCGGCATTTGATCCCTCTCGTCATTTTACGTCGGAATTGCATGTTTTCCATAACCGATTACGGTCCTGATAGCCAGAATACTGGGAGATAGGTTTTGGCTCTAACAGTGATTTTCAGACGAAGGAAGGCTCTGATTTGAATTCTGCTTGCGACATTCGATTCCTCTCGTCATTTTACGTCGGAATAGCATGTTTTCCTCACCCGAATACGATCCTGGGAGCCAGATTACTCCAAGATAGGTTTTGGCTTTAATACCGATTTTCTGACGAAGGAAGGCTCTGATTTGAATTCTGCTTGCGGCATTCGGTCCCTCTCCTCATTTTACGTCGGAATAGCACGTTTTCCACTCCCAATTACGATCCTTGCAGCCTGAATACTGGAAGAAAGGTTTTGGCAATAACAGCGATTTTCAGACGAAGGAGGGCTCTGATTTGAATTCTGCTTGCGGCATTCGATCCCTCTCTTCATTTTACGTCGGAATAGCATGTTTTCCACTCCCGATTACGATCCTGGCAGCCTGAATACTGGAAGATAGGTTTTGGCAATAACAGCGATTTTCAGACGAAGGAGGGCTCTGATTTGAATTCTGCTTGCGGCATTCGATCCCTCTCTTCATTTCCCGCCGGAATAGCATGTTTTCCACTCCCGATTACGATCCTGGCAGCATGAATATTGGAAGATAAGTTTTGGCTATAACAGCGATTTTCTGACGAAGGAGGGCTCTGATTTGAATTCTGCTGACGACATTCGATTCCCCTCGTCAGTTTACGTCGGAATAGCACGTTTTCCACACCCGATTACGGTCCTGGAGTCCAGAATACTGGGAGATAGGTTTAGGCAGTAACAGCGATTTTCTGACGAAGGAAGGCTCTGATTTGAATTCTGCTTACGACATTCGATTCCCCTCGTCAGTTTACGTCGGAATAGCACAATTTCCAGACCCGATTACGGTCCTGGAGTCCAGAATACTGGGAGATAGGTTTTGGCTTTAATACCGATTTTCTGACGAAGGAAGGCTCTGATTTGAATTCTGCTTGCGGCATTCGATCCCTCTCGTCATTTTACATCGGAGTAGAAAGTTTTCCACACCCGATTACGGTCCAGGAAGCCAGAATACTGGAAGATAGCTTTTGGCTATTAGAGCGATTTTCAGACGAAGGAGGGCTCTGATTTGAATTCTGCTTGCGGCATTCGATCCCTCTCTTCATTTTCCGCCGGAATAGCATGTTTTCCATACACGATTACGGTCCTGATAGCCAGAATACTGGGAGATAGGTTTTGGCTCTAACAGTGATTTTCAGACGAAGGAAGGCTCTGATTTGAATTCTGCTTGCGACATTCGATTCCTCTCGTCATTTTACGTCGGAATAGCATGTTTTCCACTCCCGATTACGATCCTGGCAGCCTGAATACTGGAAGATAGGTTTTGGCAATAACAGCGATTTTCAGACGAAGGAAGGCTCTGATTTGAATTCTGCTTGCGACATTCAATCCCTCTCGTTATTTTACGTCGGAATAGCATGTTTTCCACACCCGATTACGGTCCTGGGAGCCAGATTACTCCAAGATAGGTTTTTGCTTTAATACCGATTTTCTGACGAAGGAAGGCTCTGATTTGAATTCTGCTTGCGGCATTCGATCCCTCTCGTCATTTTACATCGGAGTAGAATGTTTTCCACACCCGATTACGGTCCAGGAAGCCAGAATACTGGAAGATAGCTTTTGGCTATTAGAGCGGTTTTCTGACGAAGGAAGGATCTGATTTGAATTCTGCTTGCGACATTCAATCAATCTCGTCATTTTACGTCGGAATAGCATGTTTTCCATACCCGATTACGGTCCTGGAAGCCAGAATACTGGGAGATAGGTTTTGGATACAGGAGCGATTTTCTGACGAAGGCAGTCTCTGATTTGAATTCTGCTTGCGGCATTCGATTCCTCTCGTCATTTTCCGTCGGAATAGCATGTTTTCCACACCCGATTACGGTCCTCGAAGCCAGAATACTGGGAGATAGGTTTTGGCTATAACAGCGGTTTTCTGACGAAGGAAGGCTCTGATTTGAATTCTGCTTGCGACATTCAATCCCTCTCGTTATTTTACGTCGGAATAGCATGTTTTCCATACCCGATTACGGTCCTGATAGCCAGAATACTGGGAGATAGGTTTTGGCTCTAACAGCGATTTTCAGACGAAAGAAGGCTCTGATTTTGAATTCTGCTTGCGACATTCGATTCCTCTCGTCATTTTAGGTCGGAATAGCATGTTTTCCTCACCCGAATACGATCCTGGGAGCCAGATTACTCCAAGATAGGTTTTGGCTTTAATACCGATTTTCTGACGAAGGAAGGCTCTGATTTGAATTCTGCTTGCGACATTCGATCCCTCGCGCCATTTTACGTCGGAATAGCATGTTTTCCACTCCCGATTACGATCCTGGCAGCCTGAATACTGGAAGAAATGTTTTGGCAATAACAGCGATTTTCAGACGAAGGAGGGCTCTCATTTGAATTCTGCTTGCGGCATTTGATCCCACTCATCATTTTACGTCGGAATAGCATGTTTTCCACTCCCGATTACGATCCTGGCAGCCTGAATACTGGAAGATAGGTTTTGGCAATATCAGCGATTTTCAGACGAAAGAAGGCTCTGATTTGAATTCTGCTTGCGGCATTCGATTCCTCTCGTCATTTTACGTCGGAATGGCATGTTTTCCATACCCGATTACGGTCCTGGAAGCCAGAATACTGGGAGATAGGTTTTGGCTACAACAGCGACTTTATGACGAAGGCAGGCTCTGATTTGAATTCTGCTTGCGGCATTTGATCCCACTCATCATTTTACGTCGGAATAGCATGTTTTCCATACCCGATTACGGTCCTGATAGCCAGAATACTGGGAGATAGGTTTTGGCTCTAACAGCGATTTTCAGACGAAGGAGGGCTCTGATTTGAATTCTGCTTGCGGCATTCGATTCCTCTCGTCATTTTACGTCGGAATAGCATGTTTTCCACACCCGATTACGATCCTGGGAGCCAGATTACTCCAAGATAGGTTTTGGCTTTAATACCGATTTTCTAACGAAGGAAGGCTCTGATTTGAATTCTGCTTGCGACATTCAATCCCTCTCGTCATTTTACGTCGGAATAGCATGTTTTCCATACCCGATTACGGTCCTGATAGCCAGAATACTGGGAGATAGGTTTTGGCTCTAACAGCGATTTTCAGACGAAAGAAGGCTCTGATTTTGAATTCTGCTTGCGACATTCGATTCCTCTCGTCATTTTACGTCGGAATAGCATGTTTTTCACACCCGATTACGATCCTGGGAGCCAGATTACTCCAAGATAGGTTTTGGCTTTAATACCGATTTTCTGACGAAGGAAGGCTCTGATTTGAATTCTGCTTGCGGCATTCGATCCCTCTCGTCATTTTACATCGGAGTAGAATGTTTTCCACACCCGATTACGGTCCAGGAAGCCAGAATACTGGAAGATAGCTTTTGGCTATTAGAGCGGTTTTCTGACGAAGGAAGGATCTGATTTGAATTCTGCTTGCGACATTCAATCAATCTCGTCATTTTACGTCGGAATAGCATGTTTTCCATACCCGATTACGGTCCTGGAAGCCAGAATACTGGGAGATAGGTTTTGGATACAGGAGCGATTTTCTGACGAAGGCAGTCTCTGATTTGAATTCTGCTTGCGGCATTCGATTCCTCTCGTCATTTTCCGTCGGAATAGCATGTTTTCCACACCCGATTACGGTCCTCGAAGCCAGAATACTGGGAGATAGGTTTTGGCTCTAACAGTGATTTTCAGACGAAGGAAGGCTCTGATTTGAATTCTGCTTGCGACATTCGATTCCTCTCGTCATTTTACGTCGGAATAGCATGTTTTCCTCACCCGAATACGATCCTGGGAGCCAGATTACTCCAAGATAGGTTTTGGCTTTAATACCGATTTTCTGACGAAGGAAGGCTCTGATTTGAATTCTGCTTGCGGCATTCGATTCCTCTCGTCATTTTACGTCGGAATGGCATGTTTTCCATACCCGATTACGGTCCTGGAAGCCAGAATACTGGGAGATAGGTTTTGGCTACAACAGCGACTTTATGACGAAGGCAGGCTCTGATTTGAATTCTGCTTGCGGCATTTGATCCCTCTCGTCATTTTACGTCGGAATTGCATGTTTTCCATAACCGATTACGGTCCTGATAGCCAGAATACTGGGAGATAGGTTTTGGCTCTAACAGTGATTTTCAGACGAAGGAAGGCTCTGATTTGAATTCTGCTTGCGACATTCGATTCCTCTCGTCATTTTACGTCGGAATAGCATGTTTTCCTCACCCGAATACGATCCTGGGAGCCAGATTACTCCAAGATAGGTTTTGGCTTTAATACCGATTTTCTGACGAAGGAAGGCTCTGATTTGAATTCTGCTTGCGGCATTCGATTCCTCTCGTCATTTTACGTCGGAATGGCATGTTTTCCATACCCGATTACGGTCCTGGAAGCCAGAATACTGGGAGATAGGTTTTGGCTACAACAGCGACTTTATGACGAAGGCAGTCTCTGATTTGAATTCTGCTTGCGGCATTCGGTCCCTCTCCTCATTTTACGTCGGAATAGCACGTTTTCCACTCCCAATTACGATCCTTGCAGCCTGAATACTGGAAGAAAGGTTTTGGCAATAACAGCGATTTTCAGACGAAGGAGGGCTCTGATTTGAATTCTGCTTGCGGCATTCGAACCCTCTCTTCATTTTACGTCGGAATAGCATGTTTTCCACTCCCGATTACGATCCTGGCAGCCTGAATACTGGAAGATAGGTTTTGGCAATAACAGCGATTTTCAGACGAAGGCAGTCTCTGATTTGAATTCTGCTTGCGGCATTCGGTCCCTCTCCTCATTTTACGTCGGAATAGCACGTTTTCCACTCCCAATTACGATCCTTGCAGCCTGAATACTGGAAGAAAGGTTTTGGCAATAACAGCGATTTTCAGACGAAGGAGGGCTCTGATTTGAATTCTGCTTGCGGCATTCGAACCCTCTCTTCATTTTACGTCGGAATAGCACGTTTTCCACACCCGATTACGGTTCTGGAGTCCAGAATACTGGGAGATAGGTTTAGGCAGTAACAGCGATTTTCTGACGAAGGAAGGCTCTGATTTGAATTCTGCTTACGACATTCGATTCCCCTCGTCAGTTTACGTCGGAATAGCACAATTTCCAGACCCGATTACGGTCCTGGAGTCCAGAATACTGGGAGATAGGTTTTATCTTTAATACCGATTTTCTGACGAAGGAAGGCTCTGATTTGAATTCTGCTTGCGGCATTCGATCCCTCTCGTCATTTTACATCGGAGTAGAATGTTTTCCACACCCGATTACGGTCCAGGAAGCCAGAATACTGGAAGATAGCTTTTGGCTATTAGAGCGATTTTCAGACGAAGGAGGGCTCTGATTTGAATTCTGCTTGCGGCATTCGATCCCTCTCTTCATTTTCCGCCGGAATAGCATGTTTTCCATACCCGATTACGGTCCTGATAGCCAGAATACTGGGAGATAGGTTTTGGCTCTAACAGTGATTTTCAGACGAAGGAAGGCTCTGATTTGAATTCTGCTTGCGACATTCGATTCCTCTCGTCATTTTACGTCGCAATAGCATGTTTTCCACTCCCGATTACGATCCTGGCAGCCTGAATACTGGAAGATAGGTTTTGGCAATAACAGCGATTTTCAGACGAAGGAAGGCTCTGATTTGAATTCTGCTTGCGACATTCAATCCCTCTCGTTATTTTACGTCGGAATAGCATGTTTTCCATACCCGATTACGGTCCTGATAGCCAGAATACTGGGAGATAGGTTTTGGCTCTAACAGCGATTTTCAGACGAAGGAAGGCTCTGATTTGAATTCTGCTTGCGACATTCGATTCCTCTCGTCATTTTACGTCGGAATAGCATGTTTTCCACTCCCGATTACGATCCTGGCAGCCTGAATACTGGAAGATAGGTTTTGGCAATAACAGCGATTTTCAGACGAAGGAAGGCTCTGATTTGAATTCTGCTTGCGACATTCAACCCCTCTCGTTATTTTACGTCGGAATAGCATGTTTTCCATACCCGATTACGGTCCTGATAGCCAGAATACTGGGAGATAGGTTTTGGCTCTAACAGCGATTTTCAGACGAAAGAAGGCTCTGATTTTGAATTCTGCTTGCGACATTCGATTCCTCTCGTCATTTTACGTCGGAATAGCATGTTTTCCACACCCGATTACGATCCTGGAGTCCAGAATACTGGGAGATAGGTTTAGGCAGTAACAGCGATTTTCTGACGAAGGAAGGCTCTGATTTGAATTCTGCTTACGACATTCGATTCCCCTCGTCAGTTTACGTCGGAATAGCACAATTTCCAGACCCGATTACGGTCCTGGAGTCCAGAATACTGGGAGATAGGTTTTATCTTTAATACCGATTTTCTGACGAAGGAAGGCTCTGATTTGAATTCTGCTTGCGGCATTCGATCCCTCTCGTCATTTTACATCGGAGTAGAATGTTTTCCACACCCGATTACGGTCCAGGAAGCCAGAATACTGGAAGATAGCTTTTGGCTATTAGAGCGATTTTCAGACGAAGGAGGGCTCTGATTTGAATTCTGCTTGCGGCATTCGATCCCTCTCTTCATTTTCCGCCGGAATAGCATGTTTTCCATACCCGATTACGGTCCTGATAGCCAGAATACTGGGAGATAGGTTTTGGCTCTAACAGTGATTTTCAGACGAAGGAAGGCTCTGATTTGAATTCTGCTTGCGACATTCGATTCCTCTCGTCATTTTACGTCGGAATAGCATGTTTTCCACTCCCGATTACGATCCTGGCAGCCTGAATACTGGAAGATAGGTTTTGGCAATAACAGCGATTTTCAGACGAAGGAAGGCTCTGATTTGAATTCTGCTTGCGACATTCAATCCCTCTCGTTATTTTACGTCGGAATAGCATGTTTTCCATACCCGATTACGGTCCTGATAGCCAGAATACTGGGAGATAGGTTTTGGCTCTAACAGCGATTTTCAGACGAAGGAAGGCTCTGATTTGAATTCTGCTTGCGACATTCGATTCCTCTCGTCATTTTACGTCGGAATAGCATGTTTTCCACTCCCGATTACGATCCTGGCAGCCTGAATACTGGAAGATAGGTTTTGGCAATAACAGCGATTTTCAGACGAAGGAAGGCTCTGATTTGAATTCTGCTTGCGACATTCAATCCCTCTCGTTATTTTACGTCGGAATAGCATGTTTTCCATACCCGATTACGGTCCTGATAGCCAGAATACTGGGAGATAGGTTTTGGCTCTAACAGCGATTTTCAGACGAAAGAAGGCTCTGATTTTGAATTCTGCTTGCGACATTCGATTCCTCTCGTCATTTTACGTCGGAATAGCATGTTTTCCACACCCGATTACGATCCTGGGAGCCAGATTACTCCAAGATAGGTTTTGGCTTTAATACCGATTTTCTGACGAAGGCAGTCTCTGATTTGAATTCTGCTTCCGGCATTCGATCCCTCTCGTCATTTTACGTCGGAATAGCATGTTTTCCACACCCGATTACGATCCTGGGAGCCAGATTACTCCAAGATAGGTTTTGGCTTTAATACCGATTTTCTGACGAAGGAAGTCTCTGATTTGAATTCTGCTTGCGGGATTCTATTCCTCTCGTCATTTTACGTCGGAATAGCATATTTTCCACACCCGATTACGATCCTGGCAGCCTGAATACTGGAAGATAGCTTTTGGCTATAACAGCGGTTTTCTGACGAAAGAAGGCTCTGATTTGAATTCTGCGACATTCAATCCCTCTCGTCATTTTACGTCGGAATAGCATGTTTTCCATACCCGATTACGGTCCTGATAGCCAGAATACTGGGAGATAGGTTTTGGCTCTAACAGTGATTTTCAGACGAAGGAAGGCGCTGATTTGAATTCTGCTTGCGACATTCGATTCCTCTCGTCATTTTACGTCGGAATAGCATGTTTTCCACACCCGATTACGAACCTGGGAGCCAGATTACTCCAAGATAGGTTTTGGCTTTAATACCGATTTTCTGACGAAGGAACGATCTGATTTGAATTCTGCTTGCGACATTCAATCCCTCTCGTCATTTTACGTCGGAATAGCATGTTTTCCATACCCGATTACGGTCCTGGAGGCCACAATACTGGGAGATAGGTTTTGGCTCTAACAGCAATTTTCAGACGAAGGAAGGCTCTGATTTGAATTCTGCTTGCGACATTCAATCCCTCTCGTCATTTTACGTCGGAATAGCATGTTTTCCATACCCGATTACGGTCCTGGAGGCCAGAATACTGGGAGATAGGTTTTGGCTCTAACAGCGATTTTCAGACGAAGGAATGCTCTGATTTGAATTCTGCTTGCGACATTCGATTCCTCTCGTTATTTTACGTCGGAATAGCATGTTTTCCATAACCGATTACGGTCCTGATATGCAGAATACTGGGAGACAGGTTTTGGCTCTAACAGCGATTTTCAGACGAAAGAAGGCTCTGATTTTGAATTCTGCTTGCGACATTCGATTCCTCTCGTCATTTTACGTCGGAATAGCATGTTTTCCACACCCGATTACGGTCCTCGAAGCCAGAATACTGGGAGATAGGTTTTGGCTCTAACAGCGATTTTCAGACGAAAGAAGGCTCTGATTTTGAATTCTGCTTGCGATATTCGATTCCTCTCGTCGTTTTATGTCGGAATAGCATGTTTTCCACACCCGATTACGATCCTGGGAGCCAGATTACTCCAAGATAGGTTTTGGCTTTAATACCGATTTTCTGACGAAGGCAGTCTCTGATTTGAATTCTGCTTCCGGCATTCGATCCCTCTCGTCATTTTACGTCGGAATAGCATGTTTTCCACACCCGATTACGATCCTGGGAGCCAGATTACTCCAAGATAGGTTTTGGCTTTAATACCGATTTTCTGACGAAGGAAGTCTCTGATTTGAATTCTGCTTGCGGGATTCTATTCCTCTCGTCATTTTACGTCGGAATAGCATATTTTCCACACCCGATTACGATCCTGGCAGCCTGAATACTGGAAGATAGCTTTTGGCTATAACAGCGGTTTTCTGACGAAAGAAGGCTCTGATTTGAATTCTGCGACATTCAATCCCTCTCGTCATTTTACGTCGGAATAGCATGTTTTCCATACCCGATTACGGTCCTGATAGCCAGAATACTGGAAGATAGCTTTTGGCTATAACAGCGGTTTTCTGACGAAGGAACGATCTGATTTGAATTCTGCTTGCGGCATTCGATCCCTCTCGCCATTTTACGTCGGAATAGCGCGTTTTCCACTACCCATTACGATCCTGGGAGCCAGATTACTGCAAGATAGGTTTTGGCTATAACAGCGATTTCTGACGAAGGTATTCACTGATTTGAATTCTGCTTGCGGCATTCGATTCCACTCGTCATTTTACGTCGGAATAGCACGGTTTCCAGACCCGATTACGGTCCTGGAGGCCTGAATACTGGAAGATAGCCTTTGGCTATAACAGCGGTTTTCTGACGAAAGAAGGCTCTGATTTGAATTCTGCGACATTCAATCCCTCTCGTCATTTTACGTCGGAATAGCATGTTTTCCATACCCGATTACGGTCCTGATAGCCAGAATACTGGGAGATAGGTTTTGGCTCTAACAGTGATTTTCAGACGAAGGAAGGCTCTGATTTGAATTCTGCTTGCGACATTCGATTCCTCTCGTCATTTTACGTCGGAATAGCATGTTTTCCACACCCGATTACGATCCTGGGAGCCAGATTACTTCAAGGTAGGTTTTGGCTTTAATACCGATTTTCTGACGAAGGCAGTCTCTGATTTGAATTCTGCTTGCGGCATTCGATTCCTCTCGTCATTTTACGTCGGAATAGCATGTTTTCCACACCCGATTACGATCCTGGGAGCCAGATTACTCCAAGATAGGTTTTGGATTTAATACCGATTTTCTGACGAAGGAAGGCTCTGATTTGAATTCTGCTTGCGGCATTCGATCCCTCTCGCCATTTTACGTCGGAATAGCGCGTTTTCCACTACCCATTACGATCCTGGGAGCCAGATTACTGCAAGATAGGTTTTGGCTATAACAGCGATTTCTGACGAAGGTATTCACTGATTTGAATTCTGCTTGCGGCATTCGATTCCACTCGTCATTTTACGTCGGAATAGCACGGTTCCCACACCCGATTACGGTCCTGGAGGCCAGAATACTGGGAGATAGGTTTAGGCAATAACAGCGATTTTCTGACGAAGGAGGGCTCTGATTTGAATTCTGCTTGCGACATTCGATTCCTCTCGTCATTTTACGTCGGAATAGCATGTTTTCCACACCCGATTACGATCCTGGGAGCCAGATTACTTCAAGGTAGGTTTTGGCTTTAATACCGATTTTCTGACGAAGGCAGTCTCTGATTTGAATTCTGCATGCGGCATTCGATTCCTCTCGTCATTTTACGTCGGAATAGCATGTTTTCCACACCCGATTACGATCCTGGGAGCCAGATTACTCCAAGATAGGTTTTGGATTTAATACCGATTTTCTGACGAAGGAAGGCTCTGATTTGAATTCTGCTTGCGGCATTCGATCCCTCTCGCCATTTTACGTCGGAATAGCGCGTTTTCCACTACCCATTACGATCCTGGGAGCCAGATTACTGCAAGATAGGTTTTGGCTATAACAGCGATTTCTGACGAAGGTATTCACTGATTTGAATTCTGCTTGCGGCATTCGATTCCACTCGTCATTTTACGTCGGAATAGCACGGTTTCCAGACCCGATTACGGTCCTGGAAGCCAGAATACTGGAAGATAGCTTTTGGCTATAACAGCGGTTTTCTGACGAAGGAACGATCTGATTTGAATTCTGCTTGCGACATTCAATCCCTCTCGTCATTTTACGTCGGAATAGCATGTTTTCCATACCCGATTACGGTCCTGGAGGCCAGAATACTGGGAGATAGGTTTTGGCTCTAACAGCAATTTTCAGACGAAGGAAGGCTCCGATTTTAATTCTGCTTGCGGCATTCGATTCCTCTCTTCATTTTACGCCGGAGTAGCACGTTTTCCACTCCCGATTGCGATCCTGGCAACCTGAATACTGGGAGATAGGTTTTGGCTCTAACAGCGATTTTCAGACGAAGGAATGCTCTGATTTGAATTCTGCTTGCGACATTCGATTCCTCTCGTTATTTTACGTCGGAATAGCATGTTTTCCACACCCGATTACGCTCCTCGAAGCCAGAATACTGGGAGATAGGTTGTGGCTATAACAGCGAGTTTCTGACGAAGGAATGCTCTGATTTGAATACTGCTTGCGACATTCGATTCCTCTCGTCATTTTACGTCGGAATAGCGCGTTTTGCACTATCCATTACTATCCTGGGAGCCAGATTACTGCAAGATAGGTTTTGGCAATAACAGCGATTTTCTGACGAAGGAAGGCTCTGATTTGAATTCTGCTTGCGCCATTCGATCCCTCTCGTCATTTTACGTCGGAATAGCATGTTTTCCATACCCGATTACGGTCCTGGAAGCCAGAATACTGGGAGATAGGTTTTGGATACAGGAGCGGTTTTCTGACGAAAGAAGGCTCTGATTTGAATTCTGCGACATTCAATCCCTCTCGTCATTTTACGTCGGAATAGCATGTTTTCCATACCCGATTACGGTCCTGGAAGCCAGATTACTCCAAGATAGGTTTTGGATTTAATACCGATTTTCTGACGAAGGAAGGCTCTGATTTGAATTCTGCTTACGGCATTCGATCCCTCTCGCCATTTTACGTCGGAATAGCGCGTTTTCCACTACCCATTACGATCCTGGGAACCAGATTACTGCAAGATAGGTTTTGGCTATAACAGCGATTTCTGACGAAGGTATTCACTGATTTGAATTCTGCTTGCGGCATTCGATTCCACTCGTCATTTTACGTCGGAATAGCACGGTTTCCAGACCCGATTACGGTCCTGGAAGCCAGAATACTGGAAGATAGCTTTTGGCTATAACAGCGGTTTTCTGACGAAGGAACGATCTGATTTGAATTCTGCTTGCGACATTCAATCCCTCTCGTCATTTTACGTCGGAATAGCATGTTTTCCACACCCGATTACGCTCCTCGAAGCCAGAATACTGGGAGATAGGTTGTGGCTATAACAGCGAGTTTCTGACGAAGGAATGCTCTGATTTGAATACTGCTTGCGACATTCGATTCCTCTCGTCATTTTACGTCGGAATAGCACGGTTTCCACACCCGATTACGGTCCTGGAGGCCAGAATACTGGGAGATAGGTTTAGGCAATAACAGCGATTTTCTGACGAAGGAGGGCTCTGATTTGAATTCTGCTTGCGACATTCGATTCCTCTCGTCATTTTACGTCGGAATAGCATGTTTTCCACACCCGATTACGATCCTGGGAGCCAGATTACTTCAAGGTAGGTTTTGGCTTTAATACCGATTTTCTGACGAAGGCAGTCTCTGATTTGAATTCTGCATGCGGCATTCGATTCCTCTCGTCATTTTACGTCGGAATAGCATGTTTTCCACACCCGATTACTATCCTGGGAGCCAGATTACTGCAAGATAGGTTTTGGCAATAACAGCGATTTTCTGACGAAGGAAGGCTCTGATTTGAATTCTGCTTGCGACATTCAATCCCTCTTGTCATTTTACGTCGGAATAGCATGTTTTCAACACCCGATTACGGTCCTGGAAGCCAGAATACTGGGAGATAGGTTTTGGATACAGGAGCAATTTTCTGACGAAGGCAGTCTCTGATTTGAATTCTGCTTGCGGCATTCGATTCCTCTCGTCATTTTACGTCGGAATAGCATGTTTTCCACACCCGATTACGATCCTGGGAGCCAGATTACTCCAAGATAGGTTTTGGATTTAATACCGATTTTCTGACGAAGGAAGGCTCTGATTTGAATTCTGCTTGCGGCATTCGATCCCTCTCGCCATTTTACGTCGGAATAGCGCGTTTTCCACTACCCATTACGATCCTGGGAGCCAGATTACTGGGAGATACGTTTTGGCTTTAATACCGATTTTCTGACGAAGGCAGTCTCTGATTTGAATTCTGCTTGCGGCATTCGATTCCTCTCGTTATTATACGTCGGAATAGCATGTTTTCCACACCCGATTACGATCCTGGCAGCCAGAATACTGGGAGATAGGTTTTGGCTATAACAGCGATTTTCTGACGAAGGCAGTCTCTGATTTCAATTCTGCTTCCGGCATTCGATCCCTCTCGTCATTTTACGTCGGAATAGCATGTTTTCCACACCCGATTACGATCCTGGGAGCCAGATTACTCCAAGATAGGTTTTGGCTTTAATACCGATTTTCTGACGAAGGAAGGCTCTGATTTGAATTCTGCGACATTCAATCCCTCTCGTCATTTTACGTCGGAATAGCATGTTTTCCATACCCGATTACGGTCCTGGAAGCCAGAATACTGGGAGATAGGTTTTGGATACAGGAGCAATTTTCTGACGAAGGCAGTCTCTGATTTGAATTCTGCTTGCGGCATTCGATTCCTCTCGTCATTTTACGTCGGAATAGCATGTTTTCCACACCCGATTACGATCCTGGGAGCCAGATTACTCCAAGATAGGTTTTGGATTTAATACCGATTTTCTGACGAAGGAAGGCTCTGATTTGAATTCTGTTTGCGGCATTCGATCCCTCTCGCCATTTTACGTCGGAATAGCGCGTTTTCCACTACCCATTACGATCCTGGGAGCCAGATTACTGCAAGATAGGTTTTGGCAATAACAGCGATTTTCTGACGAAGGAAGGCTCTGATTTGAATTCTGCTTGCGACATTCAATCCCTCTTGTCATTTTACGTCGGAATAGCATGTTTTCAACACCCGATTACGGTCCTGATATCCAGAATACTGGGAGACAGGTTTTGGCTCTAACAGCGATTTTCAGACGAAAGAAGGCTCTGATTTTGAATTCTGCTTGCGACATTCGATTCCTCTCGTCATTTTACGTCGGAATAGCATGTTTTCCACACCCGATTACGGTCCTCGAAGCCAGAATACTGGGAGATAGGTTTTGGCTATAACAGCGGTTTTCTGACGAAGGAAGGCTCTGATTTGAATTCTGCTTGCGACATTCGATTCCTCTCGTCATTTTACGTCGGAATAGCATGTTTTCCATACCCGGTTACGGTCCTGACAGCCAGAATACTGGGAGATAGGTTTTGGCTCTAACAGCGATTTTCAGACGAAAGAAGGCTCTGATTTTGAATTCTGCTTGCGACATTCGATTCCTCTCGTCGTTTTACGTCGGAATAGCATGTTTTCCACACTCGATTACGATCCTGGGAGCCAGATTACTCCAAGATAGGTTTTGGCCTTAATACCGATTTTCTGACGAAGGCAGTCTCTGATTTGAATTCTGCTTGCGGCATTCGATTCCTCTCGTTATTATACGTCGGAATAGCATGTTTTCCACACCCGATTACGATCCTGGCAGCCAGAATACTGGGAGATAGGTTTTGGCTATAACAGCGATTTTCTGACGAAGGCAGTCTCTGATTTCAATTCTGCTTCCGGCATTCGATCCCTCTCGTCATTTTACGTCGGAATAGCATGTTTTCCACACCCGATTACGATCCTGGGAGCCAGATTACTCCAAGATAGGTGTTGGCTTTAATACCGATTTTCTGACGAAGGAAGTCTCTGATTTGAATTCTGCTTGCGGGATTCGATTCCTCTCGTCATTTTACGTCCGAATAGCATATTTTCCACACCCGATTACGATCCTGGCAGCCTGAATACTGGAAGATTGCTTTTGGCTATAACAGCGGTTTTCTGACGAAAGAAGGCTCTGATTTGAATTCTGCGACATTCAATCCCTCTCGTCATTTTACGTCGGAATAGCATGTTTTCCATACCCGATTACGGTCCTGGAAGCCAGAATACTTGGAGATAGGTTTTGGATACAGGAGCAATTTTCTGACGAAGGCAGTCTCTGATTTGAATTCTGCTTGCGGCATTCGATTCCTCTCGTCATTTTACGTCGGAATAGCATGTTTTCCACACCCGATTACGATCCTGGGAGCCAGATTACTCCAAGATAGGTTTTGGATTTAATACCGATTTTCTGACGAAGGAAGGCTCTGATTTGAATTCTGTTTGCGGCATTCGATCCCTCTCGCCATTTTACGTCGGAATAGCGCGTTTTCCACTACCCATTACGATCCTGGGAGCCAGATTACTGCAAGATAGGTTTTGGCTATAACAGCGATTTCTGACGAAGGTATTCACTGATTTGAATTCTGCTTGCGGCATTCAATTCCACTCGTCATTTTACGTCGGAATAGCACGGTTTCCACACCCGATTACGGTCCTGGAGGCCAGAATACTGGGAGATAGGTTTAGGCAATAACAGCGATTTTCTGACGAAGGAGGGCTCTGATTTGAATTCTGCTTGCGGCATTCGATTCCTCTCTTCATTTTACGCCGGAATAGCATGTTTTCCACTCCCGATTGCGATCCTGGCAACCTGAATACTGGGAGATAGGTTTTGGCTCTAACAGCGATTTTCAGACGAAGGAATGCTCTGATTTGAATTCTGCTTGCGACATTCGATTCCTCTCGTTATTTTACGTCGGAATAGCATGTTTTCCACACCCGATTACGCTCCTCGAAGCCAGAATACTGGGAGATAGGTTGTGGCTATAACAGCGAGTTTCTGACGAAGGAATGCTCTGATTTGAATACTGCTTGCGACATTCGATTCCTCTCGTCATTTTACGTCGGAATAGCGCGTTTTGCACTATCCATTACTATCCTGGGAGCCAGATTACTGCAAGATAGGTTTTGGCAATAACAGCGATTTTCTGACGAAGGAAGGCTCTGATTTGAATTCTGCTTGCGACATTCAATCCCTCTTGTCATTTTACGTCGGAATAGCATGTTTTCAACACCCGATTACGGTCCTGGAAGCCAGAATACTGGGAGATAGGTTTTGGATACAGGAGCAATTTTCTGACGAAGGCAGTCTCTGATTTGAATTCTGCTTGCGGCATTCGATCCCTCTCGCCATTTTACGTCGGAATAGCGCGTTTTCCACTACCCATTACGATCCTGGGAGCCAGATTACTGCAAGATAGGTTTTGGCTATAACAGCGATTTCTGACGAAGGTATTCACTGATTTGAATTCTGCTTGCGGCATTCGATTCCTCTCGTCATTTTACGTCGGAATGGCATGTTTTCCACACCCGATTACGATCCTGGGAGCCAGATTACTTCAAGGTAGGTTTTGGCTTTAATACCGATTTTCTGACGAAGGCAGTCTCTGATTTGAATTCTGCTTGCGGCATTCGATTCCTCTCGTCATTTTCCGTCGGAATAGCATGTTTTCCACACCCGATTACGGTCCTCGAAGCCAGAATACTGGGAGATACGTTTTGGCTTTAATACCGATTTTCTGACGAAGGCAGTCTCTGATTTGAATTCTGCTTGCGGCATTCGATTCCTCTCGTTATTTTACGTCGGAATAGCATGTTTTCCACACCCGATTACGATCCTGGCAGCCAGAATACTGGGAGATAGGTTTTGTCTATAACAGCGATTTTCTAACGAAGGCAGTCTCTGATTTGAATTCTGCTTCCGGCATTCGATCCCTCTCGTCATTTTACGTCGGAATAGCATGTTTTCCATACCCGATTACGATCCTGGGAGCCAGAATACTGGGAGATAGGTTTTGGATACAGGAGCAATTTTCTGACGAAGGCAGTCTCTGATTTGAATTCTGCTTGCGGCATTCGATTCCTCTCGTCATTTTACGTCGGAATAGCATGTTTTCCACACCCGATTACGATCCTGGGAGCCAGATTACTCCAAGATAGGTTTTGGATTAAATACCGATTTTCTGACGAAGGAAGGCTCTGATTTGAATTCTGCTTGCGGCATTCGATCCCTCTCGCCATTTTACGTCGGAATAGCGCGTTTTCCACTACCCATTACGATCCTGGGAGCCAGATTACTGCAAGATAGGTTTTGGCTATAACAGCGATTTCTGACGAAGGAGGGCTCTGATTTGAATTCTGCTTGCGACATTCGATTCCTCTCGTCATTTTACGTCGGAATAGCATGTTTTCCACACCCGATTACGATCCTGGGAGCCAGATTACTTCAAGGTAGGTTTTGGCTTTAATACCGATTTTCTGACGAAGGCAGTCTCTGATTTGAATTCTGCTTGCGGCATTCGATTCCTCTCGTCATTTTCCGTCGAAATAGCACGGTTTCCACACCCGATTACGGTCCTGGAGGCCAGAATACTGGGAGATAGGTTTAGGCAATAACAGCGATTTTCTGACGAAGGAGGGCTCTGATTTGAATTCTGCTTGCGGCATTCGATTCCTCTCTTCATTTTACGCCGGAATAGCATGTTTTCCACTCCCGATTGCGATCCTGGCAACCTGAATACTGGGAGATAGGTTTTGGCTCTAACAGCGATTTTCAGACGAAGGAATGCTCTGATTTGAATTCTGCTTGCGACATTCGATTCCTCTCGTTATTTTACGTCGGAATAGCATGTTTTCCACACCCGATTACGCTCCTCGAAGCCAGAATACTGGGAGATAGGTTTTGGATACAGGAGCAATTTTCTGACGAAGGCAGTCTCTGATTTGAATTCTGCTTGCGGCATTCGATCCCTCTCGCCATTTTACGTCGGAATAGCGCGTTTTTCACTACCCATTACGATCCTGGGAGCCAGATTACTGCAAGATAGGTTTTGGCTATAACAGCGATTTCTGACGAAGGTATTCACTGATTTGAATTCTGCTTGCGGCATTCGATTCCACTCGTCATTTTACGTCGGAATAGGACGGTTTCCACACCCGATTACGATCCTGGGAGCCAGATTACTCCAAGATAGGTTTTGGATTTAATACCGATTTTCTGACGAAGGAAGGCTCTGATTTGAATTCTGCTTGCGGCATTCGATCCCTCTCGCCATTTTACGTCGGAATAGCGCGTTTTCCACTACCCATTACGATCCTGGGAGCCAGATTACTGCAAGATAGGTTTTGGCTATAACAGCGATTTCTGACGAAGGTATTCACTGATTTGAATTCTGCTTGCGGCATTCGATTCCACTCGTCATTTTACGTCGGAATAGCACGGTTTCCACACCCGATTACGGTCCTCGAAGCCAGAATACTGGGAGATAGATTTTGGCTATAACAGCGATTTTCTGACGAAGAAGGGCTCTGATTTGAATTCTGCTTGCGACATTCGATTCCTCTCGTCATTTTACGTCGGAATAGCATGTTTTCCACACCCGATTACGATTCTGGGAGCCAGATTACTTCAAGGTAGGTTTTGGCTTTAATACCGATTTTCTGACGAAGGCAGTCTCTGATTTGAATTCTGCTTGCGGCATTCGATTCCTCTCGTCATTTTCCGTCGGAATAGCATGTTTTCCACACCCGATTACGGTCCTCGAAGCCAGAATACTGGGAGATACGTTTTGGCTTTAATACCGATTTTCTGACGAAGGCAGTCTCTGATTTGAATTCTGCTTGCGGCATTCGATTCCTCTCGTTATTTTACGTCGGAATAGCATGTTTTCCACACCCGATTACGATCCTGGCAGCCAGAATACTGGGAGATAGGTTTTGGCTATAACAGCGATTTTCTGACGAAGGCAGTCTCTGATTTGAATTCTGCTTCCGGCATTCGATCCCTCTCGTCATTTTACGTCGGAATAGCATGTTTTCCATACCCGATTACGATCCTGGGAGCCAGAATACTGGGAGATAGGTTTTGGATACAGGAGCAATTTTCTGACGAAGGCAGTCTCTGATTTGAATTCTGCTTGCGGCATTCGATTCCTCTCGTCATTTTACGTCGGAATAGCATGTTTTCCACACCCGATTACGATCCTGGGAGCCAGATTACTCCAAGATAGGTTTTGGATTAAATACCGATTTTCTGACGAAGGAAGGCTCTGATTTGAATTCTGCTTGCGGCATTCGATCCCTCTCGCCATTTTACGTCGGAATAGCGCGTTTTCCACTACCCATTACGATCCTGGGAGCCAGATTACTGCAAGATAGGTTTTGGCTATAACAGCGATTTCTGACGAAGGAAGGCTCTGATTTGAATTCTGCTTGCGACATTCGATTCCTCTCGTCATTTTACGTCGGAATAGCATGTTTTCCACACCCGATTACGATCCTGGGAGCCAGATTACTTCAAGGTAGGTTTTGGCTTTAATACCGATTTTCTGACGAAGGCAGTCTCTGATTTGAATTCTGCTTGCGGCATTCGATTCCTCTCGTCATTTTCCGTCGGAATAGCATGTTTTCCACACCCGATTACGGTCCTCGAAGCCAGAATACTGGGAGATACGTTTTGGCTATAACAGCGGTTTTCTAACGAAGGAAGGCTCTGATTTGAATTCTGCTTGCGACATTCAATCCCTCTCGTCATTTTACGTCGGAATAGCATGTTTTCCACACCCGATTACGGTCCTGGAAGCCAGAATACTGGGAGATAGGTTTTGGATACAGGAGCAATTTTCTGACGAAGGCAGTCTCTGATTTGAATTCTGCTTGCGGCATTCGATTCCTCTCGTCATTTTACGTCGGAATAGCATGTTTTCCACACCCGATTACGATCCTGGGAGCCAGATTACTCCAAGATAGGTTTTGGATTTAATACCGATTTTCTGACGAAGGCAGTCTCTGATTTGAATTCTGCTTGCGACATTCAATCCCTCTCGTCATTTTACGTCGGAATGACATGTTTTCCATACCCGATTACGGTCCTGGAAGCCAGAATACTGGGAGATAGCTTTTGGCTATAACAGTGGTTTTCGGACGAAGGTATTCACTGATTTGAATTCTGCTTGCGACATTCGATTCCTCTCGTCATTTTACGTCGGAATAGCATGTTTTCCACACCCGATTACGATCCTGGGAGCCAGATTACTCCAAGATAGGTTTTGGCTTTAATACCGATTTTCTGACGAAGGAACGATCTGATTTGAATTCTGCTTGCGACATTCAATCCCTCTCGTCATTTTACGTCGGAATAGCATGTTTTCCATACCCGATTACGGTCCTGGAGGCCAGAATACTGGGAGATAGGTTTTGGCTCTAACAGCAATTTTCAGACGAAGGAAGGCTCTGATTTGAATTCTGCTTGCGACATTCAATCCTTATCGTCATTTTACGTCAGAATAGCATGTATTCCATACCCGATTACGGTCCTGGAGGCCAGAATACTGGGAGACAGGTTTTGGCTCTAACAGCAATTTTCAGATGAAGGAAGGCTCTAATTTTAATTCTGCATGCGGCATTCGATGCCTCTCGTCATTTTACGTCGGAATAGCACGGTTTCCACACCCGATTACGATCCTGGCAGCCTGAATACTGGAAGATAGCTTTTGGCTATAACAGCGGTTTTCGGACGAAGGTATTCACTGATTTGAATTCTGCTTGCGACATTCGATTCCTCTCGTCATTTTACGTCGGAATAGCATGTTTTCCACACCCGATTACGATCCTGGGAGCCAGATTACTGCAAGATAGGTTTTGGCTTTAATACCGATTTTCTGACGAAGGAAGGCTCTGATTTGAATTCTGCTTGCGGCATTCGATCCCTCTCGTCATTTTACATCGGAGTAGAATGTTTTCCACACCCGATTACGGTCCTGGAAGCCAGAATACTGGGAGATAGGTTTTGGATACAGGAGCGATTTTCTGACGAAGGCAGTCTCTGATTTGAATTCTGCTTGCGGCATTCGATTCCTCTCGTTATTTTACGTCGGAATAGCATGTTTTCCACACCCGATTACGATCCTGGCAGCCAGAATACTGGGAGATAGGTTTTGGCTATAACTGCGATTTTCTAACGAAGGCAGTCTCTGATTTGAATTCTGCTTACGGCATTCGATCCCTCTCGTCATTTTACGTCGGAATAACATGTTTTTCATACCCGATTACGGTCCTGGAAGCCAGAATACTGGGAGATAGGTTTTGGATACAGGAGCGATTTTCTGACGAAGGCAGTCTCTGATTTGAATTCTGCTTGCGGCATTCGATTCCTCTCGTCATTTTTCGTCGGAATAGCATGTTTTCCATACCCGATTACGGTCCTGATATCCAGAATACTGGGAGACAGGTTTTGGCTCTAACAGCGATTTTCAGACGAAAGAAGGCTCTGATTTTGAATTCTGCTTGCGACATTCGATTCCTCTCGTCATTTTACGTCGGAATAGCATGTTTTCCACACCCGGTTACGGTCCTGACAGCCAGAATACTGGGAGATAGGTTTTGGCTCTAACAGCGATTTTCAGACGAAAGAAGGCTCTGATTTTGAATTCTGCTTGCGACATTCGATTCCTCTCGTCGTTTTACGTCGGAATAGCATGTTTTCCACACCCGATTACGGTCCTGATATCCAGAATACTGGGAGACAGGTTTTGGCTCTAACAGCAATTTTCAGACGAAGGAAGGCTCTGATTTTAATTCTGCTTGCGGCATTCGATTCCTCTCGTCATTTTCCGTCGGAATAGCATGTTTTCCACACCCGATTACGGTCCTCGAAGCCAGAATACTGGGAGATAGGTTTTGGCTATAACAGCGATTTTCGGACGAAGGCAGGCTCTGATTTGAATTCTGCTTGCGACATTCGATTCCTCTCGTTATTTTACGTCGGAATAGCATGTTTTCCACACCCGATTACGGTCCTGGAAGCCAGAATACTGGGAGATAGGTTTTGGATACAGGAGCAATTTTCTGATGAAGGCAGTCTCTGATTTGAATTCTGCTTGCGGCATTCGATTCCTCTCGTCATTTTACGTCGGAATAGCATGTTTTCCACACCCGATTACGATCCTGGGAGCCAGATTACTCCAAGATAGGTTTTGGCTATAACAGCGATTTCTGACGAAGGTATTCACTGATTTGAATTCTGCTTCCGGCATTCGATTCCACTCGTCATTTTACGTCGGAATAGCACGGTTTCCACACCCGATTACGGTCCTGGAAGCCAGAATACTGGAAGATAGCTTTTGGCTATAACAGCGGTTTTCTGACGAAGGAACGATCTGATTTGAATTCTGCTTGCGACATTCGATTCCTCTCGTCATTTTACGTCGGAATAGCATGTTTTCCACACCCGATTACGCTCCTGGGAGCCAGATTACTTCAAGGTAGGTTTTGGCTTTAATACCGATTTTCTGACGAAGGCAGTCTCTGATTTGAATTCTGCATGCGGCATTCGATTCCTCTCGTCATTTTACGTCGGAATAGCATGTTTTCCACACCCGATTACGATCCTGGGAGCCAGATTACTCCAAGATAGGTTTTGGATTTAATACCGATTTTCTGACGAAGGAAGGCTCTGATTTGAATTCTGCTTGCGGCATTCGATCCCTCTCGCCATTTTACGTCGGAATAGCGCGTTTTCCACTACCCATTACGATCCTGGGAGCCAGATTACTGCAAGATAGGTTTTGGCTCTAACAGCAATTTTCAGACGAAGGAAGGCTCTGATTTGAATTCTGCTTGCGGCATTCGATTCCTCTCTTCATTTTACGCCGGAATAGCATGTTTTCCACTCCCGATTGCGATCCTGGCAACCTGAATACTGGGAGATAGGTTTTGGCTCTAACAGCGATTTTCAGACGAAGGAATGCTCTGATTTGAATTCTGCTTGCGACATTCGATTCCTCTCGTTATTTTACGTAGGAATAGCATGTTTTCCACACCCGATTACGCTCCTCGAAGCCAGAATACTGGGAGATAGGTTGTGGCTATAACAGCGAGTTTCTGACGAAGGAATGCTCTGATTTGAATACTGCTTGCGACATTGGATTCCTCTCGTCATTTTACGTCGGAATAGCGCGTTTTGCACTATCCATTACTATCCTGGGAGCCAGATTACTGCAAGATAGGTTTTGGCAATAACAGCGATTTTCTGACGAAGGAAGGCTCTGATTTGAATTCTGCTTGCGGCATTCGATTCCTCTCGTCATTTTCCGTCGGAATAGCATGTTTTCCACACCCGATTACGGTCCTGGAAGCCAGAATACTGGGAGATAGGTTTTGGCTACAACAGCGATTTTCGGACGAAGGCAGGCTCTGATTTGAATTCTGCTTGCGACATTCGATTCCTCTCGTCATTTTCAGTCGGAATAGCATGTTTTCCACATCCGATTACGATCCTGGCAGCCTGAATACTGGGAGATAGGTTTTGGCTATAACAGCGAGTTTCTGACGAAGGAAGGCTCTGATTTGAATTCTGCTTGCGACATTCGATCCCTCGCGTCATTTTACGTCGGAATAGCATGTTTTCCACTCCCGATTGCGATCCTGGCAGCCTGAATACTGGGGGATAGGTTTTGGCTATAACAGCGAGTTTCTGACGAAGGAATGCTCTGATTTGAATTCTGCTTGCGACATTCGATTCCTCTCGTCATTTTAAGTCGGAATAGCATGTTTTCCACATCCGATTACGATCCTGGCAGCCTGAATACTGGGAGATAGGTTTTGGCTATAACAGCGAGTTTCTGACGAAGGAAGGCTCTGATTTGAATTCTGCTTGCGACATTCGATCCCTCGCGTCATTTTACGTCGGAATAGCACGTTTTCCACTCCCGATTACGATCCTGGCAGCCTGAATACTGGGGGATAGGTTTTGGCTATAACAGCGAGTTTCTGACGAAGGAATGCTCTGATTTGAATACTGCTTGCGACATTCGATTCCTCTCGTCATTTTACGTCGGAATAGCATGTTTTCCGCACCCGATTACGGTCCTCGAAGCCAGAATACTGGGAGATAGATTTTGGCTATAACAGCGATTTTCTGACGAAGGGAGGCTCTGATTTGAATTCTGCTGGCGACATTCGATTCCTCTCGTCATTTTAAGTCGGAATAGCGCGTCTTCCACTACCCATTACTATCCTGGGAGCCAGATTACTGCAAGATAGGTTTTGGCTCTAATAGCGATTTTCAGACGAAGGAAGGCTCTGATTTGAATTCTGCTTGCGACATTCAATCCCTCTCGTCATTTTACGTCGGAATAGCATGTTTTCCTCACCCGATTACGATCCTGGGAGCCAGATTACTCCAAGATAGGTTTTGGCTATAACAGCGATTTCTGACGAAGGTATTCACTGATTTGAATTCTGCTTGCGGCATTCGATTCCACTCGTCATTTTACGTCGGAATAGCACGGTTTCCACACCCGATTACGGTCCTGGAAGCCAGAATACTGGAAGATAGCTTTTGGCTATAACAGCGGTTTTCTGACGAAGGAACGATCTGATTTGAATTCTGCTTGCGACATTCGATTCCTCTCGTCATTTTACGTCGGAATAGCATGTTTTCCGCACCCGATTACGGTCCTCGAAGCCAGAATACTGGGAGATAGATTTTGGCTATAACAGCGATTTTCTGACGAAGGGAGGCTCTGATTTGAATTCTGCTGGCGACATTCGATTCCTCTCGTCATTTTAAGTCGGAATAGCGCGTCTTCCACTACCCATTACTATCCTGGGAGCCAGATTACTGCAAGATAGGTTTTGGCTCTAATAGCGATTTTCAGACGAAGGAAGGCTCTGATTTGAATTCTGCTTGCGGCATTCGATTCCACTCGTCATTTTACGTCGGAATAGCACGGTTTCCACACCCGATTACGGTCCTGGAAGCCAGAATACTGGAAGATAGATTTTGGCTATAACAGCGATTTTCTGACGAAGGGAGGCTCTGATTTGAATTCTGCTTGCGACATTCGATCCCTCGCGTCATTTTACGTCGGAATAGCATGTTTTCCACTCTCGATTGCAATCCTGGCAGCCTTAATACTGGGAGATACGTTTTGGATACAGGAGCGATTTTCTGACGAAGGAAGGCTCTGATTTGAATTCTGCTTGCGGCATTCGATTCCTCTCTTCATTTTACGCCGGAGTAGCACGTTTTCCTCTACCCATTACGATCCTGGAAGCGAGATTACTGCAAGATAGGTTTTGGTTATAACAGCGATTTTCGGACGAAGGCAGGCTCTGATTTGAATTCTGCTTGCGACATTCGATTCCTCTCGTCATTTTAAGTCGGAATAGCATGTTTTCCACATCCGATTACGATCCTGGCAGCCTGAATACTGGGAGATAGGTTTTGGCTATAACAGCGAGTTTCTGACGAAGGAAGGCTCTGATTTGAATTCTGCTTGCGACATTCGATCCCTCGCGTCATTTTACGTCGGAATAGCATGTTTTCCACTCCCGATTGCGATCCTGGCAGCCTGAATACTGGGGGATAGGTTTTGGCTATAACAGCGTGTTTCTGACGAAGGAATGCTCTGATTTGAATACTGCTTGCGACATTCGATTCCTCTCGTCATTTTACGTCGGAATAGCATGTTTTCCGCACCCGATTACGGTCCTCGAAGCCAGAATACTGGGAGATAGATTTTGGCTATAACAGCGATTTTCTGACGAAGGGAGGCTCTGATTTGAATTCTGCTGGCGACATTCGATTCCTCTCGTCATTTTAAGTCGGAATAGCGCGTCTTCCACTACCCATTACTATCCTGGGAGCCAGATTACTGCAAGATAGGTTTTGGCTCTAATAGCGATTTTCAGACGAAGGAAGGCTCTGATTTGAATTCTGCTTGCGGCATTCGATTCCTCTCGTCATTTTACGTCGGAATATCATGTTTTCCACTCCCGATTACGATCCTGGGAGCCAGATTACTCCAAGATAGGTTTTGGCTATAACAGCGATTTCTGACGAAGGTATTCACTGATTTGAATTCTGCTTGCGGCATTCGATTCCACTCGTCATTTTACGTCGGAATAGCACGGTTTCCACACTCGATTACGGTCCTGGAAGCCAGAATACTGGAAGATAGCTTTTGGCTATAACAGCGGTTTTCTGACGAAGGAACGATCTGATTTGAATTCTGCTTGCGACATTCAATCCCTCTCATTTTACGTCGGAATAGCATGTTTTCCATACCCGATTACGGTCCTGGAGGCCAGAATACTGGGAGATAGGTTTTGGCTCTAACAGCAATTTTCAGACGAAGGAAGGCTCTGATTTTAATTCTGCTTGCGGCATTCGATTCCTCTCGTCATTTTCCGTCGGAATAGCATGTTTTCCACATCCGATTACGGTCCTCGAAGCCAGAATACTGGGAGATAGGTTTTGGCTATAACAGCGATTTTCGGACGAAGGCAGGCTCTGATTTGAATTCTGCTTGCGACATTCGATTCCTCTCGTTATTTTACTTCGGAATAGCATGTTTTCCACACCCGATTACGCTCCTCGAAGCGAGAATACTGGGAGATAGGTTGTGGCTATAACAGCGAGTTTCTGACGAAGGAATGCTCTGATTTGAATACTGCTTGCGACATTCGATTCCTCTCGTCATTTTACGTCGGAATAGCGCGTTTTGCACTATCCATTACTATCCTGGGAGCCAGATTACTGCAAGATAGGTTTTGGCAATAACAGCGATTTTCTGACGAAGGAAGGCTCTGATTTTAATTCTGCTTGCGGCATTCGATTCCTCTCGTCATTTTCCGTTGGAATAGCATGTTTTCCACACCCGATTACGGTCCTCGAAGCCAGAATACTGGGAGATAGGTTTTGGCTATAACAGCGATTTTCGGACGAAGGCAGGCTCTGATTTGAATTCTGCTTGCGACATTCGATTCCTCTCGTCATTTTAAGTCGGAATAGCATGTTTTCCACATCCGATTACGATCCTGGCAGCCTGAATACTGGGAGATAGGTTTTGGCTATAACAGCGAGTTTCTGACGAAGGAAGGCTCTGATTTGAATTCTGCTTGCGACATTCGATTCCTCTCGTTATTTTACGTCGGAATAGCATGTTTTCCACACCCGATTACGCTCCTCGAAGCCAGAATACTGGGAGATAGGTTGTGGCTATAACAGCGAGTTTCTGACGAAGGAATGCTCTGATTTGAATACTGCTTGCGACATTCGATTCCTCTCGTCATTTTACGTCGGAATAGCATGTTTTCCGCACCCGATTACGGTCCTCGAAGCCAGAATACTGGGAGATAGATTTTGGCTATAACAGCGATTTTCTGACGAAGGGAGGCTCTGATTTGAATTCTGCTGGCGACATTCGATTCCTCTCGTCATTTTAAGTCGGAATAGCGCGTCTTCCACTACCCATTACTATCCTGGGAGCCAGATTACTGCAAGATAGGTTTTGGCTCTAATAGCGATTTTCAGACGAAGGAAGGCTCTGATTTGAATTCTGCTTGCGGCATTCGATTCCTCTCGTCATTTTACGTCGGAATATCATGTTTTCCACACCCGATTACGATCCTGGGAGCCAGATTACTCCAAGATAGGTTTTGGCTATAACAGCGATTTCTGACGAAGGTATTCACTGATTTGAATTCTGCTTGCGGCATTCGATTCCACTCGTCATTTTACGTCGGAATAGCACGGTTTCCACACCCGATTACGGTCCTGCAAGCCAGAATACTGGAAGATAGCTTTTGGCTATAACAGCGGTTTTCTGACGAAGGAACGATCTGATTTGAATTCTGCTTGCGACATTCAATCCCTCTCGTCATTTTACGTCGGAATAGCATGTTTTCCATACCCGATTACGGTCCTGGAGGCCAGAATACTGGGAGATAGGTTGTGGCTATAACAGCGAGTTTCTGACGAAGGAATGCTCTGATTTGAATACTGCTTGCGACATTCGATTCCTCTCGTCATTTTACGTCGGAATAGCGCGTTTTGCACTATCCATTACTATCCTGGGAGCCAGATTACTGCAAGATAGGTTTTGGCAATAACAGCGATTTTCTGACGAAGGAAGGCTCTGATTTTAATTCTGCTTGCGGCATTCGATTCCTCTCGTCATTTTCCGTCGGAATAGCATGTTTTCCACACCCGATTACGGTCCTCGAAGCCAGAATACTGGGAGATAGGTTGTGGCTATAACAGCGAGGTTCTGACGAAGGAATGCTCTGATTTGAATACTGCTTGCGACATTCGATTCCTCTCGTCATTTTACGTCGGAATAGCGCGTTTTGCACTATCCATTACTATCCTGGGAGCCAGATTACTGCAAGATAGGTTTTGGCTATAACAGCGATTTTCTGACGAAGGCAGGCTCTGATTTGAATTCTGCTTGCGACATTCGATTCCTCTCTTCATTTTACGCCGGAATCGCATGTTTTCCACATCCGATTACGATCCTGGGAGCCAGATTACTGCAAGATAGGTTTTGGCTCTAATAGCCATTTTCAGACGAAGGAATGCTCTGATTTGAATTCTGCTTACGGTATTCGATTCCTCTCGTCATTTTACGTCGGAATAGCGCGTCCTGCACTACCCATTACGATCCTGGGAGCCAGATTACTGCAAGATAGGTTTTGGCTATAACAGCGATTTTCTGACGAAAGAAGGCTCTGACTTGAATTCTGCTTGCGGCATTCGATCCCTCTCGTTATTTTACGTTGGAATAGCATATTTTCCGCACCCGATTACGGTCCTCGAAGCCAGAATACTGGGAGATAGGTTTTGGCTATAACAGCGATTTTCTGACGAAGGAAGGCTCTGATTTGAATTCTGCTTGCGACATTCGATTCCTCTCGTCATTTTACGTCGGAATAGCGCGTCTTCCACTACCTATTACTATCCTGGGAGCCAGATTACTGGGAGATAGGTTTTGGCTATAACAGCGAGTTTCTGACGAAGGAAGGCTCTGATTTGAATTCTGCTTGCGACATTCGATTCCTCTCGTCATTTTAAGTCGGAATAGCATGTTTTCCACATCCGATTACGATCCTGGCAGCCTGAATACTGGGAGATAGGTTTTGGCTATAACAGCGAGTTTCTGACGAAGGAAGGCTCTGATTTGAATTCTGCTTGCGACATTCGATCCCTCTCGTCATTTTACGTCGGAATAGCATGTTTTCCACACCCGATTACGGTCCTCGAAGCCAGAATACTGGGAGATAGGTTTTGGCTATAACAGCGATTTTCGGACGAAGGCAGGCTCTGATTTGAATTCTGCTTGCGACATTCGATTCCTATCGTCATTTTACGTCGGAATAGCATGTTTTCCACATCCGATTACGATCCTGGGAGCCAGATTACTGCAAGATAGGTTTTGGCTCTAATAGCCATTTTCTGACGAAGGAATGCTCTGATTTGAATTCTGCTTACGGTATTCGATTCCTGTCGTCATTTTACGTCGGAATAGCGCGTCCTCCACTACCCATTACGATCCTGGGAGCCAGAATACTGGGAGATAGGTTTTGGCTATAACAGCGATTTTCTGACGAAGGGAGGCTCTGATTTGAATTCTGCTTGCGACATTCGATCCCTCGCGTCATTTTACGTCGGAATAGCATGTTTTCCACTCTCGATTGCGATCCTGGCAGCCTTAATACTGGGAGATACGTTTTGGATACAGGAGCGATTTTCTGACGAAGGAAGGCTCTGATTTGAATTCTGCTTGCGGCATTCGATTCCTCTCTTCATTTTACGCCGGAGTAGCACGTTTTCCTCTACCCATTACGATCCTGGAAGCGAGATTACTGCAAGATAGGTTTTGGCTATAACAGCGAGTTTCTGACGAAGGAATGCTCTGATTTGAATACTGCTTGCGACATTCGATTCCTCTCGTCATTTTACGTCGGAATAGCATGTTTTCCGCACCCGATTACGGTCCTCGAAGCCAGAATACTGGGAGATAGGTTTTGGCTATAACAGCGAGTTTCTGACGAAGGAAGGCTCTGATTTGAATTCTGCTTGCGACATTCGATTCCTCTCGTCATTTTAAGTCGGAATAGCATGTTTTCCACATCCGATTACGATCCTGGCAGCCTGAATACTGGGAGATAGGTTTTGGCTATAACAGCGACTTTATGACGAAGGAAGGCTCTGATTTGAATTCTGCTTGCGACATTCGATCCCTCTCGTCATTTTACGTCGGAATAGCATGTTTTCCACACCCGATTACGGTCCTCGAAGCCAGAATACTGGGAGATAGGTTTTGGCTATAACAGCGATTTTCGGACGAAGGCAGGCTCTGATTTGAATTCTGCTTGCGACATTCGATTCCTATCGTCATTTTACGTCGGAATAGCATGTTTTCCACATCCGAATACGATCCTGGGAGCCAGATTACTGCAAGATAGGTTTTGGCTCTAATAGCCATTTTCTGACGAAGGAAGGCTCTGATTTGAATTCTGCTTGCGGCGTTCGATTCCTCTCTTCATTTTACGCCGGAGTAGCACGTTTTCCTCTACCCATTACGATCCTGGAAGCGAGATTACTGCAAGATAGGTTTTGGCTATAACAGCGATTTTCTGACGAAGGAAGGCTCTGATTTGAATTCTGCTTGCGACATTCGATTCCTATCGTCATTTTACGTCGGAATAGCATGTTTTCCACATCCGATTACGATCCTGGGAGCCAGATTACTGCAAGATAGGTTTTGGCTCTAATAGCCATTTTCTGACGAAGGAAGGCTCTGATTTGAATTCTGCTTGCGGCATTCGATTCCTCTCTTCATTTTACGCCGGAGTAGCACGTTTTCCTCTACCCATTACGATCCTGGAAGCGAGATTACTGCAAGATAGGTTTTGGCTATAACAGCGATTTTCGGACGAAGGCAGGCTCTGATTTGAATTCTGCTTGCGACATTCAATCCCTCTCGTCATTTTACGTCGGAATAGCATGTTTTCCACACCCGATTACGGTCCTGGAAGCCTGAATACTGGGAGATAGGTTTTGGCTATAACAGCGATTCTCGGACGAAGGCAGGCTCTGATTTGAATTCTGCTTGCGACATTCGATTCCTATCGTCATTTTACGTCGGAATAGCATGTTTTCCACATCCGATTACGATCCTGGGAGCCAGATTACTTCAAGGTAGGTTTTGGCTTTAATACCGATTTTCTGACGAAGGCAGTCTCTGATTTGAATTCTGCATGCGGCATTCGATTCCTCTCGTCATTTTACGTCGGAATAGCATGTTTTCCACACCCGATTACGATCCTGGGAGCCAGATTACTTCAAGGTAGGTTTTGGCTTTAATACCGATTTTCTGACGAAGGCAGTCTCTGATTTGAATTCTGCTTGCGGCATTCGATTCCTCTCGTCATTTTACGTCGGAATAGCATGTTTTCCACACCCGATTACGATCCTGGGAGCCAGATTACTGCAAGATAGGTTTTGGCTATAACAGCGATTTCTGACGAAGGTATTCACTGATTTGAATTCTGCTTGCGGCATTCGATTCCACTCGTCATTTTACGTCGGAATAGCACGGTTTCCACACCCGATTACGGTCCTGGAAGCCAGAATACTGGAAGATAGCTTTTGGCTATAACAGCGGATTTCTGACGAAGGAACGATCTGATTTGAATTCTGCTTGCGACATTCAATCCCTCTCGTCATTTTACGTCGGAATAGCATGTTTTCCATACCCGATTACGGTCCTGGAGGCCAGAATACCTGGAGATAGGTTTTGGCTCTAACAGCAATTTTCAGACGAAGGAAGGCTCTGATTTGAATTCTGCTTTCGGCATTCGATTCCTCTCTTCATTTTACGCCGGAATAGCATGTTTTCCACTCCCGATTGCGATCCTGGCAGCCTGAATACTGGGGGATAGGTTTTGGCTATAACAGCGAGTTTCTGACGAAGGAATGCTCTGATTTGAATACTGCTTGCGACATTCGATTCCTCTCGTCATTTTACGTCGGAATAGCATGTTTTCCGCACCCGATTACGGTCCTCGAAGCCAGAATACTGGGAGATAGATTTTGGCTATAACAGCGATTTTCTGACGAAGGGAGGCTCTGATTTGAATTCTGCTTGCGACATTCGATTCCTCTCGTCATTTTAAGTCGGAATAGCGCGTCTTCCACTACCCATTACTATCCTGGGAGCCAGATTACTGCAAGATAGGTTTTGGCTCTAATAGCGATTTTCTGACGAAGGAAGGCTCTGATTTGAATTCTGCTTGCGACATTCGATCCCTCTCGTCATTTTACGTCGGAATAGCATGTTTTCCACACCCGATTGCGATCCTGGCAGCCTGAATACTGGGGGATAGGTTTTGGCTATAACAGCGAGTTTCTGACGAAGGAATGCTCTGATTTGAATACTGCTTGCGACATTCGATTCCTCTCGTCATTTTACGTCGGAATAGCATGTTTTCCGCACCCGATTACGGTCCTCGAAGCCAGAATACTGGGAGATAGGTTTTGGCTATAACAGCGAGTTTCTGACGAAGGAAGGCTCTGATTTGAATTCTGCTTGCGACATTCGATTCCTCTCGTCATTTTAAGTCGGAATAGCATGTTTTCCACATCCGATTACGATCCTGGCAGCCTGAATACTGGGAGATAGGTTTTGGCTATAACAGCGAGTTTCTGACGAAGGAAGGCTCTGATTTGAATTCTGCTTGCGACATTCGATCCCTCTCGTCATTTTACGTCGGAATAGCATGTTTTCCACACCCGATTACGGTCCTCGAAGCCAGAATACTGGGAGATAGGTTTTGGCTATAACAGCGATTTTCGGACGAAGGCAGGCTCTGATTTGAATTCTGCTTGCGACATTCGATTCCTATCGTCATTTTACGTCGGAATAGCATGTTTTCCACATCCGAATACGATCCTGGGAGCCAGATTACTGCAAGATAGGTTTTGGCTCTAATAGCCATTTTCTGACGAAGGAAGGCTCTGATTTGAATTCTGCTTGCGGCGTTCGATTCCTCTCTTCATTTTACGCCGGAGTAGCACGTTTTCCTCTACCCATTACGATCCTGGAAGCGAGATTACTGCAAGATAGGTTTTGGCTATAACAGCGATTTTCTGACGAAGGAAGGCTCTGATTTGAATTCTGCTTGCGACATTCGATTCCTCTCGTCATTTTACGTCGGAATAGCATGTTTTCCACATCCGATTACGATCCTGGGAGCCAGATTACTGCAAGATAGGTTTTGGCTCTAATAGCCATTTTCTGACGAAGGAAGGCTCTGATTTGAATTCTGCTTGCGGCATTCGATTCCTCTCTTCATTTTACGCCGGAGTAGCACGTTTTCCTCTACCCATTACGATCCTGGAAGCGAGATTACTGCAAGATAGGTTTTGGCTATAACAGCGATTTTCGGACGAAGGCAGGCTCTGATTTGAATTCTGCTTGCGACATTCGATTCCTCTCGTCATTTTAAGTCGGAATAGCATGTTTTCCACATCCGATTACGATCCTGGCAGCCTGAATACTGGAAGATAGGTTTTGGCTATAACAGCGAGTTTCTGACGAAGGAAGGCTCTGATTTGAATTCTGCTTGCGACATTCAATCCCTCTCGTCATTTTACGTCGGAATAGCATGTTTTCCACACCCGATTACGGTCCTGGAAGCCTGAATACTGGGAGATAGGTTTTGGCTATAACAGCGATTCTCGGACGAAGGCAGGCTCTGATTTGAATTCTGCTTGCGACATTCGATTCCTATCGTCATTTTACGTCGGAATAGCATGTTTTCCACATCCGATTACGATCCTGGGAGCCAGATTACTTCAAGGTAGGTTTTGGCTTTAATACCGATTTTCTGACGAAGGCAGTCTCTGATTTGAATTCTGCATGCGGCATTCGATTCCTCTCGTCATTTTACGTCGGAATAGCATGTTTTCCACACCCGATTACGATCCTGGGAGCCAGATTACTTCAAGGTAGGTTTTGGCTTTAATACCGATTTTCTGACGAAGGCAGTCTCTGATTTGAATTCTGCATGCGGCATTCGATTCCTCTCGTCATTTTACGTCGGAATAGCATGTTTTCCACACCCGATTACGATCCTGGGAGCCAGATTACTCCAAGATAGGTTTTGGATTTAATACCGATTTTCTGACGAAGGAAGGCTCTGATTTGAATTCTGCTTGCGGCATTCGATCCCTCTCGCCATTTTACGTCGGAATAGCGCGTTTTCCACTACCCATTACGATCCTGGGAGCCAGATTACTGCAAGATAGGTTTTGGCTATAACAGCGATTTCTGACGAAGGTATTCACTGATTTGAATTCTGCTTGCGGCATTCGATTCCACTCGTCATTTTACGTCGGAATAGCACGGTTTCCACACCCGATTACGGTCCTGGAAGCCAGAATACTGGAAGATAGCTTTTGGCTATAACAGCGGATTTCTGACGAAGGAACGATCTGATTTGAATTCTGCTTGCGACATTCAATCCCTCTCGTCATTTTACGTCGGAATAGCATGTTTTCCATACCCGATTACGGTCCTGGAGGCCAGAATACCTGGAGATAGGTTTTGGCTCTAACAGCAATTTTCAGACGAAGGAAGGCTCTGATTTGAATTCTGCTTTCGGCATTCGATTCCTCTCTTCATTTTACGCCGTAATAGCATGTTTTCCACTCCCGATTGCGATCCTGGCAACCTGAATACTGGGAGATAGGTTTTGGCTCTAACAGCGATTTTCAGACGAAGGAATGCTCTGATTTGAATTCTGCTTGCGACATTCGATTCCTCTCGTTATTTTACGTCGGAATAGCATGTTTTCCACACCCGATTACGCTCCTCGAAGCCAGAATACTGGGAGATAGGTTGTGGCTATAACAGCGAGTTTCTGACGAAGGAATGCTGTGATTTGAATACTGCTTGCGACATTCGATTCCTCTCGTCATTTTACGTCGGAATAGCGCGTTTTGCACTATCCATTACTATCCTGGGAGCCAGATTACTGCAAGATAGGTTTTGGCAATAACAGCGATTTTCTGACGAAGGAAGGCTCTGATTTGAATTCTGCTTGCGACATTCAATCCCTCTTGTCATTTTACGTCGGAATAGCATGTTTTCCACACCCGATTACGGTCCTGGAAGCCAGAATACTGGGAGATAGGTTTTGGATAAAGGAGCAATTTTCTGAAGAAGGCAGTCGCTGATTTGAATTCTGCTTGCGGCATTCGATTCCTCTCGTCATTTTACGTCGGAATAGCATGTTTTCCACACCCGATTACGATCCTGGGAGCCAGATTACTCCAAGATAGGTTTTGGCTATAACAGCGATTTCTGACGAAGGTATTCACTGATTTGAATTCTGCTTGCGGCATTCGATTCCACTCGTCATTTTACGTCGGAATAGCACGGTTTCCACACCCGATTACGGTCCTGGAAGCCAGAATACTGGAAGATAGCTTTTGGCTATAACAGCGGTTTTCTGACGAAGGAACGATCTGATTTGAATTCTGCTTGCGACATTCAATCCCTCTCGTCATTTTACGTCGGAATAGCATGTTTTCCATACCCGATTACGGTCCTGGAGGCCAGAATACTGGGAGATAGGTTTTGGCTCTAACAGCAATTTTCAGACGAAGGAAGGCTCTGATTTTAATTCTGCTTGCGGCATTCGATTCCTCTCGTCATTTTCCGTCGGAATAGCATGTTTTCCACACCCGATTACGGTCCTCGAAGCCAGAATACTGGGAGATAGGTTTTGGCTATAACAGCGATTTTCGGACGAAGGCAGGCTCTGATTTGAATTCTGCTTGCGACATTCGATTCCTCTCGTCATTTTACGTCGGAATAGCATGTTTTCCACACCCGATTACGGTCCTGGAAGCCAGAATACTGGGAGATAGGTTTTGGATACAGGAGCAATTTTCTGACGAAGGCAGTCTCTGATTTGAATTCTGCTTGCGGCATTCGATTCCTCTCGTCATTTTACGTCGGAATAGCATGTTTTCCACACCCGATTACGATCCTGGGAGCCAGATTACTCCAAGATAGGTTTTGGCTATAACAGCGATTTCTGACGAAGGTATTCACTGATTTGAATTCTGCTTCCGGCATTCGATTCCACTCGTCATTTTACGTCGGAATAGCACGGTTTCCACACCCGATTACGGTCCTGGAAGCCAGAATACTGGAAGATAGCTTTTGGCTATAACAGCGGTTTTCAGACGAAGGAAGGCTCTGATTTTAATTCTGCTTGCGGCATTCGATTCCTCTCGTCATTTTCCGTCGGAATAGCATGTTTTCCACACCCGATTACGGTCCTCGAAGCCAGAATACTGGGAGATAGGTTTTGGCTATAACAGCGATTTTCGGACGAAGGCAGGCTCTGATTTGAATTCTGCTTGCGACATTCGATTCCTCTCGTTATTTTACGTCGGAATAGCATGTTTTCCACACCCGATTACGCTCCTGGGAGCCAGAATACTGGAAGATAGCTTTTGGCTATAACAGCGGTTTTCTGACGAAGGAACGATCTGATTTGAATTCTGCTTGCGACATTCAATCCCTCTCGTCATTTTACGTCGGAATAGCATGTTTTCCATACCCGATCACGATCCTGGAGGCCAGAATACTGGGAGATAGGTTTTGGCTATAACAGCGAGTTTCTGACGAAGGAAGGCTCTGATTTGAATACTGCTTGCGACATTCGATTCCTCTCGTCATTTTACGTCGGAATAGCGCGTTTTGCACTATCCATTACTATCCTGGGAGCCAGATTACTGCAAGATAGGTTTTGGCAATAACAGCGATTTTCTGACGAAGGAAGGCTCTGATTTGAATTCTGCTTGCGACATTCAATCCCTCTTGTCATTTTACGTCGGAATAGCATGTTTTCAACACCCGATTACGGTCCTGGAAGCCAGAATACTGGGAGATAGGTTTTGGATACAGGAGCAATTTTCTGACGAAGGCAGTCTCTGATTTGAATTCTGCTTGCGGCATTCGATCCCTCTCGCCATTTTACGTCGGAATAGCGCGTTTTCCACTACCCATTACGATCCTGGGAGCCAGATTACTGCAAGATAGGTTTTGGCTATAACAGCGATTTCTGACGAAGGTATTCACTGATTTGAATTCTGCTTGCGGCATTCGATTCCACTCGTCATTTTACGTCGGAATAGCACGGTTTCCACACCCGATTACGATCCTGGGAGCCAGATTACTCCAAGATAGGTTTTGGATTTAATACCGATTTTCTGACGAAGGAAGGCTCTGATTTGAATTCTGCTTGCGGCATTCGATCCCTCTCGCCATTTTACGTCGGAATAGCGCGTTTTCCACTACCCATTACGATCCTGGGAGCCAGATTACTGCAAGATAGGTTTTGGCTATAACAGCGATTTCTGACGAAGGTATTCACTGATTTGAATTCTGCTTGCGGCATTCGATTCCACTCGTCATTTTACGTCGGAATAGCACGGTTTCCACACCCGATTACGGTCCTCGAAGCCAGAATACTGGGAGATAGATTTTGGCTATAACAGCGATTTTCTGACGAAGAAGGGCTCTGATTTGAATTCTGCTTGCGACATTCGATTCCTCTCGTCATTTTACGTCGGAATAGCATGTTTTCCACACCCGATTACGATTCTGGGAGCCAGATTACTTCAAGGTAGGTTTTGGCTTTAATACCGATTTTCTGACGAAGGCAGTCTCTGATTTGATTTCTGCTTGCGGCATTCGATTCCTCTCGTTATTTTACGTCGGAATAGCATGTTTTCCACACCCGATTACGATCCTGGCAGCCAGAATACTGGGAGATAGGTTTTGGCTATAACAGCGATTTTCTAACGAAGGCAGTCTCTGATTTGAATTCTGCTTCCGGCATTCGATCCCTCTCGTCATTTTACGTCGGAATAGCATGTTTTCCATACCCGATTACGATCCTGGGAGCCAGAATACTGGGAGATAGGTTTTGGATACAGGAGCAATTTTCTGACGAAGGCAGTCTCTGATTTGAATTCTGCTTGCGGCATTCGATTCCTCTCGTCATTTTACGTCGGAATAGCATGTTTTCCACACCCGATTACGATCCTGGGAGCCAGATTACTCCAAGATAGGTTTTGGATTAAATACCGATTTTCTGACGAAGGAAGGCTCTGATTTGAATTCTGCTTGCGGCATTCGATCCCTCTCGTCATTTTACGTCGGAATAGCACGTTTTCCACTACCCATTACGATCCTGGGAGCCAGATTACTGCAAGATAGGTTTTGGCTATAACAGCGGCATTCTGACGAAGGAGGGCTCTGATTTGAATTCTGCTTGCGACATTCGATTCCTCTCGTCATTTTACGTCGGAATAGCATGTTTTCCACACCCGATTACGATCCTGGGAGCCAGATTACTTCAAGGTAGGTTTTGGCTTTAATACCGATTTTCTGACGAAGGCAGTCTCTGATTTGAATTCTGCTTGCGGCATTCGATTCCTCTCGTCATTTTACGTCGGAATAGCATGTTTTCCACACCCGATTACGGTCCTCGAAGCCAGAATACTGGGAGATAGCTTTTGGCTATAACTGCGGTTTTCTAACGAAGGAAGGCTCTGATTTGAATTCTGCTTGCGACATTCAATCCCTCTCGTCATTTTACGTCGGAATAGCATGTTTTCCACACCCGATTACGGTCCTGGAAGCCAGAATACTGGGAGATAGGTTTTGGATACAGGAGCGATTTTCTGACGAAGGCAGTCTCTGATTTGAATTCTGCTTGCGGCATTCGATTCCTCTCGTCATTTTACGTCGGAATAGCATGTTTTCCACACCCGATTACGATCCTGGGAGCCAGATTACTTCAAGGTAGGTTTTGGCTTTAATACCGATTTTCTGACGAAGGCAGTCTCTGATTTGAATTCTGCTTGCGACATTCAATCCCTCTCGTCATTTTACGTCGGAATGACATGTTTTCCATACCCGATTACGGTCCTGGAAGCCAGAATACTGGGAGATAGCTTTTGGCTATAACAGTGGTTTTCGGACGAAGGTATTCACTGATTTGAATTCTGCTTGCGACATTCGATTCCTCTCGTCATTTTACGTCGGAATAGCATGTTTTCCACACCCGATTACGATCCTGGGAGCCAGATTACTCCAAGATAGGTTTTGGCTTTAATACCGATTTTCTGACGAAGGAACGATCTGATTTGAATTCTGCTTGCGACATTCAATCCCTCTCGTCATTTTACGTCGGAATAGCATGTTTTCCATACCCGATTACGGTCCTGGAGGCCAGAATACTGGGAGATAGGTTTTGGCTCTAACAGCAATTTTCAGACGAAGGAAGGCTCTGATTTGAATTCTGCTTGCGACATTCAATCCTTATCGTCATTTTACGTCAGAATAGCATGTATTCCATACCCGATTACGGTCCTGGAGGCCAGAATACTGGGAGACAGGTTTTGGCTCTAACAGCAATTTTCAGATGAAGGAAGGCTCTAATTTTAATTCTGCTTGCGGCATTCGATGCCTCTCGTCATTTTACGTCGGAATAGCACGGTTTCCACACCCGATTACGATCCTGGCAGCCTGAATACTGGAAGATAGCTTTTGGCTATAACAGCGGTTTTCGGACGAAGGTATTCACTGATTTGAATTCTGCTTGCGACATTCGATTCCTCTCGTCATTTTACGTCGGAATAGCATGTTTTCCACACCCGATTACGATCCTGGGAGCCAGATTACTGCAAGATAGGTTTTGGCTTTAATACCGATTTTCTGACGAAGGAAGGCTCTGATTTGAATTCTGCTTGCGGCATTCGATCCCTCTCGTCATTTTACATCGGAGTAGAATGTTTTCCACACCCGATTACGGTCCTGGAAGCCAGAATACTGGGAGATAGGTTTTGGATACAGGAGCGATTTTCTGACGAAGGCAGTCTCTGATTTGAATTCTGCTTGCGGCATTCGATTCCTCTCGTTATTTTACGTCGGAATAGCATGTTTTCCACACCCGATTACGATCCTGGCAGCCAGAATACTGGGAGATAGGTTTTGGCTATAACTGCGATTTTCTAACGAAGGCAGTCTCTGATTTGAATTCTGCTTACGGCATTCGATCCCTCTCGTCATTTTACGTCGGAATAACATGTTTTTCATACCCGATTACGGTCCTGGAAGCCAGAATACTGGGAGATAGGTTTTGGATACAGGAGCGATTTTCTGACGAAGGCAGTCTCTGATTTGAATTCTGCTTGCGGCATTCGATTCCTCTCGTCATTTTTCGTCGGAATAGCATGTTTTCCATACCCGATTACGGTCCTGATATCCAGAATACTGGGAGACAGGTTTTGGCTCTAACAGCGATTTTCAGACGAAAGAAGGCTCTGATTTTGAATTCTGCTTGCGACATTCGATTCCTCTCGTCATTTTACGTCGGAATAGCATGTTTTCCACACCCGGTTACGGTCCTGACAGCCAGAATACTGGGAGATAGGTTTTGGCTCTAACAGCGATTTTCAGACGAAAGAAGGCTCTGATTTTGAATTCTGCTTGCGACATTCGATTCCTCTCGTCGTTTTACGTCGGAATAGCATGTTTTCCACACCCGATTACGATCCTGGGAGCCAGATTACTCCAAGATAGGTTTTGGCCTTAATACCGATTTTCTGACGAAGGCAGTCTCTGATTTGAATTCTGCTTGCGGCATTCGATTCCTCTCGTTATTATACGTCGGAATAGCATGTTTTCCACACCCGATTACGATCCTGGCAGCCAGAATACTGGGAGATAGGTTTTGGCTATAACACCGATTTTCTGACGAAGGCAGTCTCTGATTTCAATTCTGCTTCCGGCATTCGATCCCTCTCGTCATTTTACGTCGGAATAGCATGTTTTCCATACCCGATTACGGTCCTGGAAGCCAGAATACTGGGAGATAGGTTTTGGATACAGGAGCAATTTTCTGACGAAGGCAGTCTCTGATTTGAATTCTGCTTGCGGCATTCGATTCCTCTCGTCATTTTTCGTCGGAATAGCATGTTTTCCATACCCGATTACGGTCCTGATATCCAGAATACTGGGAGACAGGTTTTGGCTCTAACAGCGATTTTCAGACGAAAGAAGGCTCTGATTTTGAATTCTGCTTGCGACATTCGATTCCTCTCGTCATTTTACGTCGGAATAGCATGTTTTCCACACCCGGTTACGGTCCTGACAGCCAGAATACTGGGAGATAGGTTTTGGCTCTAACAGCGATTTTCAGACGAAAGAAGGCTCTGATTTTGAATTCTGCTTGCGACATTCGATTCCTCTCGTCGTTTTACGTCGGAATAGCATGTTTTCCACACCCGATTACGGCCCTGGAGGCCAGAATACCTGGAGATAGGTTTTGGCTCTAACAGCGATTTTCAGACGAAGGAATGCTCTGATTTGAATTCTGCTTGCGACATTCGATTCCTCTCGTCGTTTTACGTCGGAATAGCATGTTTTCCACACCCGATTACGATCCTGGGAGCCAGATTACTCCAAGATAGTTTTTGGCCTTAATACCGATTTTCTGACGAAGGCAGTCTCTGATTTGAATTCTGCTTGCGGCATTCGATTCCTCTCGTTATTATACGTCGGAATAGCATGTTTTCCACACCCGATTACGATCCTGGGAGCCAGATTACTGCAAGATAGGTTTTGGCTATAACAGCGATTTCTGACGAAGGTATTCACTGATTTGAATTCTGCTTGCGGCATTCGATTCCTCTCGTCATTTTACGTCGGAATAGCATGTTTTCCACACCCGATTACGATCCTGGGAGCCAGATTACTCCAAGATAGGTTTTGGATTTAATACCGATTTTCTGACGAAGGAAGGCTCTGATTTGAATTCTGCTTGCGGCATTCGATCCCTCTCGCCATTTTACGTCGGAATAGCGCGTTTTCCACTACCCATTACGATCCTGGGAGCCAGATTACTGCAAGATAGGTTTTGGCTATAACAGCGATTTCTGACGAAGGTATTCACTGATTTGAATTCTGCTTGCGGCATTCGATTCCACTCGTCATTTTACGTCGGAATAGCACGGTTTCCACACCCGATTACGGTCCTGGAAGCCAGAATACTGGAAGATAGCTTTTGGCTATAACAGCGGATTTCTGACGAAGGAACGATCTGATTTGAATTCTGCTTGCGACATTCAATCCCTCTCGTCATTTTACGTCGGAATAGCATGTTTTCCATACCCGATTACGGCCCTGGAGGCCAGAATACCTGGAGATAGGTTTTGGCTCTAACAGCGATTTTCAGACGAAGGAATGCTCTGATTTGAATTCTGCTTGCGACATTCGATTCCTCTCGTTATTTTACGTCGGAATAGCATGTTTTCCACACCCGATTACGCTCCTCGAAGCCAGAATACTGGGAGATAGGTTGTGGCTATAACAGCGAGTTTCTGACGAAGGAATGCTCTGATTTGAATACTGCTTGCGACATTCGATTCCTCTCGTCATTTTACGTCGGAATAGCGCGTTTTGCACTATCCATTACTATCCTGGGAGCCAGATTACTGCAAGATAGGTTTTGGCAATAACAGCGATTTTCTGACGAAGGAAGGCTCTGATTTGAATTCTGCTTGCGACATTCAATCCCTCTTGTCATTTTACGTCGGAATAGCATGTTTTCCACACCCGATTACGGTCCTGGAAGCCAGAATACTGGGAGATAGGTTTTGGATACAGGAGCAATTTTCTGAAGAAGGCAGTCGCTGATTTGAATTCTGCTTGCGGCATTCGATTCCTCTCGTCATTTTACGTCGGAATAGCATGTTTTCCACACCCGATTACGATCCTGGGAGCCAGATTACTCCAAGATAGGTTTTGGCTATAACAGCGATTTCTGACGAAGGTATTCACTGATTTGAATTCTGCTTGCGGCATTCGATTCCACTCGTCATTTTACGTCGGAATAGCACGGTTTCCACACCCGATTACGGTCCTGGAAGCCAGAATACTGGAAGATAGCTTTTGGCTATAACAGCGGTTTTCTGACGAAGGAACGATCTGATTTGAATTCTGCTTGCGACATTCAATCCCTCTCGTCATTTTACGTCGGAATAGCATGTTTTCCATACCCGATTACGGTCCTGGAGGCCAGAATACTGGGAGATAGGTTTTGGCTCTAACAGCAATTTTCAGACGAAGGAAGGCTCTGATTTTAATTCTGCTTGCGGCATTCGATTCCTCTCGTCATTTTCCGTCGGAATAGCATGTTTTCCACACCCGATTACGGTCCTCGAAGCCAGAATACTGGGAGATAGGTTTTGGCTATAACAGCGATTTTCGGACGAAGGCAGGCTCTGATTTGAATTCTGCTTGCGACATTCGATTCCTCTCGTTATTTTACGTCGGAATAGCATGTTTTCCACACCCGATTACGGTCCTGGAAGCCAGAATACTGGGAGATAGGTTTTGGATACAGGAGCAATTTTCTGATGAAGGCAGTCTCTGATTTGAATTCTGCTTGCGGCATTCGATTCCTCTCGTCATTTTACGTCGGAATAGCATGTTTTCCACACCCGATTACGATCCTGGGAGCCAGATTACTCCAAGATAGGTTTTGGCTATAACAGCGATTTCTGACGAAGGTATTCACTGATTTGAATTCTGCTTCCGGCATTCGATTCCACTCGTCATTTTACGTCGGAATAGCACGGTTTCCACACCCGATTACGGTCCTGGAAGCCAGAATACTGGAAGATAGCTTTTGGCTATAACAGCGGTTTTCAGACGAAGGAAGGCTCTGATTTTAATTCTGCTTGCGGCATTCGATTCCTCTCGTCATTTTCCGTCGGAATAGCATGTTTTCCACACCCGATTACGGTCCTCGAAGCCAGAATACTGGGAGATAGGTTTTGGCTATAACAGCGATTTTCGGACGAAGGCAGGCTCTGATTTGAATTCTGCTTGCGACATTCGATTCCTCTCGTTATTTTGCGTCGGAATAGCATGTTTTCCACACCCGATTACGCTCCTGGGAGCCAGATTACTTCAAGGTAGGTTTTGGCTTTAATACCGATTTTCTGACGAAGGCAGTCTCTGATTTGAATTCTGCTTGCGGCATTCGATTCCTCTCGTCATTTTACGTCGGAATAGCATGTTTTCCACACCCGATTACGATCCTGGGAGCCAGATTACTCCAAGATAGGTTTTGGATTTAATACCGATTTTCTGACGAAGGAAGGCTCTGATTTGAATTCTGCTTGCGGCATTCGATCCCTCTCGCCATTTTACGTCGGAATAGCGCGTTTTCCACTACCCATTACGATCCTGGGAGCCAGATTACTGCAAGTTAGGTTTTGGCTCTAACAGCAATTTTCAGACGAAGGAAGGCTCTGATTTGAATTCTGCTTGCGGCATTCGATTCCTCTCTTCATTTTACGCCGGAATAGCATGTTTTCCACTCCCGATTGCGATCCTGGCAACCTGAATACTGGGAGATAGGTTTTGGCTCTAACAGCGATTTTCAGACGAAGGAATGCTCTGATTTGAATTCTGCTTGCGACATTCGATTCCTCTCGTTATTTTACGTAGGAATAGCATGTTTTCCACACCCGATTACGCTCCTCGAAGCCAGAATACTGGGAGATAGGTTGTGGCTATAACAGCGAGTTTCTGACGAAGGAATGCTCTGATTTGAATACTGCTTGCGACATTGGATTCCTCTCGTCATTTTACGTCGGAATAGCGCGTTTTGCACTATCCATTACTATCCTGGGAGCCAGATTACTGCAAGATAGGTTTTGGCAATAACAGCGATTTTCTGACGAAGGAAGGCTCTGATTTGAATTCTGCTTGCGGCATTCGATTCCTCTCGTCATTTTACGTCGGAATAGCATGTTTTCCACACCCGATTACGGTCCTGGAAGCCAGAATACTGGGAGATAGGTTTTGGCTACAACAGCGATTTTCGGACGAAGGCAGGCTCTGATTTGAATTCTGCTTGCGACATTCGATTCCTCTCGTCATTTTCAGTCGGAATAGCATGTTTTCCACATCCGATTACGATCCTGGCAGCCTGAATACTGGGAGATAGGTTTTGGCTATAACAGCGATTTTCTGACGAAGGAAGGCTCTGATTTGAATTCTGCTTGCGACATTCGATCCCTCGCGTCATTTTACGTCGGAATAGCATGTTTTCCACTCCCGATTGCGATCCTGGCAGCCTGAATACTGGGGGATAGGTTTTGGCTATAACAGCGAGTTTCTGACGAAGGAATGCTCTGATTTGAATTCTGCTTGCGACATTCGATTCCTCTCGTCATTTTAAGTCGGAATAGCATGTTTTCCACATCCGATTACGATCCTGGCAGCCTGAATACTGGGAGATAGGTTTTGGCTATAACAGCGATTTTCTGACGAAGGAAGGCTCTGATTTGAATTCTGCTTGCGACATTCGATCCCTCGCGTCATTTTACGTCGGAATAGCACGTTTTCCACTCCCGATTACGATCCTGGCAGCCTGAATACTGGGGGATAGGTTTTGGCTATAACAGCGAGTTTCTGACGAAGGAATGCTCTGATTTGAATACTGCTTGCGACATTCGATTCCTCTCGTCATTTTACGTCGGAATAGCATGTTTTCCGCACCCGATTACGGTCCTCGAAGCCAGAATACTGGGAGATAGATTTTGGCTATAACAGCGATTTTCTGACGAAGGGAGGCTCTGATTTGAATTCTGCTGGCGACATTCGATTCCTCTCGTCATTTTAAGTCGGAATAGCGCGTCTTCCACTACCCATTACTATCCTGGGAGCCAGATTACTGCAAGATAGGTTTTGGCTCTAATAGCGATTTTCAGACGAAGGAAGGCTCTGATTTGAATTCTGCTTGCGACATTCAATCCCTCTCGTCATTTTACGTCGGAATAGCATGTTTTCCTCACCCGATTACGATCCTGGGAGCCAGATTACTCCAAGATAGGTTTTGGCTATAACAGCGATTTCTGACGAAGGTATTCACTGATTTGAATTCTGCTTGCGGCATTCGATTCCACTCGTCATTTTACGTCGGAATAGCACGGTTTCCACACCCGATTACGGTCCTGGAAGCCAGAATACTGGAAGATAGCTTTTGGCTATAACAGCGTGTTTCTGACGAAGGAATGCTCTGATTTGAATACTGCTTGCGACATTCGATTCCTCTCGTCATTTTACGTCGGAATAGCATGTTTTCCGCACCCGATTACGGTCCTCGAAGCCAGAATACTGGGAGATAGATTTTGGCTATAACAGCGATTTTCTGACGAAGGGAGGCTCTGATTTGAATTCTGCTGGCGACATTCGATTCCTCTCGTCATTTTAAGTCGGAATAGCGCGTCTTCCACTACCCATTACTATCCTGGGAGCCAGATTACTGCAAGATAGGTTTTGGCTCTAATAGCGATTTTCAGACGAAGGAAGGCTCTGATTTGAATTCTGCTTGCGGCATTCGATTCCTCTCGTCATTTTACGTCGGAATATCATGTTTTCCACTCCCGATTACGATCCTGTGAGCCAGAATACTGCAGGATAGGTTTTGGCTATAACAGCGATTTCTGACGAAGGTATTCACTGATTTGAATTCTGCTTGCGGCATTCGATTCCACTCGTCATTTTACGTCGGAATAGCACGGTTTCCACACCCGATTACGGTCCTGGAAGCCAGAATACTGGAAGATAGCTTTTGGCTATAACAGCGGTTTTCTGACGAAGGAACGATCTGATTTGAATTCTGCTTGCGACATTCAATCCCTCTCATTTTACGTCGGAATAGCATGTTTTCCATACCCGATTACGGTCCTGGAGGCCAGAATACTGGGAGATAGGTTTTGGCTCTAACAGCAATTTTCAGACGAAGGAAGGCTCTGATTTTAATTCTGCTTGCGGCATTCGATTCCTCTCGTCATTTTCCGTCGGAATAGCATGTTTTCCACATCCGATTACGGTCCTCGAAGCCAGAATACTGGGAGATAGGTTTTGGCTATAACAGCGATTTTCGGACGAAGGCAGGCTCTGATTTGAATTCTGCTTGCGACATTCGATTCCTCTCGTTATTTTACTTCGGAATAGCATGTTTTCCACACCCGATTACGCTCCTCGAAGCGAGAATACTGGGAGATAGGTTGTGGCTATAACAGCGAGTTTCTGACGAAGGAATGCTCTGATTTGAATACTGCTTGCGACATTCGATTCCTCTCGTCATTTTACGTCGGAATAGCGCGTTTTGCACTATCCATTACTATCCTGGGAGCCAGATTACTGCAAGATAGGTTTTGGCAATAACAGCGATTTTCTGACGAAGGAAGGCTCTGATTTTAATTCTGCTTGCGGCATTCGATTCCTCTCGTCATTTTCCGTTGGAATAGCATGTTTTCCACACCCGATTACGGTCCTCGAAGCCAGAATACTGGGAGATAGGTTTTGGCTATAACAGCGATTTTCGGACGAAGGCAGGCTCTGATTTGAATTCTGCTTGCGACATTCGATTCCTCTCGTTATTTTACGTCGGAATAGCATGTTTTCCACACCCGATTACGCTCCTCGAAGCCAGAATACTGGGAGATAGGTTGTGGCTATAACAGCGAGGTTCTGACGAAGGAATGCTCTGATTTGAATACTGCTTGCGACATTCGATTCCTCTCGTCATTTTACGTCGGAATAGCGCGTTTTGCACTATCCATTACTATCCTGGGAGCCAGATTACTGCAAGATAGGTTTTGGCTATAACAGCGATTTTCTGACGAAGGCAGGCTCTGATTTGAATTCTGCTTGCGACATTCGATTCCTCTCTTCATTTTACGCCGGAATCGCATGTTTTCCACATCCGATTACGATCCTGGGAGCCAGATTACTGCAAGATAGGTTTTGGCTCTAATAGCCATTTTCAGACGAAGGAATGCTCTGATTTGAATTCTGCTTACGGTATTCGATTCCTCTCGTCATTTTACGTCGGAATAGCGCGTCCTCCACTACCCATTACGATCCTGGGAGCCAGATTACTGCAAGATAGGTTTTGGCTATAACAGCGATTTTCTGACGAAAGAAGGCTCTGACTTGAATTCTGCTTGCGGCATTCGATCCCTCTCGTTATTTTACGTTGGAATAGCATATTTTCCGCACCCGATTACGGTCCTCGAAGCCAGAATACTGGGAGATAGGTTTTGGCTATAACAGCGAGTTTCTGACGAAGGAAGGCTCTGATTTGAATTCTGCTTGCGACATTCGATCCCTCTCGTCATTTTACGTCGGAATAGCATGTTTTCCACACCCGATTACGGTCCTCGAAGCCAGAATACTGGGAGATAGGTTTTGGCTATAACAGCGATTTTCGGACGAAGGCAGGCTCTGATTTGAATTCTGCTTGCGACATTCGATTCCTATCGTCATTTTACGTCGGAATAGCATGTTTTCCACATCCGATTACGATCCTGGGAGCCAGATTACTGCAAGATAGGTTTTGGCTCTAATAGCCATTTTCTGACGAAGGAATGCTCTGATTTGAATTCTGCTTACGGTATTCGATTCCTGTCGTCATTTTACGTCGGAATAGCGCGTCCTCCACTACCCATTACGATCCTGGGAGCCAGAATACTGGGAGATAGGTTTTGGCTATAACAGCGATTTTCTGACGAAGGAAGGCTCTGATTTGAATTCTGCTTGCGGCATTCGATCCCTCTCGTCATTTTACGTCGGAATAGCAAGTTTTCCACATCCGATTACGATCCTGGCAGCCTGAATACTGGAAGATAGGTTTTGGCTATAACAGCGAGTTTCTGACGAAGGAAGGCTCTGATTTGAATTCTGCTTGCGACATTCGATCCCTCGCGTCATTTTACGTCGGAATAGCATGTTTTCCACTCTCGATTGCGATCCTGGCAGCCTTAATACTGGGAGATACGTTTTGGATACAGGAGCGAATTTCTGACGAAGGAAGGCTCTGATTTGAATTCTGCTTGCGGCATTCGATTCCTCTCTTCATTTTACGCCGGAGTAGCACGTTTTCCTCTACCCATTACGATCCTGGAAGCGAGATTACTGCAAGATAGGTTTTGGCTATAACAGCGATTTTCGGACGAAGGCAGGCTCTGATTTGAATTCTGCTTGCGACATTCGATTCCTCTCGTCATTTTAAGTCGGAATAGCATGTTTTCCACATCCGATTACGATCCTGGCAGCCTGAATACTGGGAGATAGGTTTTGGCTATAACAGCGATTTTCTGACGAAGGAAGGCTCTGATTTGAATTCTGCTTGCGACATTCAATCCCTCGCGTCATTTTACGTCGGAATAGCATGTTTTCCACTCCCGATTGCGATCCTGGCAGCCTGAATACTGGGAGATAGGTTTTGGCTATAACAGCGAGTTTCTGACGAAGGAATGCTCTGATTTGAATACTGCTTGCGACATTCGATTCCTCTCGTCATTTTACGTCGGAATAGCATGTTTTCCGCACCCGATTACGGTCCTCGAAGCCAGAATACTGGGAGATAGGTTTTGGCTATAACAGCGATTTTCTGACGAAGGGAGGCTCTGATTTGAATTCTGCTTGCGACATTCGATTCCTCTCGTCATTTTAAGTCGGAATAGCGCGTCTTCCACTACCCATTACTATCCTGGGAGCCAGATTACTGCAAGATAGGTTTTGGCTCTAATAGCGATTTTCTGACGAAGGAAGGCTCTGATTTGAATTCTGCTTGCGACATTGGATTCCTCTCGTCATTTTACGTCGGAATAGCATGTTTTCCACATCCGAATACGATCCTGGGAGCCAGATTACTGCAAGATAGGTTTTGGCTCTAATAGCCATTTTCTGACGAAGGAAGGCTCTGATTTGAATTCTGCTTGCGGCGTTCGATTCCTCTCTTCATTTTACGCCGGAGTAGCACGTTTTCCTCTACCCATTACGATCCTGGAAGCGAGATTACTGCAAGATAGGTTTTGGCTATAACAGCGATTTTCTGACGAAGGAAGGCTCTGATTTGAATTCTGCTTGCGACATTCGATTCCTCTCGTCATTTTACGTCGGAATAGCATGTTTTCCACATCCGATTACGATCCTGGGAGCCAGATTACTGCAAGATAGGTTTTGGCTCTAATAGCCATTTTCTGACGAAGGAAGGCTCTGATTTGAATTCTGCTTGCGGCATTCGATTCCTCTCTTCATTTTACGCCGGAGTAGCACGTTTTCCTCTACCCATTACGATCCTGGAAGCGAGATTACTGCAAAATAGGTTTTGGCTATAACAGCGATTTTCGGACGAAGGCAGGCTCTGATTTGAATTCTGCTTGCGACATTCGATTCCTCTCGTCATTTTAAGTCGGAATAGCATGTTTTCCACATCCGATTACGATCCTGGCAGCCTGAATACTGGAAGATAGGTTTTGGTTATAACAGCGAGTTTCTGACGAAGGAAGGCTCTGATTTGAATTCTGCTTGCGACATTCAATCCCTCTCGTCATTTTACGTCGGAATAGCATGTTTTCCACACCCGATTACGGTCCTGGAAGCCTGAATACTGGGAGATAGGTTTTGGCTATAACAGCGATTTTCTGACGAAGGCAGGCTCTGATTTGAATTCTGCTTGCGACATTCGATTCCTATCGTCATTTTACGTCGGAATAGCATGTTTTCCACACCCGATTACGATCCTGGGAGCCAGATTACTGGGAGATAGGTTTTGGCTATAACAGCGATTTTCTGACGAAGGAAGGCTCTGATTTGAATTCTGCTTGCGACATTCGATTCCTCTCGTCATTTTAAGTCGGAATAGCATGTTTTCCACATCCGATTACGATCCTGGCAGCCTGAATACTGGGAGATAGGTTTTGGCTATAACAGCGAGTTTCTGACGAAGGAACGATCTGATTTGAATTCTGCTTGCGGCATTCAATCCCTCTCGTCATTTTACGTCGGAATAGCATGTTTTCCATACCCAATTACGGTCCTGGAGGCCAGAATACTGGGAGATAGGTTTTGGCTCTAACAGCAATTTTCAGACGAAGGAAGGCTCTCATTTGAATTCTGCTTGCGGCATTCGATTCCTCTCGTCATTTTACGTCGGAATAGCGCGTTTTGCACTATCCATTACGATCCTGGAAGCCATATTACTGCAAGATAGGTTTTGGCTATAACAGCCATTTTCTGACGAAGGAAGGCTCTGATTTGAATTCTGCTTGCGACATTCGATTCCTCTCGTCATTTTAAGTCGGAATAGCATGTTTTCCACATCCGATTACGATCCTGGGAGCCAGATTACTGCAAGATAGGTTTTGGCTCTAATAGCCATTTTCTGACGAAGGAATGCTCTGATTTGAATTCTGCTTACGGTATTCGATTCCTCTCGTCATTTTACGTCGGAATAGCGCGTCCTCCACTACCCATTACGATCCTGGGAGCCAGATTACTGCAAGATAGGTTTTGGCTATAACAGCGATTTTCTGACGAAAGAAGGCTCTGACTTGAATTCTGCTTGCGGCATTCGATTCCTCTCGTTATTTTACGTTGGAATAGCATGTTTTCCGCACCCGATTACGGTCCTCGAAGCCAGAATACTGGGAGATAGGTTTTGGCTATAACAGCGATTTTCTGACGAAGGAAGGCTCTGATTTGAATTCTGCTTGCGACATTCGATTCCTCTCGTCATTTTACGTCGGAATAGCGCGTCTTCCACTACCTACTACTATCCTGGGAGCCAGATTACTGGGAGATAGGTTTTGGCTCTAATAGCGATTTTCTGACGAAGGAAGGCTCTGATTTGAATTCTGCTTGCGACATTCGATCCCTCTCGTCATTTTACGTCGGAATAGCATGTTTTCCACACCCGATTACGGTCCTCGAAGCCAGAATACTGGGAGATAGGTTTTGGCTATAACAGCGATTTTCGGACGAAGGCAGGCTCTGATTTGAATTCTGCTTGCGACATTCGATTCCTATCGTCATTTTACGTCGGAATAGCATGTTTTCCACATCCGATTACGATCCTGGGAGCCAGATTACTGCAAGATAGGTTTTGGCTCTAATAGCCATTTTCTGACGAAGGAATGCTCTGATTTGAATTCTGCTTACGGTATTCGATTCCTGTCGTCATTTTACGTCGGAATAGCGCGTCCTCCACTACCCATTACGATCCTGGGAGCCAGAATACTGGGAGATAGGTTTTGGCTATAACAGCGATTTTCTGACGAAGGGAGGCTCTGATTTGAATTCTGCTTGCGGCATTCGATCCCTCTCGTCATTTTACGTCGGAATAGCAAGTTTTCCACATCCGATTACGATCCTGGCAGCCTGAATACTGGAAGATAGGTTTTGGCTATAACAGCGAGTTTCTGACGAAGGAAGGCTCTGATTTGAATTCTGCTTGCGACATTCGATCCCTCGCGTCATTTTACGTCGGAATAGCATGTTTTCCACTCTCGATTGCGATCCTGGCAGCCTTAATACTGGGAGATACGTTTTGGATACAGGAGCGAATTTCTGACGAAGGAAGGCTCTGATTTGAATTCTGCTTGCGGCATTCGATTCCTCTCTTCATTTTACGCCGGGGTAGCACGTTTTCCTCTACCCATTACGATCCTGGAAGCGAGATTACTGCAAGATAGGTTTTGGCTATAACAGCGATTTTCGGACGAAGGCAGGCTCTGATTTGAATTCTGCTTGCGACATTCGATTCCTCTCGTCATTTTAAGTCGGAATAGCATGTTTTCCACATCCGATTACGATCCTGGCAGCCTGAATACTGGGAGATAGGTTTTGGCTATAACAGCGAGTTTCTGACGAAGGAAGGCTCTGATTTGAATTCTGCTTGCGACATTCGATCCCTCGCGTCATTTTACGTCGGAATAGCATGTTTTCCACTCCCGATTGCGATCCTGGCAGCCTGAATACTGGGGGATAGGTTTTGGCTATAACAGCGAGTTTCTGACGAAGGAATGCTCTGATTTGAATACTGCTTGCGACATTCGATTCCTCTCGTCATTTTACGTCGGAATAGCATGTTTTCCACTACCCATTACGATCCTGGGAGCCAGAATACTGGGAGATAGGTTTTGGCTATAACAGCGATTTTCTGACGAAGGAAGGCTCTGATTTGAATTCTGCTTGCGGCATTCGATCCCTCTCGTCATTTTACGTCGGAATAGCAAGTTTTCCACATCCGATTACGATCCTGGCAGCCTGAATACTGGAAGATAGGTTTTGGCTATAACAGCGAGTTTCTGACGAAGGAAGGCTCTGATTTGAATTCTGCTTGCGACATTCGATCCCTCGCGTCATTTTACGTCGGAATAGCATGTTTTCCACTCTCGATTGCGATCCTGGCAGCCTTAATACTGGGAGATACGTTTTGGATACAGGAGCGAATTTCTGACGAAGGAAGGCTCTGATTTGAATTCTGCTTGCGGCATTCGATTCCTCTCTTCATTTTACGCCGGAGTAGCACGTTTTCCTCTACCCATTACGATCCTGGAAGCGAGATTACTGCAAGATAGGTTTTGGCTATAACAGCGATTTTCGGACGAAGGCAGGCTCTGATTTGAATTCTGCTTGCGACATTCGATTCCTCTCGTCATTTTAAGTCGGAATAGCATGTTTTCCACATCCGATTACGATCCTGGCAGCCTGAATACTGGGAGATAGGTTTTGGCTATAACAGCGAGTTTCTGACGAAGGAAGGCTCTGATTTGAATTCTGCTTGCGACATTCAATCCCTCGCGTCATTTTACGTCGGAATAGCATGTTTTCCACTCCCGATTGCGATCCTGGCAGCCTGAATACTGGGAGATAGGTTTTGGCTATAACAGCGAGTTTCTGACGAAGGAATGCTCTGATTTGAATACTGCTTGCGACATTCGATTCCTCTCGTCATTTTACGTCGGAATAGCATGTTTTCCGCACCCGATTACGGTCCTCGAAGCCAGAATACTGGGAGATAGATTTTGGCTATAACAGCGATTTTCTGACGAAGGGAGGCTCTGATTTGAATTCTGCTTGCGACATTCGATTCCTCTCGTCATTTTAAGTCGGAATAGCGCGTCTTCCACTACCCATTACTATCCTGGGAGCCAGATTACTGCAAGATAGGTTTTGGCTCTAATAGCGATTTTCTGACGAAGGAAGGCTCTGATTTGAATTCTGCTTGCGACATTGGATTCCTCTCGTCATTTTACGTCGGAATAGCATGTTTTCCACATCCGAATACGATCCTGGGAGCCAGATTACTGCAAGATAGGTTTTGGCTCTAATAGCCATTTTCTGACGAAGGAAGGCTCTGATTTGAATTCTGCTTGCGGCGTTCGATTCCTCTCTTCATTTTACGCCGGAGTAGCACGTTTTCCTCTACCCATTACGATCCTGGAAGCGAGATTACTGCAAGATAGGTTTTGGCTATAACAGCGATTTTCTGACGAAGGAAGGCTCTGATTTGAATTCTGCTTGCGACATTCGATTCCTATCGTCATTTTACGTCGGAATAGCATGTTTTCCACATCCGATTACGATCCTGGGAGCCAGATTACTGCAAGATAGGTTTTGGCTCTAATAGCCATTTTCTGACGAAGGAAGGCTCTGATTTGAATTCTGCTTGCGGCATTCGATTCCTCTCTTCATTTTACGCCGGAGTAGCACGTTTTCCTCTACCCATTACGATCCTGGAAGCGAGATTACTGCAAAATAGGTTTTGGCTATAACAGCGATTTTCGGACGAAGGCAGGCTCTGATTTGAATTCTGCTTGCGACATTCGATTCCTCTCGTCATTTTAAGTCGGAATAGCATGTTTTCCACATCCGATTACGATCCTGGCAGCCTGAATACTGGAAGATAGGTTTTGGTTATAACAGTGATTTTGTGACGAAGGAAGGCTCTGATTTGAATTCTGCTTGCGACATTCGATTCCTCTCGTCATTTTACGTCGGAATAGCATGTTTTCCACACCCGATTACGGTCCTGGAAGCCTGAATACTGGGAGATAGGTTTTGGCTATAACAGCGATTTTCGGACGAAGGCAGGCTCTGATTTGAATTCTGCTTGCGGCATTCGATTCCTATCGTCATTTTACGTCGGAATAGCATGTTTTCCACACCCGATTACGATCCTGGGAGCCAGATTACTGGGAGATAGGTTTTGGCTATAACAGCGATTTTCTGACGAAGGAAGGCTCTGATTTGAATTCTGCTTGCGACATTCGATTCCTCTCGTCATTTTAAGTCGGAATAGCATGTTTTCCACATCCGATTACGATCCTGGCAGCCTGAATACTGGGAGATAGGTTTTGGCTATAACAGCGAGTTTCTGACGAAGGAACGATCTGATTTGAATTCTGCTTGCGGCATTCAATCCCTCTCGTCATTTTACGTCGGAATAGCATGTTTTCCATACCCAATTACGGTCCTGGAGGCCAGAATACTGGGAGATAGGTTTTGGCTCTAACAGCAATTTTCAGACGAAGGAAGGCTCTCATTTGAATTCTGCTTGCGGCATTCGATTCCTCTCGTCATTTTACGTCGGAATAGCGCGTTTTGCACTATCCATTACGATCCTGGAAGCCATATTACTGCAAGATAGGTTTTGGCTATAACAGCCATTTTCTGACGAAGGAAGGCTCTGATTTGAATTCTGCTTGCGACATTCGATTCCTCTCGTCATTTTAAGTCGGAATAGCATGTTTTCCACATCCGATTACGATCCTGGCAGCCTGAATACTGGAAGATAGGTTTTGGCTATAACAGCGAGTTTCTGACGAAGGAAGGCTCTGATTTGAATTCTGCTTGCGACATTAGATCCCTCGCGTCATTTTACGTCGGAATAGCATGTTTTCCACATCCGATTACGATCCTGGGAGCCAGATTACTGCAAGATAGGTTTTGGCTCTAATAGCCATTTTCTGACGAAGGAATGCTCTGATTTGAATTCTGCTTACGGTATTCGATTCCTCTCGTCATTTTACGTCGGAATAGCGCGTCCTCCACTACCCATTACGATCCTGGGAGCCAGATTACTGCAAGATAGGTTTTGGCTATAACAGCGATTTTCTGACGAAAGAAGGCTCTGACTTGAATTCTGCTTGCGGCATTCGATTCCTCTCGTTATTTTACGTTGGAATAGCATGTTTTCCGCACCCGATTACGGTCCTCGAAGCCAGAATACTGGGAGATAGGTTTTGGCTATAACAGCGATTTTCTGACGAAGGAAGGCTCTGATTCGAATTCTGCTTGCGACATTCGATTCCTCTCGTCATTTTACGTCGGAATAGCGCGTCTTCCACTACCTACTACTATCCTGGGAGCCAGATTACTGGGAGATAGGTTTTGGCTCTAATAGCGATTTTCTGACGAAGGAAGGCTCTGATTTGAATTCTGCTTGCGACATTCGATCCCTCTCGTCATTTTACGTCGGAATAGCATGTTTTCCACACCCGATTACGGTCCTCGAAGCCAGAATACTGGGAGATAGGTTTTGGCTATAACAGCGATTTTCGGACGAAGGCAGGCTCTGATTTGAATTCTGCTTGCGACATTCGATTCCTATCGTCATTTTACGTCGGAATAGCATGTTTTCCACACCCGATTACGATCCTGGGAGCCAGATTACTGCAAGATAGGTTTTGGCTCTAATAGCCATTTTCTGACGAAGGAATGCTCTGATTTGAATTCTGCTTACGGTATTCGATTCCTGTCGTCATTTTACGTCGGAATAGCGCGTCCTCCACTACCCATTACGATCCTGGGAGCCAGAATACTGGGAGATAGGTTTTGGCTATAACAGCGATTTTCTGACGAAGGGAGGCTCTGATTTGAATTCTGCTTGCGGCATTCGATCCCTCTCGTCATTTTACGTCGGAATAGCAAGTTTTCCACATCCGATTACGATCCTGGCAGCCTGAATACTGGAAGATAGGTTTTGGCTATAACAGCGAGTTTCTGACGAAGGAAGGCTCTGATTTGAATTCTGCTTGCGACATTCGATCCCTCTCGTCATTTTACGTCGGAATAGCATGTTTTCCACTCTCGATTGCGATCCTGGCAGCCTTAATACTGGGAGATACGTTTTGGATACAGGAGCGAATTTCTGACGAAGGAAGGCTCTGATTTGAATTCTGCTTGCGGCATTCGATTCCTCTCTTCATTTTACGCCGGAGTAGCACGTTTTCCTCTACCCATTACGATCCTGGAAGCGAGATTACTGCAAGATAGGTTTTGGCTATAACAGCGATTTTCGGACGAAGGCAGGCTCTGATTTGAATTCTGCTTGCGACATTCGATTCCTCTCGTCATTTTAAGTCGGAATAGCATGTTTTCCACATCCGATTACGATCCTGGCAGCCTGAATACTGGGAGATAGGTTTTGGCTATAACAGCGAGTTTCTGACGAAGGAAGGCTCTGATTTGAATTCTGCTTGCGACATTCGATCCCTCGCGTCATTTTACGTCGGAATAGCATGTTTTCCACTCCCGATTGCGATCCTGGCAGCCTGAATACTGGGAGATAGGTTTTGGCTATAACAGCGAGTTTCTGACGAAGGAATGCTCTGATTTGAATACTGCTTGCGACATTCGATTCCTCTCGTCATTTTACGTCGGAATAGCATGTTTTCCGCACCCGATTACGGTCCTCGAAGCCAGAATACTGGGAGATAGATTTTGGCTATAACAGCGATTTTCTGACGAAGGGAGGCTCTGATTTGAATTCTGCTTGCGACATTCGATTCCTCTCGTCATTTTAAGTCGGAATAGCGCGTCTTCCACTACCCATTACTATCCTGGGAGCCAGATTACTGCAAGATAGGTTTTGGCTCTAATAGCGATTTTCTGACGAAGGAAGGCTCTGATTTGAATTCTGCTTGCGATATTCGATTCCTCTCGTCATTTTACGTCGGAATAGCATGTTTTCCACATCCGAATACGATCCTGGGAGCCAGATTACTGCAAGATAGGTTTTGGCTCTAATAGCCATTTTCTGACGAAGGAAGGCTCTGATTTGAATTCTGCTTGCGGCGTTCGATTCCTCTCTTCATTTTACGCCGGAGTAGCACGTTTTCCTCTACCCATTACGATCCTGGAAGCGAGATTACTGCAAGATAGGTTTTGGCTATAACAGCGATTTTCTGACGAAGGAAGGCTCTGACTTGAATTCTGCTTGCGGCATTCGATCCCTCTCGTTATTTTACGTTGGAATAGCATGTTTTCCGCACCCGATTACGGTCCTCGAAGCCAGAATACTGGGAGATAGGTTTTGGTTATAACAGCGAGTTTCTGACGAAGGAAGGCTCTGATTTGAATTCTGCTTGCGACATTCAATCCCTCTCGTCATTTTACGTCGGAATAGCATGTTTTCCACACCCGATTACGGTCCTGGAAGCCTGAATACTGGGAGATAGGTTTTGGCTCTAATAGCCATTTTCTGACGAAGGAAGGCTCTGATTTGAATTCTGCTTGCGGCATTCGATTCCTCTCTTCATTTTACGCCGGAGTAGCACGTTTTCCTCTACCCATTACGATCCTGGAAGCGAGATTACTGCAAAATAGGTTTTGGCTATAACAGCGATTTTCGGACGAAGGCAGGCTCTGATTTGAATTCTGCTTGCGACATTCGATTCCTCTCGTCATTTTAAGTCGGAATAGCATGTTTTCCACATCCGATTACGATCCTGGCAGCCTGAATACTGGAAGATAGGTTTTGGTTATAACAGCGAGTTTCTGACGAAGGATGGCTCTGATTTGAATTCTGCTTGCGACATTCAATCCCTCTCGTCATTTTACGTCGGAATAGCATGTTTTCCACACCCGATTACGGTCCTGGAAGCCTGAATACTGGGAGATAGGTTTTGGCTATAACAGCGATTCTCGGACGAAGGCAGGCTCTGATTTGAATTCTGCTTGCGACATTCGATTCCTATCGTCATTTTACGTCGGAATAGCATGTTTTCCACACCCGATTACGATCCTGGGAGCCAGATTACTGGGAGATAGGTTTTGGCTATAACAGCGATTTTCTGACGAAGGAAGGCTCTGATTTGAATTCTGCTTGCGACATTCGATTCCTCTCGTCATTTTAAGTCGGAATAGCATGTTTTCCACATCCGATTACGATCCTGGCAGCCTGAATACTGGGAGATAGGTTTTGGCTATAACAGCGAGTTTCTGACGAAGGAACGATCTGATTTGAATTCTGCTTGCGGCATTCAATCCCTCTCGTCATTTTACGTCGGAATAGCATGTTTTCCATACCCAATTACGGTCCTGGAGGCCAGAATACTGGGAGATAGGTTTTGGCTCTAACAGCAATTTTCAGACGAAGGAAGGCTCTCATTTGAATTCTGCTTGCGGCATTCGATTCCTCTCGTCATTTTCCGTCGGAATAGCATGTTTTCCACACCCGATTACGGTCCTCGAAGCCAGAATACTGGGAGATAGGTTTTGGCTATAACAGCGATTTTCGGACGAAGGCAGGCTCTGATTTTAATTCTGCTTGCGACATTCGATTCCTATCGTCATTTTACGTCGGAATAGCATGTTTTCCACATCCGATTACGATCCTGGGAGCCAGATTACTGCAAGATAGGTTTTGGCAATAACAGCGATTTTCTGACGAAGGAAGACTCTGATTTGAATTCTGCTTGCGGCATTCGATTCCTCTCTTCATTTTACGTCGGAGTAGCACGTTTTCCTCTACCCATTACGATCCTGGAAGCCAGATTACTGCAAGATAGGTTTTGGTTATAACAGCGATTTTCGGACGAAGGAAGTCTCTGATTTGAATTCTGCTTGCGACATTCGATTCCTCTCTTCATTTTACGCCGGAGTAGCACGTTTTCCTCTACCCATTACGATCCTGGAAGCGAGATTACTGCAAGATAGGTTTTGGCTATAACAGCGATTTTCGGACGAAGGCAGGCTCTGATTTGAATTCTGCTTGCGACATTCGATTCCTCTCGTCATTTTAAGTCGGAATAGCATGTTTTCCACATCTGATTACGATCCTGGCAGCCTGAATACTGGAAGATAGGTTTTGGCTATAACAGCGAGTTTCTGACGAAGGAAGGCTCTGATTTGAATTCTGCTTGCGACATTCGATCCCTCGCGTCATTTTACGTCGGAATAGCATGTTTTCCACATCCGATTACGATCCTGGTAGCCAGATTACTGCAAGGTAGGTTTTGGCTCTAATAGCCATTTTCTGTCGAAGGAATGCTCTGATTTGAATTCTGCTTACGGTATTCGATTCCTCTCGTCATTTTACGTCGGAATAGCGCGTCCTCCACTACCCATTACGATCCTGGGAGCCAGATTACTGCAAGATAGGTTTTGGCTATAACAGCGATTTTCTGACGAAAGAAGGCTCTGACTTGAATTCTGCTTGCGGCATTCGATCCCTCGCGTCATTTTACGTCGGAATAGCATGTTTTCCACATCCGATTACGATCCTGGCAGCCTGAATACTGGGAGATAGGTTTTGGCTATAACAGCGAGTTTCTGACGAAGGAAGGCTCTGATTTGAATTCTGCTTGCGACATTCAATCCCTCTCGTCATTTTACGTCGGAATAGCATGTTTTCCACACCCGATTACGGTCCTGGAAGCCAGAATACTGGAAGATAGCTTTTGGCTATAACAGCGGTTTTCTGACGGAGGAACGATCTGATTTGAATTCTGCTTGCGACATTCAATCCCTCTCGTCATTTTACGTCGGAATAGCATGTTTTCCATACCCAATTACGGTCCTGGAAGCCAGAATACTGGGAGATAGGTTTTGGCTCTAACAGCAATTTTCAGACGAAGGAAGGCTCTGATTTGAATTCTGCTTGCGGCATTCGATTCCTATCGTCATTTTACGTCGGAATAGCATGTTTTCCACATCCGATTACGATCCTGGGAGCCAGATTACTGCAAGATAGGTTTTGGCAATAACAGCGATTTTCTGACGAAGGAAGGCTCTGATTTGAATTCTGCTTGCGGCATTCGATTCCTCTCTTCATTTTACGTCGGAGTAGCACGTTTTCCTCTACCCATTACGATCCTGGAAGCCAGATTACTGCAAGATAGGTTTTGGCTATAACAGCGATTTTCGGACGAAGGAAGTCTCTGATTTGAATTCTGCTTGCGACATTCGATTCCTCTCTTCATTTTACGTCGGAGTAGCACGTTTTCCTCTACCCATTACGATCCTGGAAGCCAGATTACTGCAAGATAGGTTTTGGCTATAACAGCGATTTTCGGACGAAGGAAGTCTCTGATTTGAATTCTGCTTGCGGGATTCGATTCCTCTCGTCATTTTACGTCGGAATAGCATGTTTTCCACACACGATTACGATCCTGGGAGCCAGATTACTCCAAGATAGGTTTTGGATTTAATACCGATTTTCTGACGAAGGAAGGCTCTGATTTGAATTCTGCTTGCGGCATTCGATCCCTCTCGCCATTTTACGTCGGAATAGCGCGTTTTCCACTACCCATTACGATCCTGGGAGCCAGATTACTGCAAGATAGGTTTTGGCTATAACAGCGATTTCTGACGAAGGTATTCACTGATATGAATTCTGCTTGCGGCATTCGATTCCACTCGTCATTTTACGTCGGTATAGCACGGTTTCCACACCCGATTACGGTCCTGGAAGCCAGAATACTGGAAGATAGCTTTTGGCTATAACAGCGGTTTTCTGACGAAGGAACGATCTGATTTGAATTCTGCTTGCGACATTCAATCCCTCTCGTCATTTTACGTCGGAATAGCATGTTTTCCACATCCGATTACGATCCTGGCAGCCTGAATACTGGGAGATAGGTTTTGGCTATAACAGCGAGTTTCTGACGAAGGAAGGCTCTGATTTGAATTCTGCTTGCGACATTCGATTCCTCTCGTCATTTTAAGTCGGAATAGCATGTTTTCCACATCCGATTACGATCCTGGCAGCCTGAATACTGGGAGATAGGTTTTGGCTATAACAGCGAGTTTCTGACGAAGGAAGGCTCTGATTTGAATTCTGCTTGCGACATTCGATCCCTCGCGTCATTTTACGTCGGAATAGCATGTTTTCCACTCCCGATTGCGATCCTGGCAGCCTGAATACTGGGAGATAGGTTTTGGCTATAACAGCGATTTTCTGACGAAGGGAGGCTCTGATTTGAATTCTGCTTGCGACATTCGATTCCTCTCGTCATTTTAAGTCGGAATAGCGCGTCTTCCACTACCCATTACTATCCTGGGAGCCAGATTACTGCAAGATAGGTTTTGGATATAACAGCGATTTTCGGACGAAGGCAGGCTCTGATTTGAATTCTGCTTGCGACATTCGATTCCTCTCGTCATTTTACGTCGGAATAGCATGTTTTCCACATCCGATTACGATCCTGGCAGCCTGAATACTGGGAGATAGGTTTTGGCTATAACAGCGAGTTTCTGACGAAGGAAGGCTCTGATTTGAATTCTGCTTGCGACATTCGATTCCTCTCGTCATTTTAAGTCGGAATAGCATGTTTTCCACATCCGATTACGATCCTGGCAGATTGAATACTGGGAGATAGGTTTTGGCTATAACAGCGAGTTTCTGACGAAGGAAGGCTCTGATTTGAATTCTGCTTGCGACATTCGATCCCTCGCGTCATTTTACGTCGGAATAGCATGTTTTCCACTCCCGATTGCGATCCTGGCAGCCTGAATACTGGGAGATAGGTTTTGGCAATAACAGCGATTTTCAGACGAAGGAATGCTCTGATTTGAATTCTGCTTGCGACATTCGATTCCTCTCGTTATTTTACGTCGGAATAGCAGGTTTTCCACACCCGATTACGGTCCTCGAAGCCTGAATACTGGAAGATAGGTTTTGGCAATAACAGCGATTTTCTGACGAAGGAAGGCTCTGATTTGAATTCTGCTTGCGGCATTCGATTCCTCTCTTCATTTTACGTCGGAGTAGCACGTTTTCCTCTACCCATTACGATCCTGGAAGCCATATTACTGCAAGATAGGTTTTGGCTATAACAGCGATTTTCGGACGAAGGAAGTCTCTGATTTGAATTCTGCTTGCGACATTCGATTCCTCTCTTCATTTTACGTCGGAGTAGCACGTTTTCCTCTACCCATTACGATCCTGGAAGCCAGATTACTGCAAGATAGGTTTTGGCTATAACAGCGATTTTCGGACGAAGGAAGTCTCTGATTTGAATTCTGCTTGCGGGATTCGATTCCTCTCGTCATTTTACGTCGGAATAGCATGTTTTCCACACACGATTACGATCCTGGGAGCCAGATTACTCCAAGATAGGTTTTGGATTTAATACCGATTTTCTGACGAAGGAAGGCTCTGATTTGAATTCTGCTTGCGGCATTCGATCCCTCTCGCCATTTTACGTCGGAATAGCGCGTTTTCCACTACCCATTACGATCCTGGGAGCCAGATTACTGCTAGATAGGTTTTGGCTATAACAGCGATTTCTGACGAAGGTATTCACTGATTTGAATTCTGCTTGCGGCATTCGATTCCACTCGTCATTTTACTTCGGAATAGCACGGTTTCCACACCCGATTACGGTCCTGGAAGCCAGAATACTGGAAGATAGCTTTTGGCTATAACAGCGGTTTTCTGACGAAGGAACGATCTGATTTGAATTCTGCTTGCGACATTCGATTCCTCTCGTCATTTTACGTCGGAATAGCATGTTTTCCACATCCGATTACGATCCTGGCAGCCTGAATACTGGGAGATAGGTTTTGGCTATAACAGCGAGTTTCTGACGAAGGAAGGCTCTGATTTGAATTCTGCTTGCGACATTCGATCCCTCGCGTCATTTTACGTCGGAATAGCATGTTTTCCACTCCCGATTGCGATCCTGGCAGCCTGAATACTGGGAGATAGGTTTTGGCTATAACAGCGATTTTCTGACGAAGGGAGGCTCTGATTTGAATTCTACTTGCGACATTCGATTCCTCTCGTCATTTTAAGTCGGAATAGCGCGTCTTCCACTACCCATTACTATCCTGGGAGCCAGATTACTGCAAGATAGGTTTTGGATATAACAGCGATTTTCGGACGAAGGCAGGCTCTGATTTGAATTCTGCTTGCGACATTCGATTCCTCTCGTCATTTTACGTCGGAATAGCATGTTTTCCACATCCGATTACGATCCTGGCAGCCTGAATACTGGGAGATAGGTTTTGGCTATAACAGCGAGTTTCTGACGAAGGAAGGCTCTGATTTGAATTCTGCTTGCGACATTCGATTCCTCTCGTCATTTTAAGTCGGAATAGCATGTTTTCCACATCCGATTACGATCCTGGCAGATTGAATACTGGGAGATAGGTTTTGGCTATAACAGCGAGTTTCTGACGAAGGAAGGCTCTGATTTGAATTCTGCTTGCGACATTCGATCCCTCGCGTCATTTTACGTCGGAATAGCATGTTTTCCACTCCCGATTACGATCCTGGCAGCCTGAATACTGGGAGATAGGTTTTGGCAATAACAGCGATTTTCAGACGAAGGAATGCTCTGATTTGAATTCTGCTTGCGACATTCGATTCCTCTCGTTATTTTACGTCGGAATAGCAGGTTTTCCACACCCGATTACGGTCCTCGAAGCCTGAATACTGGAAGATAGGTTTTGGCAATAACAGCGATTTTCTGACGAAGGAAGACTCTGATTTGAATTCTGCTTGCGGCATTCGATTCCTCTCTTCATTTTACGTCGGAGTAGCACGTTTTCCTCTACCCATTACGATCCTGGAAGCCATATTACTGCAAGATAGGTTTTGGCTATAACAGCGATTTTCGGACGAAGGAAGTCTCTGATTTGAATTCTGCTTGCGACATTCGATTCCTCTCTTCATTTTACGTCGGAGTAGCACGTTTTCCTCTACCCATTACGATCCTGGAAGCCAGATTACTGCAAGATAGGTTTTGGCTATAACAGCGATTTTCGGACGAAGGAAGTCTCTGATTTGAATTCTGCTTGCGGGATTCGATTCCTCTCGTCATTTTACGTCGGAATAGCATGTTTTCCACACACGATTACGATCCTGGGAGCCAGATTACTCCAAGATAGGTTTTGGATTTAATACCGATTTTCTGACGAAGGAAGGCTCTGATTTGAATTCTGCTTGCGGCATTCGATCCCTCTCGCCATTTTACGTCGGAATAGCGCGTTTTCCACTACCCATTACGATCCTAGGAGCCAGATTACTGCTAGATAGGTTTTGGCTATAACAGCGATTTCTGACGAAGGTATTCACTGATTTGAATTCTGCTTGCGGCATTCGATTCCACTCGTCATTTTACGTCGGAATAGCACGGTTTCCACACCCGATTACGGTCCTGGAAGCCAGAATACTGGAAGATAGCTTTTGGCTATAACAGCGGTTTTCTGACGAAGGAACGATCTGATTTGAATTCTGCTTGCGACATTCAATCCCTCTCGTCATTTTACGTCGGAATAGCATGTTTTCCACATCCGATTACGATCCTGGCAGCCTGAATACTGGGAGATAGGTTTTGGCTATAACAGCGAGTTTCTGACGAAGGAAGGCTCTGATTTGAATTCTGCTTGCGACATTCAATCCCTCTCGTCATTTTACGTCGGAATAGCATGTTTTCCACACCCGATTACGGTCCTGGAAGCCAGAATACTGGAAGATAGCTTTTGGCTATAACAGCGGTTTTCTGACGAAGGAACGATCTGATTTGAATTCTGCTTGCGACATTCAATCCCTCTCGTCATTTTACGTCGGAATAGCATGTTTTCCATACCCAATTACGGTCCTGGAAGCCAGAATACTGGGAGATAGGTTTTGGCTCTAACAGCGATTTTCAGACGAAGGAAGGCTCTGATTTGAATTCTGCTTGCGGCATTCGATTCCTATCGTCATTTTACGTCGGAATAGCATGTTTTCCACACCTGATTACGATCCTGGGAGCCAGATTACTGCAAGATAGGTTTTGGCAATAACAGCGATTTTCTGACGAAGGAAGGCTCTGATTTGAATTCTGCTTGCGGCATTCGATTCCTCTCTTCATTTTACGTCGGAGTAGCACGTTTTCCTCTACCCATTACGATCCTGGAAGCCAGATTACTGCAAGATAGGTTTTGGCTATAACAGCGATTTTCGGACGAAGGAAGTCTCTGATTTGAATTCTGCTTGCGACATTCGATTCCTCTCTTCATTTTACGTCGGAGTAGCACGTTTTCCTCTACCCATTACGATCCTGGAAGCCAGATTACTGCAAGATAGGTTTTGGCTATAACAGCGATTTTCGGACGTAGGAAGTCTCTGATTTGAATTCTGCTTGCGGGATTCGATTCCTCTCGTCATTTTACGTCGGAATAGCATGTTTTCCACACACGATTACGATCCTGGGAGCCAGATTACTGCAAGATAGGTTTTGGCAATAACAGCGATTTTCTGACGAAGGAAGACTCTGATTTGAATTCTGCTTGCGGCATTCGATTCCTCTCTTCATTTTACGTCGGAGTAGCACGTTTTCCTCTACCCATTACGATCCTGGAAGCCAGATTACTGCAAGATAGGTTTTGGCTATAACAGCGATTTTCGGACGAAGGAAGTCTCTGATTTGAATTCTGCTTGCGACATTCGATTCCTCTCTTCATTTTACGTCGGAGTAGCACGTTTTCCTCTACCCATTACGATCCTGGAAGCCAGATTACTGCAAGATAGGTTTTGGCTATAACAGCGATTTTCGGACGAAGGAAGTCTCTGATTTGAATTCTGCTTGCGGGATTCGATTCCTCTCGTCATTTTACGTCGGAATAGCATGTTTTCCACACACGATTACGATCCTGGGAGCCAGATTACTCCAAGATAGGTTTTGGATTTAATACCGATTTTCTGACGAAGGAAGGCTCTGATTTGAATTCTGCTTGCGGCATTCGATCCCTCTCGCCATTTTACGTCGGAATAGCGCGTTTTCCACTACCCATTACGATCCTGGGAGCCAGATTACTGCAAGATAGGTTTTGGCTATAACAGCGATTTCTGACGAAGGTATTCACTGATTTGAATTCTGCTTGCGGCATTCGATTCCACTCGTCATTTTACGTCGGTATAGCACGGTTTCCACACCCGATTACGGTCCTGGAAGCCAGAAGACTGGAAGATAGCTTTTGGCTATAACAGCGGTTTTCTGACGAAGGAACGATCTGATTTGAATTCTGCTTGCGACATTCAATCCCTCTCGTCATTTTACGTCGGAATAGCATGTTTTCCACATCCGATTACGATCCTGGCAGCCTGAATACTGGGAGATAGGTTTTGGCTATAACAGCGAGTTTCTGACGAAGGAAGGCTCTGATTTGAATTCTGCTTGCGACATTCGATTCCTCTCGTCATTTTAAGTCGGAATAGCATGTTTTCCACATCCGATTACGATCCTGGCAGCCTGAATACTGGGAGATAGGTTTTGGCTATAACAGCGAGTTTCTGACGAAGGAAGGCTCTGATTTGAATTCTGCTTGCGACATTCGATCCCTCGCGTCATTTTACGTCGGAATAGCATGTTTTCCACTCCCGATTGCGATCCTGGCAGCCTGAATACTGGGAGATAGGTTTTGGCTATAACAGCGATTTTCTGACGAAGGGAGGCTCTGATTTGAATTCTGCTTACGGTATTCGATTCCTCTCGTCATTTTAAGTCGGAATAGCGCGTCTTCCACTACCCATTACTATCCTGGGAGCCAGATTACTGCAAGATAGGTTTTGGATATAACAGCGATTTTCGGACGAAGGCAGGCTCTGATTTGAATTCTGCTTGCGACATTCGATTCCTCTCGTCATTTTACGTCGGAATAGCATGTTTTCCACATCCGATTACGATCCTGGCAGCCTGAATACTGGGAGATAGGTTTTGGCTATAACAGCGAGTTTCTGACGAAGGAAGGCTCTGATTTGAATTCTGCTTGCGACATTCGATTCCTCTCGTCATTTTAAGTCGGAATAGCATGTTTTCCACATCCGATTACGATCCTGGCAGCCTGAATACTGGGAGATAGGTTTTGGCTATAACAGCGAGTTTCTGACGAAGGAAGGCTCTGATTTGAATTCTGCTTGCGACACTCGATCCCCCGCGTCATTTTACGTCGGAATAGCATGTTTTCCACTCCCGATTGCGATCCTGGCAGCCTGAATACTGGGAGATAGGTTTTGGCAATAACAGCGATTTTCAGACGAAGGAATGCTCTGATTTGAATTCTGCTTGCGACATTCGATTCCTCTCGTTATTTTACGTCGGAATAGCAGGTTTTCCACACCCGATTACGGTCCTCGAAGCCTGAATACTGGAAGATAGGTTTTGGCAATAACAGCGATTTTCTGACGAAGGAAGACTCTGATTTGAATTCTGCTTGCGGCATTCGATTCCTCTCTTCATTTTACGTCGGAGTAGCACGTTTTCCTCTACCCATTACGATCCTGGAAGCCATATTACTGCAAGATAGGTTTTGGCTATAACAGCGATTTTCGGACGAAGGAAGTCTCTGATTTGAATTCTGCTTGCGACATTCGATTCCTCTCTTCATTTTACGTCGGAGTAGCACGTTTTCCTCTACCCATTACGATCCTGGAAGCCAGATTACTGCAAGATAGGTTTTGGCTATAACAGCGATTTTCGGACGAAGGAAGTCTCTGATTTGAATTCTGCTTGCGGGATTCGATTCCTCTCGTCATTTTACGTCGGAATAGCATGTTTTCCACACACGATTACGATCCTGGGAGCCAGATTACTCCAAGATAGGTTTTGGATTTAATACCGATTTTCTGACGAAGGAAGGCTCTGATTTGAATTCTGCTTGCGGCATTCGATCCCTCTCGCCATTTTACGTCGGAATAGCGCGTTTTCCACTACCCATTACGATCCTGGGAGCCAGATTACTGCTAGATAGGTTTTGGCTATAACAGCGATTTCTGACGAAGGTATTCACTGATTTGAATTCTGCTTGCGGCATTCGATTCCACTCGTCATTTTACGTCGGAATAGCACGGTTTCCACACCCGATTACGGTCCTGGAAGCCAGAATACTGGAAGATAGCTTTTGGCTATAACAGCGGTTTTCTGACGAAGGAACGATCTGATTTGAATTCTGCTTGCGACATTCAATCCCTCTCGTCATTTTACGTCGGAATAGCATGTTTTCCACATCCGATTACGATCCTGGCAGCCTGAATACTGGGAGATAGGTTTTGGCTATAACAGCGAGTTTCTGACGAAGGAAGGCTCTGATTTGAATTCTGCTTGCGACATTCGATTCCTCTCGTCATTTTAAGTCGGAATAGCATGTTTTCCACATCCGATTACGATCCTGGCAGCCTGAATACTGGGAGATAGGTTTTGGCTATAACAGCGAGTTTCTGACGAAGGGAGGCTCTGATTTGAATTCTGCTTGCGGCATTCGATCCCTCTCGTCATTTTACGTCGGAATAGCATGTTTTCCACTCCCGATTGCGATCCTGGCAGCCTGAATACTGGGAGATAGGTTTTGGCTCTAACAGCGATTTTCAGACGAAGGAATGCTCTGATTTGAATTCTGCTTGCGACATTCGATTCCTCTCGTTATTTTACGTCGGAATAGCATGTTTTCCACACCCGATTACGGTCCTCGAAGCCTGAATACTGGGACATAGGTTTTGGCTATAACAGCGAGTTTCTGACGAAGGAATGCTCTGATTTGAATACTGCTTGCGACATTCGATTCCTCTCGTCATTTTACATCGGAATAGCACGGTTTCCACATCCGATTACGATCCTGGCAGCCTGAATACTGGAAGATAGGTTTTGGCAATAACAGCGATTTTCTGACGAAGGAAGACTCTGATTTGAATTCTGCTTGCGGCATTCGATTCCTCTCTTCATTTTACGTCGGAGTAGCACGTTTTCCTCTACCCATTATGATCCTGGAAGCCAGATTACTGCAAGATAGGTTTTGGTTATAACAGCGATTTTCGGACGAAGGAAGTCTCTGATTTGAATTCTGCTTGCGACATTCGATTCCTCTCTTCATTTTACGTCGGAGTAGCACGTTTTCCTCTACCCATTACGATCCTGGAAGCCAGATTACTGCAAGATAGGTTTTGGCTATAACAGCGATTTTCGGACGTAGGAAGTCTCTGATTTGAATTCTGCTGGCGGCATTCGATCCCTCTCGCCATTTTACGTCGGAATAGCGCGTTTTCCACTACCCATTACGATCCTGGGAGCCAGATTACTGCAAGATAGGTTTTGGCTATAACAGCGATTTCTGACGAAGGTTTTCACTGATTTGAATTCTGCTTGCGGCATTCGATTCCTCTCGTCATTTTACGTCGGAATAGCACGGTTTCCACACACGATTACGATCCTGGGAGCCAGATTACTCCAAGATAGGTTTTGGATTTAATACCGATTTCCTGACGAAGGAAGGCTCTGATTTGAATTCTGCTTGCGGCATTCGATCCCTCTCGCCATTTTACGTCGGAATAGCGCGTTTTCCACTACCCATTACGATCCTGGGAGCCAGATTACTGCAAGATAGGTTTTGGCTATAACAGCGATTTCTGACGAAGGTATTCACTGATTTGAATTCTGCTTGCGGCATTCAATCCCTCTCGTCATTTTACGTCGGAATAGCATGTTTTCCACATCCGATTACGATCCTGGCAGCCTGAATACTGGGAGATAGGTTTTGGCTATAACAGCGAGTTTCTGACGAAGGAAGGCTCTGATTTGAATTCTGCTTGCGACATTCGATCCCTCGCGTCATTTTACGTCGGAATAGCATGTTTTCCACTCCCGATTGCGATCCTGGCAGCCTGAATACTGGGAGATAGGTTTTGGCTATAACAGCGATTTTCTGACGAAGGGAGGCTCTGATTTGAATTCTACTTGCGACATTCGATTCCTCTCGTCATTTTAAGTCGGAATAGCGCGTCTTCCACTACCCATTACGATCCTGGGAGCCAGATTACTGCAAGATAGGTTTTGGATATAACAGCGATTTCTGACGAAGGTATTCACTGATTTGAATTCTGCTTGCGACATTCGATTCCTCTCGTCATTTTACGTCGGAATAGCATGTTTTCCACATCCGATTACGATCCTGGCAGCCTGAATACTGGGAGATAGGTATTGGCTATAACAGCGAGTTTCTGACGAAGGAAGGCTCTGATTTGAATTCTGCTTGCGACATTCGATCCCTCGCGTCATTTTACGTCGGAATAGCATGTTTTCCACTCCCGATTGCGATCCTGGCAGCCTGAATACTGGGAGATAGGTTTTGGCTATAACAGCGATTTTCTGACGAAGGGAGGCTCTGATTTGAATTCTACTTGCGACATTCGATTCCTCTCGTCATTTTAAGTCGGAATAGCGCGTCTTCCACTACCCATTACTATCCTGGGAGCCAGATTACTGCAAGATAGGTTTTGGATATAACAGCGATTTTCGGACGAAGGCAGGCTCTGATTTGAATTCTGCTTGCGACATTCGATTCCTCTCGTCATTTTACGTCGGAATAGCATGTTTTCCACATCCGATTACGATCCTGGCAGCCTGAATACTGGGAGATAGGTTTTGGCTATAACAGCGAGTTTCTGACGAAGGAAGGCTCTGATTTGAATTCTGCTTGCGACATTCGATTCCTCTCGTCATTTTAAGTCGGAATAGCATGTTTTCCACATCCGATTACGATCCTGGCAGCCTGAATACTGGGAGATAGGTTTTGGCTATAACAGCGAGTTTCTGACGAAGGAAGGCTCTGATTTGAATTCTGCTTGCGACATTCGATTCCTCTCGTCATTTTAAGTCGGAATAGCATGTTTTCCACATCCGATTACGATCCTGGCAGCCTGAATACTGGGAGATAGGTTTTGGCTATAACAGCGAGTTTCTGACGAAGGAAGGCTCTGATTTGAATTCTGCTTGCGGCATTCGATCCCTCTCGTCATTTTACGTCGGAATAGCATGTTTTCCACTCCCGATTGCGATCCTGGCAGCCTGAATACTGGGAGATAGGTTTTGGCTCTAACAGCGATTTTCAGACGAAGGAATGCTCTGATTTGAATTCTGCTTGCGACATTCGATTCCTCTCGTTATTTTACGTCGGAATAGCATGTTTTCCACACCCGATTACGGTCCTCGAAGCCTGAATACTGGGACATAGGTTTTGGCTATAACAGCGAGTTTCTGACGAAGGAAGGCTCTGATTTGAATACTGCTTGCGACATTCGATTCCTCTCGTCATTTTACATCGGAATAGCACGGTTTCCACATCCGATTACGATCCTGGCAGCCTGAATACTGGAAGATAGGTTTTGGCAATAACAGCGATTTTCTGACGAAGGAAGGCTCTGATTTGAATTCTGCTTGCGGCATTCGATTCCTCTCTTCATTTTACGTCGGAGTAGCACGTTTTCCTCTACCCATTACGATCCTGGAAGCCAGATTACTGCAAGATAGGTTTTGGCTATAACAGCGATTTTCGGACGAAGGAAGTCTCTGATTTGAATTCTGCTTGCGACATTCGATTCCTCTCTTCATTTTACGTCGGAGTAGCACGTTTTCCTCTACCCATTACGATCCTGGAAGCCAGATTACTGCAAGATAGGTTTTGGCTATAACAGCGATTTTCGGACGAAGGAAGTCTCTGATTTGAATTCTGCTTGCGGGATTCGATTCCTCTCGTCATTTTACGTCGGAATAGCATGTTTTCCACACACGATTACGATCCTGGGAGCCAGATTACTCCAAGATAGGTTTTGGATTTAATACCGATTTTCTGACGAAGGAAGGCTCTGATTTGAATTCTGCTTGCGGCATTCGATCCCTCTCGCCATTTTACGTCGGAATAGCGCGTTTTCCACTACCCATTACGATCCTGGGAGCCAGATTACTGCAAGATAGGTTTTGGCTATAACAGCGATTTCTGACGAAGGTATTCACTGATTTGAATTCTGCTTGCGGCATTCGATTCCACTCGTCATTTTACGTCGGAATAGCACGGTTTCCACACCCGATTACGGTCCTGGAAGCCAGAATACTGGAAGATAGCTTTTGGCTATAACAGCGGTTTTCTGACGAAGGAACGATCTGATTTGAATTCTGCTTGCGACATTCAATCCCTCTCGTCATTTTACGTCGGAATAGCATGTTTTCCACATCCGATTACGATCCTGGCAGCCTGAATACTGGGAGATAGGTTTTGGCTATAACAGCGAGTTTCTGACGAAGGAAGGCTCTGATTTGAATACTGCTTGCGACATTCGATTCCTCTCGTTATTTTACGTCGGAATAGCATGTTTTCCACACCCGATTACGGTCCTCGAAGCCTGAATACTGGGACATAGGTTTTGGCTATAACAGCGATTTTCTGACGAAGGGAGGCTCTGATTTGAATTCTACTTGCGACATTCGATTCCTCTCGTCATTTTAAGTCGGAATAGCATGTTTTCCACTCCCGATTGCGATCCTGGCAGCCTGAATACTGGGAGATAGGTTTTGGCTCTAACAGCGATTTTCAGACGAAGGAATGCTCTGATTTGAATTCTGCTTGCGACATTCGATTCCTCTCGTTATTTTACGTCGGAATAGCATGTTTTCCACACCCGATTACGGTCCTCGAAGCCTGAATACTGGGACATAGGTTTTGGCTATAACAGCGAGTTTCTGACGAAGGAATGCTCTGATTTGAATACTGCTTGCGACATTCGATTCCTCTCGTCATTTTACATCGGAATAGCACGGTTTCCACATCCGATTACGATCCTGGCAGCCTGAATACTGGAAGATAGGTTTTGGCAATAACAGCGATTTTCTGACGAAGGGAGGCTCTGATTTGAATTCTACTTGCGACATTCGATTCCTCTCGTCATTTTAAGTCGGAATAGCGCGTCTTCCACTACCCATCACTATCCTGGGAGCCAGATTACTGCAAGATAGGTTTTGGATATAACAGCGATTTTCGGACGAAGGCAGGCTCTGATTTGAATTCTGCTTGCGACATTCGATTCCTCTCGTCATTTTACGTCGGAATAGCATGTTTTCCACATCCGATTACGATCCTGGCAGCCTGAATACTGGGAGATAGGTTTTGGCTATAACAGCGAGTTTCTGACGAAGGAAGGCTCTGATTTGAATTCTGCTTGCGACATTCGATTCCTCTCGTCATTTTAAGTCGGAATAGCATGTTTTCCACTCCCGATTGCGATCCTGGCAGCCTGAATACTGGGAGATAGGTTTTGGCTCTAACAGCGATTTTCAGACGAAGGAATGCTCTGATTTGAATTCTGCTTGCGACATTCGATTCCTCTCGTTATTTTACGTCGGAATAGCATGTTTTCCACACCCGATTACGGTCCTCGAAGCCTGAATACTGGGACATAGGTTTTGGCTATAACAGCGAGTTTCTGACGAAGGAATGCTCTGATTTGAATACTGCTTGCGACATTCGATTCCTCTCGTCATTTTACATCGGAATAGCACGGTTTCCACATCCGATTACGATCCTGGCAGCCTGAATACTGGAAGATAGGTTTTGGCAATAACAGCGATTTTCTGACGAAGGAAGGCTCTGATTTGAATTCTGCTTGCGGCATTCGATTCCTCTCTTCATTTTACGTCGGAGTAGCACGTTTTCCTCTACCCATTACGATCCTGGAAGCCAGATTACTGCAAGATAGGTTTTGGCAATAACAGCGATTTTCTGACGAAGGAAGGCTCTGATTTGAATTCTGCTTGCGGCATTCGATCCCTCTCGCCATTTTACGTCGGAATAGCGCGTTTTCCACTACCCATTACGATCCTGGGAGCCAGATTACTGCAAGATAGGTTTTGGCTATAACAGCGATTTCTGACGAAGGTATTCACTGATTTGAATTCTGCTTGCGGCATTCGATTCCACTCGTCATTTTACGTCGGAATAGCACGGTTTCCACACCCGATTACGGTCCTGGAAGCCAGAATACTGGAAGATAGCTTTTGGCTATAACAGCGGTTTTCTGACGAAGGAACGATCTGATTTGAATTCTGCTTGCGACATTCAATCCCTCTCGTCATTTTACGTCGGAATAGCATGTTTTCCACATCCGATTACGATCCTGGCAGCCTGAATACTGGGAGATAGGTTTTGGCTATAACAGCGAGTTTCTGACGAAGGAAGGCTCTGATTTGAATACTGCTTGCGACATTCGATTCCTCTCGTTATTTTACGTCGGAATAGCATGTTTTCCACACCCGATTACGGTCCTCGAAGCCTGAATACTGGGACATAGGTTTTGGCTATAACAGCGATTTTCTGACGAAGGGAGGCTCTGATTTGAATTCTACTTGCGACATTCGATTCCTCTCGTCATTTTAAGTCGGAATAGCATGTTTTCCACTCCCGATTGCGATCCTGGCAGCCTGAATACTGGGAGATAGGTTTTGGCTCTAACAGCGATTTTCAGACGAAGGAATGCTCTGATTTGAATTCTGCTTGCGACATTCGATTCCTCTCGTTATTTTACGTCGGAATAGCATGTTTTCCACACCCGATTACGGTCCTCGAAGCCTGAATACTGGGACATAGGTTTTGGCTATAACAGCGAGTTTCTGACGAAGGAATGCTCTGATTTGAATACTGCTTGCGACATTCGATTCCTCTCGTCATTTTACATCGGAATAGCACGGTTTCCACGTCCGATTACGATCCTGGCAGCCTGAATACTGGAAGATAGGTTTTGGCAATAACAGCGATTTTCTGACGAAGGAAGACTCTGATTTGAATTCTGCTTGCGGCATTCGATTCCTCTCTTCATTTTACGTCGGAGTAGCACGTTTTCCTCTACCCATTACGATCCTGGAAGCCAGATTACTGCAAGTTAGGTTTTGGCTATAACAGCGATTTCTGACGAAGGTATTCACTGATTTGAATTCTGCTTGCGGCATTCGATTCCACTCGTCATTTTACGTCGGAATAGCACGGTTTCCACACCCGATTACGGTCCTGGAAGCCAGAATACTGGAAGATAGCTTTTGGCTATAACAGCGGTTTTCTGACGAAGGAACGATCTGATTTGAATTCTGCTTGCGACATTCGATTCCTCTCGTCATTTTAAGTCGGAATAGCATGTTTTCCACATCCGATTACGATCCTGGCAGCCTGAATACTGGGAGATAGGTTTTGGCTATAACAGCGATTTTCTGACGAAGGGAGGCTCTGATTTGAATTCTGCTTGCGACATTCGATTCCTCTCGTCATTTTAAGTCGGAATAGCGCGTCTTCCACTACCCATTACTATCCTGGGAGCCAGATACTGCAAGATAGGTTTTGGCTCTAATAGCGATTTTCTGACGAAGGAAGGCTCTGATTTGAATTCTGCTTGCGGCATTCGATTCCTCTCTTCATTTTACGTCGGAGTAGCACGTTTTCCTCTACCCATTACGATCCTGGAAGCCAGATTACTGCAAGTTAGGTTTTGGCTATAACAGCGATTTCTGACGAAGGTATTCACTGATTTGAATTCTGCTTGCGGCATTCGATTCCACTCGTCATTTTACGTCGGAGTAGCACGTTTTCCTCTACCCATTACGATCCTGGAAGCCAGATTACTGCAAGTTAGGTTTTGGCTATAACAGCGATTTCTGACGAAGGTATTCACTGATTTGAATTCTGCTTGCGGCATTCGATTCCACTCGTCATTTTACGTCGGAATAGCATGTTTTCCACTCCCGATTGCGATCCTGGCAGCCTGAATACTGGGAGATAGGTTTTGGCTCTAACAGCGATTTTCAGACGAAGGAAGGCTCTGATTTGAATTCTGCTTGCGACATTCGATTCCTCTCGTCATTTTAAGTCGGAATAGCATGTTTTCCACATCCGATTACGATCCTGGCAGCCTGAATACTGGGAGATAGGTTTTGGCTATAACAGCGAGTTTCTGACGAAGGAAGGCTCTGATTTGAATTCTGCTTGCGACATTCGATCCCTCGCGTCATTTTACGTCGGAATAGCATGTTTTCCACTCCCGATTGCGATCCTGGCAGCCTGAATACTGGGAGATAGGTTTTGGCTATAACAGCGAGTTTCTGACGAAGGAAGGCTCTGATTTGAATTCTGCTTGCGGCATTCGATCCCTCTCGCCATTTTACGTCGGAATAGCGCGTTTTCCTCTACCCATTACGATCCTGGAAGCCAGATTACTGCAAGATAGGTTTTGGCTCTAATAGCGATTTTCTGACGAAGGAAGGCTCTGATTTGAATTCTGCTTGCGGCATTCGATCCCTCTTGTCATTTTACGTCGGAATAGCATGTTTTCCACTCCCGATTGCGATCCTGGCAGCCTGAATACTGGGAGATAGGTTTTGGCTCTAACAGCGATTTTCAGACGAAGGAATGCTCTGATTTGAATTCTGCTTGCGACATTCGATTCCTCTCGTTATTTTACGTCGGAATAGCATGTTTTCCACAGCCGATTACGGTCCTCGAAGCCTGAATACTGGGACATAGGTTTTGGCTATAACAGCGATTTCCTGACGAAGGAATTCTCTGATTCGAATACTGCTTGCGACATTCGATTCCTCTCGTCATTTTACATCGGAATAGCGCGTTTTGCACTATCCATTACTATCCTGGGAGCCAGATTACTGCAAGATAGGTTTTGGCTCTAATAGCGATTTTCTGACGAAGGAAGGCTCTGATTTGAATTCTGCTTGCGGCATTCGATCCCTCTCGCCATTTTACATCGGAATAGCACGGTTTCCACATCCGATTACGATCCTGGCAGCCTGAATACTGGAAGATAGGTTTTGGCAATAACAGCGATTTTCTGACGAAGGAAGGCTCTGATTTGAATTCTGCTTGCGGCATTCGATTCCTCTCTTCATTTTACGTCGGAGTAGCACGTTTTCCTCTACCCATTACGATCCTGGAAGCCAGATTACTGCAAGATAGGTTTTGGCTATAACAGCGATTTTCGGACGAAGGAAGTCTCTGATTTGAATTCTGCTTGCGACATTCGATTCCTCTCTTCATTTTACGTCGGAGTAGCACGTTTTCCTCTACCCATTACGATCCTGGAAGCCAGATTACTGCAAGATAGGTTTTGGCTATAACAGCGATTTTCGGACGTAGGAAGTCTCTGATTTGAATTCTGCTTGCGGGATTCGACCCCTCGCGGCATTTTACGTCGGAATAGCATGTTTTCCACTCCCGATTGCGATCCTGGCAGCCTGAATACTGGGAGATAGGTTTTGGCTATAACAGCGATTTTCTGACGAAGGGAGGCTCTGATTTGAATTCTGCTTGCGACATTCGATTCCTCTCGTCATTTTAAGTCGGAATAGCGCGTCTTCCACTACCCATTACTATCCTGGGAGCCAGATTACTGCAAGATAAGTTTTGGATATAACAGCGATTTTCGGACGAAGGCAGGCTCTGATTTGAATTCTGCTTGCGACATTCGATTCCTCTCGTCATTTTACGTCGGAATAGCATGTTTTCCACATCCGATTACGATCCTGGCAGCCTGAATACTGGGAGATAGGTTTTGGCTATAACAGCGATTTTCTGACGAAGGGAGGCTCTGATTTGAATTCTGCTTGCGACATTCGATTCCTCTCGTCATTTTAAGTCGGAATAGCGCGTCTTCCACTACCCATTACGATCCTGGAAGCCAGATTACTGCAAGATAGGTTTTGGCTATAACAGCGATTTTCGGACGAAGGAAGTCTCTGATTTGAATTCTGCTTGCGACATTCGATTCCTCTCTTCATTTTACGTCGGAGTAGCACGTTTTCCTCTACCCATTACGATCCTGGAAGCCAGATTACTGCAAGATAAGTTTTGGCTATAACAGCGATTTTCGGACGTAGGAAGTCTCTGATTTGAATTCTGCTTGCGGGATTCGATTCCTCTCGTCATTTTACGTCGGAATAGCATGTTTTCCACACACGATTACGATCCTAGGAGCCAGATTACTCCAAGATAGGTTTTGGATTTAATACCGATTTTCTGACGAAGGAAGGCTCTGATTTGAATTCTGCTTGCGACATTCGATTCCTCTCGTCATTTTAAGTCGGAATAGCGCGTCTTCCACTACCCATTACTATCCTGGGAGCCAGATTACTGCAAGATAGGTTTTGGATATAACAGCGATTTTCGGACGAAGGCAGGCTCTGATTTGAATTCTGCTTGCGACATTCGATTCCTCTCGTCATTTTACGTCGGAATAGCATGTTTTCCACATCCGATTACGATCCTGGCAGCCTGAATACTGGGAGATAGGTTTTGGCTATAACAGCGAGTTTCTGACGAAGGAAGGCTCTGATTTGAATTCTGCTTGCGACATTCGATTCCTCTCGTCATTTTAAGTCGGAATAGCATGTTTTCCACATCCGATTACGATCCTGGCAGCCTGAATACTGGGAGATAGGTTTTGGCTATAACAGCGATTTTCTGACGAAGGGAGGCTCTGATTTGAATTCTGCTTGCGACATTCGATTCCTCTCGTCATTTTAAGTCGGAATAGCGCGTCTTCCACTACCCATTACTATCCTGGGAGCCAGATTACTGCAAGATAGGTTTTGGCTCTAATAGCGATTTTCTGACGAAGGAAGGCTCTGATTTGAATTCTGCTTGCGGCATTCGATCCCTCTCGTCATTTTACGTCGGAATAGCATGTTTTCCACTCCCGATTGCGATCCTGGCAGCCTGAATACTGGGAGATAGGTTTTAGCTCTAACAGCGATTTTCAGACGAAGGAATGCTCTGATTTGAATTCTGCTTGCGACATTCGATTCCTCTCGTTATTTTACGTCGGAATAGCATGTTTTCCACACCCGATTACGGTCCTCGAAGCCTGAATACTGGGACATAGGTTTTGGCTATAACAGCGATTTTCGGACGAAGGAAGGCTCTGATTTGAATACTGCTTGCGACATTCGATTCCTCTCGTCATTTTACATCGGAATAGCGCGTTTTGCACTATCCATTACTATCCTGGGAGCCAGATTACTGCAAGATAGGTTTTGGCTCTAATAGCGATTTTCTGACGAAGGAAGGCTCTGATTTGAATTCTGCTTGCGACATTCGATCCCTCTCGTCATTTTACGTCGGAATAGCATGTTTTCCACTCTCGATTGCGATCCTGGCAGCCTGAATACTGGGAGATACGTTTTGGATACAGGAGCGATTTTCTGACGAAGGAAGGCTCTGATTTGAATTCTGCTTGCGACATTCGATTCCTCTCGTCATTTTAAGTCGGAATAGCGCGTCTTCCACTACCCATTACTATCCTGGGAGCCAGATTACTGCAAGATAGGTTTTGGCTATAACAGCGATTTTCGGACGAAGGCCGGTTCTGATTTGAATTCTGCTTGCGACATTCGATTCCTCTCGTCATTTTACGTCGGAATAGCATGTTTTCCACATCCGATTACGATCCTGGCAGCCTGAATACTGGGAGATAGGTTTTGGCTATAACAGCGAGTTTCTGACGAAGGAAGGCTCTGATTTGAATTCTGCTTGCGACATTCGATTCCTCTCGTCATTTTAAGTCGGAATAGCGCGTCTTCCACTACCCATTACTATCCTGGGAGCCAGATTACTGCAAGATAAGTTTTGGATATAACAGCGATTTTCGGACGAAGGCAGGCTCTGATTTGAATTCTGCTTGCGACATTCGATTCCTCTCGTCATTTTACGTCGGAATAGCATGTTTTCCACATCCGATTACGATCCTGGCAGCCTGAATACTGGGAGATAGGTTTTGGCTATAACAGCGATTTTCTGACGAAGGCAGGCTCTGATTTGAATTCTGCTTGCGACATTCGATTCCTCTCGTCATTTTAAGTCGGAATAGCGCGTCTTCCACTACCCATTACTATCCTGGGAGCCAGATTACTGCAAGATAAGTTTTGGATATAACAGCGATTTTCGGACGAAGGCAGGCTCTGATTTGAATTCTGCTTGCGACATTCGATTCCTCTCGTCATTTTACGTCGGAATAGCATGTTTTCCACATCCGATTACGATCCTGGCAGCCTGAATACTGGGAGATAGGTTTTGGCTATAACAGCGAGTTTCTGACGAAGGAAGGCTCTGATTTGAATTCTGCTTGCGACATTCGATTCCTCTCGTCATTTTAAGTCGGAGTAGCATGTTTTCCACATCCGATTACGATCCTGGCAGCCTGAATACTGGGAGATAGGTTTTGGCTATAACAGCGAGTTTCTGACGAAGGAAGGCTCTGATTTGAATTCTGCTTGCGACATTCGATTCCTCTCGTCATTTTAAGTCGGAATAGCATGTTTTCCACATCCGATTACGATCCTGGCAGCCTGAATACTGGAAAATAGGTTTTGGCAATAACAGCGATTTTCTGACGAAGGAAGACTCTGATTTGAATTCTGCTTGCGGCATTCGATTCCTCTCTTCATTTTACGTCGGAGTAGCACGTTTTCCTCTACCCATTACGATCCTGGAAGCCAGATTACTGCAAGATAGGTTTTGGCTATAACAGCGATTTTCGGACGAAGGAAGTCTCTGATTTGAATTCTGCTTGCGACATTCGATTCCTCTCTTCATTTTACGTCGGAGTAGCACGTTTTCCTCTACCCATTACGATCCTGGAAGCCAGATTACTGCAAGATAAGTTTTGGCTATAACAGCGATTTTCGGACGTAGGAAGTCTCTGATTTGAATTCTGCTTGCGGGATTCGATTCCTCTCGTCATTTTACGTCGGAATAGCATGTTTTCCACACACGATTACGATCCTAGGAGCCAGATTACTCCAAGATAGGTTTTGGATGTAATACCGATTTTCTGACGAAGGAAGGCTCTGATTTGAATTCTGCTTGCGACATTCGATTCCTCTCGTTATTTTACGTCGGAATAGCATGTTTTCCACACCCGATTACGGTCCTGGAGGCCTGAATACTGGGACATAGGTTTTGGCTATAACAGCGAGTTTCTGACGAAGGAATGCTCTGATTTGAATACTGCTTGCGACATTCGATTCCTCTCGTCATTTTACATCGGAATAGCGCGTTTTGCACTATCCATTACTATCCTGGGAGCCAGATTACTGCAAGATAGGTTTTGGCTCTAATAGCGATTTTCTGACGAAGGAAGGCTCTGATTTGAATTCTGCTTGCGACATTCGATCCCTCGCGTCATTTTACGTCGGAATAGCATGTTTTCCACTCTCGATTGCGATCCTGGCAGCCTGAATACTGGGAGATACGTTTTGGATACAGGAGCGATTTTCTGACGAAGGAAGGCTCTGATTTGAATTCTGCTTGCGACATTCGATTCCTCTCGTCATTTTACGTCGGAATAGCGCGTTTTCCACTACCCATTACTATCCTGGGAGCCAGATTACTGCAAGATAGGTTTTGGATATAACAGCGATTTTCGGACGAAGGCAGGCTCTGATTTGAATTCTGCTTGCGACATTCGATTCCTCTCGTCATTTTACGTCGGAATAGCATGTTTTCCACATCCGATTACGATCCTGGCAGCCTGAATACTGGGAGATAGGTTTTGGCTATAACAGCGAGTTTCTGACGAAGGAAGGCTCTGATTTGAATTCTGCTTGCGACATTCGATTCCTCTCGTCATTTTAAGTCGGAATAGCATGTTTTCCACATCCGATTACGATCCTGGCAGCCTGAATACTGGGAGATAGGTTTTGGCTATAACAGCGATTTTCTGACGAAGGCAGGCTCTGATTTGAATTCTGCTTGCGACATTCGATTCCTCTCGTCATTTTAAGTCGGAATAGCGCGTCTTCCACTACCCATTACTATCCTGGGAGCCAGATTACTGCAAGATAGGTTTTGGCTCTAATAGCGATTTTCTGACGAAGGAAGGCTCTGATTTGAATTCTGCTTGCGGCATTCGATCCCTCTCGTCATTTTACGTCGGAATAGCATGTTTTCCACTCCCGATTGCGATCCTGGCAGCCTGAATACTGGGAGATAGGTTTTAGCTCTAACAGCGATTTTCAGACGAAGGAATGCTCTGATTTGAATTCTGCTTGCGACATTCGATTCCTCTCGTTATTTTACGTCGGAATAGCATGTTTTCCACACCCGATTACGGTTCTCGAAGCCTGAATACTGGGACATAGGTTTTGGCTATAACAGCGAGTTTCTGACGAAGGAATGCTCTGATTTGAATACTGCTTGCGACATTCGATTCCTCTCGTCATTTTACATCGGAATAGCGCGTTTTGCACTATCCATTACTATCCTGGGAGCCAGATTACTGCAAGATAGGTTTTGGCTCTAATAGCGATTTTCTGACGAAGGAAGGCTCTGATTTGAATTCTGCTTGCGACATTCGATCCCTCGCGTCATTTTACGTCGGAATAGCATGTTTTCCACTCTCGATTGCGATCCTGGCAGCCTGAATACTGGGAAATACGTTTTGGATACAGGAGCGATTTTCTGACGAAGGAAGGCTCTGATTTGAATTCTGCTTGCGACATTCGATTCCTCTCGTCATTTTAAGTCGGAATAGCGCGTCTTCCACTACCCATTACTATCCTGGGAGCCAGATTACTGCAAGATAGGTTTTGGCTATAACAGCGATTTTCGGACGAAGGCCGGTTCTGATTTGAATTCTGCTTGCGACATTCGATTCCTCTCGTCATTTTACGTCGGAATAGCATGTTTTCCACATCCGATTACGATCCTGGCAGCCTGAATACTGGGAGATAGGTTTTGGCTATAACAGCGAGTTTCTGACGAAGGAAGGCTCTGATTTGAATTCTGCTTGCGACATTCGATTCCTCTCGTCATTTTAAGTCGGAATAGCATGTTTTCCACATCCGATTACGATCCTGGCAGCCTGAATACTGGGAGATAGGTTTTGGCTATAACAGCGGTTTTCTGACGAAGGAACGATCTGATTTGAATTCTGCTTGCGACATTCAATCTCTCTCGTCATTTTACGTCGGAATAGCATGTTTTCCATACCCAATTACGGTCCTGGAAGCCAGAATACTGGGAGATAGGTTTTGGCTCTAACAGCGGTTTTCAGACGAAGGAAGGCTCTGATTTGAATTCTGCTTGCGGCATTCGATTCCTCTCGTCATTTTCCGTCGGAATAGCATGTTTTCCACACCCGATTACGGTCCTCGAAGCCAGAATACTGGGAGATAGGTTTTGGCTATAACAGCGATTTTCTGACGAAGGGAGGCTCTGATTTGAATTCTGCTTGCGACATTCGATTCCTCTCGTCATTTTACGTCGGAATAGCGCGTCTTCCACTACCCATTACTATCCTGGGAGCCAGATTACTGCAAGATAGGTTTTGGCTCTAATAGCGATTTTCTGACGAAGGAAGGCTCTGATTTGAATTCTGCTTGCGGCATTCGATCCCTCTCGTCATTTTACGTCGGAATAGCATGTTTTCCACTCCCGATTGCGATCCTGGCAGCCTGAATACTGGGAGATAGGTTTTGGCTATAACAGCGAGTTTCTGACGAAGGAAGGCTCTGATTTGAATTCTGCTTGCGACATTCGATCCCTCGCGTCATTTTACGTCGGAATAGCATGTTTTCCACTCCCGATTGCGATCCTGGCAGCCTGAATACTGGGAGATAGGTTTTGGCTATAACAGCGATTTTCTGACGAAGGGAGGCTCTGATTTGAATTCTGCTTGCGACATTCGATTCCTCTCGTCATTTTAAGTCGGAATAGCGCGTCTTCCACTACCCATTACTATCCTGGGAGCCAGATTACTGCAAGATAGGTTTTGGCTATAACAGCGATTTTCGGACGAAGGCCGGTTCTGATTTGAATTCTGCTTGCGACATTCGATTCCTCTCGTCATTTTACGTCGGAATAGCATGTTTTCCACATCCGATTACGATCCTGGCAGCCTGAATACTGGGAGATAGGTTTTGGCTATAACAGCGAGTTTCTGACGAAGGAAGGCTCTGATTTGAATTCTGCTTGCGACATTCGATTCCTCTCGTCATTTTAAGTCGGAATAGCGCGTCTTCCACTACCCATTACTATCCTGGGAGCCAGATTACTGCAAGATAGGTTTTGGCTATAACAGCGATTTTCGGACGAAGGCCGGTTCTGATTTGAATTCTGCTTGCGACATTCGATTCCTCTCGTCATTTTACGTCGGAATAGCATGTTTTCCACATCCGATTACGATCCTGGCAGCCTGAATACTGGGAGATAGGTTTTGGCTATAACAGCGAGTTTCTGACGAAGGAAGGCTCTGATTTGAATTCTGCTTGCGACATTCGATTCCTCTCGTCATTTTAAGTCGGAATAGCATGTTTTCCACATCCGATTACGATCCTGGCAGCCTGAATACTGGGAGATAGGTTTTGGCTATAACAGCGAGTTTCTGACGAAGGAAGGCTCTGATTTGAATTCTGCTTGCGACATTCGATCCCTCGCGTCATTTTACGTCGGAATAGCATGTTTTCCACTCCCGATTGCGATCCTGGCAGCCTGAATACTGGGAGATAGGTTTTGGCTATAACAGCGATTTTCTGACGAAGGGAGGCTCTGATTTGAATTCTGCTTGCGACATTCGATTCCTCTCGTCATTTTAAGTCGGAATAGCGCGTCTTCCACTACCCATTACTATCCTGGGAGCCAGATTACTGCAAGATAGGTTTTGGCTATAACAGCGATTTTCGGACGAAGGCAGGCTCTGATTTGAATTCTGCTTGCGACATTCGATTCCTCTCGTCATTTTACGTCGGAGTAGCACGTTTTCCTCTACCCATTACGATCCTGGAAGCCAGATTACTGCAAGATAGGTTTTGGCTCTAATAGCGATTTTCTGACGAAGGAAGGCTCTGATTTGAATTCTGCTTGCGGCATTCGATCCCTCTCGTCATTTTACGTCGGAATAGCATGTTTTCCACTCCCGATTGCGATCCTGGCAGCCTGAATACTGGGAGATAGGTTTTGGCTCTAACAGCGATTTTCAGACGAAGGAATGCTCTGATTTGAATTCTGCTTGCGACATTCGATTCCTCTCGTTATTTTACGTCGGAATAGCATGTTTTCCACACCCGATTACGGTCCTCGAAGCCTGAATACTGGGACATAGGTTTTGGCTATAACAGCGAGTTTCTGACGAAGGAATGCTCTGATTTGAATACTGCTTGCGACATTCGATTCCTCTCGTCATTTTACATCGGAATAGCGCGTTTTGCACTATCCATTACTATCCTGGGAGCCAGATTACTGCAAGATAGGTTTTGCCTCTAATAGCGATTTTCTGACGAAGGAAGGCTCTGATTTGAATTCTGCTTGCGACATTCGATCCCTCGCGTCATTTTACGTCGGAATAGCATGTTTTCCACTCTCGATTGCGATCCTGGCAGCCTGAATACTGGGAGATACGTTTTGGATACAGGAGCGATTTTCTGACGAAGGAAGGCTCTGATTTGAATTCTGCTTGCGGCATTCGATTCCTCTCGTCATTTTACGTCGGAATAGCATGTTTTCCATATCCGATTACGATCCTGGCAGCCTGAATACTGGGAGATAGGTTTTGGCTATAACAGCGAGTTTCTGACGAAGGAAGGCTCTGATTTGAATTCTGCTTGCGACATTCGATTCCTCTCGTCATTTTAAGTCGGAATAGCATGTTTTCCACATCCGATTACGATCCTGGCAGCCTGAATACTGGGAGATAGGTTTTGGCTATAACAGCGAGTTTCTGACGAAGGAAGGCTCTGATTTGAATTCTGCTTGCGACATTCGATCCCTCGCGTCATTTTACGTCGGAATAGCATGTTTTCCACTCCCGATTGCGATCCTGGCAGCCTGAATACTGGGAGATAGGTTTTGGCTATAACAGCGATTTTCTGACGAAGGGAGGCTCTGATTTGAATTCTGCTTGCGACATTCGATTCCTCTCGTCATTTTAAGTCGGAATAGCGCGTCTTCCACTACCCATTACTATCCTGGGAGCCAGATTACTGCAAGATAGGTTTTGGCTATAACAGCGATTTTCGGACGAAGGCAGGTTCTGATTTGAATTCTGCTTGCGACATTCGATTCATCTCGTCATTTTACGTCGGAATAGCATGTTTTCCACATCCGATTACGATCCTGGCAGCCTGAATACTGGGAGATAGGTTTTGGCTATAACAGCGAGTTTCTGACGAAGGAAGGCTCTGATTTGAATTCTGCTTGCGACATTCGATTCCTCTCGTCATTTTAAGTCGGAATAGCATGTTTTCCACATCCGATTACGATCCTGGCAGCCTGAATACTGGGAGATAGGTTTTGGCTATAACAGCGAGTTTCTGACGAAGGAAGGCTCTGATTTGAATTCTGCTTGCGACATTCGATTCCTCTCGTCATTTTAAGTCGGAATAGCGCGTCTTCCACTACCCATTACTATCCTGGGAGCCAGATTACTGCAAGATAGGTTTTGGCTATAACAGCGATTTTCGGACGAAGGCAGGCTCTGATTTGAATTCTGCTTGCGACATTCGATTCCTCTCGTCATTTTACGTCGGAGTAGCACGTTTTCCTCTACCCATTACGATCCTGGAAGCCAGGTTACTGCAAGATAGGTTTTGGCTCTAATAGCGATTTTCTGACGAAGGAAGGCTCTGATTTGAATTCTGCTTGCGGCATTCGATCCCTCTCGTCATTTTACGTCGGAATAGCATGTTTTCCACTCCCGATTGCGATCCTGGCAGCCTGAATACTGGGAGATAGGTTTTGGCTCTAACAGCGATTTTCAGACGAAGGAATGCTCTGATTTGAATTCTGCTTGCGACATTCGATTCCTCTCGTTATTTTACGTCGGAATAGCATGTTTTCCACACCCGATTACGGTCCTCGAAGCCTGAATACTGGGACATAGGTTTTGGCTATAACAGCGAGTTTCTGACGAAGGAATGCTCTGATTTGAATTCTGCTTGCGACATTCGATTCCTCTCGTCATTTTACATCGGAATAGCGCGTTTTGCACTATCCATTACTATCCTGAGAGCCAGATTACTGCAAGATAGGTTTTGCCTCTAATAGCGATTTTCTGACGAAGGAAGGCTCTGATTTGAATTCTGCTTGCGACATTCGATTCCTCTCGTTATTTTACGTCGGAATAGCATGTTTTCCACACCCGATTACGGTCCTCGAAGCCTGAATACTGGGACATAGGTTTTGGCTATAACAGCGAGTTTCTGACGAAGGAAGGCTCTGATTTGAATTCTGCTTGCGACATTCGATTCCTCTCGTCATTTTAAGTCGGAATAGCATGTTTTCCACATCCGATTACGATCCTGGCAGCCTGAATACTGGGAGATAGGTTTTGGCTATAACAGCGAGTTTCTGACGAAGGAAGGCTCTGATTTGAATTCTGCTTGCGACATTCGATCCCTCCCGTCATTTTACGTCGGAATAGCATGTTTTCCACTCCCGATTGCGATCCTGGCAGCCTGAATACTGGGAGATAGGTTTTGGCTATAACAGCGATTTTCTGACGAAGGGAGGCTCTGATTTGAATTCTGCTTGCGACATTCGATTCCTCTCGTCATTTTAAGTCGGAATAGCGCGTCTTCCACTACCCATTACTATCCTGGGAGCCAGATTACTGCAAGATAGGTTTTGGCTATAACAGCGATTTTCGGACGAAGGCCGGTTCTGATTTGAATTCTGCTTGCGACATTCGATTCCTCTCGTCATTTTACGTCGGAATAGCATGTTTTCCACATCCGATTACGATCCTGGCAGCCTGAATACTGGGAGATAGGTTTTGGCTATAACAGCGAGTTTCTGACGAAGGAAGGCTCTGATTTGAATTCTGCTTGCGACATTCGATTCCTCTCGTCATTTTAAGTCGGAATAGCGCGTCTTCCACTACCCATTACTATCCTGGGAGCCAGATTACTGCAAGATAGGTTTTGGCTATAACAGCGATTTTCGGACGAAGGCAGGCTCTGATTTGAATTCTGCTTGCGACATTCGATTCCTCTCGTCATTTTACGTCGGAATAGCATGTTTTCCACATCCGATTACGATCCTGGCAGCCTGAATACTGGGAGATAGGTTTTGGCTATAACAGCGATTTCTGACGAAGGTATTCACTGATTTGAATTCTGCTTGCGGCATTCGATTCCACTCGTCATTTTACGTCGGAATAGCACGGTTTCCACACCCGATTACGGTCCTGGAAGCCAGAATACTGGAAGATAGCTTTTGGCTATAACAGCGGTTTTCTGACGAAGGAACGATCTGATTTGAATTCTGCTTGCGACATTCGATTCCTCTCGTCATTTTAAGTCGGAATAGCATGTTTTCCACATCCGATTACGATCCTGGCAGCCTGAATACTGGGAGATAGGTTTTGGCTATAACAGCGATTTTCTGACGAAGGGAGGCTCTGATTTGAATTCTGCTTGCGACATTCGATTCCTCTCGTCATTTTAAGTCGGAATAGCGCGTCTTCCACTACCCATTACTATCCTGGGAGCCAGATTACTGCAAGATAGGTTTTGGCTCTAATAGCGATTTTCTGACGAAGGAAGGCTCTGATTTGAATTCTGCTTGCGGCATTCGATTCCTCTCTTCATTTTACGTCGGAGTAGCACGTTTTCCTCTACCCATTACGATCCTGGAAGCCAGATTACTGCAAGTTAGGTTTTGGCTATAACAGCGATTTCTGACGAAGGTATTCACTGATTTGAATTCTGCTTGCGGCATTCGATTCCACTCGTCATTTTACGTCGGAATAGCATGTTTTCCACTCCCGATTGCGATCCTGGCAGCCTGAATACTGGGAGATAGGTTTTGGCTCTAACAGCGATTTTCAGACGAAGGAAGGCTCTGATTTGAATTCTGCTTGCGACATTCGATTCCTCTCGTCATTTTAAGTCGGAATAGCATGTTTTCCACATCCGATTACGATCCTGGCAGCCTGAATACTGGGAGATAGGTTTTGGCTATAACAGCGAGTTTCTGACGAAGGAAGGCTCTGATTTGAATTCTGCTTGCGACATTCGATCCCTCGCGTCATTTTACGTCGGAATAGCATGTTTTCCACTCCCGATTGCGATCCTGGCAGCCTGAATACTGGGAGATAGGTTTTGGCTATAACAGCGAGTTTCTGACGAAGGAAGGCTCTGATTTGAATTCTGCTTGCGGCATTCGATCCCTCTCGCCATTTTACGTCGGAATAGCGCGTTTTCCTCTACCCATTACGATCCTGGAAGCCAGATTACTGCAAGATAGGTTTTGGCTCTAATAGCGATTTTCTGACGAAGGAAGGCTCTGATTTGAATTCTGCTTGCGGCATTCGATCCCTCTTGTCATTTTACGTCGGAATAGCATGTTTTCCACTCCCGATTGCGATCCTGGCAGCCTGAATACTGGGAGATAGGTTTTGGCTCTAACAGCGATTTTCAGACGAAGGAATGCTCTGATTTGAATTCTGCTTGCGACATTCGATTCCTCTCGTTATTTTACGTCGGAATAGCATGTTTTCCACAGCCGATTACGGTCCTCGAAGCCTGAATACTGGGACATAGGTTTTGGCTATAACAGCGATTTCCTGACGAAGGAATTCTCTGATTCGAATACTGCTTGCGACATTCGATTCCTCTCGTCATTTTACATCGGAATAGCGCGTTTTGCACTATCCATTACTATCCTGGGAGCCAGATTACTGCAAGATAGGTTTTGGCTCTAATAGCGATTTTCTGACGAAGGAAGGCTCTGATTTGAATTCTGCTTGCGGCATTCGATCCCTCTCGCCATTTTACATCGGAATAGCACGGTTTCCACATCCGATTACGATCCTGGCAGCCTGAATACTGGAAGATAGGTTTTGGCAATAACAGCGATTTTCTGACGAAGGAAGGCTCTGATTTGAATTCTGCTTGCGGCATTCGATTCCTCTCTTCATTTTACGTCGGAGTAGCACGTTTTCCTCTACCCATTACGATCCTGGAAGCCAGATTACTGCAAGATAGGTTTTGGCTATAACAGCGATTTTCGGACGAAGGAAGTCTCTGATTTGAATTCTGCTTGCGACATTCGATTCCTCTCTTCATTTTACGTCGGAGTAGCACGTTTTCCTCTACCCATTACGATCCTGGAAGCCAGATTACTGCAAGATAGGTTTTGGCTATAACAGCGATTTTCGGACGAAGGAAGTCTCTGATTTGAATTCTGCTTGCGGTATTCGATCCCTCGCGGCATTTTACGTCGGAATAGCATGTTTTCCACTCCCGATTACGATCCTGGCAGCCTGAATACTGGGAGATAGGTTTTGGCTATAACAGCGATTTTCTGACGAAGGAAGGCTCTGATTTGAATTCTGCTTGCGACATTCGATTCCTCTCGTCATTTTAAGTCGGAATAGCGCGTCTTCCACTACCCATTACTATCCTGGGAGCCAGATTACTGCAAGATAAGTTTTGGATATAACAGCGATTTTCGGACGAAGGCAGGCTCTGATTTGAATTCTGCTTGCGACATTCGATTCCTCTCGTCATTTTACGTCGGAATAGCATGTTTTCCACATCCGATTACGATCCTGGCAGCCTGAATACTGGGAGATAGGTTTTGGCTATAACAGCGATTTTCTGACGAAGGGAGGCTCTGATTTGAATTCTGCTTGCGACATTCGATTCCTCTCGTCATTTTAAGTCGGAATAGCGCGTCTTCCACTACCCATTACTATCCTGGGAGCCAGATTACTGCAAGATAAGTTTTGGATATAACAGCGATTTTCGGACGAAGGCAGGCTCTGATTTGAATTCTGCTTGCGACATTCGATTCCTCTCGTCATTTTAAGTCGGAATAGCATGTTTTCCACATCCGATTACGATCCTGGCAGCCTGAATACTGGAAAATAGGTTTTGGCAATAACAGCGATTTTCTGACGAAGGAAGACTCTGATTTGAATTCTGCTTGCGGCATTCGATTCCTCTCTTCATTTTACGTCGGAGTAGCACGTTTTCCTCTACCCATTACGATCCTGGAAGCCAGATTACTGCAAGATAGGTTTTGGCTATAACAGCGATTTTCGGACGAAGGAAGTCTCTGATTTGAATTCTGCTTGCGACATTCGATTCCTCTCTTCATTTTACGTCGGAGTAGCACGTTTTCCTCTACCCATTACGATCCTGGAAGCCAGATTACTGCAAGATAAGTTTTGGCTATAACAGCGATTTTCGGACGTAGGAAGTCTCTGATTTGAATTCTGCTTGCGGGATTCGATTCCTCTCGTCATTTTACGTCGGAATAGCATGTTTTCCACACACGATTACGATCCTAGGAGCCAGATTACTCCAAGATAGGTTTTGGATTTAATACCGATTTTCTGACGAAGGAAGGCTCTGATTTGAATTCTGCTTGCGACATTCGATTCCTCTCGTCATTTTAAGTCGGAATAGCGCGTCTTCCACTACCCATTACTATCCTGGGAGCCAGATTACTGCAAGATAGGTTTTGGATATAACAGCGATTTTCGGACGAAGGCAGGCTCTGATTTGAATTCTGCTTGCGACATTCGATTCCTCTCGTCATTTTACGTCGGAATAGCATGTTTTCCACATCCGATTACGATCCTGGCAGCCTGAATACTGGGAGATAGGTTTTGGCTATAACAGCGAGTTTCTGACGAAGGAAGGCTCTGATTTGAATTCTGCTTGCGACATTCGATTCCTCTCGTCATTTTAAGTCGGAATAGCATGTTTTCCACATCCGATTACGATCCTGGCAGCCTGAATACTGGGAGATAGGTTTTGGCTATAACAGCGATTTTCTGACGAAGGGAGGCTCTGATTTGAATTCTGCTTGCGACATTCGATTCCTCTCGTCATTTTAAGTCGGAATAGCGCGTCTTCCACTACCCATTACTATCCTGGGAGCCAGATTACTGCAAGATAGGTTTTGGCTCTAATAGCGATTTTCTGACGAAGGAAGGCTCTGATTTGAATTCTGCTTGCGGCATTCGATCCCTCTCGTCATTTTACGTCGGAATAGCATGTTTTCCACTCCCGATTGCGATCCTGGCAGCCTGAATACTGGGAGATAGGTTTTAGCTCTAACAGCGATTTTCAGACGAAGGAATGCTCTGATTTGAATTCTGCTTGCGACATTCGATTCCTCTCGTTATTTTACGTCGGAATAGCATGTTTTCCACACCCGATTACGGTTCTCGAAGCCTGAATACTGGGACATAGGTTTTGGCTATAACAGCGAGTTTCTGACGAAGGAATGCTCTGATTTGAATACTGCTTGCGACATTCGATTCCTCTCGTCATTTTACATCGGAATAGCGCGTTTTGCACTATCCATTACTATCCTGGGAGCCAGATTACTGCAAGATAGGTTTTGGCTCTAATAGCGATTTTCTGACGAAGGAAGGCTCTGATTTGAATTCTGCTTGCGACATTCGATCCCTCGCGTCATTTTACGTCGGAATAGCATGTTTTCCACTCTCGATTGCGATCCTGGCAGCCTGAATACTGGGAGATACGTTTTGGATACAGGAGCGATTTTCTGACGAAGGAAGGCTCTGATTTGAATTCTGCTAGCGACATTCGATTCCTCTCGTCATTTTAAGTCGGAATAGCGCGTCTTCCACTACCCATTACTATCCTGGGAGCCAGATTACTGCAAGATAGGTTTTGGCTATAACAGCGATTTTCGGACGAAGGCCGGTTCTGATTTGAATTCTGCTTGCGACATTCGATTCCTCTCGTCATTTTACGTCGGAATAGCATGTTTTCCACATCCGATTACGATCCTGGCAGCCTGAATACTGGGAGATAGGTTTTGGCTATAACAGCGAGTTTCTGACGAAGGAAGGCTCTGATTTGAATTCTGCTTGCGACATTCGATTCCTCTCGTCATTTTAAGTCGGAATAGCGCGTCTTCCACTACCCATTACTATCCTGGGAGCCAGATTACTGCAAGATAAGTTTTGGATATAACAGCGATTTTCGGACGAAGGCAGGCTCTGATTTGAATTCTGCTTGCGACATTCGATTCCTCTCGTCATTTTACGTCGGAATAGCATGTTTTCCACATCCGATTACGATCCTGGCAGCCTGAATACTGGGAGATAGGTTTTGGCTATAACAGCGATTTTCTGACGAAGGGAGGCTCTGATTTGAATTCTGCTTGCGACATTCGATTCCTCTCGTCATTTTAAGTCGGAATAGCGCGTCTTCCACTACCCATTACTATCCTGGGAGCCAGATTACTGCAAGATAGGTTTTGGATATAACAGCGATTTTCGGACGAAGGCAGGCTCTGATTTGAATTCTGCTTGCGACATTCGATTCCTCTCGTCATTTTACGTCGGAATAGCATGTTTTCCACATCCGATTACGATCCTGGCAGCCTGAATACTGGGAGATAGGTTTTGGCTATAACAGCGAGTTTCTGACGAAGGAAGGCTCTGATTTGAATTCTGCTTGCGACATTCGATCCCTCGCGTCATTTTACGTCGGAATAGCATGTTTTCCACTCTCGATTGCGATCCTGGCAGCCTGAATACTGGGAGATACGTTTTGGATACAGGAGCGATTTTCTGACGAAGGAAGGCTCTGATTTGAATTCTGCTAGCGACATTCGATTCCTCTCGTCATTTTAAGTCGGAATAGCGCGTCTTCCACTACCCATTACTATCCTGGGAGCCAGATTACTGCAAGATAGGTTTTGGCTATAACAGCGATTTTCGGACGAAGGCCGGTTCTGATTTGAATTCTGCTTGCGACATTCGATTCCTCTCGTCATTTTACGTCGGAATAGCATGTTTTCCACATCCGATTACGATCCTGGCAGCCTGAATACTGGGAGATAGGTTTTGGCTATAACAGCGAGTTTCTGACGAAGGAAGGCTCTGATTTGAATTCTGCTTGCGACATTCGATTCCTCTCGTCATTTTAAGTCGGAATAGCGCGTCTTCCACTACCCATTACTATCCTGGGAGCCAGATTACTGCAAGATAAGTTTTGGATATAACAGCGATTTTCGGACGAAGGCAGGCTCTGATTTGAATTCTGCTTGCGACATTCGATTCCTCTCGTCATTTTACGTCGGAATAGCATGTTTTCCACATCCGATTACGATCCTGGCAGCCTGAATACTGGGAGATAGGTTTTGGCTATAACAGCGATTTTCTGACGAAGGGAGGCTCTGATTTGAATTCTGCTTGCGACATTCGATTCCTCTCGTCATTTTAAGTCGGAATAGCGCGTCTTCCACTACCCATTACTATCCTGGGAGCCAGATTACTGCAAGATAAGTTTTGGATATAACAGCGATTTTCGGACGAAGGCAGGCTCTGATTTGAATTCTGCTTGCGACATTCGATTCCTCTCGTCATTTTACGTCGGAATAGCATGTTTTCCACATCCGATTACGATCCTGGCAGCCTGAATACTGGGAGATAGGTTTTGGCTATAACAGCGAGTTTCTGACGAAGGAAGGCTCTGATTTGAATTCTGCTTGCGACATTCGATTCCTCTCGTCATTTTAAGTCGGAGTAGCATGTTTTCCACATCCGATTACGATCCTGGCAGCCTGAATACTGGGAGATAGGTTTTGGCTATAACAGCGAGTTTCTGACGAAGGAAGGCTCTGATTTGAATTCTGCTTGCGACATTCGATTCCTCTCGTCATTTTAAGTCGGAATAGCATGTTTTCCACATCCGATTACGATCCTGGCAGCCTGAATACTGGAAAATAGGTTTTGGCAATAACAGCGATTTTCTGACGAAGGAAGACTCTGATTTGAATTCTGCTTGCGGCATTCGATTCCTCTCTTCATTTTACGTCGGAGTAGCACGTTTTCCTCTACCCATTACGATCCTGGAAGCCAGATTACTGCAAGATAGGTTTTGGCTATAACAGCGATTTTCGGACGAAGGAAGTCTCTGATTTGAATTCTGCTTGCGACATTCGATTCCTCTCTTCATTTTACGTCGGAGTAGCACGTTTTCCTCTACCCATTACGATCCTGGAAGCCAGATTACTGCAAGATAAGTTTTGGCTATAACAGCGATTTTCGGACGTAGGAAGTCTCTGATTTGAATTCTGCTTGCGGGATTCGATTCCTCTCGTCATTTTACGTCGGAATAGCATGTTTTCCACACACGATTACGATCCTAGGAGCCAGATTACTCCAAGATAGGTTTTGGATGTAATACCGATTTTCTGACGAAGGAAGGCTCTGATTTGAATTCTGCTTGCGACATTCGATTCCTCTCGTTATTTTACGTCGGAATAGCATGTTTTCCACACCCGATTACGGTTCTCGAAGCCTGAATACTGGGACATAGGTTTTGGCTATAACAGCGAGTTTCTGACGAAGGAATGCTCTGATTTGAATACTGCTTGCGACATTCGATTCCTCTCGTCATTTTACATCGGAATAGCGCGTTTTGCACTATCCATTACTATCCTGGGAGCCAGATTACTGCAAGATAGGTTTTGGCTCTAATAGCGATTTTCTGACGAAGGAAGGCTCTGATTTGAATTCTGCTTGCGACATTCGATCCCTCGCGTCATTTTACGTCGGAATAGCATGTTTTCCACTCTCGATTGCGATCCTGGCAGCCTGAATACTGGGAGATACGTTTTGGATACAGGAGCGATTTTCTGACGAAGGAAGGCTCTGATTTGAATTCTGCTTGCGACATTCGATTCCTCTCGTCATTTTACGTCGGAATAGCGCGTCTTCCACTACCCATTACTATCCTGGGAGCCAGATTACTGCAAGATAGGTTTTGGATATAACAGCGATTTTCGGACGAAGGCAGGCTCTGATTTGAATTCTGCTTGCGACATTCGATTCCTCTCGTCATTTTACGTCGGAATAGCATGTTTTCCACATCCGATTACGATCCTGGCAGCCTGAATACTGGGAGATAGGTTTTGGCTATAACAGCGAGTTTCTGACGAAGGAAGGCTCTGATTTGAATTCTGCTTGCGACATTCGATTCCTCTCGTCATTTTAAGTCGGAATAGCATGTTTTCCACATCCGATTACGATCCTGGCAGCCTGAATACTGGGAGATAGGTTTTGGCTATAACAGCGATTTTCTGACGAAGGGAGGCTCTGATTTGAATTCTGCTTGCGACATTCGATTCCTCTCGTCATTTTAAGTCGGAATAGCGCGTCTTCCACTACCCATTACTATCCTGGGAGCCAGATTACTGCAAGATAGGTTTTGGCTCTAATAGCGATTTTCTGACGAAGGAAGGCTCTGATTTGAATTCTGCTTGCGGCATTCGATCCCTCTCGTCATTTTACGTCGGAATAGCATGTTTTCCACTCCCGATTGCGATCCTGGCAGCCTGAATACTGGGAGATAGGTTTTAGCTCTAACAGCGATTTTCAGACGAAGGAATGCTCTGATTTGAATTCTGCTTGCGACATTCGATTCCTCTCGTTATTTTACGTCGGAATAGCATGTTTTCCACACCCGATTACGGTTCTCGAAGCCTGAATACTGGGACATAGGTTTTGGCTATAACAGCGAGTTTCTGACGAAGGAATGCTCTGATTTGAATACTGCTTGCGACATTCGATTCCTCTCGTCATTTTACATCGGAATAGCGCGTTTTGCACTATCCATTACTATCCTGGGAGCCAGATTACTGCAAGATAGGTTTTGGCTCTAATAGCGATTTTCTGACGAAGGAAGGCTCTGATTTGAATTCTGCTTGCGACATTCGATCCCTCGCGTCATTTTACGTCGGAATAGCATGTTTTCCACTCTCGATTGCGATCCTGGCAGCCTGAATACTGGGAAATACGTTTTGGATACAGGAGCGATTTTCTGACGAAGGAAGGCTCTGATTTGAATTCTGCTTGCGACATTCGATTCCTCTCGTCATTTTAAGTCGGAATAGCGCGTCTTCCACTACCCATTACTATCCTGGGAGCCAGATTACTGCAAGATAAGTTTTGGCTATAACAGCGATTTTCGGACGAAGGCCGGTTCTGATTTGAATTCTGCTTGCGACATTCGATTCCTCTCGTCATTTTACGTCGGAATAGCATGTTTTCCACATCCGATTACGATCCTGGCAGCCTGAATACTGGGAGATAGGTTTTGGCTATAACAGCGAGTTTCTGACGAAGGAAGGCTCTGATTTGAATTCTGCTTGCGACATTCGATTCCTCTCGTCATTTTAAGTCGGAATAGCATGTTTTCCACATCCGATTACGATCCTGGCAGCCTGAATACTGGGAGATAGGTTTTGGCTATAACAGCGGTTTTCTGACGAAGGAACGATCTGATTTGAATTCTGCTTGCGACATTCAATCTCTCTCGTCATTTTACGTCGGAATAGCATGTTTTCCATACCCAATTACGGTCCTGGAAGCCAGAATACTGGGAGATAGGTTTTGGCTCTAACAGCGGTTTTCAGACGAAGGAAGGCTCTGATTTGAATTCTGCTTGCGGCATTCGATTCCTCTCGTCATTTTCCGTCGGAATAGCATGTTTTCCACACCCGATTACGGTCCTCGAAGCCAGAATACTGGGAGATAGGTTTTGGCTATAACAGCGATTTTCTGACGAAGGGAGGCTCTGATTTGAATTCTGCTTGCGACATTCGATTCCTCTCGTCATTTTACGTCGGAATAGCGCGTCTTCCACTACCCATTACTATCCTGGGAGCCAGATTACTGCAAGATAGGTTTTGGCTCTAATAGCGATTTTCTGACGAAGGAAGGCTCTGATTTGAATTCTGCTTGCGGCATTCGATCCCTCTCGTCATTTTACGTCGGAATAGCATGTTTTCCACTCCCGATTGCGATCCTGGCAGCCTGAATACTGGGAGATAGGTTTTGGCTATAACAGCGAGTTTCTGACGAAGGAAGGCTCTGATTTGAATTCTGCTTGCGACATTCGATCCCTCGCGTCATTTTACGTCGGAATAGCATGTTTTCCACTCCCGATTGCGATCCTGGCAGCCTGAATACTGGGAGATAGGTTTTGGCTATAACAGCGATTTTCTGACGAAGGGAGGCTCTGATTTGAATTCTGCTTGCGACATTCGATTCCTCTCGTCATTTTAAGTCGGAATAGCGCGTCTTCCACTACCCATTACTATCCTGGGAGCCAGATTACTGCAAGATAGGTTTTGGCTATAACAGCGATTTTCGGACGAAGGCCGGTTCTGATTTGAATTCTGCTTGCGACATTCGATTCCTCTCGTCATTTTACGTCGGAATAGCATGTTTTCCACATCCGATTACGATCCTGGCAGCCTGAATACTGGGAGATAGGTTTTGGCTATAACAGCGAGTTTCTGACGAAGGAAGGCTCTGATTTGAATTCTGCTTGCGACATTCGATTCCTCTCGTCATTTTAAGTCGGAATAGCGCGTCTTCCACTACCCATTACTATCCTGGGAGCCAGATTACTGCAAGATAGGTTTTGGCTATAACAGCGATTTTCGGACGAAGGCCGGTTCTGATTTGAATTCTGCTTGCGACATTCGATTCCTCTCGTCATTTTACGTCGGAATAGCATGTTTTCCACATCCGATTACGATCCTGGCAGCCTGAATACTGGGAGATAGGTTTTGGCTATAACAGCGAGTTTCTGACGAAGGAAGGCTCTGATTTGAATTCTGCTTGCGACATTCGATTCCTCTCGTCATTTTAAGTCGGAATAGCATGTTTTCCACATCCGATTACGATCCTGGCAGCCTGAATACTGGGAGATAGGTTTTGGCTATAACAGCGAGTTTCTGACGAAGGAAGGCTCTGATTTGAATTCTGCTTGCGACATTCGATCCCTCGCGTCATTTTACGTCGGAATAGCATGTTTTCCACTCCCGATTGCGATCCTGGCAGCCTGAATACTGGGAGATAGGTTTTGGCTATAACAGCGATTTTCTGACGAAGGAAGGCTCTGATTTGAATTCTGCTTGCGACATTCGATTCCTCTCGTCATTTTAAGTCGGAATAGCGCGTCTTCCACTACCCATTACTATCCTGGGAGCCAGATTACTGCAAGATAGGTTTTGGCTATAACAGCGATTTTCGGACGAAGGAAGGCTCTGATTTGAATTCTGCTTGCGACATTCGATTCCTCTCGTCATTTTACGTCGGAGTAGCACGTTTTCCTCTACCCATTACGATCCTGGAAGCCAGATTACTGCAAGATAGGTTTTGGCTCTAATAGCGATTTTCTGACGAAGGAAGGCTCTGATTTGAATTCTGCTTGCGGCATTCGATCCCTCTCGTCATTTTACGTCGGAATAGCATGTTTTCCACTCCCGATTGCGATCCTGGCAGCCTGAATACTGGGAGATAGGTTTTGGCTCTAACAGCGATTTTCAGACGAAGGAATGCTCTGATTTGAATTCTGCTTGCGACATTCGATTCCTCTCGTTATTTTACGTCGGAATAGCATGTTTTCCACACCCGATTACGGTCCTCGAAGCCTGAATACTGGGACATAGGTTTTGGCTATAACAGCGAGTTTCTGACGAAGGAAGGCTCTGATTTGAATTCTGCTTGCGACATTCGATTCCTCTCGTCATTTTACATCGGAATAGCGCGTTTTGCACTATCCATTACTATCCTGCTAGCCAGATTACTGCAAGATAGGTTTTGCCTCTAATAGCGATTTTCTGACGAAGGAAGGCTCTGATTTGAATTCTGCTTGCGACATTCGATCCCTCGCGTCATTTTACGTCGGAATAGCATGTTTTCCACTCTCGATTGCGATCCTGGCAGCCTGAATACTGGGAGATACGTTTTGGATACAGGAGCGATTTTCTGACGAAGGAAGGCTCTGATTTGAATTCTGCTTGCGGCATTCGATTCCTCTCGTCATTTTACGTCGGAATAGCATGTTTTCCATACCCGATTACGATCCTGGCAGCCTGAATACTGGGAGATAGGTTTTGGCTATAACAGCGAGTTTCTGACGAAGGAAGGCTCTGATTTGAATTCTGCTTGCGACATTCGATTCCTCTCGTCATTTTAAGTCGGAATAGCATGTTTTCCACATCCGATTACGATCCTGGCAGCCTGAATACTGGGAGATAGGTTTTGGCTATAACAGCGAGTTTCTGACGAAGGAAGGCTCTGATTTGAATTCTGCTTGCGACATTCGATCCCTCGCGTCATTTTACGTCGGAATAGCATGTTTTCCACTCCCGATTGCGATCCTGGCAGCCTGAATACTGGGAGATAGGTTTTGGCTATAACAGCGATTTTCTGACGAAGGGAGGCTCTGATTTGAATTCTGCTTGCGACATTCGATTCATCTCGTCATTTTACGTCGGAATAGCATGTTTTCCACATCCGATTACGATCCTGGCAGCCTGAATACTGGGAGATAGGTTTTGGCTATAACAGCGAGTTTCTGACGAAGGAAGGCTCTGATTTGAATTCTGCTTGCGACATTCGATTCCTCTCGTCATTTTAAGTCGGAATAGCATGTTTTCCACATCCGATTACGATCCTGGCAGCCTGAATACTGGGAGATAGGTTTTGGCTATAACAGCGAGTTTCTGACGAAGGAAGGCTCTGATTTGAATTCTGCTTGCGACATTCGATTCCTCTCGTCATTTTAAGTCGGAATAGCGCGTCTTCCACTACCCATTACTATCCTGGGAGCCAGATTACTGCAAGATAGGTTTTGGCTATAACAGCGATTTTCGGACGAAGGCAGGCTCTGATTTGAATTCTGCTTGCGACATTCGATTCCTCTCGTCATTTTACGTCGGAGTAGCACGTTTTCCTCTACCCATTACGATCCTGGAAGCCAGGTTACTGCAAGATAGGTTTTGGCTCTAATAGCGATTTTCTGACGAAGGAAGGCTCTGATTTGAATTCTGCTTGCGGCATTCGATCCCTCTCGTCATTTTACGTCGGAATAGCATGTTTTCCACTCCCGATTGCGATCCTGGCAGCCTGAATACTGGGAGATAGGTTTTGGCTCTAACAGCGATTTTCAGACGAAGGAATGCTCTGATTTGAATTCTGCTTGCGACATTCGATTCCTCTCGTTATTTTACGTCGGAATAGCATGTTTTCCACACCCGATTACGGTCCTCGAAGCCTGAATACTGGGACATAGGTTTTGGCTATAACAGCGAGTTTCTGACGAAGGAATGCTCTGATTTGAATACTGCTTGCGACATTCGATTCCTCTCGTCATTTTACATCGGAATAGCGCGTTTTCCACTATCCATTACTATCCTGCTAGCCAGATTACTGCAAGATAGGTTTTGCCTCTAATAGCGATTTTCTGACGAAGGAAGGCTCTGATTTGAATTCTGCTTGCGACATTCGATTCCTCTCGTTATTTTACGTCGGAATAGCATGTTTTCCACACCCGATTACGGTCCTCGAAGCCTGAATACTGGGACATAGGTTTTGGCTATAACAGCGAGTTTCTGACGAAGGAAGGCTCTGATTTGAATTCTGCTTGCGACATTCGATTCCTCTCGTCATTTTAAGTCGGAATAGCATGTTTTCCACATCCGATTACGATCCTGGCAGCCTGAATACTGGGAGATAGGTTTTGGCTATAACAGCGAGTTTCTGACGAAGGAAGGCTCTGATTTGAATTCTGCTTGCGACATTCGATCCCTCCCGTCATTTTACGTCGGAATAGCATGTTTTCCACTCCCGATTACGATCCTGGCAGCCTGAATACTGGGAGATAGGTTTTGGCTATAACAGCGATTTTCTGACGAAGGGAGGCTCTGATTTGAATTCTGCTTGCGACATTCGATTCCTCTCGTCATTTTAAGTCGGAATAGCGCGTCTTCCACTACCCATTACTATCCTGGGAGCCAGATTACTGCAAGATAGGTTTTGGCTATAACAGCGATTTTCGGACGAAGGCCGGTTCTGATTTGAATTCTGCTTGCGACATTCGATTCCTCTCGTCATTTTACGTCGGAATAGCATGTTTTCCACATCCGATTACGATCCTGGCAGCCTGAATACTGGGAGATAGGTTTTGGCTATAACAGCGAGTTTCTGACGAAGGAAGGCTCTGATTTGAATTCTGCTTGCGACATTCGATTCCTCTCGTCATTTTAAGTCGGAATAGCGCGTCTTCCACTACCCATTACTATCCTGGGAGCCAGATTACTGCAAGATAGGTTTTGGCTATAACAGCGATTTTCGGACGAAGGCCGGTTCTGATTTGAATTCTGCTTGCGACATTCGATTCCTCTCGTCATTTTACGTCGGAATAGCATGTTTTCCACATCCGATTACGATCCTGGCAGCCTGAATACTGGGAGATAGGTTTTGGCTATAACAGCGAGTTTCTGACGAAGGAAGGCTCTGATTTGAATTCTGCTTGCGACATTCGATTCCTCTCGTCATTTTAAGTCGGAATAGCATGTTTTCCACATCCGATTACGATCCTGGCAGCCTGAATACTGGGAGATAGGTTTTGGCTATAACAGCGAGTTTCTGACGAAGGAAGGCTCTGATTTGAATTCTGCTTGCGACATTCGATCCCTCGCGTCATTTTACGTCGGAATAGCACGGTTTCCACATCCGATTACGATCCTGGCAGCCTGAATACTGGAAAATAGGTTTTGGCAATAACAGCGATTTTCTGACGAAGGAAGACTCTGATTTGAATTCTGCTTGCGGCATTCGATTCCTCTCTTCATTTTACGTCGGAGTAGCACGTTTTCCTCTACCCATTACGATCCTGGAAGCCAGATTACTGCAAGATAGGTTTTGGATATAACAGCGATTTTCGGACGAAGGCAGGCTCTGATTTGAATTCTGCTTGCGACATTCGATTCCTCTCGTCATTTTACGTCGGAATAGCATGTTTTCCACATCCGATTACGATCCTGGCAGCCTGAATACTGGGAGATAGGTTTTGGCTATAACAGCGAGTTTCTGACGAAGGAAGGCTCTGATTTGAATTCTGCTTGCGACATTCGATTCCTCTCGTTATTTTACGTCGGAATAGCATGTTTTCCACACCCGATTACGGTCCTCGAAGCCTGAATACTGGGACATAGGTTTTGGCTATAACAGCGAGTTTCTGACGAAGGAATGCTCTGATTTGAATACTGCTTGCGACATTCGATTCCTCTCGTCATTTTACATCGGAATAGCGCGTTTTGCACTATCCATTACTATCCTGAGAGCCAGATTACTGCAAGATAGGTTTTGCCTCTAATAGCGATTTTCTGACGAAGGAAGGCTCTGATTTGAATTCTGCTTGCGACATTCGATCCCTCGCGTCATTTTACGTCGGACTAGCATGTTTTCCACTCTCGATTGCGATCCTGGCAGCCTGAATACTGGGAGATACGTTTTGGATACAGGAGCGATTTTCTGACGAAGGAAGGCTCTGATTTGAATTCTGCTTGCGGCATTCGATTCCTCTCGTCATTTTACGTCGGAATAGCATGTTTTCCATATCCGATTACGATCCTGGCAGCCTGAATACTGGGAGATAGGTTTTGGCTATAACAGCGAGTTTCTGACGAAGGAAGGCTCTGATTTGAATTCTGCTTGCGACATTCGATTCCTCTCGTCATTTTAAGTCGGAATAGCATGTTTTCCACATCCGATTACGATCCTGGCAGCCTGAATACTGGGAGATAGGTTTTGGCTATAACAGCGAGTTTCTGACGAAGGAAGGCTCTGATTTGAATTCTGCTTGCGACATTCGATCCCTCGCGTCATTTTACGTCGGAATAGCATGTTTTCCACTCCCGATTGCGATCCTGGCAGCCTGAATACTGGGAGATAGGTTTTGGCTATAACAGCGATTTTCTGACGAAGGGAGGCTCTGATTTGAATTCTGCTTGCGACATTCGATTCCTCTCGTCATTTTAAGTCGGAATAGCGCGTCTTCCACTACCCATTACTATCCTGGGAGCCAGATTACTGCAAGATAGGTTTTGGCTATAACAGCGATTTTCGGACGAAGGCAGGTTCTGATTTGAATTCTGCTTGCGACATTCGATTCCTCTCGTCATTTTACGTCGGAATAGCATGTTTTCCACATCCGATTACGATCCTGGCAGCCTGAATACTGGGAGATAGGTTTTGGCTATAACAGCGAGTTTCTGACGAAGGAAGGCTCTGATTTGAATTCTGCTTGCGACATTCGATTCCTCTCGTCATTTTAAGTCGGAATAGCATGTTTTCCACATCCGATTACGATCCTGGCAGCCTGAATACTGGGAGATAGGTTTTGGCTATAACAGCGAGTTTCTGACGAAGGAAGGCTCTGATTTGAATTCTGCTTGCGACATTCGATTCCTCTCGTCATTTTAAGTCGGAATAGCGCGTCTTCCACTACCCATTACTATCCTGGGAGCCAGATTACTGCAAGATAGGTTTTGGCTATAACAGCGATTTTCGGACGAAGGCAGGCTCTGATTTGAATTCTGCTTGCGACATTCGATTCCTCTCGTCATTTTACGTCGGAGTAGCACGTTTTCCTCTACCCATTACGATCCTGGAAGCCAGGTTACTGCAAGATAGGTTTTGGCTCTAATAGCGATTTTCTGACGAAGGAAGGCTCTGATTTGAATTCTGCTTGCGGCATTCGATCCCTCTCGTCATTTTACGTCGGAATAGCATGTTTTCCACTCCCGATTGCGATCCTGGCAGCCTGAATACTGGGAGATAGGTTTTGGCTCTAACAGCGATTTTCAGACGAAGGAATGCTCTGATTTGAATTCTGCTTGCGACATTCGATTCCTCTCGTTATTTTACGTCGGAATAGCATGTTTTCCACACCCGATTACGGTCCTCGAAGCCTGAATACTGGGACATAGGTTTTGGCTATAACAGCGAGTTTCTGACGAAGGAATGCTCTGATTTGAATTCTGCTTGCGACATTCGATTCCTCTCGTCATTTTACATCGGAATAGCGCGTTTTCCACTATCCATTACGATCCTGCTAGCCAGATTACTGCAAGATAGGTTTTGCCTCTAATAGCGATTTTCTGACGAAGGAAGGCTCTGATTTGAATTCTGCTTGCGACATTCGATTCCTCTCGTTATTTTACGTCGGAATAGCATGTTTTCCACACCCGATTACGGTCCTCGAAGCCTGAATACTGGGACATAGGTTTTGGCTATAACAGCGAGTTTCTGACGAAGGAAGGCTCTGATTTGAATTCTGCTTGCGACATTCGATTCCTCTCGTCATTTTAAGTCGGAATAGCATGTTTTCCACATCCGATTACGATCCTGGCAGCCTGAATACTGGGAGATAGGTTTTGGCTATAACAGCGAGTTTCTGACGAAGGAAGGCTCTGATTTGAATTCTGCTTGCGACATTCGATCCCTCGCGTCATTTTACGTCGGAATAGCATGTTTTCCACTCCCGATTGCGATCCTGGCAGCCTGAATACTGGGAGATAGGTTTTGGCTATAACAGCGATTTTCTGACGAAGGCAGGCTCTGATTTGAATTCTGCTTGCGACATTCGATTCCTCTCGTCATTTTACGTCGGAATAGCGCGTCTTCCACTACCCATTACTATCCTGGGAGCCAGATTACTGCAAGATAGGTTTTGGCTATAACAGCGATTTTCGGACGAAGGCCGGTTCTGATTTGAATTCTGCTTGCGACATTCGATTCCTCTCGTCATTTTACGTCGGAATAGCATGTTTTCCACATCCGATTACGATCCTGGCAGCCTGAATACTGGGAGATAGGTTTTGGCTATAACAGCGAGTTTCTGACGAAGGAAGGCTCTGATTTGAATTCTGCTTGCGACATTCGATTCCTCTCGTCATTTTAAGTCGGAATAGCGCGTCTTCCACTACCCATTACTATCCTGGGAGCCAGATTACTGCAAGATAGGTTTTGGCTATAACAGCGATTTTCGGACGAAGGCCGGTTCTGATTTGAATTCTGCTTGCGACATTCGATTCCTCTCGTCATTTTACGTCGGAATAGCATGTTTTCCACATCCGATTACGATCCTGGCAGCCTGAATACTGGGAGATAGGTTTTGGCTATAACAGCGAGTTTCTGACGAAGGAAGGCTCTGATTTGAATTCTGCTTGCGACATTCGATTCCTCTCGTCATTTTAAGTCGGAATAGCATGTTTTCCACATCCGATTACGATCCTGGCAGCCTGAATACTGGGAGATAGGTTTTGGCTATAACAGCGAGTTTCTGACGAAGGAAGGCTCTGATTTGAATTCTGCTTGCGACATTCGATCCCTCGCGTCATTTTACGTCGGAATAGCATGTTTTCCACTCCCGATTGCGATCCTGGCAGCCTGAATACTGGGAGATAGGTTTTGGCTATAACAGCGAGTTTCTGACGAAGGGAGGCTCTGATTTGAATACTGCTTGCGACATTCGATTCCTCTCGTCATTTTACATCGGAATAGCACGGTTTCCACATCCGATTACGATCCTGGCAGCCTGAATACTGGAAAATAGGTTTTGGCAATAACAGCGATTTTCTGACGAAGGAAGGCTCTGATTTGAATTCTGCTTGCGGCATTCGATTCCTCTCTTCATTTTACGTCGGAGTAGCACGTTTTCCTCTACCCATTACGATCCTGGAAGCCAGATTACTGCAAGATAGGTTTTGGCTATAACAGCGATTTTCGGACGAAGGCAGGCTCTGATTTGAATTCTGCTTGCGACATTCGATTCCTCTCGTCATTTTACGTCGGAATAGCATGTTTTCCACATCCGATTACGATCCTGGCAGCCTGAATACTGGGAGATAGGTTTTGGCTATAACAGCGAGTTTCTGACGAAGGAAGGCTCTGATTTGAATTCTGCTTGCGACATTCGATTCCTCTCGTCATTTTAAGTCGGAATAGCATGTTTTCCACATCCGATTACGATCCTGGCAGCCTGAATACTGGGAGATAGGTTTTGGCTATAACAGCGATTTTCTGACGAAGGAAGGCTCTGATTTGAATTCTGCTTGCGGCATTCGATTCCTCTCTTCATTTTACGTCGGAGTAGCACGTTTTCCTCTACCCATTACGATCCTGGAAGCCAGATTACTGCAAGATAGGTTTTGGCTATAACAGCGATTTTCGGACGAAGGAAGGCTCTGATTTGAATTCTGCTTGCGACATTCGATTCCTCTCTTCATTTTACGTCGGAGTAGCACGTTTTCCTCTACCCATTACGATCCTGGAAGCCAGATTACTGCAAGATAGGTTTTGGCTATAACAGCGATTTTCGGACGAAGGAAGTCTCTGATTTGAATTCTGCTTGCGGGATTCGATTCCTCTCGTCATTTTACGTCGGAATAGCATGTTTTCCACACACGATTACGATCCCGGGAGCCAGATTACTCCAAGATAGGTTTTGGATTTAATACCGATTTTCTGACGAAGGAAGGCTCTGATTTGAATTCTGCTTGCGGCATTCGATCCCTCTCGCCATTTTACGTCGGAATAGCGCGTTTTCCACTACCCATTACGATCCTGGGAGCCAGATTACTGCAAGATAGGTTTTGGCTATAACAGCGATTTCTGACGAAGGTATTCACTGATTTGAATTCTGCTTGCGGCATTCGATTCCACTCGTCATTTTACGTCGGAATAGCACGGTTTCCACACCCGATTACGGTCCTGGAAGCCAGAATACTGGAAGATAGCTTTTGGCTATAACAGCGATTTTCTGACGAAGGAACGATCTGATTTGAATTCTGCTTGCGACATTCAATCCCTCTCGTCATTTTAAGTCGGAATAGCATGTTTTCCACATCCGATTACGATCCTGGCAGCCTGAATACTGGGAGATAGGTTTTGGCTATAACAGCGAGTTTCTGACGAAGGAAGGCTCTGATTTGAATTCTGCTTGCGACATTCGATCCCTCGCGTCATTTTACGTCGGAATAGCATGTTTTCCACTCCCGATTGCGATCCTGGCAGCCTGAATACTGGGAGATAGGTTTTGGCTATAACAGCGATTTTCTGACGAAGGGAGGCTCTGATTTGAATTCTACTTGCGACATTCGATTCCTCTCGTCATTTTAAGTCGGAATAGCGCGTCTTCCACTACCCATTACTATCCTGGGAGCCAGATTACTGCAAGATAGGTTTTGGATATAACAGCGATTTTCGGACGAAGGCAGGCTCTGATTTGAATTCTGCTTGCGACATTCGATTCCTCTCGTCATTTTACGTCGGAATAGCATGTTTTCCACATCCGATTACGATCCTGGCAGCCTGAATACTGGGAGATAGGTTTTGGCTATAACAGCGAGTTTCTGACGAAGGAAGGCTCTGATTTGAATTCTGCTTGCGACATTCGATTCCTCTCGTCATTTTAAGTCGGAATAGCATGTTTTCCACATCCGATTACGATCCTGGCAGCCTGAATACTGGGAGATAGGTTTTGGCTATAACAGCGAGTTTCTGACGAAGGAAGGCTCTGATTTGAATTCTGCTTGCGACATTCGATCCCTCGCGTCATTTTACGTCGGAATAGCATGTTATCCACTCCCGATTGCGATCCTGGCAGCCTGAATACTGGGAGATAGGTTTTGGCTATAACAGCGATTTTCTGACGAAGGCAGGCTCTGATTTGAATTCTGCTTGCGGCATTCGATCCCTCTCGTCATTTTACGTCGGAATAGCATGTTTTCCACTCCCGATTGCGATCCTGGCAGCCTGAATACTGGGAGATAGGTTTTGGCTCTAACAGCGATTTTCAGACGAAGGAATGATCTGATTTGAATTCTGCTTGCGACATTCGATTCCTCTCGTTATTTTACGTCGGAATAGCAGGTTTTCCACACCCGATTACGGTCCTCGAAGCCTGAATACTGGAAGATAGGTTTTGGCAATAACAGCGATTTTCTGACGAAGGAAGGCTCTGATTTGAATTCTGCTTGCGGCATTCGATTCCTCTCTTCATTTTACGTCGGAGTAGCACGTTTTCCTCTACCCATTACGATCCTGGAAGCCATATTACTGCAAGATAGGTTTTGGCTATAACAGCGATTTTCGGACGAAGGAAGTCTCTGATTTGAATTCTGCTTGCGACATTCGATTCCTCTCTTCATTTTACGTCGAAGTAGCACGTTTTCCTCTACCCATTACGATCCTGGAAGCCAGATTACTGCAAGATAGGTTTTGGCTATAACAGCGATTTTCGGACGAAGGAAGTCTCTGATTTGAATTCTGCTTGCGGGATTCGATTCCTCTCGTCATTTTACGTCGGAATAGCATGTTTTCCACATCCGATTACGATCCTGGCAGCCTGAATACTGGGAGATAGGTTTTGGCTATAACAGCGAGTTTCTGACGAAGGAAGGCTCTGATTTGAATTCTGCTTGCGACATTCGATTCCTCTCGTCATTTTAAGTCGGAATAGCATGTTTTCCACATCCGATTACGATCCTGGCAGCCTGAATACTGGGAGATAGGTTTTGGCTCTAACAGCGATTTTCAGACGAAGGAATGCTCTGATTTGAATTCTGCTTGCGACATTCGATTCCTCTCGTTATTTTACGTCGGAATAGCATGTTTTCCACACCCGATTACGGTCCTCGAAGCCTGAATACTGGGACATAGGTTTTGGCTATAACAGCGAGTTTCTGACGAAGGAATGCTCTGATTTGAATACTGCTTGCGACATTCGATTCCTCTCGTCATTTTACATCGGAATAGCACGGTTTCCACATCCGATTACGATCCTGGCAGCCTGAATACTGGAAGATAGGTTTTGGCAATAACAGCGATTTTCTGACGAAGGAAGACTCTGATTTGAATTCTGCTTGCGGCATTCGATTCCTCTCTTCATTTTACGTCGGAGTAGCACGTTTTCCTCTACCCATTACGATCCTGGAAGCCAGATTACTGCAAGATAGGTTTTGGCTATAACAGCGATTTTCGGACGAAGGAAGTCTCTGATTTGAATTCTGCTTGCGACATTCGATTCCTCTCTTCATTTTACGTCGGAGTAGCACGTTTTCCTCTACCCATTACGATCCTGGAAGCCAGATTACTGCAAGATAGGTTTTGGCTATAACAGCGATTTTCGGACGAAGGCCGGTTCTGATTTGAATTCTGCTTGCGACATTCGATTCCTCTCGTCATTTTACGTCGGAATAGCATGTTTTCCACATCCGATTACGATCCTGGCAGCCTGAATACTGGGAGATAGGTTTTGGCTATAACAGCGAGTTTCTGACGAAGGAAGGCTCTGATTTGAATTCTGCTTGCGACATTCGATTCCTCTCGTCATTTTAAGTCGGAATAGCATGTTTTCCACATCCGATTACGATCCTGGCAGCCTGAATACTGGGAGATAGGTTTTGGCTATAACAGCGAGTTTCTGACGAAGGAAGGCTCTGATTTGAATTCTGCTTGCGACATTCGATCCCTCGCGTCATTTTACGTCGGAATAGCATGTTTTCCACTCCCGATTGCGATCCTGGCAGCCTGAATACTGGGAGATAGGTTTTGGCTATAACAGCGATTTTCTGACGAAGGGAGGCTCTGATTTGAATTCTGCTTGCGACATTCGATCCCTCGCGTCATTTTACGTCGGAATAGCATGTTTTCCACTCCCGATTGCGATCCTGGCAGCCTGAATACTGGGAGATAGGTTTTGGCTATAACAGCGATTTTCTGACGAAGGGAGGCTCTCATTTGAATTCTGCTTGCGACATTCGATTCCTCTCGTCATTTTAAGTCGGAATAGCGCGTCTTCCACTACCCATTACTATCCTGGGAGCCAGATTACTGCAAGATAGGTTTTGGCTATAACAGCGATTTTCGGACGAAGGCAGGTTCTGATTTGAATTCTGCTTGCGACATTCGATTCCTCTCGTCATTTTACGTCGGAATAGCATGTTTTCCACATCCGATTACGATCCTGGCAGCCTGAATACTGGGAGATAGGTTTTGGCTATAACAGCGAGTTTCTGACGAAGGAAGGCTCTGATTTGAATTCTGCTTGCGACATTCGATTCCTCTCGTCATTTTAAGTCGGAATAGCATGTTTTCCACATCCGATTACGATCCTGGCAGCCTGAATACTGGGAGATAGGTTTTGGCTATAACAGCGAGTTTCTGACGAAGGAAGGCTCTGATTTGAATTCTGCTTGCGACATTCGATTCCTCTCGTCATTTTAAGTCGGAATAGCGCGTCTTCCACTACCCATTACTATCCTGGGAGCCAGATTACTGCAAGATAGGTTTTGGCTATAACAGCGATTTTCGGACGAAGGCAGGCTCTGATTTGAATTCTGCTTGCGACATTCGATTCCTCTCGTCATTTTACGTCGGAGTAGCACGTTTTCCTCTACCCATTACGATCCTGGAAGCCAGGTTACTGCAAGATAGGTTTTGGCTCTAATAGCGATTTTCTGACGAAGGAAGGCTCTGATTTGAATTCTGCTTGCGGCATTCGATCCCTCTCGTCATTTTACGTCGGAATAGCATGTTTTCCACTCCCGATTGCGATCCTGGCAGCCTGAATACTGGGAGATAGGTTTTGGCTCTAACAGCGATTTTCAGACGAAGGAATGCTCTGATTTGAATTCTGCTTGCGACATTCGATTCCTCTCGTTATTTTACGTCGGAATAGCATGTTTTCCACACCCGATTACGGTCCTCGAAGCCTGAATACTGGGACATAGGTTTTGGCTATAACAGCGAGTTTCTGACGAAGGAAGGCTCTGATTTGAATTCTGCTTGCGACATTCGATTCCTCTCGTCATTTTACATCGGAATAGCGCGTTTTGCACTATCCATTACTATCCTGGGAGCCAGATTACTGCAAGATAGGTTTTGCCTCTAATAGCGATTTTCTGACGAAGGAAGGCTCTGATTTGAATTCTGCTTGCGACATTCGATTCCTCTCGTTATTTTACGTCGGAATAGCATGTTTTCCACACCCGATTACGGTCCTCGAAGCCTGAATACTGGGACATAGGTTTTGGCTATAACAGCGAGTTTCTGACGAAGGAAGGCTCTGATTTGAATTCTGCTTGCGACATTCGATTCCTCTCGTCATTTTAAGTCGGAATAGCATGTTTTCCACATCCGATTACGATCCTGGCAGCCTGAATACTGGGAGATAGGTTTTGGCTATAACAGCGAGTTTCTGACGAAGGAAGGCTCTGATTTGAATTCTGCTTGCGACATTCGATCCCTCGCGTCATTTTACGTCGGAATAGCATGTTTTCCACTCCCGATTGCGATCCTGGCAGCCTGAATACTGGGAGATAGGTTTTGGCTATAACAGCGATTTTCTGACGAAGGAAGGCTCTGATTTGAATTCTGCTTGCGACATTCGATTCCTCTCGTCATTTTAAGTCGGAATAGCGCGTCTTCCACTACCCATTACTATCCTGGGAGCCAGATTACTGCAAGATAGGTTTTGGCTATAACAGCGATTTTCGGACGAAGGCCGGTTCTGATTTGAATTCTGCTTGCGACATTCGATTCCTCTCGTCATTTTACGTCGGAATAGCATGTTTTCCACATCCGATTACGATCCTGGCAGCCTGAATACTGGGAGATAGGTTTTGGCTATAACAGCGAGTTTCTGACGAAGGAAGGCTCTGATTTGAATTCTGCTTGCGACATTCGATTCCTCTCGTCATTTTAAGTCGGAATAGCGCGTCTTCCACTACCCATTACTATCCTGGGAGCCAGATTACTGCAAGATAGGTTTTGGCTATAACAGCGATTTTCGGACGAAGGCCGGTTCTGATTTGAATTCTGCTTGCGACATTCGATTCCTCTCGTCATTTTACGTCGGAATAGCATGTTTTCCACATCCGATTACGATCCTGGCAGCCTGAATACTGGGAGATAGGTTTTGGCTATAACAGCGAGTTTCTGACGAAGGAAGGCTCTGATTTGAATTCTGCTTGCGACATTCGATTCCTCTCGTCATTTTAAGTCGGAATAGCATGTTTTCCACATCCGATTACGATCCTGGCAGCCTGAATACTGGGAGATAGGTTTTGGCTATAACAGCGAGTTTCTGACGAAGGAAGGCTCTGATTTGAATTCTGCTTGCGACATTCGATCCCTCGCGTCATTTTACGTCGGAATAGCATGTTTTCCACTCCCGATTGCGATCCTGGCAGCCTGAATACTGGGAGATAGGTTTTGGCTATAACAGCGAGTTTCTGACGAAGGGAGGCTCTGATTTGAATACTGCTTGCGACATTCGATTCCTCTCGTCATTTTACATCGGAATAGCACGGTTTCCACATCCGATTACGATCCTGGCAGCCTGAATACTGGAAAATAGGTTTTGGCAATAACAGCGATTTTCTGACGAAGGAAGACTCTGATTTGAATTCTGCTTGCGGCATTCGATTCCTCTCTTCATTTTACGTCGGAGTAGCACGTTTTCCTCTACCCATTACGATCCTGGAAGCCAGATTACTGCAAGATAGGTTTTGGCTATAACAGCGATTTTCGGACGAAGGCAGGCTCTGATTTGAATTCTGCTTGCGACATTCGATTCCTCTCGTCATTTTACGTCGGAATAGCATGTTTTCCACATCCGATTACGATCCTGGCAGCCTGAATACTGGGAGATAGGTTTTGGCTATAACAGCGAGTTTCTGACGAAGGAAGGCTCTGATTTGAATTCTGCTTGCGACATTCGATTCCTCTCGTCATTTTAAGTCGGAATAGCATGTTTTCCACATCCGATTACGATCCTGGCAGCCTGAATACTGGGAGATAGGTTTTGGCTATAACAGCGATTTTCTGACGAAGGAAGGCTCTGATTTGAATTCTGCTTGCGGCATTCGATTCCTCTCTTCATTTTACGTCGGAGTAGCACGTTTTCCTCTACCCATTACGATCCTGGAAGCCAGATTACTGCAAGATAGGTTTTGGCTATAACAGCGATTTTCGGACGAAGGAAGGCTCTGATTTGAATTCTGCTTGCGACATTCGATTCCTCTCTTCATTTTACGTCGGAGTAGCACGTTTTCCTCTACCCATTACGATCCTGGAAGCCAGATTACTGCAAGATAGGTTTTGGCTATAACAGCGATTTTCGGACGAAGGAAGTCTCTGATTTGAATTCTGCTTGCGGGATTCGATTCCTCTCGTCATTTTACGTCGGAATAGCATGTTTTCCACACACGATTACGATCCCGGGAGCCAGATTACTCCAAGATAGGTTTTGGATTTAATACCGATTTTCTGACGAAGGAAGGCTCTGATTTGAATTCTGCTTGCGGCATTCGATCCCTCTCGCCATTTTACGTCGGAATAGCGCGTTTTCCACTACCCATTACGATCCTGGGAGCCAGATTACTGCAAGATAGGTTTTGGCTATAACAGCGATTTCTGACGAAGGTATTCACTGATTTGAATTCTGCTTGCGGCATTCGATTCCACTCGTCATTTTACGTCGGTATAGCACGGTTTCCACACCCGATTACGGTCCTGGAAGCCAGAATACTGGAAGATAGCTTTTGGCTATAACAGCGGTTTTCTGACGAAGGAACGATCTGATTTGAATTCTGCTTGCGACATTCAATCCCTCTCGTCATTTTAAGTCGGAATAGCATGTTTTCCACATCCGATTACGATCCTGGCAGCCTGAATACTGGGAGATAGGTTTTGGCTATAACAGCGAGTTTCTGACGAAGGAAGGCTCTGATTTGAATTCTGCTTGCGACATTCGATCCCTCGCGTCATTTTACGTCGGAATAGCATGTTTTCCACTCCCGATTGCGATCCTGGCAGCCTGAATACTGGGAGATAGGTTTTGGCTATAACAGCGATTTTCTGACGAAGGGAGGCTCTGATTTGAATTCTACTTGCGACATTCGATTCCTCTCGTCATTTTAAGTCGGAATAGCGCGTCTTCCACTACCCATTACTATCCTGGGAGCCAGATTACTGCAAGATAGGTTTTGGCTATAACAGCGATTTTCGGACGAAGGCAGGCTCTGATTTGAATTCTGCTTGCGACATTCGATTCCTCTCGTCATTTTACGTCGGAATAGCATGTTTTCCACATCCGATTACGATCCTGGCAGCCTGAATACTGGGAGATAGGTTTTGGCTATAACAGCGAGTTTCTGACGAAGGAAGGCTCTGATTTGAATTCTGCTTGCGACATTCGATTCCTCTCGTCATTTTAAGTCGGAATAGCATGTTTTCCACACCCGATTACGATCCTGGCAGCCTGAATACTGGGAGATAGGTTTTGGCTATAACAGCGAGTTTCTGACGAAGGAAGGCTCTGATTTGAATTCTGCTTGCGACATTCGATCCCTCGCGTCATTTTACGTCGGAATAGCATGTTATCCACTCCCGATTGCGATCCTGGCAGCCTGAATACTGGGAGATAGGTTTTGGCTATAACAGCGATTTTCTGACGAAGGGAGGCTCTGATTTGAATTCTGCTTGCGGCATTCGATCCCTCTCGTCATTTTACGTCGGAATAGCATGTTTTCCACTCCCGATTGCGATCCTGGCAGCCTGAATACTGGGAGATAGGTTTTGGCTCTAACAGCGATTTTCAGACGAAGGAATGATCTGATTTGAATTCTGCTTGCGACATTCGATTCCTCTCGTTATTTTACGTCGGAATAGCAGGTTTTCCACACCCGATTACGGTCCTCGAAGCCTGAATACTGGAAGATAGGTTTTGGCAATAACAGCGATTTTCTGACGAAGGAAGACTCTGATTTGAATTCTGCTTGCGGCATTCGATTCCTCTCTTCATTTTACGTCGGAGTAGCACGTTTTCCTCTACCCATTACGATCCTGGAAGCCATATTACTGCAAGATAGGTTTTGGCTATAACAGCGATTTTCGGACGAAGGAAGTCTCTGATTTGAATTCTGCTTGCGACATTCGATTCCTCTCTTCATTTTACGTCGAAGTAGCACGTTTTCCTCTACCCATTACGATCCTGGAAGCCAGATTACTGCAAGATAGGTTTTGGCTATAACAGCGATTTTCGGACGAAGGAAGTCTCTGATTTGAATTCTGCTTGCGGGATTCGATTCCTCTCGTCATTTTACGTCGGAATAGCATGTTTTCCACATCCGATTACGATCCTGGCAGCCTGAATACTGGGAGATAGGTTTTGGCTATAACAGCGAGTTTCTGACGAAGGAAGGCTCTGATTTGAATTCTGCTTGCGACATTCGATTCCTCTCGTCATTTTAAGTCGGAATAGCATGTTTTCCACATCCGATTACGATCCTGGCAGCCTGAATACTGGGAGATAGGTTTTGGCTCTAACAGCGATTTTCAGACGAAGGAATGCTCTGATTTGAATTCTGCTTGCGACATTCGATTCCTCTCGTTATTTTACGTCGGAATAGCATGTTTTCCACACCCGATTACGGTCCTCGAAGCCTGAATACTGGGACATAGGTTTTGGCTATAACAGCGAGTTTCTGACGAAGGAATGCTCTGATTTGAATACTGCTTGCGACATTCGATTCCTCTCGTCATTTTACATCGGAATAGCACGGTTTCCACATCCGATTACGATCCTGGCAGCCTGAATACTGGAAGATAGGTTTTGGCAATAACAGCGATTTTCTGACGAAGGAAGGCTCTGATTTGAATTCTGCTTGCGGCATTCGATTCCTCTCTTCATTTTACGTCGGAGTAGCACGTTTTCCTCTACCCATTACGATCCTGGAAGCCAGATTACTGCAAGATAGGTTTTGGCTATAACAGCGATTTTCGGACGAAGGAAGTCTCTGATTTGAATTCTGCTTGCGACATTCGATTCCTCTCTTCATTTTACGTCGGAGTAGCACGTTTTCCTCTACCCATTACGATCCTGGAAGCCAGATTACTGCAAGATAGGTTTTGGCTATAACAGCGATTTTCGGACGTAGGAAGTCTCTGATTTGAATTCTGCTTGCGGCATTCGATCCCTCTCGCCATTTTACGTCGGAATAGCGCGTTTTCCACTACCCATTACGATCCTGGGAGCCAGATTACTGCAAGATAGGTTTTGGCTATAACAGCGATTTCTGACGAAGGTATTCACTGATTTGAATTCTGCTTGCGGCATTCGATTCCACTCGTCATTTTACGTCGGAATAGCACGGTTTCCACACACGATTACGATCCTGGGAGCCAGATTACTCCAAGATAGGTTTTGGATTTAATACCGATTTCCTGACGAAGGAAGGCTCTGATTTGAATTCTGCTTGCGGCATTCGATCCCTCTCGCAATTTTACGTCGGAATAGCGCGTTTTCCACTACCCATTACGATCCTGGGAGCCAGATTACTGCAAGATAGGTTTTGGCTATAACAGCGATTTCTGACGAAGGTATTCACTGATTTGAATTCTGCTTGCGGCATTCAATCCCTCTCGTCATTTTACGTCGGAATAGCATGTTTTCCACATCCGATTACGATCCTGGCAGCCTGAATACTGGGAGATAGGTTTTGGCTATAACAGCGAGTTTCTGACGAAGGAAGGCTCTGATTTGAATTCTGCTTGCGACATTCGATCCCTCGCGTCATTTTACGTCGGAATAGCATGTTTTCCACTCCCGATTGCGATCCTGGCAGCCTGAATACTGGGAGATAGGTTTTGGCTATAACAGCGATTTTCTGACGAAGGGAGGCTCTGATTTGAATTCTACTTGCGACATTCGATTCCTCTCGTCATTTTAAGTCGGAATAGCGCGTCTTCCACTACCCATTACGATCCTGGGAGCCAGATTACTGCAAGATAGGTTTTGGATATAACAGCGATTTCTGACGAAGGTATTCACTGATTTGAATTCTGCTTGCGACATTCGATTCCTCTCGTCATTTTACGTCGGAATAGCATGTTTTCCACATCCGATTACGATCCTGGCAGCCTGAATACTGGGAGATAGGTTTTGGCTATAACAGCGAGTTTCTGACGAAGGAAGGCTCTGATTTGAATTCTGCTTGCGACATTCGATCCCTCGCGTCATTTTACGTCGGAATAGCATGTTTTCCACTCCCGATTGCGATCCTGGCAGCCTGAATACTGGGAGATAGGTTTTGGCTATAACAGCGATTTTCTGACGAAGGGAGGCTCTGATTTGAATTCTATTTGCGACATTCGATTCCTCTCGTCATTTTAAGTCGGAATAGCATGTTTTCCACATCCGATTACGATCCTGGCAGCCTGAATACTGGGAGATAGGTTTTGGCTATAACAGCGAGTTTCTGACGAAGGGAGGCTCTGATTTGAATTCTGCTTGCGGCATTCGATCCCTCTCGTCATTTTACGTCGGAATAGCATGTTTTCCACTCCCGATTGCGATCCTGGCAGCCTGAATACTGGGAGATAGGTTTTGGCTCTAACAGCGATTTTCAGACGAAGGAATGCTCTGATTTGAATTCTGCTTGCGACATTCGATTCCTCTCGTTATTTTACGTCGGAATAGCATGTTTTCCACACCCGATTACGGTCCTCGAAGCCTGAATACTGGGACATAGGTTTTGGCTATAACAGCGAGTTTCTGACGAAGGAATGCTCTGATTTGAATACTGCTTGCGACATTCGATTCCTCTCGTCATTTTACATCGGAATAGCACGGTTTCCACATCCGATTACGATCCTGGCAGCCTGAATACTGGAAGATAGGTTTTGGCAATAACAGCGATTTTCTGACGAAGGAAGGCTCTGATTTGAATTCTGCTTGCGGCATTCGATTCCTCTCTTCATTTTACGTCGGAGTAGCACGTTTTCCTCTACCCATTACGATCCTGGAAGCCAGATTACTGCAAGATAGGTTTTGGCTATAACAGCGATTTTCGGACGAAGGAAGTCTCTGATTTGAATTCTGCTTGCGACATTCGATTCCTCTCTTCATTTTACGTCGGAGTAGCACGTTTTCCTCTACCCATTACGATCCTGGAAGCCAGATTACTGCAAGATAGGTTTTGGCTATAACAGCGATTTTCGGACGAAGGAAGTCTCTGATTTGAATTCTGCTTGCGGGATTCGATTCCTCTCGTCATTTTACGTCGGAATAGCATGTTTTCCACACACGATTACGATCCTGGGAGCCAGATTACTCCAAGATAGGTTTTGGATTTAATACCGATTTCCTGACGAAGGAAGGCTCTGATTTGAATTCTGCTTGCGGCATTCGATCCCTCTCGCCATTTTACGTCGGAATAGCGCGTTTTCCACTACCCATTACGATCCTGGGAGCCAGATTACTGCAAGATAGGTTTTGGCTATAACAGCAATTTCTGACGAAGGTATTCACTGATTTGAATTCTGCTTGCGGCATTCGATTCCACTCGTCATTTTACGTCGGAAGAGCATGTTTTCCACATCCGATTACGATCCTGGCAGCCTGAATACTGGGAGATAGGTTTTGGCTATAACAGCGATTTTCTGACGAAGGAAGACTCTGACTTGAATTCTGCTTGCGGCATTCGATTCCTCTCTTCATTTTACGTCGGAGTAGCACGTTTTCCTCTACCCATTACGATCCTGGAAGCCAGATTACTGCAAGATAGGTTTTGGCTATAACAGCGATTTTCGGACGAAGGAAGTCTCTGATTTGAATTCTGCTTGCGACATTCGATTCCTGTCTTCATTTTACGTCGGAGTAGCACGTTTTCCTCTACCCATTACGATCCTGGAAGCCAGATTACTGCAAGATAGGTTTTGGCTATAACAGCGATTTTCGGACGTAGGAAGTCTCTGATTTGAATTCTGCTTGCGGCATTCGATCCCTCTCGCCATTTTACGTCGGAATAGCGCGTTTTCCACTACCCATTACGATCCTGGGAGCCAGATTACTGCAAGATAGGTTTTGGCTATAACAGCGATTTCTGACGAAGGTATTCACTGATTTGAATTCTGCTTGCGGCATTCGATTCCACTCGTCATTTTACGTCGGAATAGCACGGTTTCCACACCCGATTACGGTCCTGGAAGCCAGAATACTGGAAGATAGCTTTTGGCTATAACAGCGGTTTTCTGACGAAGGAACGATCTGATTTGAATTCTGCTTGCGACATTCAATCCCTCTCGTCATTTTACGTCGGAATAGCATGTTTTCCACATCCGATTACGATCCTGGCAGCCTGAATACTGGGAGATAGGTTTTGGCTATAACAGCGAGTTTCTGACGAAGGAAGGCTCTGATTTGAATACTGCTTGCGACATTCGATTCCTCTCGTTATTTTACGTCGGAATAGCATGTTTTCCACACCCGATTACGGTCCTCGAAGCCTGAATACTGGGACATAGGTTTTGGCTATAACAGCGAGTTTCTGACGAAGGAATGCTCTGATTTGAATACTGCTTGCGACATTCGATTCCTCTCGTCATTTTACATCGGAATAGCACGGTTTCCACATCCGATTACGATCCTGGCAGCCTGAATACTGGAAGATAGTTTTTGGCAATAACAGCGATTTTCTGACGAAGGAAGACTCTGATTTGAATTCTGCTTGCGACATTCGATTCCTCTCGTCATTTTAAGTCGGAATAGCGCGTCTTCCACTACCCATTACTATCCTGGGAGCCAGATTACTGCAAGATAGGTTTTGGATATAACAGCGATTTTCGGACGAAGGCAGGCTCTGATTTGAATTCTGCTTGCGACATTCGATTCCTCTCGTCATTTTACGTCGGAATAGCATGTTTTCCACATCCGATTACGATCCTGGCAGCCTGAATACTGGGAGATAGGTTTTGGCTATAACAGCGAGTTTCTGACGAAGGAAGGCTCTGATTTGAATTCTGCTTGCGACATTCGATTCCTCTCGTCATTTTAAGTCGGAATAGCATGTTTTCCACATCCGATTACGATCCTGGCAGCCTGAATACTGGGAGATAGGTTTTGGCTATAACAGCGATTTTCTGACGAAGGAAGGCTCTGATTTGAATTCTGCTTGCGGCATTCGATTCCTCTCTTCATTTTACGTCGGAGTAGCACGTTTTCCTCTACCCATTACGATCCTGGAAGCCAGATTACTGCAAGATAGGTTTTGGCTATAACAGCGATTTTCGGACGAAGGAAGTCTCTGATTTGAATTCTGCTTGCGACATTCGATTCCTCTCTTCATTTTACGTCGGAGTAGCACGTTTTCCTCTACCCATTACGATCCTGGAAGCCAGATTACTGCAAGATAGGTTTTGGCTATAACAGCGATTTTCGGACGAAGGAAGTCTCTGATTTGAATTCTGCTTGCGGGATTCGATTCCTCTCGTCATTTTACGTCGGAATAGCATGTTTTCCACACACGATTACGATCCCGGGAGCCAGATTACTCCAAGATAGGTTTTGGATTTAATACCGATTTTCTGACGAAGGAAGGCTCTGATTTGAATTCTGCTTGCGGCATTCGATCCCTCTCGCCATTTTACGTCGGAATAGCGCGTTTTCCACTACCCATTACGATCCTGGGAGCCAGATTACTGCAAGATAGGTTTTGGCTATAACAGCAATTTCTGACGAAGGTATTCACTGATTTGAATTCTGCTTGCGGCATTCGATTCCACTCGTCATTTTACGTCGGTATAGCACGGTTTCCACACCCGATTACGGTCCTGGAAGCCAGAATACTGGAAGATAGCTTTTGGCTATAACAGCGGTTTTCTGACGAAGGAACGATCTGATTTGAATTCTGCTTGCGACATTCAATCCCTCTCGTCATTTTACGTCGGAATAGCATGTTTTCCACATCCGATTACGATCCTGGCAGCCTGAATACTGGGAGATAGGTTTTGGCTATAACAGCGAGTTTCTGACGAAGGAAGGCTCTGATTTGAATTCTGCTTGCGACATTCGATTCCTCTCGTCATTTTAAGTCGGAATAGCATGTTTTCCACATCCGATTACGATCCTGGCAGCCTGAATACTGGGAGATAGGTTTTGGCTATAACAGCGAGTTTCTGACGAAGGAAGGCTCTGATTTGAATTCTGCTTGCGACATTCGATCCCTCGCGTCATTTTACGTCGGAATAGCATGTTTTCCACTCCCGATTGCGATCCTGGCAGCCTGAATACTGGGAGATAGGTTTTGGCTATAACAGCGAGTTTCTGACGAAGGAAGGCTCTGATTTGAATTCTGCTTGCGACATTCGATTCCTCTCGTCATTTTAAGTCGGAATAGCATGTTTTCCACATCCGATTACGATCCTGGCAGCCTGAATACTGGGAGATAGGTTTTGGCTATAACAGCGAGTTTCTGACGAAGGAAGGCTCTGATTTGAATTCTGCTTGCGACATTCGATCCCTCGCGTCATTTTACGTCGGAATAGCATGTTATCCACTCCCGATTGCGATCCTGGCAGCTTGAATACTGGGAGATAGGTTTTGGCTATAACAGCGATTTTCTGACGAAGGGAGGCTCTGATTTGAATTCTGCTTGCGGCATTCGATCCCTCTCGTCATTTTACGTCGGAATAGCATGTTTTCCACTCCCGATTGCGATCCTGGCAGCCTGAATACTGGGAGATAGGTTTTGGCTCTAACAGCGATTTTCAGACGAAGGAATGCTCTGATTTGAATTCTGCTTGCGACATTCGATTCCTCTCGTTATTTTACGTCGGAATAGCAGGTTTTCCACACCCGATTACGGTCCTCGAAGCCTGAATACTGGAAGATAGGTTTTGGCAATAACAGCGATTTTCTGACGAAGGAAGGCTCTGATTTGAATTCTGCTTGCGGCATTCGATTCCTCTCTTCATTTTACGTCGGAGTAGCACGTTTTCCTCTACCCATTACGATCCTGGAAGCCATATTACTGCAAGATAGGTTTTGGCTATAACAGCGATTTTCGGACGAAGGAAGTCTCTGATTTGAATTCTGCTTGCGACATTCGATTCCTCTCTTCATTTTACGTCGAAGTAGCACGTTTTCCTCTACCCATTACGATCCTGGAAGCCAGATTACTGCAAGATAGGTTTTGGCTATAACAGCGATTTTCGGACGTAGGAAGTCTCTGATTTGAATTCTGCTTGCGGGATTCGATTCCTCTCGTCATTTTACGTCGGAATAGCATGTTTTCCACATCCGATTACGATCCTGGCAGCCTGAATACTGGGAGATAGGTTTTGGCTATAACAGCGAGTTTCTGACGAAGGAAGGCTCTGATTTGAATTCTGCTTGCGACATTCGATTCCTCTCGTCATTTTAAGTCGGAATAGCATGTTTTCCACATCCGATTACGATCCTGGCAGCCTGACTACTGGGAGATAGGTTTTGGCTATAACAGCGAGTTTCAGACGAAGGGAGGCTCTGATTTGAATTCTGCTTGCGGCATTCGATCCCTCTCGTCATTTTACGTCGGAATAGCATGTTTTCCACTCCCGATTGCGATCCTGGCAGCCTGAACACTGGGAGACAGGTTTTGGCTCTAACAGCGATTTTCAGACGAAGGAATGCTCTGATTTGAATTCTGCTTGCGACATTCGATTCCTCTCGTTATTTTACGTCGGAATAGCATGTTTTCCACACCCGATTACGGTCCTCGAAGCCTGAATACTGGGACATAGGTTTTGGCTATAACAGCGAGTTTCTGACGAAGGAATGCTCTGATTTGAATACTGCTTGCGACATTCGATTCCTCTCGTCATTTTACATCGGAATAGCACGGTTTCCACATCCGATTACGATCCTGGCAGCCTGAATACTGGAAGATAGGTTTTGGCAATAACAGCGATTTTCTGACGAAGGAAGACTCTGATTTGAATTCTGCTTGCGGCAGAAGATTGAATTCTGCTTGCGGCAGAGATTCCTCTCTTCATTTTACGTCGGAGTAGCACGTTTTCCTCTACCCATTACGATCCTGGAAGCCAGATTACTGCAAGATAGGTTTTGGCTATAACAGCGATTTTCGGACGAAGGAAGTCTCTGATTTGAATTCTGCTTGCGACATTCGATTCCTCTCTTCATTTTACGTCGGAGTAGCACGTTTTCCTCTACCCATTACGATCCTGGAAGCCAGATTACTGCAAGATAGGTTTTGGCTATAACAGCGATTTTCGGACGTAGGAAGTCTCTGATTTGAATTCTGCTTGCGGCATTCGATCCCTCTCGCCATTTTACGTCGGAATAGCGCGTTTTCCACTACCCATTACGATCCTGGGAGCCAGATTACTGCAAGATAGGTTTTGGCTATAACAGCAATTTCTGACGAAGGTATTCACTGATTTGAATTCTGCTTGCGGCATTCAATCCCTCTCGTCATTTTACGTCGGAATAGCATGTTTTCCACATCCGATTACGATCCTGGCAGCCTGAATACTGGGAGATAGGTTTTGGCTATAACAGCGAGTTTCTGACGAAGGAAGGCTCTGATTTGAATTCTGCTTGCGACATTCGATCCCTCGCGTCATTTTACGTCGGAATAGCATGTTTTCCACTCCCGATTGCGATCCTGGCAGCCTGAATACTGGGAGATAGGTTTTGGCTATAACAGCGATTTTCTGACGAAGGGAGGCTCTGATTTGAATTCTACTTGCGACATTCGATTCCTCTCGTCATTTTAAGTCGGAATAGCGCGTCTTCCACTACCCATTACGATCCTGGGAGCCAGATTACTGCAAGATAGGTTTTGGATATAACAGCGATTTCTGACGAAGGTATTCACTGATTTGAATTCTGCTTGCGACATTCGATTCCTCTCGTCATTTTACGTCGGAATAGCATGTTTTCCACATCCGATTACGATCCTGGCAGCCTGAATACTGGGAGATAGGTTTTGGCTATAACAGCGAGTTTCTGACGAAGGAAGGCTCTGATTTGAATTCTGCTTGCGACATTCGATCCCTCGCGTCATTTTACGTCGGAATAGCATGTTTTCCACTCCCGATTGCGATCCTGGCAGCCTGAATACTGGGAGATAGGTTTTGGCTATAACAGCGATTTTCTGACGAAGGGAGGCTCTGATTTGAATTCTACTTGCGACATTCGATTCCTCTCGTCATTTTAAGTCGGAATAGCGCGTCTTCCACTACCCATTACTATCCTGGGAGCCAGATTACTGCAAGATAGGTTTTGGATATAACAGCGATTTTCGGACGAAGGCAGGCTCTGATTTGAATTCTGCTTGCGACATTCGATTCCTCTCGTCATTTTACGTCGGAATAGCATGTTTTCCACATCCGATTACGATCCTGGCAGCCTGAATACTGGGAGATAGGTTTTGGCTATAACAGCGAGTTTCTGACGAAGGAAGGCTCTGATTTGAATTCTGCTTGCGACATTCGATTCCTCTCGTCATTTTAAGTCGGAATAGCATGTTTTCCACATCCGATTACGATCCTGGCAGCCTGAATACTGGGAGATAGGTTTTGGCTATAACAGCGAGTTTCTGACGAAGGAAGGCTCTGATTTGAATTCTGCTTGCGACATTCGATTCCTCTCGTCATTTTAAGTCGGAATAGCATGTTTTCCACATCCGATTACGATCCTGGCAGCCTGAATACTGGGAGATAGGTTTTGGCTATAACAGCGAGTTTCTGACGAAGGGAGGCTCTGATTTGAATTCTGCTTGCGGCATTCGATCCCTCTCGTCATTTTACGTCGGAATAGCATGTTTTCCACTCCCGATTGCGATCCTGGCAGCCTGAATACTGGGAGATAGGTTTTGGCTCTAACAGCGATTTTCAGACGAAGGAATGCTCTGATTTGAATTCTGCTTGCGACATTCGATTCCTCTCGTTATTTTACGTCGGAATAGCATGTTTTCCACACCCGATTACGGTCCTCGAAGCCTGAATACTGGGACATAGGTTTTGGCTATAACAGCGAGTTTCTGACGAAGGAATGCTCTGATTTGAATACTGCTTGCGACATTCGATTCCTCTCGTCATTTTACATCGGAATAGAACGGTTTCCACATCCGATTACGATCCTGGCAGCCTGAATACTGGAAGATAGGTTTTGGCAATAACAGCGATTTTCTGACGAAGGAAGACTCTGATTTGAATTCTGCTTGCGGCATTCGATTCCTCTCTTCATTTTACGTCGGAGTAGCACGTTTTCCTCTACCCATTACGATCCTGGAAGCCAGATTACTGCAAGATAGGTTTTGGCTATAACAGCGATTTTCGGACGAAGGAAGTCTCTGATTTGAATTCTGCTTGCGACATTCGATTCCTCTCTTCATTTTACGTCGGAGTAGCACGTTTTCCTCTACCCATTACGATCCTGGAAGCCAGATTACTGCAAGATAGGTTTTGGCTATAACAGCGATTTTCGGACGAAGGAAGTCTCTGATTTGAATTCTGCTTGCGGGATTCGATTCCTCTCGTCATTTTACGTCGGAATAGCATGTTTTCCACACACGATTACGATCCTGGGAGCCAGATTACTCCAAGATAGGTTTTGGATTTAATACCGATTTTCTGACGAAGGAAGGCTCTGATTTGAATTCTGCTTGCGGCATTCGATCCCTCTCGCCATTTTACGTCGGAATAGCGCGTTTTCCACTACCCATTACGATCCTGGGAGCCAGATTACTGCAAGATAGGTTTTGGCTATAACAGCAATTTCTGACGAAGGTATTCACTGATTTGAATTCTGCTTGCGGCATTCGATTCCACTCGTCATTTTACGTCGGAATAGCACGGTTTCCACACCCGATTACGGTCCTGGAAGCCAGAATACTGGAAGATAGCTTTTGGCTATAACAGCGGTTTTCTGACGAAGGAACGATCTGATTTGAATTCTGCTTGCGACATTCAATCCCTCTCGTCATTTTACGTCGGAATAGCATGTTTTCCACATCCGATTACGATCCTGGCAGCCTGAATACTGGGAGCTAGGTTTTGGCTATAACAGCGAGTTTCTGACGAAGGAAGGCTCTGATTTGAATACTGCTTGCGACATTCGATTCCTCTCGTTATTTTACGTCGGAATAGCATGTTTTCCACACCCGATTACGGTCCTCGAAGCCTGAATACTGGGACATAGGTTTTGGCTATAACAGCGAGTTTCTGACGAAGGAATGCTCTGATTTGAATACTGCTTGCGACATTCGATTCCTCTCGTCATTTTACATCGGAATAGCACGGTTTCCACATCCGATTACGATCCTGGCAGCCTGAATACTGGGAGATAGGTTTTGGCTATAACAGCGAGTTTCTGACGAAGGAAGGCTCTGATTTGAATTCTGCTTGCGACATTCGATTCCTCTCGTCATTTTAAGTCGGAATAGCATGTTTTCCACATCCGATTACGATCCTGGCAGCCTGAATACTGGGAGATAGGTTTTGGCTATAACAGCGAGTTTCTGACGAAGGGAGGCTCTGATTTGAATTCTGCTTGCGGCATTCGATCCCTCTCGTCATTTTACGTCGGAATAGCACGGTTTCCACACCCGATTACGGTCCTGGAAGCCAGAATACTGGAAGATAGCTTTTGGCTATAACAGCGAGTTTCTGACGAAGGAAGGCTCTGATTTGAATTCTGCTTGCGACATTCGATTCCTCTCGTCATTTTAAGTCGGAATAGCATGTTTTCCACATCCGATTACGATCCTGGCAGCCTGAATACTGGGAGATAGGTTTTGGCTATAACAGCGAGTTTCTGACGAAGGAAGGCTCTGATTTGAATTCTGCTTGCGACATTCGATCCCTCGCGTCATTTTACGTCGGAATAGCATGTTTTCCACTCCCGATTGCGATCCTGGCAGCCTGAATACTGGGAGATAGGTTTTGGCTCTAACAGCGATTTTCAGACGAAGGAATGCTCTGATTTGAATTCTGCTTGCGACATTCGATTCCTCTCGTTATTTTACGTCGGAATAGCATGTTTTCCACACCCGATTACGGTCCTCGAAGCCTGAATACTGGGACATAGGTTTTGGCTATAACAGCGAGTTTCTGACGAAGGAATGCTCTGATTTGAATACTGCTTGCGACATTCGATTCCTCTCGTCATTTTACATCGGAATAGCACGGTTTCCACATCCGATTACGATCCTGGCAGCCTGAATACTGGAAGATAGGTTTTGGCAATAACAGCGATTTTCTGACGAAGGAAGGCTCTGATTTGAATTCTGCTTGCGGCATTCGATTCCTCTCTTCATTTTACGTCGGAGTAGCACGTTTTCCTCTACCCATTACGATCCTGGAAGCCAGATTACTGCAAGATAGGTTTTGGCTATAACAGCGATTTCTGACGAAGGTATTCACTGATTTGAATTCTGCTTGCGGCATTCGATTCCACTCGTCATTTTACGTCGGAATAGCACGGTTTCCACACCCGATTACGGTCCTGGAAGCCAGAATACTGGAAGATAGCTTTTGGCTATAACAGCGGTTTTCTGACGAAGGAACGATCTGATTTGAATTCTGCTTGCGACATTCAATCCCTCTCGTCATTTTACGTCGGAATAGCATGTTTTCCACATCCGATTACGATCCTGGCAGCCTGAATACTGGGAGATAGGTTTTGGCTATAACAGCGAGTTTCTGACGAAGGAAGGCTCTGATTTGAATTCTGCTTGCGACATTCGATTCCTCTCGTCATTTTAAGTCGGAATAGCATGTTTTCCACATCCGATTACGATCCTGGCAGCCTGAATACTGGGAGATAGGTTTTGGCTATAACAGCGAGTTTCTGACGAAGGAAGGCTCTGATTTGAATTCTGCTTGCGACATTCGATTCCTCTCTTCATTTTACGTCGGAGTAGCACGTTTTCCTCTACCCATTACGATCCTGGAAGCCAGATTACTGCAAGATAGGTTTTGGCTATAACAGCGATTTTCGGACGTAGGAAGTCTCTGATTTGAATTCTGCTTGCGGCATTCGATCCCTCTCGCCATTTTACGTCGGAATAGCGCGTTTTCCACTACCCATTACTATCCTGGGAGCCAGATTACTGCAAGATAGGTTTTGGCTATAACAGCGATTTTCGGACGACGGCAGGCTCTGATTTGAATTCTGCTTGCGACATTCGATTCCTCTCGTCATTTTACGTCGGAATAGCATGTTTTCCACATCCGATTACGATCCTGGCAGCCTGAATACTGGGAGATAGGTTTTGGCTATAACAGCGAGTTTCTGACGAAGGAAGGCTCTGATTTGAATTCTGCTTGCGACATTCGATTCCTCTCGTCATTTTAAGTCGGAATAGCATGTTTTCCACATCCGATTACGATCCTGGCAGCCTGAATACTGGGAGATAGGTTTTGGCTAAAACAGCGATTTTCTGACGAAGGGAGGCTCTGATTTGAATTCTGCTTGCGACATTCGATTCCTCTCGTCATTTTAAGTCGGAATAGCGCGTCTTCCACTACCCATTACTATCCTGGGAGCCAGATTACTGCAAGATAGGTTTTGGCTCTAATAGCGATTTTCTGACGAAGGAAGGCTCTGATTTGAATTCTGCTTGCGGCATTCGATCCCTCTCGTCATTTTACGTCGGAATAGCATGTTTTCCACTCCCGATTGCGATCCTGGCAGCCTGAATACTGGGAGATAGGTTTTGGCTCTAACAGCGATTTTCAGACGAAGGAAGGCTCTGATTTGAATTCTGCTTGCGACATTCGATTCCTCTCGTCATTTTAAGTCGGAATAGCATGTTTTCCACATCCGATTACGATCCTGGCAGCCTGAATACTGGAAAATAGGTTTTGGCAATAACAGCGATTTTCTGACGAAGGAAGACTCTGATTTGAATTCTGCTTGCGGCATTCGATTCCTCTCTTCATTTTACGTCGGAGTAGCACGTTTTCCTCTACCCATTACGATCCTGGAAGCCAGATTACTGCAAGATAGGTTTTGGCTATAACAGCGATTTTCGGACGAAGGAAGTCTCTGATTTGAATTCTGCTTGCGACATTCGATTCCTCTCTTCATTTTACGTCGGAGTAGCACGTTTTCCTCTACCCATTACGATCCTGGAAGCCAGATTACTGCAAGATAAGTTTTGGCTATAACAGCGATTTTCGGACGTAGGAAGTCTCTGATTTGAATTCTGCTTGCGGGATTCGATTCCTCTCGTCATTTTACGTCGGAATAGCATGTTTTCCACACACGATTACGATCCTGGGAGCCAGATTACTCCAAGATAGGTTTTGGATTTAATACCGATTTTCTGACGAAGGAAGGCTCTGATTTGAATTCTGCTTGCGACATTCGATTCCTCTCGTCATTTTAAGTCGGAATAGCGCGTCTTCCACTACCCATTACTATCCTGGGAGCCAGATTACTGCAAGATAGGTTTTGGATATAACAGCGATTTTCGGACGAAGGCAGGCTCTGATTTGAATTCTGCTTGCGACATTCGATTCCTCTCGTCATTTTACGTCGGAATAGCATGTTTTCCACATCCGATTACGATCCTGGCAGCCTGAATACTGGGAGATAGGTTTTGGCTATAACAGCGAGTTTCTGACGAAGGAAGGCTCTGATTTGAATTCTGCTTGCGACATTCGATTCCTCTCGTCATTTTAAGTCGGAATAGCATGTTTTCCACATCCGATTACGATCCTGGCAGCCTGAATACTGGGAGATAGGTTTTGGCTATAACAGCGATTTTCTGACGAAGGGAGGCTCTGATTTGAATTCTGCTTGCGACATTCGATTCCTCTCGTCATTTTAAGTCGGAATAGCGCGTCTTCCACTACCCATTACTATCCTGGGAGCCAGATTACTGCAAGATAGGTTTTGGCTCTAATAGCGATTTTCTGACGAAGGAAGGCTCTGATTTGAATTCTGCTTGCGGCATTCGATCCCTCTCGTCATTTTACGTCGGAATAGCATGTTTTCCACTCCCGATTGCGATCCTGGCAGCCTGAATACTGGGAGATAGGTTTTAGCTCTAACAGCGATTTTCAGACGAAGGAATGCTCTGATTTGAATTCTGCTTGCGACATTCGATTCCTCTCGTTATTTTACGTCGGAATAGCATGTTTTCCACACCCGATTACGGTTCTCGAAGCCTGAATACTGGGACATAGGTTTTGGCTATAACAGCGAGTTTCTGACGAAGGAATGCTCTGATTTGAATACTGCTTGCGACATTCGATTCCTCTCGTCATTTTACATCGGAATAGCGCGTTTTGCACTATCCATTACTATCCTGGGAGCCAGATTACTGCAAGATAGGTTTTGGCTCTAATAGCGATTTTCTGACGAAGGAAGGCTCTGATTTGAATTCTGCTTGCGACATTCGATCCCTCGCGTCATTTTACGTCGGAATAGCATGTTTTCCACATCCGATTACGATCCTGGCAGCCTGAATACTGGGAGATAGGTTTTGGCTATAACAGCGAGTTTCTGACGAAGGAAGGCTCTGATTTGAATTCTGCTTGCGACATTCGATCCCTCGCGTCATTTTACGTCGGAATAGCATGTTTTCCACTCCCGATTGCGATCCTGGCAGCCTGAATACTGGGAGATAGGTTTTGGCTATAACAGCGATTTTCTGACGAAGGGAGGCTCTGATTTGAATTCTGCTTGCGACATTCGATTCCTCTCGTCATTTTACGTCGGAATAGCATGTTTTCCACATCCGATTACGATCCTGGCAGCCTGAATACTGGGAGATAGGTTTTGGCTATAACAGCGAGTTTCTGACGAAGGAAGGCTCTGATTTGAATTCTGCTTGCGACATTCGATTCCTCTCGTCATTTTAAGTCGGAATAGCATGTTTTCCACATCCGATTACGATCCTGGCAGCCTGAATACTGGGAGATAGGTTTTGGCTATAACAGCGAGTTTCTGACGAAGGAAGGCTCTGATTTGAATTCTGCTTGCGACATTCGATTCCTCTCGTCATTTTAAGTCGGAATAGCGCGTCTTCCACTACCCATTACTATCCTGGGAGCCAGATTACTGCAAGATAGGTTTTGGCTATAACAGCGATTTTCGGACGAAGGCAGGCTCTGATTTGAATTCTGCTTGCGACATTCGATTCCTCTCGTCATTTTACGTCGGAGTAGCACGTTTTCCTCTACCCATTACGATCCTGGAAGCCAGGTTACTGCAAGATAGGTTTTGGCTCTAATAGCGATTTTCTGACGAAGGAAGGCTCTGATTTGAATTCTGCTTGCGGCATTCGATCCCTCTCGTCATTTTACGTCGGAATAGCATGTTTTCCACTCCCGATTGCGATCCTGGCAGCCTGAATACTGGGAGATAGGTTTTGGCTCTAACAGCGATTTTCAGACGAAGGAATGCTCTGATTTGAATTCTGCTTGCGACATTCGATTCCTCTCGTTATTTTACGTCGGAATAGCATGTTTTCCACTCTCGATTGCGATCCTGGCAGCCTGAATACTGGGAGATACGTTTTGGATACAGGAGCGATTTTCTGACGAAGGAAGGCTCTGATTTGAATTCTGCTTGCGGCATTCGATTCCTCTCTTCATTTTACGCCGGAGTAGCACGCTTTCCTCTACCCATTACGATCCTGGAAGTGAGATTACTGCAAGATTGGTTTTGGCTATAACAGCGATTTTCGGACGAAGGCAGGCTCTGATTTGAATTCTGCTTGCGACATTCGATCCCTCGCGTCATTTTACGTCGGAATAGCATGTTTTCCACTCCCGATTGCGATCCTGGCAGCCTGAATACTGGGAGATAGGTTTTGGCTATAACAGCGAGTTTCTGACGAAGGAATGCTCTGATTTGAATACTGCTTGCGACATTCGATTCCTCTCGTCATTTTACATAGGAATAGCGCGTTTTGCACTATCCATTACTATCCTGAGAGCCAGATTACTGCAAGATAGGTTTTGCCTCTAATAGCGATTTTCTGACGAAGGAAGGCTGTGATTTGAATTCTGCTTGCGACATTCGATCCCTCGCGTCATTTTACGTCGGACTAGCATGTTTTCCACTCTCGATTGCGATCCTGGCAGCCTGAATACTGGGAGATACGTTTTGGATACAGGAGCGATTTTCTGACGAAGGAAGGCTCTGATTTGAATTCTGCTTGCGGCATTCGATTCCTCTCTTCATTTTACGCCGGAGTAGCACGCTTTCCTCTACCCATTACGATCCTGGAAGCGAGATTACTGCAAGATTGGTTTTGGCTATAACAGCGATTTTCGGACGAAGGCAGGCTCTGATTTGAATTCTGCTTGCGACATTCGATCCCTCGCGTCATTTTACGTCGGAATAGCATGTTTTCCACATCCGATTACGATCCTGGCAGCCTGAATACTGGGAGATAGGTTTTGGCTATAACAGCGAGTTTCTGACGAAGGAAGGCTCTGATTTGAATTCTGCTTGCGACATTCGATTCCTCTCGTCATTTTAAGTCGGAATAGCATGTTTTCCACATCCGATTACGATCCTGGCAGCCTGAATACTGGGAGATAGGTTTTGGCTATAACAGCGAGTTTCTGACGAAGGAAGGCTCTGATTTGAATTCTGCTTGCGACATTCGATCCCTCGCGTCATTTTACGTCGGAATAGCATGTTTTCCACTCCCGATTGCGATCCTGGCAGCCTGAATACTGGGAGATAGGTTTTGGCTATAACAGCGAGTTTCTGACGAAGGGAGGCTCTGATTTGAATACTGCTTGCGACATTCGATTCCTCTCGTCATTTTACATCGGAATAGCACGGTTTCCACATCCGATTACGATCCTGGCAGCCTGAATACTGGAAAATAGGTTTTGGCAATAACAGCGATTTTCTGACGAAGGAAGACTCTGATTTGAATTCTGCTTGCGGCATTCGATTCCTCTCTTCATTTTACGTCGGAGTAGCACGTTTTCCTCTACCCATTACGATCCTGGAAGCCAGATTACTGCAAGATAGGTTTTGGCTATAACAGCGATTTTCGGACGAAGGAAGTCGCTGATTTGAATTCTGCTTGCGACATTCGATTCCTCTCTTCATTTTACGTCGGAGTAGCACGTTTTCCTCTACCCATTACGATCCTGGAAGCCAGATTACTGCAAGATAAGTTTTGGCTATAACAGCGATTTTCGGACGTAGGAAGTCTCTGATTTGAATTCTGCTTGCGGGATTCGATTCCTCTCGTCATTTTACGTCGGAATAGCATGTTTTCCACACACGATTACGATCCTGGGAGCCAGATTACTCCAAGATAGGTTTTGGATTTAATACCGATTTTCTGACGAAGGAAGGCTCTGATTTGAATTCTGCTTGCGACATTCGATTCCTCTCGTCATTTTAAGTCGGAATAGCGCGTCTTCCACTACCCATTACTATCCTGGGAGCCAGATTACTGCAAGATAGGTTTTGGATATAACAGCGATTTTCGGACGAAGGCAGGCTCTGATTTGAATTCTGCTTGCGACATTCGATTCCTCTCGTCATTTTACGTCGGAATAGCATGTTTTCCACATCCGATTACGATCCTGGCAGCCTGAATACTGGGAGATAGGTTTTGGCTATAACAGCGAGTTTCTGACGAAGGAAGGCTCTGATTTGAATTCTGCTTGCGACATTCGATTCCTCTCGTCATTTTAAGTCGGAATAGCATGTTTTCCACATCCGATTACGATCCTGGCAGCCTGAATACTGGGAGATAGGTTTTGGCTATAACAGCGATTTTCTGACGAAGGGAGGCTCTGATTTGAATTCTGCTTGCGACATTCGATTCCTCTCGTCATTTTAAGTCGGAATAGCGCGTCTTCCACTACCCATTACTATCCTGGGAGCCAGATTACTGCAAGATAGGTTTTGGCTCTAATAGCGATTTTCTGACGAAGGAAGGCTCTGATTTGAATTCTGCTTGCGACATTCGATTCCTCTCGTTATTTTACGTCGGAATAGCATGTTTTCCACACCCGATTACGGTTCTCGAAGCCTGAATACTGGGACATAGGTTTTGGCTATAACAGCGAGTTTCTGACGAAGGAATGCTCTGATTTGAATACTGCTTGCGACATTCGATTCCTCTCGTCATTTTACATCGGAATAGCGCGTTTTGCACTATCCATTACTATCCTGGGAGCCAGATTACTGCAAGATAGGTTTTGGCTCTAATAGCGATTTTCTGACGAAGGAAGGCTCTGATTTGAATTCTGCTTGCGACATTCGATCCCTCGCGTCATTTTACGTCGGAATAGCATGTTTTCCACTCTCGATTGCGATCCTGGCAGCCTGAATACTGGGAGATACGTTTTGGATACAGGAGCGATTTTCTGACGAAGGAATGCTCTGATTTGAATTCTGCTTGCGGCATTCGATTCCTCTCTTAATTTTACGCCGGAGTAGCACGCTTTCCTCTACCCATTACGATCCTGGAAGCGAGATTACTGCAAGATAGGTTTTGGCTATAACAGCGATTTTCGGACGAAGGCCGGTTCTGATTTGAATTCTGCTTGCGACATTCGATTCCTCTCGTCATTTTAAGTCGGAATAGCATGTTTTCCACATCCGATTACGATCCTGGCAGCCTGAATACTGGGAGATAGGTTTTGGCTATAACAGCGAGTTTCTGACGAAGGAAGGCTCTGATTTGAATTCTGCTTGCGACATTCGATTCCTCTCGTCATTTTAAGTCGGAATAGCATGTTTTCCACATCCGATTACGATCCTGGCAGCCTGAATACTGGGAGATAGGTTTTGGCTATAACAGCGAGTTTCTGACGAAGGAAGGCTCTGATTTGAATTCTGCTTGCGACATTCGATCCCTCGCGTCATTTTACGTCGGAATAGCATGTTTTCCACTCCCGATTGCGATCCTGGCAGCCTGAATACTGGGAGATAGGTTTTGGCTATAACAGCGATTTTCTGACGAAGGGAGGCTCTGATTTGAATTCTGCTTGCGACATTCGATTCCTATCGTCATTTTAAGTCGGAATAGCGCGTCTTCCACTACCCATTACTATCCTGGGAGCCAGATTACTGCAAGATAGGTTTTGGCTATAACAGCGATTTTCGGACGAAGGCAGGTTCTGATTTGAATTCTGCTTGCGACATTCGATTCCTCTCGTCATTTTACGTCGGAATAGCATGTTTTCCACATCCGATTACGATCCTGGCAGCCTGAATACTGGGAGATAGGTTTTGGCTATAACAGCGAGTTTCTGACGAAGGAAGGCTCTGATTTGAATTCTGCTTGCGACATTCGATCCCTCGCGTCATTTTACGTCGGAATAGCATGTTTTCCACTCCCGATTGCGATCCTGGCAGCCTGAATACTGGGAGATAGGTTTTGGCTATAACAGCGAGTTTCTGACGAAGGAAGGCTCTGATTTGAATTCTGCTTGCGACATTCGATTCCTCTCGTCATTTTAAGTCGGAATAGCATGTTTTCCACATCCGATTACGATCCTGGCAGCCTGAATACTGGGAGATAGGTTTTGGCTATAACAGCGAGTTTCTGACGAAGGAAGGCTCTGATTTGAATTCTGCTTGCGACATTCGATCCCTCGCGTCATTTTACGTCGGAATAGCATGTCTTCCACTCCCGATTGCGATCCTGGCAGCCTGAATACTGGGAGATAGGTGTTGGCTATAACAGCGATTTTCTGACGAAGGGAGGCTCTGATTTGAATTCTGCTTGCGACATTCGATTCCTCTCGTCATTTTAAGTCGGAATAGCGCGTCTTCCACTACCCATTACTATCCTGGGAGCCAGATTACTGCAAGATAGGTTTTGGCTATAACAGCGATTTTCGGACGAAGGCCGGTTCTGATTTGAATTCTGCTTGCGACATTCGATTCCTCTCGTCATTTTACGTCGGAATAGCATATTTTCCACATCCGATTACGATCCTGGCAGCCTGAATACTGGGAGATAGGTTTTGGCTATAACAGCGAGTTTCTGACGAAGGAAGGCTCTGATTTGAATTCTGCTTGCGACATTCGATTCCTCTCGTCATTTTAAGTCGGAATAGCATGTTTTCCACATCCGATTACGATCCTGGCAGCCTGAATACTGGGAGATAGGTTTTGGCTATAACAGCGAGTTTCTGACGAAGGAAGGCTCTGATTTGAATTCTGCTTGCGACATTCGATCCCTCGCGTCATTTTACGTCGGAATAGCATGTTTTCCACTCTCGATTGCGATCCTGGCAGCCTGAATACTGGGAGATACGTTTTGGATACAGGAGCGATTTTCTGACGAAGGAATGCTCTGATTTGAATTCTGCTTGCGGCATTCGATTCCTCTCTTAATTTTACGCCGGAGTAGCACGCTTTCCTCTACCCATTACGATCCTGGAAGCGAGATTACTGCAAGATAGGTTTTGGCTATAACAGCGATTTTCGGACGAAGGCAGGCTCTGATTTGAATTCTGCTTGCGACATTCGATTCCTCTCGTCATTTTAAGTCGGAATAGCATGTTTTCCACATCCGATTACGATCCTGGCAGCCTGAATACTGCAAGATAGGTTTTGGCTATAACAGCGATTTTCGGACGAAGGCAGGTTCTGATTTGAATTCTGCTTGCGACATTCGATTCCTCTCGTCATTTTACGTCGGAATAGCATGTTTTCCACATCCGATTACGATCCTGGCAGCCTGAATACTGGGAGATAGGTTTTGGCTATAACAGCGAGTTTCTGACGAAGGAAGGCTCTGATTTGAATTCTGCTTGCGACATTCGATTCCTCTCGTCATTTTAAGTCGGAATAGCATGTTTTCCACATCCGATTACGATCCTGGCAGCCTGAATACTGGGAGATAGGTTTTGGCTATAACAGCGAGTTTCTGACGAAGGAAGGCTCTGATTTGAATTCTGCTTGCGACATTCGATCCCTCGCGTCATTTTACGTCGGAATAGCATGTTTTCCACTCCCGATTGCGATCCTGGCAGCCTGAATACTGGGAGATAGGTTTTGGCTATAACAGCGATTTTCTGACGAAGGGAGGCTCTGATTTGAATTCTGCTTGCGACATTCGATTCCTATCGTCATTTTAAGTCGGAATAGCGCGTCTTCCACTACCCATTACTATCCTGGGAGCCAGATTACTGCAAGATAGGTTTTGGCTATAACAGCGATTTTCGGACGAAGGCAGGTTCTGATTTGAATTCTGCTTGCGACATTCGATTCCTCTCGTCATTTTACGTCGGAATAGCATGTTTTCCACATCCGATTACGATCCTGGCAGCCTGAATACTGGGAGATAGGTTTTGGCTATAACAGCGAGTTTCTGACGAAGGAAGGCTCTGATTTGAATTCTGCTTGCGACATTCGATCCCTCGCGTCATTTTACGTCGGAATAGCATGTTTTCCACTCCCGATTGCGATCCTGGCAGCCTGAATACTGGGAGATAGGTTTTGGCTATAACAGCGAGTTTCTGACGAAGGAAGGCTCTGATTTGAATTCTGCTTGCGACATTCGATTCCTCTCGTCATTTTAAGTCGGAATAGCATGTTTTCCACATCCGATTACGATCCTGGCAGCCTGAATACTGGGAGATAGGTTTTGGCTATAACAGCGAGTTTCTGACGAAGGAAGGCTCTGATTTGAATTCTGCTTGCGACATTCGATCCCTCGCGTCATTTTACGTCGGAATAGCATGTCTTCCACTCCCGATTGCGATCCTGGCAGCCTGAATACTGGGAGATAGGTTTTGGCTATAACAGCGATTTTCTGACGAAGGGAGGCTCTGATTTGAATTCTGCTTGCGACATTCGATTCCTCTCGTCATTTTAAGTCGGAATAGCGCGTCTTCCACTACCCATTACTATCCTGGGAGCCAGATTACTGCAAGATAGGTTTTGGCTATAACAGCGATTTTCGGACGAAGGCCGGTTCTGATTTGAATTCTGCTTGCGACATTCGATTCCTCTCGTCATTTTACGTCGGAATAGCATATTTTCCACATCCGATTACGATCCTGGCAGCCTGAATACTGGGAGATAGGTTTTGGCTATAACAGCGAGTTTCTGACGAAGGAAGGCTCTGATTTGAATTCTGCTTGCGACATTCGATTCCTCTCGTCATTTTAAGTCGGAATAGCATGTTTTCCACATCCGATTACGATCCTGGCAGCCTGAATACTGGGAGATAGGTTTTGGCTATAACAGCGAGTTTCTGACGAAGGAAGGCTCTGATTTGAATTCTGCTTGCGACATTCGATCCCTCGCGTCATTTTACGTCGGAATAGCATGTTTTCCACTCCCGATTGCGATCCTGGCAGCCTGAATACTGGGAGATAGGTTTTGGCTATAACAGCGAGTTTCTGACGAAGGGAGGCTCTGATTTGAATACTGCTTGCGACATTCGATTCCTCTCGTCATTTTACATCGGAATAGCACGGTTTCCACATCCGATTACGATCCTGGCAGCCTGAATACTGGAAAATAGGTTTTGGAAATAACAGCGATTTTCTGACGAAGGAAGACTCTGATTTGAATTCTGCTTGCGGCATTCGATTCCTCTCTTCATTTTACGTCGGAGTAGCACGTTTTCCTCTACCCATTACGATCCTGGAAGCCAGATTACTGCAAGATAGGTTTTGGCTATAACAGCGATTTTCGGACGAAGGAAGTCTCTGATTTGAATTCTGCTTGCGACATTCGATTCCTCTCTTCATTTTACGTCGGAGTAGCACGTTTTTCTCTACCCATTACGATCCTGGAAGCCAGATTACTGCAAGATAAGTTTTGGCTATAACAGCGATTTTCGGACGTAGGAAGTCTCTGATTTGAATTCTGCTTGCGGGATTCGATTCCTCTCGTCATTTTACGTCGGAATAGCATGTTTTCCACACACGATTACGATCCTGGGAGCCAGATTACTCCAAGATAGGTTTTGGATTTAATACCGATTTTCTGACGAAGGAAGGCTCTGATTTGAATTCTGCTTGCGACATTCGATTCCTCTCGTCATTTTAAGTCGGAATAGCGCGTCTTCCACTACCCATTACTATCCTGGGAGCCAGATTACTGCAAGATAGGTTTTGGCTATAACAGCGATTTTCGGACGAAGGCAGGTTCTGATTTGAATTCTGCTTGCGACATTCGATTCCTCTCGTCATTTTACGTCGGAATAGCATGTTTTCCACATCCGATTACGATCCTGGCAGCCTGAATACTGGGAGATAGGTTTTGGCTATAACAGCGAGTTTCTGACGAAGGAAGGCTCTGATTTGAATTCTGCTTGCGACATTCGATCCCTCGCGTCATTTTACGTCGGAATAGCATGTTTTCCACTCCCGATTGCGATCCTGGCAGCCTGAATACTGGGAGATAGGTTTTGGCTATAACAGCGATTTTCTGACGAAGGGAGGCTCTGATTTGAATTCTGCTTGCGACATTCGATTCCTCTCGTCATTTTAAGTCGGAATAGCGCGTCTTCCACTACCCATTACTATCCTGGGAGCCAGATTACTGCAAGATAGGTTTTGGCTATAACAGCGATTTTCGGACGAAGGCCGGTTCTGATTTGAATTCTGCTTGCGACATTCGATTCCTCTCGTCATTTTACGTCGGAATAGCATGTTTTCCACATCCGATTACGATCCTGGCAGCCTGAATACTGGGAGATAGGTTTTGGCTATAACAGCGAGTTTCTGACGAAGGAAGGCTCTGATTTGAATTCTGCTTGCGACATTCGATCCCTCGCGTCATTTTACGTCGGAATAGCATGTTTTCCACTCCCGATTGCGATCCTGGCAGCCTGAATACTGGGAGATAGGTTTTGGCTATAACAGCGAGTTTCTGACGAAGGGAGGCTCTGATTTGAATACTGCTTGCGACATTCGATTCCTCTCGTCATTTTACATCGGAATAGCACGGTTTCCACATCCGATTACGATCCTGGCAGCCTGAATACTGGAAAATAGGTTTTGGAAATAACAGCGATTTTCTGACGAAGGAAGACTCTGATTTGAATTCTGCTTGCGGCATTCGATTCCTCTCTTCATTTTACGTCGGAGTAGCACGTTTTCCTCTACCCATTACGATCCTGGAAGCCAGATTACTGCAAGATAGGTTTTGGCTATAACAGCGATTTTCGGACGAAGGAAGTCTCTGATTTGAATTCTGCTTGCGACATTCGATTCCTCTCTTCATTTTACGTCGGAGTAGCACGTTTTCCTCTACCCATTACGATCCTGGAAGCCAGATTACTGCAAGATAAGTTTTGGCTATAACAGCGATTTTCGGACGTAGGAAGTCTCTGATTTGAATTCTGCTTGCGGGATTCGATTCCTCTCGTCATTTTACGTCGGAATAGCATGTTTTCCACACACGATTACGATCCTGGGAGCCAGATTACTCCAAGATAGGTTTTGGATTTAATACCGATTTTCTGACGAAGGAAGGCTCTGATTTGAATTCTGCTTGCGACATTCGATTCCTCTCGTCATTTTAAGTCGGAATAGCGCGTCTTCCACTACCCATTACTATCCTGGGAGCCAGATTACTGCAAGATAGGTTTTGGCTATAACAGCGATTTTCGGACGAAGGCAGGTTCTGATTTGAATTCTGCTTGCGACATTCGATTCCTCTCGTCATTTTACGTCGGAATAGCATGTTTTCCACATCCGATTACGATCCTGGCAGCCTGAATACTGGGAGATAGGTTTTGGCTATAACAGCGAGTTTCTGACGAAGGAAGGCTCTGATTTGAATTCTGCTTGCGACATTCGATCCCTCGCGTCATTTTACGTCGGAATAGCATGTTTTCCACTCCCGATTGCGATCCTGGCAGCCTGAATACTGGGAGATAGGTTTTGGCTATAACAGCGATTTTCTGACGAAGGGAGGCTCTGATTTGAATTCTGCTTGCGACATTCGATTCCTCTCGTCATTTTAAGTCGGAATAGCGCGTCTTCCACTACCCATTACTATCCTGGGAGCCAGATTACTGCAAGATAGGTTTTGGCTATAACAGCGATTTTCGGACGAAGGCCGGTTCTGATTTGAATTCTGCTTGCGACATTCGATTCCTCTCGTCATTTTACGTCGGAATAGCATGTTTTCCACATCCGATTACGATCCTGGCAGCCTGAATACTGGGAGATAGGTTTTGGCTATAACAGCGAGTTTCTGACGAAGGAAGGCTCTGATTTGAATTCTGCTTGCGACATTCGATTCCTCTCGTCATTTTAAGTCGGAATAGCATGTTTTCCACATCCGATTACGATCCTGGCAGCCTGAATACTGGGAGATAGGTTTTGGCTATAACAGCGAGTTTCTGACGAAGGAAGGCTCTGATTTGAATTCTGCTTGCGACATTCGATCCCTCGCGTCATTTTACGTCGGAATAGCATGTTTTCCACTCCCGATTGCGATCCTGGCAGCCTGAATACTGGGAGATAGGTTTTGGCTATAACAGCGATTTTCTGACGAAGGGAGGCTCTGATTTGAATTCTGCTTGCGACATTCGATTCCTCTCGTCATTTTAAGTCGGAATAGCGCGTCTTCCACTACCCATTACTATCCTGGGAGCCAGATTACTGCAAGATAGGTTTTGGCTATAACAGCGATTTTCGGACGAAGGCAGGCTCTGATTTGAATTCTGCTTGCGACATTCGATTCCTCTCGTTATTTTACGTCGGAATAGCATGTTTTCCACACCCGATTACGGTCCTCGAAGCCTGAATACTGGGACATAGGTTTTGGCTATAACAGCGAGTTTCTGACGAAGGAATGCTCTGATTTGAATACTGCTTGCGACATTCGATTCCTCTCGTCATTTTACATCGGAATAGCGCGTTTTGCACTATCCATTACTATCCTGAGAGCCAGATTACTGCAAGATAGGTTTTGGCTCTAATAGCGATTTTCTGACGAAGGAAGGCTCTGATTTGAATTCTGCTTGCGACATTCGATTCCTCTCGTTATTTTACGTCGGAATAGCATGTTTTCCACACCCGATTACGGTTCTCGAAGCCTGAATACTGGGACATAGGTTTTGGCTATAACAGCGAGTTTCTGACGAAGGAATGCTCTGATTTGAATACTGCTTGCGACATTCGATTCCTCTCGTCATTTTACATCGGAATAGCGCGTTTTGCACTATCCATTACTATCCTGGGAGCCAGATTACTGCAAGATAGGTTTTGGCTCTAATAGCGATTTTCTGACGAAGGAAGGCTCTGATTTGAATTCTGCTTGCGACATTCGATCCCTCGCGTCATTTTACGTCGGAATAGCATGTTTTCCACTCTCGATTGCGATCCTGGCAGCCTGAATACTGGGAGATACGTTTTGGATACAGGAGCGATTTTCTGACGAAGGAATGCTCTGATTTGAATTCTGCTTGCGGCATTCGATTCCTCTCTTAATTTTACGCCGGAGTAGCACGCTTTCCTCTACCCATTACGATCCTGGAAGCGAGATTACTGCAAGATAGGTTTTGGCTATAACAGCGATTTTCGAACGAAGGCAGGCTCTGATTTGAATTCTGCTTGCGACATTCGATTCCTCTCGTCATTTTAAGTCGGAATAGCATGTTTTCCACATCCGATTACGATCCTGGCAGCCTGAATACTGCAAGATAGGTTTTGGCTATAACAGCGATTTTCGGACGAAGGCAGGTTCTGATTTGAATTCTGCTTGCGACATTCGATTCCTCTCGTCATTTTACGTCGGAATAGCATGTTTTCCACATCCGATTACGATCCTGGCAGCCTGAATACAGGGAGATAGGTTTTGGCTATAACAGCGAGTTTCTGACGAAGGAAGGCTCTGATTTGAATTCTGCTTGCGACATTCGATTCCTCTCGTCATTTTAAGTCGGAATAGCATGTTTTCCACATCCGATTACGATCCTGGCAGCCTGAATACTGGGAGATAGGTTTTGGCTATAACAGCGAGTTTCTGACGAAGGAAGGCTCTGATTTGAATTCTGCTTGCGACATTCGATCCCTCGCGTCATTTTACGTCGGAATAGCATGTTTTCCACTCCCGATTGCGATCCTGGCAGCCTGAATACTGGGAGATAGGTTTTGGCTATAACAGCGATTTTCTGACGAAGGGAGGCTCTGATTTGAATTCTGCTTGCGACATTCGATTCCTATCGTCATTTTACGTCGGAATAGCATGTTTTCCACATCCGATTACGATCCTGGCAGCCTGAATACTGGGAGATAGGTTTTGGCTATAACAGCGAGTTTCTGACGAAGGAAGGCTCTGATTTGAATTCTGCTTGCGACATTCGATTCCTCTCGTCATTTTACGTCGGAATAGCATGTTTTCCACATCCGATTACGATCCTGGCAGCCTGAATACTGGGAGATAGGTTTTGGCTATAACAGCGAGTTTCTGACGAAGGAAGGCTCTGATTTGAATTCTGCTTGCGACATTCGATTCCTCTCGTCATTTTAAGTCGGAATAGCATGTTTTCCACATCCGATTACGATCCTGGCAGCCTGAATACTGGGAGATAGGTTTTGGCTATAACAGCGATTTTCTGACGAAGGGAGGCTCTGATTTGAATTCTGCTTGCGACATTCGATTCCTCTCGTCATTTTAAGTCGGAATAGCGCGTCTTCCACTACCCATTACTATCCTGGGAGCCAGATTACTGCAAGATAGGTTTTGGCTCTAATAGCGATTTTCTGACGAAGGAAGGCTCTGATTTGAATTCTGCTTGCGACATTCGATTCCTCTCGTTATTTTACGTCGGAATAGCATGTTTTCCACACCCGATTACGGTTCTCGAAGCCTGAATACTGGGACATAGGTTTTGGCTATAACAGCGAGTTTCAGACGAAGGAATGCTCTGATTTGAATACTGCTTGCGACATTCGATTCCTCTCGTCATTTTACATCGGAATAGCGCGTTTTGCACTATCCATTACTATCCTGGGAGCCAGATTACTGCAAGATAGGTTTTGGCTCTAATAGCGATTTTCTGACGAAGGAAGGCTCTGATTTGAATTCTGCTTGCGACATTCGATCCCTCGCGTCATTTTACGTCGGAATAGCATGTTTTCCACTCTCGATTGCGATCCTGGCAGCCTGAATACTGGGAGATACGTTTTGGATACAGGAGCGATTTTCTGACGAAGGAAGGCTCTGATTTGAATTCTGCTTGCGGCATTCGATTCCTCTCTTAATTTTACGCCGGAGTAGCACGCTTTCCTCTACCCATTACGATCCTGGAAGCGAGATTACTGCAAGATAGGTTTTGGCTATAACAGCGATTTTCGGACGAAGGCAGGCTCTGATTTGAATTCTGCTTGCGACATTCGATTCCTCTCGTCATTTTAAGTCGGAATAGCATGTTTTCCACATCCGATTACGATCCTGGCAGCCTGAATACTGCAAGATAGGTTTTGGCTATAACAGCGATTTTCGGACGAAGGCAGGTTCTGATTTGAATTCTGCTTGCGACATTCGATTCCTCTCGTCATTTTACGTCGGAATAGCATGTTTTCCACATCCGATTACGATCCTGGCAGCCTGAATACTGGGAGATAGGTTTTGGCTATAACAGCGAGTTTCTGACGAAGGAAGGCTCTGATTTGAATTCTGCTTGCGACATTCGATTCCTCTCGTCATTTTAAGTCGGAATAGCATGTTTTCCACATCCGATTACGATTCTGGCAGCCTGAATACTGGGAGATAGGTTTTGGCTATAACAGCGAGGTTCTGACGAAGGAAGGCTCTGATTTGAATTCTGCTTGCGACATTCGATCCCTCGCGTCATTTTACGTCGGAATAGCATGTTTTCCACTCCCGATTGCGATCCTGGCAGCCTGAATACTGGGAGATAGGTTTTGGCTATAACAGCGATTTTCTGACGAAGGGAGGCTCTGATTTGAATTCTGCTTGCGACATTCGATTCCTCTCGTCATTTTAAGTCGGAATAGCGCGTCTTCCACTACCCATTACTATCCTGGGAGCCAGATTACTGCAAGATAGGTTTTGGCTATAACAGCGATTTTCGGACGAAGGCAGGTTCTGATTTGAATTCTGCTTGCGACATTCGATTCCTCTCGTCATTTTACGTCGGAATAGCATGTTTTCCACATCCGATTACGATCCTGGCAGCCTGAATACTGGGAGATAGGTTTTGGCTATAACAGCGAGTTTCTGACGAAGGAAGGCTCTGATTTGAATTCTGCTTGCGACATTCGATCCCTCGCGTCATTTTACGTCGGAATAGCATGTTTTCCACTCCCGATTGCGATCCTGGCAGCCTGAATACTGGGAGATAGGTTTTGGCTATAACAGCGATTTTCTGACGAAGGGAGGCTCTGATTTGAATTCTGCTTGCGACATTCGATTCCTCTCGTCATTTTAAGTCGGAATAGCGCGTCTTCCACTACCCATTACTATCCTGGGAGCCAGATTACTGCAAGATAGGTTTTGGCTATAACAGCGATTTTCGGACGAAGGCAGGCTCTGATTTGAATTCTGCTTGCGACATTCGATTCCTCTCGTTATTTTACGTCGGAATAGCATGTTTTCCACACCCGATTACGGTCCTCGAAGCCTGAATACTGGGACATAGGTTTTGGCTATAACAGCGAGTTTCTGACGAAGGAATGCTCTGATTTGAATACTGCTTGCGACATTCGATTCCTCTCGTCATTTTACATCGGAATAGCGCGTTTTGCACTATCCATTACTATCCTGAGAGCCAGATTACTGCAAGATAGGTTTTGGCTCTAATAGCGATTTTCTGACGAAGGAAGGCTCTGATTTGAATTCTGCTTGCGACATTCGATTCCTCTCGTTATTTTACGTCGGAATAGCATGTTTTCCACACCCGATTACGGTTCTCGAAGCCTGAATACTGGGACATAGGTTTTGGCTATAACAGCGAGTTTCTGACGAAGGAATGCTCTGATTTGAATACTGCTTGCGACATTCGATTCCTCTCGTCATTTTACATCGGAATAGCGCGTTTTGCACTATCCATTACTATCCTGGGAGCCAGATTACTGCAAGATAGGTTTTGGCTCTAATAGCGATTTTCTGACGAAGGAAGGCTCTGATTTGAATTCTGCTTGCGACATTCGATCCCTCGCGTCATTTTACGTCGGAATAGCATGTTTTCCACTCTCGATTGCGATCCTGGCAGCCTGAATACTGGGAGATACGTTTTGGATACAGGAGCGATTTTCTGACGAAGGAATGCTCTGATTTGAATTCTGCTTGCGGCATTCGATTCCTCTCTTAATTTTACGCCGGAGTAGCACGCTTTCCTCTACCCATTACGATCCTGGAAGCGAGATTACTGCAAGATAGGTTTTGGCTATAACAGCGATTTTCGAACGAAGGCAGGCTCTGATTTGAATTCTGCTTGCGACATTCGATTCCTCTCGTCATTTTAAGTCGGAATAGCATGTTTTCCACATCCGATTACGATCCTGGCAGCCTGAATACTGCAAGATAGGTTTTGGCTATAACAGCGATTTTCGGACGAAGGCAGGTTCTGATTTGAATTCTGCTTGCGACATTCGATTCCTCTCGTCATTTTACGTCGGAATAGCATGTTTTCCACATCCGATTACGATCCTGGCAGCCTGAATACTGGGAGATAGGTTTTGGCTATAACAGCGAGTTTCTGACGAAGGAAGGCTCTGATTTGAATTCTGCTTGCGACATTCGATTCCTCTCGTCATTTTAAGTCGGAATAGCATGTTTTCCACATCCGATTACGATCCTGGCAGCCTGAATACTGGGAGATAGGTTTTGGCTATAACAGCGAGTTTCTGACGAAGGAAGGCTCTGATTTGAATTCTGCTTGCGACATTCGATCCCTCGCGTCATTTTACGTCGGAATAGCATGTTTTCCACTCCCGATTGCGATCCTGGCAGCCTGAATACTGGGAGATAGGTTTTGGCTATAACAGCGATTTTCTGACGAAGGGAGGCTCTGATTTGAATTCTGCTTGCGACATTCGATTCCTCTCGTCATTTTACGTCGGAATAGCGCGTCTTCCACTACCCATTACTATCCTGGGAGCCAGATTACTGCAAGATAGGTTTTGGCTATAACAGCGATTTTCGGACGAAGGCCGGTTCTGATTTGAATTCTGCTTGCGACATTCGATTCCTCTCGTCATTTTACGTCGGAATAGCATATTTTCCACATCCGATTACGATCCTGGCAGCCTGAATACTGGGAGATAGGTTTTGGCTATAACAGCGAGTTTCTGACGAAGGAAGGCTCTGATTTGAATTCTGCTTGCGACATTCGATTCCTCTCGTCATTTTAAGTCGGAATAGCATGTTTTCCACATCCGATTACGATCCTGGCAGCCTGAATACTGGGAGATAGGTTTTGGCTATAACAGCGAGTTTCTGACGAAGGAAGGCTCTGATTTGAATTCTGCTTGCGGCATTCGATCCCTCGCGTCATTTTACGTCGGAATAGCATGTTTTCCACTCCCGATTGCGATCCTGGCAGCCTGAATACTGGGAGATAGGTTTTGGCTATAACAGCGATTTTCTGACGAAGGGAGGCTCTGATTTGAATACTGCTTGCGACATTCGATTCCTCTCGTCATTTTACATCGGAATAGCACGGTTTCCACATCCGATTACGATCCTGGCAGCCTGAATACTGGAAAATAGGTTTTGGAAATAACAGCGATTTTCTGACGAAGGAAGGCTCTGATTTGAATTCTGCTTGCGGCATTCGATTCCTCTCTTCATTTTACGTCGGAGTAGCACGTTTTCCTCTACCCATTACGATCCTGGAAGCCAGATTACTGCAAGATAGGTTTTGGCTATAACAGCGATTTTCGGACGAAGGAAGTCTCTGATTTGAATTCTGCTTGCGACATTCGATTCCTCTCTTCATTTTACGTCGGAGTAGCACGTTTTCCTCTACCCATTACGATCCTGGAAGCCAGATTACTGCAAGATAAGTTTTGGCTATAACAGCGATTTTCGGACGTAGGAAGTCTCTGATTTGAATTCTGCTTGCGGGATTCGATTCCTCTCGTCATTTTACGTCGGAATAGCATGTTTTCCACACACGATTACGATCCTGGGAGCCAGATTACTCCAAGATAGGTTTTGGATTTAATACCGATTTTCTGACGAAGGAAGGCTCTGATTTGAATTCTGCTTGCGACATTCGATTCCTCTCGTCATTTTAAGTCGGAATAGCGCGTCTTCCACTACCCATTACTATCCTGGGAGCCAGATTACTGCAAGATAGGTTTTGGATATAACAGCGATTTTCGGACGAAGGCAGGCTCTGATTTGAATTCTGCTTGCGACATTCGATTCCTCTCGTCATTTTACGTCGGAATAGCATGTTTTCCACATCCGATTACGATCCTGGCAGCCTGAATACTGGGAGATAGGTTTTGGCTATAACAGCGAGTTTCTGACGAAGGAAGGCTCTGATTTGAATTCTGCTTGCGACATTCGATTCCTCTCGTCATTTTAAGTCGGAATAGCATGTTTTCCACATCCGATTACGATCCTGGCAGCCTGAATACTGGGAGATAGGTTTTGGCTATAACAGCGATTTTCTGACGAAGGGAGGCTCTGATTTGAATTCTGCTTGCGACATTCGATTCCTCTCGTCATTTTACATCGGAATAGCGCGTTTTGCACTATCCATTACTATCCTGGGAGCCAGATTACTGCAAGATAGGTTTTGGCTCTAATAGCGATTTTCTGACGAAGGAAGGCTCTGATTTGAATTCTGCTTGCGACATTCGATTCCTCTCGTTATTTTACGTCGGAATAGCATGTTTTCCACACCCGATTACGGTTCTCGAAGCCTGAATACTGGGACATAGGTTTTGGCTATAACAGCGAGTTTCTGACGAAGGAATGCTCTGATTTGAATACTGCTTGCGACATTCGATTCCTCTCGTCATTTTACATCGGAATAGCGCGTTTTGCACTATCCATTACTATCCTGGGAGCCAGATTACTGCAAGATAGGTTTTGGCTCTAATAGCGATTTTCTGACGAAGGAAGGCTCTGATTTGAATTCTGCTTGCGACATTCGATCCCTCGCGTCATTTTACGTCGGAATAGCATGTTTTCCACTCTCGATTGCGATCCTGGCAGCCTGAATACTGGGAGATACGTTTTGGATACAGGAGCGATTTTCTGACGAAGGAAGGCTCTGATTTGAATTCTGCTTGCGGCATTCGATTCCTCTCTTAATTTTACGCCGGAGTAGCACGCTTTCCTCTACCCATTACGATCCTGGAAGCGAGATTACTGCAAGATAGGTTTTGGCTATAACAGCGATTTTCGGACGAAGGCAGGCTCTGATTTGAATTCTGCTTGCGACATTCGATTCCTCTCGTCATTTTAAGTCGGAATAGCATGTTTTCCACATCCGATTACGATCCTGGCAGCCTGAATACTGCAAGATAGGTTTTGGCTATAACAGCGATTTTCGGACGAAGGCAGGTTCTGATTTGAATTCTGCTTGCGACATTCGATTCCTCTCGTCATTTTACGTCGGAATAGCATGTTTTCCACACCCAATTACGATCCTGGCAGCCTGAATACTGGGAGATAGGTTTTGGCTATAACAGCGAGTTTCTGACGAAGGAAGGCTCTGATTTGAATTCTGCTTGCGACATTCGATTCCTCTCGTCATTTTAAGTCGGAATAGCATGTTTTCCACATCCGATTACGATCCTGGCAGCCTGAATACTGGGAGATAGGTTTTGGCTATAACAGCGAGTTTCTGACGAAGGAAGGCTCTGATTTGAATTCTGCTTGCGACATTCGATCCCTCGCGTCATTTTACGTCGGAATAGCATGTTTTCCACTCCCGATTGCGATCCTGGCAGCCTGAATACTGGGAGATAGGTTTTGGCTATAACAGCGAGTTTCTGACGAAGGGAGGCTCTGATTTGAATACTGCTTGCGACATTCGATTCCTCTCGTCATTTTACATCGGAATAGCACGGTTTCCACATCCGATTACGATCCTGGCAGCCTGAATACTGGAAAATAGGTTTTGGAAATAACAGCGATTTTCTGACGAAGGAAGACTCTGATTTGAATTCTGCTTGCGGCATTCGATTCCTCTCTTCATTTTACGTCGGAGTAGCACGTTTTCCTCTACCCATTACGATCCTGGAAGCCAGATTACTGCAAGATAGGTTTTGGCTATAACAGCGATTTTCGGACGAAGGAAGTCTCTGATTTGAATTCTGCTTGCGACATTCGATTCCTCTCTTCATTTTACGTCGGAGTAGCACGTTTTCCTCTACCCATTACGATCCTGGAAGCCAGATTACTGCAAGATAAGTTTTGGCTATAACAGCGATTTTCGGACGTAGGAAGTCTCTGATTTGAATTCTGCTTGCGGGATTCGATTCCTCTCGTCATTTTACGTCGGAATAGCATGTATTCCACACACGATTACGATCCTGGGAGCCAGATTACTCCAAGATAGGTTTTGGATTTAATACCGATTTTCTGACGAAGGAAGGCTCTGATTTGAATTCTGCTTGCGACATTCGATTCCTCTCGTCATTTTAAGTCGGAATAGCGCGTCTTCCACTACCCATTACTATCCTGGGAGCCAGATTACTGCAAGATAGGTTTTGGATATAACAGCGATTTTCGGACGAAGGCAGGCTCTGATTTGAATTCTGCTTGCGACATTCGATTCCTCTCGTCATTTTACGTCGGAATAGCATGTTTTCCACATCCGATTACGATCCTGGCAGCCTGAATACTGGGAGATAGGTTTTGGCTATAACAGCGAGTTTCTGACGAAGGAAGGCTCTGATTTGAATTCTGCTTGCGACATTCGATTCCTCTCGTCATTTTAAGTCGGAATAGCATGTTTTCCACATCCGATTACGATCCTGGCAGCCTGAATACTGGGAGATAGGTTTTGGCTATAACAGCGATTTTCTGACGAAGGGAGGCTCTGATTTGAATTCTGCTTGCGACATTCGATTCCTCTCGTCATTTTAAGTCGGAATAGCGCGTCTTCCACTACCCATTACTATCCTGGGAGCCAGATTACTGCAAGATAGGTTTTGGCTCTAATAGCGATTTTCTGACGAAGGAAGGCTCTGATTTGAATTCTGCTTGCGACATTCGATTCCTCTCGTTATTTTACGTCGGAATAGCATGTTTTCCACACCCGATTACGGTTCTCGAAGCCTGAATACTGGGACATAGGTTTTGGCTATAACAGCGAGTTTCTGACGAAGGAAGGCTCTGATTTGAATTCTGCTTGCGACATTCGATTCCTCTCGTCATTTTAAGTCGGAATAGCATGTTTTCCACATCCGATTACGATCCTGGCAGCCTGAATACTGGGAGATAGGTTTTGGCTATAACAGCGAGTTTCTGACGAAGGAAGGCTCTGATTTGAATTCTGCTTGCGACATTCGATCCCTCGCGTCATTTTACGTCGGAATAGCATGTTTTCCACTCTCGATTGCGATCCTGGCAGCCTGAATACTGGGAGATACGTTTTGGATACAGGAGCGATTTTCTGACGAAGGAAGGCTCTGATTTGAATTCTGCTTGCGGCATTCGATTCCTCTCTTAATTTTACGCCGGAGTAGCACGCTTTCCTCTACCCATTACGATCCTGGAAGCGAGATTACTGCAAGATAGGTTTTGGCTATAACAGCGATTTTCAGACGAAGGCAGGCTCTGATTTGAATTCTGCTTGCGACATTCGATTCCTCTCGTCATTTTACATCGGAATAGCGCGTTTTGCACTATCCATTACTATCCTGGGAGCCAGATTACTGCAAGATAGGTTTTGGCTCTAATAGCGATTTTCTGACGAAGGAAGGCTCTGATTTGAATTCTGCTTGCGACATTCGATCCCTCGCGTCATTTTACGTCGGAATAGCATGTTTTCCACTCTCGATTGCGATCCTGGCAGCCTGAATACTGGGAGATACGTTTTGGATACAGGAGCGATTTTCTGACGAAGGAAGGCTCTGATTTGAATTCTGCTTGCGGCATTCGATTCCTCTCTTAATTTTACGCCGGAGTAGCACGCTTTCCTCTACCCATTACGATCCTGGGAGCCAGATTACTCCAAGATAGGTTTTGGATTTAATACCGATTTTCTGACGAAGGAATGCTCTGATTTGAATACTGCTTGCGACATTCGATTCCTCTCGTCATTTTACATCGGAATAGCGCGTTTTGCACTATCCATTACTATCCTGGGAGCCAGATTACTGCAAGATAGGTTTTGGCTCTAATAGCGATTTTCTGACGAAGGAAGGCTCTGATTTGAATTCTGCTTGCGACATTCGATCCCTCGCGTCATTTTACGTCGGAATAGCATGTTTTCCACTCTCGATTGCGATCCTGGCAGCCTGAATACTGGGAGATACGTTTTGGATACAGGAGCGATTTTCTGACGAAGGAAGGCTCTGATTTGAATTCTGCTTGCGGCATTCGATTCCTCTCTTAATTTTACGCCGGAGTAGCACGCTTTCCTCTACCCATTACGATCCTGGAAGCGAGATTACTGCAAGATAGGTTTTGGCTATAACAGCGATTTTCGGACGAAGGCAGGCTCTGATTTGAATTCTGCTTGCGACATTCGATTCCTCTCGTCATTTTAAGTCGGAATAGCATGTTTTCCACATCCGATTACGATCCTGGCAGCCTGAATACTGCAAGATAGGTTTTGGCTATAACAGCGATTTTCGGACGAAGGCAGGTTCTGATTTGAATTCTGCTTGCGACATTCGATCCCTCGCGTCATTTTACGTCGGAATAGCATGTTTTCCACATCCGATTACGATCCTGGCAGCCTGAATACTGGGAGATAGGTTTTGGCTATAACAGCGAGTTTCTGACGAAGGAAGGCTCTGATTTGAATTCTGCTTGCGACATTCGATTCCTCTCGTCATTTTAAGTCGGAATAGCATGTTTTCCACATCCGATTACGATCCTGGCAGCCTGAATACTGGGAGATAGGTTTTGGCTATAACAGCGAGTTTCTGACGAAGGAAGGCTCTGATTTGAATTCTGCTTGCGACATTCGATCCCTCGCGTCATTTTACGTCGGAATAGCATGTTTTCCACTCCCGATTGCGATCCTGGCAGCCTGAATACTGGGAGATAGGTTTTGGCTATAACAGCGATTTTCTGACGAAGGGAGGCTCTGATTTGAATTCTGCTTGCGACATTCGATTCCTCTCGTCATTTTAAGTCGGAATAGCGCGTCTTCCACTACCCATTACTATCCTGGGAGCCAGATTACTGCAAGATAGGTTTTGGCTATAACAGCGATTTTCGGACGAAGGCAGGTTCTGATTTGAATTCTGCTTGCGACATTCGATTCCTCTCGTCATTTTACGTCGGAATAGCATGTTTTCCACATCCGATTACGATCCTGGCAGCCTGAATACTGGGAGATAGGTTTTGGCTATAACAGCGAGTTTCTGACGAAGGAAGGCTCTGATTTGAATTCTGCTTGCGACATTCGATCCCTCGCGTCATTTTACGTCGGAATAGCATGTTTTCCACTCCCGATTGCGATCCTGGCAGCCTGAATACTGGGAGATAGGTTTTGGCTATAACAGCGATTTTCTGACGAAGGGAGGCTCTGATTTGAATTCTGCTTGCGACATTCGATTCCTCTCGTCATTTTAAGTCGGAATAGCGCGTCTTCCACTACCCATTACTATCCTGGGAGCCAGATTACTGCAAGATAGGTTTTGGCTATAACAGCGATTTTCGGACGAAGGCAGGCTCTGATTTGAATTCTGCTTGCGACATTCGATTCCTCTCGTTATTTTACGTCGGAATAGCATGTTTTCCACACCCGATTACGGTCCTCGAAGCCTGAATACTGGGACATAGGTTTTGGCTATAACAGCGAGTTTCTGATGAAGGGAGGCTCTGATTTGAATACTGCTTGCGACATTCGATTCCTCTCGTCATTTTACATCGGAATAGCACGGTTTCCACATCCGATTACGATCCTGGCAGCCTGAATACTGGAAAATAGGTTTTGGAAATAACAGCGATTTTCTGACGAAGGAAGACTCTGATTTGAATTCTGCTTGCGGCATTCGATTCCTCTCTTCATTTTACGTCGGAGTAGCACGTTTTCCTCTACCCATTACGATCCTGGAAGCCAGATTACTGCAAGATAGGTTTTGGCTATAACAGCGATTTTCGGACGAAGGAAGGCTCTGATTTGAATTCTGCTTGCGACATTCGATTCCTCTCTTCATTTTACGTCGGAGTAGCACGTTTTCCTCTACCCATTACGATCCTGGAAGCCAGATTACTGCAAGATAGGTTTTGGCTATAACAGCGATTTTCGGACGAAGGAAGTCTCTGATTTGAATTCTGCTTGCGGGATTCGATTCCTCTCGTCATTTTACGTCGGAATAGCATGTTTTCCACACACGATTACGATCCTGGGAGCCAGATTACTCCAAGATAGGTTTTGGCTCTAATACCGATTTTCTGACGAAGGAAGGCTCTGATTTGAATTCTGCTTGCGACATTCGATTCCTCTCGTCATTTTAAGTCGGAATAGCGCGTCTTCCACTACCCATTACTATCCTGGGAGCCAGATTACTGCAAGATAGGTTTTGGCTATAACAGCGATTTTCGGACGAAGGCAGGCTCTGATTTGAATTCTGCTTGCGACATTCGATTCCTCTCGTCATTTTACGTCGGAATAGCATGTTTTCCACATCCGATTACGATCCTGGCAGCCTGAATACTGGGAGATAGGTTTTGGCTATAACAGCGAGTTTCTGACGAAGGAAGGCTCTGATTTGAATTCTGCTTGCGACATTCGATTCCTCTCGTCATTTTAAGTCGGAATAGCATGTTTTCCACATCCGATTACGATCCTGGCAGCCTGAATACTGGGAGATAGGTTTTGGCTATAACAGCGATTTTCTGACGAAGGGAGGCTCTGATTTGAATTCTGCTTGCGACATTCGATTCCTCTCGTCATTTTAAGTCGGAATAGCGCGTCTTCCACTACCCATTACTATCCTGGGAGCCAGATTACTGCAAGATAGGTTTTGGCTCTAATAGCGATTTTCTGACGAAGGAAGGCTCTGATTTGAATTCTGCTTGCGACATTCGATTCCTCTCGTTATTTTACGTCGGAATAGCATGTTTTCCACACCCGATTACGGTCCTCGAAGCCTGAATACTGGGACATAGGTTTTGGCTATAACAGCGAGTTTCTGACGAAGGAATGCTCTGATTTGAATACTGCTTGCGACATTCGATTCCTCTCGTCATTTTACATCGGAATAGCGCGTTTTGCACTATCCATTACTATCCTGGGAGCCAGATTACTGCAAGATAGGTTTTGGCTCTAATAGCGATTTTCTGACGAAGGAAGGCTCTGATTTGAATTCTGCTTGCGACATTCGATCCCTCGCGTCATTTTACGTCGGAATAGCATGTTTTCCACTCTCGATTGCGATCCTGGCAGCCTGAATACTGGGAGATACGTTTTGGATACAGGAGCGATTTTCTGACGAAGGAAGGCTCTGATTTGAATTCTGCTTGCGGCATTCGATTCCTCTCTTAATTTTACGTCGGAGTAGCACGCTTTCCTCTACCCATTACGATCCTGGAAGCGAGATTACTGCAAGATAGGTTTTGGCTATAACAGCGATTTTCGGACGAAGGCAGGCTCTGATTTGAATTCTGCTTGCGACATTCGATTCCTCTCGTCATTTTAAGTCGGAATAGCATGTTTTCCACATCCGATTACGATCCTGGCAGCCTGAATACTGCAAGATAGGTTTTGGCTATAACAGCGATTTTCGGACGAAGGCAGGTTCTGATTTGAATTCTGCTTGCGACATTCGATTCCTCTCGTCATTTTACGTCGGAATAGCATGTTTTCCACATCCGATTACGATCCTGGCAGCCTGAATACTGGGAGATAGGTTTTGGCTATAACAGCGAGTTTCTGACGAAGGAAAGCTCTGATTTGAATTCTGCTTGCGACATTCGATTCCTCTCGTCATTTTAAGTCGGAATAGCATGTTTTCCACATCCGATTACGATCCTGGCAGCCTGAATACTGGGAGATAGGTTTTGGCTATAACAGCGAGTTTCTGACGAAGGAAGGCTCTGATTTGAATTCTGCTTGCGACATTCGATCCCTCGCGTCATTTTACGTCGGAATAGCATGTTTTCCACTCCCGATTGCGATCCTGGCAGCCTGAATACTGGGAGATAGGTTTTGGCTATAACAGCGATTTTCTGACGAAGGGAGGCTCTGATTTGAATTCTGCTTGCGACATTCGATTCCTCTCGTCATTTTAAGTCGGAATAGCGCGTCTTCCACTACCCATTACTATCCTGGGAGCCAGATTACTGCAAGATAGGTTTTGGCTATAACAGCGATTTTCGGACGAAGGCAGGCTCTGATTTGAATTCTGCTTGCGACATTCGATTCCTCTCGTTATTTTACGTCGGAATAGCATGTTTTCCACACCCGATTACGGTCCTCGAAGCCTGAATACTGGGACATAGGTTTTGGCTATAACAGCGAGTTTCTGATGAAGGGAGGCTCTGATTTGAATACTGCTTGCGACATTCGATTCCTCTCGTCATTTTACATCGGAATAGCACGGTTTCCACATCCGATTACGATCCTGGCAGCCTGAATACTGGAAAATAGGTTTTGGAAATAACAGCGATTTTCTGACGAAGGAAGGCTCTGATTTGAATTCTGCTTGCGGCATTCGATTCCTCTCTTCATTTTACGTCGGAGTAGCACGTTTTCCTCTACCCATTACGATCCTGGAAGCCAGATTACTGCAAGATAGGTTTTGGCTATAACAGCGATTTTCGGACGAAGGAAGGCTCTGATTTGAATTCTGCTTGCGGCATTCGATTCCTCTCTTCATTTTACGTCGGAGTAGCACGTTTTCCTCTACCCATTACGATCCTGGAAGCCAGATTACTGCAAGATAAGTTTTGGCTATAACAGCGATTTTCGGACGAAGGAAGTCTCTGATTTGAATTCTGCTTGCGGGATTCGATTCCTCTCGTCATTTTACGTCGGAATAGCATGTTTTCCACACACGATTACGATCCTGGGAGCCAGATTACTCCAAGATAGGTTTTGGATTTAATACCGATTTTCTGACGAAGGAAGGCTCTGATTTGAATTCTGCTTGCGACATTCGATTCCTCTCGTCATTTTAAGTCGGAATAGCGCGTCTTCCACTACCCATTACTATCCTGGGAGCCAGATTACTGCAAGATAGGTTTTGGATATAACAGCGATTTTCGGACGAAGGCAGGCTCTGATTTGAATTCTGCTTGCGACATTCGATTCCTCTCGTCATTTTACGTCGGAATAGCATGTTTTCCACATCCGATTACGATCCTGGCAGCCTGAATACTGGGAGATAGGTTTTGGCTATAACAGCGAGTTTCTGACGAAGGAAGGCTCTGATTTGAATTCTGCTTGCGACATTCGATTCCTCTCGTCATTTTAAGTCGGAATAGCATGTTTTCCACATCCGATTACGATCCTGGCAGCCTGAATACTGGGAGATAGGTTTTGGCTATAACAGCGATTTTCTGACGAAGGGAGGCTCTGATTTGAATTCTGCTTGCGACATTCGATTCCTCTCGTCATTTTAAGTCGGAATAGCGCGTCTTCCACTACCCATTACTATCCTGGGAGCCAGATTACTGCAAGATAGGTTTTGGCTCTAATAGCGATTTTCTGACGAAGGAAGGCTCTGATTTGAATTCTGCTTGCGACATTCGATTCCTCTCGTTATTTTACGTCGGAATAGCATGTTTTCCACACCCGATTACGGTTCTCGAAGCCTGAATACTGGGACATAGGTTTTGGCTATAACAGCGAGTTTCTGACGAAGGAATGCTCTGATTTGAATACTGCTTGCGACATTCGATTCCTCTCGTCATTTTACATCGGAATAGCGCGTTTTGCACTATCCATTACTATCCTGGGAGCCAGATTACTGCAAGATAGGTTTTGGCTCTAATAGCGATTTTCTGACGAAGGAAGGCTCTGATTTGAATTCTGCTTGCGACATTCGATCCCTCGCGTCATTTTACGTCGGAATAGCATGTTTTCCACTCTCGATTGCGATCCTGGCAGCCTGAATACTGGGAGATACGTTTTGGATACAGGAGCGATTTTCTGACGAAGGAAGGCTCTGATTTGAATTCTGCTTGCGGCATTCGATTCCTCTCTTAATTTTACGCCGGAGTAGCACGCTTTCCTCTACCCATTACGATCCTGGAAGCGAGATTACTGCAAGATAGGTTTTGGCTATAACAGCGATTTTCGGACGAAGGCAGGCTCTGATTTGAATTCTGCTTGCGACATTCGATTCCTCTCGTCATTTTAAGTCGGAATAGCATGTTTTCCACATCCGATTACGATCCTGGCAGCCTGAATACTGCAAGATAGGTTTTGGCTATAACAGCGATTTTCGGACGAAGGCAGGTTCTGATTTGAATTCTGCTTGCGACATTCGATTCCTCTCGTCATTTTACGTCGGAATAGCATGTTTTCCACACCCAATTACGATCCTGGCAGCCTGAATACTGGGAGATAGGTTTTGGCTATAACAGCGAGTTTCTGACGAAGGAAAGCTCTGATTTGAATTCTGCTTGCGACATTCGATTCCTCTCGTCATTTTAAGTCGGAATAGCATGTTTTCCACATCCGATTACGATCCTGGCAGCCTGAATACTGGGAGATAGGTTTTGGCTATAACAGCGAGTTTCTGACGAAGGAAGGCTCTGATTTGAATTCTGCTTGCGACATTCGATCCCTCGCGTCATTTTACGTCGGAATAGCATGTTTTCCACTCCCGATTGCGATCCTGGCAGCCTGAATACTGGGAGATAGGTTTTGGCTATAACAGCGATTTTCTGACGAAGGGAGGCTCTGATTTGAATTCTGCTTGCGACATTCGATTCCTCTCGTCATTTTAAGTCGGAATAGCGCGTCTTCCACTACCCATTACTATCCTGGGAGCCAGATTACTGCAAGATAGGTTTTGGCTATAACAGCGATTTTCGGACGAAGGCAGGTTCTGATTTGAATTCTGCTTGCGACATTCGATTCCTCTCGTCATTTTACGTCGGAATAGCATGTTTTCCACATCCGATTACGATCCTGGCAGCCTGAATACTGGGAGATAGGTTTTGGCTATAACAGCGAGTTTCTGACGAAGGAAGGCTCTGATTTGAATTCTGCTTGCGACATTCGATCCCTCGCGTCATTTTACGTCGGAATAGCATGTTTTCCACTCCCGATTGCGATCCTGGCAGCCTGAATACTGGGAGATAGGTTTTGGCTATAACAGCGATTTTCGGACGAAGGCAGGCTCTGATTTGAATTCTGCTTGCGACATTCGATTCCTCTCGTCATTTTACGTCGGAATAGCATGTTTTCCACATCCGATTACGATCCTGGCAGCCTGAATACTGGGAGATAGGTTTTGGCTATAACAGCGAGTTTCTGACGAAGGAAGGCTCTGATTTGAATTCTGCTTGCGACATTCGATCCCTCGCGTCATTTTACGTCGGAATAGCATGTTTTCCACTCTCGATTGCGATCCTGGCAGCCTGAATACTGGGAGATACGTTTTGGATACAGGAGCGATTTTCTGACGAAGGAATGCTCTGATTTGAATTCTGCTTGCGGCATTCGATTCCTCTCTTAATTTTACGCCGGAGTAGCACGCTTTCCTCTACCCATTACGATCCTGGAAGCGAGATTACTGCAAGATAGGTTTTGGCTATAACAGCGATTTTCGGACGAAGGCAGGCTCTGATTTGAATTCTGCTTGCGACATTCGATTCCTCTCGTCATTTTAAGTCGGAATAGCATGTTTTCCACATCCGATTACGATCCTGGCAGCCTGAATACTGCAAGATAGGTTTTGGCTATAACAGCGATTTTCGGACGAAGGCAGGTTCTGATTTGAATTCTGCTTGCGACATTCGATTCCTCTCGTCATTTTACGTCGGAATAGCATGTTTTCCACATCCGATTACGATCCTGGCAGCCTGAATACTGGGAGATAGGTTTTGGCTATAACAGCGAGTTTCTGACGAAGGAAGGCTCTGATTTAAATTCTGCTTGCGACATTCGATTCCTCTCGTCATTTTAAGTCGGAATAGCATGTTTTCCACATCCGATTACGATCCTGGCAGCCTGAATACTGGGAGATAGGTTTTGGCTATAACAGCGAGTTTCTGACGAAGGAAGGCTCTGATTTGAATTCTGCTTGCGACATTCGATCCCTCGCGTCATTTTACGTCGGAATAGCATGTTTTCCACTCCCGATTGCGATCCTGGCAGCCTGAATACTGGGAGATAGGTTTTGGCTATAACAGCGATTTTCTGACGAAGGGAGGCTCTGATTTGAATTCTGCTTGCGACATTCGATTCCTATCGTCATTTTAAGTCGGAATAGCGCGTCTTCCACTACCCATTACTATCCTGGGAGCCAGATTACTGCAAGATAGGTTTTGGCTATAACAGCGATTTTCGGACGAAGGCAGGTTCTGATTTGAATTCTGCTTGCGACATTCGATTCCTCTCGTCATTTCACGTCGGAATAGCATGTTTTCCACTCCCGATTGCGATCCTGGCAGCCTGAATACTGGGAGATAGGTTTTGGCTATAACAGCGAGTTTCTGACGAAGGAAGGCTCTGATTTGAATTCTGCTTGCGACATTCGATTCCTCTCGTCATTTTAAGTCGGAATAGCATGTTTTCCACATCCGATTACGATCCTGGCAGCCTGAATACTGGGAGATAGGTTTTGGCTATAACAGCGAGTTTCTGACGAAGGAAGGCTCTGATTTGAATTCTGCTTGCGACATTCGATCCCTCGCGTCATTTTACGTCGGAATAGCATGTTTTCCACTCCCGATTGCGATCCTGGCAGCCTGAATACTGGGAGATAGGTTTTGGCTATAACAGCGATTTTCTGACGAAGGGAGGCTCTGATTTGAATTCTGCTTGCGACATTCGATTCCTCTCGTCATTTTAAGTCGGAATAGCGCGTCTTCCACTACCCATTACTATCCTGGGAGCCAGATTACTGCAAGATAGGTTTTGGCTATAACAGCGATTTTCGGACGAAGGCCGGTTCTGATTTGAATTCTGCTTGCGACATTCGATTCCTCTCGTCATTTTACGTCGGAATAGCATATTTTCCACATCCGATTACGATCCTGGCAGCCTGAATACTGGGAGATAGGTTTTGGCTATAACAGCGAGTTTCTGACGAAGGAAGGCTCTGATTTGAATTCTGCTTGCGACATTCGATTCCTCTCGTCATTTTAAGTCGGAATAGCATGTTTTCCACATCCGATTACGATCCTGGCAGCCTGAATACTGGGAGATAGGTTTTGGCTATAACAGCGAGTTTCTGACGAAGGAAGGCTCTGATTTGAATTCTGCTTGCGACATTCGATCCCTCGCGTCATTTTACGTCGGAATAGCATGTTTTCCACTCCCGATTGCGATCCTGGCAGCCTGAATACTGGGAGATAGGTTTTGGCTATAACAGCGAGTTTCTGACGAAGGGAGGCTCTGATTTGAATACTGCTTGCGACATTCGATTCCTCTCGTCATTTTACATCGGAATAGCACGGTTTCCACATCCGATTACGATCCTGGCAGCCTGAATACTGGAAAATAGGTTTTGGAAATAACAGCGATTTTCTGACGAAGGAAGGCTCTGATTTGAATTCTGCTTGCGGCATTCGATTCCTCTCTTCATTTTACGTCGGAGTAGCACGTTTTCCTCTACCCATTACGATCCTGGAAGCCAGATTACTGCAAGATAGGTTTTGGCTATAACAGCGATTTTCGGACGAAGGAAGTCTCTGATTTGAATTCTGCTTGCGACATTCGATTCCTCTCTTCATTTTACGTCGGAGTAGCACGTTTTCCTCTACCCATTACGATCCTGGAAGCCAGATTACTGCAAGATAAGTTTTGGCTATAACAGCGATTTTCGGACGAAGGAAGTCTCTGATTTGAATTCTGCTTGCGGGATTCGATTCCTCTCGTCATTTTACGTCGGAATAGCATGTTTTCCACACACGATTACGATCCTGGGAGCCAGATTACTCCAAGATAGGTTTTGGATTTAATACCGATTTTCTGACGAAGGAAGGCTCTGATTTGAATTCTGCTTGCGACATTCGATTCCTCTCGTCATTTTAAGTCGGAATAGCGCGTCTTCCACTACCCATTACTATCCTGGGAGCCAGATTACTGCAAGATAGGTTTTGGATATAACAGCGATTTTCGGACGAAGGCAGGCTCTGATTTGAATTCTGCTTGCGACATTCGATTCCTCTCGTCATTTTACGTCGGAATAGCATGTTTTCCACATCCGATTACGATCCTGGCAGCCTGAATACTGGGAGATAGGTTTTGGCTATAACAGCGAGTTTCTGACGAAGGAAGGCTCTGATTTGAATTCTGCTTGCGACATTCGATTCCTCTCGTCATTTTAAGTCGGAATAGCATGTTTTCCACATCCGATTACGATCCTGGCAGCCTGAATACTGGGAGATAGGTTTTGGCTATAACAGCGATTTTCTGACGAAGGGAGGCTCTGATTTGAATTCTGCTTGCGACATTCGATTCCTCTCGTCATTTTAAGTCGGAATAGCGCGTCTTCCACTACCCATTACTATCCTGGGAGCCAGATTACTGCAAGATAGGTTTTGGCTCTAATAGCGATTTTCTGACGAAGGAAGGCTCTGATTTGAATTCTGCTTGCGACATTCGATTCCTCTCGTTATTTTACGTCGGAATAGCATGTTTTCCACACCCGATTACGGTTCTCGAAGCCTGAATACTGGGACATAGGTTTTGGCTATAACAGCGAGTTTCTGACGAAGGAATGCTCTGATTTGAATACTGCTTGCGACATTCGATTCCTCTCGTCATTTTACATCGGAATAGCGCGTTTTGCACTATCCATTACTATCCTGGGAGCCAGATTACTGCAAGATAGGTTTTGGCTCTAATAGCGATTTTCTGACGAAGGAAGGCTCTGATTTGAATTCTGCTTGCGACATTCGATCCCTCGCGTCATTTTACGTCGGAATAGCATGTTTTCCACTCTCGATTGCGATACTGGCAGCCTGAATACTGGGAGATACGTTTTGGATACAGGAGCGATTTTCTGACGAAGGAAGGCTCTGATTTGAATTCTGCTTGCGGCATTCGATTCCTCTCTTAATTTTACGCCGGAGTAGCACGCTTTCCTCTACCCATTACGATCCTGGAAGCGAGATTACTGCAAGATAGGTTTTGGCTATAACAGCGATTTTCGGACGAAGGCAGGCTCTGATTTGAATTCTGCTTGCGACATTCGATTCCTCTCGTCATTTTAAGTCGGAATAGCATGTTTTCCACATCCGATTACGATCCTGGCAGCCTGAATACTGCAAGATAGGTTTTGGCTATAACAGCGATTTTCGGACGAAGGCAGGTTCTGATTTGAATTCTGCTTGCGACATTCGATTCCTCTCGTCATTTTACGTCGGAATAGCATGTTTTCCACATCCGATTACGATCCTGGCAGCCTGAATACTGGGAGATAGGTTTTGGCTATAACAGCGAGTTTCTGACGAAGGAAGGCTCTGATTTGAATTCTGCTTGCGACATTCGATTCCTCTCGTCATTTTAAGTCGGAATAGCATGTTTTCCACATCCGATTACGATCCTGGCAGCCTGAATACTGGGAGATAGGTTTTGGCTATAACTGCGAGTTTCTGACGAAGGAAGGCTCTGATTTGAATTCTGCTTGCGACATTCGATCCCTCGCGTCATTTTACGTCGGAATAGCATGTTTTCCACTCCCGATTGCGATCCTGGCAGCCTGAATACTGGGAGATAGGTTTTGGCTATAACAGCGATTTTCTGACGAAGGGAGGCTCTGATTTGAATTCTGCTTGCGACATTCGATTCCTCTCGTCATTTTAAGTCGGAATAGCGCGTCTTCCACTACCCATTACTATCCTGGGAGCCAGATTACTGCAAGATAGGTTTTGGCTATAACAGCGATTTTCGGACGAAGGCAGGTTCTGATTTGAATTCTGCTTGCGACATTCGATTCCTCTCGTCATTTTACGTCGGAATAGCATGTTTTCCACATCCGATTACGATCCTGGCAGCCTGAATACTGGGAGATAGGTTTTGGCTATAACAGCGAGTTTCTGACGAAGGAAGGCTCTGATTTGAATTCTGCTTGCGACATTCGATCCCTCGCGTCATTTTACGTCGGAATAGCATGTTTTCCACTCCCGATTGCGATCCTGGCAGCCTGAATACTGGGAGATAGGTTTTCGCTATAACAGCGATTTTCTGACGAAGGGAGGCTCTGATTTGAATTCTGCTTGCGACATTCGATTCCTCTCGTCATTTTAAGTCGGAATAGCGCGTCTTCCACTACCCATTACTATCCTGGGAGCCAGATTACTGCAAGATAGGTTTTGGCTATAACAGCGATTTTCGGACGAAGGCAGGCTCTGATTTGAATTCTGCTTGCGACATTCGATTCCTCTCGTTATTTTACGTCGGAATAGCATGTTTTCCACACCCGATTACGTTCCTCGAAGCCTGAATACTGGGACATAGGTTTTGGCTATAACAGCGAGTTTCTGACGAAGGAATGCTCTGATTTGAATACTGCTTGCGACATTCGATTCCTCTCGTCATTTTACATCGGAATAGCGCGTTTTACACTATCCATTACTATCCTGAGAGCCAGATTACTGCAAGATAGGTTTTGCCTCTAATAGCGATTTTCTGACGAAGGAAGGCTCTGATTTGAATTCTGCTTGCGACATTCGATCCCTCGCGTCATTTTACGTCGGACTAGCATGTTTTCCACTCTCGATTGCGATCCTGGTAGCCTGAATACTGGGAGATACGTTTTGGATACAGGAGCGATTTTCTGACGAAGGAAGGCTCTGATTTGAATTCTGCTTGCGGCATTCGATTCCTCTCGTCATTTTAAGTCGGAATAGCATGTTTTCCACATCCGATTACGATCCTGGCAGCCTGAATACTGGTAGATAGGTTTTGGCTATAACAGCGATTTTCGGACGAAGGCAGGTTCTGATTTGAATTCTGCTTGCGACATTCGATTCCTCTCGTCATTTTACGTCGGAATAGCATGTTTTCCACATCCGATTACGATCCTGGCAGCCTGAATACTGGGAGATAGGTTTTGGCTATAACAGCGAGTTTCTGACGAAGGAAGGCTCTGATTTGAATTCTGCTTGCGACATTCGATTCCTCTCGTCATTTTAAGTCGGAATAGCATGTTTTCCACATCCGATTACGATCCTGGCAGCCTGAATACTGGGAGATAGGTTTTGGCTATAACAGCGAGTTTCTGACGAAGGAAGGCTCTGATTTGAATTCTGCTTGCGACATTCGATTCCTCTCGTCATTTTAAGTCGGAATAGCGCGTCTTCCACTACCCATTTCTATCCTGGGAGCCAGATTACTGCAAGATAGGTTTTGGCTATAACAGCGATTTTCGGACGAAGGCAGGCTCTGATTTGAATTCTGCTTGCGACATTCGATTCCTCTCGTCATTTTACGTCGGAGTAGCACGTTTTCCTCTACCCATTACGATCCTGGAAGCCAGGTTACTGCAAGATAGGTTTTGGCTCTAATAGCGATTTTCTGACGAAGGAAGGCTCTGATTTGAATTCTGCTTGCGGCATTCGATCCCTCTCGTCATTTTACGTCGGAATAGCATGTTTTCCACTCCCGATTGCGATCCTGGCAGCCTGAATACTGGGAGATAGGTTTTGGCTCTAACAGCGATTTTCAGACGAAGGAATGCTCTGATTTGAATTCTGCTTGCGACATTCGATTCCTCTCGTTATTTTACGTCGGAATAGCATGTTTTCCACACCCGATTACGGTCCTCGAAGCCTGAATACTGGGACATAGGTTTTGGCTATAACAGCGAGTTTCTGACGAAGGAATGCTCTGATTTGAATACTGCTTGCGACATTCGATTCCTCTCGTCATTTTACATCGGAATAGCGCGTTTTGCACTATCCATTACTATCCTGAGAGCCAGATTACTGCAAGATAGGTTTTGCCTCTAATAGCGATTTTCTGACGAAGGAAGGCTCTGATTTGAATTCTGCTTGCGACATTCGATCCCTCGCGTCATTTTACGTCGGACTAGCATGTTTTCCACTCTCGATTGCGATCCTGGCAGCCTGAATACTGGGAGATACGTTTTGGATACAGGAGCGATTTTCTGACGAAGGAAGGCTCTGATTTGAATTCTGCTTGCGGCATTCGATTCCTCTCTTCATTTTACGCCGGAGTAGCACGCTTTCCTCTACCCATTACGATCCTGGAAGCGAGATTACTGCAAGATAGGTTTTGGCTATAACAGCGATTTTCGGACGAAGGCAGGCTCTGATTTGAATTCTGCTTGCGACATTCGATCCCTCGCGTCATTTTACGTCGGAATAGCATGTTTTCCACTCCCGATTGCGATCCTGGCAGCCTGAATACTGGGAGATAGGTTTTGGCTATAACAGCGAGTTTCTGACGAAGGAAGGCTCTGATTTGAATTCTGCTTGCGACATTCGATTCCGCTCGTCATTTTAAGTCCGAATAGCATGTTTTCCACATCCGATTACGATCCTGGCAGCCTGAATACTGGGAGATAGGTTTTGGCTATAACAGCGAGTTTCTGACGAAGGAAGGCTCTGATTTGAATTCTGCTTGCGACATTCGATCCCTCGCGTCATTTTACGTCGGAATAGCATGTTTTCCACATCCGATTACGATCCTGGCAGCCTGAATACTGGGAGATAGGTTTTGGCTATAACAGCGAGTTTCTGACGAAGGAAGGCTCTGATTTGAATTCTGCTTGCGACATTCGATTCCTCTCGTCATTTTAAGTCGGAATAGCATGTTTTCCACATCCGATTACGATCCTGGCAGCCTGAATACTGGGAGATAGGTTTTGGCTATAACAGCGAGTTTCTGACGAAGGAAGGCTCTGATTTGAATTCTGCTTGCGACATTCGATCCCTCGCGTCATTTTACGTCGGAATAGCATGTTTTCCACTCCCGATTGCGATCCTGGCAGCCTGAATACTGGGAGATAGGTTTTCGCTATAACAGCGATTTTCTGACGAAGGGAGGCTCTGATTTGAATTCTGCTTGCGACATTCGATTCCTCTCGTCATTTTAAGTCGGAATAGCGCGTCTTCCACTACCCATTACTATCCTGGGAGCCAGATTACTGCAAGATAGGTTTTGGCTATAACAGCGATTTTCGGACGAAGGCAGGCTCTGATTTGAATTCTGCTTGCGACATTCGATTCCTCTCGTCATTTTACGTCGGAGTAGCACGTTTTCCTCTACCCATTACGATCCTGGAAGCCAGATTACTGCAAGATAGGTTTTGGCTCTAATAGCGATTTGCTGACGAAGGAAGTCTCTGATTTGAATTCTGCTTGCGGCATTCGATCCCTCTCGCCATTTTACGTCGGAATAGCATGTTTTCCACTCCCGATTCCGATCCTGGCAACCTGAATACTGGGAGATAGGTTTTGGCTCTAACAGCGATTTTCAGACGAAGGAATGCTCTGATTTGAATTCTGCTTGCGACATTCGATTCCTCTCGTTATTTTACGTCGGAATAGCATGTTTTCCACACTCGATTACGGTCCTCGAAGCCTGAATACTGGGACATAGGTTTTGGCTATAACAGCGATTTTCGGACGAAGGAAGTCTCTGATTTGAATTCTGCTTGCGACATTCGATTCCTCTCTTCATTTTACGTCGGAGTAGCACGTTTTCCTCTACCCATTACGATCCTGGAAGCCAGATTACTGCAAGATAGGTTTTGGCTATAACAGCGATTTTCGGACGTAGGAAGTCTCTGATTTGAATTCTGCTTGCGGGATTCGATCCCTCTCGCCATTTTACGTCGGAATAGCGCGTTTTCCACTACCCATTACGATCCTGGGAGCCAGATTACTGCAAGATAGGTTTTGGCTATAACAGCGATTTTCGGACGAAGGCAGCCTCTGATTTGAATTCTGCTTGCGACATTCGATTCCTCTCGTCATTTTACGCCGGAGTAGCACGTTTTCCTCTACCCATTACGATCCTGGAAGCCAGATTACTGCAAGATAGGTTTTGGCTCTAATAGCGATTTTCTGACGAAGGAAGGCTCTGATTTGAATTCTGCTTGCGGCATTCGATCCCTCTCGTCATTTTACGTCGGAATAGCATGTTTTCCACTCCCGATTCCGATCCTGGCAGCCTGAATACTGGGAGATAGGTTTTGGCTATAACAGCGAGTTTCTGACGAAGGAAGGCTCTGATTTGAATTCTGCTTGCGACATTCGATTCCGCTCGTCATTTTAAGTCCGAATAGCATGTTTTCCACTCCCGATTGCGATCCTGGCAGCCTGAATACTGGGAGATAGGTTTTGGCTCTAACAGCGATTTTCAGACGAAGGAATGCTCTGATTTGAATTCTGCTTGCGACATTCGATTCCTCTCGTTATTTTACGTCGGAATAGCATGTTTTCCACACTCGATTACGGTCCTCGAAGCCTGAATACTGGGACATAGGTTTTGGCTATAACAGCGATTTTCGGACGAAGGAAGTCTCTGATTTGAATTCTGCTTGCGACATTCGATTCCTCTCTTCATTTTACGTCGGAGTAGCACGTTTTCCTCTACCCATTACGATCCTGGAAGCCAGATTACTGTAAGATAGGTTTTGGCTATAACAGCGATTTTCGGACGTAGGAAGTCTCTGATTTGAATTCTGCTTGCGGGATTCGATTCCTCTCGTCATTTCACGTCGGAATAGCATGTTTTCCACACACGATTACGATCCTGGGAGCCAGATTACTCCAAGATAAGTTTTGGATTTAATACCGATTTTCTGACGAAGGAAGGCTCTGATTTGAATTCTGCTTGCGGCATTCGATCCCTCTCGCCATTTTACGTCGGAATAGCGCGTTTTCCACTACCCATTACGATCCTGGGAGCCAGATTACTGCAAGATAGGTTTTGGCTATAACAGCGATTTCTGACGAAGGTATTCACTGATTTGAATTCTGCTTGCGGCATTCGATTCCACTCGCCATTTTACATCGGAATAGCACGGTTTCCACACCCGATTACGATCCTGGCAGCCTGAATACTGGGAGATAGGTTTTGGCTATAACAGCGAGTTTCTGACGAAGGAAGGCTCTGATTTGAATTCTGCTTGCGACATTCGATCCCTCGCGTCATTTTACGTCGGAATAGCATGTTTTCCACTCCCGATTGCGATCCTGGCAGCCTGAATACTGGGAGATAGGTTTTGGCTATAACAGCGATTTTCTGACGAAGGGAGGCTCTGATTTGAATTCTGCTTGCGACATTCGATTCCTCTCGTCATTTTAAGTCGGAATAGCGCGTCTTCCACTACCCATTACTATCCTGAGAGCCAGATTACTGCAAGATAGGTTTTGGCTATAACAGCGATTTTCGGACGAAGGCAGGCTCTGATTTGAATTCTGCTTGCGACATTCGATTCCTCTCGTCATTTTACATCGGAATAGCGCGTTTTGCACTATCCATTACTATCCTGGGAGCCAGATTACTGCAAGATAGGTTTTGGCTCTAATAGCGATTTTCTGACGAAGGAAGGCTCTGATTTGAATTCTGCTTGCGACATTCGATCCCTCGCGTCATTTTACGTCGGAATAGCATGTTTTCCACTCTCGATTGCGATACTGGCAGCCTGAATACTGGGAGATACGTTTTGGATACAGGAGCGATTTTCTGACGAAGGAAGGCTCTGATTTGAATTCTGCTTGCGGCATTCGATTCCTCTCTTCGTTTTACGCCGGAGTAGCACGCTTTCCTCTACCCATTACGATCCTGGAAGCGAGATTACTGCAAGATAGGTTTTGGCTATAACAGCGATTTTCGGACGAAGGCAGGCTCTGATTTGAATTCTGCTTGCGACATTCGATTCCTCTCGTCATTTTACGTCGGAATAGCATGTTTTCCACATCCGATTACGATCCTGGCAGCCTGAATACTGGGAGATAGGTTTTGGCTATAACAGCGAGTTTCTGACGAAGGAAGGCTCTGATTTGAATTCTGCTTGCGACATTCGATCCCTCGCGTCATTTTACGTCGGAATAGCATGTTTTCCACTCCCGATTGCGATCCTGGCAGCCTGAATACTGGGAGATAGGTTTTGGCTATAACAGCGATTTTCGGACGAAGGCAGGCTCTGATTTGAATTCTGCTTGCGACATTCGATTCCTCTCGTCATTTTAAGTCGGAATAGCGCGTCTTCCACTACCCATTACTATCCTGGGAGCCAGATTACTGCAAGATAGGTTTTGGCTCTAATAGCGATTTTCTGACGAAGGAAGGCTCTGATTTGAATTCTGCTTGCGACATTCGATCCCTCGCGTCATTTTACGTCGGAATAGCATGTTTTCCACTCTCGATTGCGATCCTGGCAGCCTGAATACTGGGAGATACGTTTTGTATACAGGAGCGATTTTCTGACGAAGGAAGGCTCTGATTTGAATTCTGCTTGCGGCATTCGATTCCTCTCTTCATTTTACGCCGGAGTAGCACGCTTTCCTCTACCCATTACGATCCTGGAAGCGAGATTACTGCAAGATAGGTTTTGGCTATAACAGCGATTTTCGGACGAAGGCAGGCTCTGATTTGAATTCTGCTTGCGACATTCGATTCCTCTCGTCATTTTACGTCGGAATAGCATGTTTTCCACATCCGATTACGATCCTGGCAGCCTGAATACTGGGAGATAGGTTTTGGCTATAACAGCGATTTTCTGACGAAGGGAGGCTCTGATTTGAATTCTGCTTGCGACATTCGATTCCTCTCGTCATTTTAAGTCGGAATAGCGCGTCTTCCACTACCCATTACTATCCTGGGAGCCAGATTACTGCAAGATAGGTTTTGGCTATAACAGCGATTTTCAGACGAAGGCAGGCTCTGATTTGAATTCTGCTTGCGACATTCGATTCCTCTCGTCATTTTATGTCGGAGTAGCACGTTTTCCTCTACCCATTACGATCCTGGAAGTCAGATTACTGCAAGATAGGTTTTGGCTCTAATAGCGATTTGCTGACGAAGGAAGGCTCTGATTTGAATTCTGCTTGCGGCATTCAATCCCTCTCGTCATTTTACGTCGGAATAGCATGTTTTCCACTCCCGATTGCGATCCTGGCAGCCTGAATACTGGGAGATAGGTTTTGGCTCTAACAGCGATTTTCAGACGAAGGAATGCTCTGATTTGAATTCTGCTTGCGACATTCGATTCCTCTCGTTATTTTACGTCGGAATAGCATGTTTTCCACACCCGATTACGGTCCTCGAAGCCTGAATACGGGGACATAGGTTTTGGCTATAACAGCGAGTTTCTGACGAAGGAATGCTCTTATTTGAATACTGCTTGCGACATTCGGTTCCTCTCGTCATTTTACATCGGAATAGCGCGTTTTGCACTATCCATTACTATCCTGGGAGCCAGATTACTGCAAGATAGGTTTTGGCTCTAATAGCGATTTTCTGACGAAGGAAGGCTCTGATTTGAATTCTGCTTGCGACATTCGTTCCCTCGCGTCATTTTACGTCGGAATAGCATGTTTTCCACTCTCGATTGCGATCCTGGCAGCCTGAATACTGGGAGATACGTTTTGGATACAGGAGCGATTTTCTGACGAAGGAAGGCTCTGATTTGAATTCTGCTTGCGGCATTCAATCCCTCTCGTCATTTTACGTCGGAATAGCATGTTTTCCACTCCCGATTGCGATCCTGGCAGCCTGAATACTGGGAGATAGGTTTTGGCTCTAACAGCGATTTTCAGACGAAGGAATGCTCTGATTTGAATTCTGCTTGCGACATTCGATTCCTCTCGTTATTTTACGTCGGAATAGCATGTTTTCCACACCCGATTACGGTCCTCGAAGCCTGAATACGGGGACATAGGTTTTGGCTATAACAGCGAGTTTCTGACGAAGGAATGCTCTGATTTGAATACTGCTTGCGACATTCGATTCCTCTCTTCATTTTACGCCGGAGTAGCACGCTTTCCTCTACCCATTACGATCCTGGAAGCGAGATTACTGCAAGATAGGTTTTGGCTATAACAGCGATTTTCAGACGAAGGAATGCTCTGATTTGAATTCTGCTTGCGACATTCGATTCCTCTCGTTATTTTACGTCGGAATAGCATGTTTTCCACACCCGATTACGGTCCTCGAAGCCTGAATACGGGGACATAGGTTTTGGCTATAACAGCGAGTTTCTGACGAAGGAATGCTCTGATTTGAATACTGCTTGCGACATTCGATTCCTCTCGTCATTTTACATCGGAATAGCGCGTTTTCCACTACCCACTACGATCCTGGGAGCCAGATTACTGCAAGATAGATTTTGGCTCTAATAGCGATTTTCTGAAGAAGGAAGGCTCTGATTTGAATTCTGCTTGCGGCATTCGATCCCTCGCGTCATTTTACGTCGGAATAGCATGTTTTCCACTCTCGATTGCGATCCTGGCAGCCTGAATACTGGGAGATACGTTTTGGATACAGGAGCGATTTTCTGACGAAGGAAGGCTCTGATTTGAATTCTGCTTGCGGCATTCGATTCCTCTCTTCATTTTACGCCGGAGTAGCACGCTTTCCTCTACCCATTACGATCCTGGAAGCGAGATTACTGCAAGATAGGTTTTGGCTATAACAGCGATTTTCGGACGAAGGCAGGCTCTGAATGGAATTCTGCTTGCGACATTCGATTCCTCTCGTCATTTTAAGTCGGAATAGCATGTTTTCCACATCCGATTTCGATCCTGGCAGCCTGAATACTGGGAGATAGGTTTTGGCTATAACAGCGAGTTTCTGACGAAGGAAGGCTCTGATTTGAATTCTGCTTGCGACATTCGATTCCTCTCGTCATTTTAAGTCGGAATAGCGCGTCTTCCACTACCCATTACTATCCTGGGAGCCAGATTACTGCAAGATAGGTTTTGGCTATAACAGCGATTTTCGGACGAAGGCAGGCTCTGATTTGAATTCTGCTTGCGACATTCGATTCCTCTCGTCATTTTAAGTCGGAATAGCGCGTCTTCCACTACCCATTACTATCCTGGGAGCCAGATTACTGCAAGATAGCTTTTGACTATAACAGCGGTTTTCTGACGAAGGCAGTCTCTGATTTAAATTCTGCTTGCAACATTCAATCCCTCTCGTCATTTTACGTCGGAATAGCATGTTTTCCACACCCGATTACGGTCCTCGAACCCAGAATACTGGGAGACAGGTTTTGGCTATAACAGTGGTGTTCTGACGAAGGAAGGATCTGATTTGAATTCTGCTTGCGACATTCAATCCCTCTCGTCATTTTACGTCGGAATAGCATGTTTTCCATACCCGATTTCGATCCTGGCAGCCTGAATACTGGGAGATAGGTTTTGGCTATAACAGCGAGTTTCTGACGAAGGAAGGCTCTGATTTGAATTCTGCTTGCGACATTCGATCCCTCGCGTCATTTTACGTCGGAATAGCATGTTTTCCACTCCCGATTGCGATCCTGGCAGCCTGAATACTGGGAGATAGGTTTTGGCTATAACAGCGATTTTCGGACGAAGGCAGGCTCTGATTTGAATTCTGCTTGCGACATTCGATTCCTCTCGTCATTTTAAGTCGGAATAGCGCGTCTTCCACTACCCATTACTATCCTGGGAGCCAGATTACTGCAAGATAGGTTTTGGCTATAACAGCGATTTTCGGACGAAGGCAGGCTCTGATTTGAATTCTGCTTGCGACATTCGATTCCTCTCGTCATTTTACGTCGGAATAGCATGTTTTCCATACCCGATTACGGTCCTGGAAGCCAGAATACTGGAAGATAGCTTTTGGCTATAACAGCGGTTTTCTGACGAAGGAAGGATCTGATTTGAATTCTGCTTGCGACATTCAATCCCTCTCGTCATTTTACGTCGGAATAGCATGTTTTCCATACCCGATTACGGTCCTGGAAGCCAGAATACTGGAAGATAGCTTTTGGCTATAACAGCGGTTTTCTGACGAAGGAAGGATCTGATTTGAATTCTGCTTGCGACATTCAATCCCTCTCGTCATTTTACGTCGGAGTAGAATGTTTTCCACACCCGATTACGGTCCTGGAAGCCAGAATACTGGAAGATAGCTTTTGACTATAACAGCGGTTTTCTGACGAAGGCAGTCTCTGATTTAAATTCTGCTTGCAACATTCAATCCCTCTCGTCATTTTACGTCGGAATAGCATGTTTTCCACACCCGATTACGGTCCTCGAACCCAGAATACTGGGAGACAGGTTTTGGCTATAACAGTGGTGTTCTGACGAAGGAAGGATCTGATTTGAATTCTGCTTGCGACATTCAATCCCTCTCGTCATTTTACGTCGGAATAGCATGTTTTCCATACCCGATTTCGATCCTGGCAGCCTGAATACTGGGAGATAGGTTTTGGCTATAACAGCGAGTTTCTGACGAAGGAAGGCTCTGATTTGAATTCTGCTTGCGACATTCGATCCCTCGCGTCATTTTACGTCGGAATAGCATGTTTTCCACTCCCGATTGCGATCCTGGCAGCCTGAATACTGGGAGATAGGTTTTGGCTATAACAGCGATTTTCTGACGAAGGGAGGCTCTGATTTGAATTCTGCTTGCGACATTCGATTCCTCTCGTCATTTTAAGTCGGAATAGCGCGTCTTCCACTACCCATTACTATCCTGGGAGCCAGATTACTGCAAGATAGGTTTTGGCTATAACAGCGATTTTCGGACGAAGGCAGGCTCTGATTTGAATTCTGCTTGCGACATTCGATTCCTCTCGTCATTTTACGTCGGAATAGCATGTTTTCCATACCCGATTACGGTCCTGGAAGCCAGAATACTGGAAGATAGCTTTTGGCTATAACAGCGGTTTTCTGACGAAGGAAGGATCTGATTTGAATTCTGCTTGCGACATTCAATCCCTCTCGTCATTTTACGTCGGAATAGCATGTTTTCCATACCCGATTACGGTCCTGGAAGCCAGAATACTGGAAGATAGCTTTTGGCTATAACAGCGGTTTTCTGACGAAGGAAGGATCTGATTTGAATTCTGCTTGCGACATTCAATCCCTCTCGTCATTTTACGTCGGAGTAGAATGTTTTCCACACCCGATTACGGTCCTGGAAGCCAGAATACTGGAAGATAGCTTTTGACTATAACAGCGGTTTTCTGACGAAGGCAGTCTCTGATTTAAATTCTGCTTGCAACATTCAATCCCTCTCGTCATTTTACGTCGGAATAGCATGTTTTCCACACCCGATTACGGTCCTCGAACCCAGAATACTGGGAGACAGGTTTTGGCTATAACAGTGGTGTTCTGACGAAGGAAGGATCTGATTTGAATTCTGCTTGCGACATTCAATCCCTCTCGTCATTTTACGTCGGAATAGCATGTTTTCCATACCCGATTACGATCCTGGCAGCCTGAATACTGGGAGATAGGTTTTGGCTATAACAGCGAGTTTCTGACGAAGGAAGGCTCTGATTTGAATTCTGCTTGCGACATTCGATCCCTCGCGTCATTTTACGTCGGAATAGCATGTTTTCCACTCCCGATTGCGATCCTGGCAGCCTGAATACTGGGAGATAGGTTTTGGCTATAACAGCGATTTTCTGACGAAGGGAGGCTCTGATTTGAATTCTGCTTGCGACATTCGATTCCTCTCGTCATTTTAAGTCGGAATAGCGCGTCTTCCACTACCCATTACTATCCTGGGAGCCAGATTACTGCAAGATAGGTTTTGGCTATAACAGCGATTTTCGGACGAAGGCAGGCTCTGATTTGAATTCTGCTTGCGACATTCGATTCCTCTCGTCATTTTACGTCGGAATAGCATGTTTTCCATACCCGATTACGGTCCTGGAAGCCAGAATACTGGAAGATAGCTTTTGGCTATAACAGCGGTTTTCTGACGAAGGAAGGCTCTGATTTGAATTCTGCTTGCGACATTCAATCCCTCTCGTCATTTTACGTCGGAATAGCATGTTTTCCATACCCGATTACGGTCCTGGAAGCCAGAATACTGGAAGATAGCTTTTGGCTATAACAGCGGTTTTCTGACGAAGGAAGGATCTGATTTGAATTCTGCTTGCGACATTCAATCCCTCTCGTCATTTTACGTCGGAGTAGAATGTTTTCCACACCCGATTACGGTCCTGGAAGCCAGAATACTGGAAGATAGCTTTTGACTATAACAGCGGTTTTCTGACGAAGGCAGTCTCTGATTTAAATTCTGCTTGCAACATTCAATCCCTCTCGTCATTTTACGTCGGAATAGCATGTTTTCCACACCCGATTACGGTCCTCGAACCCAGAATACTGGGAGACAGGTTTTGGCTATAACAGTGGTGTTCTGACGAAGGAAGGATCTGATTTGAATTCTGCTTGCGACATTCAATCCCTCTCGTCATTTTACGTCGGAATAGCATGTTTTCCATACCCGATTTCGATCCTGGCAGCCTGAATACTGGGAGATAGGTTTTGGCTATAACAGCGAGTTTCTGACGAAGGAAGGCTCTGATTTGAATTCTGCTTGCGACATTCGATCCCTCGCGTCATTTTACGTCGGAATAGCATGTTTTCCACTCCCGATTGCGATCCTGGCAGCCTGAATACTGGGAGATAGGTTTTGGCTATAACAGCGATTTTCTGACGAAGGGAGGCTCTGATTTGAATTCTGCTTGCGACATTCGATTCCTCTCGTCATTTTAAGTCGGAATAGCGCGTCTTCCACTACCCATTACTATCCTGGGAGCCAGATTACTGCAAGATAGGTTTTGGCTATAACAGCGATTTTCGGACGAAGGCAGGCTCTGATTTGAATTCTGCTTGCGACATTCGATTCCTCTCGTCATTTTACGTCGGAATAGCATGTTTTCCATACCCGATTACGGTCCTGGAAGCCAGAATACTGGAAGATAGCTTTTGGCTATAACAGCGGTTTTCTGACGAAGGAAGGATCTGATTTGAATTCTGCTTGCGACATTCAATCCCTCTCGTCATTTTACGTCGGAATAGCATGTTTTCCATACCCGATTACGGTCCTGGAAGCCAGAATACTGGAAGATAGCTTTTGGCTATAACAGCGGTTTTCTGACGAAGGAAGGATCTGATTTGAATTCTGCTTGCGACATTCAATCCCTCTCGTCATTTTACGTCGGAGTAGAATGTTTTCCACACCCGATTACGGTCCTGGAAGCCAGAATACTGGAAGATAGCTTTTGACTATAACAGCGGTTTTCTGACGAAGGCAGTCTCTGATTTAAATTCTGCTTGCAACATTCAATCCCTCTCGTCATTTTACGTCGGAATAGCATGTTTTCCACACCCGATTACGGTCCTCGAACCCAGAATACTGGGAGACAGGTTTTGGCTATAACAGTGGTGTTCTGACGAAGGAAGGATCTGATTTGAATTCTGCTTGCGACATTCAATCCCTCTCGTCATTTTACGTCGGAATAGCATGTTTTCCATACCCGATTACGGTCCTGGAAGCCAGAATACTAGGAGATAGGTTTTGGCAATAAGAGCGACTTTATGACGTAGTGAGGCTCTGATTTGAATTCTGCTTGCGGCATTCGATCCCTCTCGTCATTTTACATCGGAGTAGAATGTTTTCCACACCCGATTACGGTCCTGGAAGCCAGAATACTGGGAGATAGGTTTTGGCTATAACAGCGGTTTTCTGACGAAGGCAGTCTCTGATTTAAATTCTGCTTGCGACATTCAATCCCTCTCGTCATTTTACGTCGGAATAGCATGTTTTCCATACCCGATTACGGTCCTGGAAGCCAGAATACTGGGAGATAGGTTTTGGATACAGGAGCAATTTTCTGACGAAGGAAGGCTCTGATTTGAATTCTGCTTGCGGCATTCGATCCCTCTCGCCATTTTACGTCGGAATAGCATGTTCTCCATACCCGATTACGGTCCTGGAAGCCAGAATACTGCAAGATAGCTTTTGGCAATAACAGCGACTTTATGACGAAGTGAGGCTCTGATTTGAATTCTGCTTGCGACATTCTATCCCTCTCGTCATTTTACATCGGAGGAGAATGATTTCCACACCCGATTACGGTCCTGGAAGCCAGAATACTGGAAGATCGCTTTTGGCTATAACAGCGGTTTTCTGACGAAGGAAGGATCTGATTTGAATTCTGCTTGCGACATTCGATTCCTCTCGCCATTTTACGTCGGAATAGCATGTTTTCCACACCCGATTACGGTCCTCGAAGCCAGAATACTGGGAGATAGGTCTTGGATACAGCAGCGATTTCTGACGAAGGCAGTCTCTGATTTAAATTCTGCTTGCGACATTCGATCCCTCTCGTCATTTTACGTCGGAATAGCATGTTTTCCGCACCCGATTACGGTCCTGGAAGCCAGAATACTGGGAGATAGGTTTTGGCTATAACAGCGGTTTTCTGACGAAGGAAGGCTCTGATTTGAATTCTGCTTGCGGCATTCGATCCCTCTCGTCATTTTACATCGGAGTAGAATGTTTTCCACACCCGATTACGGTCCTGGAAGCCAGAATACTGGGAGATAGGTTTTGGCTATAACAGCGGTTTTCTGACGAAGGAAGGATCTGATTTGAATTCTGCTTGCGACATTCAATCCGTCTCGTCATTTTACGTCGGAATAGCATGTTTTCCATACCCGATTACGGTCCTGGAAGCCAGAATACTGGGAGATAGGTTTTGGATACAGGAGCGATTTTCTGACGAAGGAAGGCTCTGATTTGAATTCTGCTTGCGGCATTCGATCCCTCTCGCCATTTTACGTCGGAATAGCGTGTTCTCCATACCCGATTACGGTCCTGGAAGCCAGAATACTGCAAGATAGCTTTTGGCTATAACAGCGATTTTCTGACGAAGGAAGGATCTGATTTGAATTCTGCTTGCGACATTCAATCCCTCTCGTCATTTTACGTCGGAATAGCATGTTTTCCACACCCGATTACGGTCCTGGAAGCCAGAATACTGGGAGATAGGTTTTGGCAATAACAGCGACTTTATGACGAAGTGAGGCTCTGATTTCAATTCTGCTTGCGGCATTCGATCCCTCTCGTCATTTTACATCGGAGGAGAATGTTTTCCACACGCGATTACGGTCCTGGAAGCCAGAATACTGGAAGATAGCTTTTGGCTATTACAGCGGTTTTCTGACGAAGGAAGGATCTGATTTGAATTCTGCTTGCGACATTCAATCCCTCTCGTCATTTTACGTCGGAATAGCATGTTTTCCACACCCGATTACGGTCCTCGAACCCAGAATACTGGGAGACAGTTTTGGCTATAACAGTGGTTTTCTGACGAAGGAAGGATCTGATTTGAATTCTGCTTGCGACATTCAATCCCTCTCGTCATTTTACGTCGGAATAGCATGTTTTCCATACCCGATTACGGTCCTGGAAGCCAGAATACTGGGAGATAGGTTTTGGCAATAAGAGCGACTTTATGACGAAGTGAGGCTCTGATTTGAATTCTGCTTGCGGCATTCGATCCCTCTCGTCATTTTACATCGGAGTAGAATGTTTTCCACACCCGATTACGGTCCTGGAAGCCAGAATACTGGGAGATAGGTTTTGGCTATAACAGCGGTTTTCTGACGAAGGCAGTCTCTGATTTAAATTCTGCTTGCGACATTCAATCCCTCTCGTCATTTTACGTCGGAATAGCATGTTTTCCATACCCGATTACGGTCCTGGAAGCCAGAATACTGGGAGATAGGTTTTGGATACAGGAGCAATTTTCTGACGAAGGAAGGCTCTGATTTGAATTCTGCTTGCGGCATTCGATCCCTCTCGCCATTTTACGTCGGAATAGCATGTTCTCCATACCCGATTACGGTCCTGGAAGCCAGAATACTGCAAGATAGCTTTTGGCAATAACAGCGACTTTATGACGAAGTGAGGCTCTGATTTGAATTCTGCTTGCGACATTCTATCCCTCTCGTCATTTTACATCGGAGGAGAATGATTTCCACACCCGATTACGGTCCTGGAAGCCAGAATACTGGAAGATCGCTTTTGGCTATAACAGCGGTTTTCTGACGAAGGAAGGATCTGATTTGAATTCTGCTTGCGAGATTCGATTCCTCTCGCCATTTTACGTCGGAATAGCATGTTTTCCACACCCGATTACGGTCCTCGAAGCCAGAATACTGGGAGATAGGTCTTGGATACAGCAGCGATTTCTGACGAAGGCAGTCTCTGATTTAAATTCTGCTTGCGACATTCGATCCCTCTCGTCATTTTACGTCGGAATAGCATGTTTTCCGCACCCGATTACGGTCCTGGAAACCAGAATACTGGGAGATAGGTTTTGGCTATAACAGCGGTTTTCTGACGAAGGAAGGCTCTGATTTGAATTCTGCTTGCGGCATTCGATCCCTCTCGTCATTTTACGTCGGAATAGCATGTTTTCCATACCCGATTACGGTCCTGGAAGCCAGAATACTGGGAGATAGGTTTTGGATACAGGAGCGATTTTCTGACGAAGGAAGGCTCTGATTTGAATTCTGCTTGCGGCATTCGATCCCTCTCGCCATTTTACGTCGGAATAGCGTGTTCTCCATACCCGATTACGGTCCTGGAAGCCAGAATACTGCAAGATAGCTTTTGGCTATAACAGCGATTTTCTGACGAAGGAAGGATCTGATTTGAATTCTGCTTGCGACATTCAATCCCTCTCGTCATTTTACGTCGGAATAGCATGTTTTCCACACCCGATTACGGTCCTGGAAGCCAGAATACTGGGAGATAGGTTTTGGCAATAACAGCGACTTTATGACGAAGTGAGGCTCTGATTTCAATTCTGCTTGCGGCATTCGATCCCTCTCGTCATTTTACGTCGGAATAGCATGTTTTCCATACCCGATTACGGTCCTGGAAGCCAGAATACTGGAAGATCGCTTTTGGCTATAACAGCGGTTTTCTGACGAAGGAAGGATCTGATTTGAATTCTGCTTGCGACATTCGATTCCTCTCGCCATTTTACGTCGGAATAGCATGTTTTCCACACCCGATTACGGTCCTCGAAGCCAGAATACTGGGAGATAGGTCTTGGATACAGCAGCGATTTCTGACGAAGGCAGTCTCTGATTTAAATTCTGCTTGCGACATTCGATCCCTCTCGTCATTTTACGTCGGAATAGCATGTTTTCCGCACCCGATTACGGTCCTGGAAACCAGAATACTGGGAGATAGGTTTTGGCTATAACAGCGGTTTTCTGACGAAGGAAGGCTCTGATTTGAATTCTGCTTGCGGCATTCGATCCCTCTCGTCATTTTACATCCGAGTAGAATGTTTTCCACACCCGATTACGGTCCTGGAAGCCAGAATACTGGAAGATAGGTTTTGGCTATAACAGCGGTTTTCTGACGAAGGAAGGATCTGATTTGAATTCTGCTTGCGACATTCAATCCGTCTCGTCATTTTACGTCGGAATAGCATGTTTTCCATACCCGATTACGGTCCTGGAAGCCAGAATACTGGGAGATAGGTTTTGGATACAGGAGCGATTTTCTGACGAAGGAAGGCTCTGATTTGAATTCTGCTTGCGGCATTCGATCCCTCTCGCCATTTTACGTCGGAATAGCGTGTTCTCCATACCCGATTACGGTCCTGGAAGCCAGAATACTGCAAGATAGCTTTTGGCTATAACAGCGATTTTCTGACGAAGGAAGGATCTGATTTGAATTCTGCTTGCGACATTCAATCCCTCTCGTCATTTTACGTCGGAATAGCACGTTTTCCACACCCGATTACGGTCCTGGAAGCCAGAATACTGGGAGATAGGTTTTGGCAATAACAGCGACTTTATGACGAAGTGAGGCTCTGATTTCAATTCTGCTTGCGGCATTCGATCCCTCTCGTCATTTTACATCGGAGGAGAATGTTTTCCACACGCGATTACGGTCCTGGAAGCCAGAATACTGGAAGATAGCTTTTGGCTATAACAGCGGTTTTCTGACGAAGGAAGGATCTGATTTGAATTCTGCTTGCGACATTCAATCCCTCTCGTCATTTTACGTCGGAATAGCATGTTTTCCACACCCGATTACGGTCCTCGAACCCAGAATACTGGGAGACAGTTTTGGCTATAACAGTGGTTTTCTGACGAAGGAAGGATCTGATTTGAATTCTGCTTGCGACATTCGATTCCTCTCGCCATTTTACGTCGGAATAGCATGTTTTCCACACCCGATTACGGTCCTCGAAGCCAGAATACTGGGAGATAGGTCTTGGAGACAGCAGCGATTTCTGACGAAGGCAGTCTCTGATTTAAATTCTGCTTGCGACATTCAATCCCTCTCGTCATTTTACGTCGGAATAGCATGTTTTCCACACCCGATTACGATCCTGGCAGCCTCAATACCGGAAGATAGGTTTTGGATACAGGAGCGATTTTCTGACGAAGGAAGGCTCTTATTTGAATTCTGCTCGCGGCATTCGATCCCTCTCGTCATTTTACGTCGGAATAGCATGTTTTCCACACCCGATTACGATCCTGGCAGCCTCAATACCGGAAGATAGGTTTTGGCTATAACAGCGGTTTTCTGACGAAGGAAGGATCTGATTTGAATTCTGCTTGCGACATTCAATCCCTCTCGTCATTTTACGTCGGAGTAGAATGTTTTCCACACCCGATTACGGTCCTGGAAGCCAGAATACTGGAAGATAGCTTTTGGCTATAACAGCGGTTTTCTGACGAAGGCAGTCTCTGATTTAAATTCTGCTTGCAACATTCAATCCCTCTCGTCATTTTACGTCGGAATAGCATGTTTTCCACACCCGATTACGGTCCTCGAACCCAGAATACTGGGAGACAGGTTTTGGCTATAACAGTGGTTTTCTGACGAAGGAAGGATCTGATTTGAATTCTGCTTGCGACATTCAATCCCTCTCGTCATTTTACGTCGGAATAGCATGTTTTCCATACCCGATTACGGTCCTGGAAGCCAGAATACTGGGAGATAGGTTTTGGCTATAACAGCGATTTTCTGACGAAGGCAGTCTCTGATTTAAATTCTGCTTGCGACATTCAATCCCTCTCGTCATTTTACGTCGGAATAGCATGTTTTCCATACCCGATTACGGTCCTGGAAGCCAGAATACTGGGAGATAGGTTTTGGATACAGGAGCAATTTTCTGACGAAGGAAGGCTCTGATTTGAATTCTGCTTGCGGCATTCGATCCCTCTCGCCATTTTACGTCGGTATAGCATGTTCTCCATACCCGATTACGGTCCTGGAAGCCAGAATACTGCAAGATAGCTTTTGGCAATAACAGCGACTTTATGACGAAGTGAGGCTCTGATTTGAATTCTGCTTGCGACATTCTATCCCTCTCGTCATTTTACATCGGAGGAGAATGATTTCCACACCCGATTACGGTCCTCGAAGCCTGAATACTGGGAGATAGGTTTTGGATACAGGAGCGATTTTCAGACGAAGGAATGCTCTGATTTGAATTCTGCTTGCGACATTCGATTCCTCTCGTTATTTTACGTCGGAATAGCATGTTTTCCACACCCGATTACGATCCTGGCAGCCTGAATACTGGGAGATAGGTTTTGGCTATAACAGCGAGTTTCTGACGAAGGAATGCTCTGATTTGAATACTGCTTGCGACATTCGATTCCTCTCGTCATTTTACATCGGAATAGGGCGTTTTGCACTATCCATTACTATCCTGATAGCCAGATTACTGCAAGATAGGTTTTGCCTCTAATAGCGATTTTCTGACGAAGGAAGGCTCTGATTTGAATTCTGCTTGCGACATTCGATCCCTCGCGTCATTTTACGTCGGACTAGCATGTTTTCCACTCTCGATTGCGATCCTGGCAGCCTGAATACTGGGAGATACGTTTTGGATACAGGAGCGATTTTCTGACGAAGGAAGGCTCTGATTTGAATTCTGCTTGCGGCATTCGATTCCTCTCTTCATTTTACGCCGGAGTAGCACGTTTTCCTCTACCCATTACGATCCTGGAAGCGAGATTACTGCAAGATTGGTTTTGGCTATAACAGCGATTTTCGGACGAAGGCAGGCTCTGATTTGAATTCTGCTTGCGACATTCGATCCCTCGCGTCATTTTACGTCGGAATAGCATGTTTTCCACTCCCGATTGCGATCCTGGCAGCCTGAATACTGGGAGATAGGTTTTGGCTATAACAGCGAGTTTCTGACGAAGGAAGGCTCTGATTTGAATTCTGCTTGCGACATTCGATTCCGCTCGTCATTTTAAGTCCGAATAGCATGTTTTCCACATCCGATTACGATCCTGGCAGCCTGAATACTGGGAGATAGGTTTTGGCTATAACAGCGAGTTTCTGACGAAGGAAGGCTCTGATTTGAATTCTGCTTGCGACATTCGATCCCTCGCGTCATTTTACGTCGGAATAGCATGTTTTCCACTCCCGATTGCGATCCTGGCAGCCTGAATACTGGGAGATAGGTTTTGGCTATAACAGCGATTTTCTGACGAAGGGAGGCTCTGATTTGAATTCTGCTTGCGACATTCGATTCCTCTCGTCATTTTAAGTCGGAATAGCGCGTCTTCCACTACCCATTACTATCCTGGGAGCCAGATTACTGCAAGATAGGTTTTGGCTATAACAGCGATTTTCGGACGAAGGCCGGTTCTGATTTGAATTCTGCTTGCGACATTCGATTCCTCTCGTCATTTTACGTCGGAATAGCATGTTTTCCACATCCGATTACGATCCTGGCAGCCTGAATACTGGGAGATAGGTTTTGGCTATAACAGCGAGTTTCTGACGAAGGAAGGCTCTGATTTGAATTCTGCTTGCGACATTCGATTCCTCTCGTCATTTTAAGTCGGAATAGCATGTTTTCCACATCCGATTACGATCCTGGCAGCCTGAATACTGGGAGATAGGTTTTGGCTATAACAGCGAGTTTCTGACGAAGGAAGGCTCTGATTTGAATTCTGCTTGCGACATTCGATCCCTCGCGTCATTTTACGTCGGAATAGCATGTTTTCCACTCCCGATTGCGATCCTGGCAGCCTGAATACTGGGAGATGAGTTTTCGCTATAACAGCGAGTTTCTGACGAAGGAAGGCTCTGATTTGAATTCTGCTTGCGACATTCGATTCCTCTCGTCATTTTAAGTCGGAATAGCGCGTCTTCCACTACCCATTACTATCATGGGAGCCAGATTACTGCAATATAGGTTTTGGCTATAACAGCGATTTTCGGACGAAGGCAGGCTCTGATTTGAATTCTGCTTGCGACATTCGATTCCTCTCGTCATTTTACGTCGGAGTAGCACGTTTTCCTCTACCCATTACGATCCTGGAAGCCAGATTACTGCAAGATAGGTTTTGGCTCTAATAGCGATTTTCTGACGAAGGAAGGCTCTGATTTGAATTCTGCTTGCGGCATTCGATCCCTCTCGTCATTTTACGTCGGAATAGCATGTTTTCCACTCCCGATTGCGATCCTGGCAGCCTGAATACTGGGAGATAGGTTTTGGCTCTAACAGCGATTTTCAGACGAAGGAATGCTCTGATTTGAATTCTGCTTGCGACATTCGATTCCTCTCGTTATTTTACGTCGGAATAGCATGTTTTCCACACCCGATTACGGTCCTCGAAGCCTGAATACTGGGACATAGGTTTTGGCTATAACAGCGATTTTCTGACGAAGGCAGGCTCTGATTTGAATTCTGCTTGCGACATTCGATTCCTCTCGTCATTTTAAGTCGGAATAGCATGTTTTCCACATCCGATTACGATCCTGGCAGCCTGAATACTGGGAGATAGGTTTTGGCTATAACAGCGAGTTTCTGACGAAGGAAGGCTCTGATTTGAATTCTGCTTGCGACATTCGATCCCTCGCGTCATTTTACGTCGGAATAGCATGTTTTCCACTCCCGATTACGATCCTGGCAGCCAGTATACTGCAAGATAGGTTTTGGCTCTAATAGCGATTTTCTGACGAAGGAAGGCTCTGATTTGAATTCTGCTTGCGACATTCGATCCCTCGCGTCATTTTACGTCGGAATAGCATGTTTTCCACTCTCGATTGCGATCCTGGCAGCCTGAATACTGGGAGATACGTTTTGTATACAGGAGCGATTTTCTGACGAAGGAAGGCTCTGATTTGAATTCTGCTTGCGGCATTCGATTCCTCTCTTCATTTTACGCCGGAGTAGCACGCTTTCCTCTACCCATTACGATCCTGGAAGCGAGATTACTGCAAGATAGGTTTTGGCTATAACAGCGATTTTCGGACGAAGGCAGGCTCTGATTTGAATTCTGCTTGCGACATTCGATTCCTCTCGTCATTTTACGTCGGAATAGCATGTTTTCCACATCCGATTACGATCCTGGCAGCCTGAATACTGGGAGATAGGTTTTGGCTATAACAGCGAGTTTCTGACGAAGGAAGGCTCTGATTTGAATTCTGCTTGCGACATTCGATCCCTCGCGTCATTTTACGTCGGAATAGCATGTTTTCCACTCCCGATTGCGATCCTGGCAGCCTGAATACTGGGAGATAGGTTTTGGCTATAACAGCGATTTTCTGACGAAGGGAGGCTCTGATTTGAATTCTGCTTGCGACATTCGATTCCTCTCGTCATTTTAAGTCGGAATAGCGCGTCTTCCACTACCCATTACTATCCTGGGAGCCAGATTACTGCAAGATAGGTTTTGGCTATAACAGCGATTTTCAGACGAAGGCAGGCTCTGATTTGAATTCTGCTTGCGACATTCGATTCCTCTCGTCATTTTATGTCGGAGTAGCACGTTTTCCTCTACCCATTACGATCCTGGAAGTCAGATTACTGCAAGATAGGTTTTGGCTCTAATAGCGATTTGCTGACGAAGGAAGTCTCTGATTTGAATTCTGCTTGCGGCATTCAATCCCTCTCGTCATTTTACGTCGGAATAGCATGTTTTCCACTCCCGATTGCGATCCTGGCAGCCTGAATACTGGGAGATAGGTTTTGGCTCTAACAGCGATTTTCAGACGAAGGAATGCTCTGATTTGAATTCTGCTTGCGACATTCGATTCCTCTCGTTATTTTACGTCGGAATAGCATGTTTTCCACACCCGATTACGGTCCTCGAAGCCTGAATACGGGGACATAGGTTTTGGCTATAACAGCGAGTTTCTGACGAAGGAATGCTCTGATTTGAATACTGCTTGCGACATTCGGTTCCTCTCGTCATTTTACATCGGAATAGCGCGTTTTGCACTATCCATTACTATCCTGGGAGCCAGATTACTGCAAGATAGGTTTTGGCTCTAATAGCGATTTTCTGACGAAGGAAGGCTCTGATTTGAATTCTGCTTGCGACATTCGATCCCTCGCGTCATTTTACGTCGGAATAGCATGTTTTCCACTCTCGATTGCGATCCTGGCAGCCTGAATACTGGGAGATACGTTTTGGATACAGGAGCGATTTTCTGACGAAGGAAGGCTCTGATTTGAATTCTGCTTGCGGTATTCGATCCCTCTCGTCATTTTACGTCGGAATAGCATGTTTTCCACTCCCGATTGCGATCCTGGCAGCCTGAATACTGGGAGATAGGTTTTGGCTCTAACAGCGATTTTCAGACGAAGGAATGCTCTGATTTGAATTCTGCTTGCGACATTCGATTCCTCTCGTTATTTTACGTCGGAATAGCATGTTTTCCACACCCGATTACGGTCCTCGAAGCCTGAATACTGGGACATAGGTTTTGGCTATAACAGCGAGTTTCTGACGAAGGAAGGCTCTGATTTGAATTCTGCTTGCGACATTCGATTCCTCTCTTCATTTTACGCCGGAGTAGCACGCTTTCCTCTACCCATTACGATCCTGGAAGCGAGATTACTGCAAGATAGGTTTTGGCTATAACAGCGATTTTCAGACGAAGGAATGCTCTGATTTGAATTCTGCTTGCGACATTAGATTCCTCTCGTTATTTTACGTCGGAATAGCATGTTTTCCACACCCGATTACGGTCCTCGAAGCCTGAATACGGGGACATAGGTTTTGGCTATAACAGCGAGTTTCTGACGAAGGAATGCTCTGATTTGAATACTGCTTGCGACATTCGATTCCTCTCGTCATTTTACGTCGGAATAGCGCGTTTTCCACTACCCACTACGATCCTGGGAGCCAGATTACTGCAAGATAGATTTTGGCTCTAATAGCGATTTTCTGAAGAAGGAAGGCTCTGATTTGAATTCTGCTTGCGGCATTCGATCCCTCGCGTCATTTTACGTCGGAATAGCATGTTTTCCTCTCCCGATTACGATCCTGGCAGCCTGAATACTGGGAGATACGTTTTGGATACAGGAGCGATTTTCTGACGAAGGAAGGCTCTGATTTGAATTCTGCTTGCGGCATTCGATTCCTCTCTTCATTTTACGCCGGAGTAGCACGCTTTCCTCTACCCATTACGATCCTGGAAGCGAGATTACTGCAAGATAGGTTTTGGCTATAACAGCGATTTTCGGACGAAGGCAGGCTCTGATTGGAATTCTGCTTGCGACATTCGATTCCTCTCGTCATTTTAAGTCGGAATAGCATGTTTTCCACATCCGATTTCGATCCTGGCAGCCTGAATACTGGGAGATAGGTTTTGGCTATAACAGCGAGTTTCTGACGAAGGAAGGCTCTGATTTGAATTCTGCTTGCGACATTCGATCCCTCGCGTCATTTTACGTCGGAATAGCATGTTTTCCACTCCCGATTGCGATCCTGGCAGCCTGAATACTGGGAGATAGGTTTTGGCTATAACAGCGATTTTCTGACGAAGGGAGGCTCTGATTTGAATTCTGCTTGCGACATTCGATTCCTCTCGTCATTTTAAGTCGGAATAGCGCGTCTTCCACTACCCATTACTATCCTGGGAGCCAGATTACTGCAAGATAGGTTTTGGCTATAACAGCGATTTTCGGACGAAGGCAGGCTCTGATTTGAATTCTGCTTGCGACATTCGATTCCTCTCGTCATTTTACGTCGGAATAGCATGTTTTCCATACCCGATTACGGTCCTGGAAGCCAGAATACCGGAAGATAGCTTTTGGCTATAACAGCGGTTTTCTGACGAAGGAAGGATCTGATTTGAATTCTGCTTGCGACATTCAATCCCTCTCGTCATTTTACGTCGGAATAGCATGTTTTCCATACCCGATTACGGTCCTGGAAGCCAGAATACTGGAAGATAGCTTTTGGCTATAACAGCGGTTTTCTGACGAAGGAAGGATCTGATTTGAATTCTGCTTGCGACATTGAATCCCTCTCGTCATTTTACGTCGGAGTAGAATGTTTTCCACACCCGATTACGGTCCTGGAAGCCAGAATACTGGAAGATAGCTTTTGACTATAACAGCGGTTTTCTGACGAAGGCAGTCTCTGATTTAAATTCTGCTTGCAACATTCAATCCCTCTCGTCATTTTACGTCGGAATAGCATGTTTTCCACACCCGATTGCGGTCCTCGAACCCAGAATACTGGGAGACAGGTTTTGGCTATAACAGTGGTTTTCTGACGAAGGAAGGATCTGATTTAAATTCTGCTTGCGACATTCAATCCCTCTCGTCATTTTACGTCGGAATAGCATGTTTTCCATACCCGATTACGGTCCTGGAAGCCAGAATACTGGGAGATAGGTTTTGGATACAGGAGCAATTTTCTGACGAAGGAAGGCTCTGATTTGAATTCTGCTTGCGGCATTCGATCCCTCTCGCCATTTTACGTCGGAATAGCATGTTCTCCATACCCGATTACGGTCCTGGAAGCCAGAATACTGCAAGATAGCTTTTGGCAATAACAGCGACTTTATGACGAAGTGAGGCTCTGATTTGAATTCTGCTTGCGACATTCTATCCCTCTCGTCATTTTACATCGGAGGAGAATGATTTCCACACCCGATTACGGTCCTGGAAGCCAGAATACTGGAAGATCGCTTTTGGCTATAACAGCGGTTTTCTGACGAAGGAAGGATCTGATTTGAATTCTGCTTGCGACATTCGATTCCTCTCGCCATTTTACGTCGGAATAGCATGTTTTCCACACCCGATTACGGTCCTCGAAGCCAGAATACTGGGAGATAGGTCTTGGATACAGCAGCGATTTCTGACGAAGGCAGTCTCTGATTTAAATTCTGCTTGCGACATTCGATCCCTCTCGTCATTTTACGTCGGAATAGCATGTTTTCCGCACCCGATTACGGTCCTGGAAACCAGAATACTGGGAGATAGGTTTTGGATACAGGAGCGATTTTCTGACGAAGGAAGGCTCTGATTTGAATTCTGCTTGCGGCATTCGATCCCTCTCGCCATTTTACGTCGGAATAGCGTGTTCTCCATACCCGATTACGGTCCTGGAAGCCAGAATACTGCAAGATAGCTTTTGGCTATAACAGCGATTTTCTGACGAAGGAAGGATCTGATTTGAATTCTGCTTGCGACATTCAATCCCTCTCGTCATTTTACGTCGGAATAGCATGTTTTCCACACCCGATTACGGTCCTGGAAGCCAGAATACTGGGAGATAGGTTTTGGCAATAACAGCGACTTTATGACGAAGTGAGGCTCTGATTTCAATTCTGCTTGCGGCATTCGATCCCTCTCGTCATTTTACGTCGGAATAGCATGTTTTCCATACCCGATTACGGTCCTGGAAGCCAGAATACTGGAAGATCGCTTTTGGCTATAACAGCGGTTTTCTGACGAAGGAAGGATCTGATTTGAATTCTGCTTGCGACATTCGATTCCTCTCGCCATTTTACGTCGGAATAGCATGTTTTCCACACCCGATTACGGTCCTCGAAGCCAGAATACTGGGAGATAGGTCTTGGATACAGCAGCGATTTCTGACGAAGGCAGTCTCTGATTTAAATTCTGCTTGCGACATTCGATCCCTCTCGTCATTTTACGTCGGAATAGCATGTTTTCCGCACCCGATTACGGTCCTGGAAGCCAGAATACTGGGAGATAGGTTTTGGCTATAACAGCGGTTTTCTGACGAAGGAAGGCTCTGATTTGAATTCTGCTTGCGGCATTCGATCCCTCTCGTCATTTTACATCCGAGTAGAATGTTTTCCACACCCGATTACGGTCCTGGAAGCCAGAATACTGGGAGATAGGTTTTGGCTATAACAGCGGTTTTCTGACGAAGGAAGGATCTGATTTGAATTCTGCTTGCGACATTCAATCCGTCTCGTCATTTTACGTCGGAATAGCATGTTTTCCATACCCGATTACGGTCCTGGAAGCCAGAATACTGGGAGATAGGTTTTGGATACAGGAGCGATTTTCTGACGAAGGAAGGCTCTGATTTGAATTCTGCTTGCGGCATTCGATCCCTCTCGCCATTTTACGTCGGAATAGCGTGTTCTCCATACCCGATTACGGTCCTGGAAGCCAGAATACTGGAAGATAGCTTTTGGCTATAACAGCGATTTTCTGACGAAGGAAGGATCTGATTTGAATTCTGCTTGCGACATTCAATCCCTCTCGTCATTTTACGTCGGAATAGCATGTTTTCCACACCCGATTACGGTCCTGGAAGCCAGAATACTGGGAGATAGGTTTTGGCAATAACAGCGACTTTATGACGAAGTGAGGCTCTGATTTCAATTCTGCTTGCGGCATTCGATCCCTCTCGTCATTTTACATCGGAGGAGAATGTTTTCCACACGCGATTACGGTCCTGGAAGCCAGAATACTGGAAGATAGCTTTTGGCTATAACAGCGGTTTTCTGACGAAGGAAGGATCTGATTTGAATTCTGCTTGCGACATTCAATCCCTCTCGTCATTTTACGTCGGAATAGCATGTTTTCCACACCCGATTACGGTCCTCGAACCCAGAATACTGGGAGACAGTTTTGGCTATAACAGTGGTTTTCTGACGAAGGAAGGATCTGATTTGAATTCTGCTTGCGACATTCGATTCCTCTCGCCATTTTACGTCGGAATAGCATGTTTTCCACACCCGATTACGGTCCTCGAAGCCAGAATACTGGGAGATAGGTCTTGGAGACAGCAGCGATTTCTGACGAAGGCAGTCTCTGATTTAAATTCTGCTTGCGACATTCAATCCCTCTCGTCATTTTACGTCGGAATAGCATGTTTTCCACACCCGATTACGATCCTGGCAGCCTCAATACCGGAAGATAGGTTTTGGATACAGGAGCGATTTTCTGACGAAGGAAGGCTCTTATTTGAATTCTGCTCGCGGCATTCGATCCCTCTCGTCATTTTACGTCGGAATAGCATGTTTTCCACACCCGATTACGATCCTGGCAGCCTCAATACCGGAAGATAGGTTTTGGCTATAACAGCGGTTTTCTGACGAAGGAAGGATCTGATTTGAATTCTGCTTGCGACATTCAATCCCTCTCGTCATTTTACGTCGGAGTAGAATGTTTTCCACACCCGATTACGGTCCTGGAAGCCAGAATACTGGAAGATAGCTTTTGACTATAACAGCGGTTTTCTGACGAAGGCAGTCTCTGATTTAAATTCTGCTTGCAACATTCAATCCCTCTCGTCATTTTACGTCGGAATAGCATGTTTTCCACACCCGATTACGGTCCTCGAACCCAGAATACTGGGAGACAGGTTTTGGCTATAACAGTGGTTTTCTGACGAAGGAAGGATCTGATTTGAATTCTGCTTGCGACATTCAATCCCTCTCGTCATTTTACGTCGGAATAGCATGTTTTCCATACCCGATTACGGTCCTGGAAGCCAGAATACTGGGAGATAGGTTTTGGCTATAACAGCGGTTTTCTGACGAAGGCAGTCTCTGATTTAAATTCTGCTTGCGACATTCAATCCCTCTCGTCATTTTACGTCGGAATAGCATGTTTTCCATACCCGATTACGGTCCTGGAAGCCAGAATACTGGGAGATAGGTTTTGGATACAGGAGCAATTTTCTGACGAAGGAAGGCTCTGATTTGAATTCTGCTTGCGGCATTCGATCCCTCTCGCCATTTTACGTCGGTATAGCATGTTCTCCATACCCGATTACGGTCCTGGAAGCCAGAATACTGCAAGATAGCTTTTGGCAATAACAGCGACTTTATGACGAAGTGAGGCTCTGATTTGAATTCTGCTTGCGACATTCTATCCCTCTCGTCATTTTACATCGGAGGAGAATGATTTCCACACCCGATTACGGTCCTCGAAGCCTGAATACTGGGAGATAGGTTTTGGATACAGGAGCGATTTTCAGACGAAGGAATGCTCTGATTTGAATTCTGCTTGCGACATTCGATTCCTCTCGTTATTTTACGTCGGAATAGCATGTTTTCCACACCCGATTACGATCCTGGCAGCCTGAATACTGGGAGATAGGTTTTGGCTATAACAGCGAGTTTCTGACGAAGGAATGCTCTGATTTGAATACTGCTTGCGACATTCGATTCCTCTCGTCATTTTACATCGGAATAGGGCGTTTTGCACTATCCATTACTATCCTGATAGCCAGATTACTGCAAGATAGGTTTTGCCTCTAATAGCGATTTTCTGACGAAGGAAGGCTCTGATTTGAATTCTGCTTGCGACATTCGATCCCTCGCGTCATTTTACGTCGGACTAGCATGTTTTCCACTCTCGATTGCGATCCTGGCAGCCTGAATACTGGGAGATACGTTTTGGATACAGGAGCGATTTTCTGACGAAGGAAGGCTCTGATTTGAATTCTGCTTGCGGCATTCGATTCCTCTCTTCATTTTACGCCGGAGTAGCACGTTTTCCTCTACCCATTACGATCCTGGAAGCGAGATTACTGCAAGATAGGTTTTGGCTATAACAGCGATTTTCGGACGAAGGCAGGCTCTGATTTGAATTCTGCTTGCGACATTCGATCCCTCGCGTCATTTTACGTCGGAATAGCATGTTTTCCACTCCCGATTGCGATCCTGGCAGCCTGAATACTGGGAGATAGGTTTTGGCTATAACAGCGAGTTTCTGACGAAGGAAGGCTCTGATTTGAATTCTGCTTGCGACATTCGATTCCGCTCGTCATTTTAAGTCCGAATAGCATGTTTTCCACATCCGATTACGATCCTGGCAGCCTGAATACTGGGAGATAGGTTTTGGCTATAACAGCGAGTTTCTGACGAAGGAAGGCTCTGATTTGAATTCTGCTTGCGACATTCGATCCCTCGCGTCATTTTACGTCGGAATAGCATGTTTTCCACATCCGATTACGATCCTGGCAGCCTGAATACTGGGAGATAGGTTTTGGCTATAACAGCGAGTTTCTGACGAAGGAAGGCTCGGATTTGAATTCTGCTTGCGACATTCGATTCCTCTCGTCATTTTAAGTCGGAATAGCATGTTTTCCACATCCGATTACGATCCTGGCAGCCTGAATACAGGGAGATAGGTTTTGGCTATAACAGCGAGTTTCTGACGAAGGAAGGCTCTGATTTGAATTCTGCTTGCGACATTCGATCCCTCGCGTCATTTTACGTCGGAATAGCATGTTTTCCACTCCCGATTGCGATCCTGGCAGCCTGAATACTGGGAGATAGGTTTTGGCTATAACAGCGATTTTCTGACGAAGGGAGGCTCTGATTTGAATTCTGCTTGCGACATTCGATTCCTCTCGTCATTTTAAGTCGGAATAGCGCGTCTTCCACTACCCATTACTATCCTGGGAGCCAGATTACTGCAAGATAGGTTTTGGCTATAACAGCGATTTTCGGACGAAGGCCGGTTCTGATTTGAATTCTGCTTGCGACATTCGATTCCTCTCGTCATTTTACGTCGGAATAGCATGTTTTCCACATCCGATTACGATCCTGGCAGCCTGAATACTGGGAGATAGGTTTTGGCTATAACAGCGAGTTTCTGACGAAGGAAGGCTCTGATTTGAATTCTGCTTGCGACATTCGATTCCTCTCGTCATTTTAAGTCGGAATAGCATGTTTTCCACATCCGATTACGATCCTGGCAGCCTGAATACTGGGAGATAGGTTTTGGCTATAACAGCGAGTTTCTGACGAAGGAAGGCTCTGATTTGAATTCTGCTTGCGACATTCGATCCCTCGCGTCATTTTACGTCGGAATAGCATGTTTTCCACTCCCGATTGCGATCCTGGCAGCCTGAATACTGGGAGATGAGTTTTCGCTATAACAGCGAGTTTCTGACGAAGGAAGGCTCTGATTTGAATTCTGCTTGCGACATTCGATTCCTCTCGTCATTTTAAGTCGGAATAGCGCGTCTTCCACTACCCATTACTATCATGGGAGCCAGATTACTGCAATATAGGTTTTGGCTATAACAGCGATTTTCGGACGAAGGCAGGCTCTGATTTGAATTCTGCTTGCGACATTCGATTCCTCTCGTCATTTTACGTCGGAGTAGCACGTTTTCCTCTACCCATTACGATCCTGGAAGCCAGATTACTGCAAGATAGGTTTTGGCTCTAATAGCGATTTTCTGACGAAGGAAGGCTCTGATTTGAATTCTGCTTGCGGCATTCGATCCCTCTCGTCATTTTACGTCGGAATAGCATGTTTTCCACTCCCGATTGCGATCCTGGCAGCCTGAATACTGGGAGATAGGTTTTGGCTCTAACAGCGATTTTCAGACGAAGGAATGCTCTGATTTGAATTCTGCTTGCGACATTCGATTCCTCTCGTTATTTTACGTCGGAATAGCATGTTTTCCACACCCGATTACGGTCCTCGAAGCCTGAATACTGGGACATAGGTTTTGGCTATAACAGCGATTTTCTGACGAAGGCAGGCTCTGATTTGAATTCTGCTTGCGACATTCGATTCCTCTCGTCATTTTAAGTCGGAATAGCATGTTTTCCACATCCGATTACGATCCTGGCAGCCTGAATACTGGGAGATAGGTTTTGGCTATAACAGCGAGTTTCTGACGAAGGAAGGCTCTGATTTGAATTCTGCTTGCGACATTCGATCCCTCGCGTCATTTTACGTCGGAATAGCATGTTTTCCACTCCCGATTACGATCCTGGCAGCCTGAATACTGCAAGATAGGTTTTGGCTCTAATAGCGATTTTCTGACGAAGGAAGGCTCTGATTTGAATTCTGCTTGCGACATTCGATCCCTCGCGTCATTTTACGTCGGAATAGCATGTTTTCCACTCTCGATTGCGATCCTGGCAGCCTGAATACTGGGAGATACGTTTTGTATACAGGAGCGATTTTCTGACGAAGGAAGGCTCTGATTTGAATTCTGCTTGCGGCATTCGATTCCTCTCTTCATTTTACGCCGGAGTAGCACGCTTTCCTCTACCCATTACGATCCTGGAAGCGAGATTACTGCAAGATAGGTTTTGGCTATAACAGCGATTTTCGGACGAAGGCAGGCTCTGATTTGAATTCTGCTTGCGACATTCGATTCCTCTCGTCATTTTACGTCGGAATAGCATGTTTTCCACATCCGATTACGATCCTGGCAGCCTGAATACTGGGAGATAGGTTTTGGCTATAACAGCGAGTTTCTGACGAAGGAAGGCTCTGATTTGAATTCTGCTTGCGACATTCGATCCCTCGCGTCATTTTACGTCGGAATAGCATGTTTTCCACTCCCGATTGCGATCCTGGCAGCCTGAATACTGGGAGATAGGTTTTGGCTATAACAGCGATTTTCTGACGAAGGGAGGCTCTGATTTGAATTCTGCTTGCGACATTCGATTCCTCTCGTCATTTTAAGTCGGAATAGCGCGTCTTCCACTACCCATTACTATCCTGGGAGCCAGATTACTGCAAGATAGGTTTTGGCTATAACAGCGATTTTCAGACGAAGGCAGGCTCTGATTTGAATTCTGCTTGCGACATTCGATTCCTCTCGTCATTTTATGTCGGAGTAGCACGTTTTCCTCTACCCATTACGATCCTGGAAGTCAGATTACTGCAAGATAGGTTTTGGCTCTAATAGCGATTTGCTGACGAAGGAAGTCTCTGATTTGAATTCTGCTTGCGGCATTCAATCCCTCTCGTCATTTTACGTCGGAATAGCATGTTTTCCACTCCCGATTGCGATCCTGGCAGCCTGAATACTGGGAGATAGGTTTTGGCTCTAACAGCGATTTTCAGACGAAGGAAGGCTCTGATTTGAATTCTGCTTGCGACATTCGATTCCTCTCGTTATTTTACGTCGGAATAGCATGTTTTCCACACCCGATTACGGTCCTCGAAGCCTGAATACGGGGACATAGGTTTTGGCTATAACAGCGAGTTTCTGACGAAGGAATGCTCTGATTTGAATACTGCTTGCGACATTCGGTTCCTCTCGTCATTTTACATCGGAATAGCGCGTTTTGCACTATCCATTACTATCCTGGGAGCCAGATTACTGCAAGATAGGTTTTGGCTCTAATAGCGATTTTCTGACGAAGGAAGGCTCTGATTTGAATTCTGCTTGCGACATTCGTTCCCTCGCGTCATTTTACGTCGGAATAGCATGTTTTCCACTCTCGATTGCGATCCTGGCAGCCTGAATACTGGGAGATACGTTTTGGATACAGGAGCGATTTTCTGACGAAGGAAGGCTCTGATTTGAATTCTGCTTGCGGTATTCAATCCCTCTCGTCATTTTACGTCGGAATAGCATGTTTTCCACTCCCGATTGCGATCCTGGCAGCCTGAATACTGGGAGATAGGTTTTGGCTCTAACAGCGATTTTCAGACGAAGGAATGCTCTGATTTGAATTCTGCTTGCGACATTCGATTCCTCTCGTTATTTTACGTCGGAATAGCATGTTTTCCACACCCGATTACGGTCCTCGAAGCCTGAATACTGGGACATAGGTTTTGGCTATAACAGCGAGTTTCTGACGAAGGAATGCTCTGATTTGAATACTGCTTGCGACATTCGATTCCTCTCTTCATTTTACGCCGGAGTAGCACGCTTTCCTCTACCCATTACGATCCTGGAAGCGAGATTACTGCAAGATAGGTTTTGGCTATAACAGCGATTTTCAGACGAAGGAATGCTCTGATTTGAATTCTGCTTGCGACATTCGATTCCTCTCGTTATTTTACGTCGGAATAGCATGTTTTCCACACCCGATTACGGTCCTCGAAGCCTGAATACGGGGACATAGGTTTTGGCTATAACAGCGAGTTTCTGACGAAGGAATGCTCTGATTTGAATACTGCTTGCGACATTCGATTCCTCTCGTCATTTTACGTCGGAATAGCGCGTTTTCCACTACCCACTACGATCCTGGGAGCCAGATTACTGCAAGATAGATTTTGGCTCTAATAGCGATTTTCTGAAGAAGGAAGGCTCTGATTTGAATTCTGCTTGCGGCATTCGATCCCTCGCGTCATTTTACGTCGGAATAGCATGTTTTCCTCTCCCGATTACGATCCTGGCAGCCTGAATACTGGGAGATACGTTTTGGATACAGGAGCGATTTTCTGACGAAGGAAGGCTCTGATTTGAATTCTGCTTGCGGCATTCGATTCCTCTCTTCATTTTACGCCGGAGTAGCACGCTTTCCTCTACCCATTACGATCCTGGAAGCGAGATTACTGCAAGATAGGTTTTGGCTATAACAGCGATTTTCGGACGAAGGCAGGCTCTGATTGGAATTCTGCTTGCGACATTCGATTCCTCTCGTCATTTTAAGTCGGAATAGCATGTTTTCCACATCCGATTTCGATCCTGGCAGCCTGAATACTGGGAGATAGGTTTTGGCTATAACAGCGAGTTTCTGACGAAGGAAGGCTCTGATTTGAATTCTGCTTGCGACATTCGATCCCTCTCGTCATTTTACGTCGGAATAGCATGTTTTCCACTCCCGATTGCGATCCTGGCAGCCTGAATACTGGGAGATAGGTTTTGGCTATAACAGCGATTTTCTGACGAAGGGAGGCTCTGATTTGAATTCTGCTTGCGACATTCGATTCCTCTCGTCATTTTAAGTCGGAATAGCGCGTCTTCCACTACCCATTACTATCCTGGGAGCCAGATTACTGCAAGATAGGTTTTGGCTATAACAGCGATTTTCGGACGAAGGCAGGCTCTGATTTGAATTCTGCTTGCGACATTCGATTCCTCTCGTCATTTTACGTCGGAATAGCATGTTTTCCATACCCGATTACGGTCCTGGAAGCCAGAATACCGGAAGATAGCTTTTGGCTATAACAGCGGTTTTCTGACGAAGGAAGGATCTGATTTGAATTCTGCTTGCGACATTCAATCCCTCTCGTCATTTTACGTCGGAATAGCATGTTTTCCATACCCGATTACGGTCCTGGAAGCCAGAATACTGGAAGATAGCTTTTGGCTATAACAGCGGTTTTCTGACGAAGGAAGGATCTGATTTGAATTCTGCTTGCGACATTGAATCCCTCTCGTCATTTTACGTCGGAGTAGAATGTTTTCCACACCCGATTACGGTCCTGGAAGCCAGAATACTGGAAGATAGCTTTTGACTATAACAGCGGTTTTCTGACGAAGGCAGTCTCTGATTTAAATTCTGCTTGCAACATTCAATCCCTCTCGTCATTTTACGTCGGAATAGCATGTTTTCCACACCCGATTGCGGTCCTCGAACCCAGAATACTGGGAGACAGGTTTTGGCTATAACAGTGGTTTTCTGACGAAGGAAGGATCTGATTTAAATTCTGCTTGCGACATTCAATCCCTCTCGTCATTTTACGTCGGAATAGCATGTTTTCCATACCCGATTACGGTCCTGGAAGCCAGAATACTGGGAGATAGGTTTTGGATACAGGAGCAATTTTCTGACGAAGGAAGGCTCTGATTTGAATTCTGCTTGCGGCATTCGATCCCTCTCGCCATTTTACGTCGGAATAGCATGTTCTCCATACCCGATTACGGTCCTGGAAGCCAGAATACTGCAAGATAGCTTTTGGCAATAACAGCGACTTTATGACGAAGTGAGGCTCTGATTTGAATTCTGCTTGCGACATTCTATCCCTCTCGTCATTTTACATCGGAGGAGAATGATTTCCACACCCGATTACGGTCCTGGAAGCCAGAATACTGGAAGATCGCTTTTGGCTATAACAGCGGTTTTCTGACGAAGGAAGGATCTGATTTGAATTCTGCTTGCGACATTCGATTCCTCTCGCCATTTTACGTCGGAATAGCATGTTTTCCACACCCGATTACGGTCCTCGAAGCCAGAATACTGGGAGATAGGTCTTGGATACAGCAGCGATTTCTGACGAAGGCAGTCTCTGATTTAAATTCTGCTTGCGACATTCGATCCCTCTCGTCATTTTACGTCGGAATAGCATGTTTTCCACACCCGATTACGGTCCTCGAAGCCAGAATACTGGGAGATAGGTTTTGGCTATAACAGCGGTTTTCTGACGAAGGAAGGCTCTGATTTGAATTCTGCTTGCGGCATTCGATCCCTCTCGTCATTTTACATCCGAGTAGAATGTTTTCCACACCCGATTACGGTCCTGGAAGCCAGAATACTGGGAGATAGGTTTTGGCTATAACAGCGGTTTTCTGACGAAGGAAGGATCTGATTTGAATTCTGCTTGCGACATTCAATCCGTCTCGTCATTTTACGTCGGAATAGCATGTTTTCCATACCCGATTACGGTCCTGGAAGCCAGAATACTGGGAGATAGGTTTTGGATACAGGAGCGATTTTCTGACGAAGGAAGGCTCTGATTTGAATTCTGCTTGCGGCATTCGATCCCTCTCGCCATTTTACGTCGGAATAGCGTGTTCTCCATACCCGATTACGGTCCTGGAAGCCAGAATACTGCAAGATAGCTTTTGGCTATAACAGCGATTTTCTGACGAAGGAAGGATCTGATTTGAATTCTGCTTGCGACATTCAATCCCTCTCGTCATTTTACGTCGGAATAGCATGTTTTCCATACCCGATTACGGTCCTGGAAGCCAGAATACTGGGAGATAGGTTTTGGCAATAACAGCGACTTTATGACGAAGTGAGGCTCTGATTTCAATTCTGCTTGCGGCATTCGATCCCTCTCGTCATTTTACATCGGAGGAGAATGTTTTCCACACGCGATTACGGTCCTGGAAGCCAGAATACTGGAAGATAGCTTTTGGCTATAACAGCGGTTTTCTGACGAAGGAAGGATCTGATTTGAATTCTGCTTGCGACATTCAATCCCTCTCGTCATTTTACGTCGGAATAGCATGTTTTCCACACCCGATTACGGTCCTCGAACCCAGAATACTGGGAGACAGTTTTGGCTATAACAGTGGTTTTCTGACGAAGGAAGGATCTGATTTGAATTCTGCTTGCGACATTCAATCCCTCTCGTCATTTTACGTCGGAATAGCATGTTTTCCATACCCGATTACGGTCCTGGAAGCCAGAATACTGGGAGATAGGTTTTGGCAATAAGAGCGACTTTATGACGAAGTGAGGCTCTGATTTGAATTCTGCTTGCGGCATTCGATCCCTCTCGTCATTTTACATCGGAGTAGAATGTTTTCCACACCCGATTACGGTCCTGGAAGCCAGAATACTGGGAGATAGGTTTTGGCTATAACAGCGGTTTTCTGACGAAGGCAGTCTCTGATTTAAATTCTGCTTGCGACATTCAATCCCTCTCGTCATTTTACGTCGGAATAGCATGTTTTCCATACCCGATTACGGTCCTGGAAGCCAGAATACTGGGAGATAGGTTTTGGATACAGGAGCAATTTTCTGACGAAGGAAGGCTCTGATTTGAATTCTGCTTGCGGCATTCGATCCCTCTCGCCATTTTACGTCGGAATAGCATGTTCTCCATACCCGATTACGGTCCTGGAAGCCAGAATACTGCAAGATAGCTTTTGGCAATAACAGCGACTTTATGACGAAGTGAGGCTCTGATTTGAATTCTGCTTGCGACATTCTATCCCTCTCGTCATTTTACATCGGAGGAGAATGATTTCCACACCCGATTACGGTCCTGGAAGCCAGAATACTGGAAGATCGCTTTTGGCTATAACAGCGGTTTTCTGACGAAGGAAGGATCTGATTTGAATTCTGCTTGCGAGATTCGATTCCTCTCGCCATTTTACGTCGGAATAGCATGTTTTCCACACCCGATTACGGTCCTCGAAGCCAGAATACTGGGAGATAGGTCTTGGATACAGCAGCGATTTCTGACGAAGGCAGTCTCTGATTTAAATTCTGCTTGCGACATTCGATCCCTCTCGTCATTTTACGTCGGAATAGCATGTTTTCCGCACCCGATTACGGTCCTGGAAACCAGAATACTGGGAGATAGGTTTTGGCTATAACAGCGGTTTTCTGACGAAGGAAGGCTCTGATTTGAATTCTGCTTGCGGCATTCGATCCCTCTCGTCATTTTACGTCGGAATAGCATGTTTTCCATACCCGATTACGGTCCTGGAAGCCAGAATACTGGGAGATAGGTTTTGGATACAGGAGCGATTTTCTGACGAAGGAAGGCTCTGATTTGAATTCTGCTTGCGGCATTCGATCCCTCTCGCCATTTTACGTCGGAATAGCGTGTTCTCCATACCCGATTACGGTCCTGGAAGCCAGAATACTGCAAGATAGCTTTTGGCTATAACAGCGATTTTCTGACGAAGGAAGGATCTGATTTGAATTCTGCTTGCGACATTCAATCCCTCTCGTCATTTTACGTCGGAATAGCATGTTTTCCACACCCGATTACGGTCCTGGAAGCCAGAATACTGGGAGATAGGTTTTGGCAATAACAGCGACTTTATGACGAAGTGAGGCTCTGATTTCAATTCTGCTTGCAGCATTCGATCCCTCTCGTCATTTTACATCGGAGGAGAATGTTTTCCACACGCGATTACGGTCCTGGAAGCCAGAATACTGGAAGATCGCTTTTGGCTATAACAGCGGTTTTCTGACGAAGGAAGGATCTGATTTGAATTCTGCTTGCGACATTCGATTCCTCTCGCCATTTTACGTCGGAATAGCATGTTTTCCACACCCGATTACGGTCCTCGAAGCCAGAATACTGGGAGATAGGTCTTGGATACAGCAGCGATTTCTGACGAAGGCAGTCTCTGATTTAAATTCTGCTTGCGACATTCGATCCCTCTCGTCATTTTACGTCGGAATAGCATGTTTTCCGCACCCGATTACGGTCCTGGAAACCAGAATACTGGGAGATAGGTTTTGGCTATAACAGCGGTTTTCTGACGAAGGAAGGCTCTGATTTGAATTCTGCTTGCGGCATTCGATCCCTCTCGTCATTTTACATCCGAGTAGAATGTTTTCCACACCCGATTACGGTCCTGGAAGCCAGAATACTGGGAGATAGGTTTTGGCTATAACAGCGGTTTTCTGACGAAGGAAGGATCTGATTTGAATTCTGCTTGCGACATTCAATCCGTCTCGTCATTTTACGTCGGAATAGCATGTTTTCCATACCCGATTACGGTCCTGGAAGCCAGAATACTGGGAGATAGGTTTTGGATACAGGAGCGATTTTCTGACGAAGGAAGGCTCTGATTTGAATTCTGCTTGCGGCATTCGATCCCTCTCGCCATTTTACGTCGGAATAGCGTGTTCTCCATACCCGATTACGGTCCTGGAAGCCAGAATACTGCAAGATAGCTTTTGGCTATAACAGCGATTTTCTGACGAAGGAAGGATCTGATTTGAATTCTGCTTGCGACATTCAATCCCTCTCGTCATTTTACGTCGGAATAGCATGTTTTCCACACCCGATTACGGTCCTGGAAGCCAGAATACTGGGAGATAGGTTTTGGCAATAACAGCGTCTTTATGACGAAGTGAGGCTCTGATTTCAATTCTGCTTGCGGCATTCGATCCCTCTCGTCATTTTACATCGGAGGAGAATGTTTTCCACACGCGATTACGGTCCTGGAAGCCAGAATACTGGAAGATAGCTTTTGGCTATAACAGCGGTTTTCTGACGAAGGAAGGATCTGATTTGAATTCTGCTTGCGACATTCAATCCCTCTCGTCATTTTACGTCGGAATAGCATGTTTTCCACACCCGATTACGGTCCTCGAACCCAGAATACTGGGAGACAGTTTTGGCTATAACAGTGGTTTTCTGACGAAGGAAGGATCTGATTTGAATTCTGCTTGCGACATTCGATTCCTCTCGCCATTTTACGTCGGAATAGCATGTTTTCCACACCCGATTACGGTCCTCGAAGCCAGAATACTGGGAGATAGGTCTTGGATACAGCAGCGATTTCTGACGAAGGCAGTCTCTGATTTAAATTCTGCTTGCGACATTCAATCCCTCTCGTCATTTTACGTCGGAATAGCATGTTTTCCACACCCGATTACGATCCTGGCAGCCTCAATACCGGAAGATAGGTTTTGGATACAGGAGCGATTTTCTGACGAAGGAAGGCTCTTATTTGAATTCTGCTCGCGGCATTCGATCCCTCTCGTCATTTTACGTCGGAATAGCATGTTTTCCACACCCGATTACGATCCTGGCAGCCTCAATACCGGAAGATAGGTTTTGGCTATAACAGCGGTTTTCTGACGAAGGAAGGATCTGATTTGAATTCTGCTTGCGACATTCAATCCCTCTCGTCATTTTACGTCGGAGTAGCATGTTTTCCACACCCGATTACGGTCCTGGAAGCCAGAATACTGGAAGATAGCTTTTGACTATAACAGCGGTTTTCTGACGAAGGCAGTCTCTGATTTAAATTCTGCTTGCAACATTCAATCCCTCTCGTCATTTTACGTCGGAATAGCATGTTTTCCACACCCGATTACGGTCCTCGAACCCAGAATACTGGGAGACAGGTTTTGGCTATAACAGTGGTTTTCTGACGAAGGAAGGATCTGATTTGAATTCTGCTTGCGACATTCAATCCCTCTCGTCATTTTACGTCGGAATAGCATGTTTTCCATACCCGATTACGGTCCTGGAAGCCAGAATACTGGGAGATAGGTTTTGGCTATAACAGCGGTTTTCTGACGAAGGCAGTCTCTGATTTAAATTCTGCTTGCGACATTCAATCCCTCTCGTCATTTTACGTCGGAATAGCATGTTTTCCATACCCGATTACGGTCCTGGAAGCCAGAATACTGGGAGATAGGTTTTGGATACAGGAGCAATTTTCTGACGAAGGAAGGCTCTGATTTGAATTCTGCTTGCGGCATTCGATCCCTCTCGCCATTTTACGTCGGTATAGCATGTTCTCCATACCCGATTACGGTCCTGGAAGCCAGAATACTGCAAGATAGCTTTTGGCAATAACAGCGACTTTATGACGAAGTGAGGCTCTGATTTGAATTCTGCTTGCGACATTCTATCCCTCTCGTCATTTTACATCGGAGGAGAATGATTTCCACACCCGATTACGGTCCTCGAAGCCTGAATACTGGGAGATAGGTTTTGGATACAGGAGCGATTTTCAGACGAAGGAATGCTCTGATTTGAATTCTGCTTGCGACATTCGATTCCTCTCGTTATTTTACGTCGGAATAGCATGTTTTCCACACCCGATTACGATCCTGGCAGCCTGAATACTGGGAGATAGGTTTTGGCTATAACAGCGAGTTTCTGACGAAGGAATGCTCTGATTTGAATACTGCTTGCGACATTCGATTCCTCTCGTCATTTTACATCGGAATAGGGCGTTTTGCACTATCCATTACTATCCTGAGAGCCAGATTACTGCAAGATAGGTTTTGCCTCTAATAGCGATTTTCTGACGAAGGAAGGCTCTGATTTGAATTCTGCGTGCGACATTCGATCCCTCGCGTCATTTTACGTCGGAATAGCATGTTTTCCACTCCCGATTGCGATCCTGGCAGCCTGAATACTGGGAGATACGTTTTGGATACAGGAGCGATTTTCTGACGAAGGAAGGCTCTGATTTGAATTCTGCTTGCGGCATTCGATTCCTCTCTTCATTTTACGCCGGAGTAGCACGCTTTCCTCTACCCATTACGATCCTGGAAGCGAGATTACTGCAAGATTGGTTTTGGCTATAACAGCGATTTTCGGACGAAGGCAGGCTCTGATTTGAATTCTGCTTGCGACATTCGATCCCTCGCGTCATTTTACGTCGGAATAGCATGTTTTCCACTCCCGATTGCGATCCTGGCAGCCTGAATACTGGGAGATAGGTTTTGGCTATAACAGCGAGTTTCTGACGAAGGAAGGCTCTGATTTGAATTCTGCTTGCGACATTCGATTCCGCTCGTCATTTTAAGTCCGAATAGCATGTTTTCCACATCCGATTACGATCCTGGCAGCCTGAATACTGGGAGATAGGTTTTGGCTATAACAGCGAGTTTCTGACGAAGGAAGGCTCTGATTTGAATTCTGCTTGCGACATTCGATCCCTCGCGTCATTTTACGTCGGAATAGCATGTTTTCCACATCCGATTACGATCCTGGCAGCCTGAATACTGGGAGATAGGTTTTGGCTATAACAGCGAGTTTCTGACGAAGGAAGGCTCTGATTTGAATTCTGCTTGCGACATTCGATTCCTCTCGTCATTTTAAGTCGGAATAGCATGTTTTCCACATCCGATTACGATCCTGGCAGCCTGAATACAGGGAGATAGGTTTTGGCTATAACAGCGATTTTCTGACGAAGGAAGGCTCTGATTTGAATTCTGCTTGCGACATTCGATCCCTCGCGTCATTTTACGTCGGAATAGCATGTTTTCCACTCCCGATTGCGATCCTGGCAGCCTGAATACTGGGAGATAGGTTTTGGCTATAACAGCGATTTTCTGACGAAGGGAGGCTCTGATTTGAATTCTGCTTGCGACATTCGATTCCTCTCGTCATTTTAAGTCGGAATAGCGCGTCTTCCACTACCCATTACTATCCTGGGAGCCAGATTACTGCAAGATAGGTTTTGGCTATAACAGCGAGTTTCTGACGAAGGCCGGTTCTGATTTGAATTCTGCTTGCGACATTCGATTCCTCTCGTCATATTACGTCGGAATAGCATGTTTTCCACACCCGATTACGATCCTGGCAGCCTGAATACTGGGAGATAGGTTTTGGCTATAACAGCGAGTTTCTGACGAAGGAAGGCTCTGATTTGAATTCTGCTTGCGACATTCGATTCCTCTCGTCATTTTAAGTCGGAATAGCATGTTTTCCACATCCGATTACGATCCTGGCAGCCTGAATACTGGGAGATAGGTTTTGGCTATAACAGCGAGTTTCTGACGAAGGAAGGCTCTGATTTGAATTCTGCTTGCGACATTCGATCCCTCGCGTCATTTTACGTCGGAATAGCATGTTTTCCACTCCCGATTGCGATCCTGGCAGCCTGAATACTGGGAGATGAGTTTTCGCTATAACAGCGATTTTCTGACGAAGGGAGGCTCTGATTTGAATTCTGCATGCGACATTCGATTCCTCTCGTCATTTTAAGTCGGAATAGCGCGTCTTCCACTACCCATTACTATCATGGGAGCCAGATTACTGCAATATAGGTTTTGGCTATAACAGCGATTTTCGGACGAAGGCAGGCTCTGATTTGAATTCTGCTTGCGACATTCGATTCCTCTCGTCATTTTACGTCGGAGTAGCACGTTTTCCTCTACCCATTACGATCCTGGAAGCCAGATTACTGCAAGATAGGTTTTGGCTCTAATAGCGATTTTCTGACGAAGGAAGGCTCTGATTTGAATTCTGCTTGCGGCATTCGATCCCTCTCGTCATTTTACGTCGGAATAGCATGTTTTCCACTCCCGATTGCGATCCTGGCAGCCTGAATACTGGGAGATAGGTTTTGGCTCTAACAGCGATTTTCAGACGAAGGAATGCTCTGATTTGAATTCTGCTTGCGACATTCGATTCCTCTCGTTATTTTACGTCGGAATAGCATGTTTTCCACACCCGATTACGGTCCTCGAAGCCTGAATACTGGGACATAGGTTTTGGCTATAACAGCGATTTTCGGACGAAGGCAGGCTCTGATTTGAATTCTGCTTGCGACATTCGATTCCTCTCGTCATTTTAAGTCGGAATAGCATGTTTTCCACATCCGATTACGATCCTGGCAGCCTGAATACTGGGAGATAGGTTTTGGCTATAACAGCGAGTTTCTGACGAAGGAAGGCTCTGATTTGAATTCTGCTTGCGACATTCGATCCCTCGCGTCATTTTACGTCGGAATAGCATGTTTTCCACTCCCGATTGCGATCCTGGCAGCCTGAATACTGGGAGATAGGTTTTGGCTATAACAGCGATTTTCTGACGAAGGGAGGCTCTGATTTGAATTCTGCTTGCGACATTCGATTCCTCTCGTCATTTTAAGTCGGAATAGCGCGTCTTCCACTACCCATTACTATCCTGGGAGACAGATTACTGCAAGATAGGTTTTGGCTCTAATAGCGATTTGCTGACGAAGGAAGTCTCTGATTTGAATTCTGCTTGCGGCATTCGATTCCTCTCGTTATTTTACGTCGGAATAGCATGTTTTCCACACTCGATTACGGTCCTCGAAGCCTGAATACTGGGACATAGGTTTTGGCTATAACAGCGATTTTCGGACGAAGGAATGCTCTGATTTAAATTCTGCTTGCGACATTCGATTCCTCTCGTTATTTTACGTCGGAATAGCATGTTTTCCACACTCGATTACGGTCCTCGAAGCCTGAATACTGGGACATAGGTTTTGGCTATAACAGCGATTTTCGGACGAAGGAAGTCTCTGATTTGAATTCTGCTTGCGACATTCGATTCCTCTCTTCATTTTACGTCGGAGTAGCACGTTTTCCTCTACCCATTACGATCCTGGAAGCCAGATTACTGCAAGATAGGTTTTGGCTATAACAGCGATTTTCGGACGTAGGAAGTCTCTGATTTGAATTCTGCTTGCGACATTCGATCCCTCTCGTCATTTTACGTCGGAATAGCATGTTTTCCGCACCCGATTACGGTCCTCGAAGCCAGAATACTGGGAGATAGGTTTTGGATTTAATACCGATTTTCTGACGAAGGAAGGCTCTGATTTGAATTCTGCTTGCGGCATTCGATCCCTCTCGCCATTTTACGTCGGAATAGCGCGTTTTCCACTACCCATTACGATCCTGGAAGCCAGATTACTGCAAGATAGGTTTTGGCTCTAATAGCGATTTTCTGACGAAGGAAGGCTCTGATTTGAATTCTGCTTGCGGCATTCGATCCCTCTCGTCATTTTACGTCGGAATAGCATGTTTTCCACTCCCGATTCCGATCCTGGCAGTCTGAATACTGGGAGATAGGTTTTGGCTATAACAGCGAGTTTCTGACGAAGGAAGGCTCTGATTTGAATTCTGCTTGCGACATTCGATTCCGCTCGTCATTTTAAGTCCGAATAGCATGTTTTCCACATCCGATTACGATCCTGGCAGCCTGAATACTGGGAGATAGGTTTTGGCTATAACAGCGAGTTTCTGACGAAGGAAGGCTCTGATTTGAATTCTGCTTGCGACATTCGATCCCTCGCGTCATTTTACGTCGGAATAGCATGTTTTCCACTCCCGATTGCGATCCTGGCAGCCTGAATACTGGGAGATAGGTTTTGGCTATAACAGCGATTTTCTGACGAAGGGAGGCTCTGATTTGAATTCTGCTTGCGACATTCGATTCCTCTCGTCATTTTAAGTCGGAATAGCGCGTCTTCCACTACCCATTACTATCCTGGGAGCCAGATTACTGCAAGATAGGTTTTGGCTATAACAGCGATTTTCGGACGAAGGAAGGCTCTGATTTGAATTCTGCTTGCGACATTCGATTCCTCTCGTCATTTTACGTCGGAATAGCATGTTTCCACACCCGATTACGGTCCTCGAAGCCTGAATACTGGGACATAGGTTTTGGCTATAACAGCGAGTTTCTGACGAAGGAATGCTCTGATTTGAATACTGCTTGCGACATTCGATTCCTCTCGTCATTTTACATCGGAATAGCGCGTTTTGCACTATCCATTACTATCCTGGGAGCCAGATTACTGCAAGATAGGTTTTGGCTCTAATAGCGATTTTCTGACGAAGGAATGCTCTGATTTGAATTCTGCTTGCGACATTCGATTCCTCTCGTCATTTTAAGTCGGAATAGCATGTTTTCCACATCCGATTACGATCCTGGCAGCCTGAATACTGGGAGATAGGTTTTGGCTATAACAGCGAGTTTCTGACGAAGGAAGGCTCTGATTTGAATTCTGCTTGCGACATTCGATCCCTCGCGTCATTTTACGTCGGAATAGCATGTTTTCCACTCCCGATTGCGATCCTGGCAGCCTGAATACTGGGAGATAGGTTTTGGCTATAACAGCGATTTTCTGACGAAGGGAGGCTCTGATTTGAATTCTGCTTGCGACATTCGATTCCTCTCGTCATTTTAAGTCGGAATAGCGCGTCTTCCACTACCCATTACTATCCTGGGAGACAGATTACTGCAAGATAGGTTTTGGCTATAACAGCGATTTTCGGACGAAGGCAGGCTCTGATTTGAATTCTGCTTGCGACATTCGATTCCTCTCGTCATTTTACGTCGGAGTAGCACGTTTTCCTCTACCCATTACGATCCTGGAAGCCAGATTACTGCAAGATAGGTTTTGGCTCTAATAGCGATTTTCTGACGAAGGAAGTCTCTGATTTGAATTCTGCTTGCGGCATTCGATTCCTCTCGTTATTTTACGTCGGAATAGCATGTTTTCCACACTCGATTACGGTCCTCGAAGCCTGAATACTGGGACATAGGTTTTGGCTATAACAGCGATTTTCGGACGAAGGAATGCTCTGATTTGAATTCTGCTTGCGACATTCGATTCCTCTCGTTATTTTACGTCGGAATAGCATGTTTTCCACACCCGATTACGGTCCTCGAAGCCTGAATACTGGGACATAGGTTTTGGCTATAACAGCGATTTTCGGACGAAGGAAGTCTCTGATTTGAATTCTGCTTGCGACATTCGATTCCTCTCTTCATTTTACGTCGGAGTAGCACGTTTTCCTCTACCCATTACGATCCTGGAAGCCAGATTACTGCAAGATAGGTTTTGGCTATAACAGCGATTTTCAAACGAAGGAAGTCTCTGATTTGAATTCTGCTTGCGACATTCGATCCCTCTCGTCATTTTACGTCGGAATAGCATGTTTTCCGCACCCGATTACGGTCCTGGAAACCAGAATACTGGGAGATAGGTTTTGGATTTAATACCGATTTTCTGACGAAGGAAGGCTCTGATTTGAATTCTGCTTGCGGCATTCGATCCCTCTCGCCATTTTACGTCGGAATAGCGCGTTTTCCACTACCCATTACGATCCTGGAAGCCAGATTACTGCAAGATAGGTTTTGGCTCTAATAGCGATTTTCTGACGAAGGAAGGCTCTGATTTGAATTCTGCTTGCGGCATTCGATCCCTCTCGTCATTTTACGTCGGAATAGCATGTTTTCCACTCCCGATTCCGATCCTGGCAGTCTGAATACTGGGAGATAGGTTTTGGCTATAACAGCGAGTTTCTGACGAAGGAAGGCTCTGATTTGAATTCTGCTTGCGACATTCGATTCCGCTCGTCATTTTAAGTCCGAATAGCATGTTTTCCACATCCGATTACGATCCTGGCAGCCTGAATACTGGGAGATAGGTTTTGGCTATAACAGCGAGTTTCTGACGAAGGAAGGCTCTGATTTGAATTCTGCTTGCGACATTCGATCCCTCGCGTCATTTTACGTCGGAATAGCATGTTTTCCACTCCCGATTGCGATCCTGGCAGCCTGAATACTGGGAGATAGGTTTTGGCTATAACAGCGATTTTCTGACGAAGGGAGGCTCTGATTTGAATTCTGCTTGCGACATTCGATTCCTCTCGTCATTTTAAGTCGGAATAGCGCGTCTTCCACTACCCATTACTATCCTGGGAGCCAGATTACTGCAAGATAGGTTTTGGCTATAACAGCGATTTTCGGACGAAGGCAGGTTCTGATTTGAATTCTGCTTGCGACATTCGATTCCTCTCGTCATTTTACGTCGGAATAGCATGTTTCCACACCCGATTACGGTCCTCGAAGCCTGAATACTGGGACATAGGTTTTGGCTATAACAGCGAGTTTCTGACGAAGGAATGCTCTGATTTGAATACTGCTTGCGACATTCGATTCCTCTCGTCATTTTACATCGGAATAGCGCGTTTTGCACTATCCATTACTATCCTGGGAGCCAGATTACTGCAAGATAGGTTTTGGCTCTAATAGCGATTTTCTGACGAAGGAAGGATCTGATTTGAATTCTGCTTGCGACATTCGATTCCTCTCGTCATTTTACGTCGGAGTAGCACGTTTTCCTCTACCCATTACGATCCTGGAAGCCAGATTACTGCAAGATAGGTTTTGGCTCTAATAGCGATTTGCTGACGAAGGAAGTCTCTGATTTGAATTCTGCTTGCGGCATTCGATTCCTCTCGTTATTTTACGTCGGAATAGCATGTTTTCCACACTCGATTACGGTCCTCGAAGCCTGAATACTGGGACATAGGTTTTGGCTATAACAGCGATTTTCGGACGAAGGAATGCTCTGATTTAAATTCTGCTTGCGACATTCGATTCCTCTCGTTATTTTACGTCGGAATAGCATGTTTTCCACACTCGATTACGGTCCTCGAAGCCTGAATACTGGGACATAGGTTTTGGCTATAACAGCGATTTTCGGACGAAGGAAGTCTCTGATTTGAATTCTGCTTGCGACATTCGATTCCTCTCTTCATTTTACGTCGGAGTAGCACGTTTTCCTCTACCCATTACGATCCTGGAAGCCAGATTACTGCAAGATAGGTTTTGGTTATAACAGCGATTTTCGGACGTAGGAAGTCTCTGATTTGAATTCTGCTTGCGACATTCGATCCCTCTCGTCATTTTACGTCGGAATAGCATGTTTTCCGCACCCGATTACGGTCCTGGAAACCAGAATACTGGGAGATAGGTTTTGGATTTAATACCGATTTTCTGACGAAGGAAGGCTCTGATTTGAATTCTGCTTGCGGCATTCGATCCCTCTCGCCATTTTACGTCGGAATAGCGCGTTTTCCACTACCCATTACGATCCTGGAAGCCAGATTACTGCAAGATAGGTTTTGGCTCTAATAGCGATTTTCTGACGAAGGAAGGCTCTGATTTGAATTCTGCTTGCGGCATTCGATCCCTCTCGTCATTTTACGTCGGAATAGCATGTTTTCCACTCCCGATTCCGATCCTGGCAGTCTGAATACTGGGAGATAGGTTTTGGCTATAACAGCGAGTTTCTGACGAAGGAAGGCTCTGATTTGAATTCTGCTTGCGACATTCGATTCCGCTCGTCATTTTAAGTCCGAATAGCATGTTTTCCACATCCGATTACGATCCTGGCAGCCTGAATGCTGGGAGATAGGTTTTGGCTATAACAGCGAGTTTCTGACGAAGGAAGGCTCTGATTTGAATTCTGCTTGCGACATTCGATCCCTCGCGTCATTTTACGTCGGAATAGCATGTTTTCCACTCCCGATTGCGATCCTGGCAGCCTGAATACTGGGAGATAGGTTTTGGCTATAACAGCGATTTTCTGACGAAGGGAGGCTCTGATTTGAATTCTGCTTGCGACATTCGGTTCCTCTCGTCATTTTAAGTCGGAATAGCGCGTCTTCCACTACCCATTACTATCCTGGGAGCCAGATTACTGCAAGATAGGTTTTGGCTATAACAGCGATTTTCGGACGAAGGCCGGTTCTGATTTGAATTCTGCTTGCGACATTCGATTCCTCTCGTCATTTTACGTCGGAATAGCATGTTTTCCACATCCGATTACGATCCTGGCAGCCTGAATACTGGGAGATAGGTTTTGGCTATAACAGCGAGTTTCTGACGAAGGAAGGCTCTGATTTGAATTCTGCTTGCGACATTCGATTCCTCTCGTCATTTTAAGTCGGAATAGCATGTTTTCCACATCCGATTACGATCCTGGCAGCCTGAATACTGGGAGATAGGTTTTGGCTATAACAGCGAGTTTCTGACGAAGGAAGGCTCTGATTTGAATTCTGCTTGCGACATTCGATCCCTCGCGTCATTTTACGTCGGAATAGCATGTTTTCCACTCCCGATTGCGATCCTGGCAGCCTGAATACTGGGAGATGAGTTTTCGCTATAACAGCGATTTTCTGACGAAGGGAGGCTCTGATTTGAATTCTGCATGCGACATTCGATTCCTCTCGTCATTTTAAGTCGGAATAGCGCGTCTTCCACTACCCATTACTATCATGGGAGCCAGATTACTGCAATATAGGTTTTGGCTATAACAGCGATTTTCGGACGAAGGCAGGCTCTGATTTGAATTCTGCTTGCGACATTCGATTCCTCTCGTCATTTTACGTCGGAGTAGCACGTTTTCCTCTACCCATTACGATCCTGGAAGCCAGATTACTGCAAGATAGGTTTTGGCTCTAATAGCGATTTTCTGACGAAGGAAGGCTCTGATTTGAATTCTGCTTGCGGCATTCGATCCCTCTCGTCATTTTACGTCGGAATAGCATGTTTTCCACTCCCGATTGCGATCCTGGCAGCCTGAATACTGGGAGATAGGTTTTGGCTCTAACAGCGATTTTCAGACGAAGGAATGCTCTGATTTGAATTCTGCTTGCGACATTCGATTCCTCTCGTTATTTTACGTCGGAATAGCATGTTTTCCACACCCGATTACGGTCCTCGAAGCCTGAATACTGGGACATAGGTTTTGGCTATAACAGCGATTTTCGGACGAAGGCAGGCTCTGATTTGAATTCTGCTTGCGACATTCGATTCCTCTCGTCATTTTAAGTCGGAATAGCATGTTTTCCACATCCGATTACGATCCTGGCAGCCTGAATACTGGGAGATAGGTTTTGGCTATAACAGCGAGTTTCTGACGAAGGAAGGCTCTGATTTGAATTCTGCTTGCGACATTCGATCCCTCGCGTCATTTTACGTCGGAATAGCATGTTTTCCACTCCCGATTGCGATCCTGGCAGCCTGAATACTGGGAGATAGGTTTTGGCTATAACAGCGATTTTCTGACGAAGGGAGGCTCTGATTTGAATTCTGCTTGCGGCATTCGATTCCTCTCGTCATTTTACGTCGGAATAGCGCGTCTTCCACTACCCATTACTATCCTGGGAGACAGATTACTGCAAGATAGGTTTTGGCTATAACAGCGATTTTCGGACGAAGGCAGGCTCTGATTTGAATTCTGCTTGCGACATTCGATTCCTCTCGTCATTTTACGTCGGAGTAGCACGTTTTCCTCTACCCATTACGATCCTGGAAGCCAGATTACTGCAAGATAGGTTTTGGCTCTAATAGCGATTTGCTGACGAAGGAAGTCTCTGATTTGAATTCTGCTTGCGGCATTCGATTCCTCTCGTTATTTTACGTCGGAATAGCATGTTTTCCACACTCGATTACGGTCCTCGAAGCCTGAATACTGGGACATAGGTTTTGGCTATAACAGCGATTTTCGGACGAAGGAATGCTCTGATTTAAATTCTGCTTGCGACATTCGATTCCTCTCGTTATTTTACGTCGGAATAGCATGTTTTCCACACTCGATTACGGTCCTCGAAGCCTGAATACTGGGACATAGGTTTTGGCTATAACAGCGATTTTCGGACGAAGGAAGTCTCTGATTTGAATTCTGCTTGCGACATTCGATTCCTCTCTTCATTTTACGTCGGAGTAGCACGTTTTCCTCTACCCATTACGATCCTGGAAGCCAGATTACTGCAAGATAGGTTTTGGCTATAACAGCGATTTTCGGACGTAGGAAGTCTCTGATTTGAATTCTGCTTGCGACATTCGATCCCTCTCGTCATTTTACGCCGGAATAGCATGTTTTCCGCACCCGATTACGGTCCTGGAAACCAGAATACTGGGAGATAGGTTTTGGATTTAATACCGATTTTCTGACGAAGGAAGGCTCTGATTTGAATTCTGCTTGCGGCATTCGATCCCTCTCGCCATTTTACGTCGGAATAGCGCGTTTTCCACTACCCATTACGATCCTGGAAGCCAGATTACTGCAAGATAGGTTTTGGCTCTAATAGCGATTTTCTGACGAAGGAAGGCTCTGATTTGAATTCTGCTTGCGGCATTCGATCCCTCTCGTCATTTTACGTCGGAATAGCATGTTTTCCACTCCCGATTCCGATCCTGGCAGTCTGAATACTGGGAGATAGGTTTTGGCTATAACAGCGAGTTTCTGACGAAGGAAGGCTCTGATTTGAATTCTGCTTGCGACATTCGATTCCGCTCGTCATTTTAAGTCCGAATAGCATGTTTTCCACATCCGATTACGATCCTGGCAGCCTGAATACTGGGAGATAGGTTTTGGCTATAACAGCGAGTTTCTGACGAAGGAAGGCTCTGATTTGAATTCTGCTTGCGACATTCGATCCCTCGCGTCATTTTACGTCGGAATAGCATGTTTTCCACTCCCGATTGCGATCCTGGCAGCCTGAATACTGGGAGATAGGTTTTGGCTATAACAGCGATTTTCTGACGAAGGGAGGCTCTGATTTGAATTCTGCTTGCGACATTCGATTCCTCTCGTCATTTTAAGTCGGAATAGCGCGTCTTCCACTACCCATTACTATCCTGGGAGCCAGATTACTGCAAGATAGGTTTTGGCTATAACAGCGATTTTCGGACGAAGGCAGGCTCTGATTTGAATTCTGCTTGCGACATTCGATTCCTCTCGTCATTTTACGTCGGAATAGCATGTTTCCACACCCGATTACGGTCCTCGAAGCCTGAATACTGGGACATAGGTTTTGGCTATAACAGCGAGTTTCTGACGAAGGAATGCTCTGATTTGAATACTGCTTGCGACATTCGATTCCTCTCGTCATTTTACATCGGAATAGCGCGTTTTGCACTATCCATTACTATCCTGGGAGCCAGATTACTGCAAGATAGGTTTTGGCTCTAATAGCGATTTTCTGACGAAGGAAGGATCTGATTTGAATTCTGCTTGCGACATTCGATTCCTCTCGTCATTTTAAGTCGGAATAGCATGTTTTCCACATCCGATTACGATCCTGGCAGCCTGAATACTGGGAGATAGGTTTTGGCTATAACAGCGAGTTTCTGACGAAGGAAGGCTCTGATTTGAATTCTGCTTGCGACATTCGATCCCTCGCGTCATTTTACGTCGGAATAGCATGTTTTCCACTCCCGATTGCGATCCTGGCAGCCTGAATACTGGGAGATAGGTTTTGGCTATAACAGCGATTTTCTGACGAAGGGAGGCTCTGATTTGAATTCTGCTTGCGACATTCGATTCCTCTCGTCATTTTAAGTCGGAATAGCGCGTCTTCCACTACCCATTACTATCCTGGGAGACAGATTACTGCAAGATAGGTTTTGGCTATAACAGCGATTTTCGGACGAAGGCAGGCTCTGATTTGAATTCTGCTTGCGACATTCGATTCCTCTCGTCATTTTACGTCGGAGTAGCACGTTTTCCTCTACCCATTACGATCCTGGAAGCCAGATTACTGCAAGATAGGTTTTGGCTCTAATAGCGATTTGCTGACGAAGGAAGTCTCTGATTTGAATTCTGCTTGCGGCATTCGATTCCTCCCGTTATTTTACGTCGGAATAGCATGTTTTCCACACTCGATTACGGTCCTCGAAGCCTGAATACTGGGACATAGGTTTTGGCTATAACAGCGATTTTCGGACGAAGGAATGCTCTGATTTAAATTCTGCTTGCGACATTCGATTCCTCTCGTTATTTTACGTCGGAATAGCATGTTTTCCACACTCGATTACGGTCCTCGAAGCCTGAATACTGGGACATAGGTTTTGGCTATAACAGCGATTTTCGGACGAAGGAAGTCTCTGATTTGAATTCTGCTTGCGACATTCGATTCCTCTCTTCATTTTACGTCGGAGTAGCACGTTTTCCTCTACCCATTACGATCCTGGAAGCCAGATTACTGCAAGATAGGTTTTGGCTATAACAGCGATTTTCGGACGAAGGAAGTCTCTGATTTGAATTCTGCTTGCGACATTCGATCCCTCTCGTCATTTTACGTCGGAATAGCATGTTTTCCGCACCCGATTACGGTCCTGGAAACCAGAATACTGGGAGATAGGTTTTGGATTTAATACCGATTTTCTGACGAAGGAAGGCTCTGATTTGAATTCTGCTTGCGGCATTCGATCCCTCTCGCCATTTTACGTCGGAATAGCGCGTTTTCCACTACCCATTACGATCCTGGAAGCCAGATTACTGCAAGATAGGTTTTGGCTCTAATAGCGATTTTCTGACGAAGGAAGGCTCTGATTTGAATTCTGCTTGCGGCATTCGATCCCTCTCGTCATTTTACGTCGGAATAGCATGTTTTCCACTCCCGATTCCGATCCTGGCAGTCTGAATACTGGGAGATAGGTTTTGGCTATAACAGCGAGTTTCTGACGAAGGAAGGCTCTGATTTGAATTCTGCTTGCGACATTCGATTCCGCTCGTCATTTTAAGTCCGAATAGCATGTTTTCCACATCCGATTACGATCCTGGCAGCCTGAATACTGGGAGATAGGTTTTGGCTATAACAGCGAGTTTCTGACGAAGGAAGGCTCTGATTTGAATTCTGCTTGCGACATTCGATCCCTCGCGTCATTTTACGTCGGAATAGCATGTTTTCCACTCCCGATTGCGATCCTGGCAGCCTGAATACTGGGAGATAGGTTTTGGCTATAACAGCGATTTTCTGACGAAGGGAGGCTCTGATTTGAATTCTGCTTGCGACATTCGATTCCTCTCGTCATTTTAAGTCGGAATAGCGCGTCTTCCACTACCCATTACTATCCTGGGAGCCAGATTACTGCAAGATAGGTTTTGGCTATAACAGCGATTTTCGGACGAAGGCAGGTTCTGATTTGAATTCTGCTTGCGACATTCGATTCCTCTCGTCATTTTACGTCGGAATAGCATGTTTCCACACCCGATTACGGTCCTCGAAGCCTGAATACTGGGACATAGGTTTTGGCTATAACAGCGAGTTTCTGACGAAGGAATGCTCTGATTTGAATACTGCTTGCGACATTCTATTCCTCTCGTCATTTTACATCGGAATAGCGCGTTTTGCACTATCCATTACTATCCTGGGAGCCAGATTACTGCAAGATAGGTTTTGGCTCTAATAGCGATTTTCTGACGAAGGAAGGATCTGATTTGAATTCTGCTTGCGACATTCGATTCCTCTCGTCATTTTAAGTCGGAATAGCATGTTTTCCACATCCGATTACGATCCTGGCAGCCTGAATACTGGGAGATAGGTTTTGGCTATAACAGCGAGTTTCTGACGAAGGAAGGCTCTGATTTGAATTCTGCTTGCGACATTCGATCCCTCGCGTCATTTTACGTCGGAATAGCATGTTTTCCACTCCCGATTGCGATCCTGGCAGCCTGAATACTGGGAGATAGGTTTTGGCTATAACAGCGATTTTCTGACGAAGGAAGGCTCTGATTTGAATTCTGCTTGCGACATTCGATTCCTCTCGTCATTTTACGTCGGAATAGCGCGTCTTCCACTACCCATTACTATCCTGGGAGACAGATTACTGCAAGATAGGTTTTGGCTATAACAGCGATTTTCTGACGAAGGCAGGCTCTGATTTGAATTCTGCTTGCGACATTCGATTCCTCTCGTCATTTTACGTCGGAGTAGCACGTTTTCCTCTACCCATTACGATCCTGGAAGCCAGATTACTGCAAGATAGGTTTTGGCTCTAATAGCGATTTGCTGACGAAGGAAGTCTCTGATTTGAATTCTGCTTGCGGCATTCGATTCCTCCCGTTATTTTACGTCGGAATAGCATGTTTTCCACACTCGATTACGGTCCTCGAAGCCTGAATACTGGGACATAGGTTTTGGCTATAACAGCGATTTTCGGACGAAGGAATGCTCTGATTTAAATTCTGCTTGCGACATTCGATTCCTCTCGTTATTTTACGTCGGAATAGCATGTTTTCCACACTCGATTACGGTCCTCGAAGCCTGAATACTGGGACATAGGTTTTGGCTATAACAGCGATTTTCTGACGAAGGAAGTCTCTGATTTGAATTCTGCTTGCGACATTCGATTCCTCTCTTCATTTTACGTCGGAGTAGCACGTTTTCCTCTACCCATTACGATCCTGGAAGCCAGATTACTGCAAGATAGGTTTTGGCTATAACAGCGATTTTCGGACGAAGGAAGTCTCTGATTTGAATTCTGCTTGCGACATTCGATCCCTCTCGTCATTTTACGTCGGAATAGCATGTTTTCCACACCCGATTACGGTCCTGGAAGCCAGAATACTGGGAGATAGGTTTTGGCTCTAATACCGATTTTCTGACGAAGGAAGGCTCTGATTTGAATTCTGCTTGCGGCATTCGATCCCTCTCGCCATTTTACGTCGGAATAGCGCGTTTTCCACTACCCATTACGATCCTGGAAGCCAGATTACTGCAAGATAGGTTTTGGCTCTAATAGCGATTTTCTGACGAAGGAAGGCTCTGATTTGAATTCTGCTTGCGGCATTCGATCCCTCTCGTCATTTTACGTCGGAATAGCATGTTTTCCACTCCCGATTCCGATCCTGGCAGTCTGAATACTGGGAGATAGGTTTTGGCTATAACAGCGAGTTTCTGACGAAGGAAGGCTCTGATTTGAATTCTGCTTGCGACATTCGATTCCGCTCGTCATTTTAAGTCCGAATAGCATGTTTTCCACATCCGATTACGATCCTGGCAGCCTGAATACTGGGAGATAGGTTTTGGCTATAACAGCGAGTTTCTGACGAAGGAAGGCTCTGATTTGAATTCTGCTTGCGACATTCGATCCCTCGCGTCATTTTACGTCGGAATAGCATGTTTTCCACTCCCGATTGCGATCCTGGCAGCCTGAATACTGGGAGATAGGTTTTGGCTATAACAGCGATTTTCTGACGAAGGGAGGCTCTGATTTGAATTCTGCTTGCGACATTCGATTCCTCTCGTCATTTTAAGTCGGAATAGCGCGTCTTCCACTACCCATTACTATCCTGGGAGCCAGATTACTGCAAGATAGGTTTTGGCTATAACAGCGATTTTCGGACGAAGGCAGGTTCTGATTTGAATTCTGCTTGCGACATTCGATTCCTCTCGTCATTTTACGTCGGAATAGCATGTTTCCACACCCGATTACGGTCCTCGAAGCCTGAATACTGGGACATAGGTTTTGGCTATAACAGCGAGTTTCTGACGAAGGAATGCTCTGATTTGAATACTGCTTGCGACATTCGATTCCTCTCGTCATTTTACATCGGAATAGCGCGTTTTGCACTATCCATTACTATCCTGGGAGCCAGATTACTGCAAGATAGGTTTTGGCTCTAATAGCGATTTTCTGACGAAGGAAGGATCTGATTTGAATTCTGCTTGCGACATTCGATTCCTCTCGCCATTTTACGTCGGAATAGCATGTTTTCCACACCCGATTACGGTCCTCGAAGCCAGAATACTGGGAGATAGGTCTTGGATACAGCAGCGATTTCTGACGAAGGCAGTCTCTGATTTAAATTCTGCTTGCGACATTCGATCCCTCTCGTCATTTTACGTCGGAATAGCATGTTTTCCGCACCCGATTACGGTCCTGGAAACCAGAATACTGGGAGATAGGTTTTGGCTATAACAGCGGTTTTCTGACGAAGGAAGGCTCTGGTTTGAATTCTGCTTGCGGCATTCGATCCCTCTCGTCATTTTACATCCGAGTAGAATGTTTTCCACACCCGATTACGGTCCTGGAAGCCAGAATACTGGGAGATAGGTTTTGGCTATAACAGCGGTTTTCTGACGAAGGAAGGATCTGATTTGAATTCTGCTTGCGACATTCAATCCGTCTCGTCATTTTACGTCGGAATAGCATGTTTTCCATACCCGATTACGGTCCTGGAAGCCAGAATACTGGGAGATAGGTTTTGGATACAGGAGCGATTTTCTGACGAAGGAAGGCTCTGATTTGAATTCTGCTTGCGGCATTCGATCCCTCTCGTCATTTTACGTCGGAATAGCATGTTTTCCACACCCGATTACGGTCCTCGAACCCAGAATACTGGGAGACAGTTTTGGCTATAACAGTGGTTTTCTGACGAAGGAAGGATCTGATTTGAATTCTGCTTGCGACATTCGATTCCTCTCGCCATTTTACGTCGGAATAGCATGTTTTCCACACCCGATTACGGTCCTCGAAGCCAGAATACTGGGAGATAGGTCTTGGATACAGCAGCGATTTCTGACGAAGGCAGTCTCTGATTTAAATTCTGCTTGCGACATTCAATCCCTCTCGTCATTTTACGTCGGAATAGCATGTTTTCCACACCCGATTACGATCCTGGCAGCCTCAATACCGGAAGATAGGTTTTGGATACAGGAGCGATTTTCTGACGAAGGAAGGCTCTTATTTGAATTCTGCTCGCGGCATTCGATCCCTCTCGTCATTTTACGTCGGAATAGCATGTTTTCCACACCCGATTACGATCCTGGCAGCCTCAATACCGGAAGATAGGTTTTGGATACAGGAGCGATTTTCTGACGAAGGAAGGCTCTTATTTGAATTCTGCTCGCGGCATTCGATCCCTCTCGTCATTTTACGTCGTAATAGCATGTTTTCCGCACCCGATTACGGTCCTGGAAACCAGAATACTGGGAGATAGCTTTTGGCTATAACAGCGGTTTTCTGACGAAGGAAGGATCTGATTTGAATTCTGCTTGCGACATTCAATCCCTCTCGTCATTTTACGTCGGAATAGCATGTTTTCCATACCCGATTACGGTCCTGGAAGCCAGAATACTGGAAGATAGCTTTTGGCTATAACAGCGGTTTTCTGACGAAGGAAGGATCTGATTTGAATTCTGCTTGCGACATTCAATCCCTCTCGTCATTTTACGTCGGAATAGCATGTTTTCCATACCCGATTACGGTCCTAGAAGCCAGAATACTGGAAGATAGCTTTTGGCTATAACAGCGGTTTTCTGACGAAGGAAGGATCTGATTTGAATTCTGCTTGCGACATTCAATCCCTCTCGTCATTTTACGTCGGAGTAGAATGTTTTCCACACCCGATTACGGTCCTGGAAGCCAGAATACTGGAAGATAGCTTTTGACTATAACAGCGGTTTTCTGACGAAGGCTGTCTCTGATTTAAATTCTGCTTGCAACATTCAATCCCTCTCGTCATTTTACGTCGGAATAGCATGTTTTCCACACCCGATTACGGTCCTCGAACCCAGAATACTGGGAGACAGGTTTTGGCTATAACAGTGGTTTTCTGACGAAGGAAGGATCTGATTTGAATTCTGCTTGCGACATTCAATCCCTCTCGTCATTTTACGTCGGAATAGCATGTTTTCCATACCCGATTACGGTCCTGGAAGCCAGAATACTGGGAGATAGGTTTTGGCTATAACAGCGGTTTTCTGACGAAGGCAGTCTCTGATTTAAATTCTGCTTGCGACATTCAATCCCTCTCGTCATTTTACGTCGGAATAGCATGTTTTCCATACCCGATTACGGTCCTGGAAGCCAGAATACTGGGAGATAGGTTTTGGATACAGGAGCAATTTTCTGACGAAGGAAGGCTCTGATTTGAATTCTGCTTGCGGCATTCGATCCCTCTCGCCATTTTACGTCGGAATAGCATGTTCTCCATACCCGATTACGGTCCTGGAAGCCAGAATACTGCAAGATAGCTTTTGGCAATAACAGCGACTTTATGACGAAGTGAGGCTCTGATTTGAATTCTGCTTGCGACATTCTATCCCTCTCGTCATTTTACATCGGAGGAGAATGAATTCCACACCCGATTACGGTCCTCGAAGCCTGAATACTGGGACATAGGTTTTGGCTATAACAGCGAGTTTCTGACGAAGGAATGCTCTGATTTGAATACTGCTTGCGACATTCGATTCCTCTCGTCATTTTACATCGGAATAGGGCGTTTTGCACTATCCATTACTATCCTGAGAGCCAGATTACTGCAAGATAGGTTTTGCCTCTAATAGCGATTTTCTGACGAAGGCAGGCTCTGATTTGAATTCTGCTTGCGACATTCGATTCCGCTCGTCATTTTAAGTCCGAATAGCATGTTTTCCACATCCGATTACGATCCTGGCAGCCTGAATACTGGGAGATAGGTTTTGGCTATAACAGCGAGTTTCTGACGAAGGAAGGCTCTGATTTGAATTCTGCTTGCGACATTCGATCCCTCGCGTCATTTTACGTCGGAATAGCATGTTTTCCACATCCGATTACGATCCTGGCAGCCTGAATACTGGGAGATAGGTTTTGGCTATAACAGCGAGTTTCTGACGAAGGAAGGCTCTGATTTGAATTCTGCTTGCGACATTCGATTCCTCTCGTCATTTTAAGTCGGAATAGCATGTTTTCCACATCCGATTACGATCCTGGCAGCCTGAATACAGGGAGATAGGTTTTGGCTATAACAGCGAGTTTCTGACGAAGGAAGGCTCTGATTTGAATTCTGCTTGCGACATTCGATCCCTCGCGTCATTTTACGTCGGAATAGCATGTTTTCCACTCCCGATTGCGATCCTGGCAGCCTGAATACTGGGAGATAGGTTTTGGCTATAACAGCGATTTTCTGACGAAGGGAGGCTCTGATTTGAATTCTGCTTGCGACATTCGATTCCTCTCGTCATTTTAAGTCGGAATAGCGCGTCTTCCACTACCCATTACTATCCTGGGAGCCAGATTACTGCAAGATAGGTTTTGGCTATAACAGCGATTTTCGGACGAAGGCAGGTTCTGATTTGAATTCTGCTTGCGACATTCGATTCCTCTCGTCATTTTACGTCGGAATAGCATGTTTTCCACATCCGATTACGATCCTGGCAGCCTGAATACTGGGAGATAGGTTTTGGCTATAACAGCGAGTTTCTGACGAAGGAAGGCTCTGATTTGAATTCTGCTTGCGACATTCGATTCCTCTCGTCATTTTAAGTCGGAATAGCATGTTTTCCACATCCGATTACGATCCTGGCAGCCTGAATACTGGGAGATAGGTTTTGGCTATAACAGCGAGTTTCTGACGAAGGAAGGCTCTGATTTGAATTCTGCTTGCGACATTCGATCCCTCTCGTCATTTTACGTCGGAATAGCATGTTTTCCACTCCCGATTGCGATCCTGGCAGCCTGAATACTGGGAGATGAGTTTTCGCTATAACAGCGATTTTCTGACGAAGGGAGGCTCTGATTTGAATTCTGCATGCGACATTCGATTCCTCTCGTCATTTTAAGTCGGAATAGCGCGTCTTCCACTACCCATTACTATCATGGGAGCCAGATTACTGCAATATAGGTTTTGGCTATAACAGCGATTTTCGGACGAAGGCAGGCTCTGATTTGAATTCTGCTTGCGACATTCGATTCCTCTCGTCATTTTACGTCGGAGTAGCACGTTTTCCTCTACCCATTACGATCCTGGAAGCCAGATTACTGCAAGATAGGTTTTGGCTCTAATAGCGATTTTCTGACGAAGGAAGGCTCTGATTTGAATTCTGCTTGCGGCATTCGATCCCTCTCGTCATTTTACGTCGGAATAGCATGTTTTCCACTCCCGATTGCGATCCTGGCAGCCTGAATACTGGGAGATAGGTTTTGGCTCTAACAGCGATTTTCAGACGAAGGAATGCTCTGATTTGAATTCTGCTTGCGACATTCGATTCCTCTCGTTATTTTACGTCGGAATAGCATGTTTTCCACACCCGATTACGGTCCTCGAAGCCTGAATACTGGGACATAGGTTTTGGCTATAACAGCGATTTTCGGACGAAGGCAGGCTCTGATTTGAATTCTGCTTGCGACATTCGATTCCTCTCGTCATTTTAAGTCGGAATAGCATGTTTTCCACATCCGATTACGATCCTGGCAGCCTGAATACTGGGAGATAGGTTTTGGCTATAACAGCGAGTTTCTGACGAAGGAAGGCTCTGATTTGAATTCTGCTTGCGACATTCGATCCCTCGCGTCATTTTACGTCGGAATAGCATGTTTTCCACTCCCGATTGCGATCCTGGCAGCCTGAATACTGGGAGATAGGTTTTGGCTATAACAGCGATTTTCTGACGAAGGGAGGCTCTGATTTGAATTCTGCTTGCGACATTCGATTCCTCTCGTCATTTTAAGTCGGAATAGCGCGTCTTCCACTACCCATTACTATCCTGGGAGACAGATTACTGCAAGATAGGTTTTGGCTATAACAGCGATTTTCGGACGAAGGCAGGCTCTGATTTGAATTCTGCTTGCGACATTCGATTCCTCTCGTCATTTTACGTCGGAGTAGCACGTTTTCCTCTACCCATTACGATCCTGGAAGCCAGATTACTGCAAGATAGGTTTTGGCTCTAATAGCGATTTGCTGACGAAGGAAGGCTCTGATTTGAATTCTGCTTGCGGCATTCGATTCCTCTCGTCATTTTACGTCGGAATAGCATGTTTTCCACACTCGATTACGGTCCTCGAAGCCTGAATACTGGGACATAGGTTTTGGCTATAACAGCGATTTTCGGACGAAGGAATGCTCTGATTTAAATTCTGCTTGCGACATTCGATTCCTCTCGTTATTTTACGTCGGAATAGCATGTTTTCCACACTCGATTACGGTCCTCGAAGCCTGAATACTGGGACATAGGTTTTGGCTATAACAGCGATTTTCGGACGAAGGAAGTCTCTGATTTGAATTCTGCTTGCGACATTCGATTCCTCTCTTCATTTTACGTCGGAGTAGCACGTTTTCCTCTACCCATTACGATCCTGGGTGCCGGATTACTGCAAGATAGGTTTTGGCTATAACAGCGATTTTCAAACGAAGGAAGTCTCTGATTTGAATTCTGCTTGCGACATTCGATCCCTCTCGTCATTTTACGTCGGAATAGCATGTTTTCCGCACCCGATTACGGTCCTGGAAACCAGAATACTGGGAGATAGGTTTTGGATTTAATACCGATTTTCTGACGAAGGAAGGCTCTGATTTGAATTCTGCTTGCGGCATTCGATCCCTCTCGCCATTTTACGTCGGAATAGCGCGTTTTCCACTACCCATTACGATCCTGGAAGCCAGATTACTGCAAGATAGGTTTTGGCTCTAATAGCGATTTTCTGACGAAGGAAGGCTCTGATTTGAATTCTGCTTGCGGCATTCGATCCCTCTCGTCATTTTACGTCGGAATAGCATGTTTTCCACTCCCGATTCCGATCCTGGCAGTCTGAATACTGGGAGATAGGTTTTGGCTATAACAGCGAGTTTCTGACGAAGGAATGCTCTGATTTGAATACTGCTTGCGACATTCGATTCCTCTCGTCATTTTACATCGGAATAGCGCGTTTTGCACTATCCATTACTATCCTGGGAGCCAGATTACTGCAAGATAGGTTTTGGCTCTAATAGCGATTTTCTGACGAAGGAAGGATCTGATTTGAATTCTGCTTGCGACATTCGATTCCTCTCGCCATTTTACGTCGGAATAGCATGTTTTCCACACCCGATTACGGTCCTCGAAGCCAGAATACTGGGAGATAGGTCTTGGATACAGCAGCGATTTCTGACGAAGGCAGTCTCTGATTTAAATTCTGCTTGCGACATTCGATCCCTCTCGTCATTTTACGTCGGAATAGCATGTTTTCCGCACCCGATTACGGTCCTGGAAACCAGAATACTGGGAGATAGGTTTTGGCTATAACAGCGGTTTTCTGACGAAGGAAGGCTCTGATTTGAATTCTGCTTGCGGCATTCGATCCCTCTCGTCATTTTACATCCGAGTAGAATGTTTTCCACACCCGATTACGGTCCTGGAAGCCAGAATACTGGGAGATAGGTTTTGGCTATAACAGCGGTTTTCTGACGAAGGAAGGATCTGATTTGAATTCTGCTTGCGACATTCAATCCGTCTCGTCATTTTACGTCGGAATAGCATGTTTTCCATACCCGATTACGGTCCTGGAAGCCAGAATACTGGGAGATAGGTTTTGGATACAGGAGCGATTTTCTGACGAAGGAAGGCTCTGATTTGAATTCTGCTTGCGGCATTCGATCCCTCTCGCCATTTTACGTCGGAATAGCGTGTTCTCCATACCCGATTACGGTCCTGGAAGCCAGAATACTGCAAGATAGCTTTTGGCTATAACAGCGATTTTCTGACGAAGGAAGGATCTGATTTGAATTCTGCTTGCGACATTCAATCCCTCTCGTCATTTTACGTCGGAATAGCATGTTTTCCACACCCGATTACGGTCCTGGAAGCCAGAATACTGGGAGATAGGTTTTGGCAATAACAGCGACTTTATGACGAAGTGAGGCTCTGATTTCAATTCTGCTTGCGGCATTCGATCCCTCTCGTCATTTTACGTCGGAATAGCATGTTTTCCACACCCGATTACGGTCCTCGAACCCAGAATACTGGGAGACAGTTTTGGCTATAACAGTGGTTTTCTGACGAAGGAAGGATCTGATTTGAATTCTGCTTGCGACATTCGATTCCTCTCGCCATTTTACGTCGGAATAGCATGTTTTCCACACCCGATTACGGTCCTCGAAGCCAGAATACTGGGAGATAGGTCTTGGATACAGCAGCGATTTCTGACGAAGGCAGTCTCTGATTTAAATTCTGCTTGCGACATTCAATCCCTCTCGTCATTTTACGTCGGAATAGCATGTTTTCCACACCCGATTACGATCCTGGCAGCCTCAATACCGGAAGATAGGTTTTGGATACAGGAGCGATTTTCTGACGAAGGAAGGCTCTTATTTGAATTCTGCTCGCGGCATTCGATCCCTCTCGTCATTTTACGTCGGAATAGCATGTTTTCCACACCCGATTACGATCCTGGCAGCCTCAATACCGGAAGATAGGTTTTGGATACAGGAGCGATTTTCTGACGAAGGAAGGCTCTTATTTGAATTCTGCTCGCGGCATTCGATCCCTCTCGTCATTTTACGTCGTAATAGCATGTTTTCCGCACCCGATTACGGTCCTGGAAACCAGAATACTGGGAGATAGCTTTTGGCTATAACAGCGGTTTTCTGACGAAGGAAGGATCTGATTTGAATTCTGCTTGCGACATTCAATCCCTCTCGTCATTTTACGTCGGAATAGCATGTTTTCCATACCCGATTACGGTCCTGGAAGCCAGAATACTGGAAGATAGCTTTTGGCTATAACAGCGGTTTTCTGACGAAGGAAGGATCTGATTTGAATTCTGCTTGCGACATTCAATCCCTCTCGTCATTTTACGTCGGAATAGCATGTTTTCCATACCCGATTACGGTCCTGGAAGCCAGAATACTGGAAGATAGCTTTTGGCTATAACAGCGGTTTTCTGACGAAGGAAGGATCTGATTTGAATTCTGCTTGCGACATTCAATCCCTCTCGTCATTTTACGTCGGAGTAGAATGTTTTCCACACCCGATTACGGTCCTGGAAGCCAGAATACTGGAAGATAGCTTTTGACTATAACAGCGGTTTTCTGACGAAGGCAGTCTCTGATTTAAATTCTGCTTGCAACATTCAATCCCTCTCGTCATTTTACGTCGGAATAGCATGTTTTCCACACCCGATTACGGTCCTCGAACCCAGAATATTGGGAGACAGGTTTTGGCTATAACAGTGGTTTTCTGACGAAGGAAGGATCTGATTTGAATTCTGCTTGCGACATTCAATCCCTCTCGTCATTTTACGTCGGAATAGCATGTTTTCCATACCCGATTACGGTCCTGGAAGCCAGAATACTGGGAGATAGGTTTTGGCTATAACAGCGGTTTTCTGACGAAGGCAGTCTCTGATTTAAATTCTGCTTGCGACATTCAATCCCTCTCGTCATTTTACGTCGGAATAGCATGTTTTCCATACCCGATTACGGTCCTGGAAGCCAGAATACTGGGAGATAGGTTTTGGATACAGGAGCAATTTTCTGACGAAGGAAGGCTCTGATTTGAATTCTGCTTGCGGCATTCGATCCCTCTCGCCATTTTACGTCGGAATAGCATGTTCTCCATACCCGATTACGGTCCTGGAAGCCAGAATACTGCAAGATAGCTTTTGGCAATAACAGCGACTTTATGACGAAGTGAGGCTCTGATTTGAATTCTGCTTGCGACATTCTATCCCTCTCGTCATTTTACATCGGAGGAGAATGAATTCCACACCCGATTACGGTCCTCGAAGCCTGAATACTGGGACATAGGTTTTGGCTATAACAGCGAGTTTCTGACGAAGGAATGCTCTGATTTGAATACTGCTTGCGACATTCGATTCCTCTCGTCATTTTACATCGGAATAGGGCGTTTTGCACTATCCATTACTATCCTGAGAGCCAGATTACTGCAAGATAGGTTTTGCCTCTAATAGCGATTTTCTGACGAAGGCAGGCTCTGATTTGAATTCTGCTTGCGACATTCGATTCCGCTCGTCATTTTAAGTCCGAATAGCATGTTTTCCACATCCGATTACGATCCTGGCAGCCTGAATACTGGGAGATAGGTTTTGGCTATAACAGCGAGTTTCTGACGAAGGAAGGCTCTGATTTGAATTCTGCTTGCGACATTCGATCCCTCGCGTCATTTTACGTCGGAATAGCATGTTTTCCACATCCGATTACGATCCTGGCAGCCTGAATACTGGGAGATAGGTTTTGGCTATAACAGCGAGTTTCTGACGAAGGAAGGCTCTGATTTGAATTCTGCTTGCGACATTCGATTCCTCTCGTCATTTTAAGTCGGAATAGCATGTTTTCCACATCCGATTACGATCCTGGCAGCCTGAATACAGGGAGATAGGTTTTGGCTATAACAGCGAGTTTCTGACGAAGGAAGGCTCTGATTTGAATTCTGCTTGCGACATTCGATCCCTCGCGTCATTTTACGTCGGAATAGCATGTTTTCCACTCCCGATTGCGATCCTGGCAGCCTGAATACTGGGAGATAGGTTTTGGCTATAACAGCGATTTTCTGACGAAGGGAGGCTCTGATTTGAATTCTGCTTGCGACATTCGATTCCTCTCGTCATTTTAAGTCGGAATAGCGCGTCTTCCACTACCCATTACTATCCTGGGAGCCAGATTACTGCAAGATAGGTTTTGGCTATAACAGCGATTTTCGGACGAAGGCCGGTTCTGATTTGAATTCTGCTTGCGACATTCGATTCCTCTCGTCATTTTACGTCGGAATAGCATGTTTTCCACATCCGATTACGATCCTGGCAGCCTGAATACTGGGAGATAGGTTTTGGCTATAACAGCGAGTTTCTGACGAAGGAAGGCTCTGATTTGAATTCTGCTTGCGACATTCGATTCCTCTCGTCATTTTAAGTCGGAATAGCATGTTTTCCACATCCGATTACGATCCTGGCAGCCTGAATACTGGGAGATAGGTTTTGGCTATAACAGCGAGTTTCTGACGAAGGAAGGCTCTGATTTGAATTCTGCTTGCGACATTCGATCCCTCGCGTCATTTTACGTCGGAATAGCATGTTTTCCACTCCCGATTGCGATCCTGGCAGCCTGAATACTGGGAGATAGGTTTTCGCTATAACAGCGATTTTCTGACGAAGGGAGGCTCTGATTTGAATTCTGCTTGCGACATTCGATTCCTCTCGTCATTTTAAGTCGGAATAGCGCGTCTTCCACTACCCATTACTATCCTGGGAGCCAGATTACTGCAATATAGGTTTTGGCTATAACAGCGATTTTCGGACGAAGGCAGGCTCTGATTTGAATTCTGCTTGCGACATTCGATTCCTCTCGTCATTTTACGTCGGAGTAGCACGTTTTCCTCTACCCATTACGATCCTGGAAGCCAGATTACTGCAAGATAGGTTTTGGCTCTAATAGTGATTTTCTGACGAAGGAAGGCTCTGATTTGAATTCTGCTTGCGGCATTCGATCCCTCTCGTCATTTTACGTCGGAATAGCATGTTTTCCACTCCCGATTGCGATCCTGGCAGCCTGAATACTGGGAGATAGGTTTTGGCTCTAACAGCGATTTTCAGACGAAGGAATGCTCTGATTTGAATTCTGCTTGCGACATTCGATTCCTCTCGTTATTTTACGTCGGAATAGCATGTTTTCCACACCCGATTACGGTCCTCGAAGCCTGAATACTGGGACATAGGTTTTGGCTATAACAGCGATTTTCGGACGAAGGCAGGCTCTGATTTGAATTCTGCTTGCGACATTCGATTCCTCTCGTCATTTTAAGTCGGAATAGCATGTTTTCCACATCCGATTACGATCCTGGCAGCCTGAATACTGGGAGATAGGTTTTGGCTATAACAGCGAGTTTCTGACGAAGGAAGGCTCTGATTTGAATTCTGCTTGCGACATTCGATCCCTCGCGTCATTTTACGTCGGAATAGCATGTTTTCCACTCCCGATTGCGATCCTGGCAGCCTGAATACTGGGAGATAGGTTTTGGCTATAACAGCGATTTTCTGACGAAGGGAGGCTCTGATTTGAATTCTGCTTGCGACATTCGATTCCTCTCGTCATTTTAAGTCGGAATAGCGCGTCTTCCACTACCCATTACTATCCTGGGAGACAGATTACTGCAAGATAGGTTTTGGCTATAACAGCGATTTTCGGACGAAGGCAGGCTCTGATTTGAATTCTGCTTGCGACATTCGATTCCTCTCGTCATTTTACGTCGGAGTAGCACGTTTTCCTCTACCCATTACGATCCTGGAAGCCAGATTACTGCAAGATAGGTTTTGGCTCTAATAGCGATTTGCTGACGAAGGAAGTCTCTGATTTGAATTCTGCTTGCGGCATTCGATTCCTCTCGTTATTTTACGTCGGAATAGCATGTTTTCCACACTCGATTACAGTCCTCGAAGCCTGAATACTGGGACATAGGTTTTGGCTATAACAGCGATTTTCGGACGAAGGAATGCTCTGATTTAAATTCTGCTTGCGACATTCGATCCCTCTCGTTATTTTACGTCGGAATAGCATGTTTTCCACTCCCGATTCCGATCCTGGCAGTCTGAATACTGGGAGATAGGTTTTGGCTATAACAGCGAGTTTCTGACGAAGGAAGGCTCTGATTTGAATTCTGCTTGCGACATTCGATTCCGCTCGTCATTTTAAGTCCGAATAGCATGTTTTCCACATCCGATTACGATCCTGGCAGCCTGAATACTGGGAGATAGGTTTTGGCTATAACAGCGAGTTTCTGACGAAGGAAGGCTCTGATTTGAATTCTGCTTGCGACATTCGATCCCTCGCGTCATTTTACGTCGGAATAGCATGTTTTCCACTCCCGATTGCGATCCTGGCAGCCTGAATACTGGGAGATAGGTTTTGGCTATAACAGCGATTTTCTGACGAAGGGAGGCTCTGATTTGAATTCTGCTTGCGACATTCGATTCCTCTCGTCATTTTAAGTCGGAATAGCGCGTCTTCCACTACCCATTACTATCCTGGGAGCCAGATTACTGCAAGATAGGTTTTGGCTATAACAGCGATATTCGGACGAAGGCAGGTTCTGATTTGAATTCTGCTTGCGACATTCGATTCCTCTCGTCATTTTACGTCGGAATAGCATGTTTCCACACCCGATTACGGTCCTCGAAGCCTGAATACTGGGACATAGGTTTTGGCTATAACAGCGAGTTTCTGACGAAGGAATGCTCTGATTTGAATACTGCTTGCGACATTCGATTCCTCTCGTCATTTTACATCGGAATAGCGCGTTTTGCACTATCCATTACTATCCTGGGAGCCAGATTACTGCAAGATAGGTTTTGGCTCTAATAGCGATTTTCTGACGAAGGAAGGCTCTGATTTGAATTCTGCTTGCGACATTCGATCCCTCGCGTCATTTTACGTCGGAATAGCATGTTTTCCACTCTCGATTGCGATCCTGGCAGCCTGAATACTGGGAGATACGTTTTGGATACAGGAGCGATTTTCTGACGAAGGAAGGCTCTGATTTGAATTCTGCTTGCGGCATTCGATTCCTCTCTTCATTTTACGCCGGAGTAGCAAGCTTTCCTCTACCCATTACGATCCTGGAAGCGAGATTACTGCAAGATAGGTTTTGGCTATAACAGCGATTTTCGGACGAAGGCAGGCTCTGATTTGAATTCTGCTTGCGACATTCGATTCCTCTCGTCATTTTAAGTCGGAATAGCATGTTTTCCACATCCGATTACGATCCTGGCAGCCTGAATACTGGGAGATAGGTTTTGGCTATAACAGCGAGTTTCTGACGAAGGAAGGCTCTGATTTGAATTCTGCTTGCGACATTCGATCCCTCGCGTCATTTTACGTCGGAATAGCATGTTTTCCACTCCCGATTGCGATCCTGGCAGCCTGAATACTGGGAGATAGGTTTTGCCTATAACAGCGATTTTCTGACGAAGGGAGGCTCTGATTTGAATTCTGCTTGCGACATTCGATTCCTCTCGTCATTTTAAGTCGGAATAGCGCGTCTTCCACTACCCATTACTATCCTGGGAGACAGATTACTGCAAGATAGGTTTTGGCTATAACAGCGATTTTCGGACGAAGGCAGGCTCTGATTTGAATTCTGCTTGCGACATTCGATTCCTCTCGTCATTTTACGTCGGAGTAGCACGTTTTCCTCTACCCATTACGATCCTGGAAGCCAGATTACTGCAAGATAGGTTTTGGCTCTAATAGCGATTTGCTGACGAAGGAAGTCTCTGATTTGAATTCTGCTTGCGACATTCGATCCCTCGCGTCATTTTACGTCGGAATAGCATGTTTTCCACTCTCGATTGCGATCCTGGCAGCCTGAATACTGGGAGATACGTTTTGGATACAGGAGCGATTTTCTGACGAAGGAAGGCTCTGATTTGAATTCTGCTTGCGGCATTCGATTCCTCTCTTCATTTTACGCCGGAGTAGCACGCTTTCCTCTACCCATTACGATCCTGGAAGCGAGATTACTGCAAGATAGGTTTTGGCTATAACAGCGATTTTCGGACGAAGGCAGGCTCTGAATGGAATTCTGCTTGCGACATTCGATTCCTCTCGTCATTTTAAGTCGGAATAGCATGTTTTCCACATCCGATTTCGATCCTGGCAGCCTGAATACTGGGAGATAGGTTTTGGCTATAACAGCGAGTTTCTGATGAAGGAAGGCTCTGATTTGAATTCTGCTTGCGACATTCGATCCCTCGCGTCATTTTACGTCGGAATAGCATGTTTTCCACTCCCGATTGCGATCCTGGCAGCCTGAATACTGGGAGATAGGTTTTGGCTATAACAGCGATTTTCTGACGAAGGGAGGCTCTGATTTGAATTCTGCTTGCGACATTCGATTCCTCTCGTCATTTTACGTCGGAATAGCGCGTCTTCCACTACCCATTACTATCCTGGGAGCCAGATTACTGCAAGATAGGTTTTGGCTATAACAGCGATTTTCGGACGAAGGCAGGCTCTGATTTGAATTCTGCTTGCGACATTCGATTCCTCTCGTCATTTTACGTCGGAATAGCATGTTTTCCATACCCGATTACGGTCCTGGAAGCCAGAATACTGGAAGATAGCTTTTGGCTATAACAGCGGTTTTCTGACGAAGGAAGGATCTGATTTGAATTCTGCTTGCGACATTCAATCCCTCTCGTCATTTTACGTCGGAATAGCATGTTTTCCATACCCGATTACGGTCCTGGAAGCCAGAATACTGGAAGATAGCTTTTGGTTATAACAGCGGTTTTCTGACGAAGGAAGGATCTGATTTGAATTCTGCTTGCGACATTCAATCCCTCTCGTCATTTTACGTCGGAGTAGAATGTTTTCCACACCCGATTACGGACCTGGAAGCCAGAATACTGGAAGATAGCTTTTGACTATAACAGCGGTTTTCTGACGAAGGCAGTCTCTGATTTAAATTCTGCTTGCAACATTCAATCCCTCTCGTCATTTTACGTCGGAATAGCATGTTTTCCACACCCGATTACGGTCCTCGAACCCAGAATACTGGGAGACAGGTTTTGGCTATAACAGTGGTTTTCTGACGAAGGAAGGATCTGATTTGAATTCTGCTTGCGACATTCAATCCCTCTCGTCATTTTACGTCGGAATAGCATGTTTTCCATACCCGATTACGGTCCTGGAAGCCAGAATACTGGGAGATAGGTTTTGGCAATAAGAGCGACTTTATGACGAAGTGAGGCTCTGATTTGAATTCTGCTTGCGGCATTCGATCCCTCTCGTCATTTTACATCGGAGTAGAATGTTTTCCACACCCGATTACGGTCCTGGAAGCCAGAATACTGGGAGATAGGTTTTGGCTATAACAGCGGTTTTCTGACGAAGGCAGTCTCTGATTTAAATTCTGCTTGCGACATTCAATCCCTCTCGTCATTTTACGTCGGAATAGCATGTTTTCCATACCCGATTACGGTCCTGGAAGCCAGAATACTGGGAGATAGGTTTTGGATACAGGAGCAATTTTCTGACGAAGGAAGGCTCTGATTTGAATTCTGTTTGCGGCATTCGATCCCTCTCGCCATTTTACGTCGGAATAGCATGTTCTCCATACCCGATTACGGTCCTGGAAGCCAGAATACTGCAAGATAGCTTTTGGCAATAACAGCGACTTTATGACGAAGTGAGGCTCTGATTTGAATTCTGCTTGCGACATTCTATCCCTCTCGTCATTTTACATCGGAGGAGAATGATTTCCACACCCGATTACGGTCCTGGAAGCCAGAATACTGGGAGATAGGTCTTGGATACAGCAGCGATTTCTGACGAAGGCAGTCTCTGATTTAAATTCTGCTTGCGACATTCGATCCCTCTCGTCATTTTACGTCGGAATAGCATGTTTTCCGCACCCGATTACGGTCCTGGAAACCAGAATACTGGGAGATAGGTTTTGGCTATAACAGCGGTTTTCTGACGAAGGAAGGCTCTGATTTGAATTCTGCTTGCGGCATTCGATCCCTCTCGTCATTTTACATCCGAGTAGAATGTTTTCCACACCCGATTACGGTCCTGGAAGCCAGAATACTGGGAGATAGGTTTTGGCTATAACAGCGGTTTTCTGACGAAGGAAGGATCTGATTTGAATTCTGCTTGCGACATTCAATCCGTCTCGTCATTTTACGTCGGAATAGCATGTTTTCCATACCCGATTACGGTCCTGGAAGCCAGAATACTGGGAGATAGGTTTTGGATACAGGAGCGATTTTCTGACGAAGGAAGGCTCTGATTTGAATTCTGCTTGCGGCATTCGATCCCTCTCGCCATTTTACGTCGGAATAGCGTGTTCTCCATACCCGATTACGGTCCTGGAAGCCAGAATACTGCAAGATAGCTTTTGGCTATAACAGCGATTTTCTGACGAAGGAAGGCTCTGATTTGAATTCTGCTTGCGACATTCAATCCCTCTCGTCATTTTACGTCGGAATAGCATGTTTTCCACACCCGATTACGGTCCTGGAAGCCAGAATACTGGGAGATAGGTTTTGGCAATAACAGCGACTTTATGACGAAGTGAGGCTCTGATTTCAATTCTGCTTGCGGCATTCGATCCCTCTCGTCATTTTACATCGGAGGAGAATGTTTTCCACACGCGATTACGGTCCTGGAAGCCAGAATACTGGAAGATAGCTTTTGGCTATAACAGCGGTTTTCTGACGAAGGAAGGATCTGATTTGAATTCTGCTTGCGACATTCAATCCCTCTCGTCATTTTACGTCGGAATAGCATGTTTTCCACACCCGATTACGGTCCTCGAACCCAGAATACTGGGAGACAGTTTTGGCTATAACAGTGGTTTTCTGACGAAGGAAGGATCTGATTTGAATTCTGCTTGCGACATTCAATCCCTCTCGTCATTTTACGTCGGAATAGCATGTTTTCCATACCCGATTACGGTCCTGGAAGCCAGAATACTGGGAGATAGGTTTTGGCAATAAGAGCGACTTTATGACGAAGTGAGGCTCTGATTTGAATTCTGCTTGCGGCATTCGATCCCTCTCGTCATTTTACATCGGAGGAGAATGTTTTCCACACGCGATTACGGTCCTGGAAGCCAGAATACTGGAAGATAGCTTTTGGCTATAACAGCGGTTTTCTGACGAAGGAAGGATCTGATTTGAATTCTGCTTGCGACATTCAATCCCTCTCGTCATTTTACGTCGGAATAGCATGTTTTCCACACCCGATTACGGTCCTCGAACCCAGAATACTGGGAGACAGTTTTGGCTATAACAGTGGTTTTCTGACGAAGGAAGGATCTGATTTGAATTCTGCTTGCGACATTCAATCCCTCTCGTCATTTTACGTCGGAATAGCATGTTTTCCATACCCGATTACGGTCCTGGAAGCCAGAATACTGGGAGATAGGTTTTGGCAATAAGAGCGACTTTATGACGAAGTGAGGCTCTGATTTGAATTCTGCTTGCGGCATTCGATCCCTCTCGTCATTTTACATCGGAGTAGAATGTTTTCCACACCCGATTACGGTCCTGGAAGCCAGAATACTGGGAGATAGGTTTTGGCTATAACAGCGGTTTTCTGACGAAGGCAGTCTCTGATTTAAATTCTGCTTGCGACATTCAATCCCTCTCGTCATTTTACGTCGGAATAGCATGTTCTCCATACCCGATTACGGTCCTGGAAGCCAGAATACTGCAAGATAGCTTTTGGCAATAACAGCGACTTTATGACGAAGTGAGGCTCTGATTTGAATTCTGCTTGCGACATTCTATCCCTCTCGTCATTTTACATCGGAGGAGAATGATTTCCACACCCGATTACGGTCCTGGAAGCCAGAATACTGGAAGATCGCTTTTGGCTATAACAGCGGTTTTCTGACGAAGGAAGGATCTGATTTGAATTCTGCTTGCGACATTCGATTCCTCTCGCCATTTTACGTCGGAATAGCATGTTTTCCACACCCGATTACGGTCCTCGAAGCCAGAATACTGGGAGATAGGTCTTGGATACAGCAGCGATTTCTGACGAAGGCAGTCTCTGATTTAAATTCTGCTTGCGACATTCGATCCCTCTCGTCATTTTACGTCGGAATAGCATGTTTTCCGCACCCGATTACGGTCCTGGAAACCAGAATACTGGGAGATAGGTTTTGGCTATAACAGCGGTTTTCTGACGAAGGAAGGCTCTGATTTGAATTCTGCTTGCGGCATTCGATCCCTCTCGTCATTTTACATCCGAGTAGAATGTTTTCCACACCCGATTACGGTCCTGGAAGCCAGAATACTGGGAGATAGGTTTTGGCTATAACAGCGGTTTTCTGACGAAGGAAGGATCTGATTTGAATTCTGCTTGCGACATTCAATCCGTCTCGTCATTTTACGTCGGAATAGCATGTTTTCCATACCCGATTACGGTCCTGGAAGCCAGAATACTGGGAGATAGGTTTTGGATACAGGAGCGATTTTCTGACGAAGGAAGGCTCTGATTTGAATTCTGCTTGCGGCATTCGATCCCTCTCGCCATTTTACATCGGAATAGCGTGTTCTCCATACCCGATTACGGTCCTGGAAGCCAGAATACTGCAAGATAGCTTTTGGCTATAACAGCGATTTTCTGACGAAGGAAGGATCTGATTTGAATTCTGCTTGCGACATTCAATCCCTCTCGTCATTTTACGTCGGAATAGCATGTTTTCCACACCCGATTACGGTCCTGGAAGCCAGAATACTGGGAGATAGCTTTTGGCTATAACAGCGGTTTTCTGACGAAGGAAGGATCTGATTTGAATTCTGCTTGCGACATTCTATCCCTCTCGTCATTTTACATCGGAGGAGAATGATTTCCACACCCGATTACGGTCCTGGAAGCCAGAATACTGGAAGATCGCTTTTGGCTATAACAGCGGTTTTCTGACGAAGGAAGGATCTGATTTGAATTCTGCTTGCGACATTCGATTCCTCTCGCCATTTTACGTCGGAATAGCATGTTTTCCACACCCGATTACGGTCCTCGAAGCCAGAATACTGGGAGATAGGTCTTGGATACAGCAGCGATTTCTGACGAAGGCAGTCTCTGATTTAAATTCTGCTTGCGACATTCGATCCCTCTCGTCATTTTACGTCGGAATAGCATGTTTTCCGCACCCGATTACGGTCCTGGAAACCAGAATACTGGGAGATAGGTTTTGGCTATAACAGCGGTTTTCTGACGAAGGAAGGCTCTGATTTGAATTCTGCTTGCGGCATTCGATCCCTCTCGTCATTTTACATCCGAGTAGAATGTTTTCCACACCCGATTACGGTCCTGGAAGCCAGAATACTGGGAGATAGGTTTTGGCTATAACAGCGGTTTTCTGACGAAGGAAGGATCTGATTTGAATTCTGCTTGCGACATTCAATCCGTCTCGTCATTTTACGTCGGAATAGCATGTTTTCCATACCCGATTACGGTCCTGGAAGCCAGAATACTGGGAGATAGGTTTTGGATACAGGAGCGATTTTCTGACGAAGGAAGGCTCTGATTTGAATTCTGCTTGCGGCATTCGATCCCTCTCGCCATTTTACGTCGGAATAGCGTGTTCTCCATACCCGATTACGGTCCTGGAAGCCAGAATACTGCAAGATAGCTTTTGGCTATAACAGCGATTTTCTGACGAAGGAAGGATCTGATTTGAATTCTGCTTGCGACATTCAATCCCTCTCGTCATTTTACGTCGGAATAGCATGTTTTCCACACCCGATTACGGTCCTGGAAGCCAGAATACTGGGAGATAGGTTTTGGCAATAAGAGCGACTTTATGACGAAGTGAGGCTCTGATTTCAATTCTGCTTGCGGCATTCGATCCCTCTCGTCATTTTACATCGGAGGAGAATGTTTTCCACACGCGATTACGGTCCTGGAAGCCAGAATACTGGAAGATAGCTTTTGGCTATAACAGCGGTTTTCTGACGAAGGAAGGATCTGATTTGAATTCTGCTTGCGACATTCAATCCCTCTCGTCATTTTACGTCGGAATAGCATGTTTTCCACACCCGATTACGGTCCTCGAACCCAGAATACTGGGAGACAGTTTTGGCTATAACAGTGGTTTTCTGACGAAGGAAGGATCTGATTTGAATTCTGCTTGCGACATTCAATCCCTCTCGTCATTTTACGTCGGAATAGCATGTTTTCCATACCCGATTACGGTCCTGGAAGCCAGAATACTGGGAGATAGGTTTTGGCTATAACAGCGGTTTTCTGACGAAGGCAGTCTCTGATTTAAATTCTGCTTGCGACATTCAATCCCTCTCGTCATTTTACGTCGGAATAGCATGTTTTCCATACCCGATTACGGTCCTGGAAGCCAGAATACTGGGAGATAGGTTTTGGATACAGGAGCAATTTTCTGACGAAGGAAGGCTCTGATTTGAATTCTGCTTGCGGCATTCGATCCCTCTCGCCATTTTACGTCGGAATAGCATGTTCTCCATACCCGATTACGGTCCTGGAAGCCAGAATACTGCAAGATAGCTTTTGGCAATAACAGCGACTTTATGACGAAGTGAGGCTCTGATTTGAATTCTGCTTGCGACATTCTATCCCTCTCGTCATTTTACATCGGAGGAGAATGATTTCCACACCCGATTACGGTCCTCGAAGCCTGAATACTGGGACATAGGTTTTGGCTATAACAGCGAGTTTCTGACGAAGGAATGCTCTGATTTGAATACTGCTTGCGACATTCGATTCCTCTCGTCATTTTACATCGGAATAGCGCGTTTTGCACTATCCATTACTATCCTGAGAGCCAGATTACTGCAAGATAGGTTTTGCCTCTAATAGCGATTTTCTGACGAAGGAAGGCTCTGATTTGAATTCTGCTTGCGACATTCGATCCCTCGCGTCATTTTACGTCGGACTAGCATGTTTTCCACTCTCGATTGCGATCCTGGCAGCCTGAATACTGGGAGATACGTTTTGGATACAGGAGCGATTTTCTGACGAAGGAAGGCTCTGATTTGAATTCTGCTTGCGACATTCAATCCCTCTCGTCATTTTACGTCGGAATAGCATGTTTTCCATACCCGATTACGGTCCTGGAAGCCAGAATACTGGGAGATAGGTTTTGGATACAGGAGCAATTTTCTGACGAAGGAAGGCTCTGATTTGAATTCTGCTTGCGGCATTCGATCCCTCTCGCCATTTTACGTCGGAATAGCATGTTCTCCATACCCGATTACGGTCCTGGAAGCCAGAATACTGCAAGATAGCTTTTGGCAATAACAGCGACTTTATGACGAAGTGAGGCTCTGATTTGAATTCTGCTTGCGACATTCTATCCCTCTCGTCATTTTACATCGGAGGAGAATGATTTCCACACCCGATTACGGTCCTCGAAGCCTGAATACTGGGACATAGGTTTTGGCTATAACAGCGAGTTTCTGACGAAGGAATGCTCTGATTTGAATACTGCTTGCGACATTCGATTCCTCTCGTCATTTTACATCGGAATAGCGCGTTTTGCACTATCCATTACTATCCTGAGAGCCAGATTACTGCAAGATAGGTTTTGCCTCTAATAGCGATTTTCTGACGAAGGAAGGCTCTGATTTGAATTCTGCTTGCGACATTCGATCCCTCGCGTCATTTTACGTCGGACTAGCATGTTTTCCACTCTCGATTGCGATCCTGGCAGCCTGAATACTGGGAGATACGTTTTGGATACAGGAGCGATTTTCTGACGAAGGAAGGCTCTGATTTGAATTCTGCTTGCGGCATTCGATTGCTCTCTTCATTTTACGCCGGAGTAGCACGCTTTCCTCTACCCATTACGATCCTGGAAGCGAGATTACTGCAAGATAGGTTTTGGCTATAACAGCGATTTTCGGACGAAGGCAGGCTCTGATTTGAATTCTGCTTGCGACATTCGATCCCTCGCGTCATTTTACGTCGGAATAGCATGTTTTCCACTCCCGATTGCGATCCTGGCAGCCTGAATACTGGGAGATAGGTTTTGGCTATAACAGCGAGTTTCTGACGAAGGAAGGCTCTGATTTGAATTCTGCTTGCGACATTCGATTCCGCTCGTCATTTTAAGTCCGAATAGCATGTTTTCCACATCCGATTACGATCCTGGCAGCCTGAATACTGGGAGATAGGTTTTGGCTATAACAGCGAGTTTCTGACGAAGGAAGGCTCTGATTTGAATTCTGCTTGCGACATTCGATTCCTCTCGTCATTTTAAGTCGGAATAGCATGTTTTCCACATCCGATTACGATCCTGGCAGCCTGAATACTGGGAGATAGGTTTTGGCTATAACAGCGAGTTTCTGACGAAGGAAGGCTCTGATTTGAATTCTGCTTGCGACATTCGATCCCTCGCGTCATTTTACGTCGGAATAGCATGTTTTCCACTCCCGATTGCGATCCTGGCAGCCTGAATACTGGGAGATAGGTTTTGGCTATAACAGCGATTTTCTGACGCAGGGAGGCTCTGATTTGAATTCTGCTTGCGACATTCGATTCCTCTCGTCATTTTAAGTCGGAATAGCGCGTCTTCCACTACCCATTACTATCCTGGGAGCCAGATTACTGCAAGACAGGTTTTGGCTATAACAGCGATTTTCGGACGAAGGCCGGTTCTGATTTGAATTCTGCTTGCGACATTCGATTCCTCTCGTCATTTTACGTCGGAATAGCATGTTTTCCACATCCGATTACGATCCTGGCAGCCTGAATACTGGGAGATAGGTTTTGGCTATAACAGCGAGTTTCTGACGAAGGAAGGCTCTGATTTGAATTCTGCTTGCGACATTCGATTCCTCTCGTCATTTTAAGTCGGAATAGCATGTTTTCCACAACCGATTACGATCCTGGCAGCCTGAATACTGGGAGATAGGTTTTGGCTATAACAGCGAGTTTCTGACGAAGGAAGGCTCTGATTTGAATTCTGCTTGCGACATTCGATCCCTCGCGTCATTTTACGTCGGAATAGCATGTTTTCCACTCCCGATTGCGATCCTGGCAGCCTGAATACTGGGAGATAGGTTTTCGCTATAACAGCGATTTTCTGACGAAGGGAGGCTCTGATTTGAATTCTGCTTGCGACATTCGATTCCTCTCGTCATTTTAAGTCGGAATAGCGCGTCTTCCACTACCCATTACTATCCTGGGAGCCAGATTACTGCAATATAGGTTTTGGCTATAACAGCGATTTTCGGACGAAGGCAGGCTCTGATTTGAATTCTGCTTGCGACATTCGATTCCTCTCGTCATTTTACGTCGGAGTAGCACGTTTTCCTCTACCCATTACGATCCTGGAAGCCAGATTACTGCAAGATAGGTTTTGGCTCTAATAGCGATTTTCTGACGAAGGAAGGCTCTGATTTGAATTCTGCTTGCGGCATTCGATCCCTCTCGTCATTTTACGTCGGAATAGCATGTTTTCCACACCCGATTACGGTCCTCGAAGCCTGAATACTGGGACATAGGTTTTGGCTATAACATCGATTTTCGGACGAAGGCAGGCTCTGATTTGAATTCTGCTTGCGACATTCGATTCCTCTCGTCATTTTAAGTCGGAATAGCATGTTTTCCACATCCGATTACGATCCTGGCAGCCTGAATACTGGGAGATAGGTTTTGGCTATAACAGCGAGTTTCTGACGAAGGAAGGCTCTGATTTGAATTCTGCTTGCGACATTCGATCCCTCGCGTCATTTTACGTCGGAATAGCATGTTTTCCACTCCCGATTGCGATCCTGGCAGCCTGAATACTGGGAGATAGGTTTTGGCTATAACAGCGATTTTCTGACGAAGGGAGGCTCTGATTTGAATTCTGCTTGCGACATTCGATTCCTCTCGTCATTTTAAGTCGGAATAGCGCGTCTTCCACTACCCATTACTATCCTGGGAGACAGATTACTGCAAGATAGGTTTTGGCTATAACAGCGATTTTCGGACGAAGGCAGGCTCTGATTTGAATTCTGCTTGCGACATTCGATTCCTCTCGTCATTTTACGTCGGAGTAGCACGTTTTCCTCTACCCATTACGATCCTGGAAGCCAGATTACTGCAAGATAGGTTTTGGCTCTAATAGCGATTTGCTGACGAAGGAAGTCTCTGATTTGAATTCTGCTTGCGGCATTCGATCCCTCTCGCCATTTTACGTCGGAATAGCATGTTTTCCACTCCCGATTGCGATCCTGGCAGCCTGAATACTGGGAGATAGGTTTTGGCTCTAACAGCGATTTTCAGACGAAGGAATGCTCTGATTTGAATTCTGCTTGCGACATTCGATTCCTCTCGTTATTTTACGTCGGAATAGCATGTTTTCCACACTCGATTACGGTCCTCGAAGCCTGAATACTGGGACATAGGTTTTGGCTATAACAGCGATTTTCGGACGAAGGAAGTCTCTGATTTGAATTCTGCTTGCGACATTCGATTCCTCTCTTCATTTTACGTCGGAGTAGCACGTTTTCCTCTACCCATTACGATCCTGGAAGCCAGATTACTGCAAGATAGGTTTTGGCTATAACAGCGATTTTCGGACGTAGGAAGTCTCTGATTTGAATTCTGCTTGCGGGATTCGATTCCTCTCGTCATTTCACGTCGGAATAGCATGTTTTCCACACACGATTACGATCCTGGGAGCCAGATTACTCCAAGATAGGTTTTGGATTTAATACCGATTTTCTGACGAAGGAAGGCTCTGATTTGAATTCTGCTTGCGACATTCGATCCCTCTCGCCATTTTACGTCGGAATAGCATGTTCTCCATACCCGATTACGGTCCTGGAAGCCAGAATACTGCAAGATAGCTTTTGGCAATAACAGCGACTTTATGACGAAGTGAGGCTCTGATTTGAATTCTGCTTGCGACATTCTATCCCTCTCGTCATTTTACATCGGAGGAGAATGATTTCCACACCCGATTACGGTCCTCGAAGCCTGAATACTGGGACATAGGTTTTGGCTATAACAGCGAGTTTCTGACGAAGGAATGCTCTGATTTGAATACTGCTTGCGACATTCGATTCCTCTCGTCATTTTACATCGGAATAGCGCGTTTTGCACTATCCATTACTATCCTGAGAGCCAGATTACTGCAAGATAGGTTTTGCCTCTAATAGCGATTTTCTGACGAAGGAAGGCTCTGATTTGAATTCTGCTTGTGACATTCGATCCCTCGCGTCATTTTACGTCGGACTAGCATGTTTTCCACTCTCGATTGCGATCCTGGCAGCCTGAATACTGGGAGATACGTTTTGGATACAGGAGCGATTTTCTGACGAAGGAAGGCTCTGATTTGAATTCTGCTTGCGACATTCAATCCCTCTCGTCATTTTATGTCGGAATAGCATGTTTTCCATACCCGATTACGGTCCTGGAAGCCAGAATACTGGGAGATAGGTTTTGGATACAGGAGCAATTTTCTGACGAAGGAAGGCTCTGATTTGAATTCTGCTTGCGGCATTCGATCCCTCTCGCCATTTTACGTCGGAATAGCATGTTCTCCATACCCGATTACGGTCCTGGAAGCCAGAATACTGCAAGATAGCTTTTGGCAATAACAGCGACTTTATGACGAAGTGAGGCTCTGATTTGAATTCTGCTTGCGACATTCTATCCCTCTCGTCATTTTACATCGGAGGAGAATGATTTCCACACCCGATTACGGTCCTCGAAGCCTGAATACTGGGACATAGGTTTTGGCTATAACAGCGAGTTTCTGACGAAGGAATGCTCTGATTTGAATACTGCTTGCGACATTCGATTCCTCTCGTCATTTTACATCGGAATAGCGCGTTTTGCACTATCCATTACTATCCTGAGAGCCAGATTACTGCAAGATAGGTTTTGCCTCTAATAGCGATTTTCTGACGAAGGAAGGCTCTGATTTGAATTCTGCTTGCGACATTCGATCCCTCGCGTCATTTTACGTCGGACTAGCATGTTTTCCACTCTCGATTGCGATCCTGGCAGCCTGAATACTGGGAGATACGTTTTGGATACAGGAGCGATTTTCTGACGAAGGAAGGCTCTGATTTGAATTCTGCTTGCGGCATTCGATTGCTCTCTTCATTTTACGCCGGAGTAGCACGCTTTCCTCTACCCATTACGATCCTGGAAGCGAGATTACTGCAAGATAGGTTTTGGCTATAACAGCGATTTTCGGACGAAGGCAGGCTCTGATTTGAATTCTGCTTGCGACATTCGATCCCTCGCGTCATTTTACGTCGGAATAGCATGTTTTCCACTCCCGATTGCGATCCTGGCAGCCTGAATACTGGGAGATAGGTTTTGGCTATAACAGCGAGTTTCTGACGAAGGAAGGCTCTGATTTGAATTCTGCTTGCGACATTCGATTCCGCTCGTCATTTTAAGTCCGAATAGCATGTTTTCCACATCCGATTACGATCCTGGCAGCCTGAATACTGGGAGATAGGTTTTGGCTATAACAGCGAGTTTCTGACGAAGGAAGGCTCTGATTTGAATTCTGCTTGCGACATTCGATTCCTCTCGTCATTTTAAGTCGGAATAGCATGTTTTCCACATCCGATTACGATCCTGGCAGCCTGAATACTGGGAGATAGGTTTTGGCTATAACAGCGAGTTTCTGACGAAGGAAGGCTCTGATTTGAATTCTGCTTGCGACATTCGATCCCTCGCGTCATTTTACGTCGGAATAGCATGTTTTCCACTCCCGATTGCGATCCTGGCAGCCTGAATACTGGGAGATAGGTTTTGGCTATAACAGCGATTTTCTGACGAAGGGAGGCTCTGATTTGAATTCTGCTTGCGACATTCGATTCCTCTCGTCATTTTAAGTCGGAATAGCGCGTCTTCCACTACCCATTACTATCCTGGGAGCCAGATTACTGCAAGACAGGTTTTGGCTATAACAGCGATTTTCGGACGAAGGCCGGTTCTGATTTGAATTCTGCTTGCGACATTCGATTCCTCTCGTCATTTTACGTCGGAATAGCATGTTTTCCACATCCGATTACGATCCTGGCAGCCTGAATACTGGGAGATAGGTTTTGGCTATAACAGCGAGTTTCTGACGAAGGAAGGCTCTGATTTGAATTCTGCTTGCGACATTCGATTCCTCTCGTCATTTTAAGTCGGAATAGCATGTTTTCCACATCCGATTACGATCCTGGCAGCCTGAATACTGGGAGATAGGTTTTGGCTATAACAGCGAGTTTCTGACGAAGGAAGGCTCTGATTTGAATTCTGCTTGCGACATTCGATCCCTCGCGTCATTTTACGTCGGAATAGCATGTTTTCCACTCCCGATTGCGATCCTGGCAGCCTGAATACTGGGAGATAGGTTTTCGCTATAACAGCGATTTTCTGACGAAGGGAGGCTCTGATTTGAATTCTGCTTGCGACATTCGATTCCTCTCGTCATTTTAAGTCGGAATAGCGCGTCTTCCACTACCCATTACTATCCTGGGAGCCAGATTACTGCAATATAGGTTTTGGCTATAACAGCGATTTTCGGACGAAGGCAGGCTCTGATTTGAATTCTGCTTGCGACATTCGATTCCTCTCGTCATTTTACGTCGGAGTAGCACGTTTTCCTCTACCCATTACGATCCTGGAAGCCAGATTACTGCAAGATAGGTTTTGGCTCTAATAGCGATTTTCTGACGAAGGAAGGCTCTGATTTGAATTCTGCTTGCGGCATTCGATCCCTCTCGTCATTTTACGTCGGAATAGCATGTTTTCCACTCCCGATTGCGATCCTGGCAGCCTGAATACTGGGACATAGGTTTTGGCTATAACATCGATTTTCGGACGAAGGCAGGCTCTGATTTGAATTCTGCTTGCGACATTCGATTCCTCTCGTCATTTTAAGTCGGAATAGCATGTTTTCCACATCCGATTACGATCCTGGCAGCCTGAATACTGGGAGATAGGTTTTGGCTATAACAGCGAGTTTCTGACGAAGGAAGGCTCTGATTTGAATTCTGCTTGCGACATTCGATCCCTCGCGTCATTTTACGTCGGAATAGCATGTTTTCCACTCCCGATTGCGATCCTGGCAGCCTGAATACTGGGAGATAGGTTTTGGCTATAACAGCGATTTTCTGACGAAGGGAGGCTCTGATTTGAATTCTGCTTGCGACATTCGATTCCTCTCGTCATTTTAAGTCGGAATAGCGCGTCTTCCACTACCCATTACTATCCTGGGAGCCAGATTACTGCAAGACAGGTTTTGGCTATAACAGCGATTTTCGGACGAAGGCCGGTTCTGATTTGAATTCTGCTTGCGACATTCGATTCCTCTCGTCATTTTACGTCGGAATAGCATGTTTTCCACATCCGATTACGATCCTGGCAGCCTGAATACTGGGAGATAGGTTTTGGCTATAACAGCGAGTTTCTGACGAAGGAAGGCTCTGATTTGAATTCTGCTTGCGACATTCGATTCCTCTCGTCATTTTAAGTCGGAATAGCATGTTTTCCACATCCGATTACGATCCTGGCAGCCTGAATACTGGGAGATAGGTTTTGGCTATAACAGCGAGTTTCTGACGAAGGAAGGCTCTGATTTGAATTCTGCTTGCGACATTCGATCCCTCTCGTCATTTTACGTCGGAATAGCATGTTTTCCACTCCCGATTGCGATCCTGGCAGCCTGAATACTGGGAGATAGGTTTTCGCTATAACAGCGATTTTCTGACGAAGGGAGGCTCTGATTTAAATTCTGCTTGCGACATTCGATTCCTCTCGTCATTTTAAGTCGGAATAGCGCGTCTTCCACTACCCATTACTATCCTGGGAGCCAGATTACTGCAATATAGGTTTTGGCTATAACAGCGATTTTCGGACGAAGGCAGGCTCTGATTTGAATTCTGCTTGCGACATTCGATTCCTCTCGTCATTTTACGTCGGAGTAGCACGTTTTCCTCTACCCATTACGATCCTGGAAGCCAGATTACTGCAAGATTGGTTTTGGCTCTAATAGCGATTTTCTGACGAAGGAAGGCTCTGATTTGAATTCTGCTTGCGGCATTCGATCCCTCTCGTCATTTTACGTCGGAATAGCATGTTTTCCACTCCCGATTGCGATCCTGGCAGCCTGAATACTGGGAGATAGGTTTTGGCTCTAACAGCGATTTTCAGACGAAGGAATGCTCTGATTTGAATTCTGCTTGCGACATTCGATTCCTCTCGTTATTTTACGTCGGAATAGCATGTTTTCCACACCCGATTACGGTCCTCGAAGCCTGAATACTGGGACATAGGTTTTGGCTATAACAGCGATTTTCGGACGAAGGCAGGCTCTGATTTGAATTCTGCTTGCGACATTCGATTCCTCTCGTCATTTTAAGTCGGAATAGCATGTTTTCCACATCCGATTACGATCCTGGCAGCCTGAATACTGGGAGATAGGTTTTGGCTATAACAGCGATTTTCTGACGAAGGGAGGCTCTGATTTGAATTCTGCTTGCGACATTCGATTCCTCTCGTCATTTTAAGTCGGAATAGCGCGTCTTCCACTACCCATTACTATCCTGGGAGACAGATTACTGCAAGATAGGTTTTGGCTATAACAGCGATTTTCGGACGAAGGCAGGCTCTGATTTGAATTCTGCTTGCGACATTCGATTCCTCTCGTCATTTTACGTCGGAGTAGCACGTTTTCCTCTACCCATTACGATCCTGGAAGCCAGATTACTGCAAGATAGGTTTTGGCTCTAATAGCGATTTGCTGACGAAGGAAGTCTCTGATTTGAATTCTGCTTGCGGCATTCGATCCCTCTCGCCATTTTACGTCGGAATAGCATGTTTTCCACTCCCGATTACGATCCTGGCAGCCTGAATACTGGGAGATAGGTTTTGGCTCTAACAGCGATTTTCAGACGAAGGAATGCTCTGATTTGAATTCTGCTTGCGACATTCGATTCCTCTCGTTATTTTACGTCGGAATAGCATGTTTTCCACACTCGATTACGGTCCTCGAAGCCTGAATACTGGGACATAGGTTTTGGCTATAACAGCGATTTTCGGACGAAGGAAGTCTCTGATTTGAATTCTGCTTGCGACATTCGATTCCTTTCTTCATTTTACGTCGGAGTAGCACGTTTTCCTCTACCCATTACGATCCTGGAAGCCAGATTACTGCAAGATAGGTTTTGGCTATAACAGCGATTTTCGGACGTAGGAAGTCTCTGATTTGAATTCTGCTTGCGGGATTCGATTCCTCTCGTCATTTCACGTCGGAATAGCATGTTTTCCACACACGATTACGATCCTGGGAGCCAGATTACTCCAAGATAGGTTTTGGATTTAATACCGATTTTCTGACGAAGGAAGGCTCTGATTTGAATTCTGCTTGCGACATTCGATCCCTCTCGCCATTTTACGTCGGAATAGCATGTTCTCCATACCCGATTACGGTCCTGGAAGCCAGAATACTGCAAGATAGCTTTTGGCAATAACAGCGACTTTATGACGAAGTGAGGCTCTGATTTGAATTCTGCTTGCGACATTCTATCCCTCTCGTCATTTTACATCGGAGGAGAATGATTTCCACACCCGATTACGGTCCTCGAAGCCTGAATACTGGGACATAGGTTTTGGCTATAACAGCGAGTTTCTGACGAAGGAATGCTCTGATTTGAATACTGCTTGCGACATTCGATTCCTCTCGTCATTTTACATCGGAATAGCGCGTTTTGCACTATCCATTACTATCCTGAGAGCCAGATTACTGCAAGATAGGTTTTGCCTCTAATAGCGATTTTCTGACGAAGGAAGGCTCTGATTTGAATTCTGCTTGCGACATTCAATCCCTCTCGTCATTTTACGTCGGAATAGCATGTTTTCCATACCCGATTACGGTCCTGGAAGCCAGAATACTGGGAGATAGGTTTTGGCTATAACAGCGGTTTTCTGACGAAGGCAGTCTCTGATTTAAATTCTGCTTGCGACATTCAATCCCTCTCGTCATTTTACGTCGGAATAGCATGTTTTCCATACCCGATTACGGTCCTGGAAGCCAGAATACTGGGAGATAGGTTTTGGATACAGGAGCAATTTTCTGACGAAGGAAGGCTCTGATTTGAATTCTGCTTGCGACATTCGATCCCTCGCGTCATTTTACGTCGGAATAGCATGTTTTCCACTCGCGATTGCGATCCTGGCAGCCTGAATACTGGGAGATAGGTTTTGGCTATAACAGCGATTTTCTGACGAAGGGAGGCTCTGATTTGAATTCTGCTTGCGACATTCGATTCCTCTCGTCATTTTACGTCGGAATAGCATGTTTTCCACTCCCGATTACGATCCTGGCAGCCTGAATACTGGGAGATAGGTTTTGGCTATAACAGCGAGTTTCTGACGAAGGAAGGCTCTGATTTGAATTCTGCTTGCGACATTCGATTCCGCTCGTCATTTTAAGTCCGAATAGCATATTTTCCACATCCGATTACGATCCTGGCAGCCTGAATACTGGGAGATAGGTTTTGGCTATAACAGCGATTTTCGGACGAAGGCAGGTTCTGATTTGAATTCTGCTTGCGACATTCGATCCCTCGCGTCATTTTACGTCGGAATAGCATGTTTTCCACTCTCGATTGCGATCCTGGCAGCCTGAATACTGGGAGATACGTTTTGGATACAGGAGCGATTTTCTGACGAAGGAAGGCTCTGATTTGAATTCTGCTTGCGGCATTCGATTCCTCTCTTCATTTTACGCCGGAGTAGCACGCTTTCCTCTACCCATTACGATCCTGGAAGCGAGATTACTGCAAGATAGGTTTTGGCTATAACAGCGATTTTCGGACGAAGGCAGGCTCTGATTTGAATTCTGCTTGCGACATTCGATTCCTCTCGTCATTTTAAGTCGGAATAGCATGTTTTCCACATCCGATTACGATCCTGGCAGCCTGAATACTGGGAGATAGGTTTTGGCTATAACAGCGAGTTTCTGACGAAGGAAGGCTCTGATTTGAATTCTGCTTGCGACATTCGATCCCTCGCGTCATTTTACGTCGGAATAGCATGTTTTCCACTCCCGATTGCGATCCTGGCAGCCTGAATACTGGGAGATAGGTTTTGGCTATAACAGCGATTTTCTGACGAAGGGAGGCTCTGATTTGAATTCTGCTTGCGACATTCGATTCCTCTCGTCATTTTAAGTCGGAATAGCGCGTCTTCCACTACCCATTACTATCCTGGGAGCCAGATTACTGCAAGATAGGTTTTGGCTATAACAGCGATTTTCGGACGAAGGCAGGCTCTGATTTGAATTCTGCTTGCGACATTCGATTCCTCTCGTCATTTTATGTCGGAGTAGCACGTTTTCCTCTACCCATTACGATCCTGGAAGTCAGATTACTGCAAGATAGGTTTTGGCTCTAATAGCGATTTGCTGACGAAGGAAGGCTCTGATTTGAATTCTGCTTGCGGCATTCAATCCCTCTCGTCATTTTACGTCGGAATAGCATGTTTTCCACTCCCGATTGCGATCCTGGCAGCCTGAATACTGGGAGATAGGTTTTGGCTCTAACAGCGATTTTCAGACGAAGGAATGCTCTGATTTGAATTCTGCTTGCGACATTCGATTCCTCTCGTTATTTTACGTCGGAATAGCATGTTTTCCACACCCGATTACGGTCCTCGAAGCCTGAATACGGGGACATAGGTTTTGGCTATAACAGCGAGTTTCTGACGAAGGAATGCTCTGATTTGAATACTGCTTGCGACATTCGGTTCCTCTCGTCATTTTACATCGGAATAGCGCGTTTTGCACTATCCATTACTATCCTGGGAGCCAGATTACTGCAAGATAGGTTTTGGCTCTAATAGCGATTTTCTGACGAAGGAAGGCTCTGATTTGAATTCTGCTTGCGACATTCGTTCCCTCGCGTCATTTTACGTCGGAATAGCATGTTTTCCACTCTCGATTGCGATCCTGGCAGCCTGAATACTGGGAGATACGTTTTGGATACAGGAGCGATTTTCTGACGAAGGAAGGCTCTGATTTGAATTCTGCTTGCGGCATTCGATTCCTCTCTTCATTTTACGCCGGAGTAGCACGCTTTCCTCTACCCATTACGATCCTGGAAGCGAGATTACTGCAAGATAGGTTTTGGCTATAACAGCGATTTTCGGACGAAGGCAGGCTCTGATTTGAATTCTGCTTGCGACATTCGATTCCTCTCGTCATTTTACGTCGGAATAGCATGTTTTCCGCACCCGATTACGGTCCTCGAAGCCAGATTACTGCAAGATAGGTTTTGGCTATAACAGCGATTTTCTGACGAAAGAAGGCTCTGACTTGAATTCTGCTTGCGGCATTCGATCCCTCTCGTTATTTTACGTTGGAATAGCATATTTTCCGCACCCGATTACGGTCCTCGAAGCCAGAATACTGGGAGATAGGTTTTGGCTATAACAGCGGTTTTCTGACGAAGGCAGTCTCTGATTTAAATTCTGCTTGCGACATTCAATCCCTCTCGTCATTTTACGTCGGAATAGCATGTTTTCCATACCCGATTACGGTCCTGGAAGCCAGAATACTGGGAGATAGGTTTTGGATACAGGAGCAATTTTCTGACGAAGGAAGGCTCTGATTTGAATTCTGCTTGCGGCATTCGATCCCTCTCGTCATTTTACGTCGGAATAGCATGTTTTCCACACCCGATTACGGTCCTCGAACCCAGAATACTGGAAGATAGCTTTTGGCTATAACAGCGGTTTTCTGACGAAGGAAGGATCTGATTTGAATTCTGCTTGCGACATTCAATCCCTCTCGTCATTTTACGTCGGAATAGCATGTTTTCCACACCCGATTACGGTCCTCGAACCCAGAATACTGGGAGACAGGTTTTGGCTATAACAGCGGTTTTCTGACGAAGGAAGGATCTGATTTGAATTCTGCTTGCGACATTCAATCCCTCTCGTCATTTTACGTCGGAGTAGAATGTTTTCCACACCCGATTACGGTCCTGGAAGCCAGAATACTGGAAGATAGCTTTTGACTATAACAGCGGTTTTCTGACGAAGGCAGTCTCTGATTTAAATTCTGCTTGCAACATTCAATCCCTCTCGTCATTTTACGTCGGAATAGCATGTTTTCCACACCCGATTACGGTCCTCGAACCCAGAATACTGGGAGACAGGTTTTGGCTATAACAGTGGTTTTCTGACGAAGGAAGGATCTGATTTGAATTCTGCTTGCGACATTCAATCCCTCTCGTCATTTTACGTCGGAATAGCATGTTTTCCATACCCGATTACGGTCCTGGAAGCCAGAATACTGGGAGATAGGTTTTGGATACAGGAGCAATTTTCTGACGAAGGAAGGCTCTGATTTGAATTCTGCTTGCGGCATTCGATCCCTCTCGCCATTTTACGTCGGAATAGCATGTTCTCCATACCCGATTACGGTCCTGGAAGCCAGTATACTGCAAGATAGCTTTTGGCAATAACAGCGACTTTATGACGAAGTGAGGCTCTGATTTGAATTCTGCTTGCGACATTCTATCCCTCTCGTCATTTTACATCGGAGGAGAATGATTTCCACACCCTATTACGGTCCTCGAAGCCTGAATACTGGGACATAGGTTTTGGCTATAACAGCGAGTTTCTGACGAAGGAATGCTCTGATTTGAATACTGCTTGCGACATTCGATTCCTCTCGTCATTTTACATCGGAATAGCGCGTTTTGCACTATCCATTACTATCCTGAGAGCCAGATTACTGCAAGATAGGTTTTGCCTCTAATAGCGATTTTCTGACGAAGGAAGGCTCTGATTTGAATTCTGCTTGCGACATTCGATCCCTCGCGTCATTTTACGTCGGACTAGCATGTTTTCCACTCTCGATTGCGATCCTGGCAGCCTGAATACTGGGAGATACGTTTTGGATACAGGAGCGATTTTCTGACGAAGGAAGGCTCTGATTTGAATTCTGCTTGCGACATTCAATCCCTCTCGTCATTTTACGTCGGAATAGCATGTTTTCCATACCCGATTACGGTCCTGGAAGCCAGAATACTGGGAGATAGGTTTTGGATACAGGAGCAATTTTCTGACGAAGGAAGGCTCTGATTTGAATTCTGCTTGCGGCATTCGATCCCTCTCGCCATTTTACGTCGGAATAGCATGTTCTCCATACCCGATTACGGTCCTGGAAGCCAGAATACTGCAAGATAGCTTTTGGCAATAACAGCGACTTTATGACGAAGTGAGGCTCTGATTTGAATTCTGCTTGCGACATTCTATCCCTCTCGTCATTTTACATCGGAGGAGAATGATTTCCACACCCGATTACGGTCCTCGAAGCCTGAATACTGGGACATAGGTTTTGGCTATAACAGCGAGTTTCTGACGAAGGAATGCTCTGATTTGAATACTGCTTGCGACATTCGATTCCTCTCGTCATTTTACATCGGAATAGCGCGTTTTGCACTATCCATTACTATCCTGAGAGCCAGATTACTGCAAGATAGGTTTTGCCTCTAATAGCGATTTTCTGACGAAGGAAGGCTCTGATTTGAATTCTGCTTGCGACATTCGATCCCTCGCGTCATTTTACGTCGGACTAGCATGTTTTCCACTCTCGATTGCGATCCTGGCAGCCTGAATACTGGGAGATACGTTTTGGATACAGGAGCGATTTTCTGACGAAGGAAGGCTCTGATTTGAATTCTGCTTGCGACATTCGATTCCTCTCGTCATTTTAAGTCGGAATAGCATGTTTTCCACATCCGATTACGATCCTGGCAGCCTGAATACTGGGAGATAGGTTTTGGCTATAACAGCGAGTTTCTGACGAAGGAAGGCTCTGATTTGAATTCTGCTTGCGACATTCGATCCCTCGCGTCATTTTACGTCGGAATAGCATGTTTTCCACTCCCGATTGCGATCCTGGCAGCCTGAATACTGGGAGATAGGTTTTGGCTATAACAGCGAGTTTCTGACGAAGGAAGGCTCTGATTTGAATTCTGCTTGCGACATTCGATTCCGCTCGTCATTTTAAGTCCGAATAGCATGTTTTCCACATCCGATTACGATCCTGGCAGCCTGAATACTGGGAGATAGGTTTTGGCTATAACAGCGAGTTTCTGACGAAGGAAGGCTCTGATTTGAATTCTGCTTGCGACATTCGATTCCTCTCGTCATTTTAAGTCGGAATAGCATGTTTTCCACATCCGATTACGATCCTGGCAGCCTGAATACTGGGAGATAGGTTTTGGCTATAACAGCGAGTTTCTGACGAAGGAAGGCTCTGATTTGAATTCTGCTTGCGACATTCGATCCCTCGCGTCATTTTACGTCGGAATAGCATGTTTTCCACTCCCGATTGCGATCCTGGCAGCCTGAATACTGGGAGATAGGTTTTGGCTATAACAGCGATTTTCTGACGAAGGGAGGCTCTGATTTGAATTCTGCTTGCGACATTCGATTCCTCTCGTCATTTTAAGTCGGAATAGCGCGTCTTCCACTACCCATTACTATCCTGGGAGCCAGATTACTGCAAGACAGGTTTTGGCTATAACAGCGATTTTCGGACGAAGGCCGGTTCTGATTTGAATTCTGCTTGCGACATTCGATTCCTCTCGTCATTTTACGTCGGAATAGCATGTTTTCCACACCCGATTACGATCCTGGCAGCCTGAATACTGGGAGATAGGTTTTGGCTATAACAGCGAGTTTCTGACGAAGGAAGGCTCTGATTTGAATTCTGCTTGCGACATTCGATTCCTCTCGTCATTTTAAGTCGGAATAGCATGTTTTCCACATCCGATTACGATCCTGGCAGCCTGAATACTGGGAGATAGGTTTTGGCTATAACAGCGAGTTTCTGACGAAGGAAGGCTCTGATTTGAATTCTGCTTGCGACATTCGATCCCTCGCGTCATTTTACGTCGGAATAGCATGTTTTCCACTCCCGATTGCGATCCTGGCAGCCTGAATACTGGGAGATAGGTTTTCGCTATAACAGCGATTTTCTGACGAAGGGAGGCTCTGATTTAAATTCTGCTTGCGACATTCGATTCCTCTCGTCATTTTAAGTCGGAATAGCGCGTCTTCCACTACCCATTACTATCCTGGGAGCCAGATTACTGCAATATAGGTTTTGGCTATAACAGCGATTTTCGGACGAAGGCAGGCTCTGATTTGAATTCTGCTTGCGACATTCGATTCCTCTCGTCATTTTACGTCGGAGTAGCACGTTTTCCTCTACCCATTACGATCCTGGAAGCCAGATTACTGCAAGATTGGTTTTGGCTCTAATAGCGATTTTCTGACGAAGGAAGGCTCTGATTTGAATTCTGCTTGCGGCATTCGATCCCTCTCGTCATTTTACGTCGGAATAGCATGTTTTCCACTCCCGATTGCGATCCTGGCAGCCTGAATACTGGGAGATAGGTTTTGGCTCTAACAGCGATTTTCAGACGAAGGAATGCTCTGATTTGAATTCTGCTTGCGACATTCGATTCCTCTCGTTATTTTACGTCGGAATAGCATGTTTTCCACACCCGATTACGGTCCTCGAAGCCTGAATACTGGGACATAGGTTTTGGCTATAACAGCGATTTTCGGACGAAGGCAGGCTCTGATTTGAATTCTGCTTGCGACATTCGATTCCTCTCGTCATTTTAAGTCGGAATAGCATGTTTTCCACATCCGATTACGATCCTGGCAGCCTGAATACTGGGAGATAGGTTTTGGCTATAACAGCGAGTTTCTGACGAAGGAAGGCTCTGATTTGAATTCTGCTTGCGACATTCGATCCCTCGCGTCATTTTACGTCGGAATAGCATGTTTTCCACTCCCGATTGCGATCCTGGCAGCCTGAATACTGGGAGATAGGTTTTGGCTATAACAGCGATTTTCTGACGAAGGGAGGCTCTGATTTGAATTCTGCTTGCGACATTCGATTCCTCTCGTCATTTTAAGTCGGAATAGCGCGTCTTCCACTACCCATTACTATCCTGGGAGACAGATTACTGCAAGATAGGTTTTGGCTATAACAGCGATTTTCGGACGAAGGCAGGCTCTGATTTGAATTCTGCTTGCGACATTCGATTCCTCTCGTCATTTTACGTCGGAATAGCACGTTTTCCTCTACCCATTACGATCCTGAAGGCCAGAATACTGGAAGATAGGTTTTGGCTCTAATAGCGATTTGCTGACGAAGGAAGTCTCTGATTTGAATTCTGCTTGCGGCATTCGATCCCTCTCGCCATTTTACGTCGGAATAGCATGTTTTCCACTCCCGATTACGATCCTGGCAGCCTGAATACTGGGAGATAGGTTTTGGCAGTAACAGCGATTTTCTGACGAAGGAATGCTCTGATTTGAATTCTGCTTGCGACATTCGATTCCTCTCGTTATTTTACGTCGGAATAGCATGTTTTCCACACTCGATTACGGTCCTCGAAGCCTGAATACTGGGACATAGGTTTTGGCTATAACAGCGATTTTCGGACGAAGGAAGTCTCTGATTTGAATTCTGCTTGCGACATTCGATTCCTTTCTTCATTTTACGTCGGAGTAGCACGTTTTCCTCTACCCATTACGATCCTGGAAGCCAGATTACTGCAAGATAGGTTTTGGCTATAACAGCGATTTTCGGACGTAGGAAGTCTCTGATTTGAATTCTGCTTGCGGGATTCGATTCCTCTCGTCATTTCACGTCGGAATAGCATGTTTTCCACACACGATTACGATCCTGGGAGCCAGATTACTCCAAGATAGGTTTTGGATTTAATACCGATTTTCTGACGAAGGAAGGCTCTGATTTGAATTCTGCTTGCGACATTCGATCCCTCTCGCCATTTTACGTCGGAATAGCATGTTTTCCATACCCGATTACGGTCCTGGAAGCCAGAATACTGCAAGATAGCTTTTGGCAATAACAGCGACTTTATGACGAAGTGAGGCTCTGATTTGAATTCTGCTTGCGACATTCTATCCCTCTCGTCATTTTACATCGGAGGAGAATGATTTCCACACCCGATTACGGTCCTCGAAGCCTGAATACTGGGACATAGGTTTTGGCTATAACAGCGAGTTTCTGACGAAGGAATGCTCTGATTTGAATACTGCTTGCGACATTCGATTCCTCTCGTCATTTTACATCGGAATAGCGCGTTTTGCACTATCCATTACTATCCTGAGAGCCAGATTACTGCAAGATAGGTTTTGCCTCTAATAGCGATTTTCTGACGAAGGAAGGCTCTGATTTGAATTCTGCTTGCGACATTCAATCCCTCTCGTCATTTTACGTCGGAATAGCATGTTTTCCATACCCGATTACGGTCCTGGAAGCCAGAATACTGGGAGATAGGTTTTGGCTATAACAGCGGTTTTCTGACGAAGGCAGTCTCTGATTTAAATTCTGCTTGCGACATTCAATCCCTCTCGTCATTTTACGTCGGAATAGCATGTTTTCCATACCCGATTACGGTCCTGGAAGCCAGAATACTGGGAGATAGGTTTTGGATACAGGAGCAATTTTCTGACGAAGGAAGGCTCTGATTTGAATTCTGCTTGCGACATTCGATCCCTCGCGTCATTTTACGTCGGAATAGCATGTTTTCCACTCGCGATTGCGATCCTGGCAGCCTGAATACTGGGAGATAGGTTTTGGCTATAACAGCGATTTTCTGACGAAGGGAGGCTCTGATTTGAATTCTGCTTGCGACATTCGATTCCTCTCGTCATTTTACGTCGGAATAGCATGTTTTCCACTCCCGATTCCGATCCTGGCAGTCTGAATACTGGGAGATAGGTTTTGGCTATAACAGCGAGTTTCTGACGAAGGAAGGCTCTGATTTGAATTCTGCTTGCGACATTCGATTCCGCTCGTCATTTTAAGTCCGAATAGCATATTTTCCACACCCAATTACGATCCTGGCAGCCTGAATACTGGGAGATAGGTTTTGGCTATAACAGCGATTTTCGGACGAAGGCAGGTTCTGATTTGAATTCTGCTTGCGACATTCGATCCCTCGCGTCATTTTACGTCGGAATAGCATGTTTTCCACTCTCGATTGCGATCCTGGCAGCCTGAATACTGGGAGATACGTTTTGGATACAGGAGCGATTTTCTGACGAAGGAAGGCTCTGATTTGAATTCTGCTTGCGGCATTCGATTCCTCTCTTCATTTTACGCCGGAGTAGCACGCTTTCCTCTACCCATTACGATCCTGGAAGCGAGATTACTGCAAGATAGGTTTTGGCTATAACAGCGATTTTCGGACGAAGGCAGGCTCTGATTTGAATTCTGCTTGCGACATTCGATTCCTCTCGTCATTTTAAGTCGGAATAGCATGTTTTCCACATCCGATTACGATCCTGGCAGCCTGAATACTGGGAGATAGGTTTTGGCTATAACAGCGAGTTTCTGACGAAGGAAGGCTCTGATTTGAATTCTGCTTGCGACATTCGATCCCTCGCGTCATTTTACGTCGGAATAGCATGTTTTCCACTCCCGATTGCGATCCTGGCAGCCTGAATACTGGGAGATAGGTTTTGGCTATAACAGCGATTTTCTGACGAAGGGAGGCTCTGATTTGAATTCTGCTTGCGACATTCGATTCCTCTCGTCATTTTAAGTCGGAATAGCGCGTCTTCCACTACCCATTACTATCCTGGGAGCCAGATTACTGCAAGATAGGTTTTGGCTATAACAGCGATTTTCGGACGAAGGCAGGCTCTGATTTGAATTCTGCTTGCGACATTCGATTCCTCTCGTCATTTTATGTCGGAGTAGCACGTTTTCCTCTACCCATTACGATCCTGGAAGTCAGATTACTGCAAGATAGGTTTTGGCTCTAATAGCGATTTGCTGACGAAGGAAGGCTCTGATTTGAATTCTGCTTGCGGCATTCAATCCCTCTCGTCATTTTACGTCGGAATAGCATGTTTTCCACTCCCGATTGCGATCCTGGCAGCCTGAATACTGGGAGATAGGTTTTGGCTCTAACAGCGATTTTCAGACGAAGGAAGGCTCTGATTTGAATTCTGCTTGCGACATTCGATTCCTCTCGTTATTTTACGTCGGAATAGCATGTTTTCCACACCCGATTACGGTCCTCGAAGCCTGAATACGGGGACATAGGTTTTGGCTATAACAGCGAGTTTCTGACGAAGGAATGCTCTGATTTGAATACTGCTTGCGACATTCGGTTCCTCTCGTCATTTTACATCGGAATAGCGCGTTTTGCACTATCCATTACTATCCTGGGAGCCAGATTACTGCAAGATAGGTTTTGGCTCTAATAGCGATTTTCTGACGAAGGAAGGCTCTGATTTGAATTCTGCTTGCGACATTCGTTCCCTCGCGTCATTTTACGTCGGAATAGCATGTTTTCCACTCTCGATTGCGATCCTGGCAGCCTGAATACTGGGAGATACGTTTTGGATACAGGAGCGATTTTCTGACGAAGGAAGGCTCTGATTTGAATTCTGCTTGCGGCATTCGATTCCTCTCTTCATTTTACGCCGGAGTAGCACGCTTTCCTCTACCCATTACGATCCTGGAAGCGAGATTACTGCAAGATAGGTTTTGGCTATAACAGCGATTTTCGGACGAAGGCAGGCTCTGATTTGAATTCTGCTTGCGACATTCGATTCCTCTCGTCATTTTACGTCGGAATAGCATGTTTTCCGCACCCGATTACGGTCCTCGAAGCCAGATTACTGCAAGATAGGTTTTGGCTATAACAGCGATTTTCTGACGAAAGAAGGCTCTGACTTGAATTCTGCTTGCGGCATTCGATCCCTCTCGTTATTTTACGTTGGAATAGCATGTTTTCCGCACCCGATTACGGTCCTCGAAGCCAGAATACTGGGAGATAGGTTTTGGCTATAACAGCGAGTTTCTGACGAAGGAAGGCTCTGATTTGAATTCTGCTTGCGACATTCGATCCCTCGCGTCATTTTACGTCGGAATAGCATGTTTTCCACTCCCGATTGCGATCCTGGCAGCCTGAATACTGGGAGATAGGTTTTGGCTATAACAGCGATTTTCTGACGAAGGGAGGCTCTGATTTGAATTCTGCTTGCGACATTCGATTCCTCTCGTCATTTTAAGTCGGAATAGCGCGTCTTCCACTACCCATTACTATCCTGGGAGCCAGATTACTGCAAGATAGGTTTTGGCTATAACAGCGATTTTCGGACGAAGGCAGGCTCTGATTTGAATTCTGCTTGCGACATTCGATTCCTCTCGTCATTTTACGTCGGAGTAGCACGTTTTCCTCTACCCATTACGAACCTGGAAGCCAGATTACTGCAAGATAGGTTTTGGCTCTAATAGCGATTTGCTGACGAAGGAAGGCTCTGATTTGAATTCTGCTTGCGGCATTCGATCCCTCTCGTCATTTTACGTCGGAATAGCATGTTTTCCACTCCCGATTGCGATCCTGGCAGCCTGAATACTGGGAGATAGGTTTTGGCTCTAACAGCGATTTTCAGACGAAGGAATGCTCTGATTTGAATTCTGCTTGCGACATTCGATTCCTCTCGTTATTTTACGTCGGAATAGCATGTTTTCCACACCCGATTACGGTCCTCGAAGCCTGAATACGGGGACATAGGTTTTGGCTATAACAGCGAGTTTCTGACGAAGGAATGCTCTGATTTGAATACTGCTAGCGGCATTCGATTCCTCTCGTCATTTTACATCGGAATAGCGCGTTTTGCACTATCCATTACTATCCTGGGAGCCAGATTACTGCAAGATAGATTTTGGCTCTAATAGCGAATTTCTGACGAAGGAAGGCTCTGATTTGAATTCTGCTTGCGACATTCGATCCCTCGCGTCATTTTACGTCGGAATAGCATGTTTTCCACTCTCGATTGCGATCCTGGCAGCCTGAATACTGGGAGATACGTTTTGGATACAGGAGCGATTTTCTGACGAAGGAAGGCTCTGATTTGAATTCTGCTTGCGGCATTCGATTCCTCTCTTCATTTTACGCCGGAGTAGCACGCTTTCCTCTACCCATTACGATCCTGGAAGCGAGATTACTGCAAGATAGGTTTTGGCTATAACAGCGATTTTCGGACGAAGGCAGGCTCTGAATGGAATTCTGCTTGCGACATTCGATTCCTCTCGTCATTTTAAGTCGGAATAGCATGTTTTCCACATCCGATTTCGATCCTGGCAGCCTGAATACTGGGAGATAGGTTTTGGCTATAACAGCGAGTTTCTGACGAAGGAAGGCTCTGATTTGAATTCTGCTTGCGACATTCGATCCCTCGCGTCATTTTACGTCGGAATAGCATGTTTTCCACTCCCGATTGCGATCCTGGCAGCCTGAATACTGGGAGATAGGTTTTGGCTATAACAGCGATTTTCTGACGAAGGGAGGCTCTGATTTGAATTCTGCTTGCGACATTCGATTCCTCTCGTCATTTTAAGTCGGAATAGCGCGTCTTCCACTACCCATTACTATCCTGGGAGCCAGATTACTGCAAGATAGGTTTTGGCTATAACAGCGATTTTCGGACGAAGGCAGGCTCTGATTTGAATTCTGCTTGCGACATTCGATTCCTCTCGTCATTTTATGTCGGAGTAGCACGTTTTCCTCTACCCATTACGATCCTGGAAGTCAGATTACTGCAAGATAGGTTTTGGCTCTAATAGCGATTTGCTGACGAAGGAAGGCTCTGATTTGAATTCTGCTTGCGGCATTCAATCCCTCTCGTCATTTTACGTCGGAATAGCATGTTTTCCACTCCCGATTGCGATCCTGGCAGCCTGAATACTGGGAGATAGGTTTTGGCTCTAACAGCGATTTTCAGACGAAGGAATGCTCTGATTTGAATTCTGCTTGCGACATTCGATTCCTCTCGTTATTTTACGTCGGAATAGCATGTTTTCCACACCCGATTACGGTCCTCGAAGCCTGAATACGGGGACATAGGTTTTGGCTATAACAGCGAGTTTCTGACGAAGGAATGCTCTGATTTGAATACTGCTTGCGACATTCGGTTCCTCTCGTCATTTTACATCGGAATAGCGCGTTTTGCACTATCCATTACTATCCTGGGAGCCAGATTACTGCAAGATAGGTTTTGGCTCTAATAGCGATTTTCTGACGAAGGAAGGCTCTGATTTGAATTCTGCTTGCGGCATTCGATTCCTCTCTTCATTTTACGCCGGAGTAGCACGCTTTCCTCTACCCATTACGATCCTGGAAGCGAGATTACTGCAAGATAGGTTTTGGCTATAACAGCGATTTTCGGACGAAGGCAGGCTCTGAATGGAATTCTGCTTGCGACATTCGATTCCTCTCGTCATTTTAAGTCGGAATAGCATGTTTTCCACATCCGATTTCGATCCTGGCAGCCTGAATACTGGGAGATAGGTTTTGGCTATAACAGCGAGTTTCTGACGAAGGAAGGCTCTGATTTGAATTCTGCTTGCGACATTCGATCCCTCGCGTCATTTTACGTCGGAATAGCATGTTTTCCACTCCCGATTGCGATCCTGGCAGCCTGAATACTGGGAGATAGGTTTTGGCTATAACAGCGATTTTCTGACGAAGGGAGGCTCTGATTTGAATTCTGCTTGCGACATTCGATTCCTCTCGTCATTTTAAGTCGGAATAGCGCGTCTTCCACTACCCATTACTATCCTGGGAGCCAGATTACTGCAAGATAGGTTTTGGCTATAACAGCGATTTTCGGACGAAGGCAGGCTCTGATTTGAATTCTGCTTGCGACATTCGATTCCTCTCGTCATTTTATGTCGGAGTAGCACGTTTTCCTCTACCCATTACGATCCTGGAAGTCAGATTACTGCAAGATAGGTTTTGGCTCTAATAGCGATTTGCTGACGAAGGAAGGCTCTGATTTGAATTCTGCTTGCGGCATTCAATCCCTCTCGTCATTTTACGTCGGAATAGCATGTTTTCCACTCCCGATTGCGATCCTGGCAGCCTGAATACTGGGAGATAGGTTTTGGCTCTAACAGCGATTTTCAGACGAAGGAATGCTCTGATTTGAATTCTGCTTGCGACATTCGATTCCTCTCGTTATTTTACGTCAGAATAGCATGTTTTCCACACCCGATTACGGTCCTCGAAGCCTGAATACTGGGAGATAGGTTTTGGCTCTAACAGCGATTTTCAGACGAAGGAATGCTCTGATTTGAATTCTGCTTGCGACATTCGATTCCTCTCGTTATTTTACGTCGGAATAGCATGTTTTCCACACCCGATTACGGTCCTCGAAGCCTGAATACTGGGACATAGGTTTTGGCTATAACAGCGAGTTTCTGACGAAGGAATGCTCTGATTTGAATACTGCTTGCGACATTCGATTCCTCTCGTCATTTTACATCGGAATAGCGCGTTTTGCACTATCCATTACTATCCTGGGAGCCAGATTACTGCAAGATAGGTTTTGGCTCTAATAGCGATTTTCTGACGAAGGAAGGCTCTGATTTGAATTCTGCTTGCGACATTCGATCCCTCGGGTCATTTTACGTCGGAATAGCATGTTTTCCACTCTCGATTGCGATCCTGGCAGCCTGAATACTGGGAGATACGTTTTGGATACAGGAGCGATTTTCTGACGAAGGAAGGCTCTGATTTGAATTCTGCTTGCGGCATTCGATTCCTCTCTTCATTTTACGCCGGAGTAGCACGCTTTCCTCTACCCATTACGATCCTGGAAGCGAGATTACTGCAAGATAGGTTTTGGCTATAACAGCGATTTTCGGACGAAGGCAGGCTCTGAATGGAATTCTGCTTGCGACATTCGATTCCTCTCGTCATTTTAAGTCGGAATAGCATGTTTTCCACATCCGATTACGATCCTGGCAGCCTGAATACTGGGAGATAGGTTTTGGCTATAACAGCGAGTTTCTGACGAGGGAAGGCTCTGATTTGAATTCTGCTTGCGACATTCCATCCCTCGCGTCATTTTACGTCGGAATAGCATGTTTTCCACTCCCGATTGCGATCCTGGCAGCCTGAATACTGGGAGATAGGTTCTGGCTATAACAGCGATTTTCTGACGAAGGGAGGCTCTGATTTGAATTCTGCTTGCGACATTCGATTCCTCTCGTCATTTTAAGTCGGAATAGCGCGTCTTCCACTACCCATTACTATCCTGGGAGCCAGATTACTGCAAGATAGGTTTTGGCTATAACAGCGATTTTCGGACGAAGGCAGGCTCTGATTTGAATTCTGCTTGCGACATTCGATTCCTCTCGTCATTTTAAGTCGGAATAGCATGTTTTCCACATCCGATTACGATCCTGGCAGCCTGAATACTGGGAGATAGGTTTTGGCTATAACAGCGAGTTTCTGACGAGGGAAGGCTCTGATTTGAAATCTGCTTGCGACATTCGATCCCTCGCGTCATTTTACGTCGGAATAGCATGTTTTCCACTCCCGATTGCGATCCTGGCAGCCTGAATACTGGGAGATAGGTTTTGGCTATAACAGCGATTTTCTGACGAAGGGAGGCTCTGATTTGAATTCTGCTTGCGACATTCGATTCCTCTCGTCATTTTAAGTCGGAATAGCGCGTCTTCCACTACCCATTACTATCCTGGGAGCCAAATTACTGCAAGATAGGTTTTGGCTATAACAGCGATTTTCGGACGAAGGCAGGCTCTGATTTGAATTCTGCTTGCGACATTCGATTCCTCTCGTCATTTTACGTCGGAATAGCACGTTTTCCACATCCGATTACGATCCTGGCAGCCTGAATACTGGGAGATAGGTTTTGGCTATAACAGCGAGTTTCTGACGAAGGAAGGCTCTGATTTGAATTCTGCTTGCGACATTCGATCCCTCGCGTCATTTTACATCGGAATAGCGCGTTTTGCACTATCCATTACTATCCTGGGAGCCAGATTACTGCAAGATAGGTTTTGGCTCTAATAGCGATTTTCTGACGAAGGAAGGCTCTGATTTGAATTCTGCTTGCGGCATTCGATCCCTCTCGCCATTTTACATCGGAATAGCACGGTTTCCACATCCGATTACGATCCTGGCAGCCTGAATACTGGAAGATAGGTTTTGGCTCTAACAGCGATTTTCAGACGAAGGAATGCTCTGATTTGAATTCTGCTTGCGACATTCGATTCCTCTCGTTATTTTACGTCGGAATAGCATGTTTTCCACACCCGATTACGATCCTGGCAGTCTGAATACTGGGAGATAGGTTTTGGCTATAACAGCGAGTTTCTGACGAAGGAATGCTCTGATTTGAATACTGCTTGCGACATTCGATTCCTCTCGTCATTTTACATCGGAATAGCGCGTTTTGCACTATCCATTACTATCCTGGGAGCCAGATTACTGCAAGATAGGTTTTGGCTCTAATAGCGATTTTCTGACGAAGGAAGGCTCTGATTTGAATTCTGCTTGCGGCATTCGATTCCTCTCTTCATTTTACGCCGGAGTAGCACGCTTTCCTCTACCCCTTACGATCCTGGAAGCGAGATTACTGCAAGATAGGTTTTGGCTATAACAGCGATTTTCGGACGAAGGCAGGCTCTGAATGGAATTCTGCTTGCGACATTCGATTCCTCTCGTCATTTTAAGTCGGAATAGCATGTTTTCCACATCCGATTACGATCCTGGCAGCCTGAATACTGGGAGATAGGTTTTGGCTATAACAGCGAGTTTCTGACGAGGGAAGGCTCTGATTTGAATTCTGCTTGCGACATTCCATCCCTCGCGTCATTTTACGTCGGAATAGCATGTTTTCCACTCCCGATTGCGATCCTGGCAGCCTGAATACTGGGAGATAGGTTCTGGCTATAACAGCGATTTTCTGACGAAGGCAGGCTCTGATTTGAATTCTGCTTGCGACATTCGATTCCTCTCGTCATTTTACGTCGGAATAGCACGTTTTCCACATCCGATTACGATCCTGGCAGCCTGAATACTGGGAGGTAGGTTTTGGCTATAACAGCGAGTTTCTGACGAAGGAAGGCTCTGATTTGAATTCTGCTTGCGACATTCGATCCCTCGCGTCATTTTACGTCGGAATAGCATGTTTTCCACTCCCGATTGCGATCCTGGCAGCCTGAATACTGGGACATAGGTTTTGGCTATAACAGCGATTTTCTGACGAAGGCAGGCTCTGATTTGAATTCTGCTTGCGACATTCGATCCCTCGCGTCATTTTACGTCGGAATAGCATGTTTTCCACTCTCGATTGCGATCCTGGCAGCCTGAATACTGGGAGATACGTTTTGGATACAGGAGCGATTTTCTGACGAAGGAAGGCTCTGATTTGAATTCTGCTTGCGGCATTCGATTCCTCTCTTCATTTTACGCCGGAGTAGCACGCTTTCCTCTACCCATTACGATCCTGGAAGCGAGATTACTGCAAGATAGGTTTTGGCTATAACAGCGATTTTCGGACGAAGGCAGGCTCTGAATGGAATTCTGCTTGCGACATTCGATTCCTCTCGTCATTTTAAGTCGGAATAGCATGTTTTCCACATCCGATTACGATCCTGGCAGCCTGAATACTGGGAGATAGGTTTTGGCTATAACAGCGAGTTTCTGACGAGGGAAGGCTCTGATTTGAATTCTGCTTGCGGCATTTGATCCCTCTCGTCATTTTACGTCGGAATAGCATGTTTTCCACTCCCGATTGCGATCCTGGCAGCCTGAATACTGGGAGATAGGTTTTGGCTCTAACAGCGATTTTCAGACGAAGGAATGCTCTGATTTGAATTCTGCTTGCGACATTCGATTCCTCTCGTTATTTTACGTCGGAATAGCATGTTTTCCACACCCGATTCCGGTCCTCGAAGCCTGAATACTGGGACATAGGTTTTGGCTATAACAGCGAGTTTCTGACGAAGGAATGCTCTGATTTGAATACTGCTTGCGACATTCGATTCCTCTCGTCATTTTACATCGGAATAGCGCGTTTTGCACTATCCATTACTATCCTGGGAGCCAGATTACTGCAAGATAGGTTTTGGCTCTAATAGCGATTTTCTGACGAAGGAAGGCTCTGATTTGAATTCTGCTTGCGGCATTCGATCCCTCTCGCCATTTTACATCGGAATAGCACGGTTTCCACATCCGATTACGATCCTGGCAGCCTGAATACTGGAAGATAGGTTTTGGCAATAACAGCGATTTTCTGACGAAGGAAGGCTCTGATTTGAATTCTGCTTGCGGCATTCGATTCCTCTCTTCATTTTACGTCGGAGTAGCACGTTTTCCTCTACCCATTACGATCCTGGAAGCCAGATTACTGCAAGATAGGTTTTGGCTATAACAGCGATTTTCGGACGAAGGAAGTCTCTGATTTGAATTCTGCTTGCGACATTCGATTCCTCTCTTCATTTTACGTCGGAGTAGCACGTTTTCCTCTACCCATTACGATCCTGGAAGCCAGATTACTGCAAGATAGGTTTTGGCTATAACAGCGATTTTCGGACGAAGGAAGTCTCTGATTTGAATTCTGCTTGCGGGATTCGATTCCTCTCGTCATTTTACGTCGGAATAGCATGTTTTCCACACACGATTACGATCCTGGGAGCCAGATTACTCCAAGATAGGTTTTGGCTATAACAGCGAGTTTCTGACGAAGGAATGCTCTGATTTGAATACTGCTTGCGACATTCGATTCCTCTCGTCATTTTACATCGGAATAGTGCGTTTTGCACTATCCATTACTATCCTGGGAGCCAGATTACTGCAAGATAGGTTTTGGCTCTAATAGCGATTTTCTGACGAAGGAAGGCTCTGATTTGAATTCTGCTTGCGACATTCGATCCCTCGCGTCATTTTACGTCGGAATAGCATGTTTTCCACTCTCGATTGCGATCCTGGCAGCCTGAATACTGGGAGATACGTTTTGGATACAGGAGCGATTTTCTGACGAAGGAAGGCTCTGATTTGAATTCTGCTTGCTACATTCGATCCCTCGCGTCATTTTACGTCGGAATAGCGCGTCTTCCACTACCCATTACTATCCTGGGAGCCAGATTACTGCAAGATAGGTTTTGGCTATAACAGCGATTTTCGGACGAAGGCAGGCTCTGATTTGAATTCTGCTTGCGACATTCGATTCCTCTCGTCATTTTACGTCGGAATAGCATGTTTTCCACATCCGATTACGATCCTGGGAGCCAGATTACTCCAAGATAGGTTTTGGATTTAATACCGATTTTCTGACGAAGGAAGGCTCTGATTTGAATTCTGCTTGCGGCATTCGATTCCACTCGTCATTTTACGTCGGAATAGCACGGTTTCCACACCCGATTACGGTCCTGGAGGCCAGAATACTGGGAGATACGTTTTGGCTATAACAGCGGTTTTCTGACGAAGGAAGGCTCTGATTTGAATTCTGCTTGCGACATTCAATCCCTCTCGTCATTTTACGTCGGAATAGCGCGTCTTCCACTACCCATTACTATCCTGGGAGCCAGATTACTGCAAGATAGGTTTCGGCTATAACAGCGATTTTCGGACGAAGGCAGGCTCTGATTTGAATTGTGCTTGCGACATTCGATTCCTCTCTTCATTTTACGCCGGAGTAGCGCGTTTTGCACTATCCATTACTATCCTGGGAGCCAGATTACTGCAAGATAGGTTTTGGCTATAACAGCGATTTTCGGACGAAGGCAGGCTCTGATTTGAATTCTGCTTGCGACATTCGATTCCTCTCGTCATTTTACATCGGAATAGCGCGTCTTCCACTACCCATTACTATCCTGGGAGCCAGATTACTGCAAGATAGGTTTTGGCTATAACAGCGATTTTCGGACGAAGGCAGGCTCTGATTTGAATTCTGCTTGCGACATTCGATTCCTCTCGTCATTTTACGTCGGAGTAGCACGTTTTCCTCTACCCATTACGATCCTGGAAGCCAGATTACTGCAAGATAGGTTTTGGCTCTAATAGCGATTTTCTGACGAAGGAAGGCTCTGATTTGAATTCTGCTTGCGGCATTCGATCCCTCTCGCCATTTTACGTCGGAATAGCGCGTTTTCCACTACCCATTACGATCCTGGGAGCCAGATTACTGCAAGATATGTTTTGGCTATAACAGCGATTTTCAGACGAAGGAATGCTCTGATTTGAATTCTGCTTGCGACATTCGATTCCTCTCGTTATTTTACGTCGGAATAGCATGTTTTCCTCTCCCGATTGCGATCCTGGCAGCCTGAATACTGGGAGATAGGTTTTGGCTATAACAGCGATTTTCTGACCAAGGGAGGCTCTGATTTGAATTCTGCTTGCGACATTCGATTCCTCTCGTTATTTTACGTCGGAATAGCATGTTTTCCACACCCGATTACGGTCCTCGAAGCCAGAATACTGGGAGATAAGTTGTGGCTATAACAGCGAGTTTCTGACGAAGGAATGCTCTGATTTGAATACTGCTTGCGACATTCGATTCCTCTCGTCATTTTACGTCGGAATAGCGCGTTTTGCACTATCCATTACGATCCTGGGAGCCAGATTACTGCAAGATAGGTTTTGGCAATAACAGCGATTTTCTGACGAAGGCAGGCTCTGATTTGAATTCTGCTTGCGACATTCGATTCCTCTTGTCATTTTAAGTCGGAATAGCATGTTTTCCACATCCGATTACGATCCTGGCAGCCAGAATACTGGGAGATAGGTTTTGGCTATAACAGCGATTTTCGGACGAAGGCAGGCTCTGATTTGAATTCTGCTTGCGACATTCGATTCCTCTCGTCATTTTACGTCGGAATAGCATGTTTTCCACATACGATTATGATCCTGGGAGCCAGAATACTGGGAGATAGGTTTTGGCTATAACAGCGATTTTCGGACGAAGGCAGGCTCTGATTTGAATTCTGCTTGCGACATTCGATTCCTCTCGTCATTTTACGTCGGAATAGCATGTTTTCCACATCCTATTTCGATCCTGGGAGCCAGATTACTCCAAGATAGGTTTTGGATTTAATACCGATTTTCTGACGAAGGAAGGCTCTGATTTGAATTCTGCTTGCGGCATTCGATCCTTCTCGCCATTTTACGTCGGAATAGCGCGTTTTCCACTACCCATTACGATCCTGGGAGCCAGATTACTGCAAGATAGGTTTTGGCTATAACAGCGATTTTCAGACGAAGGAATGCTCTGATTTGAATTCTGCTTGCGACATTCGATTCCTCTCGTTATTTTACGTCGGAATAGCATGTTTTCCTCTCCCGATTGCGATCCTGGCAGCCTGAATACTGGGAGATAGGTTTTGGCTATAACAGCGATTTTCTGACCAAGGGAGGCTCTGATTTGAATTCTGCTTGCGACATTCGATTCCTCTCGTTATTTTACGTCGGAATAGCATGTTTTCCACACCCGATTACGGTCCTCGAAGCCAGAATACTGGGAGATAGGTTGTGGCTATAACAGCGAGTTTCTGACGAAGGAATGCTCTGATTTGAATACTGCTTGCGACATTCGATTCCTCTCGTCATTTTACATCGGAATAGTGCGTTTTGCACTATCCATTACTATCCTGGGAGCCAGATTACTGCAAGATAGGTTTTGGCTATAACAGCGATTTTCGGACGAAGGAAGGCTCTGATTTGAATTCTGCTTGCGGCATTCGATCCCTCTCGCCATTTTACGTCGGAATAGCGCGTTTTCCACTACCCATTACGATACTGGGAGCCAGATTACTGCAAGATAGGTTTTGGCTATAACAGCGATTTCTGACGAAGGTATTCACTGATTTGAATTCTGCTTGCGGCATTCGATTCCACTCGTCATTTTACGTCGGAATAGCACGGTTTCCACACCCGATTACGGTCCTGGAGGCCAGAATACTGGGAGATACGTTTTGGCTATAACAGCGGTTTTCTGACGAAGGAAGGCTCTGATTTGAATTCTGCTTGCGACATTCAATCCCTCTCGTCATTTTACGTCGGAATAGCATGTTTTCCGCACCCGATTACGGTCCTCGAAGCCAGAATACTGGGAGATAGGTTTTGGCTATAACAGCGATTTTCTGACGAAGGAAGGCTCTGATTTGAATTCTGCTTGCGACATTCGATTCCTCTCGTCATTTTACGTCGGAATAGCGCGTCTTCCACTACCCATTACTATCCTGGGAGCCAGATTACTGCAAGATAGGTTTCGGCTATAACAGCGATTTTCGGACGAAGGCAGGCTCTGATTTGAATTGTGCTTGCGACATTCGATTCCTCTCTTCATTTTACGCCGGAGTAGCGCGTTTTGCACTATCCATTACTATCCTGGGAGCCAGATTACTGCAAGATAGGTTTTGGCTATAACAGCGATTTTCGGACGAAGGCAGGCTCTGATTTGAATTCTGCTTGCGACATTCGATTCCTCTCGTCATTTTACATCGGAATAGCGCGTCTTCCACTACCCATTACTATCCTGGGAGCCAGATTACTGCAAGATAGGTTTTGGCTATAACAGCGATTTTCGGACGAAGGCAGGCTCTGATTTGAATTCTGCTTGCGACATTCGATTCCTCTCGTCATTTTACGTCGGAGTAGCACGTTTTCCTCTACCCATTACGATCCTGGAAGCCAGATTACTGCAAGATAGGTTTTGGCTCTAATAGCGATTTTCTGACGAAGGAAGGCTCTGATTTGAATTCTGCTTGCGGCATTCGATCCCTCTCGCCATTTTACGTCGGAATAGCGCGTTTTCCACTACCCATTACGATCCTGGGAGCCAGATTACTGCAAGATATGTTTTGGCTCTAACAGCGATTTTCAGACGAAGGAATGCTCTGATTTGAATTCTGCTTGCGACATTCGATTCCTCTCGTTATTTTACGTCGGAATAGCATGTTTTCCTCTCCCGATTGCGATCCTGGCAGCCTGAATACTGGGAGATAGGTTTTGGCTATAACAGCGATTTTCTGACCAAGGGAGGCTCTGATTTGAATTCTGCTTGCGACATTCGATTCCTCTCGTTATTTTACGTCGGAATAGCATGTTTTCCACACCCGATTACGGTCCTCGAAGCCAGAATACTGGGAGATAAGTTGTGGCTATAACAGCGAGTTTCTGACGAAGGAATGCTCTGATTTGAATACTGCTTGCGACATTCGATTCCTCTCGTCATTTTACGTCGGAATAGCGCGTTTTGCACTATCCATTACTATCCTGGGAGCCAGATTACTGCAAGATAGGTTTTGGCAATAACAGCGATTTTCTGACGAAGGCAGGCTCTGATTTGAATTCTGCTTGCGACATTCGATTCCTCTTGTCATTTTAAGTCGGAATAGCATGTTTTCCACATCCGATTACGATCCTGGCAGCCAGAATACTGGGAGATAGGTTTTGGCTATAACAGCGATTTTCGGACGAAGGCAGGCTCTGATTTGAATTCTGCTTGCGACATTCGATTCCTCTCGTCATTTTACGTCGGAATAGCATGTTTTCCACATACGATTATGATCCTGGGAGCCAGAATACTGGGAGATAGGTTTTGGCTATAACAGCGATTTTCGGACGAAGGCAGGCTCTGATTTGAATTCTGCTTGCGACATTCGATTCCTCTCGTCATTTTACGTCGGAATAGCATGTTTTCCACATCCTATTTCGATCCTGGGAGCCAGATTACTCCAAGATAGGTTTTGGATTTAATACCGATTTTCTGACGAAGGAAGGCTCTGATTTGAATTCTGCTTGCGGCATTCGATCCTTCTCGCCATTTTACGTCGGAATAGCGCGTTTTCCACTACCCATTACGATCCTGGGAGCCAGATTACTGCAAGATAGGTTTTGGCTATAACAGCGATTTTCAGACGAAGGAATGCTCTGATTTGAATTCTGCTTGCGACATTCGATTCCTCTCGTTATTTTACGTCGGAATAGCATGTTTTCCTCTCCCGATTGCGATCCTGGCAGCCTGAATACTGGGAGATAGGTTTTGGCTATAACAGCGATTTTCTGACCAAGGGAGGCTCTGATTTGAATTCTGCTTGCGACATTCGATTCCTCTCGTTATTTTACGTCGGAATAGCATGTTTTCCACACCCGATTACGGTCCTCGAAGCCAGAATACTGGGAGATAAGTTGTGGCTATAACAGCGAGTTTCTGACGAAGGAATGCTCTGATTTGAATACTGCTTGCGACATTCGATTCCTCTCGTCATTTTACGTCGGAATAGCGCGTTTTGCACTATCCATTACTATCCTGGGAGCCAGATTACTGCAAGATAGGTTTTGGCAATAACAGCGATTTTCTGACGAAGGCAGGCTCTGATTTGAATTCTGCTTGCGACATTCGATTCCTCTTGTCATTTTAAGTCGGAATAGCATGTTTTCCACATCCGATTACGATCCTGGCAGCCAGAATACTGGGAGATAGGTTTTGGCTATAACAGCGATTTTCGGACGAAGGCAGGCTCTGATTTGAATTCTGCTTGCGACATTCGATTCCTCTCGTCATTTTACGTCGGAATAGCATGTTTTCCACATCCGATTATGATCCTGGGAGCCAGAATACTGGGAGATAGGTTTTGGCTATAACAGCGATTTTCGGACGAAGGCAGGCTCTGATTTGAATTCTGCTTGCGACATTCGATTCCTCTCGTCATTTTACGTCGGAATAGCATGTTTTCCACATCCTATTTCGATCCTGGGAGCCAGATTACTCCAAGATAGGTTTTGGATTTAATACCGATTTTCTGACGAAGGAAGGCTCTGATTTGAATTCTGCTTGCGGCATTCGATCCTTCTCGCCATTTTACGTCGGAATAGCGCGTTTTCCACTACCCATTACGATCCTGGGAGCCAGATTACTGCAAGATAGGTTTTGGCTATAACAGCGATTTTCAGACGAAGGAATGCTCTGATTTGAATTCTGCTTGCGACATTCGATTCCTCTCGTTATTTTACGTCGGAATAGCATGTTTTCCACACCCGATTACGGTCCTCGAAGCCAGAATACTGGGAGATAGGTTGTGGCTATAACAGCGAGTTTCTGACGAAGGAATGCTCTGATTTGAATACTGCTTGCGACATTCGATTCCTCTCGTCATTTTACGTCGGAATAGCGCGTTTTGCACTATCCATTACTATCCTGGGAGCCAGATTACTGCAAGATAGGTTTTGGCAATAACAGCGATTTTCTGACGAAGGCAGGCTCTGATTTGAATTCTGCTTGCGACATTCGATTCCTCTTGTCATTTTAAGTCGGAATAGCATGTTTTCCACATCCGATTACGATCCTGGCAGCCAGAATACTGGGAGATAGGTTTTGGCTATAACAGCGATTTTCGGACGAAGGCAGGCTCTGATTTGAATTCTGCTTGCGACATTCGATTCCTCTCGTCATTTTAAGTCGGAATAGCATGTTTTCCACATCCGATTACGATCCTGGCAGCCAGAATACTGGGAGATAGGTTTTGGCTATAACAGCGATTTTCGGACGAAGGCAGGCTCTGATTTGAATTCTGCTTGCGACATTCGATTCCTCTCGTCATTTTACGTCGGAATAGCATGTTTTCCACATCCGATTACGATCCTGGAAGCCAGATTACTGCAAGATAGGTTTTGGCTCTAATAGCGATTTTCTGACGAAGGAAGGCTCTGATTTGAATTCTGCTTGCGGCATTCGATCCCTCTCGCCATTTTACGTCGGAATAGCGCGTTTTCCACTACCCATTACGATCCTGGGAGCCAGATTACTGCAAGATATGTTTTGGCTATAACAGCGATTTTCAGACGAAGGAATGCTCTGATTTGAATTCTGCTTGCGACATTCGATTCCTCTCGTTATTTTACGTCGGAATAGCATGTTTTCCTCTCCCGATTGCGATCCTGGCAGCCTGAATACTGGGAGATAGGTTTTGGCTATAACAGCGATTTTCTGACCAAGGGAGGCTCTGATTTGAATTCTGCTTGCGACATTCGATTCCTCTCGTTATTTTACGTCGGAATAGCATGTTTTCCACACCCGATTACGGTCCTCGAAGCCAGAATACTGGGAGATAAGTTGTGGCTATAACAGCGAGTTTCTGACGAAGGAATGCTCTGATTTGAATACTGCTTGCGACATTCGATTCCTCTCGTCATTTTACGTCGGAATAGCGCGTTTTGCACTATCCATTACTATCCTGGGAGCCAGATTACTGCAAGATAGGTTTTGGCTATAACAGCGAGTTTCTGACGAAGGAATGCTCTGATTTGAATACTGCTTGCGACATTCGATTCCTCTCGTCATTTTACGTCGGAATAGCATGTTTTCCACATCCGATTACGATCCTGGCAGCCAGAATACTGGGAGATAGGTTTTGGCTATAACAGCGATTTTCGGACGAAGGAATGCTCTGATTTGAATTCTGCTTGCGACATTCGATTCCTCTCGTTATTTTACGTCGGAATAGCATGTTTTCCTCTCCCGATTGCGATCCTGGCAGCCTGAATACTGGGAGATAGGTTTTGGCTATAACAGCGATTTTCTGACCAAGGGAGGCTCTGATTTGAATTCTGCTTGCGACATTCGATTCCTCTCGTTATTTTACGTCGGAATAGCATGTTTTCCACACCCGATTACGGTCCTCGAAGCCAGAATACTGGGAGATAGGTTGTGGCTATAACAGCGAGTTTCTGACGAAGGAAGGCTCTGATTTGAATTCTGCTTGCGGCATTCGATCCCTCTCGCCATTTTACGTCGGAATAGCGCGTTTTCCACTACCCATTACGATCCTGGAAGCCAGATTACTGCAAGATAGGTTTTGGCTATAACAGCGATTTTCGGACGAAGGAATGCTCTGATTTGAATACTGCTTGCGACATTCGATTCCTCTCGTCATTTTACGTCGGAATAGCGCGTTTTGCACTATCCATTACTATCCTGGGAGCCAGATTACTGCAAGATAGGTTTTGGCAATAACAGCGATTTTCTGACGAAGGCAGGCTCTGATTTGAATTCTGCTTGCGACATTCGATTCCTCTTGTCATTTTAAGTCGGAATAGCATGTTTTCCACATCCGATTACGATCCTGGCAGCCAGAATACTGGGAGATAGGTTTTGGCTATAACAGCGATTTTCGGACGAAGGCAGGCTCTGATTTGAATTCTGCTTGCGACATTCGATTCCTCTCGTCATTTTACGTCGGAATAGCATGTTTTCCACATCCGATTACGATCCTGGGAGCCAGATTACTCCAAGATAGGTTTTGGATTTAATACCGATTTTCTGACGAAGGAAGGCTCTGATTTGAATTCTGCTTGCGGCATTCGATCCCTCTCGCCATTTTACGTCGGAATAGCGCGTTTTCCACTACCCATTACGATCCTGGAAGCCAGATTACTGCAAGATAGGTTTTGGCTATAACAGCGATTTTCGGACGAAGGAAGTCTCTGATTTGAATTCTGCTTGCGGGATTCGATTCCTCTCGTCATTTTACGTCGGAATAACATGTTTTCCACACACGATTACGATCCTGGGAGCCAGATTACTCCAAGATAGGTTTTGGCTATAACAGCGAGTTTCTGACGAAGGAATGCTCTGATTTGAATACTGCTTGCGACATTCGATTCCTCTCGTCATTTTACATCGGAATAGTGCGTTTTGCACTATCCATTACTATCCTGGGAGCCAGATTACTGCAAGATAGGTTTTGGCTCTAATAGCGATTTTCTGACGAAGGAAGGCTCTGATTTGAATTCTGCTTGCGGCATTCGATCCCTCTCGCCATTTTACATGGGAATAGCACGGTTTCCACATCCGATTACGATCCTGGCAGCCTGAATACTGGAAGATAGGTTTTGGCTCTAACAGCGATTTTCAGACGAAGGAATGCTCTGATTTGAATTCTGCTTGCGACATTCGATTCCTCTCGTTATTTTACGTCGGAATAGCATGTTTTCCACACCCGATTACGATCCTGGCAGCCTGAATACTGGGAGATAGGTTTTGGCTATAACAGCGAGTTTCTGACGAAGGAATGCTCTGATTTGAATACTGCTTGCGACATTCGATCCCTCTCGTCATTTTACATCGGAATAGCGCGTTTTGCACTATCCATTACTATCCTGGGAGCCAGATTACTGCAAGATAGGTTTTGGCTCTAATAGCGATTTTCTGACGAAGGAAGGCTCTGATTTGAATTCTGCTTGCGGCATTCGATCCCTCTCGCCATTTTACATCGGAATAGCACGGTTTCCACATCCGATTACGATCCTGGCAGCCTGAATACTGGAAGATAGGTTTTGGCTCTAACAGCGATTTTCAGACGAAGGAATGCTCTGATTTGAATTCTGCTTGCGACATTCGATTCCTCTCGTTATTTTACGTCGGAATAGCATGTTTTCCACACCCGATTACGATCCTGGCAGCCTGAATACTGGGAGATAGGTTTTGGCTATAACAGCGAGTTTCTGACGAAGGAATGCTCTGATTTGAATACTGCTTGCGACATTCGATTCCTCTCGTCATTTTACATCGGAATAGCGCGTTTTGCACTATCCATTACTATCCTGGGAGCCAGATTACTGCAAGATAGGTTTTGGCTCTAATAGCGATTTTCTGACGAAGGAAGGCTCTGATTCGAATTCTGCTTGCGACATTCGATCCCTCGCGTCATTTTACGTCGGAATAGCATGTTTTCCACTCTCGATTGCGATCCTGGCAGCCTGAATACTGGGAGATACGTTTTGGATACAGGAGCGATTTTCTGACGAAGGAAGGCTCTGATTTGAATTCTGCTTGCGGCATTCGATTCCTCTCTTCATTTTACGCCGGAGTAGCACGCTTTCCTCTACCCATTACGATCCTGGAAGCGAGATTACTGCAAGATAGGTTTTGGCTATAACAGCGATTTTCGGACGAAGGCAGGCTCTGAATGGAATTCTGCTTGCGACATTCGATTCCTCTCGTCATTTTACGTCGGAATAGCATGTTTTCCACTCCCGATTGCGATCCTGGCAGCCTGAATACTGGGAGATAGGTTCTGGCTATAACAGCGATTTTCTGACGAAGGGAGGCTCTGATTTGAATTCTGCTTGCGACATTCGATTCCTCTCGTCATTTTAAGTCGGAATAGCGCGTCTTCCACTACCCATTACTATCCTGGGAGCCAGATTACTGCAAGATAGGTTTTGGCTATAACAGCGATTTTCGGACGAAGGCAGGCTCTGATTTGAATTCTGCTTGCGACATTCGATTCCTCTCGTCATTTTACGTCGGAATAGCACGTTTTCCACATCCGATTACGATCCTGGCAGCCTGAATACTGGGAGGTAGGTTTTGGCTATAACAGCGAGTTTCTGACGAAGGAAGGCTCTGATTTGAATTCTGCTTGCGACATTCGATCCCTCGCGTCATTTTACGTCGGAATAGCATGTTTTCCACTCCCGATTGCGATCCTGGCAGCCTGAATACTGGGAGATAGGTTTTGGCTATAACAGCGAGTTTCTGACGAAGGAAGGCTCTGATTTGAATTCTGCTTGCGGCATTCGATTCCTCTCTTCATTTTACGTCGGAGTAGCACGTTTTCCTCTACCCATTACGATCCTGGAAGCCAGATTACTGCAAGATAGGTTTTGGCTCTAATAGCGATTTTCTGACGAAGGAAGGCTCTGATTTGAATTCTGCTTGCGGCATTCGATCCCTCTCGTCATTTTACGTCGGAATAGCATGTTTTACACACCCGATTACGGTCCTCGAAGCCTGAATACTGGGACATAGGTTTTGGCTATAACAGCGAGTTTCTGACGAAGGAATGCTCTGATTTGAATACTGCTTGCGACATTCGATTCCTCTCGTCATTTTACATCGGAATAGCGCGTTTTGCACTATCCATTACTATCCTGGGAGCCAGATTACTGCAAGATAGGTTTTGGCTCTAATAGCGATTTTCTGACGAAGGAAGGCTCTGATTTGAATTCTGCTTGCGGCATTCGATCCCTCTCGCCATTTTACATCGGAATAGCACGGTTTCCACATCCGATTACGATCCTGGCAGCCTGAATACTGGAAGATAGGTTTTGGCTCTAACAGCGATTTTCAGACGAAGGAATGCTCTGATTTGAATTCTGCTTGCGACATTCGATTCCTCTCGTTATTTTACGTCGGAATAGCATGTTTTCCACACCCGATTACGGTCCTCGAAGCCTGAATACTGGGACATAGGTTTTGGCTATAACAGCGAGTTTCTGACGAAGGAATGCTCTGATTTGAATACTGCTTGCGACATTCGATTCCTCTCGTCATTTTACATCGGAATAGCGCGTTTTGCACTATCCATTACTATCCTGGGAGCCAGATTACTGCAAGATAGGTTTTGGCTCTAATAGCGATTTTCTGACGAAGGAAGGCTGTGATTTGAATTCTGCTTGCGGCATTCGATTCCTCTCTTCATTTTACGCCGGAGTAGCACGCTTTCCTCTACCCATTACGATCCTGGAAGCGAGATTACTGCAAGATAGGTTTTGGCTATAACAGCGATTTTCGGACGAAGGCAGGCTCTGAATGGAATTCTGCTTGCGACATTCGATTCCTCTCGTCATTTTAAGTCGGAATAGCATGTTTTCCACATCCGATTACGATCCTGGCAGCCTGAATACTGGGAGATAGGTTTTGGCTGTAACAGCGAGTTTCTGACGAGGGAAGGCTCTGATTTGAATTCTGCTTGCGACATTCGATCCCTCGCGTCATTTTACGTCGGAATAGCATGTTTTCCACTCCCGATTGCGATCCTGGCAGCCTGAATACTGGGAGATAGGTTTTGGCTATAACAGCGATTTTCTGACGAAGGGAGGCTCTGATTTGAATTCTGCTTGCGACATTCGATTCCTCTCGTCATTTTACATCGGAATAGCGCGTTTTGCTCTATCCATTACTATCCTGGGAGCCAGATTACTGCAAGATAGGTTTTGGCTATAACAGCGATTTTCGGACGAAGGAAGTCTCTGATTTGAATTCTGCTTGCGGGATTCGATTCCTCTCGTCATTTTACGTCGGAATAACATGTTTTCCACACACGATTACGATCCTGGGAGCCAGATTACTCCAAGATAGGTTTTGGCTATAACAGCGAGTTTCTGACGAAGGAATGCTCTGATTTGAATACTGCTTGCGACATTCGATTCCTCTCGTCATTTTACATCGGAATAGTGCGTTTTGCACTATCCATTACTATCCTGGGAGCCAGATTACTGCAAGATAGGTTTTGGCTCTAATAGCGATTTTCTGACGAAGGAAGGCTCTGATTTGAATTCTGCTTGCGACATTCGATCCCTCGCGTCATTTTACGTCGGAATAGCATGTTTTCCACTCTCGATTGCGATCCTGGCAGCCTGAATACTGGGAGATACGTTTTGGATACAGGAGCGATTTTCTGACGAAGGAAGGCTCTGATTTGAATTCTGCTTGCGACATTCGATCCCTCGCGTCATTTTACGTCGGAATAGCATGTTTTCCACTCCCGATTGCGATCCTGGCAGCCTGAATGCTGGGAGATAGGTTTTGGCTATAACAGCGATTTTCTGACGAAGGGAGGCTCTGATTTGAATTCTGCTTGCGACATTCGATTCCTCTCGTCATTTTAAGTCGGAATAGCATGTTTTCCACATCCGATTACGATCCTGGCAGCCTGAATACTGGGAGATAGGTTTTGGCTATAACAGCGAGTTTCTGACGAAGGAAGGCTCTGATTTGAATTCTGCTTGCGACATTCAATCCCTCGCGTCATTTTACGTCGGAATAGCATGTTTTCGACTCCCGATTACGATCCTGGCAGCCTGAATACTGGAAGATAGGTTTTGGCTATAACAGCGATTTTCTGACGAAGGGAGGCTCTGATTTGAATTCTGCTTGCGACATTCGATTCCTCTCGTCATTTTAAGTCGGAATAGCGCGTCTTCCACTACCCATTACTATCCTGGGAGCCAGATTACTGCAAGATAGGTTTTGGCTATAACAGCGATTTTCGGACGAAGGCAGGCTCTGATTTGAATTCTGCTTGCGACATTCGATTCCTCTCGTCATTTTACGTCGGAATAGCATGTTTTCCACATCCGATTACGATACTGGGAGCCAGATTACTCCAAGATAGGTTTTGGATTTAATACCGATTTTCTGACGAAGGAAGGCTCTGATTTGAATTCTGCTTGCGGCATTCGATCCCTCTCGCCATTTTACGTCGGAATAGCGCGTTTTCCACTACCCATTACGATACTGGGAGCCAGATTACTGCAAGATAGGTTTTGGCTATAACAGCGATTTCTGACGAAGGTATTCACTGATTTGAATTCTGCTTGCGGCATTCGATTCCACTCGTCATTTTACGTCGGAATAGCACGGTTTCCACACCCGATTACGGTCCTGGAGGCCAGAATACTGGGAGATACGTTTTGGCTATAACAGCGGTTTTCTGACGAAGGAAGGCTCTGATTTGAATTCTGCTTGCGACATTCAATCCCTCTCGTCATTTTACGTCGGAATAGCATGTTTTCCGCACCCGATTACGGTCCTCGAAGCCAGAATACTGGGAGATAGGTTTTGGCTATAACAGCGATTTTCTGACGAAGGAAGGCTCTGATTTGAATTCTGCTTGCGACATTCGATTCCTCTCGTCATTTTACGTCGGAATAGCGCGTCTTCCACTACCCATTACTATCCTGGGAGCCAGATTACTGCAAGATAGGTTTTGGCTATAACAGCGATTTTCGGACGAAGGCAGGCTCTGATTTGAATTGTGCTTGCGACATTCGATTCCTCTCTTCATTTTACGCCGGAGTAGCACGTTTTCCTCTACCCATTACGATCCTGGAAGCGAGATTACTGCAAGATAGGTTTTGGCTATAACAGCGATTTTCGGACGAAGGCAGGCTCTGATTTGAATTCTGCTTGCGACATTCGATTCCTCTCGTTATTTTACGTCGGAATAGCATGTTTTCCACACCCGATTACGGTCCTCGAAGCCAGAATACTGGGACATAGGGTTTGGCTATAACAGCGAGTTTCGGACGAAGGCAGGCTCTGATTTGAATTCTGCTTGCGACATTCGATTCCTCTCGTCATTTTACGTCGGAGTAGCACGTTTTCCTCTACCCATTACGATCCTGGAAGCCAGATTACTGCAAGATAGGTTTTGGCTCTAATAGCGATTTTCTGACGAAGGAAGGCTCTGATTTGAATTCTGCTTGCGGCATTCGATCCCTCTCGTCATTTTACGTCGGAATAGCATGTTTTCCACTCCCGATTGCGATCCTGGCAGCCTGAATACTGGGAGATAGGTTTTGGCTCTAACAGCGATTTTCAGACGAAGGAATGCTCTGATTTGAATTCTGCTTGCGACATTCGATTCCTCTCGTTATTTTACGTCGGAATAGCATGTTTTCCACACCCGATTACGGTCCTCGAAGCCAGAATACTGGGACATAGGGTTTGGCTATAACAGCGAGTTTCTGACGAAGGAATGCTCTGATTTGAATACTGCTTGCGACATTCGATTCCTCTCGTTATTTTACGTCGGAATAGCATGTTTTCCACATCCGATTACGATCCTGGGAGCCAGATTACTGCAAGATAGGTTTTGGCTATAACAGCGATTTTCGGACGAAGGCAGGCTCTGATTTGAATTCTGCTTGCGACATTCGATTCCTCTCGTCATTTTACGTCGGAATAGCATGTTTTCCACATCCGATTACGATCCTGGCAGCCTGAATACTGGGAGATAGGTTTTGGCTCTAACAGCGATTTTCAGACGAAGGAATGCTCTGATTTGAATTCTGCTTGCGACATTCGATTCCTCTCGTTATTTTACGTCGGAATAGCATGTTTTCCACACCCGATTACGGTCCTCGAAGCCAGAATACTGGGAGATAGGTTGTGGCTATAACAGCGAGTTTCTGACGAAGGAATGCTCTGATTTGAATACTGCTTGCGACATTCGATTCCTCTCGTCATTTTACGTCGGAATAGCGCGTTTTGCACTATCCATTACTATCCTGGGAGCCAGATTACTGCAAGATAGGTTTTGGCAATAACAGCGATTTTCTGACGAAGGCAGGCTCTGATTTGAATTCTGCTTGCGACATTCGATTCCTCTTGTCATTTTAAGTCGGAATAGCATGTTTTCCACATCCGATTACGATCCTGGCAGCCAGAATACTGGGAGATAGGTTTTGGCTATAACAGCGATTTTCGGACGAAGGCAGGCTCTGATTTGAATTCTGCTTGCGACATTCGATTCCTCTCGTCATTTTACGTCGGAATAGCATGTTTTCCACATCCGATTACGATCCTCGAAGCCAGAATACTGGGAGATAGGTTGTGGCTATAACAGCGAGTTTCTGACGAAGGAATGCTCTGATTTGAATACTGCTTGCGACATTCGATTCCTCTCGTCATTTTACGTCGGAATAGCGCGTTTTGCACTATCCATTACTATCCTGGGAGCCAGATTACTGCAAGATAGGTTTTGGCAATAACAGCGATTTTCTGACGAAGGCAGGCTCTGATTTGAATTCTGCTTGCGACATTCGATTCCTCTTGTCATTTTAAGTCGGAATAGCATGTTTTCCACATCCGATTACGATCCTGGGAGCCAGAATACTGGGAGATAGGTTTTGGCTATAACAGCGATTTTCGGACGAAGGCAGGCTCTGATTTGAATTCTGCTTGCGACATTCGATTCCTCTCGTCATTTTACGTCGGAACAGCATGTTTTCCACATCCGATTACGATCCTGGGAGCCAGATTACTCCAAGATAGGTTTTGGATTTAATACCGATTTTCTGACGAAGGAAGGCTCTGATTTGAATTCTGCTTGCTACATTCGATCCCTCGCGTCATTTTACGTCGGAATAGCATGTTTTCCACTCCCGATTGCGATCCTGGCAGCCTGAATGCTGGGAGATAGGTTTTGGCTATAACAGCGATTTTCTGACGAAGGGAGGCTCTGATTTGAATTCTGCTTGCGACATTCGATTCCTCTCGTCATTTTAAGTCGGAATAGCATGTTTTCCACATCCGATTACGATCCTGGCAGCCTGAATACTGGGAGATAGGTTTTGGCTATAACAGCGAGTTTCTGACGAAGGAAGGCTCTGATTTGAATTCTGCTTGCGACATTCAATCCCTCGCGTCATTTTACGTCGGAATAGCATGTTTTCCACTCCCGATTGCGATCCTGGCAGCCTGAATACTGGGAGATAGGTTTTGGCTATAACAGCGATTTTCTGACGAAGGGAGGCTCTGATTTGAATTCTGCTTGCGACATTCGATTCCTCTCGTCATTTTAAGTCGGAATAGCGCGTCTTCCACTACCCATTACTATCCTGGGAGCCAGATTACTGCAAGATAGGTTTTGGCTATAACAGCGATTTTCGGACGAAGGCAGGCTCTGATTTGAATTCTGCTTGCGACATTCGATTCCTCTCGTCATTTTACGTCGGAATAGCATGTTTTCCACATCCGATTACGATACTGGGAGCCAGATTACTCCAAGATAGGTTTTGGATTTAATACCGATTTTCTGACGAAGGAAGGCTCTGATTTGAATTCTGCTTGCGGCATTCGATCCCTCTCGCCATTTTACGTCGGAATAGCGCGTTTTCCACTACCCATTACGATACTGGGAGCCAGATTACTGCAAGATAGGTTTTGGCTATAACAGCGAATTCTGACGAAGGTATTCACTGATTTGAATTCTGCTTGCGGCATTCGATTCCACTCGTCATTTTACGTCGGAATAGCACGGTTTCCACACCCGATTACGGTCCTGGAGGCCAGAATACTGGGAGATACGTTTTGGCTATAACAGCGGTTTTCTGACGAAGGAAGGCTCTGATTTGAATTCTGCTTGCGACATTCAATCCCTCTCGTCATTTTACGTCGGAATAGCATGTTTTCCGCACCCGATTACGGTCCTCGAAGCCAGAATACTGGGAGATAGGTTTTGGCTATAACAGCGATTTTCTGACGAAGGAAGGCTCTGATTTGAATTCTGCTTGCGACATTCGATTCCTCTCGTCATTTTACGTCGGAATAGCGCGTCTTCCACTACCCATTACTATCCTGGGAGCCAGATTACTGCAAGATAGGTTTTGGCTATAACAGCGATTTTCGGACGAAGGCAGGCTCTGATTTGAATTGTGCTTGCGACATTCGATTCCTCTCTTCATTTTACGCCGGAGTAGCACGTTTTCCTCTACCCATTACGATCCTGGAAGCGAGATTACTGCAAGATAGGTTTTGGCTATAACAGCGATTTTCGGACGAAGGCAGGCTCTGATTTGAATTCTGCTTGCGACATTCGATTCCTCTCGTTATTTTACGTCGGAATAGCATGTTTTCCACACCCGATTACGGTCCTCGAAGCCAGAATACTGGGACATAGGGTTTGGCTATAACAGCGAGTTTCGGACGAAGGCAGGCTCTGATTTGAATTCTGCTTGCGACATTCGATTCCTCTCGTCATTTTACGTCGGAGTAGCACGTTTTCCTCTACCCATTACGATCCTGGAAGCCAGATTACTGCAAGATAGGTTTTGGCTCTAATAGCGATTTTCTGACGAAGGAAGGCTCTGATTTGAATTCTGCTTGCGACATTCGATTCCTCTCGTCATTTTACGTCGGAATAGCATGTTTTCCACACCCGATTACGGTCCTCGAAGCCTGAATACTGGGACATAGGTTTTGGCTATAACAGCGAGTTTCTGACGAAGGAATGCTCTGATTTGAATACTGCTTGCGACATTCGATTCCTCTCGTCATTTTACATCGGAATAGCGCGTTTTGCACTATCCATTACTATCCTGGGAGCCAGATTACTGCAAGATAGGTTTTGGCTCTAATAGCGATTTTCTGACGAAGGAAGGCTCTGATTTGAATTCTGCTTGCGGCATTCGATTCCTCTCTTCATTTTACGCCGGAGTAGCACGCTTTCCTCTACCCATTACGATCCTGGAAGCGAGATTACTGCAAGATAGGTTTTGGCTATAACAGCGATTTTCGGACGAAGGCAGGCTCTGAATGGAATTCTGCTTGCGACATTCGATTCCTCTCGTCATTTTAAGTCGGAATAGCATGTTTTCCACATCCGATTACGATCCTGGCAGCCTGAATACTGGGAGATAGGTTTTGGCTGTAACAGCGAGTTTCTGACGAGGGAAGGCTCTGATTTGAATTCTGCTTGCGACATTCGATCCCTCGCGTCATTTTACGTCGGAATAGCATGTTTTCCACTCCCGATTGCGATCCTGGCAGCCTGAATACTGGGAGATAGGTTTTGGCTATAACAGCGATTTTCTGACGAAGGGAGGCTCTGATTTGAATTCTGCTTGCGACATTCGATTCCTCTCGTCATTTTAAGTCGGAATAGCGCGTCTTCCACTACCCATTACTATCCTGGGAGCCAGATTACTGCAAGATAGGTTTCGGCTATAACAGCGATTTTCGGACGAAGGCAGGCTCTGATTTGAATTGTGCTTGCGACATTCGATTCCTCTCTTCATTTTACGCCGGAGTAGCACGTTTTCCTCTACCCATTACGATCCTGGAAGCGAGATTACTGCAAGATAGGTTTTGGCTATAACAGCGATTTTCGGACGAAGGCAGGCTCTGATTTGAATTCTGCTTGCGACATTCGATTCCTCTCGTTATTTTACGTCGGAATAGCATGTTTTCCACACCCGATTACGGTCCTCGAAGCCAGAATACTGGGACATAGGGTTTGGCTATAACAGCGAGTTTCGGACGAAGGCAGGCTCTGATTTGAATTCTGCTTGCGACATTCGATTCCTCTCGTCATTTTACGTCGGAGTAGCACGTTTTCCTCTACCCATTACGATCCTGGAAGCCAGATTACTGCAAGATAGGTTTTGGCTCTAATAGCGATTTTCTGACGAAGGAAGGCTCTGATTTGAATTCTGCTTGCGACATTCGATTCCTCTCGTTATTTTACGTCGGAATAGCATGTTTTCCACACCCGATTACGGTCCTCGAAGCCTGAATACTGGGACATAGGTTTTGGCTATAACAGCGAGTTTCTGACGAAGGAATGCTCTGATTTGAATACTGCTTGCGACATTCGATTCCTCTCGTCATTTTACATCGGAATAGCGCGTTTTGCACTATCCATTACTATCCTGGGAGCCAGATTACTGCAAGATAGGTTTTGGCTCTAATAGCGATTTTCTGACGAAGGAAGGCTCTGATTTGAATTCTGCTTGCGGCATTCGATTCCTCTCTTCATTTTACGCCGGAGTAGCACGCTTTCCTCTACCCATTACGATCCTGGAAGCGAGATTACTGCAAGATAGGTTTTGGCTATAACAGCGATTTTCGGACGAAGGCAGGCTCTGAATGGAATTCTGCTTGCGACATTCGATTCCTCTCGTCATTTTAAGTCGGAATAGCATGTTTTCCACATCCGATTACGATCCTGGCAGCCTGAATACTGGGAGATAGGTTTTGGCTGTAACAGCGAGTTTCTGACGAGGGAAGGCTCTGATTTGAATTCTGCTTGCGACATTCGATCCCTCGCGTCATTTTACGTCGGAATAGCATGTTTTCCACTCCCGATTGCGATCCTGGCAGCCTGAATACTGGGAGATAGGTTTTGGCTATAACAGCGATTTTCTGACGAAGGGAGGCTCTGATTTGAATTCTGCTTGCGACATTCGATTCCTCTCGTCATTTTAAGTCGGAATAGCGCGTCTTCCACTACCCATTACTATCCTGGGAGCCAGATTACTGCAAGATAGGTTTTGGCTATAACAGCGATTTTCGGACGAAGGAAGTCTCTGATTTGAATTCTGCTTGCGGGATTCGATTCCTCTCGTCATTTTACGTCGGAATAACATGTTTTCCACACACGATTACGATCCTGGGAGCCAGATTACTCCAAGATAGGTTTTGGCTATAACAGCGAGTTTCTGACGAAGGAATGCTCTGATTTGAATACTGCTTGCGACATTCGATTCCTCTCGTCATTTTACATCGGAATAGTGCGTTTTGCACTATCCATTACTATCCTGGGAGCCAGATTACTGCAAGATAGGTTTTGGCTCTAATAGCGATTTTCTGACGAAGGAAGGCTCTGATTTGAATTCTGCTTGCGACATTCGATCCCTCGCGTCATTTTACGTCGGAATAGCATGTTTTCCACTCTCGATTGCGATCCTGGCAGCCTGAATACTGGGAGATACGTTTTGGATACAGGAGCGATTTTCTGACGAAGGAAGGCTCTGATTTGAATTCTGCTTGCGACATTCGATCCCTCGCGTCATTTTACGTCGGAATAGCATGTTTTCCACTCCCGATTGCGATCCTGGCAGCCTGAATGCTGGGAGATAGGTTTTGGCTATAACAGCGATTTTCTGACGAAGGGAGGCTCTGATTTGAATTCTGCTTGCGACATTCGATTCCTCTCGTCATTTTAAGTCGGAATAGCATGTTTTCCACATCCGATTACGATCCTGGCAGCCTGAATACTGGGAGATAGGTTTTGGCTATAACAGCGAGTTTCTGACGAAGGAAGGCTCTGATTTGAATTCTGCTTGCGACATTCAATCCCTCGCGTCATTTTACGTCGGAATAGCATGTTTTCGACTCCCGATTACGATCCTGGCAGCCTGAATACTGGAAGATAGGTTTTGGCTATAACAGCGATTTTCTGACGAAGGAAGGCTCTGATTTGAATTCTGCTTGCGACATTCGATTCCTCTCGTCATTTTAAGTCGGAATAGCGCGTCTTCCACTACCCATTACTATCCTGGGAGCCAGATTACTGCAAGATAGGTTTTGGCTATAACAGCGATTTTCGGACGAAGGCAGGCTCTGATTTGAATTCTGCTTGCGACATTCGATTCCTCTCGTCATTTTACGTCGGAATAGCATGTTTTCCACATCCGATTACGATACTGGGAGCCAGATTACTCCAAGATAGGTTTTGGATTTAATACCGATTTTCTGACGAAGGAAGGCTCTGATTTGAATTCTGCTTGCGGCATTCGATCCCTCTCGCCATTTTACGTCGGAATAGCGCGTTTTCCACTACCCATTACGATACTGGGAGCCAGATTACTGCAAGATAGGTTTTGGCTATAACAGCGATTTCTGACGAAGGTATTCACTGATTTGAATTCTGCTTGCGGCATTCGATTCCACTCGTCATTTTACGTCGGAATAGCACGGTTTCCACACCCGATTACGGTCCTGGAGGCCAGAATACTGGGAGATACGTTTTGGCTATAACAGCGATTTTCTGACGAAGGAAGGCTCTGATTTGAATTCTGCTTGCGACATTCAATCCCTCTCGTCATTTTACGTCGGAATAGCATGTTTTCCGCACCCGATTACGGTCCTCGAAGCCAGAATACTGGGAGATAGGTTTTGGCTATAACAGCGATTTTCTGACGAAGGAAGGCTCTGATTTGAATTCTGCTTGCGACATTCGATTCCTCTCGTCATTTTACGTCGGAATAGCGCGTCTTCCACTACCCATTACTATCCTGGGAGCCAGATTACTGCAAGATAGGTTTCGGCTATAACAGCGATTTTCGGACGAAGGCAGGCTCTGATTTGAATTGTGCTTGCGACATTCGATTCCTCTCTTCATTTTACGCCGGAGTAGCACGTTTTCCTCTACCCATTACGATCCTGGAAGCGAGATTACTGCAAGATAGGTTTTGGCTATAACAGCGATTTTCGGACGAAGGCAGGCTCTGATTTGAATTCTGCTTGCGACATTCGATTCCTCTCGTTATTTTACGTCGGAATAGCATGTTTTCCACACCCGATTACGGTCCTCGAAGCCAGAATACTGGGACATAGGTTTTGGCTATAACAGCGATTTTCTGACGAAGGAAGGCTCTGATTTGAATTCTGCTTGCGGCATTCGATCCCTCTCGTCATTTTACGTCGGAATAGCATGTTTTCCACTCCCGATTGCGATCCTGGCAGCCTGAATACTGGGAGATAGGTTTTGGCTCTAACAGCGATTTTCAGACGAAGGAATGCTCTGATTTGAATTCTGCTTGCGACATTCGATTCCTCTCGTTATTTTACGTCGGAATAGCATGTTTTCCACACCCGATTACGGTCCTCGAAGCCAGAATACTGGGACATAGGGTTTGGCTATAACAGCGAGTTTCTGACGAAGGAATGCTCTGATTTGAATACTGCTTGCGACATTCGATTCCTCTCGTTATTTTACGTCGGAATAGCATGTTTTCCACATCCGATTACGATCCTGGGAGCCAGATTACTGCAAGATAGGTTTTGGCTATAACAGCGATTTTCGGACGAAGGCAGGCTCTGATTTGAATTCTGCTTGCGACATTCGATTCCTCTCGTCATTTTACGTCGGAATAGCATGTTTTCCACATCCGATTACGATCCTGGCAGCCTGAATACTGGGAGATAGGTTTTGGCTCTAACAGCGATTTTCAGACGAAGGAATGCTCTGATTTGAATTCTGCTTGCGACATTCGATTCCTCTCGTTATTTTACGTCGGAATAGCATGTTTTCCACACCCGATTACGGTCCTCGAAGCCAGAATACTGGGAGATAGGTTGTGGCTATAACAGCGAGTTTCTGACGAAGGAATGCTCTGATTTGAATACTGCTTGCGACATTCGATTCCTCTCGTCATTTTACGTCGGAATAGCGCGTTTTGCACTATCCATTACTATCCTGGGAGCCAGATTACTGCAAGATAGGTTTTGGCAATAACAGCGATTTTCTGACGAAGGCAGGCTCTGATTTGAATTCTGCTTGCGACATTCGATTCCTCTTGTCATTTTAAGTCGGAATAGCATGTTTTCCACATCCGATTACGATCCTGGCAGCCAGAATACTGGGAGATAGGTTTTGGCTATAACAGCGATTTTCGGACGAAGGCAGGCTCTGATTTGAATTCTGCTTGCGACATTCGATTCCTCTCGTCATTTTACGTCGGAATAGCATGTTTTCCACATCCGATTACGATCCTCGAAGCCAGAATACTGGGAGATAGGTTGTGGCTATAACAGCGAGTTTCTGACGAAGGAATGCTCTGATTTGAATACTGCTTGCGACATTCGATTCCTCTCGTCATTTTACGTCGGAATAGCGCGTTTTGCACTATCCATTACTATCCTGGGAGCCAGATTACTGCAAGATAGGTTTTGGCAATAACAGCGATTTTCTGACGAAGGCAGGCTCTGATTTGAATTCTGCTTGCGACATTCGATTCCTCTTGTCATTTTAAGTCGGAATAGCATGTTTTCCACATCCGATTACGATCCTGGCAGCCAGAATACTGGGAGATAGGTTTTGGCTATAACAGCGATTTTCGGACGAAGGCAGGCTCTGGTTTGAATTCTGCTTGCGACATTCGATTCCTCTCGTCATTTTACGTCGGAATAGCATGTTTTCCACATCCGATTACGATCCTGGGAGCCAGATTACTCCAAGATAGGTTTTGGATTTAATACCGATTTTCTGACGAAGGAAGGCTCTGATTTGAATTCTGCTTGCGGCATTCGATCCCTCTCGCCATTTTACGTCGGAATAGCGCGTTTTCCACTACCCATTACGATCCTGGGAGCCAGATTACTGCAAGATAGGTTTTGGCTATAACAGCGATTTTCAGACGAAGGAATGCTCTGATTTGAATTCTGCTTGCGACATTCGATTCCTCTCGTTATTTTACGTCGGAATAGCATGTTTTCCACTCCCGATTGCGATCCTGGCAGCCTGAATACTGGGACATAGGTTTTGGCTTTAACAGCGAGTTTCTGACGAAGGAATGCTCTGATTTGAATACTGCTTGCGACATTCGATTCCTCTCGTCATTTTACATCGGAATAGTGCGTCTTCCACTACCCATTACTATCCTGGGAGCCAGATTACTGCAAGATAGGTTTTGGCTATAACAGCGATTTTCGGACGAAGGCAGGCTCTGATTTGAATTCTGCTTGCGACATTCGATTCCTCTCGTCATTTTACGTCGAAGTAGCACGTTTTCCTCTACCCATTACGATCCTGGAAGCCAGATTACTGCAAGATAGGTTTTGGCTCTAATAGCGATTTTCTGACGAAGGAAGGCTCTGATTTGAATTCTGCTTGCGGCATTCGATCCCTCTCGTCATTTTACGTCGGAATAGCATGTTTTGCACTATCCATTACTATCCTGGGAGCCAGATTACTGCAAGATAGGTTTTGGCAATAACAGCGATTTTCTGACGAAGGCAGGCTCTGATTTGAATTCTGCTTGCGACATTCGATTCCTCTTGTCATTTTACGTCGGAATAGCATGTTTTCCACACCCGATTACGGTCCTCGAAGCCAGAATACTGGGAGATAGGTTGTGGCTATAACAGCGAGTTTCTGACGAAGGAATGCTCTGATTTGAATACTGCTTGCGACATTCGATTCCTCTCGTCATTTTACATCGGAATAGCGCGTCTTCCACTACCCATTACTATCCGGGGAGCCAGATTACTGCAAGATAGGTTTTGGCTATAACAGCGATTTTCGGACGAAGGCAGGCTCTGATTTGAATTCTGCTTGCGACATTTGATTCCTCTCGTCATTTTACGTCGGAGTAGCACGTTTTCCTCTACCCATTACGATCCTGGATGCCAGATTACTGCAAGATAGGTTTTGGCTCTAATAGCGATTTTCTGACCAAGGGAGGCTCTGATTTGAATTCTGCTTGCGACATTCGATTCCTCTCGTCATTTTACGTCGGAATAGCATGTTTTCCACATCCGATTACGATCCTGGGAGCCAGATTACTCCAAGATAGGTTTTGGATTTAATACCGATTTTCTGACGAAGGAAGGCTCTGATTTGAATTCTGCATGCGACATTCGATTCCTCTCGTCATTTTACGTCGGAGTAGCACGTTTTCCTCTACCCATTACGATCCTGGAAGCCAGATTACTGCAAGATAGGTTGTGGCTATAACAGCGAGTTTCTGACGAAGGAATGCTCTGATTTGAATACTGCTTGCGACATTCGATTCCTCTCGTCATTTTACGTCGGAGTAGCACGTTTTCCTCTACCCATTACGATCTTGGAAGCCAGATTACTGCAAGATAGGTTTTGGCTCTAATAGCGATTTTCGGACGAAGGCAGGCTCTGATTTGAATTCTGCTTGCGACATTCGATTCCTCTCGTCATTTTACGTCGGAGTAGCACGTTTTCCTCTACCCATTACGATCTTGGAAGCCAGATTACTGCAAGATAGGTTTTGGCTCTAATAGCGATTTTCTGACGAAGGAAGGCTCTGATTTGAATTCTGCTTGCGGCATTCGATCCCTCTCGCCATTTTACGTCGGAATAGCGCGTTTTCCACTACCCATTACGATCCTGGGAGCCAGATTACTGCAAGATATGTTTTGGCTATAACAGCGATTTTCAGACGAAGGAATGCTCTGATTTGAATTCTGCTTGCGACATTCGATTCCTCTCGTTATTTTACGTCGGAATAGCATGTTTTCCTCTCCCGATTGCGATCCTGGCAGCCTGAATACTGGGAGATAGGTTTTGGCTATAACAGCGATTTTCTGACCAAGGGAGGCTCTGATTTGAATTCTGCTTGCGACATTCGATTCCTCTCGTCATTTTACGTCGGAATAGCATGTTTTCCACATCCGATTACGATCCTGGGAGCCAGATTACTCCAAGATAGGTTTTGGATTTAATACCGATTTTCTGACGAAGGAAGGCTCTGATTTGAATTCTGCATGCGACATTCGATTCCTCTCGTCATTTTACGTCGGAGTAGCACGTTTTCCTCTACCCATTACGATCCTGGAAGCCAGATTACTGCAAGATAGGTTGTGGCTATAACAGCGAGTTTCTGACGAAGGAATGCTCTGATTTGAATACTGCTTGCGACATTCGATTCCTCTCGTCATTTTACGTCGGAATAGCGCGTTTTGCACTATCCATTACTATCCTGGGAGCCAGATTACTGCAAGATAGGTTTTGGCAATAACAGCGATTTTCTGACGAAGGCAGGCTCTGATTTGAATTCTGCTTGCGACATTCGATTCCTCTTGTCATTTTAAGTCGGAATAGCATGTTTTCCACATCCGATTACGATCCTGGCAGCCAGAATACTGGGAGATAGGTTTTGGCTATAACAGCGATTTTCGGACGAAGGCAGGCTCTGATTTGAATTCTGCTTGCGACATTCGATTCCTCTCGTCATTTTACGTCGGAATAGCATGTTTTCCACATCCGATTACGATCCTGGGAGCCAGATTACTCCAAGATAGGTTTTGGATTTAATACCGATTTTCTGACGAAGGAAGGCTCTGATTTGAATTCTGCTTGCGGCATTCGATCCCTCTCGCCATTTTACGTCGGAATAGCGCGTTTTCCACTACCCATTACGATCCTGGGAGCCAGATTACTGCAAGATAGGTTTTGGCTATAACAGCGATTTTCAGACGAAGGAATGCTCTGATTTGAATTCTGCTTGCGACATTCGATTCCTCTCGTCATTTTACGTCGGAGTAGCACGTTTTCCTCTACCCATTACGATCCTGGAAGCCAGATTACTGCAAGATAGGTTTTGGCTCTAATAGCGATTTTCTGACGAAGGAAGGCTCTGATTTGAATTCTGCTTGCGGCATTCGATCCCTCTCGTCATTTTACGTCGGAATAGCATGTTTTCCACTATCCATTACTATCCTGGGAGCCAGATTACTGCAAGATAGGTTTTGGCAATAACAGCGATTTTCTGACGAAGGCAGGCTCTGATTTGAATTCTGCTTGCGACATTCGATTCCTCTTGTCATTTTAAGTCGGAATAGCATGTTTTCCACATCCGATTACGATCCTGGCAGCCAGAATACTGGGAGATAGGTTTTGGCTATAACAGCGATTTTCGGACGAAGGCAGGCTCTGATTTGAATTCTGCTTGCGACATTCGATTCCTCTCGTCATTTTACGTCGGAATAGCATGTTTTCCACATCCGATTACGATCCTGGGAGCCAGATTACTCCAAGATAGGTTTTGGATTTAATACCGATTTTCTGACGAAGGAAGGCTCTGATTTGAATTCTGCTTGCGGCATTCGATCCCTCTCGCCATTTTACGTCGGAATAGCGCGTTTTCCACTACCTATTACGATCCTGGGAGCCAGATTACTGCAAGATAGGTTTTGGCTATAACAGCGATTTTCAGACGAAGGAATGCTCTGATTTGAATTCTGCTTGCGACATTCGATTCCTCTCGTTATTTTGAGTCGGAATAGCATGTTTTCCACATCCGATTACGATCCTGGCAGCCTGAATACTGGGAGATAGGTTTTGGCTATAACAGCGAGTTTCTGACGAAGGAAGGCTCTGATTTGAATTCTGCTTGCTACATTCGATCCCTCGCGTCATTTTACGTCGGAATAGCATGTTTTCCACTCCCGATTGCGATCCTGGCAGCCTGAATACTGGGAGATAGGTTTTGGCAATAACAGCGATTTTCTGACGAAGGCAGGCTCTGATTTGAATTCTGCTTGCGACATTCGATTCCTCTCGTCATTTTACGTCGGAATAGCATGTTTTCCACATCCGATTTCGATCCTGGGAGCCAGATTACTCCAAGATAGGTTTTGGATTTAATACCGATTTTCTGACGAAGGAAGGCTCTGATTTGAATTCTGCTTGCGGCATTCGATCCCTCTCGCCATTTTGCGTCGGAATAGCGCGTTTTCCACTACCCATTACGATCCTGGGAGCCAGATTACTGCAAGATATGTTTTGGCTATAACAGCGATTTTCAGACGAAGGAATGCTCTGATTTGAATTCTGCTTGCGACATTCGATTCCTCTTGTCATTTTAAGTCGGAATAGCATGTTTTCCACATCCGATTACGATCCTGGCAGCCAGAATACTGGGAGATAGGTTTTGGCTATAACAGCGATTTTCAGACGAAGGCAGGCTCTGATTTGAATTCTGCTTGCGACATTCGATTCCTCTCGTCATTTTACGTCGGAATAGCATGTTTTCCACATCCGATTACGATCCTGGGAGCCAGATTACTCCAAGATAGGTTTTGGATTTAATACCGATTTTCTGACGAAGGAAGGCTCTGATTTGAATTCTGCTTGCGGCATTCGATCCCTCTCGCCATTTTACGTCGGAATAGCGCGTTTTCCACTACCCGTTACGATCCTGGGAGCCAGATTACTGCAAGATAGGTTTTGGCTATAACAGCGATTTTCAGACGAAGGAATGCTCTGATTTGAATTCTGCTTGCGACATTCGATTCCTCTCGTTATTTTACGTCGGAATAGCATGTTTTCCACTCCCGATTGCGATCCTGGCAGCCTGAATACTGGGAGATAGGTTTTGGCTATAACAGCGATTTTCTGACGAAGGGAGGCTCTGATTTGAATTCTGCTTGCGACATTCGATTCCTCTCGTCATTTTAAGTCGGAATAGCGCGTCTTCCACTACCCATTACTATCCTGGGAGCCAGATTACTGCAAGATAGGTTTTGGCTATAACAGCGATTTTCAGACGAAGGAATGCTCTGATTTGAATTCTGCTTGCGACATTCGATTCCTCTCGTCATTTTACGTCGGAATAGCATGTTTTCCACATCCGATTTCGATCCTGGGAGCCAGATTACTCCAAGATAGGTTTTGGATTTAATACCGATTTTCTGACGAAGGAAGGCTCTGATTTGAATTCTGCTTGCGGCATTCGATCCCTCTCGCCATTTTACGTCGGAATAGCGCGTTTTCCACTACCCATTACGATCCTGGGATCCAGATTACTGCAAGATAGGTTTTGGCTATAACAGCGAGTTTCTGACGAAGGAATGCTCTGATTTGAATACTGCTTGCGACATTCGATTCCTCTCGTCATTTTACGTCGGAATAGCGCGTTTTGCACTATCCATTACTATCCTGGTAGCCAGATTACTGCAAGATAGGTTTTGGCAATAACAGCGATTTTCTGACGAAGGCAGGCTCTGATTTGAATTCTGCTTGCGACATTCGATTCCTCTTGTCATTTTAAGTCGGAATAGCATGTTTTCCACATCCGATTACGATCCTGGCAGCCAGAATACTGGGAGATAGGTTTTGGCTATAACAGCGATTTTCGGACGAAGGCAGGCTCTGATTTGAATTCTGCTTGCGACATTCGATTCCTCTCGTCATTTTACGTCGGAATAGCATGTTTTCCACATCCGATTACGATCCTGGGAGCCAGAATACTGGGAGATAGGTTTTGGCTATAACAGCGATTTTCGGACGAAGGCAGGCTCTGATTTGAATTCTGCTTGCGACATTCGATTCCTCTCGTCATTTTACGTCGGAATAGCATGTTTTCCACATCCGATTTCGATCCTGGGAGCCAGATTACTCCAAGATAGGTTTTGGATTTAATACCGATTTTCTGACGAAGGAAGGCTCTGATTTGAATTCTGCTTGCGGCATTCGATCCCTCTCGCCATTTTACGTCGGAATAGCGCGTCTTCCACTACCCATTACTATCCTGGGAGCCAGATTACTGCAAGATAGGTTTTGGCTATAACAGCGATTTTCGGACGAAGGCAGGCTCTGATTTGAATTCTGCTTGCGACATTCGATTCCTCTCGTCATTTTACGTCGGAGTAGCACGTTTTCCTCTACCCATTACGATCCTGGAAGCCAGATTACTGCAAGATAGGTTTTGGCTCTAATAGCGATTTTCTGACGAAGGAAGGCTCTGATTTGAATTCTGCTTGCGGCATTCGATCCCTCTCGCCATTTTACGTCGGAATAGCGCGTTTTCCACTACCCATTACGATCCTGGGAGCCAGATTACTGCAAGATATGTTTTGGCTATAACAGCGATTTTCAGACGAAGGAATGCTCTGATTTGAATTCTGCTTGCGACATTCGATTCCTCTCGTTATTTTACGTCGGAATAGCATGTTTTCCTCTCCCGATTGCGATCCTGGCAGCCTGAATACTGGGAGATAGGTTTTGGCTATAACAGCGATTTTCTGACCAAGGAAGGCTCTGATTTGAATTCTGCTTGCGACATTCGATTCCTCTCGTTATTTTACGTCGGAATAGCATGTTTTCCACACCCGATTACGGTCCTCGAAGCCAGAATACTGGGAGATAGGTTGTGGCTATAACAGCGAGTTTCTGACGAAGGAATGCTCTGATTTGAATACTGCTAGCGACATTCGATTCCTCTCGTCATTTTACGTCGGAATAGCGCGTTTTGCACTATCCATTACTATCCTGGGAGCCAGATTACTGCAAGATAGGTTTTGGCAATAACAGCGATTTTCTGACGAAGGCAGGCTCTGATTTGAATTCTGCTTGCGACATTCGATTCCTCTTGTCATTTTAAGTCGGAATAGCATGTTTTCCACATCCGATTACGATCCTGGCAGCCAGAATACTGGGAGATAGGTTTTGGCTATAACAGCGATTTTCGGACGAAGGCAGGCTCTGATTTGAATTCTGCTTGCGACATTCGATTCCTCTCGTCATTTTACGTCGGAATAGCATGTTTTCCACATCCGATTACGATCCTGGGAGCCAGAATACTGGGAGATAGGTTTTGGCTATAACAGCGATTTTCGGACGAAGGCAGGCTCTGATTTGAATTCTGCTTGCGACATTCGATTCCTCTCGTCATTTTACGTCGGAATAGCATGTTTTCCACATCCGATTTCGATCCTGGGAGCCAGATTACTCCAAGATAGGTTTTGGATTTAATACCGATTTTCTGACGAAGGAAGGCTCTGATTTGAATTCTGCTTGCGGCATTCGATCCCTCTCGCCATTTTACGTCGGAATAGCGCGTTTTCCACTACCCATTACGATCCTGGGAGCCAGATTACTGCAAGATAGGTTTTGGCTATAACAGCGATTTTCAGACGAAGGAATGCTCTGATTTGAATTCTGCTTGCGACATTCGATTCCTCTTGTTATTTTACGTCGGAATAGCATGTTTTCCACTCCCGATTACGATCCTGGCAGCCTGAATACTGGGAGATAGGTTTTGGCTCTAACAGCGATTTTCAGACGAAGGGAGGCTCTGATTTGAATTCTGCTTGCGACATTCGATTCCTCTCGTTATTTTACGTCGGAATAGCATGTTTTCCACTCCCGATTGCGATCCTGGCAGCCTGAATACTGGGAGATAGGTTTTGGCTATAACAGCGATTTTCTGACGAAGGGAGGCTCTGATATGAATTCTGCTTGCGACATTCGATTCCTCTCGTCATTTTACGTCGGAATAGCGCGTTTTGTACTATCCATTACTATCCTGGGAGCCAGATTACTGCAAGATAGGTTTTGGCTCTAATAGCGATTTTCTGACGAAGGAAGGCTCTGATTTGAATTCTGCTTGCGGCATTCGATCCCTCTCGTCATTTTACGTCGGAATAGCATGTTTTCCACTATCCATTACTATCCTGGGAGCCAGATTACTGCAAGATAGGTTTTGGCAATAACAGCGATTTTCTGACGAAGGCAGGCTCTGATTTGAATTCTGCTTGCGACATTCGATTCCTCTCGTCATTTTACGTCGGAATAGCATGTTTTCCACATCCGATTACGATCCTGGCAGCCTGAATACTGGGAGATAGGTTTTGGCTATAACAGCGAGTTTCTGACGAAGGAAGGCTCTGATTTGAATTCTGCTTGCTACATTCGATCCCTCGCGTCATTTTACGTCGGAATAGCATGTTTTCCACTCCCGATTGCGATCCTGGCAGCCTGAATACTGGGAGATAGGTTTTGGCTATAACAGCGATTTTCTGACGAAGGGAGGCTCTGATTTGAATTCTGCTTGCGACATTCGATTCCTCTCGTCATTTTAAGTCGGAATAGCATGTTTTCCACATCCGATTACGATCCTGGCAGCCTGAATACTGGGAGATAGGTTTTGGCTATAACAGCGAGTTTCTGACGAAGGAAGGCTCTGATTTGAATTCTGCTTGCGACATTCAATCCCTCGCGTCATTTTACGTCGGAATAGCATGTTTTCCACTCCCGATTGCGATCCTGGCAGCCTGAATACTGGGAGATAGGTTTTGGCTATAACAGCGATTTTCTGACGAAGGGAGGCTCTGATTTGAATTCTGCTTGCGACATTCGATTCCTCTCGTCATTTTAAGTCGGAATAGCGCGTCTTCCACTACCCATTACTATCCTGGGAGCCAGATTACTGCAAGATAGGTTTTGGCTATAACAGCGATTTTCGGACGAAGGCAGGCTCTGATTTGAATTCTGCTTGCGATATTCGATTCCTCTCGTCATTTTACGTCGGAATAGCATGTTTTCCACATCCGATTACGATCCTGGGAGCCAGATTACTCCAAGATAGGTTTTGGATTTAATACCGATTTTCTGACGAAGGAAGGCTCTGATTTGAATTCTGCTTGCGGCATTCGATCCCTCTCGTCATTTTACGTCGGAATAGCATGTTTTCCGCACCCGATTACGGTCCTCGAAGCCAGAATACTGGGAGATAGGTTTTGGCTATAACAGCGATTTTCTGACGAAGGAAGGCTCTGATTTGAATTCTGCTTGCGACATTCGATTCCTCTCGTCATTTTACGTCGGAATAGCGCGTCTTCCACTACCCATTACTATCCTGGGAGCCAGATTACTGCAAGATAGGTTTCGGCTATAACAGCGATTTTCGGACGAAGGCAGGCTCTGATTTGAATTGTGCTTGCGACATTCGATTCCTCTCTTCATTTTACGCCGGAGTAGCACGTTTTCCTCTACCCATTACGATCCTGGAAGCGAGATTACTGCAAGATAGGTTTTGGCTATAACAGCGAGTTTCTGACGAAGGAATGCTTTGATTTGAATTCTGCTTGCGACATTCGATTCCTCTCGTTATTTTACGTCGGAATAGCATGTTTTCCACATCCGATTACGATCCTGGGAGCCAGATTACTGCAAGATAGGTTTCGGCTATAACAGCGATTTTCGGACGAAGGCAGGCTCTGATTTGAATTCTGCTTACGACATTCGATTCCTCTCGTCATTTTACGTCGGAATAGCATGTTTTCCACATCCGATTACGATCCTGGCAGCCAGAATACTGGGAGATAGGTTTTGGCTATAACAGCGATTTTCGGACGAAGGCAGGCTCTGATTTGAATTCTGCTTGCGACATTCGATTCCTCTCGTCATTTTACGTCGGAGTAGCACGTTTTCCTCTACCCATTACGATCCTGGAAGCCAGATTACTGCAAGATAGGTTTTGGCTCTAATAGCGATTTTCTGACGAAGGAAGGCTCTGATTTGAATTCTGCTTGCGGCATTCGATCCCTCTCGTCATTTTACGTCGGAATAGCATGTTTTCCACACCCGATTACGGTCCTCGAAGCCAGAATACTGGGACATAGGTTTTGGCTATAACAGCGAGTTTCTGACGAAGGAATGCTCTGATTTGAATACTGCTTGCGACATTCGATTCCTCTCGTTATTTTACGTCGGAATAGCATGTTTTCCACATCCGATTACGATCCTGGGAGCCAGATTACTGCAAGATAGGTTTTGGCTATAACAGCGATTTTCGGACGAAGGCAGGCTCTGATTTGAATTCTGCTTGCGACATTCGATTCCTCTCGTCATTTTACGTCGGAATAGCATGTTTTCCACATCCGATTACGATCCTGGGAGCCAGAATACTGGGAGATAGGTTTTGGCTATAACAGCGATTTTCGGACGAAGGCAGGCTCTGATTTGAATTCTGCTTGCGACATTCGATTCCTCTCGTCATTTTACGTCGGAATAGCATGTTTTCCACATCCGATTACGATCCTGGCAGCCTGAATACTGGGAGATAGGTTTTGGCTCTAACAGCGATTTTCAGACGAAGGAATGCTCTGATTTGAATTCTGCTTGCGACATTCGATTCCTCTCGTTATTTTACGTCGGAATAGCATGTTTTCCACACCCGATTACGGTCCTCGATGCCAGAATACTGTGAGATAGGTTGTGGCTATAACAGCGAGTTTCTGACGAAGGAATGCTCTGATTTGAATTCTGCTTGCGACATTCGATTCCTCTCGTCATTTTACGTCGGAATAGCGCGTTTTGCACTATCCATTACTATCCTGGGAGCCAGATTACTGCAAGATAGGTTTTGGCAATAACAGCGATTTTCTGACGAAGGCAGGCTCTGATTTGAATTCTGCTTGCGACATTCGATTCCTCTTGTCATTTTAAGTCGGAATAGCATGTTTTCCACATCCGATTACGATCCTGGGAGCCAGAATACTGGGAGATAGGTTTTGGCTATAACAGCGATTTTCGGACGAAGGCAGGCTCTGATTTGAATTCTGCTTGCGACATTCGATTCCTCTCGTCATTTTACGTCGGAATAGCATGTTTTCCACATCCGATTACGATCCTGGGAGCCAGATTACTCCAAGATAGGTTTTGGATTTAATACCGATTTTCTGACGAAGGAAGGCTCTGATTTGAATTCTGCTTGCGGCATTCGATCCCTCTCGCCATTTTACGTCGGAATAGCGCGTTTTCCACTACCCATTACGATCCTGGGAGCCAGATTACTGCAAGATAGGTTTTGGCTATAACAGCGATTTTCAGACGAAGGAATGCTCTGATTTGAATACTGCTTGCGACATTCGATTCCTCTCGTTATTTTACGTCGGAATAGCATGTTTTCCACATCCGATTACGATCCTGGGAGCCAGATTACTGCAAGATAGGTTTTGGCTATAACAGCGATTTTCGGACGAAGGCAGGCTCTGATTTGAATTCTGCTTGCGACATTCGATTCCTCTCGTCATTTTACGTCGGAATAGCATGTTTTCCACATCCGATTACGATCCTGGGAGCCAGAATACTGGGAGATAGGTTTTGGCTATAACAGCGATTTGCGGACGAAGGCAGGCTCTGATTTGAATTCTGCTTGCGACATTCGATTCCTCTCGTCATTTTACGTCGGAATAGCATGTTTTCCACATCCGATTACGATCCTGGCAGCCTGAATACTGGGAGATAGGTTTTGGCTCTAACAGCGATTTTCAGACGAAGGAAGGCTCTGATTTGAATTCTGCTTGCGACATTCGATTCCTCTCGTTATTTTACGTCGGAATAGCATGTTTTCCACACCCGATTACGGTCCTCGAAGCCAGAATACTGTGAGATAGGTTTTGGCTATAACAGCGAGTTTCTGACGAAGGAATGCTCTGATTTGAATACTGCTTGCGACATTCGATTCCTCTCGTCATTTTACGTCGGAATAGCGCGTTTTGCACTATCCATTACTATCCTGGGAGCCAGATTACTGCAAGATAGGTTTTGGCAATAACAGCGATTTTCTGACGAAGGCAGGCTCTGATTTGAATTCTGCTTGCGACATTCGATTCCTCTTGTCATTTTAAGTCGGAATAGCATGTTTTCCACATCCGATTACGATCCTGGGAGCCAGAATACTGGGAGATAGGTTTTGGCTATAACAGCGATTTTCGGACGAAGGCAGGCTCTGATTTGAATTCTACTTGCGACATTCGATTCCTCTCGTCATTTTACGTCGGAATAGCATGTTTTCCACATCCGATTACGATCCTGGCAGCCTGAATACTGGGAGATAGGTTTTGGCTCTAACAGCGATTTTCAGACGAAGGAATGCTCTGATTTGAATTCTGCTTGCGACATTCGATTCCTCTCGTTATTTTACGTCGGAATAGCATGTTTTCCACATCCGATTACGATCCTGGCAGCCTGAATACTGGGAGATAGGTTTTGGCTCTAACAGCGATTTTCAGACGAAGGAATGCTCTGATTTGAATTCTGCTTGCGACATTCGATTCCTCTCGTCATTTTACGTCGGAATAGCATGTTTTCCACACCCGATTACGGTCCTCGATGCCAGAATACTGTGAGATAGGTTGTGGCTATAACAGCGAGTTTCTGACGAAGGAATGCTCTGATTTGAATACTGCTTGCGACATTCGATTCCTCTCGTCATTTTACGTCGGAATAGCGCGTTTTGCACTATCCATTACTATCCTGGGAGCCAGATTACTGCAAGATAGGTTTTGGCAATAACAGCGATTTTCTGACGAAGGCAGGCTCTGATTTGAATTCTGCTTGCGACATTCGATTCCTCTTGTCATTTTAAGTCGGAATAGCATGTTTTCCACATCCGATTACGATCCTGGGAGCCAGAATACTGGGAGATAGGTTTTGGCTATAACAGCGATTTTCGGACGAAGGCAGGCTCTGATTTGAATTCTGCTTGCGACATTCGATTCCTCTCGTCATTTTACGTCGGAATAGCATGTTTTCCACATCCGATTACGATCCTGGGAGCCAGATTACTCCAAGATAGGTTTTGGATTTAATACCGATTTTCTGACGAAGGAAGGCTCTGATTTGAATTCTGCTTGCGGCATTCGATCCCTCTCGCCATTTTACGTCGGAATAGCGCGTTTTCCACTACCCATTACGATCCTGGGAGCCAGATTACTGCAAGATAGGTTTTGGCTATAACAGCGATTTTCAGACGAAGGAATGCTCTGATTTGAATACTGCTTGCGACATTCGATTCCTCTCGTTATTTTACGTCGGAATAGCATGTTTTCCACATCCGATTACGATCCTGGGAGCCAGATTACTGCAAGATAGGTTTTGGCTATAACAGCGATTTTCGGACGAAGGCAGGCTCTGATTTGAATTCTGCTTGCGACATTCGATTCCTCTCGTCATTTTACGTCGGAATAGCATGTTTTCCACATCCGATTACGATCCTGGGAGCCAGAATACTGGGAGATAGGTTTTGGCTATAACAGCGATTTGCGGACGAAGGCAGGCTCTGATTTGAATTCTGCTTGCGACATTCGATTCCTCTCGTCATTTTACGTCGGAATAGCATGTTTTCCACATCCGATTACGATCCTGGCAGCCTGAATACTGGGAGATAGGTTTTGGCTCTAACAGCGATTTTCAGACGAAGGAAGGCTCTGATTTGAATTCTGCTTGCGACATTCGATTCCTCTCGTTATTTTACGTCGGAATAGCATGTTTTCCACACCCGATTACGGTCCTCGATGCCAGAATACTGTGAGATAGGTTGTGGCTATAACAGCGAGTTTCTGACGAAGGAATGCTCTGATTTGAATACTGCTTGCGACATTCGATTCCTCTCGTCATTTTACGTCGGAATAGCGCGTTTTGCACTATCCATTACTATCCTGGGAGCCAGATTACTGCAAGATAGGTTTTGGCAATAACAGCGATTTTCTGACGAAGGCAGGCTCTGATTTGAATTCTGCTTGCGACATTCGATTCCTCTTGTCATTTTAAGTCGGAATAGCATGTTTTCCACATCCGATTACGATCCTGGGAGCCAGAATACTGGGAGATAGGTTTTGGCTATAACAGCGATTTTCGGACGAAGGCAGGCTCTGATTTGAATTCTACTTGCGACATTCGATTCCTCTCGTCATTTTACGTCGGAATAGCATGTTTTCCACATCCGATTACGATCCTGGCAGCCTGAATACTGGGAGATAGGTTTTGGCTCTAACAGCGATTTTCAGACGAAGGAATGCTCTGATTTGAATTCTGCTTGCGACATTCGATTCCTCTCGTTATTTTACGTCGGAATAGCATGTTTTCCACATCCGATTACGATCCTGGCAGCCTGAATACTGGGAGATAGGTTTTGGCTCTAACAGCGATTTTCAGACGAAGGAATGCTCTGATTTGAATTCTGCTTGCGACATTCGATTCCTCTCGTTATTTTACGTCGGAATAGCATGTTTTCCACACCCGATTACGGTCCTCGATGCCAGAATACTGTGAGATAGGTTGTGGCTATAACAGCGAGTTTCTGACGAAGGAATGCTCTGATTTGAATACTGCTTGCGACATTCGATTCCTCTCGTCATTTTACGTCGGAATAGCGCGTTTTGCACTATCCATTACTATCCTGGGAGCCAGATTACTGCAAGATAGGTTTTGGCAATAACAGCGATTTTCTGACGAAGGCAGGCTCTGATTTGAATTCTGCTTGCGACATTCGATTCCTCTTGTCATTTTAAGTCGGAATAGCATGTTTTCCACATCCGATTACGATCCTGGGAGCCAGAATACTGGGAGATAGGTTTTGGCTATAACAGCGATTTTCGGACGAAGGCAGGCTCTGATTTGAATTCTGCTTGCGACATTCGATTCCTCTCGTCATTTTACGTCGGAATAGCATGTTTTCCACATCCGATTACGATCCTGGGAGCCAGATTACTCCAAGATAGGTTTTGGATTTAATACCGATTTTCTGACGAAGGAAGGCTCTGATTTGAATTCTGCTTGCGGCATTCGATCCCTCTCGCCATTTTACGTCGGAATAGCGCGTTTTCCACTACCCATTACGATCCTGGGAGCCAGATTACTGCAAGATAGGTTTTGGCTATAACAGCGATTTTCAGACGAAGGAATGCTCTGATTTGAATACTGCTTGCGACATTCGATTCCTCTCGTTATTTTACGTCGGAATAGCATGTTTTCCACATCCGATTACGATCCTGGGAGCCAGATTACTGCAAGATAGGTTTTGGCTATAACAGCGATTTTCGGACGAAGGCAGGCTCTGATTTGAATTCTGCTTGCGACATTCGATTCCTCTCGTCATTTTACGTCGGAATAGCATGTTTTCCACATCCGATTACGATCCTGGGAGCCAGAATACTGGGAGATAGGTTTTGGCTATAACAGCGATTTGCGGACGAAGGCAGGCTCTGATTTGAATTCTGCTTGCGGCATTCGATTCCTCTCGTCATTTTACGTCGGAATAGCATGTTTTCCACACCCGATTACGATCCTGGCAGCCTGAATACTGGGAGATAGGTTTTGGCTCTAACAGCGATTTTCAGACGAAGGAATGCTCTGATTTGAATTCTGCTTGCGACATTCGATTCCTCTCGTTATTTTACGTCGGAATAGCATGTTTTCCACACCCGATTACGGTCCTCGATGCCAGAATACTGTGAGATAGGTTGTGGCTATAACAGCGAGTTTCTGACGAAGGAATGCTCTGATTTGAATACTGCTTGCGACATTCGATTCCTCTCGTCATTTTACGTCGGAATAGCGCGTTTTGCACTATCCATTACTATCCTGGGAGCCAGATTACTGCAAGATAGGTTTTGGCAATAACAGCGATTTTCTGACGAAGGCAGGCTCTGATTTGAATTCTGCTTGCGACATTCGATTCCTCTTGTCATTTTAAGTCGGAATAGCATGTTTTCCACATCCGATTACGATCCTGGGAGCCAGAATACTGGGAGATAGGTTTTGGCTATAACAGCGATTTTCGGACGAAGGCAGGCTCTGATTTGAATTCTGCTTGCGACATTCGATTCCTCTCGTCATTTTACGTCGGAATAGCATGTTTTCCACATCCGATTACGATCCTGGCAGCCTGAATACTGGGAGATAGGTTTTGGCTCTAACAGCGATTTTCAGACGAAGGAATGCTCTGATTTGAATTCTGCTTGCGACATTCGATTCCTCTCGTTATTTTACGTCGGAATAGCATGTTTTCCACACCCGATTACGGTCCTCGATGCCAGAATACTGTGAGATAGGTTGTGGCTATAACAGCGAGTTTCTGACGAAGGAATGCTCTGATTTGAATACTGCTTGCGATATTCGATTCCTCTCGTCATTTTACGTCGGAATAGCGCGTTTTGCACTATCCATTACTATCCTGGGAGCCAGATTACTGCAAGATAGGTTTTGGCAATAACAGCGATTTTCTGACGAAGGCAGGCTCTGATTTGAATTCTGCTTGCGACATTCGATTCCTCTTGTCATTTTAAGTCGGAATAGCATGTTTTCCACATCCGATTACGATCCTGGGAGCCAGAATACTGGGAGATAGGTTTTGGCTATAACAGCGATTTTCGGACGAAGGCAGGCTCTGATTTGAATTCTGCTTGCGACATTCGATTCCTCTCGTCATTTTACGTCGGAATAGCATGTTTTCCACATCCGATTACGATCCTGGGAGCCAGATTACTCCAAGATAGGTTTTGGATTTAATACCGATTTTCTGACGAAGGAAGGCTCTGATTTGAATTCTGCTTGCGGCATTCGATCCCTCTCGCCATTTTACGTCGGAATAGCGCGTTTTCCACTACCCATTACGATCCTGGGAACCAGATTACTGCAAGATAGGTTTTGGCAATAACAGGGATTTTCTGACGAAGGCAGGCTCTGATTTGAATTCTGCTTGCGACATTCGATTCCTCTTGTCATTTTAAGTCGGAATAGCATGTTTTCCACATCCGATTACGATCCTGGGAGCCAGAATACTGGGAGATAGGTTTTGGCTATAACAGCGATTTTCGGACGAAGGCAGGCTCTGATTTGAATTCTGCTTGCGACATTCGATTCCTCTCGTCATTTTACGTCGGAATAGCATGTTTTCCACATCCGATTACGATCCTGGGAGCCAGATTACTCCAAGATAGGTTTTGGATTTAATACCGATTTTCTGACGAAGGAAGGCTCTGATTTGAATTCTGCTTGCGGCATTCGATCCCTCTCGCCATTTTACGTCGGAATAGCGCGTTTTCCACTACCCATTACGATCCTGGGAGCCAGATTACTGCAAGATTGGTTTTGGCTATAACAGCGATTTTCAGACGAAGGAATGCTCCGATTTGAATTCTGCTTGCGACATTCGATTCCTCTCGTTATTTTACGTCGGAATAGCATGTTTTCCACTCCCGTTTGCGATCCTGGCAGCCTGAATACTGGGAGATAGGTTTTGGCTATAACAGCGATTTTCTGACGAAGGGAGGCTCTGATTTGAATTCTGCTTGCGACATTCGATTCCTCTCGTCATTTTAAGTCGGAATAGCGCGTCTTCCACTACCCATTACTATCCTGGGAGCCAGATTACTGCACGATAGGTTTTGGCTATAACAGCGATTTTCGGACGAAGGCAGGCTCTGATTTGAATTCTGCTTGCGACATTCGATTCCTCTCGTTATTTTACGTCGGAATAGCATGTTTTCCACTCCCGATTGCGATCCTGGCAGCCTGAATACTGGGAGATAGGTTTTGGCTATAACAGCGATTTTCTGACGAAGGGAGGCTCTGATATGAATTCTGCTTGCGACATTCGATTCCTCTCGTCATTTTACGTCGGAATAGCGCGTTTTGTACTATCCATTACTATCCTGGGAGCCAGATTACTGCAAGATAGGTTTTGGCTCTAATAGCGATTTTCTGACGAAGGAAGGCTCTGATTTGAATTCTGCTTGCGGCATTCGATCCCTCTCGTCATTTTACGTCGGAATAGCATGTTTTCCACTACCCATTACTATCCTGGGAGCCAGATTACTGCACGATAGGTTTTGGCTATAACAGCGATTTTCGGACGAAGGCAGGCTCTGATTTGAATTCTGCTTGCGACATTCGATTCCTCTCGTTATTTTACGTCGGAATAGCATGTTTTCCACTCCCGATTGCGATCCTGGCAGCCTGAATACTGGGAGATAGGTTTTGGCTATAACAGCGATTTTCTGACGAAGGGAGGCTCTGATATGAATTCTGCTTGCGACATTCGATTCCTCTCGTCATTTTACGTCGGAATAGCGCGTTTTGTACTATCCATTACTATCCTGGGAGCCAGATTACTGCAAGATAGGTTTTGGATTTAATACCGATTTTCTGACGAAGGAAGGCTCTGATTTGAATTCTGCTTGCGACATTCGATTCCTCTCGTCATTTTACGTCGGAATAGCATGTTTTCCACATCCGATTACGATCCTGGGAGCCAGATTACTCCAAGATAGGTTTTGGATTTAATACCGATTTTCTGACGAAGGAAGGCTCTGATTTGAATTCTGCTTGCGGCATTCGATCCCTCTCGCCATTTTACATCGGAATAGCGCGTTTTCCACTACCCATTACGATCCTGGGAGCCAGATTACTGCAAGATAGGTTTTGGCAATAACAGCGATTTTCTGACGAAGGCAGGCTCTGATTTGAATTCTGCTTGCGACATTCGATTCCTCTTGTCATTTTAAGTCGGAATAGCATGTTTTCCACATCCGATTACGATCCTGGGAGCCAGAATACTGGGAGATAGGTTTTGGCTATAACAGCGATTTTCGGACGAAGGCAGGCTCTGATTTGAATTCTGCTTGCGACATTCGATTCCTCTCGTCATTTTACGTCGGAATAGCATGTTTTCCACATCCGATTACGATCCTGGGAGCCAGATTACTCCAAGATAGGTTTTGGATTTAATACCGATTTTCTGACGAAGGAAGGCTCTGATTTGAATTCTGCTTGCGGCATTCGATCCCTCTCGCCATTTTACGTCGGAATAGCGCGTTTTCCACTACCCATTACGATCCTGGGAGCCAGATTACTGCAAGATAGGTTTTGGCTATAACAGCGATTTTCAGACGAAGGAATGCTCTGATTTGAATTCTGCTTGCGACATTCGATTCCTCTCGTTATTTTACGTCGGAATAGCATGTTTTCCTCTCCCGATTGCGATCCTGGCAGCCTGAATACTGGGAGATAGGTTTTGGCTATAACAGCGATTTTCTGACGAAGGGAGGCTCTGATTTGAATTCTGCTTGCGACATTCGATTCCTCTCGTTATTTTACGTCGGAATAGCATGTTTTCCACTCCCGATTGCGATCCTGGCAGCCTGAATACTGGGAGATAGGTTTTGGCTATAACAGCGATTTTCTGACGAAGGGAGGCTCTGATATGAATTCTGCTTGCGACATTCGATTCCTCTCGTCATTTTACGTCGGAATAGCGCGTTTTGTACTATCCATTACTATCCTGGGAGCCAGATTACTGCAAGATAGGTTTTGGCTCTAATAGCGATTTTCTGACGAAGGAAGGCTCTGATTTGAATTCTGCTTGCGGCATTCGATCCCTCTCGTCATTTTAAGTCGGAATAGCGCGTTTTCCACTACCCATTACGATCCTGGGAGCCAGATTACTCCAAGATAGGTTTTGGATTTAATACCGATTTTCTGACGAAGGAAGGCTCTGATTTGAATTCTGCTTGCGGCATTCGATCCCTCTCTCCATTTTACGTCGGAATAGCGCGTTTTCCACTACCCATTACGATCCTGGGAACCAGATTACTGCAAGATAGGTTTTGGCAATAACAGCGATTTTCTGACGAAGGCAGGCTCTGATTTGAATTCTGCTTGCGACATTCGATTCCTCTTGTCATTTTAAGTCGGAATAGCATGTTTTCCACATCCGATTACGATCCTGGGAGCCAGATTACTCCAAGATAGGTTTTGGATTTAATACCGATTTTCTGACGAAGGAAGGCTCTGATTTGAATTCTGCTTGCGGCATTCGATCCCTCTCGCCATTTTACGTCGGAATAGCGCGTTTTCCACTACCCATTACGATCCTGGGAGCCAGATTACTGCAAGATAGGTTTTGGCTATAACAGCGATTTTCAGACGAAGGAATGCTCCGATTTGAATTCTGCTTGCGACATTCGATTCCTCTCGTTATTTTACGTCGGAATAGCATGTTTTCCACTCCCGTTTGCGATCCTGGCAGCCTGAATACTGGGAGATAGGTTTTGGCTATAACAGCGATTTTCTGACGAAGGGAGGCTATGATTTGAATTCTGCTTGCGACATTCGATTCCTCTCGTCATTTTAAGTCGGAATAGCGCGTCTTCCACTACCCATTACTATCCTGGGAGCCAGATTACTGCACGATAGGTTTTGGCTATAACAGCGATTTTCGGACGAAGGCAGGCTCTGATTTGAATTCTGCTTGCGACATTCGATTCCTCTCGTTATTTTACGTCGGAATAGCATGTTTTCCACTCCCGATTGCGATCCTGGCAGCCTGAATACTGGGAGATAGGTTTTGGCTATAACAGCGATTTTCTGACGAAGGGAGGCTCTGATATGAATTCTGCTTGCGACATTCGATTCCTCTCGTCATTTTACGTCGGAATAGCGCGTTTTGTACTATCCATTACTATCCTGGGAGCCAGATTACTGCAAGATAGGTTTTGGCTCTAATAGCGATTTTCTGACGAAGGAAGGCTCTGATTTGAATTCTGCTTGCGGCATTCGATCCCTCTCGTCATTTTACGTCGGAATAGCATGTTTTCCACTATCCATTACTATCCTGGGAGCCAGATTACTGCAAGATAGGTTTTGGCAATAACAGCGATTTTCTGACGAAGGCAGGCTCTGATTTGAATTCTGCTTGCGACATTCGATTCCTCTCGTCATTTTACGTCGGAATAGCATGTTTTCCACATCCGATTACGATCCTGGGAGCCAGAATACTGGGAGATAGGTTTTGGCTATAACAGCGATTTTCGGACGAAGGCAGGCTCTGATTTGAATTCTGCTTGCGACATTCGATTCCTCTCGTCATTTTACGTCGGAATAGCATGTTTTCCACATCCGATTACGATCCTGGCAGCCTGAATACTGGGAGATAGGTTTTGGCTCTAACAGCGATTTTCAGACGAAGGAATGCTCTGATTTGAATTCTGCTTGCGACATTCGATTCCTCTCGTTATTTTACGTCGGAATAGCATGTTTTCCACACCCGATTACGGTCCTCGATGCCAGAATACTGTGATATAGGTTGTGGCTATAACAGCGAGTTTCTGACGAAGGAATGCTCTGATTTGAATACTGCTTGCGACATTCAATTCCTCTCGTCATTTTACGTCGGAATAGCGCGTTTTGCACTATCCATTACTATCCTGGGAGCCAGATTACTGCACGATAGGTTTTGGCTATAACAGCGATTTTCGGACGAAGGCAGGCTCTGATTTGAATTCTGCTTGCGACATTCGATTCCTCTCGTTATTTTACGTCGGAATAGCATGTTTTCCACTCCCGATTGCGATCCTGGCAGCCTGAATACTGGGAGATAGGTTTTGGCTATAACAGCGATTTTCTGACGAAGGGAGGCTCTGATATGAATTCTGCTTGCGACATTCGATTCCTCTCGTCATTTTACGTCGGAATAGCGCGTTTTGTACTATCCATTACTATCCTGGGAGCCAGATTACTGCAAGATAGGTTTTGGCTCTAATAGCGATTTTCTGACGAAGGAAGGCTCTGATTTGAATTCTGCTTGCGGCATTCGATCCCTCTCGTCATTTTACGTCGGAATAGCATGTTTTCCACTATCCATTACTATCCTGGGAGCCAGATTACTGCAAGATAGGTTTTGGCAATAACAGCGATTTTCTGACGAAGGCAGGCTCTGATTTGAATTCTGCTTGCGACATTCGATTCCTCTCGTCATTTTACGTCGGAATAGCATGTTTTCCACATCCGATTACGATCCTGGGAGCCAGAATACTGGGAGATAGGTTTTGGCTATAACAGCGATTTTCGGACGAAGGCAGGCTCTGATTTGAATTCTGCTTGCGACATTCGATTCCTCTCGTCATTTTACGTCGGAATAGCATGTTTTCCACATCCGATTACGATCCTGGCAGCCTGAATACTGGGAGATAGGTTTTGGCTCTAACAGCGATTTTCAGACGAAGGAATGCTCTGATTTGAATTCTGCTTGCGACATTCGATTCCTCTCGTTATTTTACGTCGGAATAGCATGTTTTCCACACCCGATTACGGTCCTCGATGCCAGAATACTGTGAGATAGGTTGTGGCTATAACAGCGAGTTTCTGACGAAGGAATGCTCTGATTTGAATACTGCTTGCGACATTCGATTCCTCTCGTCATTTTACGTCGGAATAGCATGTTTTCCACATCCGATTACGATCCTGGGAGCCAGATTACTCCAAGATAGGTTTTGGATTTAATACCGATTTTCTGACGAAGGAAGGCTCTGATTTGAATTCTGCTTGCGGCATTCGATCCCTCTCGCCATTTTACATCGGAATAGCGCGTTTTCCACTACCCATTACGATCCTGGGAGCCAGATTACTGCAAGATAGGTTTTGGCAATAACAGCGATTTTCTGACGAAGGCAGGCTCTGATTTGAATTCTGCTTGCGACATTCGATTCCTCTTGTCATTTTAAGTCGGAATAGCATGTTTTCCACATCCGATTACGATCCTGGGAGCCAGAATACTGGGAGATAGGTTTTGGCTATAACAGCGATTTTCGGACGAAGGCAGGCTCTGATTTGAATTCTGCTTGCGACATTCGATTCCTCTCGTCATTTTACGTCGGAATAGCATGTTTTCCACATCCGATTACGATCCTGGGAGCCAGATTACTCCAAGATAGGTTTTGGATTTAATACCGATTTTCTGACGAAGGAAGGCTCTGATTTGAATTCTGCTTGCGGCATTCGATCCCTCTCGCCATTTTACGTCGGAATAGCGCGTTTTCCACTACCCATTACGATCCTGGGAGCCAGATTACTGCAAGATAGGTTTTGGCTATAACAGCGATTTTCAGACGAAGGAATGCTCTGATTTGAATTCTGCTTGCGACATTCGATTCCTCTCGTTATTTTACGTCGGAATAGCATGTTTTCCTCTCCCGATTGCGATCCTGGCAGCCTGAATACTGGGAGATAGGTTTTGGCTATAACAGCGATTTTCTGACGAAGGGAGGCTCTGATTTGAATTCTGCTTGCGACATTCGATTCCTCTCGTTATTTTACGTCGGAATAGCATGTTTTCCACTCCCGATTGCGATCCTGGCAGCCTGAATACTGGGAGATAGGTTTTGGCTATAACAGCGATTTTCTGACGAAGGGAGGCTCTGATATGAATTCTGCTTGCGACATTCGATTCCTCTCGTCATTTTACGTCGGAATAGCGCGTTTTGTACTATCCATTACTATCCTGGGAGCCAGATTACTGCAAGATAGGTTTTGGCTCTAATAGCGATTTTCTGACGAAGGAAGGCTCTGATTTGAATTCTGCTTGCGGCATTCGATCCCTCTCGTCATTTTACGTCGGAATAGCATGTTTTCCACTACCCATTACTATCCTGGGAGCCAGATTACTGCAAGATAGGTTTTGGCAATAACAGCGATTTTCTGACGAAGGCAGGCTCTGATTTGAATTCTGCTTGCGACATTCGATTCCTCTTGTCATTTTAAGTCGGAATAGCATGTTTTCCACATCCGATTACGATCCTGGGAGCCAGAATACTGGGAGATAGGTTTTGGCTATAACAGCGATTTTCGGACGAAGGCAGGCTCTGATTTGAATTCTGCTTGCGACATTCGATTCCTCTCGTCATTTTACGTCGGAATAGCATGTTTTCCACATCCGATTACGATCCTGGGAGCCAGATTACTCCAAGATAGGTTTTGGATTTAATACCGATTTTCTGACGAAGGAAGGCTCTGATTTGAATTCTGCTTGCGGCATTCGATCCCTCTCGCCATTTTACGTCGGAATAGCGCGTTTTCCACTACCCATTACGATCCTGGGAGCCAGATTACTGCAAGATAGGTTTTGGCTATAACAGCGATTTTCAGACGAAGGAATGCTCCGATTTGAATTCTGCTTGCGACATTCGATTCCTCTCGTTATTTTACGACGGAATAGCATGTTTTCCACTCCCGTTTGCGATCCTGGCAGCCTGAATACTGGGAGATAGGTTTTGGCTATAACAGCGATTTTCTGACGAAGGGAGGCTCTGATTTGAATTCTGCTTGCGACATTCGATTCCTCTCGTCATTTTAAGTCGGAATAGCGCGTCTTCCACTACCCATTACTATCCTGGGAGCCAGATTACTGCACGATAGGTTTTGGCTATAACAGCGATTTTCGGACAAAGGCAGGCTCTGATTTGAATTCTGCTTGCGACATTCGATTCCTCTCGTCATTTTACGTCGGAGTAGCACGTTTTCCTCTACCCATTACGATCCTGGAAGCCAGATTACTGCAAGATAGGTTTTGGCTCTAATAGCGATTTTCTGACGAAGGAAGGCTCTGATTTGAATTCTGCTTGCGGCATTCGATCCCTCTCGTCATTTTACGTCGGAATAGCATGTTTTCCACTATCCATTACTATCCTGGGAGCCAGATTACTGCAAGATAGGTTTTGGCAATAACAGCGATTTTCTGACGAAGGCAGGCTCTGATTTGAATTCTGCTTGCGACATTCGATTCCTCTTGTCATTTTAAGTCGGAATAGCATGTTTTCCACATCCGATTACGATCCTGGCAGCCAGAATACTGGGAGATAGGTTTTGGCTATAACAGCGATTTTCGGACGAAGGCAGGCTCTGATTTGAATTCTGCTTGCGACATTCGATTCCTCTCGTCATTTTACGTCGGAATAGCATGTTTTCCACATCCGATTTCGATCCTGGGAGCCAGATTACTCCAAGATAGGTTTTGGATTTAATACCGATTTTCTGACGAAGGAAGGCTCTGATTTGAATTCTGCTTGCGGCATTCGATCCCTCTCGCCATTTTACGTCGGAATAGCGCGTTTTCCACTACCCATTACGATCCTGGGAGCCAGATTACTGCAAGATAGGTTTTGGCTATAACTGCGATTTTCAGACGAAGGAATGCTCTGATTTGAATTCTGCTTGCGACATTCGATTCCTCTCGTTATTTTACGTCGGAATAGCATGTTTTCCTCTCCCGATTGCGATCCTGGCAGCCTGAATACTGGGAGATAGGTTTTGGCTATAACAGCGATTTTCGGACGAAGGCAGGCTCTGATTTGAATTCTGCTTGCGACATTCGATTCCTCTCGTCATTTTACGTCGGAATAGCATGTTTTCCACACCCGATTACGATCCTGGCAGCCTGAATACTGGGAGATAGGTTTTGGCTCTAACAGCGATTTTCAGACGAAGGAATGCTCTGATTTGAATTCTGCTTGCGACATTCGATTCCTCTCGTCATTTTACGTCGGAATAGCATGTTTTCCACATCCGATTACGATCCTGGGAGCCAGAATACTGGGAGATAGGTTTTGGCTATAACAGCGATTTTCGGACGAAGGCAGGCTCTGATTTGAATTCTGCTTGCGACATTCGATTCCTCTCGTCATTTTACGTCGGAATAGCATGTTTTCCACATCCGATTACGATCCTGGCAGCCTGAATACTGGGAGATAGGTTTTGGCTCTAACAGCGATTTTCAGACGAAGGAATGCTCTGATTTGAATTCTGCTTGCGACATTCGATTCCTCTCGTTATTTTACGTCGGAATAGCATGTTTTCCACACCCGATTACGGTCCTCGATGCCAGAATACTGTGAGATAGGTTGTGGCTATAACAGCGAGTTTCTGACGAAGGCAGGCTCTGATTTGAATTCTGCTTGCGACATTCGATTCCTCTTGTCATTTTAAGTCGGAATAGCATGTTTTCCACATCCGATTACGATCCTGGGAGCCAGAATACTGGGAGATAGGTTTTGGCTATAACAGCGATTTTCGGACGAAGGCAGGCTCTGATTTGAATTCTGCTTGCGACATTCGATTCCTCTCGTTATTTTACGTCGGAATAGCATGTTTTCCACTCCCGTTTGCGATCCTGGCAGCCTGAATACTGGGAGATAGGTTTTGGCTATAACAGCGATTTTCTGACGAAGGGAGGCTCTGATTTGAATTCTGCTTGCGACATTCGATTCCTCTCGTCATTTTAAGTCGGAATAGCGCGTCTTCCACTACCCATTACTATCCTGGGAGCCAGATTACTGCAAGATAGGTTTCGGCTATAACAGCGATTTTCTGACGAAGGAAGGCTCTGATTTGAATTCTGCTTGCGGCATTCGATCCCTCTCGCCATTTTACGTCGGAATAGCGCGTTTTCCACTACCCATTACGATCCTGGGAGCCAGATTACTGCAAGATAGGTTTTGGCAATAACAGCGATTTTCTGACGAAGGCAGGCTCTGATTTGAATTCTGCTTGCGACATTCGATTCCTCTTGTCATTTTAAGTCGGAATAGCATGTTTTCCACATCCGATTACGATCCTGGGAGCCAGATTACTGCAAGATAGGTTTTGGCTCTAATAGCGATTTTCTGACGAAGGAAGGCTCTGATTTGAATTCTGCTTGCGGCATTCGATCCCTCTCGTCATTTTACGTCGGAATAGCATGTTTTCCACTATCCATTACTATCCTGGGAGCCAGATTACTGCAAGATAGGTTGTGGCTATAACAGCGAGTTTCTGACGAAGGAATGCTCTGATTTGAATTCTGCTTGCGGCATTCGATCCCTCTCGTCATTTTACGTCGGAATAGCATGTTTTCCACTATCCATTACTATCCTGGGAGCCAGATTACTGCAAGATAGGTTTTGGCAATAACAGCGATTTTCTGACGAAGGCAGGCTCTGATTTGAATTCTGCTTGCGACATTCGATTCCTCTCGTCATTTTACGTCGGAATAGCATGTTTTCCACATCCGATTACTATCCTGGGAGCCAGATTACTCCAAGATAGGTTTTGGATTTAATACCGATTTTCTGACGAAGGAAGGCTCTGATTTGAATTCTGCTTGCGGCATTCGATCCCTCTCGCCATTTTACGTCGGAATAGCGCGTTTTCCACTACCTATTACGATCCTGGGAGCCAGATTACTGCAAGATAGGTTTTGGCTATAACAGCGATTTTTAGACGAAGGAATGCTCTGATTTGAATTCTGCTTGCGACATTCGATTAGTCTCGTTATTTTACGTCGGAATAGCATGTTTTCCACTCCCGATTGCGATCCTGGCAGCCTGAATACTGGGAGATAGGTTTTGGCTATAACAGCGATTTTCTGACCAAGGGAGGCTCTGATTTGAATTCTGCTTGCGACATTCGATTCCTCTCGTTATTTTACGTCGGAATAGCATGTTTTCCACACCCGATTACGGTCCTCGAAGCCAGAATACTGGGAGATAGGTTGTGGCTATAACAGCGAGTTTCTGACGAAGGAATGCTCTGATTTGAATACTGCTTGCGACATTCGATTCCTCTCGTCATTTTACGTCGGAATAGCGCGTTTTGCACTATCCATTACTATCCTGGGAGCCAGATTACTGCAAGATAGGTTTTGGCAATAACAGCGATTTTCTGACGAAGGCAGGCTCTGATTTGAATTCTGCTTGCGACATTCGATTCCTCTCGTTATTTTACGTCGGAATAGCATGTTTTCCACTCCCGATTGCGATCCTGGCAGCCTGAATACTGGGAGATAGGTTTTGGCTATAACAGCGATTTTCTGACGAAGGGAGGCTCTGATTTGAATTCTGCTTGCGACATTCGATTCCTCTCGTCATTTTACGTCGGAATAGCGCGTCTTCCACTACCCATTACTATCCTGGGAGCCAGATTACTGCACGATAGGTTTTGGCTATAACAGCGATTTTCGGACGAAGGCAGGCTCTGATATGAATTCTGCTTCCGACATTCGATTCCTCTCGTCATTTTACGTCGGAGTAGCACGTTTTCCTCTACCCATTACGATCCTGGAAGCCAGATTACTGCAAGATAGGTTTTGGCTCTAATAGCGATTTTCTGACGAAGGAAGGCTCTGATTTGAATTCTGCTTGCGGCATTCGACCCCTCTCGTCATTTTACGTCGGAATAGCATGTTTTCCACTATCCATTACTATCCTGGGAGCCAGATTACTGCAAGATAGGTTTTGGCAATAACAGCGATTTTCTGACGAAGGCAGGCTCTGATTTGAATTCTGCTTGCGACATTCGATTCCTCTTGTCATTTTAAGTCGGAATAGCATGTTTTCCACATCCGATTACGATCCTGGCAGCCAGAATACTGGGAGATAGGTTTTGGCTATAACAGCGATTTTCGGACGAAGGCAGGCTCTGATTTGAATTCTGCTTGCGACATTCGATTCCTCTCGTCATTTTACGTCGGAATAGCATGTTTTCCACATCCGATTTCGATCCTGGGAGCCAGATTACTCCAAGATAGGTTTTGGATTTAATACCGATTTTCTGACGAAGGAAGGCTCTGATTTGAATTCTGCTTGCGGCATTCGATCCCTCTCGCCATTTTACGTCGGAATAGCGCGTTTTCCACTACCCATTACGATCCTGGGAGCCAGATTACTGCAAGATAGGTTTTGGCTATAACAGCGATTTTCAGACGAAGGAATGCTCTGATTTGAATTCTGCTTGCGACATTCGATTCCTCTCGTTATTTTACGTCGGAATAGCATTTTTCCTCTCCCGATTGCGATCCTGGCAGCCTGAATACTGGAAGATAGGTTTTGGCTATAACAGCGATTTTCTGACCAAGGGAGGCTCTGATTTGAATTCTGCTTGCGACATTCGATTCCTCTCGTTATTTTACGTCGGAATAGCATGTTTTCCACACCCGATTACGGTCCTCGAAGCCAGAATACTGGGAGATAGGTTGTGGCTATAACAGCGAGTTTCTGACGAAGGAATGCTCTGATTTGAATACTGCTTGCGACATTCGATTCCTCTCGTTATTTTACGTCGGAATAGCATGTTTTCCACACCCGATTACGGTCCTCGAAGCCAGAATACTGGGAGATAGTTTGTGGCTATAACAGCGAGTTTCTGACGAAGGAATGCTCTGATTTCAATTCTGCTTGCGACATTCGATTCCTCTCGTCATTTTACGTCGGAATAGCATGTTTTCCACATCCGATTACGATCCTGGGAGCCAGAATACTGGGAGATATGTTTTGGCTATAACAGCGATTTTCGGACGAAGGCAGGCTCTGATTTGAATTCTGCTTGCGACATTCGATTCCTCTCGTCATTTTACGTCCGAATAGCATGTTTTCCACATCCGATTACGATCCTGGCAGCCTGAATACTGGGAGATAGGTTTTGGCTCTAACAGCGATTTTCAGACGAAGGAATGCTCTGATTTGAATTCTGCTTGCGACATTCGATTCCTCTCGTTATTTTACGTCGGAATAGCATGTTTTCCACACCCGATTACGGTCCTCGAAGCCAGAATACTGGGAGATAGTTTGTGGCTATAACAGCGAGTTTCTGACGAAGGAATGCTCTGATTTGAATTCTGCTTGCGACATTCGATTCCTCTCGTCATTTTACGTCGGAATAGCATGTTTTCCACATCCGATTACGATCCTGGCAGCCTGAATACTGGGAGATAGGTTTTGGCTCTAACAGCGATTTTCAGACGAAGGAATGCTCTGATTTGAATTCTGCTTGCGACATTCGATTCCTCTCGTTATTTTACGTCGGAATAGCATGTTTTCCACACCCGATTACGGTCCTCGAAGCCAGAATACTGGGAGATAGTTTGTGGCTATAACAGCGAGTTTCTGACGAAGGAATGCTCTGATTTGAATTCTGCTTGCGACATTCGATTCCTCTCGTCATTTTACGTCGGAAAACCGCGTTTTGCACTATCCATTACTATCCTGGGAGCCAGATTACTGCAAGATAGGTTTTGGCAATAACAGCGATTTTCTGACGAAGGCAGGCTCTGATTTGAATTCTGCTTGCGACATTCGATTCCTCTTGTCATTTTAAGTCGGAATAGCATGTTTTCCACATCCGATTACGATCCTGGGAGCCAGAATACTGGGAGATAGGTTTTGGCTATAACAGCGATTTTCGGACGAAGGCAGGCTCTGATTTAAATTCTGCTTGCGACATTCGATTCCTCTCGTCATTTTACGTCGGAATAGCATGTTTTCCACATCCGATTTCGATCCTGGGAGCCAGATTACTCCAAGATAGGTTTTGGATTTAATACCGATTTTCTGACGAAGGAAGGCTCTGATTTGAATTCTGCTTGCGGCATTCGATCCCTCTCGCCATTTTACGTCGGAATAGCGCGTTTTCCACTACCCATTACGATCCTGGGAGCCAGATTACTGCAAGATAGGTTTTGGCTATAACAGCGATTTTCAGACGAAGGAATGCTCTGATTTGAATTCTGCTTGCGACATTCGATTCCTCTCGTTATTTTACGTCGGAATAGCATTTTTCCTCTCCCGATTGCGATCCTGGCAGCCTGAATACTGGAAGATAGGTTTTGGCTATAACAGCGATTTTCTGACCAAGGGAGGCTCTGATTTGAATTCTGCTTGCGACATTCGATTCCTCTCGTTATTTTACGTCGGAATAGCATGTTTTCCACACCCGATTACGGTCCTCGAAGCCAGAATACTGGGAGATAGGTTGTGGCTATAACAGCGAGTTTCTGACGAAGGAATGCTCTGATTTGAATACTGCTTGCGACATTCGATTCCTCTCGTTATTTTACGTCGGAATAGCATGTTTTCCACACCCGATTACGGTCCTCGAAGCCAGAATACTGGGAGATAGTTTGTGGCTATAACAGCGAGTTTCTGACGAAGGAATGCTCTGATTTCAATTCTGCTTGCGACATTCGATTCCTCTCGTCATTTTACGTCGGAATAGCATGTTTTCCACATCCGATTACGATCCTGGGAGCCAGAATACTGGGAGATATGTTTTGGCTATAACAGCGATTTTCGGACGAAGGCAGGCTCTGATTTGAATTCTGCTTGCGACATTCGATTCCTCTCGTCATTTTACGTCCGAATAGCATGTTTTCCACATCCGATTACGATCCTGGCAGCCTGAATACTGGGAGATAGGTTTTGGCTCTAACAGCGATTTTCAGACGAAGGAATGCTCTGATTTGAATTCTGCTTGCGACATTCGATTCCTCTCGTTATTTTACGTCGGAATAGCATGTTTTCCACACCCGATTACGGTCCTCGAAGCCAGAATACTGGGAGATAGTTTGTGGCTATAACAGCGAGTTTCTGACGAAGGAATGCTCTGATTTGAATTCTGCTTGCGACATTCGATTCCTCTCGTCATTTTACGTCGGAATAGCATGTTTTCCACATCCGATTACGATCCTGGCAGCCTGAATACTGGGAGATAGGTTTTGGCTCTAACAGCGATTTTCAGACGAAGGAATGCTCTGATTTGAATTCTGCTTGCGACATTCGATTCCTCTCGTTATTTTACGTCGGAATAGCATGTTTTCCACACCCGATTACGGTCCTCGAAGCCAGAATACTGGGAGATAGTTTGTGGCTATAACAGCGAGTTTCTGACGAAGGAATGCTCTGATTTGAATTCTGCTTGCGACATTCGATTCCTCTCGTCATTTTACGTCGGAAAACCGCGTTTTGCACTATCCATTACTATCCTGGGAGCCAGATTACTGCAAGATAGGTTTTGGCAATAACAGCGATTTTCTGACGAAGGCAGGCTCTGATTTGAATTCTGCTTGCGACATTCGATTCCTCTTGTCATTTTAAGTCGGAATAGCATGTTTTCCACATCCGATTACGATCCTGGGAGCCAGAATACTGGGAGATAGGTTTTGGCTATAACAGCGATTTTCGGACGAAGGCAGGCTCTGATTTAAATTCTGCTTGCGACATTCGATTCCTCTCGTCATTTTACGTCGGAATAGCATGTTTTCCACATCCGATTACGATCCTGGGAGCCAGATTACTCCAAGATAGGTTTTGGATTTAATACCGATTTTCTGACGAAGGAAGGCTCTGATTTGAATTCTGCTTGCGGCATTCGATCCCTCTCGCCATTTTACGTCGGAATAGCGCGTTTTCCACTACCCATTACGATCCTGGGAGCGAGATTACTGCAAGATAGGTTTTGGCAATAACAGCGATTTTCTGACGAAGGCAGGCTCTGATTTGAATTCTGCTTGCGACATTCGATTCCTCTTGTCATTTTAAGTCGGAATAGCATGTTTTCCACATCCGATTACGATCCTGGGAGCCAGAATACTGGGAGATAGGTTTTGGCTATAACAGCGATTTTCGGACGAAGGCAGGCTCTGATTTGAATTCTGCTTGCGACATTCGATTCCTCTCGTCATTTTACGTCGGAATAGCATGTTTTCCACATCCGATTACGATCCTGGGAGCCAGATTACTCCAAGATAGGTTTTGGATTTAATACCGATTTTCTGACGAAGGAAGGCTCTGATTTGAATTCTGCTTGCGGCATTCGATCCCTCTCGCCATTTTACGTCGGAATAGCGCGTTTTCCACTACCCATTACGATCCTGGGAGCCAGATTACTGCAAGATAGGTTTTGGCTATAACAGCGATTTTCAGACGAAGGAATGCTCCGATTTGAATTCTGCTTGCGACATTCGATTCCTCTCGTTATTTTACGTCGGAATAGCATGTTTTCCACTCCCGTTTGCGATCCTGGCAGCCTGAATACTGGGAGATAGGTTTTGGCTATAACAGCGATTTTCTGACGAAGGGAGGCTCTGATTTGAATTCTGCTTGCGACATTCGATTCCTCTCGTCATTTTACGTCGGAATAGCGCGTCTTCCACTACCCATTACTATCCTGGGAGCCAGATTACTGCACGATAGGTTTTGGCTATAACAGCGATTTTCGGACGAAGGCAGGCTCTGATTTGAATTCTGCTTGCGACATTCGATTCCTCTCGTCATTTTACGTCGGAGTAGCACGTTTTCCTCTACCCATTACGATCCTGGAAGCCAGATTACTGCAAGATAGGTTTTGGCTCTAATAGCGATTTTCTGACGAAGGAAGGCTCTGATTTGAATTCTGCTTGCGGCATTCGATCCCTCTCGTCATTTTACGTCGGAATAGCATGTTTTCCACTATCCATTACTATCCTGGGAGCCAGATTACTGCAAGATAGGTTTTGGCAATAACAGCGATTTTCTGACGAAGGCAGGCTCTGATTTGAATTCTGCTTGCGACATTCGATTCCTCTTGTCATTTTAAGTCGGAATAGCATGTTTTCCACATCCGATTACGATCCTGGCAGCCAGAATACTGGGAGATAGGTTTTGGCTATAACAGCGATTTTCGGACGAAGGCAGGCTCTGATTTGAATTCTGCTTGCGACATTCGATTCCTCTCGTCATTTTACGTCGGAATAGCATGTTTTCCACATCCGATTTCGATCCTGGGAGCCAGATTACTCCAAGATAGGTTTTGGATTTAATACCGATTTTCTGACGAAGGAAGGCTCTGATTTGAATTCTGCTTGCGGCATTCGATCCCTCTCGCCATTTTACGTCGGAATAGCGCGTTTTCCACTACCCATTACGATCCTGGGAGCCAGATTACTGCAAGATAGGTTTTGGCTATAACTGCGATTTTCAGACGAAGGAATGCTCTGATTTGAATTCTGCTTGCGACATTCGATTCCTCTCGTTATTTTACGTCGGAATAGCATGTTTTCCTCTCCCGATTGCGATCCTGGCAGCCTGAATACTGGGAGATAGGTTTTGGCTATAACAGCGATTTTCGGACGAAGGCAGGCTCTGATTTGAATTCTGCTTGCGACATTCGATTCCTCTCGTCATTTTACGTCGGAATAGCATGTTTTCCACACCCGATTACGATCCTGGCAGCCTGAATACTGGGAGATAGGTTTTGGCTCTAACAGCGATTTTCAGACGAAGGAAGGCTCTGATTTGAATTCTGCTTGCGACATTCGATTCCTCTCGTCATTTTACGTCGGAATAGCATGTTTTCCACATCCGATTACGATCCTGGGAGCCAGAATACTGGGAGATAGGTTTTGGCTATAACAGCGATTTTCGGACGAAGGCAGGCTCTGATTTGAATTCTGCTTGCGACATTCGATTCCTCTCGTCATTTTACGTCGGAATAGCATGTTTTCCACATCCGATTACGATCCTGGCAGCCTGAATACTGGGAGATAGGTTTTGGCTCTAACAGCGATTTTCAGACGAAGGAATGCTCTGATTTGAATTCTGCTTGCGACATTCGATTCCTCTCGTTATTTTACGTCGGAATAGCATGTTTTCCACACCCGATTACGGTCCTCGATGCCAGAATACTGTGAGATAGGTTGTGGCTATAACAGCGAGTTTCTGACGAAGGCAGGCTCTGATTTGAATTCTGCTTGCGACATTCGATTCCTCTTGTCATTTTAAGTCGGAATAGCATGTTTTCCACACCCAATTACGATCCTGGCAGCCTGAATACTGGGAGATAGGTTTTGGCTATAACAGCGATTTTAGGACGGAGGCAGGTTCTGATTTGAATTCTGCTTACGTCATTCGATTCCTGTCGTCATTTTACGTCGGAATAACATGTTTTCCACACCCGATTACGATCCTGGGAGCCAGATTACTCCAAGATAGGTTTTGGATTTAATACCGATTTTCTGACGAAGGAAGGCTCTGATTTGAATTCTGCTTGCGGCATTCGATCCCTCTCGCCATTTTACGTCGGAATAGCGCGTTTTCCACTACCCATTACGATCCTGGGAGCCAGATTACTGCAAGATAGGTTTTGGCTATAACAGCGATTTTCAGACGAAGGAATGCTCCGATTTGAATTCTGCTTGCGACATTCGATTCCTCTCGTTATTTTACGTCGGAATAGCATGTTTTCCACTCCCGTTTGCGATCCTGGCAGCCTGAATACTGGGAGATAGGTTTTGGCTATAACAGCGATTTTCTGACCAAGGGAGGCTCTGATTTGAATTCTGCTTGCGACATTCGATTCCTCTCGTCATTTTAAGTCGGAATAGCGCGTCTTCCACTACCCATTACTATCCTGGGAGCCAGATTACTGCAAGATAGGTTTTGGCTATAACAGCGATTTTCTGACGAAGGAAGGCTCTGATTTGAATTCTGCTTGCGGCATTCGATCCCTCTCGCCATTTTACGTCGGAATAGCGCGTTTTCCACTACCCATTACGATCCTGGGAGCCAGATTACTGCAAGATAGGTTTTGGCAATAACAGCGATTTTCTGACGAAGGCAGGCTCTGATTTGAATTCTGCTTGCGACATTCGATTCCTCTTGTCATTTTAAGTCGGAATAGCATGTTTTCCACATCCGATTACGATCCTGGGAGCCAGAATACTGGGAGATAGGTTTTGGCTATAACAGCGATTTTCGGACGAAGGCAGGCTCTGATTTGAATTCTGCTTGCGACATTCGATTCCTCTCGTCATTTTACGTCGGAATAGCATGTTTTCCACATCCGATTACGATCCTGGGAGCCAGATTACTCCAAGATAGGTTTTGGATTTAATACCGATTTTCTGACGAAGGAAGGCTCTGATTTGAATTCTGCTTGCGGCATTCGATCCCTCTCGCCATTTTACGTCGGAATAGCGCGTTTTCCACTACCCATTACGATCCTGGGAGCCAGATTACTGCAAGATAGGTTTTGGCTATAACAGCGATTTTCAGACGAAGGAATGCTCCGATTTGAATTCTGCTTGCGACATTCGATTCCTCTCGTTATTTTACGTCGGAATAGCATGTTTTCCACATCCGTTTGCGATCCTGGCAGCCTGAATACTGGGAGATAGGTTTTGGCTATAACAGCGATTTTCTGACGAAGGGAGGCTCTGATTTGAATTCTGCTTGCGACATTCGATTCCTCTCGTCATTTTAAGTCGGAATAGCGCGTCTTCCACTACCCATTACTATCCTGGGAGCCAGATTACTGCACGATAGGTTTTGGCTATAACAGCGATTTTCGGACGAAGGCAGGCTCTGATTTGAATTCTGCTTGCGACATTCGATTCCTCTCGTCATTTTACGTCGGAGTAGCACGTTTTCCTCTACCCATTACGATCCTGGAAGCCAGATTACTGCAAGATAGGTTTTGGCTCTAATAGCGATTTTCTGACGAAGGAAGGCTCTGATTTGAATTCTGCTTGCGGCATTCGATCCCTCTCGTCATTTTACGTCGGAATAGCATGTTTTCCACTATCCATTACTATCCTGGGAGCCAGATTACTGCAAGATAGGTTGTGGCTATAACAGCGAGTTTCTGACGAAGGAATGCTCTGATTTGAATTCTGCTTGCGGCATTCGATCCCTCTCGTCATTTTACGTCGGAATAGCATGTTTTCCACTATCCATTACTATCCTGGGAGCCAGATTACTGCAAGATAGGTTTTGGCAATAACAGCGATTTTCTGACGAAGGCAGGCTCTGATTTGAATTCTGCTTGCGACATTCGATTCCTCTTGTCATTTTAAGTCGGAATAGCATGTTTTCCACATCCGATTACGATCCTGGCAGCCAGAATACTGGGAGATAGGTTTTGGCTATAACAGCGATTTTCGGACGAAGGCAGGCTCTGATTTGAATTCTGCTTGCGACATTCGATTCCTCTCGTCATTTTACGTCGGAATAGCATGTTTTCCACATCCGATTTCGATCCTGGGAGCCAGATTACTCCAAGATAGGTTTTGGATTTAATACCGATTTTCTGACGAAGGAAGGCTCTGATTTGAATTCTGCTTGCGGCATTCGATCCCTCTCGCCATTTTACGTCGGAATAGCGCGTTTTCCACTACCCATTACGATCCTGGGAGCCAGATTACTGCAAGATAGGTTTTGGCTATAACTGCGATTTTCAGACGAAGGAATGCTCTGATTTGAATTCTGCTTGCGACATTCGATTCCTCTCGTTATTTTACGTCGGAATAGCATGTTTTCCTCTCCCGATTGCGATCCTGGCAGCCTGAATACTGGGAGATAGGTTTTGGCTATAACAGCGATTTTCGGACGAAGGCAGGCTCTGATTTGAATTCTGCTTGCGACATTCGATTCCTCTCGTCATTTTACGTCGGAATAGCATGTTTTCCACACCCGATTACGATCCTGGCAGCCTGAATACTGGGAGATAGGTTTTGGCTCTAACAGCGATTTTCAGACGAAGGAATGCTCTGATTTGAATTCTGCTTGCGACATTCGATTCCTCTCGTCATTTTACGTCGGAATAGCATGTTTTCCACATCCGATTACGATCCTGGGAGCCAGAATACTGGGAGATAGGTTTTGGCTATAACAGCGATTTTCGGACGAAGGCAGGCTCTGATTTGAATTCTGCTTGCGACATTCGATTCCTCTCGTCATTTTACGTCGGAATAGCATGTTTTCCACATCCGATTACGATCCTGGCAGCCTGAATACTGGGAGATAGGTTTTGGCTCTAACAGCGATTTTCAGACGAAGGAATGCTCTGATTTGAATTCTGCTTGCGACATTCGATTCCTCTCGTTATTTTACGTCGGAATAGCATGTTTTCCACACCCGATTACGGTCCTCGATGCCAGAATACTGTGAGATAGGTTGTGGCTATAACAGCGAGTTTCTGACGAAGGCAGGCTCTGATTTGAATTCTGCTTGCGACATTCGATTCCTCTTGTCATTTTAAGTCGGAATAGCATGTTTTCCACACCCAATTACGATCCTGGCAGCCTGAATACTGGGAGATAGGTTTTGGCTATAACAGCGATTTTAGGACGGAGGCAGGTTCTGATTTGAATTCTGCTTACGTCATTCGATTCCTGTCGTCATTTTACGTCGGAATAACATGTTTTCCACACCCGATTACGATCCTGGGAGCCAGATTACTCCAAGATAGGTTTTGGATTTAATACCGATTTTCTGACGAAGGAAGGCTCTGATTTGAATTCTGCTTGCGGCATTCGATCCCTCTCGCCATTTTACGTCGGAATAGCGCGTTTTCCACTACCCATTACGATCCTGGGAGCCAGATTACTGCAAGATAGGTTTTGGCTATAACAGCGATTTTCAGACGAAGGAATGCTCCGATTTGAATTCTGCTTGCGACATTCGATTCCTCTCGTTATTTTACGTCGGAATAGCATGTTTTCCACTCCCGTTTGCGATCCTGGCAGCCTGAATACTGGGAGATAGGTTTTGGCTATAACAGCGATTTTCTGACCAAGGGAGGCTCTGATTTGAATTCTGCTTGCGACATTCGATTCCTCTCGTCATTTTAAGTCGGAATAGCGCGTCTTCCACTACCCATTACTATCCTGGGAGCCAGATTACTGCAAGATAGGTTTTGGCTATAACAGCGATTTTCTGACGAAGGAAGGCTCTGATTTGAATTCTGCTTGCGGCATTCGATCCCTCTCGCCATTTTACGTCGGAATAGCGCGTTTTCCACTACCCATTACGATCCTGGGAGCCAGATTACTGCAAGATAGGTTTTGGCAATAACAGCGATTTTCTGACGAAGGCAGGCTCTGATTTGAATTCTGCTTGCGACATTCGATTCCTCTTGTCATTTTAAGTCGGAATAGCATGTTTTCCACATCCGATTACGATCCTGGGAGCCAGAATACTGGGAGATAGGTTTTGGCTATAACAGCGATTTTCGGACGAAGGCAGGCTCTGATTTGAATTCTGCTTGCGACATTCGATTCCTCTCGTCATTTTACGTCGGAATAGCATGTTTTCCACATCCGATTACGATCCTGGGAGCCAGATTACTCCAAGATAGGTTTTGGATTTAATACCGATTTTCTGACGAAGGAAGGCTCTGATTTGAATTCTGCTTGCGGCATTCGATCCCTCTCGCCATTTTACGTCGGAATAGCGCGTTTTCCACTACCCATTACGATCCTGGGAGCCAGATTACTGCAAGATAGGTTTTGGCTATAACAGCGATTTTCAGACGAAGGAATGCTCCGATTTGAATTCTGCTTGCGACATTCGATTCCTCTCGTTATTTTACGTCGGAATAGCATGTTTTCCACATCCGTTTGCGATCCTGGCAGCCTGAATACTGGGAGATAGGTTTTGGCTATAACAGCGATTTTCTGACGAAGGGAGGCTCTGATTTGAATTCTGCTTGCGACATTCGATTCCTCTCGTCATTTTAAGTCGGAATAGCGCGTCTTCCACTACCCATTACTATCCTGGGAGCCAGATTACTGCACGATAGGTTTTGGCTATAACAGCGATTTTCGGACGAAGGCAGGCTCTGATTTGAATTCTGCTTGCGACATTCGATTCCTCTCGTCATTTTACGTCGGAGTAGCACGTTTTCCTCTACCCATTACGATCCTGGAAGCCAGATTACTGCAAGATAGGTTTTGGCTCTAATAGCGATTTTCTGACGAAGGAAGGCTCTGATTTGAATTCTGCTTGCGGCATTCGATCCCTCTCGTCATTTTACGTCGGAATAGCATGTTTTCCACTATCCATTACTATCCTGGGAGCCAGATTACTGCAAGATAGGTTGTGGCTATAACAGCGAGTTTCTGACGAAGGAATGCTCTGATTTGAATTCTGCTTGCGGCATTCGATCCCTCTCGTCATTTTACGTCGGAATAGCATGTTTTCCACTATCCATTACTATCCTGGGAGCCAGATTACTGCAAGATAGGTTTTGGCAATAACAGCGATTTTCTGACGAAGGCAGGCTCTGATTTGAATTCTGCTTGCGACATTCGATTCCTCTTGTCATTTTAAGTCGGAATAGCATGTTTTCCACATCCGATTACGATCCTGGCAGCCAGAATACTGGGAGATAGGTTTTGGCAATAACAGCGATTTTCTGACGAAGGCAGGCTCTAATTTGAATTCTGCTTGCGACATTCGATTCCTCTTGTCATTTTAAGTCGGAATAGCATGTTTTCCACATCCGATTACGATCCTGGCAGCCAGAATACTGGGAGATAGGTTTTGGCTATAACAGCGATTTTCGGACGAAGGCAGGCTCTGATTTGAATTCTGCTTGCGACATTCGATTCCTCTCGTCATTTTACGTCGGAATAGCATGTTTTCCACATCCGATTACTATCCTGGGAGCCAGATTACTCCAAGATAGGTTTTGGATTTAATACCGATTTTCTGACGAAGGAAGGCTCTGATTTGAATTCTGCTTGCGGCATTCGATCCCTCTCGCCATTTTACGTCGGAATAGCGCGTTTTCCACTACCCATTACGATCCTGGGAGCCAGATTACTGCAAGATAGGTTTTGGCTATAACAGCGATTTTCAGACGAAGGAATGCTCTGATTTGAATTCTGCTTGCGACATTCGATTCCTCTCGTTATTTTACGTCGGAATAGCATGTTTTCCTCTCCCGATTGCGATCCTGGCAGCCTGAATACTGGAAGATAGGTTTTGGCTATAACAGCGATTTTCTGACCAAGGGAGGCTCTGATTTGAATTCTGCTTGCGACATTCGATTCCTCTCGTTATTTTACGTCGGAATAGCATGTTTTCCACACCCGATTACGGTCCTCGAAGCCAGAATACTGGGAGATAGGTTGTGGCTATAACAGCGAGTTTCTGACGAAGGAATGCTCTGATTTGAATACTGCTTGCGACATTCGATTCCTCTCGTTATTTTACGTCGGAATAGCATGTTTTCCACACCCGATTACGGTCCTCGAAGCCAGAATACTGGGAGATAGTTTGTGGCTATAACAGCGAGTTTCTGACGAAGGAATGCTCTGATTTCAATTCTGCTTGCGACATTCGATTCCTCTCGTCATTTTACGTCGGAATAGCATGTTTTCCACATCCGATTACGATCCTGGGAGCCAGAATACTGGGAGATATGTTTTGGCTATAACAGCGATTTTCGGACGAAGGCAGGCTCTGATTTGAATTCTGCTTGCGACATTCGATTCCTCTCGTCATTTTACGTCCGAATAGCATGTTTTCCACATCCGATTACGATCCTGGCAGCCTGAATACTGGGAGATAGGTTTTGGCTCTAACAGCGATTTTCAGACGAAGGAATGCTCTGATTTGAATTCTGCTTGCGACATTCGATTCCTCTCGTTATTTTACGTCGGAATAGCATGTTTTCCACACCCGATTACGGTCCTCGAAGCCAGAATACTGGGAGATAGTTTGTGGCTATAACAGCGAGTTTCTGACGAAGGAATGCTCTGATTTGAATTCTGCTTGCGACATTCGATTCCTCTCGTCATTTTACGTCGGAATAGCATGTTTTCCACATCCGATTACGATCCTGGGAGCCAGAATACTGGGAGATATGTTTTGGCTATAACAGCGATTTTCGGACGAAGGCAGGCTCTGATTTGAATTCTGCTTGCGACATTCGATTCCTCTCGTCATTTTACGTCCGAATAGCATGTTTTCCACATCCGATTACGATCCTGGCAGCCTGAATACTGGGAGATAGGTTTTGGCTCTAACAGCGATTTTCAGACGAAGGAATGCTCTGATTTGAATTCTGCTTGCGACATTCGATTCCTATCGTTATTTTACGTCGGAATAGCATGTTTTCCACACCCGATTACGGTCCTCGAAGCCAGAATACTGGGAGATAGTTTGTGGCTATAACAGCGAGTTTCTGACGAAGGAATGCTCTGATTTGAATTCTGCTTGCGACATTCGATTCCTCTCGTCATTTTACGTCGGAATAGCATGTTTTCCACATCCGATTACGATCCTGGGAGCCAGAATACTGGGAGATATGTTTTGGCTATAACAGCGATTTTCGGACGAAGGCAGGCTCTGATTTGAATTCTGCTTGCGACATTCGATTCCTCTCGTCATTTTACGTCCGAATAGCATGTTTTCCACATCCGATTACGATCCTGGCAGCCTGAATACTGGGAGATAGGTTTTGGCTCTAACAGCGATTTTCAGACGAAGGAATGCTCTGATTTGAATTCTGCTTGCGGCATTCGATCCCTCTCGCCATTTTACGTCGGAATAGCGCGTTTTCCACTACCCATTACGATCCTGGGAGCCAGATTACTGCAAGATAGGTTTTGGCTATAACAGCGATTTTCAGACGAAGGAATGCTCCGATTTGAATTCTGCTTGCGACATTCGATTCCTCTCGTTATTTTACGTCGGAATAGCATGTTTTCCACTCCCGTTTGCGATCCTGGCAGCCTGAATACTGGGAGATAGGTTTTGGCTATAACAGCGATTTTCTGACGAAGGGAGGCTCTGATTTGAATTCTGCTTGCGACATTCGATTCCTCTCGTCATTTTAAGTCGGAATAGCGCGTCTTCCACTACCCATTACTATCCTGGGAGCCAGATTACTGCACGATAGGTTTTGGCTATAACAGCGATTTTCGGACGAAGGCAGGCTCTGATTTGAATTCTGCTTGCGACATTCGATTCCTCTCGTCATTTTACGTCGGAGTAGCACGTTTTCCTCTACCCATTACGATCCTGGAAGCCAGATTACTGCAAGATAGGTTTTGGCTCTAATAGCGATTTTCTGACGAAGGAAGGCTCTGATTTGAATTCTGCTTGCGGCATTCGATCCCTCTCGTCATTTTACGTCGGAATAGCATGTTTTCCACTATCCATTACTATCCTGGGAGCCAGATTACTGCAAGATAGGTTGTGGCTATAACAGCGAGTTTCTGACGAAGGAATGCTCTGATTTGAATTCTGCTTGCGGCATTCGATCCCTCTCGTCATTTTACGTCGGAATAGCATGTTTTCCACTATCCATTACTATCCTGGGAGCCAGATTACTGCAAGATAGGTTTTGGCAATAACAGCGATTTTCTGACGAAGGCAGGCTCTGATTTGAATTCTGCTTGCGACATTCGATTCCTCTTGTCATTTTAAGTCGGAATAGCATGTTTTCCACATCCGATTACGATCCTGGCAGCCAGAATACTGGGAGATAGGTTTTGGCAATAACAGCGATTTTCTGACGAAGGCAGGCTCTGATTTGAATTCTGCTTGCGACATTCGATTCCTCTTGTCATTTTAAGTCGGAATAGCATGTTTTCCACATCCGATTACGATCCCGGCAGCCAGAATACTGGGAGATAGGTTTTGGCTATAACAGCGATTTTCGGACGAAGGCAGGCTCTGATTTGAATTCTGCTTGCGACATTCGATTCCTCTCGTCATTTTACGTCGGAATAGCATGTTTTCCACATCCGATTACTATCCTGGGAGCCAGATTACTCCAAGATAGGTTTTGGATTTAATACCGATTTTCTGACGAAGGAAGGCTCTGATTTGAATTCTGCTTGCGGCATTCGATCCCTCTCGCCATTTTACGTCGGAATAGCGCGTTTTCCACTACCTATTACGATCCTGGGAGCCAGATTACTGCAAGATAGGTTTTGGCTATAACAGCGATTTTTAGACGAAGGAATGCTCTGATTTGAATTCTGCTTGCGACATTCGATTAGTCTCGTTATTTTACGTCGGAATAGCATGTTTTCCACTCCCGATTGCGATCCTGGCAGCCTGAATACTGGGAGATAGGTTTTGGCTATAACAGCAATTTTCTGACCAAGGGAGGCTCTGATTTGAATTCTGCTTGCGACATTCGATTCCTCTCGTTATTTTACGTCGGAATAGCATGTTTTCCACACCCGATTACGGTCCTCGAAGCCAGAATACTGGGAGATAGGTTGTGGCTATAACAGCGAGTTTCTGACGAAGGAATGCTCTGATTTGAATACTGCTTGCGACATTCGATTCCTCTCGTCATTTTACGTCGGAATAGCGCGTTTTGCACTATCCATTACTATCCTGGGAGCCAGATTACTGCAAGATAGGTTTTGGCAATAACAGCGATTTTCTGACGAAGGCAGGCTCTGATTTGAATTCTGCTTGCGACATTCGATTCCTCTCGTCATTTTACGTCGGAATAGCATGTTTTCCACTCCCGATTGCGATCCTGGCAGCCTGAATACTGGGAGATAGGTTTTGGCTATAACAGCGATTTTCTGACGAAGGGAGGCTCTGATTTGAATTCTGCTTGCGACATTCGATTCCTCTCGTCATTTTAAGTCGGAATAGCGCGTCTTCCACTACCCATTACTATCCTGGGAGCCAGATTACTGCACGATAGGTTTTGGCTATAACAGCGATTTTCGGACGAAGGCAGGCTCTGATATGAATTCTGCTTCCGACATTCGATTCCTCTCGTCATTTTACGTCGGAGTAGCACGTTTTCCTCTACCCATTACGATCCTGGAAGCCAGATTACTGCAAGATAGGTTTTGGCTCTAATAGCGATTTTCTGACGAAGGAAGGCTCTGATTTGAATTCTGCTTGCGGCATTCGACCCCTCTCGTCATTTTACGTCGGAATAGCATGTTTTCCACTATCCATTACTATCCTGGGAGCCAGATTACTGCAAGATAGGTTTTGGCAATAACAGCGATTTTCTGACGAAGGCAGGCTCTGATTTGAATTCTGCTTGCGACATTCGATTCCTCTTGTCATTTTAAGTCGGAATAGCATGTTTTCCACATCCGATTACGATCCTGGCAGCCAGAATACTGGGAGATAGGTTTTGGCTATAACAGCGATTTTCGGACGAAGGCAGGCTCTGATTTGAATTCTGCTTGCGACATTCGATTCCTCTCGTCATTTTACGTCGGAATAGCATGTTTTCCACATCCGATTTCGATCCTGGGAGCCAGATTACTCCAAGATAGGTTTTGGATTTAATACCGATTTTCTGACGAAGGAAGGCTCTGATTTGAATTCTGCTTGCGGCATTCGATCCCTCTCGCCATTTTACGTCGGAATAGCGCGTTTTCCACTACCCATTACGATCCTGGGAGCCAGATTACTGCAAGATAGGTTTTGGCTATAACAGCGATTTTCAGACGAAGGAATGCTCTGATTTGAATTCTGCTTGCGACATTCGATTCCTCTCGTTATTTTACGTCGGAATAGCATGTTTTCCTCTCCCGATTGCGATCCTGGCAGCCTGAATACTGGAAGATAGGTTTTGGCTATAACAGCGATTTTCTGACGAAGGGAGGCTCTGATTTGAATTCTGCTTGCGACATTCGATTCCTCTCGTCATTTTACGTCGGAATAGCATGTTTTCCACACCCGATTACGGTCCTCGAAGCCAGAATACTGGGAGATAGGTTGTGGCTATAACAGCGAGTTTCTGACGAAGGAATGCTCTGATTTGAATACTGCTTGCGACATTCGATTCCTCTCGTTATTTTACGTCGGAATAGCATGTTTTCCACACCCGATTACGGTCCTCGAAGCCAGAATACTGGGAGATAGTTTGTGGCTATAACAGCGAGTTTCTGACGAAGGAATGCTCTGATTTGAATTCTGCTTGCGACATTCGATTCCTCTCGTCATTTTACGTCGGAATAGCATGTTTTCCACATCCGATTACGATCCTGGGAGCCAGAATACTGGGAGATATGTTTTGGCTATAACAGCGATTTTCGGACGAAGGCAGGCTCTGATTTGAATTCTGCTTGCGGCATTCGATTCCTCTCGTCATTTTACGTCCGAATAGCATGTTTTCCACATCCGATTACGATCCTGGCAGCCTGAATACTGGGAGATAGGTTTTGGCTCTAACAGCGATTTTCAGACGAAGGAATGCTCTGATTTGAATTCTGCTTGCGACATTCGATTCCTCTCGTTATTTTACGTCGGAATAGCATGTTTTCCACACCCGATTACGGTCCTCGAAGCCAGAATACTGGGAGATAGTTTGTGGCTATAACAGCGAGTTTCTGACGAAGGAATGCTCTGATTTGAATTCTGCTTGCGACATTCGATTCCTCTCGTCATTTTACGTCGGAATAGCATGTTTTCCACATCCGATTACGATCCTGGGAGCCAGAATACTGGGAGATATGTTTTGGCTATAACAGCGATTTTCGGACGAAGGCAGGCTCTGATTTGAATTCTGCTTGCGACATTCGATTCCTCTCGTCATTTTACGTCGGAATAGCATGTTTTCCACACCCGATTACGGTCCTCGAAGCCAGAATACTGGGAGATAGTTTGTGGCTATAACAGCGAGTTTCTGACGAAGGAATGCTCTGATTTGAATACTGCTTGCGACATTCGATTCCTCTCGTCATTTTACGTCGGAATAGCGCGTTTTGCACTGTCCATTACTATCCTGGGAGCCAGATTACTGCAAGATAGGTTTTGGCAATAACAGCGATTTTCTGACGAAAGCAGGCTCTGATTTGAATTCTGCTTGCGACATTCGATTCCTCTCGTCATTTTAAGTCGGAATAGCATGTTTTCCACACCCGATTACGGTCCTGGAGGCCAGAATACTGGGAGATAGGTTTAGGCAATAACAGCGATTTTCTGACGAAGGAGGGCTCTGATTTGAATTCTGCTTGCGACATTCGATTCCTCTCGTCATTTTACGTCGGAATAGCATGTTTTCCACACCCGATTACGATCCAGGGAGCCAGATTACTCCAAGATAGGTTTTGGATTTAATACCGATTTTCTGACGAAGGAAGGCTCTGATTTGAATTCTGCTTGCGGCATTCGATCCCTCTCGCCATTTTACGTCGGAATAGCGCGTTTTCCACTACCCATTACGATCCTGGGAGCCAGATTACTGCAAGATAGGTTTTGGCTATAACAGCGATTTCTGACGAAGGTATTCACTGATTTGAATTCTGCTTGCGGCATTCGATTCCACTCGTCATTTTACGTCGGAATAGCATGTTTTCCACACCCGATTACGGTCCTCGAAGCCAGAATACTGGGAGATAGGTTTTGGCTATAACAGCGATTTTCTGACGAAGGAGGGCTCTGATTTGAATTCTGCTTGCGACATTCGATTCCTCTCGTTATTTTACGTCGGAATAGCATGTTTTCCACACCCGATTACGGTCCTCGAAGCCAGAATACTGGGAGATAGGTTGTGGCTATAACAGCGAGTTTCTGACGAAGGAATGCTCTGATTTGAATTCTGCTTGCGACATTCGATCCCTCGCGTCATTTTACGTTGGAATAGCATGTTTTCCGCACCCGATTACGGTCCTCGAAGCCAGAATACTGGGAGATAGGTTTTGGCTATAACAGCGATTTTCTGACGAAGGAAGGCTCTGATTTGAATTCTGCTTGCGACATTCGATTCCTCTCGTCATTTTACGTCGGAATAGCGCGTCTTCCACTACCCATTACTATCCTGGGAGCCAGATTACTGCAAGATAGGTTTTGGCTATAACAGCGATTTTCGGACGAAGGCAGGCTCTGATTTGAATTCTGCTTGCGACATTCGATTCCTCTCTTCATTTTACGCCGGAGTAGCACGTTTTCCTCTACCCATTACGATCCTGGAAGCGAGATTACTGCAAGATAGGTTTTGGCTATAACAGCGATTTTCGGACGAAGGCAGGCTCTGATTTGAATTCTGCTTGCGACATTCGTTTTCTCTCGTTATTTTACGTCGGAATAGCATGTTTTCCACACCCGATTACGGTCCTCGAAGCCAGAATACTGGGAGATAGGTTGTGGCTATAACAGCGAGTTTCTGACGAAGCAATGCTCTGATTTGAATTCTGCTTGCGACATTCGATTCCTCTCGTTATTTTACGTCGGAATAGCATGTTTTCCACATCCGATTACGATCCTGGGAGCCAGATTACTGCAAGATAGGTTTTGGCTATAACAGCGATTTTCGGACGAAGGCAGGCTCTGATTTGAATTCTGCTTGCGACATTCGATTCCTCTCGTCATTTTACGTCGGAATAGCATGTTTTCCACATCCGATTACGATCCTGGGAGCCAGAATACTGGGAGATAGGTTTTGGCTATAACAGCGATTTTCGGACGAAGGCAGGCTCTGATTTGAATTCTGCTTGCGACATTCGATTTCTCTCGTTATTTTACGTCGGAATAGCATGTTTTCCACACCCGATTACGGTCCTCGAAGCCAGAATACTGGGAGATAGGTTGTGGCTATAACAGCGAGTTTCTGACGAAGCAATGCTCTGATTTGAATTCTGCTTGCGGCATTCGATCCCTCTCGCCATTTTACGTCGGAATAGCGCGTTTTCCACTACCCATTACGATCCTGGGAGCCAGATTACTGCAAGATAGGTTTTGGCTATAACAGCGATTTTCAGACGAAGGAATGCTCTGATTTGAATTCTGCTTGCGACATTCGATTCCTCTCGTTATTTTACGTCGGAATAGCATGTTTTCCACTCCCGATTGCGATCCTGGCAGCCTGAATACTGGGAGATAGGTTTTGGCTATAACAGCGATTTTCTGACCAAGGGAGGCTCTGATTTGAATTCTGCTTGCGACATTCGATTCCTCTCGTCATTTTAAGTCGGAATAGCGCGTCTTCCACTACCCATTACTATCCTGGGAGCCAGATTACTGCAAGATAGGTTTTGGCTATAACAGCGATTTTCGGACGAAGGCAGGCTCTGATTTGAATTCTGCTTGCGACATTCGATTCCTCTCGTCATTTTACGTCGGAGTAGCACGTTTTCCTCTACCCATTACGATCCTGGAAGCCAGATTACTGCAAGATAGGTTTTGGCTCTAATAGCGATTTTCTGACGAAGGAAGGCTCTGATTTGAATTCTGCTTGCGGCATTCGATCCCTCTCGTCATTTTACGTCGGAATAGCATGTTTTCCACTATCCATTACTATCCTGGGAGCCAGATTACTGCAAGATAGGTTGTGGCAATAACAGCGATTTTCTGACGAAGGCAGGCTCTGATTTGAATTCTGCTTGCGACATTCGATTCCTCTTGTCATTTTAAGTCGGAATAGCATGTTTTCCACATCCGATTACGATCCTGGCAGCCAGAATACTGGGAGATATGTTTTGGCTATAACAGCGATTTTCGGACGAAGGCAGGCTCTGATTTGAATTCTGCTTGCGACATTCGATTCCTCTCGTCATTTTACGTCGGAATAGCATGTTTTCCACATCCGATTACGATCCTGGGAGCCAGATTACTGCAAGATAGGTTGTGGCTATAACAGCGAGTTTCTGACGAAGGAATGCTCTGATTTGAATTCTGCTTGCGGCATTCGATCCCTCTCGTCATTTTACGTCGGAATAGCATGTTTTCCACTATCCATTACTATCCTGGGAGCCAGATTACTGCAAGATAGGTTTTGGCAATAACAGCGATTTTCTGACGAAGGCAGGCTCTGATTTGAATTCTGCTTGCGACATTCGATTCCTCTTGTCATTTTAAGTCGGAATAGCATGTTTTCCACATCCGATTACGATCCTGGCAGCCAGAATACTGGGAGATAGGTTTTGGCAATAACAGCGATTTTCTGACGAAGGCAGGCTCTGATTTGAATTCTGCTTGCGACATTCGATTCCTCTTGTCATTTTAAGTCGGAATAGCATGTTTTCCACATCCGATTACGATCCCGGCAGCCAGAATACTGGGAGATAGGTTTTGGCTATAACAGCGATTTTCGGACGAAGGCAGGCTCTGATTTGAATTCTGCTTGCGACATTCGATTCCTCTCGTCATTTTACGTCGGAATAGCATGTTTTCCACATCCGATTACTATCCTGGGAGCCAGATTACTCCAAGATAGGTTTTGGATTTAATACCGATTTTCTGACGAAGGAAGGCTCTGATTTGAATTCTGCTTGCGGCATTCGATCCCTCTCGCCATTTTACGTCGGAATAGCGCGTTTTCCACTACCTATTACGATCCTGGGAGCCAGATTACTGCAAGATAGGTTTTGGCTATAACAGCGATTTTTAGACGAAGGAATGCTCTGATTTGAATTCTGCTTGCGACATTCGATTAGTCTCGTTATTTTACGTCGGAATAGCATGTTTTCCACTCCCGATTGCGATCCTGGCAGCCTGAATACTGGGAGATAGGTTTTGGCTATAACAGCAATTTTCTGACCAAGGGAGGCTCTGATTTGAATTCTGCTTGCGACATTCGATTCCTCTCGTTATTTTACGTCGGAATAGCATGTTTTCCACACCCGATTACGGTCCTCGAAGCCAGAATACTGGGAGATAGGTTGTGGCTATAACAGCGAGTTTCTGACGAAGGAATGCTCTGATTTGAATACTGCTTGCGACATTCGATTCCTCTCGTCATTTTACGTCGGAATAGCGCGTTTTGCACTATCCATTACTATCCTGGGAGCCAGATTACTGCAAGATAGGTTTTGGCAATAACAGCGATTTTCTGACGAAGGCAGGCTCTGATTTGAATTCTGCTTGCGACATTCGATTCCTCTCGTCATTTTACGTCGGAATAGCATGTTTTCCACTCCCGATTGCGATCCTGGCAGCCTGAATACTGGGAGATAGGTTTTGGCTATAACAGCGATTTTCTGACGAAGGGAGGCTCTGATTTGAATTCTGCTTGCGACATTCGATTCCTCTCGTCATTTTAAGTCGGAATAGCGCGTCTTCCACTACCCATTACTATCCTGGGAGCCAGATTACTGCACGATAGGTTTTGGCTATAACAGCGATTTTCGGACGAAGGCAGGCTCTGATATGAATTCTGCTTCCGACATTCGATTCCTCTCGTCATTTTACGTCGGAGTAGCACGTTTTCCTCTACCCATTACGATCCTGGAAGCCAGATTACTGCAAGATAGGTTTTGGCTCTAATAGCGATTTTCTGACGAAGGAAGGCTCTGATTTGAATTCTGCTTGCGGCATTCGACCCCTCTCGTCATTTTACGTCGGAATAGCATGTTTTCCACTATCCATTACTATCCTGGGAGCCAGATTACTGCAAGATAGGTTTTGGCAATAACAGCGATTTTCTGACGAAGGCAGGCTCTGATTTGAATTCTGCTTGCGACATTCGATTCCTCTTGTCATTTTAAGTCGGAATAGCATGTTTTCCACATCCGATTACGATCCTGGCAGCCTGAATACTGGGAGATAGGTTTTGGCTATAACAGCGATTTTCGGACGAAGGCAGGCTCTGATTTGAATTCTGCTTGCGACATTCGATTCCTCTCGTCATTTTACGTCGGAATAGCATGTTTTCCACATCCGATTTCGATCCTGGGAGCCAGATTACTCCAAGATAGGTTTTGGATTTAATACCGATTTTCTGACGAAGGAAGGCTCTGATTTGAATTCTGCTTGCGGCATTCGATCCCTCTCGCCATTTTACGTCGGAATAGCGCGTTTTCCACTACCCATTACGATCCTGGGAGCCAGATTACTGCAAGATAGGTTTTGGCTATAACAGCGATTTTCAGACGAAGGAATGCTCTGATTTGAATTCTGCTTGCGACATTCGATTCCTCTCGTTATTTTACGTCGGAATAGCATGTTTTCCTCTCCCGATTGCGATCCTGGCAGCCTGAATACTGGAAGATAGGTTTTGGCTATAACAGCGATTTTCTGACGAAGGGAGGCTCTGATTTGAATTCTGCTTGCGACATTCGATTCCTCTCGTTATTTTACGTCGGAATAGCATGTTTTCCACACCCGATTACGGTCCTCGAAGCCAGAATACTGGGAGATAGGTTGTGGCTATAACAGCGAGTTTCTGACGAAGGAATGCTCTGATTTGAATACTGCTTGCGACATTCGATTCCTCTCGTTATTTTACGTCGGAATAGCATGTTTTCCACACCCGATTACGGTCCTCGAAGCCAGAATACTGGGAGATAGTTTGTGGCTATAACAGCGAGTTTCTGACGAAGGAATGCTCTGATTTGAATTCTGCTTGCGACATTCGATTCCTCTCGTCATTTTACGTCGGAATAGCATGTTTTCCACATCCGATTACGATCCTGGGAGCCAGAATACTGGGAGATATGTTTTGGCTATAACAGCGATTTTCGGACGAAGGCAGGCTCTGATTTGAATTCTGCTTGCGACATTCGATTCCTCTCGTCATTTTACGTCCGAATAGCATGTTTTCCACATCCGATTACGATCCTGGCAGCCTGAATACTGGGAGATAGGTTTTGGCTCTAACAGCGATTTTCAGACGAAGGAATGCTCTGATTTGAATTCTGCTTGCGACATTCGATTCCTCTCGTTATTTTACGTCGGAATAGCATGTTTTCCACACCCGATTACGGTCCTCGAAGCCAGAATACTGGGAGATAGGTTGTGGCTATAACAGCGAGTTTCTGACGAAGGAATGCTCTGATTTGAATTCTGCTTGCGACATTCGATTCCTCTCGTCATTTTACGTCGGAATAGCATGTTTTCCACATCCGATTACGATCCTGGGAGCCAGAATACTGGGAGATATGTTTTGGCTATAACAGCGATTTTCGGACGAAGGCAGGCTCTGATTTGAATTCTGCTTGCGACATTCGATTCCTCTCGTCATTTTACGTCGGAATAGCATGTTTTCCACACCCGATTACGGTCCTCGAAGCCAGAATACTGGGAGATAGTTTGTGGCTATAACAGCGAGTTTCTGACGAAGGAATGCTCTGATTTGAATACTGCTTGCGACATTCGATTCCTCTCGTCATTTTACGTCGGAATAGCGCGTTTTGCACTGTCCATTACTATCCTGGGAGCCAGATTACTGCAAGATAGGTTTTGGCAATAACAGCGATTTTCTGACGAAAGCAGGCTCTGATTTGAATTCTGCTTGCGACATTCGATTCCTCTCGTCATTTTAAGTCGGAATAGCATGTTTTCCACACCCGATTACGGTCCTGGAGGCCAGAATACTGGGAGATAGGTTTAGGCAATAACAGCGATTTTCTGACGAAGGAGGGCTCTGATTTGAATTCTGCTTGCGACATTCGATTCCTCTCGTCATTTTACGTCGGAATAGCATGTTTTCCACACCCGATTACGATCCAGGGAGCCAGATTACTCCAAGATAGGTTTTGGATTTAATACCGATTTTCTGACGAAGGAAGGCTCTGATTTGAATTCTGCTTGCGGCATTCGATCCCTCTCGCCATTTTACGTCGGAATAGCGCGTTTTCCACTACCCATTACGATCCTGGGAGCCAGATTACTGCAAGATAGGTTTTGGCTATAACAGCGATTTCTGACGAAGGTATTCACTGATTTGAATTCTGCTTGCGGCATTCGATTCCACTCGTCATTTTACGTCGGAATAGCATGTTTTCCGCACCCGATTACGGTCCTCGAAGCCAGAATACTGGGAGATAGGTTTCGGCTATAACAGCGATTTTCTGACGAAGGAGGGCTCTGATTTGAATTCTGCTTGCGACATTCGATTTCTCTCGTTATTTTACGTCGGAATAGCATGTTTTCCACACCCGATTACGGTCCTCGAAGCCAGAATACTGGGAGATAGGTTGTGGCTATAACAGCGAGTTTCTGACGAAGGAATGCTCTGATTTGAATTCTGCTTGCGACATTCGATCCCTCTCGTCATTTTACGTTGGAATAGCATGTTTTCCGCACCCGATTACGGTCCTCGAAGCCAGAATACTGGGAGATAGGTTTTGGCTATAACAGCGATTTTCTGACGAAGGAAGGCTCTGATTTGAATTCTGCTTGCGACATTCGATTCCTCTCGTCATTTTACGTCGGAATAGCGCGTCTTCCACTACCCATTACTATCCTGGGAGCCAGATTACTGCAAGATAGGTTTTGGCTATAACAGCGATTTTCGGACGAAGGCAGGCTCTGATTTGAATTCTGCTTGCGACATTCGATTCCTCTCTTCATTTTACGCCGGAGTAGCACGTTTTCCTCTACCCATTACGATCCTGGAAGCGAGATTACTGCAAGATAGGTTTTGGCTATAACAGCGATTTTCGGACGAAGGCAGGCTCTGATTTGAATTCTGCTTGCGACATTCGTTTTCTCTCGTTATTTTACGTCGGAATAGCATGTTTTCCACACCCGATTACGGTCCTCGAAGCCAGAATACTGGGAGATAGGTTGTGGCTATAACAGCGAGTTTCTGACGAAGCAATGCTCTGATTTGAATTCTGCTTGCGACATTCGATTCCTCTCGTTATTTTACGTCGGAATAGCATGTTTTCCACATCCGATTACGATCCTGGGAGCCAGATTACTGCAAGATAGGTTTTGGCTATAACAGCGATTTTCGGACGAAGGCAGGCTCTGATTTGAATTCTGCTTGCGACATTCGATTCCTCTCGTCATTTTACGTCGGAATAGCATGTTTTCCACATCCGATTACGATCCTGGGAGCCAGAATACTGGGAGATAGGTTTTGGCTATAACAGCGATTTTCGGACGAAGGCAGGCTCTGATTTGAATTCTGCTTGCGACATTCGATTTCTCTCGTTATTTTACGTCGGAATAGCATGTTTTCCACACCCGATTACGGTCCTCGAAGCCAGAATACTGGGAGATAGGTTGTGGCTATAACAGCGAGTTTCTGACGAAGCAATGCTCTGATTTGAATTCTGCTTGCGGCATTCGATCCCTCTCGCCATTTTACGTCGGAATAGCGCGTTTTCCACTACCCATTACGATCCTGGGAGCCAGATTACTGCAAGATAGGTTTTGGCTATAACAGCGATTTTCAGACGAAGGAATGCTCTGATTTGAATTCTGCTTGCGACATTCGATTCCTCTCGTTATTTTACGTCGGAATAGCATGTTTTCCACTCCCGATTGCGATCCTGGCAGCCTGAATACTGGGAGATAGGTTTTGGCTATAACAGCGATTTTCTGACCAAGGGAGGCTCTGATTTGAATTCTGCTTGCGACATTCGATTCCTCTCGTCATTTTAAGTCGGAATAGCGCGTCTTCCACTACCCATTACTATCCTGGGAGCCAGATTACTGCAAGATAGGTTTTGGCTATAACAGCGATTTTCGGACGAAGGCAGGCTCTGATTTGAATTCTGCTTGCGACATTCGATTCCTCTCGTCATTTTACGTCGGAGTAGCACGTTTTCCTCTACCCATTACGATCCTGGAAGCCAGATTACTGCAAGATAGGTTTTGGCTCTAATAGCGATTTTCTGACGAAGGAAGGCTCTGATTTGAATTCTGCTTGCGGCATTCGATCCCTCTCGTCATTTTACGTCGGAATAGCATGTTTTCCACTATCCATTACTATCCTGGGAGCCAGATTACTGCAAGATAGGTTGTGGCAATAACAGCGATTTTCTGACGAAGGCAGGCTCTGATTTGAATTCTGCTTGCGACATTCGATTCCTCTTGTCATTTTAAGTCGGAATAGCATGTTTTCCACATCCGATTACGATCCTGGCAGCCAGAATACTGGGAGATATGTTTTGGCTATAACAGCGATTTTCGGACGAAGGCAGGCTCTGATTTGAATTCTGCTTGCGACATTCGATTCCTCTCGTCATTTTACGTCGGAATAGCATGTTTTCCACATCCGATTACGATCCTGGGAGCCAGAATACTGGGAGATAGGTTTTGGCTATAACAGCGATTTTCGGACGAAGGCAGGCTCTGATTTGAATTCTGCTTGCGACATTCGATTCCTCTCGTCATTTTACGTCGGAATAGCATGTTTTCCACATCCGATTACGATCCTGGCAGCCTGAATACTGGGAGATAGGTTTTGGCTCTAACAGCGATTTTCAGACGAAGGAATGCTCTGATTTGAATTCTGCTTGCGACATTCGATTCCTCTCGTTATTTTACGTCGGAATAGCATGTTTTCCACACCCGATTACGGTCCTCGAAGCCAGAATACTGGGAGATAGGTTGTGGCTATAACAGCGAGTTTCTGACGAAGGAATGCTCTGATTTGAATACTGCTTGCGACATTCGATTCCTCTCGTCATTTTACGTCGGAATAGCGCGTTTTGCACTATCCATTACTATCCTGGGAGCCAGATTACTGCAAGATAGGTTTTGGCAATAACAGCGATTTTCTGACGAAGGCAGGCTCTGATTTGAATTCTGCTTGCGACATTCGATTCCTCTCGCCATTTTACGTCGGAATAGCGCGTTTTCCACTACCCATTACGATCCTGGGAGCCAGATTACTGCAAGATAGGTTTTGGCTATAACAGCGATTTTCAGACGAAGGAATGCTCTGATTTGAATTCTGCTTGCGACATTCGATTCCTCTCGTTATTTTACGTCGGAATAGCATGTTTTCCTCTCCCGATTGCGATCCTGGCAGCCTGAATACTGGAAGATAGGTTTTGGCTATAACAGCGATTTTCTGACCAAGGGAGGCTCTGATTTGAATTCTGCTTGCGACATTCGATTCCTCTCGTTATTTTACGTCGGAATAGCATGTTTTCCACACCCGATTACGGTCCTCGAAGCCAGAATACTGGGAGATAGGTTGTGGCTATAACAGCGAGTTTCTGACGAAGGAATGCTCTGATTTGAATACTGCTTGCGACATTCGATTCCTCTCGTCATTTTACGTCGGAATAGCGCGTTTTGCACTATCCATTACTATCCTGGGAGCCAGATTACTGCAAGATAGGTTTTGGCAATAACAGCGATTTTCTGACGAAGGCAGGCTCTGATTTGAATTCTGCTTGCGACATTCGATTCCTCTTGTCATTTTAAGTCGGAATAGCATGTTTTCCACATCCGATTACGATCCTGGCAGCCAGAATACTGCAAGATAGGTTTTGGCTCTAATAGCGATTTTCTGACGAAGGAAGGCTCTGATTTGAATTCTGCTTGCGGCATTCGATCCCTCTCGTCATTTTACGTCGGAATAGCATGTTTTCCACTATCCATTACTATCCTGGGAGCCAGATTACTGCAAGATAGGTTGTGGCAATAACAGCGATTTTCTGACGAAGGCAGGCTCTGATTTGAATTCTGCTTGCGACATTCGATTCCTCTTGTCATTTTAAGTCGGAATAGCATGTTTTCCACATCCGATTACGATCCTGGCAGCCAGAATACTGGGAGATATGTTTTGGCTATAACAGCGATTTTCGGACGAAGGCAGGCTCTGATTTGAATTCTGCTTGCGACATTCGATTCCTCTCGTCATTTTACGTCGGAATAGCATGTTTTCCACATCCGATTACGATCCTGGGAGCCAGAATACTGGGAGATAGGTTTTGGCTATAACAGCGATTTTCGGACGAAGGCAGGCTCTGATTTGAATTCTGCTTGCGACATTCGATTCCTCTCGTCATTTTACGTCGGAATAGCATGTTTTCCACATCCGATTACGATCCTGGCAGCCTGAATACTGGGAGATAGGTTTTGGCTCTAACAGCGATTTTCAGACGAAGGAATGCTCTGATTTGAATTCTGCTTGCGACATTCGATTCCTCTCGTTATTTTACGTCGGAATAGCATGTTTTCCACACCCGATTACGGTCCTCGAAGCCAGAATACTGGGAGATAGGTTGTGGCTATAACAGCGAGTTTCTGACGAAGGAATGCTCTGATTTGAATACTGCTTGCGACATTCGATTCCTCTCGTCATTTTACGTCGGAATAGCGCGTTTTGCACTATCCATTACTATCCTGGGAGCCAGATTACTGCAAGATAGGTTTTGGCAATAACAGCGATTTTCTGACGAAGGCAGGCTCTGATTTGAATTCTGCTTGCGACATTCGATTCCTCTCGCCATTTTACGTCGGAATAGCGCGTTTTCCACTACCCATTACGATCCTGGGAGCCAGATTACTGCAAGATAGGTTTTGGCTATAACAGCGATTTTCAGACGAAGGAAGGCTCTGATTTGAATTCTGCTTGCGACATTCGATTCCTCTCGTTATTTTACGTCGGAATAGCATGTTTTCCTCTCCCGATTGCGATCCTGGCAGCCTGAATACTGGAAGATAGGTTTTGGCTATAACAGCGATTTTCTGACCAAGGGAGGCTCTGATTTGAATTCTGCTTGCGACATTCGATTCCTCTCGTTATTTTACGTCGGAATAGCATGTTTTCCACACCCGATTACGGTCCTCGAAGCCAGAATACTGGGAGATAGGTTGTGGCTATAACAGCGAGTTTCTGACGAAGGAATGCTCTGATTTGAATACTGCTTGCGACATTCGATTCCTCTCGTCATTTTACGTCGGAATAGCGCGTTTTGCACTATCCATTACTATCCTGGGAGCCAGATTACTGCAAGATAGGTTTTGGCAATAACAGCGATTTTCTGACGAAGGCAGGCTCTGATTTGAATTCTGCTTGCGACATTCGATTCCTCTTGTCATTTTAAGTCGGAATAGCATGTTTTCCACATCCGATTACGATCCTGGCAGCCAGAATACTGGGAGATAGGTTTTGGCTATAACAGCGATTTTCGGACGAAGGCAGGCTCTGATTTGAATTCTGCTTGCGACATTCGATTCCTCTCGTCATTTTACGTCGGAATAGCATGTTTTCCACATCCGATTACGATCCTGGAAGCCAGATTACTCCAAGATAGGTTTTGGATTTAATACCGATTTTCTGACGAAGGAAGGCTCTGATTTGAATTCTGCTTGCGGCATTCGATCCCTCTCGCCATTTTACGTCGGAATAGCGCGTTTTCCACTACCCATTACGATCCTGGGAGCCAGATTACTGCAAGATAGGTTTTGGCTATAACAGCGATTTTCAGACGAAGGAATGCTCTGATTTGAATTCTGCTTGCGACATTCGATTCCTCTCGTTATTTTACGTCGGAATAGCATGTTTTCCACTCCCGATTGCGATCCTGGCAGCCTGAATACTGGGAGATAGGTTTTGGCTATAACAGCGATTTTCTGACCAAGGGAGGCTCTGATTTGAATTCTGCTTGCGACATTCGATTCCTCTCGTCATTTTAAGTCGGAATAGCGCGTCTTCCACTACCCATTACTATCCTGGGAGCCAGATTACTGCAAGATAGGTTTTGGCTATAACAGCGATTTCTGACGAAGGTATTCACTGATTTGAATTCTGCTTGCGACATTCGATTCCTCTCGTCATTTTACGTCGGAATAGCATGTTTTCCACATCCGATTACGATCCTGGGAGCCAGAATACTGGGAGATAGGTTTTGGCTATAACAGCGATTTTCGGACGAAGGCAGGCTCTGATTTGAATTCTGCTTGCGACATTCGATTCCTCTCGTCATTTTACGTCCGAATAGCATGTTTTCCACATCCGATTACGATCCTGGCAGCCTGAATACTGGGAGATAGGTTTTGGCTCTAACAGCGATTTTCAGACGAAGGAATGCTTTGATTTGAATTCTGCTTGCGACATTCGATTCCTCTCGTTATTTTACGTCGGAATAGCATGTTTTCCACACCCGATTACGGTCCTCGAAGCCAGAATACTGGGAGATAGTTTGTGGCTATAACAGCGAGTTTCTGACGAAGGAATGCTCTGATTTGAATTCTGCTTGCGACATTCGATTCCTCTCGTCATTTTACGTCGGAATAGCATGTTTTCCACATCCGATTACGATCCTGGGAGCCAGAATACTGGGAGATATGTTTTGGCTATAACAGCGATTTTCGGACGAAGGCAGGCTCTGATTTGAATTCTGCTTGCGACATTCGATTCCTCTCGTCATTTTACGTCCGAATAGCATGTTTTCCACATCCGATTACGATCCTGGCAGCCTGAATACTGGGAGATAGGTTTTGGCTCTAACAGCGATTTTCAGACGAAGGAATGCTCTGATTTGAATTCTGCTTGCGACATTCGATTCCTCTCGTTATTTTACGTCGGAATAGCATGTTTTCCACACCCGATTACGGTCCTCGAAGCCAGAATACTGGGAGATAGTTTGTGGCTATAACAGCGAGTTTCTGACGAAGGAATGCTCTGATTTGAATTCTGCTTGCGACATTCGATTCCTCTCGTCATTTTACGTCGGAATAGCATGTTTTCCACATCTGATTACGATCCTGGGAGCCAGAATACTGGGAGATATGTTTTGGCTATAACAGCGATTTTCGGACGAAGGCAGGCTCTGATTTGAATTCTGCTTGCGACATTCGATTCCTCTCGTCATTTTACGTCCGAATAGCATGTTTTCCACATCCGATTACGATCCTGGCAGCCTGAATACTGGGAGATAGGTTTTGGCTCTAACAGCGATTTTCAGACGAAGGAATGCTCTGATTTGAATTCTGCTTGCGACATTCGATTCCTCTCGTTATTTTACGTCGGAATAGCATGTTTTCCACACCCGATTACGGTCCTCGAAGCCAGAATACTGGGAGATAGTTTGTGGCTATAACAGCGAGTTTCTGACGAAGGAATGCTCTGATTTGAATACTGCTTGCGACATTCGATTCCTCTCGTCATTTTACGTCGGAATAGCGCGTTTTGCACTGTCCATTACTATCCTGGGAGCCAGATTACTGCAAGATAGGTTTTGGCAATAACAGCGATTTTCTGACGAAAGCAGGCTCTGATTTGAATTCTGCTTGCGACATTCGATTCCTCTCGTCATTTTAAGTCGGAATAGCATGTTTTCCACACCCGATTACGGTCCTGGAGGCCAGAATACTGGGAGATAGGTTTAGGCAATAACAGCGATTTTCTGACGAAGGAGGGCTCTGATTTGAATTCTGCTTGCGACATTCGATTCCTCTCGTCATTTTACGTCGGAATAGCATGTTTTCCACACCCGATTACGATCCAGGGAGCCAGATTACTCCAAGATAGGTTTTGGATTTAATACCGATTTTCTGACGAAGGAAGGCTCTGATTTGAATTCTGCTTGCGGCATTCGATCCCTCTCGCCATTTTACGTCGGAATAGCGCGTTTTCCACTGCCCATTACGATCCTGGGAGCCAGATTACTGCAAGATAGGTTTTGGCTATAACAGCGATTTCTGACGAAGGTATTCACTGATTTGAATTCTGCTTGCGGCATTCGATTCCACTCGTCATTTTACGTCGGAATAGCATGTTTTCCGCACCCGATTACGGTCCTCGAAGCCAGAATACTGGGAGATAGGTTTCGGCTATAACAGCGATTTTCTGACGAAGGAGGGCTCTGATTTGAATTCTGCTTGCGACATTCGATTTCTCTCGTTATTTTACGTCGGAATAGCATGTTTTCCACACCCGATTACGGTCCTCGAAGCCAGAATACTGGGAGATAGGTTGTGGCTATAACAGCGAGTTTCTGACGAAGGAATGCTCTGATTTGAATTCTGCTTGCGACATTCGATCCCTCTCGTCATTTTACGTTGGAATAGCATGTTTTCCGCACCCGATTACGGTCCTCGAAGCCAGAATACTGGGAGATAGGTTTTGGCTATAACAGCGATTTTCTGACGAAGGAAGGCTCTGATTTGAATTCTGCTTGCGACATTCGATTCCTCTCGTCATTTTACGTCGGAATAGCGCGTCTTCCACTACCCATTACTATCCTGGGAGCCAGATTACTGCAAGATAGGTTTTGGCTATAACAGCGATTTTCGGACGAAGGCAGGCTCTGATTTGAATTCTGCTTGCGACATTCGATTCCTCTCTTCATTTTACGCCGGAGTAGCACGTTTTCCTCTACCCATTACGATCCTGGAAGCGAGATTACTGCAAGATAGGTTTTGGCTATAACAGCGATTTTCGGACGAAGGCAGGCTCTGATTTGAATTCTGCTTGCGACATTCGATTTCTCTCGTTATTTTACGTCGGAATAGCATGTTTTCCACACCCGATTACGGTCCTCGAAGCCAGAATACTGGGAGATAGGTTGTGGCTATAACAGCGAGTTTCTGACGAAGCAATGCTCTGATTTGAATTCTGCTTGCGACATTCGATTCCTCTCGTTATTTTACGTCGGAATAGCATGTTTTCCACATCCGATTACGATCCTGGGAGCCAGAATACTGGGAGATATGTTTTGGCTATAACAGCGATTTTCGGACGAAGGCAGGCTCTGATTTGAATTCTGCTTGCGACATTCGATTCCTCTCGTCATTTTACGTCCGAATAGCATGTTTTCCACATCCGATTACGATCCTGGCAGCCTGAATACTGGGAGATAGGTTTTGGCTCTAACAGCGATTTTCAGACGAAGGAATGCTTTGATTTGAATTCTGCTTGCGACATTCGATTCCTCTCGTTATTTTACGTCGGAATAGCATGTTTTCCACACCCGATTACGGTCCTCGAAGCCAGAATACTGGGAGATAGGTTGTGGCTATAACAGCGAGTTTCTGACGAAGGAATGCTCTGATTTGAATTCTGCTTGCGACATTCGATTCCTCTCGTCATTTTACGTCGGAATAGCATGTTTTCCACATCCGATTACGATCCTGGGAGCCAGAATACTGGGAGATATGTTTTGGCTATAACAGCGATTTTCGGACGAAGGCAGGCTCTGATTTGAATTCTGCTTGCGACATTCGATTCCTCTCGTCATTTTACGTCCGAATAGCATGTTTTCCACATCCGATTACGATCCTGGCAGCCTGAATACTGGGAGATAGGTTTTGGCTCTAACAGCGATTTTCAGACGAAGGAATGCTCTGATTTGAATTCTGCTTGCGACATTCGATTCCTCTCGTTATTTTACGTCGGAATAGCATGTTTTCCACACCCGATTACGGTCCTCGAAGCCAGAATACTGGGAGATAGTTTGTGGCTATAACAGCGAGTTTCTGACGAAGGAATGCTCTGATTTGAATTCTGCTTGCGACATTCGATTCCTCTCGTCATTTTACGTCGGAATAGCATGTTTTCCACATCCGATTACGATCCTGGGAGCCAGAATACTGGGAGATATGTTTTGGCTATAACAGCGATTTTCGGACGAAGGCAGGCTCTGATTTGAATTCTGCTTGCGACATTCGATTCCTCTCGTCATTTTACGTCCGAATAGCATGTTTTCCACATCCGATTACGATCCTGGCAGCCTGAATACTGGGAGATAGGTTTTGGCTCTAACAGCGATTTTCAGACGAAGGAATGCTCTGATTTGAATTCTGCTTGCGACATTCGATTCCTCTCGTTATTTTACGTCGGAATAGCATGTTTTCCACACCCGATTACGGTCCTCGAAGCCAGAATACTGGGAGATAGTTTGTGGCTATAACAGCGAGTTTCTGACGAAGGAATGCTCTGATTTGAATACTGCTTGCGACATTCGATTCCTCTCGTCATTTTACGTCGGAATAGCGCGTTTTGCACTGTCCATTACTATCCTGGGAGCCAGATTACTGCAAGATAGGTTTTGGCAATAACAGCGATTTTCTGACGAAAGCAGGCTCTGATTTGAATTCTGCTTGCGACATTCGATTCCTCTCGTCATTTTAAGTCGGAATAGCATGTTTTCCACACCCGATTACGGTCCTGGAGGCCAGAATACTGGGAGATAGGTTTAGGCAATAACAGCGATTTTCTGACGAAGGAGGGCTCTGATTTGAATTCTGCTTGCGACATTCGATTCCTCTCGTCATTTTACGTCGGAATAGCATGTTTTCCACACCCGATTACGATCCAGGGAGCCAGATTACTCCAAGATAGGTTTTGGATTTAATACCGATTTTCTGACGAAGGAAGGCTCTGATTTGAATTCTGCTTGCGGCATTCGATCCCTCTCGCCATTTTACGTCGGAATAGCGCGTTTTCCACTGCCCATTACGATCCTGGGAGCCAGATTACTGCAAGATAGGTTTTGGCTATAACAGCGATTTCTGACGAAGGTATTCACTGATTTGAATTCTGCTTGCGGCATTCGATTCCACTCGTCATTTTACGTCGGAATAGCATGTTTTCCGCACCCGATTACGGTCCTCGAAGCCAGAATACTGGGAGATAGGTTTCGGCTATAACAGCGATTTTCTGACGAAGGAGGGCTCTGATTTGAATTCTGCTTGCGACATTCGATTTCTCTCGTTATTTTACGTCGGAATAGCATGTTTTCCACACCCGATTACGGTCCTCGAAGCCAGAATACTGGGAGATAGGTTTTGGCTATAACAGCGATTTTCTGACGAAGGAAGGCTCTGATTTGAATTCTGCTTGCGACATTCGATTCCTCTCGTCATTTTACGTCGGAATAGCGCGTCTTCCACTACCCATTACTATCCTGGGAGCCAGATTACTGCAAGATAGGTTTCGGCTATAACAGCGATTTTCGGACGAAGGCAGGCTCTGATTTGAATTCTGCTTGCGACATTCGATTCCTCTCTTCATTTTACGCCGGAGTAGCACGTTTTCCTCTACCCATTACGATCCTGGAAGCGAGATTACTGCAAGATAGGTTTTGGCTATAACAGCGATTTTCGGACGAAGGCAGGCTCTGATTTGAATTCTGCTTGCGACATTCGATTTCTCTCGTTATTTTACGTCGGAATAGCATGTTTTCCACACCCGATTACGGTCCTCGAAGCCAGAATACTGGGAGATAGGTTGTGGCTATAACAGCGAGTTTCTGACGAAGCAATGCTCTGATTTGAATTCTGCTTGCGACATTCGATTCCTCTCGTTATTTTACGTCGGAATAGCATGTTTTCCACATCCGATTACGATCCTGGGAGCCAGATTACTGCAAGATAGGTTTTGGCTATAACAGCGATTTTCGGACGAAGGCAGGCTCTGATTTGAATTCTGCTTGCGACATTCGATTCCTCTCGTCATTTTACGTCGGAATAGCATGTTTTCCACATCCGATTACGATCCTGGGAGCCAGAATACTGGGAGATAGGTTTTGGCTATAACAGCGATTTTCGGACGAAGGCAGGCTCTGATTTGAATTCTGCTTGCGACATTCGATTCCTCTCGCCATTTTACGTCGGAATAGCATGTTTTCCACATCCGATTACGATCCTGGCAGCCTGAATACTGGGAGATAGGTTTTGGCTCTAACAGCGATTTTCAGACGAAGGAATGCTCTGATTTGAATTCTGCTTGCGACATTCGATTCCTCTCGTTATTTTACGTCGGAATAGCATGTTTTCCACACCCGATTACGGTCCTCGAAGCCAGAATACTGGGAGATAGGTTGTGGCTATAACAGCGAGTTTCTGACGAAGGAATGCTCTGATTTGAATACTGCTTGCGACATTCGATTCCTCTCGTCATTTTACGTCGGAATAGCGCGTTTTGCACTATCCATTACTATCCTGGGAGCCAGATTACTGCAAGATAGGTTTTGGCAATAACAGCGATTTTCTGACGAAGGCAGGCTCTGATTTGAATTCTGCTTGCGACATTCGATTCCTCTTGTCATTTTAAGTCGGAATAGCATGTTTTCCACATCCGATTACGATCCTGGCAGCCAGAATACTGGGAGATAGGTTTTGGCTATAACAGCGATTTTCGGACGAAGGCAGGCTCTGGTTTGAATTCTGCTTGCGACATTCGATTCCTCTCGTCATTTTACGTCGGAATAGCATGTTTTCCAAACCCGATTACGATCCTGGCAGCCTGAATACTGGGAGATAGGTTTTGGCTCTAACAGCGATTTTCAGACGAAGGAATGCTCTGATTTGAATTCTGCTTGCGACATTCGATTCCTCTCGTTATTTTACGTCGGAATAGCATGTTTTCCACACCCGATTACGGTCCTCGAAGCCAGAATACTGGGAGATAGGTTGTGGCTATAACAGCGAGTTTCTGACGAAGGAATGCTCTGATTTGAATACTGCTTGCGACATTCGATTCCTCTCGTCATTTTACGTCGGAATAGCGCGTTTTGCACTATCCATTACTATCCTGGGAGCCAGATTACTGCAAGATAGGTTTTGGCAATAACAGCGATTTTCTGACGAAGGCAGGCTCTGATTTGAATTCTGCTTGCGACATTCGATTCCTCTTGTCATTTTAAGTCGGAATAGCATGTTTTCCACATCCGATTACGATCCTGGCAGCCAGAATACTGGGAGATAGGTTTTGGCTATAACAGCGATTTTCGGACGAAGGCAGGCTCTGGTTTGAATTCTGCTTGCGACATTCGATTCCTCTCGTCATTTTACGTCGGAATAGCATGTTTTCCACATCCGATTACGATCCTGGGAGCCAGATTACTCCAAGATAGGTTTTGGATTTAATACCGATTTTCTGACGAAGGAAGGCTCTGATTTGAATTCTGCTTGCGGCATTCGATCCCTCTCGCCATTTTACGTCGGAATAGCGCGTTTTCCACTACCCATTACGATACTGGGAGCCAGATTACTGCAAGATAGGTTTTGGCTATAACAGCGATTTCTGACGAAGGTATTCACTGATTTGAATTCTGCTTGCGGCATTCGATTCCACTCGTCATTTTACGTCGGAATAGCACGGTTTCCACATCCGATTACGATCCTGGCAGCCTGAATACTGGGAGATAGGTTTTGGCTATAACAGCGAGTTTCTGACGAAGGAAGGCTCTGATTTGAATTCTGCTTGCGACATTCGATCCCTCGCGTCATTTTACGTCGGAATAGCATGTTTTCCACTCCCGATTGCGATCCTGGCAGCCTGAATACTGGGAGATACGTTTTGGATACAGGAGCGATTTTCTGACGAAGGAAGGCTCTGATTTGAATTCTGCTTGCGGCATTCGATTCCTCTCTTCATTTTACGCCGGAGTAGCACGTTTTCCTCTACCCATTACGATCCTGGAAGCGACATTACTGCAAGATAGGTTTTGGCTATAACAGCGATTTTCGGACGAAGGCAGGCTCTGATTTGAATTCTGCTTGCGACATTCGATTCCTCTCGTCATTTTAAGTCGGAATAGCATGTTTTCCACATCCGATTACGATCCTGGCAGCCTGAATACTGGGAGATAGGTTTTGGCTATAACAGCGAGTTTCTGACGAAGGAAGGCTCTGATTTGAATTCTGCTTACGACATTCGATTCCTCTCGTTATTTTACGTCGGAATAGCATGTTTTCCACACCCGATTACGGTCCTCGAAGCCAGAATACTGGGAGATAGGTTGTGGCTATAACAGCGAGTTTCTGACGAAGGAATGCTCTGATTTGAATACTGCTTGCGACATTCGATTCCTCTCGTCATTTTACGTCGGAATAGCGCGTTTTGCACTATCCATTACTATCCTGGGAGCCAGATTACTGCAAGATAGGTTTTGGCAATAACAGCGATTTTCTGACGAAGGCAGGCTCTGATTTGAATTCTGCTTGCGACATTCGATTCCTCTTGTCATTTTAAGTCGGAATAGCATGTTTTCCACATCCGATTACGATCCTGGCAGCCAGAATACTGGGAGATAGGTTTTGGCTATAACAGCGATTTTCGGACGAAGGCAGGCTCTGGTTTGAATTCTGCTTGCGACATTCGATTCCTCTCGTCATTTTACGTCGGAATAGCATGTTTTCCACATCCGATTACGATCCTGGGAGCCAGATTACTCCAAGATAGGTTTTGGATTTAATACCGATTTTCTGACGAAGGAAGGCTCTGATTTGAATTCTGCTTGCGGCATTCGATTCCACTCGTCATTTTACGTCGGAATAGCACGGTTTCCACACCCGATTACGGTCCTGGAGGCCAGAATACTGGGAGATAGGTTTAGGCAATAACAGCGATTTTCTGACGAAGGAGGGCTCTGATTTGAATTCTGCTTGCGACATTCGATTCCTCTCGTCATTTTACGTCGGAATAGCATGTTTTCCACATCCGATTACGATCCTGGCAGCCTGAATACTGGGAGATAGGTTTTGGCTCTAACAGCGATTTTCAGACGAAGGAATGCTCTGATTTGAATTCTGCTTGCGACATTCGATTCCTCTCGTTATTTTACGTCGGAATAGCATGTTTTCCACACCCGATTACGGTCCTCGAAGCCAGAATACTGGGAGATAGGTTGTGGCTATAACAGCGAGTTTCTGACGAAGGAATGCTCTGATTTGAATACTGCTTGCGACATTCGATTCCTCTCGTCATTTTACGTCGGAATAGCGCGTTTTGCACTATCCATTACTATCCTGGGATCCAGATTACTGCAAGATAGGTTATGGCAATAACAGCGATTTTCTGACGAAGGCAGGCTCTGATTTGAATTCTGCTTGCGACATTCGATTCCTCTTGTCATTTTAAGTCGGAATAGCATGTTTTCCACATCCGATTACGATCCTGGCAGCCAGAATACTGGGAGATAGGTTTTGGCTATAACAGCGAGTTTCTGACGAAGGAATGCTCTGATTTGAATTCTGCTTGCGACATTCAATCCCTCTCGTCATTTTACGTCGGAATAGCATGTTTTCCGCACCCGATTACGGTCCTCGAAGCCAGAATACTGGGAGATAGGTTTTGGCTATAACAGCGATTTTCTGACGAAGGAAGGCTCTGATTTGAATTCTGCTTGCGACATTCGATTCCTCTCGTCATTTTACGTCGGAATAGCGCGTCTTCCACTACCCATTACTATCCTGGGAGCCAGATTACTGCAAGATAGGTTTTGGCTATAACAGCGATTTTCGGACGAAGGCAGGCTCTGATTTGAATTCTGCTTGCGACATTCGATTCCTCTTGTCATTTTAAGTCGGAATAGCATGTTTTCCACATCCGATTACGATCCTGGCAGCCAGAATACTGGGAGATAGGTTTTGGCTATAACAGCGATTTTCGGACGAAGGCAGGCTCTGATTTGAATTCTGCTTGCGACATTCGATTCCTCTCGTCATTTTACGTCGGAATAGCATGTTTTCCACATCCGATTACGATCCTTGGAGCCAGATTACTCCAAGATAGGTTTTGGATTTAATACCGATTTTCTGACGAAGGAAGGCTCTGATTTGAATTCTGCTTGCGGCATTCGATCCCTCTCGCCATTTTACGTCGGAATAGCGCGTTTTCCACTACCCATTACGATCCTGGGAGCCAGATTACTGCAAGATAGGTTTTGGCTATAACAGCAATTTCTGACGAAGGTATTCACTGATTTGAATTCTGCTTGCGGCATTCGATTCCTCTCGTCATTTTACGTCGGAGTAGCATGCACCCGATTACGATCCTGGGAGCCAGATTACTCCAAGATAGGTTTTGGATTTAATACCGATTTTCTGACGAAGGAAGGCTCTGATTTGAATTCTGCTTGCGGCATTCGATCCCTCTCGCCATTTTACGTCGGAATAGCGCGTTTTCCACTACCCATTACGATCCTGGGAGCCAGATTACTGCAAGATAGGTTTTGGCTATAACAGCAATTTCTGACGAAGGTATTCACTGATTTGAATTCTGCTTGCGGCATTCAATCCCTCTCGTCATTTTACGTCGGAATAGCATGTTTTCCACATCCGATTACGATCCTGGCAGCCTGAATACTGGGAGATAGGTTTTGGCTATAACAGCGAGTTTCTGACGAAGGAAGGCTCTGATTTGAATTCTGCTTGCGACATTCGATCCCTCGCGTCATTTTACGTCGGAATAGCATGTTTTCCACTCCCGATTACGATCCTGGCAGCCTGAATACTGGGAGATACGTTTTGGATACAGGAGCGATTTTCTGACGAAGGAAGGCTCTGATTTGAATTCTGCTTGCGGCATTCGATTCCTCTCTTCATTTTACGCCGGAGTAGCACGTTTTCCTCTACCCATTACGATCCTGGAAGCGAGATTACTGCAAGATAGGTTTTGGCTATAACAGCGATTTTCGGACGAAGGCAGGCTCTGATTTGAATTCTGCTTGCGACATTCGATTCCTCTCGTCATTTTAAGTCGGAATAGCATGTTTTCCACATCCGATTACGATCCTGGCAGCCTGAATACTGGGAGATAGGTTTTGGCTATAACAGCGAGTTTCTGACGAAGGAAGGCTCTGATTTGAATTCTGCTTGCGACATTCGATCCCTCGCATCATTTTATGTCGGAATAGCATGTTTTCCACTCCCGATTGCGATCCTGGCAGCCTGAATACTGGGAGATAGGTTTTGGCTATAACAGCGAGTTTCTGACGAAGGAATGCTCTGATTTGAATACTGCTTGCGACATTCGATTCCTCTCGTCATTTTACGTCGGAATAGCATGTTTTCCGCACCCGATTACGGTCCTCGAAGCCAGATTACTGCAAGATAGGTTTTGGCTATAACAGCGATTTTCTGACGAAAGAAGGCTCTGACTTGAATTCTGCTTGCGGCATTCGATCCCTCTCGTTATTTTACGTTGGAATAGCATATTTTCCGCACCCGATTACGGTCCTCGAAGCCAGAATACTGGGAGATAGGTTTTGGCTATAACAGCGATTTTCGGACGAAGGCAGGCTCTGATTTGAATTCTGCTTGCGACATTCGATTCCTCTCGTCATTTTAAGTCGGAATAGCATGTTTTCCACATCCGATTACGATCCTGGCAGCCTGAATACTGGGAGATAGGTTTTGGCTATAACAGCGAGTTTCTGACGAAGGAAGGCTCTGATTTGAATTCTGCTTGCGACATTCGATTCCTCTCGTCATTTTACGTCGGAATAGCATGTTTTCCACATCCGATTACGATCCTGGGAGCCAGATTACTCCAAGATAGGTTTTGGATTTAATACCGATTTTCTGACGAAGGAAGGCTCTGATTTGAATTCTGCTTGCGGCATTCGATTCCACTCGTCATTTTACGTCGGAATAGCACGGTTTCCACACCCGATTACGGTCCTGGAGGCCAGAATACTGGGAGATAGGTTTAGGCAATAACAGCGATTTTCTGACGAAGGAGGGCTCTGATTTGAATTCTGCTTGCGACATTCGATTCCTCTCGTCATTTTACGTCGGAATAGCATGTTTTCCACATCCGATTACGATCCTGGCAGCCTGAATACTGGGAGATAGGTTTTGGCTCTAACAGCGATTTTCAGACGAAGGAATGCTCTGATTTGAATTCTGCTTGCGACATTCGATTCCTCTCGTTATTTTACGTCGGAATAGCATGTTTTCCACACCCGATTACGGTCCTCGAAGCCAGAATACTGGGAGATAGGTTGTGGCTATAACAGCGAGTTTCTGACGAAGGAATGCTCTGATTTGAATACTGCTTGCGACATTCGATTCCTCTCGTCATTTTACGTCGGAATAGCGCGTTTTGCACTATCCATTACTATCCTGGGATCCAGATTACTGCAAGATAGGTTATGGCAATAACAGCGATTTTCTGACGAAGGCAGGCTCTGATTTGAATTCTGCTTGCGACATTCGATTCCTCTTGTCATTTTAAGTCGGAATAGCATGTTTTCCACATCCGATTACGATCCTGGCAGCCAGAATACTGGGAGATAGGTTTTGGCTATAACAGCGAGTTTCTGACGAAGGAATGCTCTGATTTGAATTCTGCTTGCGACATTCAATCCCTCTCGTCATTTTACGTCGGAATAGCATGTTTTCCGCACCCGATTACGGTCCTCGAAGCCAGAATACTGGGAGATAGGTTTTGGCTATAACAGCGATTTTCTGACGAAGGAAGGCTCTGATTTGAATTCTGCTTGCGACATTCGATTCCTCTCGTCATTTTACGTCGGAATAGCGCGTCTTCCACTACCCATTACTATCCTGGGAGCCAGATTACTGCAAGATAGGTTTTGGCTATAACAGCGATTTTCGGACGAAGGCAGGCTCTGATTTGAATTCTGCTTGCGACATTCGATTCCTCTTGTCATTTTAAGTCGGAATAGCATGTTTTCCACATCCGATTACGATCCTGGCAGCCAGAATACTGGGAGATAGGTTTTGGCTATAACAGCGATTTTCGGACGAAGGCAGGCTCTGATTTGAATTCTGCTTGCGACATTCGATTCCTCTCGTCATTTTACGTCGGAATAGCATGTTTTCCACATCCGATTACGATCCTTGGAGCCAGATTACTCCAAGATAGGTTTTGGATTTAATACCGATTTTCTGACGAAGGAAGGCTCTGATTTGAATTCTGCTTGCGGCATTCGATCCCTCTCGCCATTTTACGTCGGAATAGCGCGTTTTCCACTACCCATTACGATCCTGGGAGCCAGATTACTGCAAGATAGGTTTTGGCTATAACAGCAATTTCTGACGAAGGTATTCACTGATTTGAATTCTGCTTGCGGCATTCAATCCCTCTCGTCATTTTACGTCGGAGTAGCATGCACCCGATTACGATCCTGGGAGCCAGATTACTCCAAGATAGGTTTTGGATTTAATACCGATTTTCTGACGAAGGAAGGCTCTGATTTGAATTCTGCTTGCGGCATTCGATCCCTCTCGCCATTTTACGTCGGAATAGCGCGTTTTCCACTACCCATTACGATCCTGGGAGCCAGATTACTGCAAGATAGGTTTTGGCTATAACAGCAATTTCTGACGAAGGTATTCACTGATTTGAATTCTGCTTGCGGCATTCAATCCCTCTCGTCATTTTACGTCGGAATAGCATGTTTTCCACATCCGATTACGATCCTGGCAGCCTGAATACTGGGAGATAGGTTTTGGCTATAACAGCGAGTTTCTGACGAAGGAAGGCTCTGATTTGAATTCTGCTTGCGACATTCGATCCCTCGCGTCATTTTACGTCGGAATAGCATGTTTTCCACTCCCGATTACGATCCTGGCAGCCTGAATACTGGGAGATACGTTTTGGATACAGGAGCGATTTTCTGACGAAGGAAGGCTCTGATTTGAATTCTGCTTGCGGCATTCGATTCCTCTCTTCATTTTACGCCGGAGTAGCACGTTTTCCTCTACCCATTACGATCCTGGAAGCGAGATTACTGCAAGATAGGTTTTGGCTATAACAGCGATTTTCGGACGAAGGCAGGCTCTGATTTGAATTCTGCTTGCGACATTCGATTCCTCTCGTCATTTTAAGTCGGAATAGCATGTTTTCCACATCCGATTACGATCCTGGCAGCCTGAATACTGGGAGATAGGTTTTGGCTATAACAGCGAGTTTCTGACGAAGGAAGGCTCTGATTTGAATTCTGCTTGCGACATTCGATCCCTCGCATCATTTTATGTCGGAATAGCATGTTTTCCACTCCCGATTGCGATCCTGGCAGCCTGAATACTGGGAGATAGGTTTTGGCTATAACAGCGAGTTTCTGACGAAGGAATGCTCTGATTTGAATACTGCTTGCGACATTCGATTCCTCTCGTCATTTTACGTCGGAATAGCATGTTTTCCGCACCCGATTACGGTCCTCGAAGCCAGATTACTGCAAGATAGGTTTTGGCTATAACAGCGATTTTCTGACGAAAGAAGGCTCTGACTTGAATTCTGCTTGCGGCATTCGATCCCTCTCGTTATTTTACGTTGGAATAGCATGTTTTCCGCACCCGATTACGGTCCTCGAAGCCAGAATACTGGGAGATAGGTTTTGGCTATAACAGCGATTTTCGGACGAAGGCAGGCTCTGATTTGAATTCTGCTTGCGACATTCGATTCCTCTCGTCATTTTAAGTCGGAATAGCATGTTTTCCACATCCGATTACGATCCTGGCAGCCTGAATACTGGGAGATAGGTTTTGGCTATAACAGCGAGTTTCTGACGAAGGAAGGCTCTGATTTGAATTCTGCTTGCGACATTCGATCCCTCGCATCATTTTACGTCGGAATAGCATGTTTTCCACTCCCGATTACGATCCTGGCAGCCTGAATACTGGGAGATAGGTTTTGGCTATAACAGCGAGTTTCTGACGAAGGAATGCTCTGATTTGAATACTGCTTGCGACATTCGATTCCTCTCGTCATTTTACGTCGGAATAGCATGTTTTCCGCACCCGATTACGGTCCTCGAAGCCAGATTACTGCAAGATAGGTTTTGGCTATAACAGCGATTTTCTGACGAAGGAAGGCTCTGACTTGAATTCTGCTTGCGACATTCGATCCCTCGCGTCATTTTACGTCGGAATAGCATGTTTTCCACTCTAGATTGCGATCCTGGCAGCCTGAATACTGGGAGATACGTTTTGGATACAGGAGCGATTTTCTGACGAAGGAAGGCTCTGACTTGAATTCTGCTTGCGGCATTCGATCCCTCTCGTTATTTTACGTTGGAATAGCATGTTTTCCGCACCCGATTACGGTCCTCGAAGCCAGAATACTGGGAGATAGGTTTTGGCTATAACAGCGATTTTCTGACGAAGGAAGGCTCTGATTTGAATTCTGCTTGCGACATTCGATTCCTCTCGTCATTTTACGTCGGAATAGCGCGTCTTCCACTACCCATTACTATCCTGGGAGCCAAATTACTGCAAGATAGGTTTCGGCTATAACAGCGATTTTCGGACGAAGGCAGGCTCTGATTTGAATTCTGCTTGCGACATTCGATTCCTCTCGTCATTTTACGTCGGAATAGCGCGTCTTCCACTACCCATTACTATCCTGGGAGCCAGATTACTGCAAGATAGGTCTCGGCTATAACAGCGATTTTCGGACGAAGGCAGGCTCTGATTTGAATTCTGCTTGCGACGTTCGATTCCTCTCTTCATTTTACGCCGGAGTAGCATGTTTTCCACATCCGATTACGATCCTGGCAGCCTGAATACTGGGAGATAGGTTTTGGCTATAACAGCGATTTTCTGACGAAGGAAGGCTCTGATTTGAATTCTGCTTGCGGCATTCGATCCCTCTCGTCATTTTACGTCGGAATAGCATGTTTTCCACATCCGATTACGAGCCTGGCAGCCTGAATACTGGAAGATAGGTTTTGGCTATAACAGCGAGTTTCTGACGAAGGAAGGCTCTGATTTGAATTCTGCTTGCGACATTCGATCCCTCGCGTCATTTTACGTCGGAATAGCATGTTTTCCACTCTAGATTGCGATCCTGGCAGCCTGAATACTGGGAGATACGTTTTGGATACAGGAGCGATTTTCTGACGAAGGAAGGCTCTGATTTGAATTCTGCTTGCGGCATTCGATTCCTCTCTTCATTTTACGCCGGAGTAGCACGTTTTCCTCTACCCATTACGATCCTGGAAGCGAGATTACTGCAAGATAGGTTTCGGCTTTAACAGCGATTTTCTGACGAAGGAGGGCTCTGATTTGAATTCTGCTTGCGACATTCGATTTCTCTCGTTATTTTACGTCGGAATAGCATGTTTTCCACACCCGATTACGGTCCTCGAAGCCAGAATACTGGGAGATAGGTTGTGGCTATAACAGCGAGTTTCTGACGAAGGAATGCTCTGATTTGAATTCTGCTTGCGACATTCGATTCCTCTCGTTATTTTACGTCGGAATAGCATGTTTTCCACATCCGATTACGATCCTGGGAGCCAGATTACTGCAAGATAGGTTTTGGCTATAACAGCGATTTTCGGACGAAGGCAGGCTCTGATTTGAATTCTGCTTGCGACATTCGATTCCTCTCGTCATTTTACGTCCGAATAGCATGTTTTCCACATCCGATTACGATCCTAGCAGCCTGAATACTGGGAGATAGGTTTTGGCTCTAACAGCGATTTTCAGACGAAGGAATGCTCTGATTTGAATTCTGCTTGCGACATTCGATTCCTCTCGTTATTTTACGTCGGAATAGCATGTTTTCCACACCCGATTACGGTCCTCGAAGCCAGAATACTGGGAGATAGTTTGTGGCTATAACAGCGAGTTTCTGACGAAGGAATGCTCTGATTTGAATACTGCTTGCGACATTCGATTCCTCTCGTCATTTTACGTCGGAATAGCGCGTTTTGCACTGTCCATTACTATCCTGGGAGCCAGATTACTGCAAGATAGGTTTTGGCAATAACAGCGATTTTCTGACGAAGGCAGGCTCTGATTTGAATTCTGCTTGCGACATTCGATTCCTCTTGTCATTTTAAGTCGGAATAGCATGTTTTCCACACCCGATTACGGTCCTGGAGGCCAGAATACTGGGAGATAGGTTTAGGCAATAACAGCGATTTTCTGACGAAGGAGGGCTCTGATTTGAATTCTGCTTGCGACATTCGATTCCTCTCGTCATTTTACGTCGGAATAGCATGTTTTCCACACCCGATTACGATCCAGGGAGCCAGATTACTCCAAGATAGGTTTTGGATTTAATACCGATTTTCTGACGAAGGAAGGCTCTGATTTGAATTCTGCTTGCGGCATTCGATCCCTCTCGTCATTTTACGTCGGAATAGCGCGTCTTCCACTACCCATTAGTATCCTGGGAGCCAGATTACTGCAAGATAGGTTTCGGCTATAACAGCGATTTTCGGACGAAGGCAGGCTCTGATTTGAATTCTGCTTGCGACATTCGATTCCTCTCTTCATTTTACGCCGGAGTAGCACGTTTTCCTCTACCCATTACGATCCTGGAAGCGAGATTACTGCAAGATAGGTTTTGGCTATAACAGCGATTTTCGGACGAAGGCAGGCTCTGATTTGAATTCTGCTTGCGACATTCGATTTCTCTCGTTATTTTACGTCGGAATAGCATGTTTTCCACACCCGATTACGGTCCTCGAAGCCAGAATACTGGGAGATAGGTTGTGGCTATAACAGCGAGTTTCTGACGAAGGAATGCTCTGATTTGAATACTGCTTGCGACATTCGATTCCTCTCGTCATTTTACGTCGGAATAGCGCGTTTTGCACTGTCCATTACTATCCTGGGAGCCAGATTACTGCAAGATAGGTTTTGGCTATAACAGCGATTTCTGACGAAGGTATTCACTGATTTGAATTCTGCTTGCGGCATTCGATTCCACTCGTCATTTTACGTCGGAATAGCACGGTTTCCACACCCGATTACGGTCCTGGAGGCCAGAATACTGGGAGATACGTTTTGGCTATAACAGCGGTTTTCAGACGAAGGAAGGCTCTGATTTGAATTCTGCTTGCGACATTCAATCCCTCTCGTCATTTTACGTCGGAATAGCATGTTTTCCGCACCCGATTACGGTCCTCGAAGCCAGAATACTGGGAGATAGGTTTTGGCTATAACAGCGATTTTCTGACGAAGGAAGGCTCTGATTTGAATTCTGCTTGCGACATTCGATTCCTCTCGTCATTTTACGTCGGAATAGCGCGTCTTCCACTACCCATTAGTATCCTGGGAGCCAGATTACTGCAAGATAGGTTTCGGCTATAACAGCGATTTTCGGACGAAGGCAGGCTCTGATTTGAATTCTGCTTGCGACATTCGATTCCTCTCTTCATTTTACGCCGGAGTAGCACGTTTTCCTCTACCCATTACGATCCTGGAAGCGAGATTACTGCAAGATAGGTTTTGGCTATAACAGCGATTTTCGGACGAAGGCAGGCTCTGATTTGAATTCTGCTTGCGACATTCGATTTCTCTCGTCATTTTACGTCGGAATAGCATGTTTTCCACACCCGATTACGGTCCTCGAAGCCAGAATACTGGGAGATAGGTTGTGGCTATAACAGCGAGTTTCTGACGAAGGAATGCTCTGATTTGAATTCTGCTTGCGACATTCGATTCCTCTCGTTATTTTACGTCGGAATAGCATGTTTTCCACATCCGATTACGATCCTGGGAGCCAGATTACTGCAAGATAGGTTTTGGCTATAACAGCGATTTTCGGACAAAGGCAGGCTCTGATTTGAATTCTGCTTGCGACATTCGATTCCTCTCGTAATTTTACGTCGGAATAGCATGTTTTCCACATCCGATTACGATCCTGGGAGCCAGAATACTGGGAGATAGGTTTTGGCTATAACAGCGATTTTCGGACGAAGGCAGGCTCTGATTTGAATTCTGCTTGCGACATTCGATTCCTCTCGTCATTTTACGTCGGAATAGCATGTTTTCCACATCCGATTACGATCCTGGCAGCCTGAATACTGGGAGATAGGTTGTGGCTATAACAGCGAGTTTCTGACGAAGGAATGCTCTGATTTGAATTCTGCTTGCGACATTCGATTCCTCTCGGTATTTTACGTCGGAATAGCATGTTTTCCACATCCGATTACGATCCTGGGAGCCAGATTACTGCAAGATAGGTTTTGGCTATAACAGCGATTTTCGGACGAAGGCAGGCTCTGATTTGAATTCTGCTTGCGACATTCGATCCCTCTCGTCATTTTACGTCGGAATAGCATGTTTTCCACTCCCGATTACGATCCTGGGAGCCAGAATACTGGGAGATAGGTTTTGGCTATAACAGCGATTTTCGGACGAAGGCAGGCTCTGATTTGAATTCTGCTTGCGACATTCGATTCCTCTCGTCATTTTACGTCCGAATAGCATGTTTTCCACATCCGATTACGATCCTGGCAGCCTGAATACTGGGAGATAGGTTTTGGCTCTAACAGCGATTTTCAGACGAAGGAATGCTCTGATTTGAATTCTGCTTGCGACATTCGATTCCTCTCGTTATTTTACGTCGGAATAGCATGTTTTCCACACCCGATTACGGTCCTCGAAGCCAGAATACTGGGAGATAGTTTGTGGCTATAACAGCGAGTTTCTGACGAAGGAATGCTCTGATTTGAATACTGCTTGCGACATTCGATTCCTCTCGTCATTTTACGTCGGAATAGCGCGTTTTGCACTGTCCATTACTATCCTGGGAGCCAGATTACTGCAAGATAGGTTTTGGCAATAACAGCGATTTTCTGACGAAGGCAGGCTCTGATTTGAATTCTGCTTGCGACATTCGATTCCTCTTGTCATTTTAAGTCGGAATAGCATGTTTTCCACACCCGAATACGATCCTGGCAGCCTGAATACTGGAAGATAGGTTTTTTCTATAACAGCGGTTTTCTGACGAAGGTAGGATCTGATTTGAATTCTGCTTGCGGCATTCGATTCCTCTCGCCATTTTACGTCGGAATAGCATGTTTTCCACACCCGATTACGGTCCTGGAAGCCAGAATACTGGGAGATAGGTCTTGGATACAGGAGCGATTTCTGACGAAGGCAGACTCTGATTTGAATTCTGCTGGCGGCATTCGATCCCTCTCGTCATTTTACGTCGGAATAGCATGTTTTCCACACCCGATTACGGTCCTGGAAGCCAGAATACTGGGAGATAGGTTTTGGATACAGGAGCGATTTCTGACGAAGGCAGTCTCTGATTTGAATTCTGCTTGCGGCATTCGATCCCTCTCGTCATTTTACATCGGAGTAGAATGTTTTCCACACCCGATTACGGTCCTGGAAGCAAGAATACTGGAAGATAGGTTTTGGATACAGGAGCGATTTCTGACGAAGGCAGTCTCTGATTTGAATTCTGCTTGCGGCATTCGATCCCTCGCATCATTTTACGTCGGAATAGCATGTTTTCCACTCCCGATTACGATCCTGGCAGCCAGTATACTGGGAGATAGGTTTTGGCTATAACAGCGAGTTTCTGACGAAGGAATGCTCTGATTTGAATACTGCTTGCGACATTCGATTCCTCTCGTCATTTTACGTCGGAATAGCATGTTTTCCGCACCCGATTACGGTCCTCGAAGCCAGATTACTGCAAGATAGGTTTTGGCTATAACAGCGATTTTCTGACGAAAGAAGGCTCTGACTTGAATTCTGCTTGCGGCATTCGATCCCTCTCGTTATTTTACGTTGGAATAGCATATTTTCCGCACCCGATTACGGTCCTCGAAGCCAGAATACTGGGAGATAGGTTTTGGCTATAACAGCGATTTTCGGACGAAGGCAGGCTCTGATTTGAATTCTGCTTGCGACATTCGATTCCTCTCGTCATTTTAAGTCGGAATAGCATGTTTTCCACATCCGATTACGATCCTGGCAGCCTGAATACTGGGAGATAGGTTTTGGCTATAACAGCGATTTTCTGACGAAGGAAGGCTCTGATTTGAATTCTGCTTGCGACATTCGATCCCTCGCATCATTTTACGTCGGAATAGCATGTTTTCCACTCCCGATTACGATCCTGGCAGCCTGAATACTGGGAGATAGGTTTTGGCTATAACAGCGAGTTTCTGACGAAGGAATGCTCTGATTTGAATACTGCTTGCGACATTCGATTCCTCTCGTCATTTTACGTCGGAATAGCATGTTTTCCACACCCGATTACGGTCCTCGAAGCCAGATTACTGGAAGATAGGTTTTGGCTATAACAGCGATTTTCTGACGAAGGAAGGCTCTGACTTGAATTCTGCTTGCGACATTCGATCCCTCGTGTCATTTTACGTCGGAATAGCATGTTTTCCACTCCCGATTACGGTCCTGGCAGCCTGAATACTGGGAGATACGTTTTGGATACAGGAGCGATTTTCTGACGAAGGAAGGCTCTGACTTGAATTCTGCTTGCGGCATTCGATCCCTCTCGTTATTTTACGTTGGAATAGCATATTTTCCGCACCCGATTACGGTCCTCGAAGCCAGAATACTGGGAGATAGGTTTTGGCTATAACAGCGATTTTCTGACGAAGGAAGGCTCTGATTTGAATTCTGCTTGCGACATTCGATTCCTCTCGTCATTTTACGTCGGAATAGCGCGTCTTCCACTACCCATTACTATCCTGGGAGCCAAATTACTGCAAGATAGGTTTCGGCTATAACAGCGATTTTCGGACGAAGGCAGGCTCTGATTTGAATTCTGCTTGCGACATTCGATTCCTCTCGTCATTTTACGTCGGAATAGCGCGTCTTCCACTACCCATTACTATCCTGGGAGCCAGATTACTGCAAGATAGGTCTCGGCTATAACAGCGATTTTCGGACGAAGGCAGGCTCTGATTTGAATTCTGCTTGCGACGTTCGATTCCTCTCTTCATTTTACGCCGGAGTAGCATGTTTTCCACATCCGATTACGATCCTGGCAGCCTGAATACTGGGAGATAGGTTTTGGCTATAACAGCGATTTTCTGACGAAGGAAGGCTCTGATTTGAATTCTGCTTGCGGCATTCGATCCCTCTCGTCATTTTACGTCGGAATAGCATGTTTTCCACATCCGATTACGATCCTGGCAGCCTGAATACTGGAAGATAGGTTTTGGCTATAACAGCGAGTTTCTGACGAAGGAAGGCTCTGATTTGAATTCTGCTTGCGACATTCGATCCCTCGCGTCATTTTACGTCGGAATAGCATGTTTTCCACTCTAGATTGCGATCCTGGCAGCCTGAATACTGGGAGATACGTTTTGGATACAGGAGCGATTTTCTGACGAAGGAAGGCTCTGATTTGAATTCTGCTTGCGGCATTCGATTCCTCTCTTCATTTTACGCCGGAGTAGCACGTTTTCCTCTACCCATTACGATCCTGGAAGCGAGATTACTGCAAGATAGGTTTTGGCTATAACAGCGATTTTCGGACGAAGGCAGGCTCTGATTTGAATTCTGCTTGCGACATTCGATTCCTCTCGTCATTTTAAGTCGGAATAGCATGTTTTCCACATCCGATTACGATCCTGGCAGCCTGAATACTGGGAGATAGGTTTTGGCTATAACAGCGAGTTTCTGACGAAGGAAGGCTCTGATTTGAATTCTGCTTGCGACATTCGATCCCTCGCGTCATTTTACGTCGGAATAGCATGTTTTCCACTCTCGATTGCGATCCTGGCAGCCTGAATACTGGGAGATACGTTTTGGATACAGGAGCGATTTTCTGACGAAGGAAGGCTCTGATTTGAATTCTGCTTGCGGCATTCGATTCCTCTCTTCATTTTACGCCGGAGTAGCACGTTTTCCTCTACCCATTACGATCCTGGAAGCGAGATTACTGCAAGATAGGTTTTGGCTATAACAGCGATTTTCGGACGAAGGCAGGCTCTGATTTGAATTCTGCTTGCGACATTCGATTCCTCTCGTTATTTTACGTCGGAATAGCATGTTTTCCACACCCGATTACGGTCCTCGAAGCCAGAATACTGGGAGATAGGTTGTGGCTATAACAGCGAGTTTCTGACGAAGGAATGCTCTGATTTGAATACTGCTTGCGACATTCGATTCCTCTCGTCATTTTACGTCGGAATAGCGCGTTTTGCACTATCCATTACTATCCTGGGAGCCAGATTACTGCAAGATAGGTTTTGGCTATAACAGCGATTTCTGACGAAGGTATTCACTGATTTGAATTCTGCTTGCGGCATTCGATTCCACTCGTCATTTTACGTCGGAATAGCACGGTTTCCACACCCGATTACGGTCCTGGAGGCCAGAATACTGGGAGATACGTTTTGGCTATAACAGCGGTTTTCTGACGAAGGAAGGCTCTGATTTGAATTCTGCTTGCGACATTCAATCCCTCTCGTCATTTTACGTCGGAATAGCATGTTTTCCGCACCCGATTACGGTCCTCGAAGCCAGAATACTGTGAGATAGGTTTCGGCTTTAACAGCGATTTTCTGACGAAGGAGGGCTCTGATTTGAATTCTGCTTGCGACATTCGATTTCTCTCGTTATTTTACGTCGGAATAGCATGTTTTCCACACCCGATTACGGTCCTCGAAGCCAGAATACTGGGAGATAGGTTGTGGCTATAACAGCGAGTTTCTGACGAAGGAATGCTCTGATTTGAATTCTGCTTGCGACATTCGATTCCTCTCGTTATTTTACGTCGGAATAGCATGTTTTCCACATCCGATTACGATCCTGGGAGCCAGATTACTGCAAGATAGGTTTTGGCTATAACAGCGATTTTCGGACGAAGGCAGGCTCTGATTTGAATTCTGCTTGCGACATTCGATTCCTCTCGTCATTTTACGCCGGAATAGCATGTTTTCCACATCCGATTACGATCCTGGGAGCCAGAATACTGGGAGATAGGTTTTGGCTATAACAGCGATTTTCGGACGAAGGCAGGCTCTGATTTGAATTCTGCTTGCGACATTCGATTCCTCTCGTCATTTTACGTCCGAATAGCATGTTTTCCACATCCGATTACGATCCTAGCAGCCTGAATACTGGGAGATAGGTTTTGGCTCTAACAGCGATTTTCAGACGAAGGAATGCTCTGATTTGAATTCTGCTTGCGACATTCGATTCCTCTCGTTATTTTACGTCGGAATAGCATGTTTTCCACACCCGATTACGGTCCTCGAAGCCAGAATACTGGGAGATAGTTTGTGGCTATAACAGCGAGTTTCTGACGAAGGAATGCTCTGATTTGAATACTGCTTGCGACATTCGATTCCTCTCGTCATTTTACGTCGGAATAGCGCGTTTTGCACTGTCCATTACTATCCTGGGAGCCAGATTACTGCAAGATAGGTTTTGGCAATAACAGCGATTTTCTGACGAAGGCAGGCTCTGATTTGAATTCTGCTTGCGACATTCGATTCCTCTCGTCATTTTAAGTCGGAATAGCATGTTTTCCACACCCGATTACGGTCCTGGAGGCCAGAATACTGGGAGATAGGTTTAGGCAATAACAGCGATTTTCTGACGAAGGAGGGCTCTGATTTGAATTCTGCTTGCGACATTCGATTCCTCTCGTCATTTTACGTCGGAATAGCATGTTTTCCACACCCGATTACGATCCAGGGAGCCAGATTACTCCAAGATAGGTTTTGGATTTAATACCGATTTTCTGACGAAGGAAGGCTCTGATTTGAATTCTGCTTGCGGCATTCGATCCCTCTCGCCATTTTACGTCGGAATAGCGCGTTTTCCACTACCCATTACGATCCTGGAAGCGAGATTACTGCAAGATAGGTTTTGGCTATAACAGCGATTTCTGACGAAGGTATTCACTGATTTGAATTCTGCTTGCGGCATTCGATTCCACTCGTCATTTTACGTCGGAATAGCACGGTTTCCACACCCGATTACGGTCCTGGAGGCCAGAATACTGGGAGATACGTTTTGGCTATAACAGCGGTTTTCAGACGAAGGAAGGCTCTGATTTGAATTCTGCTTGCGACATTCAATCCCTCTCGTCATTTTACGTCGGAATAGCATGTTTTCCGCACCCGATTACGGTCCTCGAAGCCAGAATACTGGGAGATAGGTTTTGGCTATAACAGCGATTTTCTGACGAAGGAAGGCTCTGATTTGAATTCTGCTTGCGACATTCGATTCCTCTCGTCATTTTACGTCGGAATAGCGCGTCTTCCACTACCCATTAGTATCCTGGGAGCCAGATTACTGCAAGATAGGTTTCGGCTATAACAGCGATTTTCGGACGAAGGCAGGCTCTGATTTGAATTCTGCTTGCGACATTCGATTCCTCTCTTCATTTTACGCCGGAGTAGCACGTTTTCCTCTACCCATTACGATCCTGGAAGCGAGATTACTGCAAGATAGGTTTTGGCTATAACAGCGATTTTCGGACGAAGGCAGGCTCTGATTTGAATTCTGCTTGCGACATTCGATTTCTCTCGTTATTTTACGTCGGAATAGCATGTTTTCCACACCCGATTACGGTCCTCGAAGCCAGAATACTGGGAGATAGGTTGTGGCTATAACAGCGAGTTTCTGACGAAGGAATGCTCTGATTTGAATTCTGCTTGCGACATTCGATTCCTCTCGTTATTTTACGTCGGAATAGCATGTTTTCCACATCCGATTACGATCCTGGGAGCCAGATTACTGCAAGATAGGTTTTGGCTATAACAGCGATTTTCGGACAAAGGCAGGCTCTGATTTGAATTCTGCTTGCGACATTCGATTCCTCTCGTAATTTTACGTCGGAATAGCATGTTTTCCACATCCGATTACGATCCTGGGAGCCAGAATACTGGGAGATAGGTTTTGGCTATAACAGCGATTTTCGGACGAAGGCAGGCTCTGATTTGAATTCTGCTTGCGACATTCGATTCCTCTCGTCATTTTACGTCGGAATAGCATGTTTTCCACATCCGATTACGATCCTGGCAGCCTGAATACTGGGAGATAGGTTGTGGCTATAACAGCGAGTTTCTGACGAAGGAATGCTCTGATTTGAATTCTGCTTGCGACATTCGATTCCTCTCGGTATTTTACGTCGGAATAGCATGTTTTCCACATCCGATTACGATCCTGGGAGCCAGATTACTGCAAGATAGGTTTTGGCTATAACAGCGATTTTCGGACGAAGGCAGGCTCTGATTTGAATTCTGCTTGCGACATTCGATTCCTCTCGTCATTTTACGTCGGAATAGCATGTTTTCCACATCCGATTACGATCCTGGGAGCCAGAATACTGGGAGATAGGTTTTGGCTATAACAGCGATTTTCGGACGAAGGCAGGCTCTGATTTGAATTCTGCTTGCGACATTCGATTCCTCTCGTCATTTTACGTCCGAATAGCATGTTTTCCACATCCGATTACGATCCTGGCAGCCTGAATACTGGGAGATAGGTTTTGGCTCTAACAGCGATTTTCAGACGAAGGAATGCTCTGATTTGAATTCTGCTTGCGACATTCGATTCCTCTCGTTATTTTACGTCGGAATAGCATGTTTTCCACACCCGATTACGGTCCTCGAAGCCAGAATACTGGGAGATAGTTTGTGGCTATAACAGCGAGTTTCTGACGAAGGAATGCTCTGATTTGAATACTGCTTGCGACATTCGATTCCTCTCGTCATTTTACGTCGGAATAGCGCGTTTTGCACTGTCCATTACTATCCTGGGAGCCAGATTACTGCAAGATAGGTTTTGGCAATAACAGCGATTTTCTGACGAAGGCAGGCTCTGATTTGAATTCTGCTTGCGACATTCGATTCCTCTTGTCATTTTAAGTCGGAATAGCATGTTTTCCACACCCGAATACGATCCTGGCAGCCTGAATACTGGAAGATAGGTTTTTTCTATAACAGCGGTTTTCTGACGAAGGTAGGATCTGATTTGAATTCTGCTTGCGGCATTCGATTCCTCTCGCCATTTTACGTCGGAATAGCATGTTTTCCACACCCGATTACGGTCCTGGAAGCCAGAATACTGGGAGATAGGTCTTGGATACAGGAGCGATTTCTGACGAAGGCAGACTCTGATTTGAATTCTGCTGGCGGCATTCGATCCCTCTCGTCATTTTACGTCGGAATAGCATGTTTTCCACACCCGATTACGGTCCTGGAAGCCAGAATACTGGGAGATAGGTTTTGGATACAGGAGCGATTTCTGACGAAGGCAGTCTCTGATTTGAATTCTGCTTGCGGCATTCGATCCCTCTCGTCATTTTACATCGGAGTAGAATGTTTTCCACACCCGATTACGGTCCTGGAAGCAAGAATACTGGAAGATAGGTTTTGGATACAGGAGCGATTTCTGACGAAGGCAGTCTCTGATTTGAATTCTGCTTGCGGCATTCGATTCCTCTCGTCATTTTACGTCGGAATAGCATGTTTTCCACACCCGATTACGGTCCTGGAAGCCAGAATACTGGGAGATAGGTTTTTTATACAGGAGCGATTTTCTGACGAAGGAAGGCTCTGATTTGAATTCTGCTTGCGGCATTCGATTCCTCTCGTCATTTTACGTCGGAATAGCATGTTTTCCACACCCGATTACGATCCTGGCAGCCTGAATACTGGAAGATAGGTTTTTTCTATAACAGCGGTTTTCTGACGAAGGTAGGATCTGATTTGAATTCTGCTCGCGGCATTCGATCCCTCTCGTCATTTTACGTCGGAATAGCATGTTTTCCACACCCGATTACGGTCCTGGAAGCCAGAATACTGGGAGATAGGTTTTGGCAATAACAGGGACTTTATGACGAAGTGAGGCTCTGATTTGAATTCTGCTAGCGGCATTCGATTCCTCTCGCCATTTTACGTCGGAATAGCATGTTTTCCACACCCGAGTACGATCCTGGCAGCCTCAATACTGGAAGATAGGTTTTGGATACAGGAGCGATTTTCTGACGAAGGAAGGCTCTGATTTGAATTCTGCTCGCGGCATTCGATCCCTCTCGTCATTTTACGTCGGAATAGCATGTTTTCCACACCCGATTACGGTCCTGGAAGCCAGAATACTGGGAGATAGGTTTTGGATACAGGAGCGATTTCTGACGAAGGCAGTCTCTGATTTGAATTCTGCTTGCGGCATTCGATCCCTCTCGTCATTTTACGTCGGAATAGCATGTTTTCCACACCCGAATACGATCCTGGCAGCCTGAATACTGGAAGATAGGTTTTGGATACAGGAGCGATTTCTGACGAAGGCAGTCTCTGATTTGAATTCTGCTTGCGGCATTCGATTCCTCTCGCCATTTTACGTCGGAATAGCATGTTTTCCACACCCGAGTACGATCCTGGTAGCATCAATACTGGAAGATAGCTTTTGGCCATAACAGCGGGTTTCTGACGAAGGTAGGATCTGATTTGAATTCTGCTGGCGGCATTCGATCCCTCTCGTCATTTTACGTCGGAATAGCATGTTTTCCACACCCGATTACGGTCCTGGAAGCCAGAATACTGGGAGATAGGTTTTTTATACAGGAGCGATTTTCTGACGAAGGAAGGCTCTGATTTGAATTCTGCTTGCGGCATTCGATTCCTCTCGCCATTTTACGTCGGAATAGCATGTTTTCCACACCCGATTACGGTCCTGGAAGCCAGAATACTGGGAGATAGGTCTTGGATACAGGAGCGATTTCTGACGAAGGCAGACTCTGATTTGAATTCTGCTGGCGGCATTCGATCCCTCTCGTCATTTTACGTCGGAATAGCATGTTTTCCACACCCGATTACGGTCCTGGAAGCCAGAATACTGGGAGATAGGTTTTGGATACAGGAGCGATTTCTGACGAAGGCAGTCTCTGATTTGAATTCTGCTTGCGGCATTCGATCCCTCTCGTCATTTTACATCGGAGTAGAATGTTTTCCACACCCGATTACGGTCCTGGAAGCAAGAATACTGGAAGATAGGTTTTGGATACAGGAGCGATTTCTGACGAAGGCAGTCTCTGATTTGAATTCTGCTTGCGGCATTCGATTCCTCTCGTCATTTTACGTCGGAATAGCATGTTTTCCACACCCGATTACGGTCCTGGAAGCCAGAATACTGGGAGATAGGTTTTTTATACAGGAGCGATTTTCTGACGAAGGAAGGCTCTGATTTGAATTCTGCTTGCGGCATTCGATTCCTCTCGTCATTTTACGTCGGAATAGCATGTTTTCCACACCCGATTACGATCCTGGCAGCCTGAATACTGGAAGATAGGTTTTTTCTATAACAGCGGTTTTCTGACGAAGGTAGGATCTGATTTGAATTCTGCTCGCGGCATTCGATCCCTCTCGTCATTTTACGTCGGAATAGCATGTTTTCCACACCCGATTACGGTCCTGGAAGCCAGAATACTGGGAGATAGGTTTTGGCAATAACAGGGACTTTATGACGAAGTGAGGCTCTGATTTGAATTCTGCTAGCGGCATTCGATTCCTCTCGCCATTTTACGTCGGAATAGCATGTTTTCCACACCCGAGTACGATCCTGGCAGCCTCAATACTGGAAGATAGGTTTTGGATACAGGAGCGATTTTCTGACGAAGGAAGGCTCTGATTTGAATTCTGCTCGCGGCATTCGATCCCTCTCGTCATTTTACGTCGGAATAGCATGTTTTCCACACCCGATTACGGTCCTGGAAGCCAGAATACTGGGAGATAGGTTTTTTATACAGGAGCGATTTTCTGACGAAGGAAGGCTCTGATTTGAATTCTGCTTGCGGCATTCGATTCCTCTCGCCATTTTACGTCGGAATAGCATGTTTTCCACACCCGATTACGGTCCTGGAAGCCAGAATACTGGGAGATAGGTCTTGGATACAGGAGCGATTTCTGACGAAGGCAGACTCTGATTTGAATTCTGCTGGCGGCATTCGATCCCTCTCGTCATTTTACGTCGGAATAGCATGTTTTCCACACCCGATTACGGTCCTGGAAGCCAGAATACTGGGAGATAGGTTTTGGATACAGGAGCGATTTCTGACGAAGGCAGTCTCTGATTTGAATTCTGCTTGCGGCATTCGATCCCTCTCGTCATTTTACATCGGAGTAGAATGTTTTCCACACCCGATTACGGTCCTGGAAGCAAGAATACTGGAAGATAGGTTTTGGATACAGGAGCGATTTCTGACGAAGGCAGTCTCTGATTTGAATTCTGCTTGCGGCATTCGATTCCTCTCGTCATTTTACGTCGGAATAGCATGTTTTCCACACCCGATTACGGTCCTGGAAGCCAGAATACTGGGAGATAGGTTTTTTATACAGGAGCGATTTTCTGACGAAGGAAGGCTCTGATTTGAATTCTGCTTGCGGCATTCGATTCCTCTCGCCATTTTACGTCGGAATAGCATGTTTTCCACACCCGATTACGGTCCTGGAAGCCAGAATACTGGGAGATAGGTTTTGGATACAGGAGCGATTTTCTGACGAAGGAAGGCACTGATTTGAATTCTGCTTGCGGCATTCGATTCCTCTCGTCATTTTACGTCGGAATAGCATGTTTTCCACACCCGATTACGGTCCTGGAAGCCAGAATACTGGGAGATAGGTTTTGGATACAGGAGCGATTTCTGACGAAGGCAGTCTCTGATTTGAATTCTGCTTGCGGCATTCGATCCCTCTCGTCATTTTACGTCGGAATAGCATGTTTTCCACACCCGATTACGATCCTGGCAGCCTGAATACTGGAAGATAGGTTTTGGATACAGGAGCGATTTCTGACGAAGGCAGTCTCTGATTTGAATTCTGCTTGCGGCATTCGATTCCTCTCGCCATTTTACGTCGGAATAGCATGTTTTCCACACCCGAGTACGATCCTGGTAGCATCAATACTGGAAGATAGCTTTTGGCCATAACAGCGGGTTTCTGACGAAGGAAGGATCTGATTTGAATTCTGCTGGCGGCATTCGATCCCTCTCGTCATTTTACGTCGGAATAGCATGTTTTCCACACCCGATTACGGTCCTGGAAGCCAGAATACTGGGAGATAGGTTTTTTATACAGGAGCGATTTTCTGACGAAGGAAGGCTCTGATTTGAATTCTGCTTGCGGCATTCGATTCCTCTCGTCATTTTACGTCGGAATAGCATGTTTTCCACACCCGATTACGATCCTGGCAGCCTGAATACTGGGAGATAGGTTTTGGATACAGGAGCGATTTTCTGACGAAGGAAGGCTCTGATTTGAATTCTGCTTGCGGCATTCGATTCCTCTCGCCATTTTACGTCGGAATAGCATGTTTTCCACACCCGATTACGGTCCTGGAAGCCAGAATACTGGGAGATAGGTTTTGGATACAGGAGCGATTTTCTGACGAAGGAAGGCTCTGATTTGAATTCTGCTTGCGGCATTCGATTCCTCTCGCCATTTTACGTCGGAATAGCATGTTTTCCACACCCGATTACGGTCCTGGAAGCCAGAATACTGGGAGATAGGTTTTGGATACAGGAGCGATTTCTGACGAAGGCAGTCTCTGATTTGAATTCTGCTTGCGGCATTCGATCCCTCTCGTCATTTTACATCGGAATAGCATGTTTTCCACACCCGATTACGGTCCTGGAAGCCAGAATACTGGGAGATAGGTCTTGGATACAGGAGCGATTTCTGACGAAGGCAGACTCTGATTTAAATTCTGCTTGCGACATTCAATCCCACTCGTCATTTATGTCGGAATAGCATGTTTTCCACACCCGAGTACAGTCCTCGAACCCAGAATACTGGGAGACAGGTTTTGGCTATAACAGTGGTTTTCTGACGAAGGAAGTCTCTGATTTGAATTCTGCTCGCGGCATTCGATTCCTCTCGCCATTTTACGTCGGAATAGCATGTTTTCCACACCCGAGTACGATCCTGGCAGCCTGAATACTGGAAGATAGGTTTTTTCTATAACAGCGGTTTTCTGACGAAGGTAGGATCTGATTTGAATTCTGCTTGCGGCATTCGATTCCTCTCGCCATTTTACGTCGGAATAGCATGTTTTCCACACCCGAGTACGATCCTGGCAGCCTGAATACTGGAAGATAGGTTTTTTCTATAACAGCGGTTTTCTGACGAAGGTAGGATCTGATTTGAATTCTGCTTGCGGCATTCGATTCCTCTCGCCATTTTACGTCGGAATAGCATGTTTTCCACACCCGAGTACGATCCTGGCAGCCTCAATACTGGAAGATAGGTTTTGGATACAGGAGCGATTTCTGACGAAGGAAGGCTCTGATTTGAATTCTGCTCGCGGCATTCGATTCCTCTCGCCATTTTACGTCGGAATAGCATGTTTTCCACACCCGAGTACGATCCTGGCAGCCTCAATACTGGAAGATAGGTTTTGGATACAGGAGCGATTTCTGACGAAGGAAGGCTCTGATTTGAATTCTGCTCGCGGCATTCGATTCCTCTCGCCATTTTACGTCGGAATAGCATGTTTTCCACACCCGAGTACGATCCTGGTAGCCTCAATAATGGAAGATAGCTTTTGGCTATAACAGCGGGTTTCTGACGAAGGAAGGATCTGATTTGAATTCTGCTTGCGGCATTCGATCCCTCTCGTCATTTTACGTCGGAATAGCATGTTTTCCACACCCGATTACGGTCCTGGAAGCCAGAATACTGGGAGATAGGTTTTGGATACAGGAGCGATTTCTGACGAAGGCAGTCTCTGATTTGAATTCTGCTTGCGGCATTCGATCCCTCTCGTCATTTTACATCGGAGTAGAATGTTTTCCACACCCGATTACGGTCCTGGAAGCAAGAATACTGGAAGATAGGTTTTGGATACAGGAGCGATTTCTGACGAAGGCAGTCTCTGATTTGAATTCTGCTTGCGGCATTCGATTCCTCTCGTCATTTTACGTCGGAATAGCATGTTTTCCACACCCGATTACGGTCCTGGAAGCCAGAATACTGGGAGATAGGTTTTTTATACAGGAGCGATTTTCTGACGAAGGAAGGCTCTGATTTGAATTCTGCTTGCGGCATTCGATTCCTCTCGCCATTTTACGTCGGAATAGCATGTTTTCCACACCCGATTACGGTCCTGGAAGCCAGAATACTGGGAGATAGGTTTTTTATACAGGAGCGATTTTCTGACGAAGGAAGGCTCTGATTTGAATTCTGCTTGCGGCATTCGATTCCTCTCGCCATTTTACGTCGGAATAGCATGTTTTCCACACCCGATTACGGTCCTGGAAGCCAGAATACTGGGAGATAGGTCTTGGATACAGGAGCGATTTCTGACGAAGGCAGACTCTGATTTGAATTCTGCTGGCGGCATTCGATCCCTCTCGTCATTTTACGTCGGAATAGCATGTTTTCCACACCCGATTACGGTCCTGGAAGCCAGAATACTGGGAGATAGGTTTTGGATACAGGAGCGATTTCTGACGAAGGCAGTCTCTGATTTGAATTCTGCTTGCGGCATTCGATCCCTCTCGTCATTTTACATCGGAGTAGAATGTTTTCCACACCCGATTACGGTCCTGGAAGCAAGAATACTGGAAGATAGGTTTTGGATACAGGAGCGATTTCTGACGAAGGCAGTCTCTGATTTGAATTCTGCTTGCGGCATTCGATTCCTCTCGTCATTTTACGTCGGAATAGCATGTTTTCCACACCCGATTACGGTCCTGGAAGCCAGAATACTGGGAGATAGGTTTTTTATACAGGAGCGATTTTCTGACGAAGGAAGGCTCTGATTTGAATTCTGCTTGCGGCATTCGATTCCTCTCGCCATTTTACGTCGGAATAGCATGTTTTCCACACCCGATTACGGTCCTGGAAGCCAGAATACTGGGAGATAGGTTTTGGATACAGGAGCGATTTTCTGACGAAGGAAGGCACTGATTTGAATTCTGCTTGCGGCATTCGATTCCTCTCGTCATTTTACGTCGGAATAGCATGTTTTCCACACCCGATTACGGTCCTGGAAGCCAGAATACTGGGAGATAGGTTTTGGATACAGGAGCGATTTCTGACGAAGGCAGTCTCTGATTTGAATTCTGCTTGCGGCATTCGATCCCTCTCGTCATTTTACGTCGGAATAGCATGTTTTCCACACCCGATTACGATCCTGGCAGCCTGAATACTGGAAGATAGGTTTTGGATACAGGAGCGATTTCTGACGAAGGCAGTCTCTGATTTGAATTCTGCTTGCGGCATTCGATTCCTCTCGCCATTTTACGTCGGAATAGCATGTTTTCCACACCCGAGTACGATCCTGGTAGCATCAATACTGGAAGATAGCTTTTGGCCATAACAGCGGGTTTCTGACGAAGGAAGGATCTGATTTGAATTCTGCTGGCGGCATTCGATCCCTCTCGTCATTTTACGTCGGAATAGCATGTTTTCCACACCCGATTACGGTCCTGGAAGCCAGAATACTGGGAGATAGGTTTTTTATACAGGAGCGATTTTCTGACGAAGGAAGGCTCTGATTTGAATTCTGCTTGCGGCATTCGATTCCTCTCGTCATTTTACGTCGGAATAGCATGTTTTCCACACCCGATTACGATCCTGGCAGCCTGAATACTGGGAGATAGGTTTTGGATACAGGAGCGATTTTCTGACGAAGGAAGGCTCTGATTTGAATTCTGCTTGCGGCATTCGATTCCTCTCGCCATTTTACGTCGGAATAGCATGTTTTCCACACCCGATTACGGTCCTGGAAGCCAGAATACTGGGAGATAGGTTTTGGATACAGGAGCGATTTTCTGACGAAGGAAGGCACTGATTTGAATTCTGCTTGCGGCATTCGATTCCTCTCGCCATTTTACGTCGGAATAGCATGTTTTCCACACCCGATTACGGTCCTGGAAGCCAGAATACTGGGAGATAGGTTTTGGATACAGGAGCGATTTCTGACGAAGGCAGTCTCTGATTTGAATTCTGCTTGCGGCATTCGATCCCTCTCGTCATTTTACATCGGAATAGCATGTTTTCCACACCCGATTACGGTCCTGGAAGCCAGAATACTGGGAGATAGGTCTTGGATACAGGAGCGATTTCTGACGAAGGCAGACTCTGATTTAAATTCTGCTTGCGACATTCAATCCCACTCGTCATTTATGTCGGAATAGCATGTTTTCCACACCCGAGTACAGTCCTCGAACCCAGAATACTGGGAGACAGGTTTTGGCTATAACAGTGGTTTTCTGACGAAGGAAGTCTCTGATTTGAATTCTGCTCGCGGCATTCGATTCCTCTCGCCATTTTACGTCGGAATAGCATGTTTTCCACACCCGAGTACGATCCTGGCAGCCTGAATACTGGAAGATAGGTTTTTTCTATAACAGCGGTTTTCTGACGAAGGTAGGATCTGATTTGAATTCTGCTTGCGGCATTCGATTCCTCTCGCCATTTTACGTCGGAATAGCATGTTTTCCACACCCGAGTACGATCCTGGCAGCCTGAATACTGGAAGATAGGTTTTTTCTATAACAGCGGTTTTCTGACGAAGGTAGGATCTGATTTGAATTCTGCTTGCGGCATTCGATTCCTCTCGCCATTTTACGTCGGAATAGCATGTTTTCCACACCCGAGTACGATCCTGGCAGCCTCAATACTGGAAGATAGGTTTTGGATACAGGAGCGATTTCTGACGAAGGAAGGCTCTGATTTGAATTCTGCTCGCGGCATTCGATTCCTCTCGCCATTTTACGTCGGAATAGCATGTTTTCCACACCCGAGTACGATCCTGGCAGCCTCAATACTGGAAGATAGGTTTTGGATACAGGAGCGATTTCTGACGAAGGAAGGCTCTGATTTGAATTCTGCTCGCGGCATTCGATTCCTCTCGCCATTTTACGTCGGAATAGCATGTTTTCCACACCCGAGTACGATCCTGGTAGCCTCAATAATGGAAGATAGCTTTTGGCTATAACAGCGGGTTTCTGACGAAGGAAGGATCTGATTTGAATTCTGCTTGCGGCATTCGATCCCTCTCGTCATTTTACGTCGGAATAGCATGTTTTCCACACCCGATTACGGTCCTGGAAGCCAGAATACTGGGAGATAGGTCTTGGATACAGGAGCGATTTCTGACGAAGGCAGACTCTGATTTAAATTCTGCTTGCGACATTCAATCCCACTCGTCATTTTATGTCGGAATAGCATGTTTTCCACACCCGATTACAGTCCTCGAACCCAGAATACTGGGAGACAGGTTTTGGCTATAACAGTGGTTTTCTGACGAAGGAAGTCTCTGATTTGAATTCTGCTCGCGGCATTCGATCCCTCTCGTGATTTTACGTCGGACTAGCATGTTTTCCACACCCGATTACGGTCCTGGAAGCCAGAATACTGGAAGATAGCTTTTGGCTATAACAGCGGTTTTCTGACGAAGGAAGGATCTGATTTGAATTCTGCTTGCGACATTCAATCCCTCTCGTCATTTTACGTCGGAGTAGAAAGTTTTCCACACCCGATTACGGTCCTGGAAGCCAGAATACTGGAAGATAGCTTTTGGCTATAACAGCGGGTTTCTGACGAAGGAAGGATCTGATTTGAATTCTGCTTGCGGCATTCGATCCCTCTCGTCATTTTACGTCGGAATAGCATGTTTTCCACACCCGATTACGGTCCTGGAAGCCAGAATACTGGGAGATAGGTTTTGGATACAGGAGCGATTTTCTGACGAAGGAAGGCACTGATTTGAATTCTGCTTGCGGCATTCGATTCCTCTCGCCATTTTACGTCGGAATAGCATGTTTTCCACACCCGAGTACGATCCTGGTAGCCTCAATAATGGAAGATAGCTTTTGGCTATAACAGCGGGTTTCTGACGAAGGAAGGATCTGATTTGAATTCTGCTTGCGGCATTCGATCCCTCTCGTCATTTTACGTCGGAATAGCATGTTTTCCACACCCGATTACGGTCCTGGAAGCCAGAATACTGGAAGATAGCTTTTGGCTATAACAGCGGTTTTCTGACGAAGGAAGGATCTGATTTGAATTCTGCTTGCGACATTCAATCCCTCTCGTCATTTTACGTCGGAGTAGAAAGTTTTCCACACCCGATTACGGTCCTGGAAGCCAGAATACTGGAAGATAGCTTTTGGCTATAACAGCGGGTTTCTGACGAAGGAAGGCTCTGATTTGAATTCTTCTTGCGACATTCAATCCCTCTCGTCATTTTATGTCGGAATAGCATGTTTTCCACACCCGATTACAGTCCTCGAACCCAGAATACTGGGAGACAGGTTTTGGCTATAACAGTGGTTTTCTGACGAAGGAAGGCTCTGATTTGAATTCTGCTTGCGGCATTCGATTCCTCTCGCCATTTTACGTCGGAATAGCATGTTTTCCACACCCGAGTACGATCCTGGCAGCCTCAATACTGGAAGATAGGTTTTGGATACAGGAGCGATTTTCTGACGAAGGAAGGCTCTGATTTGAATTCTGCTCGCGGCATTCGATCCCTCTCGTCATTTTACGTCGGAATAGCATGGTTTCCACACCCGATTACGGTCCTGGAAGCCTGAATACTGGAAGATAGGTTTTTTCTATAACAGCGGTTTTCTGACGAAGGTAGGATCTGATTTGAATCCTGCTTGCGGCATTCGATTCCTCTCGTCATTTTACATCGGAATAGCATGTTTTCCACACCCGATTACGATCCTGGCAGCCTGAATACTGGAAGATAGGTTTTTTCTATAACAGCGGTTTTCTGACGAAGGTAGGATCTGATTTGAATCCTGCTTGCGGCATTCGATTCCTCTCGCCATTTTACGTCGGAATAGCATGTTTTCCACACCCGAGTACGATCCTGGCAGCCTCAATACTGGAAGATAGGTTTTGGATACAGGAGCGATTTCTGACGAAGGAAGGCTCTGATTTGAATTCTGCTCGCGGCATTCGATTCCTCTCGCCATTTTACGTCGGAATAGCATGTTTTCCACACCCGAGTACGATCCTGGTAGCCTCAATACTGGAAGAAAGGTTTTGGATACAGGAGCGATTTCTGACGAAGGAAGGCTCTGATTTGAATTCTGCTCGCGGCATTCGATTCCTCTCGCCATTTTACGTCGGAATAGCATGTTTTCCACACCCGAGTACGATCCTGGTAGCCTCAATACTGGAAGATAGCTTTTGGCTATAACAGCGGGTTTCTGACGAAGGAAGGATCTGATTTGAATTCTGCTTGCGGCATTCGATCCCTCTCGTCATTTTACGTCGGAATAGCATGTTTTCCACACCCGATTACGGTCCTGGAAGCCAGAATACTGGGAGATAGGTCTTGGATACAGGAGCGATTTCTGACGAAGGCAGACTCTGATTTAAATTCTGCTTGCGACATTCAATCCCACTCGTCATTTTATGTCGGAATAGCATGTTTTCCACACCCGATTACAGTCCTCGAACCCAGAATACTGGGAGACAGGTTTTGGCTATAACAGTGGTTTTCTGACGAAGGAAGTCTCTGATTTGAATTCTGCTCGCGGCATTCGATCCCTCTCGTGATTTTACGTCGGAATAGCATGTTTTCCACACCCGATTACGGTCCTGGAAGCCTGAATACTGGAAGATAGGTTTTTTCTATAACAGCGGTTTTCTGACGAAGGTAGGATCTGATTTGAATTCTGCTTGCGGCATTCGATCCCTCTCGTCATTTTACGTCGGAATAGCATGTTTTCCACACCCGATTACGGTCCTGGCAGCCTCAATACTGGAAGATAGGTTTTGGATACAGGAGCGATTTTCTGACGAAGGAAGGCTCTGATTTGAATTCTGCTCGCGGCATTCGATCCCTCTCGTCATTTTACGTCGGAATAGCATGTTTTCCACACCCGAGTACGATCCTGGTAGCCTCAATAATGGAAGATAGCTTTTGGCTATAACAGCGGGTTTCTGACGAAGGAAGGATCTGATTTGAATTCTGCTTGCGGCATTCGATCCCTCTCGTCATTTTACGTCGGAATAGCATGTTTTCCACACCCGATTACGGTCCTGGAAGCCAGAATACTGGGAGATAGGTCTTGGATACAGGAGCGATTTCTGACGAAGGCAGACTCTGATTTAAATTCTGCGTGCGACATTCAATCCCACTCGTCATTTTATGTCGGAATAGCATGTTTTCCACACCCGATTACAGTCCTCGAACCCAGAATACTGGGAGACAGGTTTTGGCTATAACAGTGGTTTTCTGACGAAGGAAGTCTCTGATTTGAATTCTGCTCGCGGCATTCGATCCCTCTCGTGATTTTACGTCGGACTAGCATGTTTTCCACACCCGATTACGGTCCTGGAAGCCAGAATACTGGGAGATAGGTTTTGGATACAGGAGCGATTTTCTGACGAAGGAAGGCACTGATTTGAATTCTGCTTGCGGCATTCGATTCCTCTCGCCATTTTACGTCGGAATAGCATGTTTTCCACACCCGAGTACGATCCTGGTAGCCTCAATAATGGAAGATAGCTTTTGGCTATAACAGCGGGTTTCTGACGAAGGAAGGATCTGATTTGAATTCTGCTTGCGGCATTCGATCCCTCTCGTCATTTTACGTCGGAATAGCATGTTTTCCACACCCGATTACGGTCCTGGAAGCCAGAATACTGGGAGATAGGTTTTGGATACAGGAGCGATTTCTGACGAAGATAGTCTCTGATTTGAATTCAGCTTGCGGCATTCGACCCCTCTCGTCATTTTACGTCGGAATAGCATGTTTTCCACACCCGAGTACGATCCTGGTAGCCTCAATACTGGAAGATAGCTTTTGGATACAGGAGCGATTTTCTGACGAAGGAAGGCTCTGATTTGAATTCTGCTCGCGGCATTCGATCCCTCTCGTCATTTTACGTCGGAATAGCATGTTTTCCACACCCGATTACAGTCCTCGAACCCAGAATACTGGGAGACAGGTTTTGGCTATAACAGTGGTTTTCTGACGAAGGAAGGCTCTGATTTGAATTCTGCTTGCGGCATTCGATTCCTCTCGTCATTTTACGTCGGAATAGCATGTTTTCCACACCCGATTACGGTCCTGGAAGCCAGAATACTGGAAGATAGCTTTTGGCTATAACAGCGGTTTTCTGACGAAGGAAGGATCTGATTTGAATTCTGCTTGCGACATTCAATCCCTCTCGTCATTTTACGTCGGAGTAGAAAGTTTTCCACACCCGATTACGGTCCTGGAAGCCAGAATACTGGAAGATAGCTTTTGGCTATAACAGCGGGTTTCTGACGAAGGAAGGCTCTGATTTGAATTCTTCTTGCGACATTCAATCCCTCTCGTCATTTTATGTCGGAATAGCATGTTTTCCACACCCGATTACGATCCTGGCAGCCTGAATACTGGAAGATAGGTTTTTTCTATAACAGCGGTTTTCTGACGAAGGTAGGATCTGATTTGAATTCTGCTTGCGGCATTCGATTCCTCTCGCCATTTTACGTCGGAATAGCATGTTTTCCACACCCGATTACAGTCCTCGAACCCAGAATACTGGGAGACAGGTTTTGGCTATAACAGTGGTTTTCTGACGAAGGAAGTCTCTGATTTGAATTCTGCTCGCGGCATTCGATCCCTCTCGTGATTTTACGTCGGACTAGCATGTTTTCCACACCCGATTACGGTCCTGGAAGCCAGAATACTGGGAGATAGGTTTTGGATACAGGAGCGATTTTCTGACGAAGGAAGGCACTGATTTGAATTCTGCTTGCGGCATTCGATTCCTCTCGCCATTTTACGTCGGAATAGCATGTTTTCCACACCCGAGTACGATCCTGGTAGCCTCAATAATGGAAGATAGCTTTTGGCTATAACAGCGGGTTTCTGACGAAGGAAGGATCTGATTTGAATTCTGCTTGCGGCATTCGATCCCTCTCGTCATTTTACGTCGGAATAGCATGTTTTCCACACCCGATTACGGTCCTGGAAGCCAGAATACTGGGAGATAGGTTTTGGATACAGGAGCGATTTCTGACGAAGGCAGTCTCTGATTTGAATTCAGCTTGCGGCATTCGACCCCTCTCGTCATTTTACGTCGGAATAGCATGTTTTCCACACCCGATTACAGTCCTCGAACCCAGAATACTGGGAGACAGGTTTTGGCTATAACAGTGGTTTTCTGACGAAGGAAGTCTCTGATTTGAATTCTGCTCGCGGCATTCGATCCCTCTCGTGATTTTACGTCGGACTAGCATGTTTTCCACACCCGATTACGGTCCTGGAAGCCAGAATACTGGGAGATAGGTTTTGAATACAGGAGCGATTTTCTGACGAAGGAATGCTCTGATTTGAATTCTGCTTGCGACATTCGATTCCTCTCGGTATTTTACGTCGGAATAGCATGTTTTCCACATCCGATTACGATCCTGGGAGCCAGATTACTGCAAGATAGGTTTTGGCTATAACAGCGATTTTCGGACGAAGGCAGGCTCTGATTTGAATTCTGCTTGCGACATTCGATTCCTCTCGTCATTTTACGTCGGAATAGCATGTTTTCCACATCCGATTACGATCCTGGGAGCCAGAATACTGGGAGATAGGTTTTGGCTATAACAGCGATTTTCGGACGAAGGCAGGCTCTGATTTGAATTCTGCTTGCGACATTCGATTCCTCTCGTCATTTTACGTCCGAATAGCATGTTTTCCACATCCGATTACGATCCTGGCAGCCTGAATACTGGGAGATAGGTTTTGGCTCTAACAGCGATTTTCAGACGAAGGAATGCTCTGATTTGAATTCTGCTTGCGACATTCGATTCCTCTCGTTATTTTACGTCGGAATAGCATGTTTTCCACACCCGATTACGGTCCTCGAAGCCAGAATACTGGGAGATAGTTTGTGGCTATAACAGCGAGTTTCTGACGAAGGAATGCTCTGATTTGAATACTGCTTGCGACATTCGATTCCTCTCGTCATTTTACGTCGGAATAGCGCGTTTTGCACTGTCCATTACTATCCTGGGAGCCAGATTACTGCAAGATAGGTTTTGGCAATAACAGCGATTTTCTGACGAAGGCAGGCTCTGATTTGAATTCTGCTTGCGACATTCGATTCCTCTTGTCATTTTAAGTCGGAATAGCATGTTTTCCACACCCGAATACGATCCTGGCAGCCTGAATACTGGAAGATAGGTTTTTTCTATAACAGCGGTTTTCTGACGAAGGTAGGATCTGATTTGAATTCTGCTTGCGGCATTCGATTCCTCTCGCCATTTTACGTCGGAATAGCATGTTTTCCACACCCGATTACGGTCCTGGAAGCCAGAATACTGGGAGATAGGTCTTGGATACAGGAGCGATTTCTGACGAAGGCAGACTCTGATTTGAATTCTGCTTGCGGCATTCGATTCCTCTCGCCATTTTACGTCGGAATAGCATGTTTTCCACACCCGAGTACGATCCTGGTAGCCTCAATAATGGAAGATAGCTTTTGGCTATAACAGCGGGTTTCTGACGAAGGAAGGATCTGATTTGAATTCTGCTTGCGGCATTCGATCCCTCTCGTCATTTTACGTCGGAATAGCATGTTTTCCACACCCGATTACGGTCCTGGAAGCCAGAATACTGGGAGATAGGTTTTGGATACAGGAGCGATTTCTGACGAAGGCAGTCTCTGATTTGAATTCAGCTTGCGGCATTCGACCCCTCTCGTCATTTTACATCGGAGTAGAATGTTTTCCACACCCGATTACGGTCCTGGAAGCCAGAATACTGGAATATAGGTTTTGGATACAGGAGCGATTTCTGACGAAGGCAGTCTCTGATTTGAATTCTGCTTGCGGCATTCGATTCCTCTCGTCATTTTACGTCGGAATAGCATGTTTTCCACACCCGATTACGGTCCTGGAAGCCAGAATACTGGAAGATAGCTTTTGGCTATAACAGCGGTTTTCTGACGAAGGAAGGATCTGATTTGAATTCTGCTTGCGACATTCAATCCCTCTCGTCATTTTACGTCGGAGTAGAAAGTTTTCCACACCCGATTACGGTCCTGGAAGCCAGAATACTGGAAGATAGCTTTTGGCTATAACAGCGGGTTTCTGACGAAGGAAGGCTCTGATTTGAATTCTTCTTGCGACATTCAATCCCTCTCGTCATTTTATGTCGGAATAGCATGTTTTCCACACCCGATTACAGTCCTCGAACCCAGAATACTGGGAGACAGGTTTTGGCTATAACAGTGGTTTTCTGACGAAGGAAGGCTCTGATTTGAATTCTGCTTGCGGCATTCGATTCCTCTCGTCATTTCACGTCGGAATAGCATGTTTTCCACACCCGATTACGATCCTGGCAGCCTGAATACTGGAAGATAGGTTTTTTCTATAACAGCGGTTTTCTGACGAAGGTAGGATCTGATTTGAATTCTGCTTGCGGCATTCGATTCCTCTCGCCATTTTACGTCGGAATAGCATGTTTTCCACACCCGATTACAGTCCTCGAACCCAGAATACTGGGAGACAGGTTTTGGCTATAACAGTGGTTTTCTGACGAAGGAAGTCTCTGATTTGAATTCTGCTCGCGGCATTCGATCCCTCTCGTGATTTTACGTCGGACTAGCATGTTTTCCACACCCGATTACGGTCCTGGAAGCCAGAATACTGGGAGATAGGTTTTGGATACAGGAGCGATTTTCTGACGAAGGAAGGCACTGATTTGAATTCTGCTTGCGGCATTCGATTCCTCTCGCCATTTTACGTCGGAATAGCATGTTTTCCACACCCGAGTACGATCCTGGTAGCCTCAATAATGGAAGATAGCTTTTGGCTATAACAGCGGGTTTCTGACGAAGGAAGGATCTGATTTGAATTCTGCTTGCGGCATTCGATCCCTCTCGTCATTTTACGTCGGAATAGCATGTTTTCCACACCCGATTACGGTCCTGGAAGCCAGAATACTGGGAGATAGGTTTTGGATACAGGAGCGATTTCTGACGAAGGCAGTCTCTGATTTGAATTCAGCTTGCGGCATTCGACCCCTCTCGTCATTTTACATCGGAGTAGAATGTTTTCCACACCCGATTACGGTCCTGGAAGCCAGAATACTGGAATATAGGTTTTGGATACAGGAGCGATTTCTGACGAAGGCAGTCTCTGATTTGAATTCTGCTTGCGGCATTCGATTCCTCTCGCCATTTTACGTCGGAATAGCATGTTTTCCACACCCGAGTACGATCCTGGTAGCCTCAATACTGGAAGATAGCTTTTGGCTATAACAGCGGGTTTCTGACGAAGGAAGGATCTGATTTGAATTCTGCTTGCGGCATTCGATCCCTCTCGTCATTTTACATCGGAGTAGAATGTTTTCCACACCCGATTACGGTCCTGGAAGCCAGAATACTGGAATATAGGTTTTGGATACAGGAGCGATTTCTGACGAAGGCAGTCTCTGATTTGAATTCTGCTTGCGGCATTCGATTCCTCTCGTCATTTTACGTCGGAATAGCATGTTTTCCACACCCGATTACGATCCTGGCAGCCTGAATACTGGAAGATAGCTTTTGGCTATAACAGCGGTTTTCTGACGAAGGTAGGATCTGATTTGAATTCTGCTTGCGGCATTCGATTCCTCTCGTCATTTTACGTCGGAATAGCATGTTTTCCACACCCGAGTACGATCCTGGCAGCCTCAATACTGGAAGATAGGTTTTGGATACAGCAGCGATTTTCTGACGAAGGAAGGCTCTGATTTGAATTCTGCTCGCGGCATTCGATTCCTCTCGCCATTTTACGTCGGAATAGCATGTTTTCCACACCCGAGTACGATCCTGGCAGCCTCAATACTGGAAGATATGTTTTGGATACAGGAGCGATTTTCTGACGAAGGAAGGCTCTGATTTGAATTCTGCTTGCGGCATTCGATCCCTCTCGTCATTTTACATCGGAGTAGAATGTTTTCCACAACCGATTACGGTCCTGGAATCCAGAATACTGGAAGATAGGTTTTGGATACAGGAGCGATTTCTGACGAAGGCAGTCTCTGATTTGAATTCTGCTTGCGGCATTCGATTCCTCTCGTCATTTTACGTCGGAATAGCATGTTTTCCACACCCGAATACGATCCTGGCAGCCTGAATACTGGAAGATAGGTTTTGGATACAGGAGCGATTTCTGACGAAGGCAGTCTCTGATTTGAATTCTGCTTGCGGCATTCGATCCCTCTCGTCATTTTACATCGGAGTAGAATGTTTTCCACACCCGATTACGGTCCTGGAAGCCAGAATACTGGAAGATAGGTTTTGGATACAGGAGCGATTTCTGACGAAGGCAGTCTCTGATTTGAATTCTGCTTGCGGCATTCGATTCCTCTCGTCATTTTACGTCGGAATAGCATGTTTTCCACACCCGATTACGATCCTGGCAGCCTGAATACTGGAAGATAGCTTTTGGCTATAACAGCGGTTTTCTGACGAAGGTAGGATCTGATTTGAATTCTGCTTGCGGCATTCGATTCCTCTCGTCATTTTACGTCGGAATAGCATGTTTTCCACACCCGATTACGATCCTGGCAGCCTGAATACTGGAAGATAGGTTTTTTCTATAACAGCGGTTTTCTGACGAAGGTAGGATCTGATTTGAATTCTGCTTGCGGCATTCGATTCCTCTCGCCATTTTACGTCGGAATAGCATGTTTTCCACACCCGAGTACGATCCTGGCAGCCTCAATACTGGAAGATAGGTTTTGGATACAGGAGCGATTTTCTGACGAAGGAAGGCTCTGATTTGAATTCTGCTCGCGGCATTCGATCGCTCTCGTCATTTTACGTCGGAATAGCATGTTTTCCACACCCGATTACGGTCCTGGAAGCCAGAATACTGGGAGATAGGTTTTGGATACAGGAGCGATTTCTGACGAAGGCAGTCTCTGATTTGAATTCTGCTTGCGGCATTCGATCCCTCTCGTCATTTTACATCGGAGTAGAATGTTTTCCACAACCGATTACGGTCCTGGAATCCAGAATACTGGAAGATAGGTTTTGGATACAGGAGCGATTTCTGACGAAGGCAGTCTCTGATTTGAATTCTGCTTGCGGCATTCGATTCCTCTCGTCATTTTACGTCGGAATAGCATGTTTTCCACACCCGAATACGATCCTGGCAGCCTGAATACTGGAAGATAGGTTTTGGATACAGGAGCGATTTCTGACGAAGGCAGTCTCTGATTTGAATTCTGCTCGCGGCATTCGATTCCTCTCGCCATTTTACGTCGGAATAGCATGTTTTCCATACCCGATTACGGTCCTGGAAGCCAGAATACTGGGAGATAGGTTTTGGATACAGGAGCGATTTTCTGACGAAGGCAGTCTCTGATTTGAATTCTGCTTGCGGCATTCGATTCCTCTCGTCATTTTACGTCGGAATAGCATGTTTTCCACACCCGATTACGATCCTGGCAGCCTGAATACTGGAAGATAGGTTTTTTCTATAACAGCGGTTTTCTGACGAAGGTAGGATCTGATTTGAATTCTGCTTGCGGCATTCGATTCCTCTCGCCATTTTACGTCGGAATAGCATGTTTCCACACCCGATTACGATCCTGGCAGCCTGAATACTGGAAGATAGCTTTTGGCTATAACAGCGGTTTTCTGACGAAGGTAGGATCTGATTTGAATTCTGCTTGCGGCATTCGATTCCTCTCGTCATTTTACGTCGGAATAGCATGTTTTCCACACCCGAGTACGATCCTGGCAGCCTCAATACTGGAAGATAGGTTTTGGATACAGCAGCGATTTTCTGACGAAGGAAGGCTCTGATTTGAATTCTGCTCGCGGCATTCGATTCCTCTCGCCATTTTACGTCGGAATAGCATGTTTTCCACACCCGAGTACGATCCTGGCAGCCTCAATACTGGAAGATATGTTTTGGATACAGGAGCGATTTTCTGACGAAGGAAGGCTCTGATTTGAATTCTGCTTGCGGCATTCGATCCCTCTCGTCATTTTACGTCGGAATAGCATGTTTTCCACACCCGATTACGGTCCTGGAAGCCAGAATACTGGGAGATAGGTCTTGGATACAGGAGCGATTTCTGACGAAGGCAGACTCTGATTTAAATTCTGCTTGCGACATTCAATCCCTCTCGTCATTTTATGTCGGAATAGCATGTTTTCCACACCCGATTACAGTCCTCGAACCCAGAATACTGGGAGACAGGTTTTGGCTATAACAGCGGGTTTCTGACGAAGGAAGGATCTGATTTGAATTCTGCTTGCGGCATTCGATCCCTCTCGTCATTTTACGTCGGAATAGCATGTTTTCCACACCCGATTACGGTCCTGGAAGCCAGAATACTGGGAGATAGGTTTTGGATACAGCAGCGATTTTCTGACGAAGGAAGGCTCTGATTTGAATTCTGCTCGCGGCATTCGATTCCTCTCGCCATTTTACGTCGGAATAGCATGTTTTCCACACCCGATTACGGTCCTGGAAGCCAGAATACTGGGAGATAGGTCTTGGATACAGGAGCGATTTCTGACGAAGGCAGACTCTGATTTAAATTCTGCTTGCGACATTCAATCCCTCTCGTCATTTTATGTCGGAATAGCATGTTTTCCACACCCGATTACAGTCCTCGAACCCAGAATACTGGGAGACAGGTTTTGGCTATAACAGCGGGTTTCTGACGAAGGAAGGATCTGATTTGAATTCTGCTTGCGGCATTCGATCCCTCTCGTCATTTTACGTCGGAATAGCATGTTTTCCACACCCGATTACGGTCCTGGAAGCCAGAATACTGGGAGATAGGTCTTGGATACAGGAGCGATTTCTGACGAAGGCAGACTCTGATTTAAATTCTGCTTGCGACATTCAATCCCTCTCGTCATTTTATGTCGGAATAGCATGTTTTCCACACCCGATTACAGTCCTCGAACCCAGAATACTGGGAGACAGGTTTTGGCTATAACAGTGGTTTTCTGACGAAGGAAGTCTCTGATTTGAATTCTGCTCGCGGCATTCGATCCCTCTCGTGATTTTACGTCGGACTAGCATGTTTTCCACACCCGATTACGGTCCTGGAAGCCAGAATACTGGGAGATAGGTTTTGGATACAGGAGCAATTTTCTGACGAAGGCAGTCTCTGATTTGAATTCTGCTTGCGGCATTCGATTCCTCTCGTCATTTTACGTCGGAATAGCATGTTTTCCACACCCGATTACGATCCTGGCAGCCTGAATACTGGAAGATAGCTTTTGGCTATAACAGCGGTTTTCTGACGAAGGTAGGATCTGATTTGAATTCTGCTTGCGGCATTCGATTCCTCTCGCCATTTTACGTCGGAATAGCATGTTTTCCACACCCGAGTACGATCCTGGCAGCCTCAATACTGGAAGATAGGTTTTGGATACAGCAGCGATTTTCTGACGAAGGAAGGCTCTGATTTGAATTCTGCTCGCGGCATTCGATTCCTCTCGCCATTTTACGTCGGAATAGCATGTTTTCCACACCCGAGTACGATCCTGGCAGCCTCAATACTGGAAGATAGGTTTTGGATACAGCAGCGATTTTCTGACGAAGGAAGGCTCTGATTTGAATTCTGCTCGCGGCATTCGATTCCTCTCGCCATTTTACGTCGGAATAGCATGTTTTCCACACCCGAGTACGATCCTGGCAGCCTCAATACTGGAAGATATGTTTTGGATACAGGAGCGATTTCTGACGAAGGCAGTCTCTGATTTGAATTCTGCTTGCGGCATTCGATCCCTCTCGTCATTTTACATCGGAGTAGAATGTTTTCCACAACCGATTACGGTCCTGGAATCCAGAATACTGGAAGATAGGTTTTGGATACAGGAGCGATTTCTGACGAAGGCAGTCTCTGATTTGAATTCTGCTTGCGGCATTCGATCCCTCTCGTCATTTTACATCGGAGTAGAATGTTTTCCACACCCGATTACGGTCCTGGAAGCCAGAATACTGGAAGATAGGTTTTGGATACAGGAGCGATTTCTGACGAAGGCAGTCTCTGATTTGAATTCTGCTTGCGGCATTCGATTCCTCTCGTCATTTTACGTCGGAATAGCATGTTTTCCACACCCGATTACGATCCTGGCAGCCTGAATACTGGAAGATAGCTTTTGGCTATAACAGCGGTTTTCTGACGAAGGTAGGATCTGATTTGAATTCTGCTTGCGGCATTCGATTCCTCTCGTCATTTTACGTCGGAATAGCATGTTTTCCACACCCGAGTACGATCCTGGCAGCCTCAATACTGGAAGATAGGTTTTGGATACAGCAGCGATTTTCTGACGAAGGAAGGCTCTGATTTGAATTCTGCTCGCGGCATTCGATTCCTCTCGCCATTTTACGTCGGAATAGCATGTTTTCCACACCCGAGTACGATCCTGGCAGCCTCAATACTGGAAGATAGGTTTTGGATACAGCAGCGATTTTCTGACGAAGGAAGGCTCTGATTTGAATTCTGCTCGCGGCATTCGATTCCTCTCGCCATTTTACGTCGGAATAGCATGTTTTCCACACCCGAGTACGATCCTGGCAGCCTCAATACTGGAAGATATGTTTTGGATACAGGAGCGATTTCTGACGAAGGCAGTCTCTGATTTGAATTCTGCTTGCGGCATTCGATCCCTCTCGTCATTTTACATCGGAGTAGAATGTTTTCCACAACCGATTACGGTCCTGGAATCCAGAATACTGGAAGATAGGTTTTGGATACAGGAGCGATTTCTGACGAAGGCAGTCTCTGATTTGAATTCTGCTTGCGGCATTCGATCCCTCTCGTGATTTTACGTCGGACTAGCATGTTTTCCACACCCGATTACGGTCCTGGAAGCCAGAATACTGGGAGATAGGTTTTGGATACAGGAGCGATTTTCTGACGAAGGCAGTCTCTGATTTGAATTCTGCTTGCGGCATTCGATTCCTCTCGTCATTTTACGTCGGAATAGCATGTTGTCCACACCCGATTACGATCCTGGCAGCCTGAATACTGGAAGATAGGTTTTTTCTATAACAGCGGTTTTCTGACGAAGGTAGGATCTGATTTGAATTCTGCTTGCGGCATTCGATTCCTCTCGCCATTTTAGGTCGGAATAGCATGTTTTCCACACCCGAGTACGATCCTGGCAGCCTCAATACTGGAAGATAGGTTTTGGATACAGGAGCGATTTTCTGACGAAGGAAGGCTCTGATTTGAATTCTGCTCGCGGCATTCGATCGCTCTCGTCATTTTACGTCGGAATAGCATGTTTTCCACACCCGATTACGGTCCTGGAAGCCAGAATACTGGGAGATAGGTTTTGGATACAGGAGCGATTTCTGACGAAGGCAGTCTCTGATTTGAATTCTGCTTGCGGCATTCGATCCCTCTCGTCATTTTACATCGGAGTAGAATGTTTTCCACAACCGATTACGGTCCTGGAATCCAGAATACTGGAAGATAGGTTTTGGATACAGGAGCGATTTCTGACGAAGGCAGTCTCTGATTTGAATTCTGCTTGCGGCATTCGATCCCTCTCGTCATTTTACATCGGAGTAGAATGTTTTCCACACCCGATTACGGTCCTGGAAGCCAGAATACTGGAAGATAGGTTTTGGATACAGGAGCGATTTCTGACGAAGGCAGTCTCTGATTTGAATTCTGCTTGCGGCATTCGATTCCTCTCGTCATTTTACGTCGGAATAGCATGTTTTCCACACCCGATTACGATCCTGGCAGCCTGAATACTGGAAGATAGCTTTTGGCTATAACAGCGGTTTTCTGACGAAGGTAGGATCTGATTTGAATTCTGCTTGCGGCATTCGATTCCTCTCGTCATTTTACGTCGGAATAGCATGTTTTCCACACCCGAGTACGATCCTGGCAGCCTCAATACTGGAAGATAGGTTTTGGATACAGCAGCGATTTTCTGACGAAGGAAGGCTCTGATTAGAATTCTGCTCGCGGCATTCGATTCCTCTCGCCATTTTACGTCGGAATAGCATGTTTTCCACACCCGAGTACGATCCTGGCAGCCTCAATACTGGAAGATATGTTTTGGATACAGGAGCGATTTTCTTACGAAGGAAGGCTCTGATTTAAATTCTGCTTGCGACATTCAATCCCTCTCGTCATTTTATGTCGGAATAGCATGTTTTCCACACCCGATTACAGTCCTCGAACCCAGAATACTGGGAGACAGGTTTTGGCTATAACAGCGGGTTTCTGACGAAGGAAGGATCTGATTTGAATTGTGCTTGCGGCATTCGATCCCTCTCGTCATTTTACGTCGGAATAGCATGTTTTCCACACCCGATTACGGTCCTGGAAGCCAGAATACTGGGAGATAGGTCTTGGATACAGGAGCGATTTCTGACGAAGGCAGACTCTGATTTAAATTCTGCTTGCGACATTCAATCCCTCTCGTCATTTTATGTCGGAATAGCATGTTTTCCACACCCGATTACAGTCCTCGAACCCAGAATACTGGGAGACAGGTTTTGGCTATAACAGTGGTTTTCTGACGAAGGAAGTCTCTGATTTGAATTCTGCTCGCGGCATTCGATCCCTCTCGTGATTTTACGTCAGACTAGCATGTTTTCCACACCCGATTACGGTCCTGGAAGCCAGAATACTGGGAGATAGGTTTTGGATACAGGAGCGATTTTCTGACGAAGGCAGTCTCTGATTTGAATTCTGCTTGCGGCATTCGATTCCTCTCGTCATTTTACGTCAGAATAGCATGTTGTCCACACCCGATTACGATCCTGGCAGCCTGAATACTGGAAGATAGGTTTTTTCTATAACAGCGGTTTTCTGACGAAGGTAGGATCTGATTTGAATTCTGCTTGCGGCATTCGATTCCTCTCGCCATTTTACGTCGGAATAGCATGTTTTCCACACCCGAGTACGATCCTGGCAGCCTCAATACTGGAAGATAGGTTTTGGATACAGGAGCGATTTTCTGACGAAGGAAGGCTCTGATTTGAATTCTGCTCGCGGCATTCGATCGCTCTCGTCATTTTACGTCGGAATAGCATGTTTTCCACACCCGATTACGGTCCTGGAAGCCAGAATACTGGGAGATAGGTTTTGGATACAGGAGCGATTTCTGACGAAGGCAGTCTCTGATTTGAATTCTGCTTGCGGCATTCGATCCCTCTCGTCATTTTACATCGGAGTAGAATGTTTTCCACAACCGATTACGGTCCTGGAATCCAGAATACTGGAAGATAGGTTTTGGATACAGGAGCGATTTCTGACGAAGGCAGTCTCTGATTTGAATTCTGCTTGCGGAATTCGATTCCTGTCGTCATTTTACGTCGGAATAGCATGTTTTCCACACCCGAATACGATCCTGGCAGCCTGAATACTGGAAGATAGGTTTTGGATACAGGAGCGATTTCTGACGAAGGCAGTCTCTGATTTGAATTCTGCTTGCGGCATTCGATCCCTCTCGTCATTTTACATCGGAGTAGAATGTTTTCCACACCCGATTACGGTCCTGGAAGCCAGAATACTGGGAGATAGGTTTTGGATACAGGAGCGATTTTCTGACGAAGGCAGTCTCTGATTTGAATTCTGCTTGCGGCATTCGATTCCTCTCGTCATTTTACGTCGGAATAGCATGTTTTCCACACCCGATTACGATCCTGGCAGCCTGAATACTGGAAGATAGGTTTTTTCTATAACAGCGGTTTTCTGACGAAGGTAGGATCTGATTTGAATTCTGCTTTCGGCATTCGATTCCTCTCGCCATTTTACGTCGGAATAGCATGTTTTCCACACCCGAGTACGATCCTGGCAGCCTCAATACTGGAAGACAGGTTTTGGATACAGGAGCGATTTCTGACGAAGGAAGGCTCTGATTTGAATTCTGCTCGCGGCATTCGATTCCTCTCGCCATTTTACGTCGGAATAGCATGTTTTCCACACCCGAGTACGATCCTGGTAGCCTCAATACTGGAAGATAGGTTTTGGATACAGGAGCGATTTTCTGACGAAGGAAGGCTCTGATTTGAATTCTGCTCGCGGCATTCGATCCCTCTCGTCATTTTACGTCGGAATAGCATGTTTTCCACACCCGATTACAGTCCTCGAACCCAGAATACTGGGAGACAGGTTTTGGCTATAACAGTGGTTTTCTGATGAAGGAAGTCTCTGATTTGAATTCTGCTCGCGGCATTCGATTCCTCTCGTCATTTTACGTCGGAATAGCATGTTTTCCACACCCGAATACGATCCTGGCAGCCTGAATACTGGAAGATAGGTTTTGGATACAGGAGCGATTTCTGACGAAGGCAGTCTCTGATTTGAATTCTGCTTGCGGCATTCGATCCCTCTCGTCATTTTACATCGGAGTAGAATGTTTTCCACAACCGATTACGGTCCTGGAATCCAGAATACTGGAAGATAGGTTTTGGATACAGGAGCGATTTCTGACGAAGGCAGTCTCTGATTTGAATTCTGCTTGCGGCATTCGATTCCGCTCGTCATTTTACGTCGGAATAGCACGTTTTCCACTCCCGCTTACGATCCTGGCAGCCTGAATACTGGAAGATAGGTTTTGGCTATAACAGCGGTTTTCTGACGAAGGTAGGATCTGATTTGAATTCTGCTTGCGGCATTCGATTCCTCTCGCCATTTTACGTCGGAATAGCATGTTTTCCACACCCGAGTACGATCCTGGCAGCCTCAATACTGGAAGATAGGTTTTGGATACAGGAGCGATTTTCTGACGAAGGAAGGCTCTGATTTGAATTCTGCTCGCGGCATTCGATCGCTCTCGTCATTTTACGTCGGAATAGCATGTTTTCCACACCCGATTACGGTCCTGGAAGCCAGAATACTGGGAGATAGGTTTTGGATACAGGAGCGATTTCTGACGAAGGCAGTCTCTGATTTGAATTCTGCTTGCGGCATTCGATCCCTCTCGTCATTTTACATCGGAGTAGAATGTTTTCCACAACCGATTACGGTCCTGGAATCCAGAATACTGGAAGATAGGTTTTGGATACAGGAGCGATTTCTGACGAAGGCAGTCTCTGATTTGAATTCTGCTTGCGGCATTCGATTCCTCTCGTCATTTTACGTCGGAATAGCATGTTTTCCACACCCGAATACGATCCTGGCAGCCTCAATACTGGAAGATAGGTTTTGGATACAGGAGCGATTTTCTGACGAAGGAAGGCTCTGATTTGAATTCTGCTCGCGGCATTCGATCCCTCTCGTCATTTTACGTCGGACTAGCATGTTTTCCACACCCGATTACGGTCCTGGAAGCCAGAATACTGGGAGATAGGTTTTGGATACAGGAGCGATTTTCTGACGAAGGAAGGCTCTGATTTGAATTCTGCTCGCGGCATTCGATTCCTCTCGCCATTTTACGTCGGAATAGCATGTTTTCCACACCCGAGTACGATCCTGGCAGCCTCAATACTGGAAGATAGGTTTTGGATACAGGAGCGATTTTCTGACGAAGGCAGTCTCTGATTTGAATTCTGCTTGCGACATTCAATCCCTCTCGTCATTTTATGTCGGAATAGCATGTTTTCCACACCCGATTACAGTCCTCGAACCCAGAATACTGGGAGACAGGTTTTGGCTATAACAGTGGTTTTCTGACGAAGGCAGTCTCTGATTTGAATTCTGCTTGCGGCATTCGATTCCTCTCGTCATTTTACGTCGGAATAGCATGTTTTCCACACCCGAATACGATCCTGGCAGCCTGAATACTGGAAGATAGGTTTTGGATACAGGAGCGATTTCTGACGAAGGCAGTCTCTGATTTGAATTCTGCTTGCGGCATTCGATCCCTCTCGTCATTTTACATCGGAGTAGAATGTTTTCCACAACCGATTACGGTCCTGGAATCCAGAATACTGGAAGATAGGTTTTGGATACAGGAGCGATTTCTGACGAAGGCAGTCTCTGATTTGAATTCTGCTTGCGGCATTCGATTCCGCTCGTCATTTTACGTCGGAATAGCACGTTTTCCACTCCCGCTTACGATCCTGGCAGCCTGAATACTGGAAGATAGGTTTTGGCTATAACAGCGGTTTTCTGACGAAGGTAGGATCTGATTTGAATTCTGCTTGCGGCATTCGATTCCTCTCGCCATTTTACGTCGGAATAGCATGTTTTCCACACCCGAGTACGATCCTGGCAGCCTCAATACTGGAAGATAGGTTTTGGATACAGGAGCGATTTTCTGACGAAGGAAGGCTCTGATTTGAATTCTGCTCGCGGCATTCGATCGCTCTCGTCATTTTACGTCGGAATAGCATGTTTTCCACACCCGATTACGGTCCTGGAAGCCAGAATACTGGGAGATAGGTTTTGGATACAGGAGCGATTTCTGACGAAGGCAGTCTCTGATTTGAATTCTGCTTGCGGCATTCGATCCCTCTCGTCATTTTACATCGGAGTAGAATGTTTTCCACAACCGATTACGGTCCTGGAATCCAGAATACTGGAAGATAGGTTTTGGATACAGGAGCGATTTCTGACGAAGGCAGTCTCTGATTTGAATTCTGCTTGCGGCATTCGATTCCTCTCGTCATTTTACGTCGGAATAGCATGTTTTCCACACCCGAATACGATCCTGGCAGCTTGAATACTGGAAGATAGGTTTTGGATACAGGAGCGATTTCTGTCGAAGGCAGTCTCTGATTTGAATTCTGCTCGCGGCATTCGATTCCTCTCGCCATTTTACGTCGGAATAGCATGTTTTCCACACCCGATTACGATCCTGGCAGCCTGAATACTGGAAGATAGGTTTTTTCTATAACAGCGGTTTTCTGACGAAGGTAGGATCTGATTTGAATTCTGCTTGCGGCATTCGATTCCTCTCGCCATTTTACGTCGGAATAGCATGTTTTCCACACCCGAGTACGATCCTGGCAGCCTCAATACTGGAAGATAGGTTTTGGATACAGGAGCGATTTTCTGACGAAGGAAGGCTCTGATTTGAATTCTGCTCGCGGCATTCGATCGCTCTCGTCATTTTACGTCGGAATAGCATGTTTTCCACACCCGATTACGGTCCTGGAAGCCAGAATACTGGGAGATAGGTTTTGGATACAGGAGCGATTTCTGACGAAGGCAGTCTCTGATTTGAATTCTGCTTGCGGCATTCGATCCCTCTCGTCATTTTACATCGGAGTAGAATGTTTTCCACAACCGATTACGGTCCTGGAATCCAGAATACTGGAAGATAGGTTTTGGATACAGGAGCGATTTCTGACGAAGGCAGTCTCTGATTTGAATTCTGCTTGCGGCATTCGATTCCTCTCGTCATTTTACGTCGGAATAGCATGTTTTCCACACCCGAATACGATCCTGGCAGCCTGAATACTGGAAGATAGGTTTTGGATACAGGAGCGATTTCTGACGAAGGCAGTCTCTGATTTGAATTCTGCTCGCGGCATTCGATTCCTCTCGCCATTTTACGTCGGAATAGCATGTTTTCCACACCCGATTACGGTCCTGGAAGCCAGAATACTGGGAGATAGGTTTTGGATACAGGAGCGATTTTCTGACGAAGGCAGTCTCTGATTTGAATTCTGCTTGCGGCATTCGATTCCTCTCGTCATTTTACGTCGGAATAGCATGTTTTCCACACCCGATTACGATCCTGGCAGCCTGAATACTGGAAGATAGGTTTTTTCTATAACAGCGGTTTTCTGACGAAGGTAGGATCTGATTTGAATTCTGCTTGCGGCATTCGATTCCTCTCGCCATTTTACGTCGGAATAGCATGTTTTCCACACCCGAGTACGATCCTGGCAGCCTCAATACTGGAAGACAGGTTTTGGATACAGGAGCGATTTCTGACGAAGGAAGGCTCTGATTTGAATTCTGCTCGCGGCATTCGATTCCTCTCGCCATTTTACGTCGGAATAGCATGTTTTCCACACCCGAGTACGATCCTGGTAGCCTCAATACTGGAAGATAGGTTTTGGATACAGGAGCGATTTTCTGACGAAGGAAGGCTCTGATTTGAATTCTGCTCGCGGCATTCGATCCCTCTCGTGATTTTACGTCGGACTAGCATGTTTTCCACACCCGATTACGGTCCTGGAAGCCAGAATACTGGGAGATAGGTTTTGGATACAGGAGCGATTTTCTGACGAAGGAAGGCTCTGATTTGAATTCTGCTCGCGGCATTCGATTCCTCTCGCCATTTTACGTCGGAATAGCATGTTTTCCACACCCGAGTACGATCCTGGCAGCCTCAATACTGGAATATAGGTTTTGGATACAGGAGCGATTTTCTGACGAAGGAAGGCTCTGATTTGAATTCTCCTTGCGACATTCAATCCCTCTCGTCATTTTATGTCGGAATAGCATGTTTTCCACACCCGATTACAGTCCTCGAACCCAGAATACTGGGAGACAGGTTTTGGCTATAACAGTGGTTTTCTGACGAAGGCAGTCTCTGATTTGAATTCTGCTTGCGGCATTCGATTCCTCTCGTCATTTTACGTCGGAATAGCATGTTTTCCACACCCGAATACGATCCTGGCAGCCTGAATACTGGAAGATAGGTTTTGGATACAGGAGCGATTTCTGACGAAGGCAGTCTCTGATTTGAATTCTGCTTGCGGCATTCGATCCCTCTCGTCATTTTACATCGGAGTAGAATGTTTTCCACAACCGATTACGGTCCTGGAATCCAGAATACTGGAAGATAGGTTTTGGATACAGGAGCGATTTCTGACGAAGGCAGTCTCTGATTTGAATTCTGCTTGCGGCATTCGATTCCTCTCGTCATTTTACGTCGGAATAGCATGTTTTCCACACCCGATTACGATCCTGGCAGCCTGAATACTGGAAGATAGCTTTTGGCTATAACAGCGGTTTTCTGACGAAGGTAGGATCTGATTTGAATTCTGCTTGCGGCATTCGATTCCTCTCGCCATTTTACGTCGGAATAGCATGTTTTCCACACCCGAGTACGATCCTGGCAGCCTCAATACTGGAAGATAGGTTTTGGATACAGGAGCGATTTCTGACGAAGGCAGTCTCTGATTTGAATTCTGCTTGCGGCATTCGATTCCTCTCGTCATTTTACGTCGGAATAGCATGTTTTCCACACCCGAATACGATCCTGGCAGCCTGAATACTGGAAGATAGGTTTTGGATACAGGAGCGATTTCTGTCGAAGGCAGTCTCTGATTTGAATTCTGCTCGCGGCATTCGATTCCTCTCGCCATTTTACGTCGGAATAGCATGTTTTCCACACCCGATTACGGTCCTGGAAGCCAGAATACTGGGAGATAGGTTTTGGATACAGGAGCGATTTTCTGACGAAGGCAGTCTCTGATTTGAATTCTGCTCGCGGCATTCGATCCCTCTCGTGATTTTACGTCGGACTAGCATGTTTTCCACACCCGATTACGGTCCTGGAAGCCAGAATACTGGGAGATAGGTTTTGGATACAGGAGCGATTTTCTGACGAAGGAAGGCTCTGATTTGAATTCTGCTCGCGGCATTCGATTCCTCTCGTCATTTTACGTCGGAATAGCATGTTTTCCACACCCGATTACGATCCTGGCAGCCTGAATACTGGAAGATAGCTTTTGGCTATAACAGCGGTTTTCTGACGAAGGTAGGATCTGATTTGAATTCTGCTTGCGGCATTCGATTCCTCTCGTCATTTTACGTCGGAATAGCATGTTTTCCACACCCGATTACGATCCTGGCAGCCTGAATACTGGAAGATAGGTTTTTTCTATAACAGCGGTTTTCTGACGAAGGTAGGATCTGATTTGAATTCTGCTTGCGGCATTCGATTCCTCTCGCCATTTTACGTCGGAATAGCATGTTTTCCACACCCGAGTACGATCCTGGCAGCCTCAATACTGGAAGATAGGTTTTGGATACAGGAGCGATTTTCTGACGAAGGAAGGCTCTGATTTGAATTCTGCTCGCGGCATTCGATCGCTCTCGTCATTTTACGTCGGAATAGCATGTTTTCCACACCCGATTACGGTCCTGGAAGCCAGAATACTGGGAGATAGGTTTTGGATACAGGAGCGATTTCTGACGAAGGCAGTCTCTGATTTGAATTCTGCTTGCGGCATTCGATCCCTCTCGTCATTTTACATCGGAGTAGAATGTTTTCCACAACCGATTACGGTCCTGGAATCCAGAATACTGGAAGATAGGTTTTGGATACAGGAGCGATTTCTGACGAAGGCAGTCTCTGATTTGAATTCTGCTTGCGGCATTCGATTCCTCTCGTCATTTTACGTCGGAATAGCATGTTTTCCACACCCGAATACGATCCTGGCAGCCTGAATACTGGAAGATAGGTTTTGGATACAGGAGCGATTTCTGACGAAGGCAGTCTCTGATTTGAATTCTGCTCGCGGCATTCGATCCCTCTCGTCATTTTACGTCGGAATAGCATGTTTTCCACACCCGATTACAGTCCTCGAACCCAGAATACTGGGAGACAGGTTTTGGCTATAACAGTGGTTTTCTGACGAAGGAAGTCTCTGATTTGAATTCTGCTCGCGGCATTCGATCCCTCTCGTGATTTTACGTCGGACTAGCATGTTTTCCACACCCGATTACGGTCCTGGAAGCCAGAATACTGGGAGATAGGTTTTGGATACAGGAGCGATTTTCTGACGAAGGAAGGCTCTGATTTGAATTCTGCTCGCGGCATTCGATTCCTCTCGCCATTTTACGTCGGAATAGCATGTTTTCCACACCCGAGTACGATCCTCGAACCCAGAATACTGGGAGACAGATTTTGGCTATAACAGTGGTTTTCTGACGAAGGAAGTCTCTGATTTGAATTCTGCTCGCGGCATTCGATCCCTCTCGTGATTTTACGTCGGACTAGCATGTTTTCCACACCCGATTACGGTCCTGGAAGCCAGAATACTGGGAGATAGGTTTTGGCAATAACAGCGACTTTATGACGAAGTGAGGCTCTGATTTGAATTCTGCTTGCGGCATTCGATCCCTCTCGTCATTTTACGTCGGAATAGCATGTTTTCCACACCCGATTACGGTCCTCGAACCCAGAATACTGGGAGACAGGTTTTGGCTATAACAGTGGTTTTCTGACGAAGGAAGGCTCTGATTTGAATTCTGCTTGCGACATTCAATCCCTCTCGTCATTTTATGTCGGAATAGCATGTTTTCCACACCCGATTACGGTCCTGCAAGCCAGAATACTGGAAGATAGCTTTTGGCAATAACAGCGACTTTATGACGAAGTGAGGCTCTGATTTGAATTCTGCTTGCGGCATTCGATCCCTCTCGTCATTTTACATCGGAGTAGAATGTTTTCCACACCCGATTACGGTCCTGCAAGCCAGAATACTGGAAGATAGCTTTTGGCTATAACATCGGTTTTCTGACGAAGGTAGGATCTGATTTGAATTCTGCTCGCGGCATTCGATCCCTCTCGACATTTTACGTCGGAATAGCATGTTTTCCCTACCCGATTACGGTCCTGGAAGCCAGAATACTGGGAGATAGGTTTTGGATACAGGAGCGATTTCTGACGAAGGCAGTCTCTGATTTGAATTCTGTTTGCGGCATTCGATTCCTCTCGTCATTTTACGTCGGAATAGTATGTTTTCCACACCCGAATACGATCCTGGCAGCCTGAATACTGGAAGATAGGTTTTGGATACAGGAGCGATTTCTGACGATGGCAGTCTCTGATTTGAATTCTGCTTGCGACATTCAATCCCTCTCGTCATTTTATGTCGGAATAGCATGTTTTCCACACCCGAATACGGTCCTCGAACCCAGAATACTGGGAGACAGGTTTTGGATACAGGAGCGATTTCTGACGAAGGCAGACTCTGATTTGAATTCTGCTCGCGGCATTCGATCCCTCTCGTCATTTTACGTCGGAATAGCATGTTTTCCCTACCCGATTACGATCCTGGAAGCCAGAATACTGGGAGATAGGTTTTGGATACAGGAGCGATTTCTGACGAACGCAGTCTCTGATTTGAATTCTGCTTGCGGCATTCGATTCCTCTCGTCATTTTACGTCGGAATAGCATGTTTTCCACACCCGATTACGGTCCTGGAAGCCAGAATACTGGGAGATAGGTTTTGGATACAGGAGCGATTTCTGACGAAGGCAGTCTCTGATTTGAATTCTGCTGGCGGCATTCGATTCCTCTCGTCATTTTACGTCGGAATAGCATGTTTTCCACACCCGATTACGGTCCTCGAAGCCAGAATACTGGGAGATAGGTCTTGGATACAGGAGCGATTTCTGACGAAGGCAGACACTGATTTAAATTCTGCTTGCGACATTTAATCCCTCTCGTCATTTTATGTCGGAATAGCATGTTTTCCACACCCGAATACGGTCCTCGAACCCAGAATACTGGGAGACAGGTTTTGGATACAGGAGCGATTTCTGACGAAGGCAGACTCTGATTTGAATTCTGCTCGCGGCATTCGATCCCTCTCGTCATTTTACGTCGGAATAGCATGTTTTCCCTACCCGATTACGATCCTGGATGCCAGAATACTGGGAGATAGGTTTTGGATACAGGAGCGATTTCTGACGAACGCAGTCTCTGATTTGAATTCTGCTTGCGGCATTCGATTCCTCTCGTCATTTTACGTCGGAATAGCATGTTTTCCACACCCGATTACGGTCCTGGAAGCCAGAATACTGGGAGATAGGTTTTGGATACAGGAGCGATTTCTGACGAAGGCAGTCTCTGATTTGAATTCTGCTGGCGGCATTCGATTCCTCTCGTCATTTTACGTCGGAATAGCATGTTTTCCACACCCGATTACGGTCCTCGAAGCCAGAATACTGGGAGATAGGTCTTGGATACAGGAGCGATTTCTGACGAAGGCAGACACTGATTTAAATTCTGCTTGCGACATTTAATCCCTCTCGTCATTTTATGTCGGAATAGCATGTTTTCCACACCCGATTGCGGTCCTCGAACCCAGAATACTGGGAGACAGGTTTTGGCTATAACAGTGGTTTTCTGACGAAGGAAGGCTCTGATTTGAATTCTGCTCGCGGCATTCAATCCCTCTCGTGATTTTACGTCGGAATAGCATGTTTTCCCTACCCGATTACGGTCCTGGAAGCCAGAATCCTGGGAGATAGGTTTTGGATACAGGAGCGATTTTCTGACGAAGGAAGGCTCTGATTTGAATTATGCTTGCGGCATTCGATTCCTCTCGTCATTTTACGTCGGAATAGCATGTTTTCCACACCCGATTACGATCCTGGCAGCCTCAATACTGGAAGATAGGTTTTGGATACAGGAGCGATTTCTGACGAAGGAAGGCTCTGATTTGAATTCTGCTTGCGGCATTCGATTCCTCTCGTCATTTTACGTCGGAATAGCATGTTTTCCATACCCGATTACGGTCCTGGAAGCCAGAATACTGGGAGATAGGTTTTGGATACAGGAGCGATTTTCTGACGAAGGAAGGCTCTGATTTGAATTCTGCTTGCGACATTCAATCCCTCTCGTCATTTTACGTCGGAATAGCATGTTTTCCACACCCGATTACGGTCCTGGAAGCCAGAATACTGGGAGATAGGTTTTGGCAATAACATCGACTTTATGACGAAGTGAGGCTCTGATTTGAATTCTGCTTGCGGCATTCGATCCCTCTCGTCATTTTACATCGGAGGAGAATGTTTTCCACACCCGATTACGGTCCTGGAAGCCAGAATACTGGAAGATAGCTTTTGGCTATAACAGCGGTTTTCTGACGAAGGAAGGATCTGATTTGAATTCTGCTTGCGACATTCAATCCCTCTCGTCATTTTACGTCGGAGTAGAAAGTTTTCCACACCCGATTACGGTACTGGAAGCCAGAATACTGGAAGATAGCTTTTGGCTATAACAGCGGGTTTCTGACGAAGGAAGGATCTGATTTGAATTCTGCTTGCGGCATTCGATTCCTCTCGTCATTTTACGTCGGAATAGCATGTTTTCCACACCCGATTACGGTCCTGGAAGCCAGAATACTGGAAGATAGCTTTTGGCTATAACAGCGGTTTTCTGACGAAGGCAGGCTCTGATTTGAATTCTGCTTGCGACATTCAATCCCTCTCGTCATTTTACGTCGGAGTAGAAAGTTTTCCACACCCGATTACGGTCCTGGAAGCCAGAATACTGGAAGATAGCTTTTGGCTATAACAGCGGGTTTCTGACGAAGGAAGGATCTGATTTGAATTCTGCTTGCGGCATTCGATCCCTCTCGTCATTTTACGTCGGAATAGAATGTTTTCCCTACCCGATTACGGTCCTGGAAGCCAGAATACTGGGAGATAGGTTTTGGATACAGGAGCGATTTCTGACGAACGCAGTCTCTGATTTGAATTCTGCTTGCGGCATTCGATTCCTCTCGTCATTTTACGTCGGAATAGCATGTTTTCCACACCCGATTACGGTCCTCGAAGCCAGAATACTGGGAGATAGGTTTTGGATACAGGAGCGATTTCTGACGAAGGCAGTCTCTGATTTAAATTCTGCTTGCGACATTCAATCCCTCTCGTCATTTTATGTCGGAATAGCATGTTTTCCCTACCCGATTACGGTCCTGGAAGCCAGAATACTGGGAGATAGGTTTTGGATACAGGAGCGATTTCTGACGAAGGCAGTCTCTGATTTGAATTCTGCTTGCGGCATTCGATTCCTCTCGTCATTTTACGTCGGAATAGCATGTTTTCCACACCCGATTACGGTCCTCGAAGCCAGAATACTGGGAGATAGGTCTTGGATACAGGAGCGATTTTCTGACGAAGGAAGGCTCTGATTTGAATTCTGCTTGCGGCATTCGATTCCTCTCGTCATTTTACGTCGGAATAGCATGTTTTCCACACCCGATCACGATCCTGGCAGCCTCAATACTGGAAGATAGGTTTTGGATACAGGAGCGATTTCTGACGAAGGAAGGCTCTGATTTGAATTCTGCTTGCGGCATTCGATTCCTCTCGTCATTTTACGTCGGAATAGCATGTTTTCCATACCCGATTACGGTCCTGGAAGCCAGAATACTGGGAGATAGGTTTTGGATACAGGAGCGATTTTCTGACGAAGGAAGGCTCTGATTTGAATTCTGCTTGCGACATTCAATCCCTCTCGTCATTTTACGTCGGAATAGCATGTTTTCCACACCCGATTACGGTCCTGGAAGCCAGAATACTGGGAGATAGGTTTTGGCAATAACATCGACTTTATGACGAAGTGAGGCTCTGATTTGAATTCTGCTTGCGGCATTCGATCCCTCTCGTCATTTTACATCGGAGGAGAATGTTTTCCACACCCGATTACGGTCCTGGAAGCCAGAATACTGGAAGATAGCTTTTGGCTATAACAGCGGTTTTCTGACGAAGGAAGGATCTGATTTGAATTCTGCTGGCGACATTCAATCCCTCTCGTCATTTTACGTCGGAGTAGAAAGTTTTCCACACCCGATTACGGTACTGGAAGCCAGAATACTGGAAGATAGCTTTTGGCTATAACAGCGGGTTTCTGACGAAGGAAGGATCTGATTTGAATTCTGCTTGCGGCATTCGATTCCTCTCGTCATTTTACGTCGGAATAGCATGTTTTCCACACCCGATTACGGTCCTGGAAGCCAGAATACTGGGAGATAGGTTTTGGATACAGGAGCGATTTCTGACGAAGGCAGTCTCTGATTTGAATTCTGCTGGCGGCATTCGATTCCTCTCGTCATTTTACGTCGGAATAGCATGTTTTCCACACCCGATTGCGGTCCTCGTACCCAGAATACTGGGAGACAGGTTTTGGCTATAACAGTGGTTTTCTGACGAAGGAAGGCTCTGATTTGAATTCTGCTCGCGGCATTCAATCCCTCTCGTGATTTTACGTCGGAATAGCATGTTTTCCCTACCCGATTACGGTCCTGGAAGCCAGAATCCTGGGAGATAGGTTTTGGATACAGGAGCGATTTTCTGACGAAGGAAGGCTCTGATTTGAATTATGCTTGCGGCATTCGATTCCTCTCGTCATTTTACGTCGGAATAGCATGTTTTCCATACCCGATTACGGTCCTGGAAGCCAGAATACTGGGAGATAGGTTTTGGATACAGGAGCGATTTTCTGACGAAGGAAGGCTCTGATTTGAATTCTGCTTGCGACATTCAATCCCTCTCGTCATTTTACGTCGGAATAGCATGTTTTCCACACCCGATTACGGTCCTCGAACCCAGAATACTGGGAGACAGGTTTTGGCTATAACAGTGGTTTTCTGACGAAGGAAGGCTCTGATTTGAATTCTGCTCGCGGCATTCGATCCCTCTCGTGATTTTACGTCGGAATAGCATGTTTTCCCTACCCGATTACGGTCCTGGAAGCCAGAATCCTGGGAGATAGGTTTTGGATACAGGAGCGATTTTCTGACGAAGGAAGGCTCTGATTTGAATTCTGCTTGCGGCATTCGATTCCTCTCGTCATTTTACGTCGGAATAGCATGTTTTCCACACCCGATTACGATCCTGGCAGCCTCAATACTGGAAGATAGGTTTTGGATACAGGAGCGATTTCTGACGAAGGAAGGCTCTGATTTGAATTCTGCTTGCGGCATTCGATTCCTCTCGTCATTTTACGTCGGAATAGCATGTTTTCCATACCCGATTACGGTCCTGGAAGCCAGAATACTGGGAGATAGGTTTTGGATACAGGAGCGATTTTCTGACGAAGGAAGGCTCTGATTTGAATTCTGCTTGCGACATTCAATCCCTCTCGTCATTTTACGTCGGAATAGCATGTTTTCCACACCCGATTACGGTCCTGGAAGCCAGAATACTGGAAGATAGCTTTTGGCTATAACAGCGGTTTTCTGACGAAGGAAGGATCTGATTTGAATTCTGCTTGCGACATTCAATCCCTCTCGTCATTTTACGTCGGAGTAGAAAGTTTTCCACACCCGATTACGGTCCTGGAAGCCAGAATACTGGAAGATAGCTTTTGGCTATAACAGCGGGTTTCTGACGAAGGAAGGATCTGATTTGAATTCTGCTCGCGGCATTCGATCCCTCTCGTCATTTTACGTCGGAATAGAATGTTTTCCCTACCCGATTACGGTCCTGGAAGCCAGAATACTGGGAGATAGGTTTTGGATACAGGAGCGATTTTCTGACGAAGGAAGGCTCTGATTTGAATTCTGCTCGCGGCATTCGATCCCTCTCGTCATTTTACGTCGGAATGGCATGTTTTCCACACCCGATTACGATCCTCGAACCCAGAATACTGGGAGACAGGTTTTGGATACAGGAGCGATTTCTGACGAAGGCAGTCTCTGATTTGAATTCTGCTTGCGGCATTCGATTCCTCTCGTCATTTTACGTCGGAATAGCATGTTTTCCACACCCGATTACGGTCCTCGAAGCCAGAATACTGGGAGATAGGTCTTGGATACAGGAGCGATTTCTGACGAAGGCAGTCTCTGATTTAAATTCTGCTTGCGACATTCAATCCCTCTCGTCATTTTATGTCGGAATAGCATGTTTTCCACACCCGAATACGGTCCTCGAACCCAGAATACTGGGAGACAGGTTTTGGATACAGGAGCGATTTCTGACGAAGGCAGACTCTGATTTGAATTCTGCTCGCGGCATTCGATCCCTCTCGTCATTTTACGTCGGAATAGCATGTTTTCCCTACCCGATTACGGTCCTGGAAGCCAGAATACTGGGAGATAGGTTTTGGATACAGGAGCGATTTCTGACGAACGCAGTCTCTGATTTGAATTCTGCTCGCGGCATTCGATCCCTCTCGTCATTTTACGTCGGAATGGCATGTTTTCCACACCCGATTACGATCCTCGAACCCAGAATACTGGGAGACAGGTTTTGGATACAGGAGCGATTTCTGACGAAGGCAGTCTCTGATTTGAATTCTGCTTGCGGCATTCGATTCCTCTCGTCATTTTACGTCGGAATAGCATGTTTTCCACACCCGATTACGATCCTGGCAGCCTCAATACTGGAAGATAGGTTTTGGATACAGGAGCGATTTCTGACGAAGGCAGTCTCTGATTTAAATTCTGCTTGCGACATTCAATCCCTCTCGTCATTTTATGTCGGAATAGCATGTTTTCCACACCCGATTACGATCCTGGCAGCCTGAATACTGGAAGATAGGTTTTTTCTATAACAGCGGTTTTCTGACGAAGGTAGGATCTGATTTGAATTCTGCTTGCGGCATTCGATTCCTCTCGCCATTTTACGTCGGAATAGCATGTTTTCCACACCCGAGTACGATCCTGGCAGCCTCAATACTGGAAGACAGGTTTTGGATACAGGAGCGATTTCTGACGAAGGAAGGCTCTGATTTGAATTCTGCTCGCGGCATTCGATTCCTCTCGCCATTTTACGTCGGAATAGCATGTTTTCCACACCCGAGTACGATCCTGGTAGCCTCAATACTGGAAGATAGGTTTTGGATACAGGAGCGATTTTCTGACGAAGGAAGGCTCTGATTTGAATTCTGCTCGCGGCATTCGATCCCTCTCGTGATTTTACGTCGGACTAGCATGTTTTCCACACCCGATTACGGTCCTGGAAGCCAGAATACTGGGAGATAGGTTTTGGATACAGGAGCGATTTTCTGACGAAGGAAGGCTCTGATTTGAATTCTGCTCGCGGCATTCGATTCCTCTCGCCATTTTACGTCGGAATAGCATGTTTTCCACACCCGAGTACGATCCTGGCAGCCTCAATACTGGAATATAGGTTTTGGATACAGGAGCGATTTTCTGACGAAGGAAGGCTCTGATTTGAATTCTCCTTGCGACATTCAATCCCTCTCGTCATTTTATGTCGGAATAGCATGTTTTCCACACCCGATTACAGTCCTCGAACCCAGAATACTGGGAGACAGGTTTTGGATATAACAGTGGTTTTCTGACGAAGGCAGTCTCTGATTTGAATTCTGCTTGCGGCATTCGATTCCTCTCGTCATTTTACGTCGGAATAGCATGTTTTCCACACCCGAATACGATCCTGGCAGCCTGAATACTGGAAGATAGGTTTTGGATACAGGAGCGATTTTCTGACGAAGGAAGGCTCTGATTTGAATTCTGCTCGCGGCATTCGATTCCTCTCGTCATTTTACGTCGGAATAGCATGTTTTCCACACCCGATTACGGTCCTGGAAGCCAGAATACTGGGAGATAGGTTTTGGATACAGGAGCGATTTTCTGACGAAGGCAGTCTCTGATTTGAATTCTGCTTGCGGCATTCGATTCCTCTCGTCATTTTACGTCGGAATAGCATGTTTTCCACACCCGATTACGATCCTGGCAGCCTGAATACTGGAAGATAGCTTTTGGCTATAACAGCGGTTTTCTGACGAAGGTAGGATCTGATTTGAATTCTGCTTGCGGCATTCGATTCCTCTCGCCATTTTACGTCGGAATAGCATGTTTTCCACACCCGAGTACGATCCTGGCAGCCTCAATACTGGAAGATAGGTTTTGGATACAGGAGCGATTTTCTGACGAAGGAAGGCTCTGATTTGAATTCTGCTCGCGGCATTCGATTCCTCTCGTCATTTTACGTCGGAATAGCATGTTTTCCACACCCGATTACGGTCCTGGAAGCCAGAATACTGGGAGATAGGTTTTGGATACAGGAGCGATTTTCTGACGAAGGCAGTCTCTGATTTGAATTCTGCTTGCGGCATTCGATTCCTCTCGTCATTTTACGTCGGAATAGCATGTTTTCCACACCCGATTACGATCCTGGCAGCCTGAATACTGGAAGATAGGTTTTTTCTATAACAGCGGTTTTCTGACGAAGGTAGGATCTGATTTGAATTCTGCTTGCGGCATTCGATTCCTCTCGCCATTTTACGCGGAATAGCATGTTTTCCACACCCGAGTACGATCCTGGCAGCCTCAATACTGGAAGATAGGTTTTGGATACAGGAGCGATTTCTGACGAAGGAAGGCTCTGATTTGAATTCTGCTCGCGGCATTCGATTCCTCTCGCCATTTTACGTCGGAATAGCATGTTTTCCACACCCGAGTACGATCCTGGTAGCCTCAATACTGGAAGATAGGTTTTGGATACAGGAGCGATTTTCTGACGAAGGAAGGCTCTGATTTGAATTCTGCTCGCGGCATTCGATCCCTCTCGTCATTTTACGTCGGAATAGCATGTTTTCCACACCCGATTACAGTCCTCGAACCCAGAATACTGGGAGACAGGTTTTGGCTATAACAGTGGTTTTCTGACGAAGGAAGTCTCTGATTTGAATTCTGCTCGCGGCATTCGATCCCTCTCGTGATTTTACGTCGGACTAGCATGTTTTCCACACCCGATTACGGTCCTGGAAGCCAGAATACTGGGAGATAGGTTTTGGATACAGGAGCGATTTTCTGACGAAGGAAGGCTCTGATTTGAATTCTGCTCGCGGCATTCGATTCCTCTCGCCATTTTACGTCGGAATAGCATGTTTTCCACACCCGAGTACGATCCTCGAACCCAGAATACTGGGAGACAGGTTTTGGCTATAACAGTGGTTTTCTGACGAAGGAAGTCTCTGATTTGAATTCTGCTCGCGGCATTCGATCCCTCTCGTGATTTTACGTCGGACTAGCATGTTTTCCACACCCGATTACGGTCCTGGAAGCCAGAATACTGGGAGATAGGTTTTGGCAATAACAGCGACTTTATGACGAAGTGAGGCTCTGATTTGAATTCTGCTTGCGGCATTCGATCCCTCTCGTCATTTTACGTCGGAATAGCATGTTTTCCACACCCGATTACAGTCCTCGAACCCAGAATACTGGGAGACAGGTTTTGGCTATAACAGTGGTTTTCTGACGAAGGAAGGCTCTGATTTGAATTCTGCTTGCGACATTCAATCCCTCTCGTCATTTTATGTCGGAATAGCATGTTTTCCACACCCGATTACGGTCCTGCAAGCCAGAATACTGGAAGATAGCTTTTGGCTATAACAGCGGTTTTCTGACGAAGGAAGGATCTGATTTGAATTCTGCTTGCGGCATTCGATCCCTCTCGTCATTTTACGTCGGAATAGCATGTTTTCCACACCCGATTACGGTCCTGGAAGCCAGAATACTGGGAGATAGGTTTTGGCAATAACAGCGACTTTATGACGAAGTGAGGCTCTGATTTGAATTCTGCTTGCGGCATTCGATCCCTCTCGTCATTTTACATCGGAGTAGAATGTTTTCCACACCCGATTACGGTCCTGCAAGCCAGAATACTGGAAGATAGCTTTTGGCTATAACATCGGTTTTCTGACGAAGGTAGGATCTGATTTGAATTCTGCTCGCGGCATTCGATCCCTCTCGACATTTTACGTCGGAATAGCATGTTTTCCCTACCCGATTACGGTCCTGGAAGCCAGAATACTGGGAGATAGGTTTTGGATACAGGAGCGATTTCTGACGAAGGCAGTCTCTGATTTGAATTCTGCTTGCGGCATTCGATTCCTCTCGTCATTTTACGTCGGAATAGTATGTTTTCCACACCCGAATACGATCCTGGCAGCCTGAATACTGGAAGATAGGTTTTGGATACAGGAGCGATTTCTGACGATGGCAGTCTCTGATTTGAATTCTGCTTGCGGCATTCGATTCCTCTCATCATTTTACGTCGGAATAGCATGTTTTCCACACCCGATTACGGTCCTCGAAGCCAGAATACTGGGAGATAGGTCTTGGATACAGGAGCGATTTCTGACGAAGGCAGTCTCTGATTTAAATTCTGCTTGCGACATTCAATCCCTCTCGTCATTTTATGTCGGAATAGCATGTTTTCCACACCCGAATACGGTCCTCGAACCCAGAATACTGGGAGACAGGTTTTGGATACAGGAGCGATTTCTGACGAAGGCAGACTCTGATTTGAATTCTGCTCGCGGCATTCGATCCCTCTCGTCATTTTACGTCGGAATAGCATGTTTTCCCTACCCGATTACGATCCTGGAAGCCAGAATACTGGGAGATAGGTTTTGGATACAGGAGCGATTTCTGACGAACGCAGTCTCTGATTTGAATTCTGCTTGCGGCATTCGATTCCTCTCGTCATTTTACGTCGGAATAGCATGTTTTCCACACCCGATTACGGTCCTGGAAGCCAGAATACTGGGAGATAGGTTTTGGATACAGGAGCGATTTCTGACGAAGGCAGTCTCTGATTTGAATTCTGCTGGCGGCATTCGATTCCTCTCGTCATTTTACGTCGGAATAGCATGTTTTCCACACCCGATTACGGTCCTCGAAGCCAGAATACTGGGAGATAGGTCTTGGATACAGGAGCGATTTCTGACGAAGGCAGACACTGATTTAAATTCTGCTTGCGACATTTAATCCCTCTCGTCATTTTATGTCGGAATAGCATGTTTTCCACACCCGATTGCGGTCCTCGAACCCAGAATACTGGGAGACAGGTTTTGGCTATAACAGTGGTTTTCTGACGAAGGAAGGCTCTGATTTGAATTCTGCTCGCGGCATTCAATCCCTCTCGTGATTTTACGTCGGAATAGCATGTTTTCCCTACCCGATTACGGTCCTGGAAGCCAGAATCCTGGGAGATAGGTTTTGGATACAGGAGCGATTTTCTGACGAAGGAAGGCTCTGATTTGAATTATGCTTGCGGCATTCGATTCCTCTCGTCATTTTACGTCGGAATAGCATGTTTTCCACACCCGATTACGATCCTGGCAGCCTCAATACTGGAAGATAGGTTTTGGATACAGGAGCGATTTCTGACGAAGGAAGGCTCTGATTTGAATTCTGCTTGCGGCATTCGATTCCTCTCGTCATTTTACGTCGGAATAGCATGTTTTCCATACCCGATTACGGTCCTGGAAGCCAGAATACTGGGAGATAGGTTTTGGATACAGGAGCGATTTTCTGACGAAGGAAGGCTCTGATTTGAATTCTGCTTGCGACATTCAATCCCTCTCGTCATTTTACGTCGGAATAGCATGTTTTCCACACCCGATTACGGTCCTGGAAGCCAGAATACTGGGAGATAGGTTTTGGCAATAACATCGACTTTATGACGAAGTGAGGCTCTGATTTGAATTCTGCTTGCGGCATTCGATCCCTCTCGTCATTTTACATCGGAGGAGAATGTTTTCCACACCCGATTACGGTCCTGGAAGCCAGAATACTGGAAGATAGCTTTTGGCTATAACAGCGGTTTTCTGACGAAGGAAGGATCTGATTTGAATTCTGCTTGCGACATTCAATCCCTCTCGTCATTTTACGTCGGAGTAGAAAGTTTTCCACACCCGATTACGGTACTGGAAGCCAGAATACTGGAAGATAGCTTTTGGCTATAACAGCGGGTTTCTGACGAAGGAAGGCTCTGATTTGAATTCTGCTTGCGGCATTCGATTCCTCTCGTCATTTTACGTCGGAATAGCATGTTTTCCACACCCGATTACGGTCCTGGAAGCCAGAATACTGGAAGATAGCTTTTGGCTATAACAGCGGTTTTCTGACGAAGGCAGGCTCTGATTTGAATTCTGCTTGCGACATTCAATCCCTCTCGTCATTTTACGTCGGAGTAGAAAGTTTTCCACACCCGATTACGGTCCTGGAAGCCAGAATACTGGAAGATAGCTTTTGGCTATAACAGCGGGTTTCTGACGAAGGAAGGCTCTGATTTGAATTCTGCTTGCGGCATTCGATCCCTCTCGTCATTTTACGTCGGAATAGAATGTTTTCCCTACCCGATTACGGTCCTGGAAGCCAGAATACTGGGAGATAGGTTTTGGATACAGGAGCGATTTCTGACGAACGGAGTCTCTGATTTGAATTCTGCTTGCGGCATTCGATTCCTCTCGTCATTTTACGTCGGAATAGCATGTTTTCCACACCCGATTACGGTCCTCGAAGCCAGAATACTGGGAGATAGGTTTTGGATACAGGAGCGATTTCTGACGAAGGCAGTCTCTGATTTAAATTCTGCTTGCGACATTCAATCCCTCTCGTCATTTTACGTCGGAATAGCATGTTTTCCATACCCGATTACGGTCCTGGAAGCCAGAATACTGGGAGATAGGTTTTGGATACAGGAGCGATTTCTGACGAAGGCAGTCTCTGATTTGAATTCTGCTTGCGGCATTCGATTCCTCTCGTCATTTTACGTCGGAATAGCATGTTTTCCACACCCGATTACGGTCCTCGAAGCCAGAATACTGGGAGATAGGTCTTGGATACAGGAGCGATTTTCTGACGAAGGAAGGCTCTGATTTGAATTCTGCTTGCGGCATTCGATTCCTCTCGTCATTTTACGTCGGAATAGCATGTTTTCCACACCCGATTACGATCCTGGCAGCCTCAATACTGGAAGATAGGTTTTGGATACAGGAGCGATTTCTGACGAAGGAAGGCTCTGATTTGAATTCTGCTTGCGGCATTCGATTCCTCTCGTCATTTTACGTCGGAATAGCATGTTTTCCATACCCGATTACGGTCCTGGAAGCCAGAATACTGGGAGATAGGTTTTGGATACAGGAGCGATTTTCTGACGAAGGAAGGCTCTGATTTGAATTCTGCTTGCGACATTCAATCCCTCTCGTCATTTTACGTCGGAATAGCATGTTTTCCACACCCGATTACGGTCCTGGAAGCCAGAATACTGGGAGATAGGTTTTGGCAATAACATCGACTTTATGACGAAGTGAGGCTCTGATTTGAATTCTGCTTGCGGCATTCGATCCCTCTCGTCATTTTACATCGGAGGAGAATGTTTTCCACACCCGATTACGGTCCTGGAAGCCAGAATACTGGAAGATAGCTTTTGGCTATAACAGCGGTTTTCTGACGAAGGAAGGATCTGATTTGAATTCTGCTTGCGACATTCAATCCCTCTCGTCATTTTACGTCGGAATAGCATGTTTTCCCTACCCGATTACGATCCTGGAAGCCAGAATACTGGGAGATAGGTTTTGGATACAGGAGCGATTTCTGACGAACGCAGTCTCTGATTTGAATTCTGCTTGCGGCATTCGATTCCTCTCGTCATTTTACGTCGGAATAGCATGTTTTCCACACCCGATTACGGTCCTGGAAGCCAGAATACTGGGAGATAGGTTTTGGATACAGGAGCGATTTCTGACGAAGGCAGTCTCTGATTTGAATTCTGCTGGCGGCATTCGATTCCTCTCGTCATTTTACGTCGGAATAGCATGTTTTCCACACCCGATTACGGTCCTCGAAGCCAGAATACTGGGAGATAGGTCTTGGATACAGGAGCGATTTCTGACGAAGGCAGACACTGATTTAAATTCTGCTTGCGACATTTAATCCCTCTCGTCATTTTATGTCGGAATAGCATGTTTTCCACACCCGATTGCGGTCCTCGAACCCAGAATACTGGGAGACAGGTTTTGGCTATAACAGTGGTTTTCTGACGAAGGAAGGCTCTGATTTGAATTCTGCTCGCGGCATTCAATCCCTCTCGTGATTTTACGTCGGAATAGCATGTTTTCCCTACCCGATTACGGTCCTGGAAGCCAGAATCCTGGGAGATAGGTTTTGGATACAGGAGCGATTTTCTGACGAAGGAAGGCTCTGATTTGAATTATGCTTGCGGCATTCGATTCCTCTCGTCATTTTACGTCGGAATAGCATGTTTTCCACACCCGATTACGATCCTGGCAGCCTCAATACTGGAAGATAGGTTTTGGATACAGGAGCGATTTCTGACGAAGGAAGGCTCTGATTTGAATTCTGCTTGCGGCATTCGATTCCTCTCGTCATTTTACGTCGGAATAGCATGTTTTCCATACCCGATTACGGTCCTGGAAGCCAGAATACTGGGAGATAGGTTTTGGATACAGGAGCGATTTTCTGACGAAGGAAGGCTCTGATTTGAATTCTGCTTGCGACATTCAATCCCTCTCGTCATTTTACGTCGGAATAGCATGTTTTCCACACCCGATTACGGTCCTGGAAGCCAGAATACTGGGAGATAGGTTTTGGCAATAACATCGACTTTATGACGAAGTGAGGCTCTGATTTGAATTCTGCTTGCGGCATTCGATCCCTCTCGTCATTTTACATCGGAGGAGAATGTTTTCCACACCCGATTACGGTCCTGGAAGCCAGAATACTGGAAGATAGCTTTTGGCTATAACAGCGGTTTTCTGACGAAGGAAGGATCTGATTTGAATTCTGCTTGCGACATTCAATCCCTCTCGTCATTTTACGTCGGAGTAGAATGTTTTCCACACCCGATTACGGTACTGGAAGCCAGAATACTGGAAGATAGCTTTTGGCTATAACAGCGGGTTTCTGACGAAGGAAGGATCTGATTTGAATTCTGCTTGCGGCATTCGATTCCTCTCGTCATTTTACGTCGGAATAGCATGTTTTCCACACCCGATTACGGTCCTGGAAGCCAGAATACTGGAAGATAGGTTTTGGCTATAACATCGATTTTCTGACGAAGGCAGGCTCTGATTTGAATTCTGCTTGCGACATTCAATCCCTCTCGTCATTTTACGTCGGAGTAGAAAGTTTTCCACACCCGATTACGGTCCTGGAAGCCAGAATACTGGAAGATAGCTTTTGGCTATAACAGCGGGTTTCTGACGAAGGAAGGATCTGATTTGAATTCTGCTTGCGGCATTCGATCCCTCTCGTCATTTTACGTCGGAATAGAATGTTTTCCCTACCCGATTACGGTCCTGGAAGCCAGAATACTGGGAGATAGGTTTTGGATACAGGAGCGATTTCTGACGAACGCAGTCTCTGATTTGAATTCTGCTTGCGGCATTCGATTCCTCTCGTCATTTTACGTCGGACTAGCATGTTTTCCACACCCGATTACGGTCCTGGAAGCCAGAATACTGGGAGATAGGTTTTGGATACAGGAGCGATTTCTGACGAAGGCAGTCTCTGATTTGAATTCTGCTTGCGGCATTCGATTCCTCTCGTCATTTTACGTCGGAATAGCATGTTTTCCACACCCGATTACGGTCCTCGAAGCCAGAATACTGGGAGATAGGTTTTGGATACAGGAGCGATTTCTGACGAAGGCAGTCTCTGATTTAAATTCTGCTTGCGACATTCAATCCCTCTCGTCATTTTATGTCGGAATAGCATGTTTTCCCTACCCGATTACGGTCCTGGAAGCCAGAATACTGGGAGATAGGTTTTGGATACAGGAGCGATTTCTGACGAAGGCAGTCTCTGATTTGAATTCTGCTTGCGGCATTCGATTCCTCTCGTCATTTTACGTCGGAATAGCATGTTTTCCACACCCGATTACGGTCCTCGAAGCCAGAATACTGGGAGATAGGTCTTGGATACAGGAGCGATTTCTGACGAAGGCAGACTCTGATTTAAATTCTGCTTGCGACATTCAATCCCTCTCGTCATTTTATGTCGGAATAGCATGTTTTCCACACCAGATTACGGTCCTCGAACCCAGAATACTGGGAGACAGGTTTTGGCTATAACAGTGGTTTTCTGACGAAGGAAGGCTCTGATTTGAATTCTGCTCGCGGCATTCGATCCCTCTCGTGATTTTACGTCGGAATAGCATGTTTTCCCTACCCGATTACGGTCCTGGAAGCCAGAATCCTGGGAGATAGGTTTTGGATACAGGAGCGATTTTCTGACGAAGGAAGGCTCTGATTTGAATTCTGCTTGCGGCATTCGATTCCTCTCGTCATTTTACGTCGGAATAGCATGTTTTCCACACCCGATTACGATCCTGGCAGCCTCAATACTGGAAGATAGGTTTTGGATACAGGAGCGATTTCTGACGAAGGAAGGCTCTGATTTGAATTCTGCTTGCGGCATTCGATTCCTCTCGTCATTTTACGTCGGAATAGCATGTTTTCCACACCCGATTACGGTCCTGGAAGCCAGAATACTGGGAGATAGGTTTTGGCAATAACATCGACTTTATGACGAAGTGAGGCTCTGATTTGAATTCTGCTTGCGGCATTCGATCCCTCTCGTCATTTTACATCGGAGGAGAATGTTTTCCACACCCGATTACGGTCCTGGAAGCCAGAATACTGGAAGATAGCTTTTGGCTATAACAGCGGTTTTCTGACGAAGGAAGGATCTGATTTGAATTCTGCTGGCGACATTCAATCCCTCTCGTCATTTTACGTCGGAGTAGAAAGTTTTCCACACCCGATTACGGTACTGGAAGCCAGAATACTGGAAGATAGCTTTTGGCTATAACAGCGGGTTTCTGACGAAGGAAGGATCTGATTTGAATTCTGCTTGCGGCATTCAATCCCTCTCGTCATTTTACGTCGGAGTAGAAAGTTTTCCACACCCGATTACGGTCCTGGAAGCCAGAATACTGGGAGATAGGTTTTGGCAATAACAGCGACTTTATGACGAAGTGAGGCTCTGATTTGAATTCTGCTTGCGGCATTCGATCCCTCTCGTCATTTTACATCGGAGTAGAATGTTTTCCACACCCGATTACGGTCCTGCAAGCCAGAATACTGGAAGATAGCTTTTGGCTATAACATCGGTTTTCTGACGAAGGTAGGATCTGATTTGAATTCTGCTCGCGGCATTCGATCCCTCTCGACATTTTACGTCGGAATAGCATGTTTTCCCTACCCGATTACGGTCCTGGAAGCCAGAATACTGGGAGATAGGTTTTGGATACAGGAGCGATTTCTGACGAAGGCAGTCTCTGATTTGAATTCTGCTTGCGGCATTCGATTCCTCTCGTCATTTTACGTCGGAATAGTATGTTTTCCACACCCGAATACGATCCTGGCAGCCTGAATACTGGAAGATAGGTTTTGGATACAGGAGCGATTTCTGACGATGGCAGTCTCTGATTTGAATTCTGCTTGCGGCATTCGATTCCTCTCATCATTTTACGTCGGAATAGCATGTTTTCCACACCCGATTACGGTCCTCGAAGCCAGAATACTGGGAGATAGGTCTTGGATACAGGAGCGATTTCTGACGAAGGCAGTCTCTGATTTAAATTCTGCTTGCGACATTCAATCCCTCTCGTCATTTTATGTCGGAATAGCATGTTTTCCACACCCGAATACGGTCCTCGAACCCAGAATACTGGGAGACAGGTTTTGGATACAGGAGCGATTTCTGACGAAGGCAGACTCTGATTTGAATTCTGCTCGCGGCATTCGATCCCTCTCGTCATTTTACGTCGGAATAGCATGTTTTCCCTACCCGATTACGATCCTGGAAGCCAGAATACTGGGAGATAGGTTTTGGATACAGGAGCGATTTCTGACGAACGCAGTCTCTGATTTGAATTCTGCTTGCGGCATTCGATTCCTCTCGTCATTTTACGTCGGAATAGCATGTTTTCCACACCCGATTACGGTCCTGGAAGCCAGAATACTGGGAGATAGGTTTTGGATACAGGAGCGATTTCTGACGAAGGCAGTCTCTGATTTGAATTTTGCTGGCGGCATTCGATTCCTCTCGTCATTTTACGTCGGAATAGCATGTTTTCCACACCCGATTACGGTCCTCGAAGCCAGAATACTGGGAGATAGGTCTTGGATACAGGAGCGATTTCTGACGAAGGCAGACACTGATTTAAATTCTGCTTGCGACATTTAATCCCTCTCGTCATTTTATGTCGGAATAGCATGTTTTCCACACCCGATTGCGGTCCTCGAACCCAGAATACTGGGAGACAGGTTTTGGCTATAACAGTGGTTTTCTGACGAAGGAAGGCTCTGATTTGAATTCTGCTCGCGGCATTCAATCCCTCTCGTGATTTTACGTCGGAATAGCATGTTTTCCCTACCCGATTACGGTCCTGGAAGCCAGAATCCTGGGAGATAGGTTTTGGATACAGGAGCGATTTTCTGACGAAGGAAGGCTCTGATTTGAATTATGCTTGCGGCATTCGATTCCTCTCGTCATTTTACGTCGGAATAGCATGTTTTCCACACCCGATTACGATCCTGGCAGCCTCAATACTGGAAGATAGGTTTTGGATACAGGAGCGATTTCTGACGAAGGAAGGCTCTGATTTGAATTCTGCTTGCGGCATTCGATTCCTCTCGTCATTTTACGTCGGAATAGCATGTTTTCCATACCCGATTACGGTCCTGGAAGCCAGAATACTGGGAGATAGGTTTTGGATACAGGAGCGATTTTCTGACGAAGGAAGGCTCTGATTTGAATTCTGCTTGCGACATTCAATCCCTCTCGTCATTTTACGTCGGAATAGCATGTTTTCCACACCCGATTACGGTCCTGGAAGCCAGAATACTGGGAGATAGGTTTTGGCAATAACATCGACTTTATGACGAAGTGAGGCTCTGATTTGAATTCTGCTTGCGGCATTCGATCCCTCTCGTCATTTTACATCGGAGGAGAATGTTTTCCACACCCGATTACGGTCCTGGAAGCCAGAATACTGGAAGATAGCTTTTGGCTATAACAGCGGTTTTCTGACGAAGGAAGGATCTGATTTGAATTCTGCTTGCGACATTCAATCCCTCTCGTCATTTTACGTCGGAGTAGAAAGTTTTCCACACCCGATTACGGTACTGGAAGCCAGAATACTGGAAGATAGCTTTTGGCTATAACAGCGGGTTTCTGACGAAGGAAGGATCTGATTTGAATTCTGCTTGCGGCATTCGATTCCTCTCGTCATTTTACGTCGGAATAGCATGTTTTCCACACCCGATTACGGTCCTGGAAGCCAGAATACTGGAAGATAGCTTTTGGCTATAACAGCGGTTTTCTGACGAAGGCAGGATCTGATTTGAATTCTGCTTGCGACATTCAATCCCTCTCGTCATTTTACGTCGGAGTAGAAAGTTTTCCACACCCGATTACGGTCCTGGAAGCCAGAATACTGGAAGATAGCTTTTGGCTATAACAGCGGGTTTCTGACGAAGGAAGGATCTGATTTGAATTCTGCTTGCGGCATTCGATCCCTCTCGTCATTTTACGTCGGAATAGAATGTTTTCCCTACCCGATTACGGTCCTGGAAGCCAGAATACTGGGAGATAGGTTTTGGATACAGGAGCGATTTCTGACGAACGCAGTCTCTGATTTGAATTCTGCTTGCGGCATTCGATTCCTCTCGTCATTTTACGTCGGACTAGCATGTTTTCCACACCCGATTACGGTCCTGGAAGCCAGAATACTGGGAGATAGGTTTTGGATACAGGAGCGATTTCTGACGAAGGCAGTCTCTGATTTGAATTCTGCTTGCGGCATTCGATTCCTCTCGTCATTTTACGTCGGAATAGCATGTTTTCCACACCCGATTACGGTCCTCGAAGCCAGAATACTGGGAGATAGGTTTTGGATACAGGAGCGATTTCTGACGAAGGCAGTCTCTGATTTAAATTCTGCTTGCGACATTCAATCCCTCTCGTCATTTTATGTCGGAATAGCATGTTTTCCCTACCCGATTACGGTCCTGGAAGCCAGAATACTGGGAGATAGGTTTTGGATACAGGAGCGATTTCTGACGAAGGCAGTCTCTGATTTGAATTCTGCTTGCGGCATTCGATTCCTCTCGTCATTTTACGTCGGAATAGCATGTTTTCCACACCCGATTACGGTCCTCGAAGCCAGAATACTGGGAGATAGGTCTTGGATACAGGAGCGATTTCTGACGAAGGCAGACTCTGATTTAAATTCTGCTTGCGACATTCAATCCCTCTCGTCATTTTATGTCGGAATAGCATGTTTTCCACACCAGATTACGGTCCTCGAACCCAGAATACTGGGAGACAGGTTTTGGCTATAACAGTGGTTTTCTGACGAAGGAAGGCTCTGATTTGAATTCTGCTCGCGGCATTCGATCCCTCTCGTGATTTTACGTCGGAATAGCATGTTTTCCCTACCCGATTACGGTCCTGGAAGCCAGAATCCTGGGAGATAGGTTTTGGATACAGGAGCGATTTTCTGACGAAGGAAGGCTCTGATTTGAATTCTGCTTGCGGCATTCGATTCCTCTCGTCATTTTACGTCGGAATAGCATGTTTTCCACACCCGATTACGATCCTGGCAGCCTCAATACTGGAAGATAGGTTTTGGATACAGGAGCGATTTCTGACGAAGGAAGGCTCTGATTTGAATTCTGCTTGCGGCATTCGATTCCTCTCGTCATTTTACGTCGGAATAGCATGTTTTCCACACCCGATTACGGTCCTGGAAGCCAGAATACTGGGAGATAGGTTTTGGCAATAACATCGACTTTATGACGAAGTGAGGCTCTGATTTGAATTCTGCTTGCGGCATTCGATCCCTCTCGTCATTTTACATCGGAGGAGAATGTTTTCCACACCCGATTACGGTCCTGGAAGCCAGAATACTGGAAGATAGCTTTTGGCTATAACAGCGGTTTTCTGACGAAGGAAGGATCTGATTTGAATTCTGCTGGCGACATTCAATCCCTCTCGTCATTTTACGTCGGAGTAGAAAGTTTTCCACACCCGATTACGGTACTGGAAGCCAGAATACTGGAAGATAGCTTTTGGCTATAACAGCGGGTTTCTGACGAAGGAAGGATCTGATTTGAATTCTGCTTGCGGCATTCAATCCCTCTCGTCATTTTACGTCGGAGTAGAAAGTTTTCCACACCCGATTACGGTCCTGGAAGCCAGAATACTGGGAGATAGGTTTTGGCAATAACAGCGACTTTATGACGAAGTGAGGCTCTGATTTGAATTCTGCTTGCGGCATTCGATCCCTCTCGTCATTTTACATCGGAGTAGAATGTTTTCCACACCCGATTACGGTCCTGCAAGCCAGAATACTGGAAGATAGCTTTTGGCTATAACATCGGTTTTCTGACGAAGGTAGGATCTGATTTGAATTCTGCTCGCGGCATTCGATCCCTCTCGACATTTTACGTCGGAATAGCATGTTTTCCCTACCCGATTACGGTCCTGGAAGCCAGAATACTGGGAGATAGGTTTTGGATACAGGAGCGATTTCTGACGAAGGCAGTCTCTGATTTGAATTCTGCTTGCGGCATTCGATTCCTCTCGTCATTTTACGTCGGAATAGTATGTTTTCCACACCCGATTACGATCCTGGCAGCCTGAATACTGGAAGATAGGTTTTGGATACAGGAGCGATTTCTGACGATGGCAGTCTCTGATTTGAATTCTGCTTGCGGCATTCGATTCCTCTCATCATTTTACGTCGGAATAGCATGTTTTCCACACCCGATTACGGTCCTCGAAGCCAGAATACTGGGAGATAGGTCTTGGATACAGGAGCGATTTCTGACGAAGGCAGTCTCTGATTTAAATTCTGCTTGCGACATTCAATCCCTCTCGTCATTTTATGTCGGAATAGCATGTTTTCCACACCCGAATACGGTCCTCGAACCCAGAATACTGGGAGACAGGTTTTGGATACAGGAGCGATTTCTGACGAAGGCAGACACTGATTTAAATTCTGCTTGCGACATTTAATCCCTCTCGTCATTTTATGTCGGAATAGCATGTTTTCCACACCCGATTGCGGTCCTCGAACCCAGAATACTGGGAGACAGGTTTTGGCTATAACAGTGGTTTTCTGACGAAGGAAGGCTCTGATTTGAATTCTGCTCGCGGCATTCAATCCCTCTCGTGATTTTACGTCGGAATAGCATGTTTTCCCTACCCGATTACGGTCCTGGAAGCCAGAATCCTGGGAGATAGGTTTTGGATACAGGAGCGATTTTCTGACGAAGGAAGGCTCTGATTTGAATTATGCTTGCGGCATTCGATTCCTCTCGTCATTTTACGTCGGAATAGCATGTTTTCCACACCCGATTACGATCCTGGCAGCCTCAATACTGGAAGATAGGTTTTGGATACAGGAGCGATTTCTGACGAAGGAAGGCTCTGATTTGAATTCTGCTTGCGGCATTCGATTCCTCTCGTCATTTTACGTCGGAATAGCATGTTTTCCATACCCGATTACGGTCCTGGAAGCCAGAATACTGGGAGATAGGTTTTGGATACAGGAGCGATTTTCTGACGAAGGAAGGCTCTGATTTGAATTCTGCTTGCGACATTCAATCCCTCTCGTCATTTTACGTCGGAATAGCATGTTTTCCACACCCGATTACGGTCCTGGAAGCCAGAATACTGGGAGATAGGTTTTGGCAATAACATCGACTTTATGACGAAGTGAGGCTCTGATTTGAATTCTGCTTGCGGCATTCGATCCCTCTCGTCATTTTACATCGGAGGAGAATGTTTTCCACACCCGATTACGGTCCTGGAAGCCAGAATACTGGAAGATAGCTTTTGGCTATAACAGCGGTTTTCTGACGAAGGAAGGATCTGATTTGAATTCTGCTTGCGACATTCAATCCCTCTCGTCATTTTACGTCGGAGTAGAAAGTTTTCCACACCCGATTACGGTACTGGAAGCCAGAATACTGGAAGATAGCTTTTGGCTATAACAGCGGGTTTCTGACGAAGGAAGGATCTGATTTGAATTCTGCTTGCGGCATTCGATTCCTCTCGTCATTTTACGTCGGAATAGCATGTTTTCCACACCCGATTACGGTCCTGGAAGCCAGAATACTGGAAGATAGGTTTTGGCTATAACAGCGGTTTTCTGACGAAGGCAGGATCTGATTTGAATTCTGCTTGCGACATTCAATCCCTCTCGTCATTTTACGTCGGAGTAGAAAGTTTTCCACACCCGATTACGGTCCTGGAAGCCAGAATACTGGAAGATAGCTTTTGGCTATAACAGCGGGTTTCTGACGAAGGAAGGATCTGATTTGAATTCTGCTTGCGGCATTCGATCCCTCTCGTCATTTTACGTCGGAATAGAATGTTTTCCCTACCCGATTACGGTCCTGGAAGCCAGAATACTGGGAGATAGGTTTTGGATACAGGAGCGATTTCTGACGAACGCAGTCTCTGATTTGAATTCTGCTTGCGGCATTCGATTCCTCTCGTCATTTTACGTCGGAATAGCATGTTTTCCACACCCGATTACGGTCCTCGAAGCCAGAATACTGGGAGATAGGTTTTGGATACAGGAGCGATTTCTGACGAAGGCAGTCTCTGATTTAAATTCTGCTTGCGACATTCAATCCCTCTCGTCATTTTATGTCGGAATAGCATGTTTTCCCTACCCGATTACGGTCCTGGAAGCCAGAATACTGGGAGATAGGTTTTGGATACAGGAGCGATTTCTGACGAAGGCAGTCTCTGATTTGAATTCTGCTTGCGGCATTCGATTCCTCTCGTCATTTTACGTCGGAATAGCATGTTTTCCACACCCGATTACGGTCCTCGAAGCCAGAATACTGGGAGATAGGTCTTGGATACAGGAGCGATTTTCTGACGAAGGAAGGCTCTGATTTGAATTCTGCTTGCGGCATTCGATTCCTCTCGTCATTTTACGTCGGAATAGCATGTTTTCCACACCCGATTACGATCCTGGCAGCCTCAATACTGGGAGATAGGTTTTGGATACAGGAGCGATTTCTGACGAAGGAAGGCTCTGATTTGAATTCTGCTTGCGGCATTCGATTCCTCTCGTCATTTTACGTCGGAATAGCATGTTTTCCATACCCGATTACGGTCCTGGAAGCCAGAATACTGGGAGATAGGTTTTGGATACAGGAGCGATTTTCTGACGAAGGAAGGCTCTGATTTGAATTCTGCTTGCGACATTCAATCCCTCTCGTCATTTTACGTCGGAATAGCATGTTTTCCACACCCGATTACGGTCCTGGAAGCCAGAATACTGGGAGATAGGTTTTGGCAATAACATCGACTTTATGACGAAGTGAGGCTCTGATTTGAATTCTGCTTGCGGCATTCGATCCCTCTCGTCATTTTACATCGGAGGAGAATGTTTTCCACACCCGATTACGGTCCTGGAAGCCAGAATACTGGAAGATAGCTTTTGGCTATAACAGCGGTTTTCTGACGAAGGAAGGATCTGATTTGAATTCTGCTTGCGACATTCAATCCCTCTCGTCATTTTACGTCGGAGTAGAAAGTTTTCCACACCCGATTACGGTACTGGAAGCCAGAATACTGGAAGATAGCTTTTGGCTATAACAGCGGGTTTCTGACGAAGGAAGGATCTGATTTGAATTCTGCTTGCGGCATTCGATTCCTCTCGTCATTTTACGTCGGAATAGCATGTTTTCCACACCCGATTACGGTCCTGGAAGCCAGAATACTGGAAGATAGCTTTTGGCTATAACAGCGGTTTTCTGACGAAGGCAGGATCTGATTTGAATTCTGCTTGCGACATTCAATCCCTCTCGTCATTTTACGTCGGAGTAGAAAGTTTTCCACACCCGATTACGGTCCTGGAAGCCAGAATACTGGAAGATAGCTTTTGGCTATAACAGCGGTTTTCTGACGAAGGAAGGATCTGATTTGAATTCTGCTTGCGGCATTCGATCCCTCTCGTCATTTTACGTCGGAATAGAATGTTTTCCCTACCCGATTACGGTCCTGGAAGCCAGAATACTGGGAGATAGGTTTTGGATACAGGAGCGATTTCTGACGAACGCAGTCTCTGATTTGAATTCTGCTTGCGGCATTCGATTCCTCTCGTCATTTTACGTCGGAATAGCATGTTTTCCACACCCGATTACGGTCCTCGAAGCCAGAATACTGGGAGATAGGTTTTGGATACAGGAGCGATTTCTGACGAAGGCAGTCTCTGATTTAAATTCTGCTTGCGACATTCAATCCCTCTCGTCATTTTATGTCGGAATAGCATGTTTTCCCTACCCGATTACGGTCCTGGAAGCCAGAATACTGGGAGATAGGTTTTGGATACAGGAGCGATTTCTGACGAAGGCAGTCTCTGATTTGAATTCTGCTTGCGGCATTCGATTCCTCTCGTCATTTTACGTCGGAATAGCATGTTTTCCACACCCGATTACGGTCCTCGAAGCCAGAATACTGGGAGATAGGTTTTGGATACAGGAGCGATTTTCTGACGAAGGAAGGCTCTGATTTGAATTCTGCTTGCGGCATTCGATTCCTCTCGTCATTTTACGTCGGAATAGCATGTTTTCCACACCCGATTACGATCCTGGCAGCCTCAATACTGGAAGATAGGTTTTGGATACAGGAGCGATTTCTGACGAAGGAAGGCTCTGATTTGAATTCTGCTTGCGGCATTCGATTCCTCTCGTCATTTTACGTCGGAATAGCATGTTTTCCATACCCGATTACGGTCCTGGAAGCCAGAATACTGGGAGATAGGTTTTGGATACAGGAGCGATTTTCTGACGAAGGAAGGCTCTGATTTGAATTCTGCTTGCGACATTCAATCCCTCTCGTCATTTTACGTCGGAATAGCATGTTTTCCACACCCGATTACGGTCCTGGAAGCCAGAATACTGGGAGATAGGTTTTGGCAATAACATCGACTTTATGACGAAGTGAGGCTCTGATTTGAATTCTGCTTGCGGCATTCGATCCCTCTCGTCATTTTACATCGGAGGAGAATGTTTTCCACACCCGATTACGGTCCTGGAAGCCAGAATACTGGAAGATAGCTTTTGGCTATAACAGCGGTTTTCTGACGAAGGAAGGATCTGATTTGAATTCTGCTGGCGACATTCAATCCCTCTCGTCATTTTACGTCGGAGTAGAAAGTTTTCCACACCCGATTACGGTACTGGAAGCCAGAATACTGGAAGATAGCTTTTGGCTATAACAGCGGGTTTCTGACGAAGGAAGGATCTGATTTGAATTCTGCTTGCGGCATTCGATTCCTCTCGTCATTTTACGTCGGAATAGCATGTTTTCCACACCCGATTACGGTCCTGGAAGCCAGAATACTGGGAGATAGGTTTTGGATACAGGAGCGATTTCTGACGAAGGCAGTCTCTGATTTGAATTCTGCTGGCGGCATTCGATTCCTCTCGTCATTTTACGTCGGAATAGCATGTTTTCCACACCCGATTACGGTCCTCGAAGCCAGAATACTGGGAGATAGGTCTTGGATACAGGAGCGATTTCTGACGAAGGCAGACACTGATTTAAATTCTGCTTGCGACATTTAATCCCTCTCGTCATTTTATGTCGGAATAGCATGTTTTCCACACCCGATTGCGGTCCTCGAACCCAGAATACTGGGAGACAGGTTTTGGCTATAACAGTGGTTTTCTGACGAAGGAAGGCTCTGATTTGAATTCTGCTCGCGGCATTCAATCCCTCTCGTCATTTTACGTCGGAATAGCATGTTTTCCATACCCGATTACGGTCCTGGAAGCCAGAATACTGGGAGATAGGTTTTGGATACAGGAGCGATTTTCTGACGAAGGAAGGCTCTGATTTGAATTATGCTTGCGGCATTCGATTCCTCTCGTCATTTTACGTCGGAATAGCATGTTTTCCACACCCGATTACGATCCTGGCAGCCTCAATACTGGAAGATAGGTTTTGGATACAGGAGCGATTTCTGACGAAGGAAGGCTCTGATTTGAATTCTGCTTGCGGCATTCGATTCCTCTCGTCATTTTACGTCGGAATAGCATGTTTTCCACACCCGATTACGGTCCTGGAAGCCAGAATACTGGGAGATAGGTTTTGGATACAGGAGCGATTTTCTGACGAAGGAAGGCTCTGATTTGAATTCTGCTTGCGACATTCAATCCCTCTCGTCATTTTACGTCGGAATAGCATGTTTTCCACACCCGATTACGGTCCTGGAAGCCAGAATACTGGGAGATAGGTTTTGGCAATAACATCGACTTTATGACGAAGTGAGGCTCTGATTTGAATTCTGCTTGCGGCATTCGATCCCTCTCGTCATTTTACATCGGAGGAGAATGTTTTCCACACCCGATTACGGTCCTGGAAGCCAGAATACTGGAAGATAGCTTTTGGCTATAACAGCGGTTTTCTGACGAAGGAAGGATCTGATTTGAATTCTGCTTGCGACATTCAATCCCTCTCGTCATTTTACGTCGGAGTAGAAAGTTTTCCACACCCGATTACGGTACTGGAAGCCAGAATACTGGAAGATAGCTTTTGGCTATAACAGCGGGTTTCTGACGAAGGAAGGATCTGATTTGAATTCTGCTTGCGGCATTCGATTCCTCTCGTCATTTTACGTCGGAATAGCATGTTTTCCACACCCGATTACGGTCCTGGAAGCCAGAATACTGGAAGATAGCTTTTGGCTATAACAGCGGTTTTCTGACGAAGGCAGGATCTGATTTGAATTCTGCTTGCGACATTCAATCCCTCTCGTCATTTTACGTCGGAGTAGAAAGTTTTCCACACCCGATTACGGTCCTGGAAGCCAGAATACTGGAAGATAGTTTTGGCTATAACAGCGGGTTTCTGACGAAGGAAGGATCTGATTTGAATTCTGCTTGCGGCATTCGATCCCTCTCGTCATTTTACGTCGGAATAGAATGTTTTCCCTACCCGATTACGGTCCTGGAAGCCAGAATACTGGGAGATAGGTTTTGGATACAGGAGCGATTTCTGACGAACGCAGTCTCTGATTTGAATTCTGCTTGCGGCATTCGATTCCTCTCGTCATTTTACGTCGGACTAGCATGTTTTCCACACCCGATTACGGTCCTGGAAGCCAGAATACTGGGAGATAGGTTTTGGATACAGGAGCGATTTCTGACGAAGGCAGTCTCTGATTTGAATTCTGCTTGCGGCATTCGATTCCTCTCGTCATTTTACGTCGGAATAGCATGTTTTCCACACCCGATTACGGTCCTCGAAGCCAGAATACTGGGAGATAGGTTTTGGATACAGGAGCGATTTCTGACGAAGGCAGTCTCTGATTTAAATTCTGCTTGCGACATTCAATCCCTCTCGTCATTTTACGTCGGAATAGGATGTTTTCCATACCCGATTACGGCCCTGGAAGCCAGAATACTGGGAGATAGGTTTTGGATACAGGAGCGATTTCTGACGAAGGCAGTCTCTGATTTGAATTCTGCTTGCGGCATTCGATTCCTCTCGTCATTTTACGTCGGAATAGCATGTTTTCCACACCCGATTACGGTCCTCGAAGCCAGAATACTGGGAGATAGGTCTTGGATACAGGAGCGATTTCTGACGAAGGCAGACTCTGATTTAAATTCTGCTTGCGACATTCAATCCCTCTCGTCATTTTATGTCGGAATAGCATGTTTTCCACACCCGATTACGGTCCTCGAACCCAGAATACTGGGAGACAGGTTTTGGCTATAACAGTGGTTTTCTGACGAAGGAAGGCTCTGATTTGAATTCTGCTCGCGGCATTCGATCCCTCTCGTGATTTTACGTCGGAATAGCATGTTTTCCCTACCCGATTACGGTCCTGGAAGCCAGAATCCTGGGAGATAGGTTTTGGATACAGGAGCGATTTTCTGACGAAGGAAGGCTCTGATTTGAATTCTGCTTGCGGCATTCGATTCCTCTCGTCATTTTACGTCGGAATAGCATGTTTTCCACACCCGATTACGATCCTGGCAGCCTCAATACTGGAAGATAGGTTTTGGATACAGGAGCGATTTCTGACGAAGGAAGGCTCTGATTTGAATTCTGCTTGCGGCATTCGATTCCTCTCGTCATTTTACGTCGGAATAGCATGTTTTCCACACCCGATTACGGTCCTGGAAGCCAGAATACTGGGAGATAGGTTTTGGCAATAACATCGACTTTATGACGAAGTGAGGCTCTGATTTGAATTCTGCTTGCGGCATTCGATCCCTCTCGTCATTTTACATCGGAGGAGAATGTTTTCCACACCCGATTACGGTCCTGGAAGCCAGAATACTGGAAGATAGCTTTTGGCTATAACAGCGGTTTTCTGACGAAGGAAGGATCTGATTTGAATTCTGCTGGCGACATTCAATCCCTCTCGTCATTTTACGTCGGAGTAGAAAGTTTTCCACACCCGATTACGGTACTGGAAGCCAGAATACTGGAAGATAGCTTTTGGCTATAACAGCGGGTTTCTGACGAAGGAAGGATCTGATTTGAATTCTGCTTGCGGCATTCGATTCCTCTCGTCATTTTACGTCGGAATAGCATGTTTTCCACACCCGATTACGGTCCTGGAAGCCAGAATACTGGAAGATAGCTTTTGGCTATAACAGCGGTTTTCTGACGAATGCAGGATCTGATTTGAATTCTGCTTGCGACATTCAATCCCTCTCGTCATTTTACGTCGGAGTAGAAAGTTTTCCACACCCGATTACGGTCCTGGAAGCCAGAATACTGGAAGATAGCTTTTGGCTATAACAGCGGGTTTCTGACGAAGGAAGGATCTGATTTGAATTCTGCTTGCGGCATTCGATTCCTCTCGTCATTTTACGTCGGACTAGCATGTTTTCCACACCCGATTACGGTCCTGGAAGCCAGAATACTGGGAGATAGGTTTTGGATACAGGAGCGATTTCTGACGAAGGCAGTCTCTGATTTGAATTCTGCTTGCGGCATTCGATTCCTCTCGTCATTTTACGTCGGAATAGCATGTTTTCCACACCCGATTACGGTCCTCGAAGCCAGAATACTGGGAGAGAGGTTTTGGATACAGGAGCGATTTCTGACGAAGGCAGTCTCTGATTTAAATTCTGCTTGCGACATTCAATCCCTCTCGTCATTTTATGTCGGAATAGCATGTTTTCCCTACCCGATTACGGTCCTGGAAGCCAGAATACTGGGAGATAGGTTTTGGATACAGGAGCGATTTCTGACGAAGGCAGTCTCTGATTTGAATTCTGCTTGCGGCATTCGATTCCTCTCGTCATTTTACGTCGGAATAGCATGTTTTCCACACCCGATTACGGTCCTCGAAGCCAGAATACTGGGAGATAGGTCTTGGATACAGGAGCGATTTCTGACGAAGGCAGACTCTGATTTAAATTCTGCTTGCGACATTCAATCCCTCTCGGCATTTTATGTCGGAATAGCATGTTTTCCACACCCGATTACGGTCCTCGAACCCAGAATACTGGGAGACAGGTTTTGGCTATAACAGTGGTTTTCTGACGAAGGAAGGCTCTGATTTGAATTCTGCTCGCGGCATTCGTTCCCTCTCGTGATTTTACGTCGGAATAGCATGTTTTCCCTACCCGATTACGGTCCTGGAAGCCAGAATCCTGGGAGATAGGTTTTGGATACAGGAGCGATTTTCTTACGAAGGAAGGCTCTGATTTGAATTCTGCTTGCGGCATTCGATTCCTCTCGTCATTTTACGTCGGAATAGCATGTTTTCCACACCCGATTACGATCCTGGCAGCCTCAATACTGGAAGATAGGTTTTGGATACAGGAGCGATTTCTGACGAAGGAAGGCTCTGATTTGAATTCTGCTTGCGGCATTCGATTCCTCTCGTCATTTTACGTCGGAATAGCATGTTTTCCATACCCGATTACGGTCCTGGAAGCCAGAATACTGGGAGATAGGTTTTGGATACAGGAGCGATTTTCTGACGAAGGAAGGCTCTGATTTGAATTCTGCTTGCGACATTCAATCCCTCTCGTCATTTTACGTCGGAATAGCATGTTTTCCACACCCGATTACGGTCCTGGAAGCCAGAATACTGGAAGATAGCTTTTGGCTATAACAGCGGTTTTCTGACGAAGGAAGGATCTGATTTGAATTCTGCTTGCGACATTCAATCCCTCTCGTCATTTTACGTCGGAGTAGAAAGTTTTCCACACCCGATTACGGTCCTGGAAGCCAGAATACTGGAAGATAGCTTTTGGCTATAACAGCGGGTTTCTGACGAAGGAAGGATCTGATTTGAATTCTGCTTGCGGCATTCGATCCCTCTCGTCATTTTACGTCGGAATAGAATGTTTTCCCTACCCGATTACGGTCCTGGAAGCCAGAATACTGGGAGATAGGTTTTGGATACAGGAGCGATTTTCTGACGAAGGAAGGCTCTGATTTGAATTCTGCTCGCGGCATTCGATCCCTCTCGTCATTTTACGTCGGAATGGCATGTTTTCCACACCCGATTACGATCCTCGAACCCAGAATACTGGGAGACAGGTTTTGGATACAGGAGCGATTTCTGACGAAGGCAGTCTCTGATTTGAATTCTGCTTGCGGCATTCGATTCCTCTCGTCATTTTACGTCGGAATAGCATGTTTTCCACACCCGATTACGGTCCTCGAAGCCAGAATACTGGGAGATAGGTCTTGGATACAGGAGCGATTTCTGACGAAGGCAGTCTCTGATTTAAATTCTGCTTGCGACATTCAATCCCTCTCGTCATTTTATGTCGGAATAGCATGTTTTCCACACCCGAATACGGTCCTCGAACCCAGAATACTGGGAGACAGGTTTTGGATACAGGAGCGATTTCTGACGAAGGCAGACTCTGATTTGAATTCTGCTCGCGGCATTCGATCCCTCTCGTCATTTTACGTCGGAATAGCATGTTTTCCCTACCCGATTACGGTCCTGGAAGCCAGAATACTGGGAGATAGGTTTTGGATACAGGAGCGATTTCTGACGAACGCAGTCTCTGATTTGAATTCTGCTCGCGGCATTCGATTCCTCTCGTCATTTTACGTCGGAATAGCATGTTTTCCACTCCCGAGTACGATCCTGGCAGCCTCAATACTGGAAGATAGGTTTTGGATACAGCAGCGATTTTCTGACGAAGGAAGGCTCTGATTTGAATTCTGCTTGCGGCATTCGATTCCTCTCGTCATTTTACGTCGGAATAGCATGTTTTCCACACCCGATTACGGTCCTGGAAGCCAGAATACTGGGAGATAGGTTTTGGATACAGGAGCGATTTCTGACGAAGGCAGTCTCTGATTTGAATTCTGCTTGCGGCATTCGATTCCTCTCGTCATTTTACGTCGGAATAGCATGTTTTCCACACCCGATTACGATCCTGGCAGCCTCAATACTGGAAGATAGGTTTTGGATACAGGAGCGATTTCTGACGAAGGCAGTCTCTGATTTAAATTCTGCTTGCGACATTCAATCCCTCTCGTCATTTTATGTCGGAATAGCATGTTTTCCACACCCGATTACGGTCCTCGAACCCAGAATACTGGGAGACAGGTTTTGGATACAGGAGCGATTTCTGACGAAGGCAGACTCTGATTTGAATTCTGCTCGCGGCATTCGATCCCTCTCGTCATTTTACGTCGGAATAGCATGTTTTCCCTACCCGATTACGGTCCTGGAAGCCAGAATACTGGGAGATAGGTTTTGGATACAGGAGCGATTTCTGACGAAGGCAGTCTCTGATTTGAATTCTGCTTGCGGCATTCGATTCCTCTCGTCATTTTACGTCGGAATAGCATGTTTTCCACACCCGATTACGGTCCTCGAAGCCAGAATACTGGGAGATAGGTCTTGGATACAGGAGCGATTTCTGACGAAGGCAGACTCTGATTTAAATTCTGCTTGCGACATTCAATCCCTCTCGGCATTTTATGTCGGAATAGCATGTTTTCCACACCCGATTACGGTCCTCGAACCCAGAATACTGGGAGACAGGTTTTGGCTATAACAGTGGTTTTCTGACGAAGGAAGGCTCTGATTTGAATTCTGCTCGCGGCATTCGATCCCTCTCGTGATTTTACGTCGGAATAGCATGTTTTCCCTACCCGATTACGGTCCTGGAAGCCAGAATCCTGGGCGATAGGTTTTGGATACAGGAGCGATTTTCTGACGAAGGAAGGCTCTGATTTGAATTCTGCTTGCGGCATTCGATTCCTCTCGTCATTTTACGTCGGAATAGCATGTTTTCCACACCCGATTACGGTCCTGGAAGCCAGAATACTGGGAGATAGGTTTTGGATACAGGACCGATTTTCTGACGAAGGAAGGCTCTGATTTGAATTCTGCTTGCGACATTCAATCCCTCTCGTCATTTTACGTCGGAATAGCATGTTTTCCACACCCGATTACGGTCCTGGAAGCCAGAATACTGGGAGATAGGTTTTGGCAATAACATCGACTTTATGACGAAGTGAGGCTCTGATTTGAATTCTGCTTGCGGCATTCGATCCCTCTCGTCATTTTACATCGGAGGAGAATGTTTTCCACACCCGATTACGGTCCTGGAAGCCAGAATACTGGAAGATAGCTTTTGGCTATAACAGCGGTTTTCTGACGAAGGAAGGATCTGATTTGAATTCTGCTTGCGACATTCAATCCCTCTCGTCATTTTACGTCGGAGTAGAAAGTTTTCCACACCCGATTACGGTACTGGAAGCCAGAATACTGGAAGATAGCTTTTGGCTATAACAGCGGGTTTCTGACGAAGGAAGGATCTGATTTGAATTCTGCTTGCGGCATTCGATTCCTCTCGTTATTTTACGTCGGAATAGCATGTTTTCCACACCCGATTACGGTCCTGGAAGCCAGAATACTGGAAGATAGCTTTTGGCTATAACAGCGGTTTTCTGACGAAGGAAGGATCTGATTTGAATTCTGCTTGCGACATTCAATCCCTCTCGTCATTTTACGTCGGAGTAGAAAGTTTTCCACACCCGATTACGGTCCTGGAAGCCAGAATACTGGGAGATAGGTTTTGGATACAGGAGCGATTTCTGACGAAGGCAGTCTCTGATTTAAATTCTGCTTGCGACATTCAATCCCTCTCGTCATTTTATGTCGGAATAGCATGTTTTCCACACCCGATTACGGTCCTCGAACCCAGAATACTGGGAGACAGGTTTTGGATACAGGAGCGATTTCTGACGAAGGCAGACTCTGATTTGAATTCTGCTCGCGGCATTCGATCCCTCTCGTCATTTTACGTCGGAATAGCATGTTTTCCCTACCCGATTACGGTCCTGGAAGCCAGAATACTGGGAGATAGGTTTTGGATACAGGAGCGATTTCTGACGAAGGCAGTCTCTGATTTGAATTCTGCTTGCGGCATTCGATTCCTCTCGTCATTTTACGTCGGAATAGCATGTTTTCCACACCCGATTACGGTCCTCGAAGCCAGAATACTGGGAGATAGGTCTTGGATACAGGAGCGATTTCTGACGAAGGCAGACTCTGATTTAAATTCTGCTTGCGACATTCAATCCCTCTCGGCATTTTATGTCGGAATAGCATGTTTTCCACACCCGATTACGGTCCTCGAACCCAGAATACTGGGAGACAGGTTTTGGCTATAACAGTGGTTTTCTGACGAAGGAAGGCTCTGATTTGAATTCTGCTCGCGGCATTCGATCCCTCTCGTGATTTTACGTCGGAATAGCATGTTTTCCCTACCCGATTACGGTCCTGGAAGCCAGAATCCTGGGCGATAGGTTTTGGATACAGGAGCGATTTTCTGACGAAGGAAGGCTCTGATTTGAATTCTGCTTGCGGCATTCGATTCCTCTCGTCATTTTACGTCGGAATAGCATGTTTTCCACACCCGATTACGGTCCTGGAAGCCAGAATACTGGGAGATAGGTTTTGGATACAGGAGCGATTTTCTGACGAAGGAAGGCTCTGATTTGAATTCTGCTTGCGACATTCAATCCCTCTCGGCATTTTATGTCGGAATAGCATGTTTTCCACACCCGATTACGGTCCTCGAACCCAGAATACTGGGAGACAGGTTTTGGCTATAACAGTGGTTTTCTGACGAAGGAAGGCTCTGATTTGAATTCTGCTCGCGGCATTCGATCCCTCTCGTGATTTTACGTCGGAATAGCATGTTTTCCCTACCCGATTACGGTCCTGGAAGCCAGAATCCTGGGCGATAGGTTTTGGATACAGGAGCGATTTTCTGACGAAGGAAGGCTCTGATTTGAATTCTGCTTGCGGCATTCGATTCCTCTCGTCATTTTACGTCGGAATAGCATGTTTTCCACACCCGATTACGGTCCTGGAAGCCAGAATACTGGGAGATAGGTTTTGGATACAGGACCGATTTTCTGACGAAGGAAGGCTCTGATTTGAATTCTGCTTGCGACATTCAATCCCTCTCGTCATTTTACGTCGGAATAGCATGTTTTCCACACCCGATTACGGTCCTGGAAGCCAGAATACTGGGAGATAGGTTTTGGCAATAACATCGACTTTATGACGAAGTGAGGCTCTGATTTGAATTCTGCTTGCGGCATTCGATCCCTCTCGTCATTTTACATCGGAGGAGAATGTTTTCCACACCCGATTACGGTCCTGGAAGCCAGAATACTGCAAGATAGCTTTTGGCTATAACAGCGGTTTTCTGACGAAGGAAGGATCTGATTTGAATTCTGCTTGCGACATTCAATCCCTCTCGTCATTTTACGTCGGAGTAGAAAGTTTTCCACACCCGATTACGGTACTGGAAGCCAGAATACTGGAAGATAGCTTTTGGCTATAACAGCGGGTTTCTGACGAAGGAAGGATCTGATTTGAATTCTGCTTGCGGCATTCGATTCCTCTCGTTATTTTACGTCGGAATAGCATGTTTTCCACACCCGATTACGGTCCTGGAAGCCAGAATACTGGAAGATAGCTTTTGGCTATAACAGCGGTTTTCTGACGAAGGAAGGATCTGATTTGAATTCTGCTTGCGACATTCAATCCCTCTCGTCATTTTACGTCGGAGTAGAAAGTTTTCCACACCCGATTACGGTCCTGGAAGCCAGAATACTGGGAGATAGGTTTTGGATACAGGAGCGATTTCTGACGAAGGCAGTCTCTGATTTAAATTCTGCTTGCGACATTCAATCCCTCTCGTCATTTTATGTCGGAATAGCATGTTTTCCACACCCGATTACGGTCCTCGAACCCAGAATACTGGGAGACAGGTTTTGGATACAGGAGCGATTTCTGACGAAGGCAGACTCTGATTTGAATTCTGCTCGCGGCATTCGATCCCTCTCGTCATTTTACGTCGGAATAGCATGTTTTCCACACCCGATTACGGTCCTGGAAGCCAGAATACTGGGAGATAGGTTTTGGCAATAACATCGACTTTATGACGAAGTGAGGCTCTGATTTGAATTCTGCTTGCGGCATTCGATCCCTCTCGTCATTTTACATCGGAGGAGAATGTTTTCCACACCCGATTACGGTCCTGGAAGCCAGAATACTGGAAGATAGCTTTTGGCTATAACAGCGGTTTTCTGACGAAGGAAGGATCTGATTTGAATTCTGCTTGCGACATTCAATCCCTCTCGTCATTTTACGTCGGAGTAGAAAGTTTTCCACACCCGATTACGGTACTGGAAGCCAGAATACTGGAAGATAGCTTTTGGCTATAACAGCGGGTTTCTGACGAAGGAAGGATCTGATTTGAATTCTGCTTGCGGCATTCGATTCCTCTCGTTATTTTACGTCGGAATAGCATGTTTTCCACACCCGATTACGGTCCTGGAAGCCAGAATACTGGAAGATAGCTTTTGGCTATAACAGCGGTTTTCTGACGAAGGAAGGATCTGATTTGAATTCTGCTTGCGACATTCAATCCCTCTCGTCATTTTACGTCGGAGTAGAAAGTTTTCCACACCCGATTACGGTCCTGGAAGCCAGAATACTGGAAGATAGCTTTTGGCTATAACAGCGGGTTTCTGACGAAGGAAGGATCTGATTTGAATTCTGCTTGCGGCATTCGATCCCTCTCGTCATTTTACGTCGGAATAGAATGTTTTCCCTACCCGATTACGGTCCTGGAAGCCAGAATACTGGGAGATAGGTTTTGGATACAGGAGCGATTTCTGACGAAGGCAGTCTCTGATTTGAATTCTGCTTGCGACATTCAATCCCTCTCGTCATTTTACGTCGGAGTAGAAAGTTTTCCACACCCGATTACGGTCCTGGAAGCCAGAATACTGGAAGATAGCTTTTGGCTATAACAGCGGGTTTCTGACGAAGGAAGGATCTGATTTGAATTCTGCTTGCGGCATTCGATCCCTCTCGTCATTTTACGTCGGAATAGAATGTTTTCCCTACCCGATTACGGTCCTGGAAGCCAGAATACTGGGAGATAGGTTTTGGATACAGGAGCGATTTTCTGACGAAGGAAGGCTCTGATTTGAATTCTGCTCGCGGCATTCGATCCCTCTCGTCATTTTACGTCGGAATGGCATGTTTTCCACACCCGATTACGATCCTCGAACCCAGAATACTGGGAGACAGGTTTTGGATACAGGAGCGATTTCTGACGAAGGCAGTCTCTGATTTGAATTCTGCTTGCGGCATTCGATTCCTCTCGTCATTTTACGTCGGAATAGCATGTTTTCCACACCCGATTACGGTCCTCGAAGCCAGAATACTGGGAGATAGGTTTTGGATACAGGAGCGATTTCTGACGAAGGCAGTCTCTGATTTAAATTCTGCTTGCGACATTCAATCCCTCTCGTCATTTTATGTCGGAATAGCATGTTTTCCACACCCGAATACGGTCCTCGAACCCAGAATACTGGGAGACAGGTTTTGGATACAGGAGCGATTTCTGACGAAGGCAGGCTCTGATTTGAATTCTGCTCGCGGCATTCGATCCCTCTCGTCATTTTACGTCGGAATAGCATGTTTTCCCTACCCGATTACGGTCCTGGAAGCCAGAATACTGGGAGATAGGTTTTGGATACAGGAGCGATTTCTGACGAAGGCAGTCTCTGATTTGAATTCTGCTCGCGGCATTCGATCCCTCTCGTCATTTTACGTCGGAATGGCATGTTTTCCACACCCGATTACGATCCTCGAACCCAGAATACTGGGAGACAGGTTTTGGATACAGGAGCGATTTCTGACGAAGGCAGTCTCTGATTTGAATTCTGCTTGCGGCATTCGATTCCTCTCGTCATTTTACGTCGGAATAGCATGTTTTCCACACCCGATTACGATCCTGGCAGCCTCAATACTGGAAGATAGGTTTTGGATACAGGAGCGATTTCTGACGAAGGCAGTCTCTGATTTAAATTCTGCTTGCGACATTCAATCCCTCTCGTCATTTTATGTCGGAATAGCATGTTTTCCACACCCGATTACGCTCCTCGAACCCAGAATACTGGGAGACAGGTTTTGGATACAGGAGCGATTTCTGACGAAGGCAGACTCTGATTTGAATTCTGCTCGCGGCATTCGATCCCTCTCGTCATTTTACGTCGGAATAGCATGTTTTCCCTACCCGATTACGGTCCTGGAAGCCAGAATACTGGGAGATAGGTTTTGGATACAGGAGCGATTTCTGACGAAGGCAGTCTCTGATTTGAATTCTGCTTGCGGCATTCGATTCCTCTCGTCATTTTACGTCGGAATAGCATGTTTTCCACACCCGATTACGGTCCTCGAAGCCAGAATACTGGGAGATAGGTCTTGGATACAGGAGCGATTTCTGACGAAGGCAGACTCTGATTTAAATTCTGCTTGCGACATTCAATCCCTCTCGTCATTTTATGTCGGAATAGCATGTTTTCCACACCAGATTACGGTCCTCGAACCCAGAATACTGGGAGACAGGTTTTGGCTATAACAGTGGTTTTCTGACGAAGGAAGGCTCTGATTTGAATTCTGCTCGCGGCATTCGATCCCTCTCGTGATTTTACGTCGGAATAGCATGTTTTCCCTACCCGATTACGGTCCTGGAAGCCAGAATCCTGGGCGATAGGTTTTGGATACAGGAGCGATTTTCTGACGAAGGAAGGCTCTGATTTGAATTCTGCTTGCGGCATTCGATTCCTCTCGTCATTTTACGTCGGAATAGCATGTTTTCCACACCCGATTACGGTCCTGGAAGCCAGAATACTGGGAGATAGGTTTTGGATACAGGAGCGATTTTCTGACGAAGGAAGGCTCTGATTTGAATTCTGCTTGCGACATTCAATCCCTCTCGTCATTTTACGTCGGAATAGCATGTTTTCCACACCCGATTACGGTCCTGGAAGCCAGAATACTGGGAGATAGGTTTTGGCAATAACATCGCCTTTATGACGAAGTGAGGCTCTGATTTGAATTCTGCTTGCGGCATTCGATCCCTCTCGTCATTTTACATCGGAGGAGAATGTTTTCCACACCCGATTACGGTCCTGGAAGCCAGAATACTGGAAGATAGCTTTTGGCTATAACAGCGGTTTTCTGACGAAGGAAGGATCTGATTTGAATTCTGCTTGCGACATTCAATCCCTCTCGTCATTTTACGTCGGAGTAGAAAGTTTTCCACACCCGATTACGGTACTGGAAGCCAGAATACTGGAAGATAGCTTTTGGCTATAACAGCGGGTTTCTGACGAAGGAAGGCTCTGATTTGAATTCTGCTTGCGGCATTCGATTCCTCTCGTTATTTTACGTCGGAATAGCATGTTTTCCACACCCGATTACGGTCCTGGAAGCCAGAATACTGGAAGATAGCTTTTGGCTATAACAGCGGTTTTCTGACGAAGGAAGGATCTGATTTGAATTCTGCTTGCGACATTCAATCCCTCTCGTCATTTTACGTCGGAGTAGAAAGTTTTCCACACCCGATTACGGTCCTGGAAGCCAGAATACTGGAAGATAGCTTTTGGCTATAACAGCGGGTTTCTGACGAAGGAAGGATCTGATTTGAATTCTGCTTGCGGCATTCGATCCCTCTCGTCATTTTACGTCGGAATAGAATGTTTTCCCTACCCGATTACGGTCCTGGAAGCCAGAATACTGGGAGATAGGTTTTGGATACAGGAGCGATTTTCTGACGAAGGAAGGCTCTGATTTGAATTCTGCTCGCGGCATTCGATCCCTCTCGTCATTTTACGTCGGAATGGCATGTTTTCCACACCCGATTACGATCCTCGAACCCAGAATACTGGGAGACAGGTTTTGGATACAGGAGCGATTTCTGACGAAGGCAGTCTCTGATTTGAATTCTGCTTGCGGCATTCGATTCCTCTCGTCATTTTACGTCGGAATAGCATGTTTTCCACACCCGATTACGGTCCTCGAAGCCAGAATACTGGGAGATAGGTCTTGGATACAGGAGCGATTTCTGACGAAGGCAGTCTCTGATTTAAATTCTGCTTGCGACATTCAATCCCTCTCGTCATTTTATGTCGGAATAGCATGTTTTCCACACCCGAATACGGTCCTCGAACCCAGAATACTGGGAGACAGGTTTTGGATACAGGAGCGATTTCTGACGAAGGCAGACTCTGATTTGAATTCTGCTCGCGGCATTCGATCCCTCTCGTCATTTTACGTCGGAATAGCATGTTTTCCCTACCCGATTACGGTCCTGGAAGCCAGAATACTGGGAGATAGGTTTTGGATACAGGAGCGATTTCTGACGAAGGCAGTCTCTGATTTGAATTCTGCTCGCGGCATTCGATCCCTCTCGTCATTTTACGTCGGAATAGCATGTTTTCCACACCCGATTACGATCCTCGAACCCAGAATACTGGGAGACAGGTTTTGGATACAGGAGCGATTTCTGACGAAGGCAGTCTCTGATTTGAATTCTGCTTGCGGCATTCGATTCCTCTCGTCATTTTACGTCGGAATAGCATGTTTTCCACACCCGATTACGATCCTGGCAGCCTCAATACTGGAAGATAGGTTTTGGATACAGGAGCGATTTCTGACGAAGGCAGTCTCTGATTTAAATTCTGCTTGCGACATTCAATCCCTCTCGTCATTTTATGTCGGAATAGCATGTTTTCCACACCCGATTACGCTCCTCGAACCCAGAATACTGGGAGACAGGTTTTGGATACAGGAGCGATTTCTGACGAAGGCAGACTCTGATTTGAATTCTGCTCGCGGCATTCGATCCCTCTCGTCATTTTACGTCGGAATAGCATGTTTTCCCCACCCGATTACGGTCCTGGAAGCCAGAATACTGGGAGATAGGTTTTGGATACAGGAGCGATTTCTGACGAAGGCAGTCTCTGATTTGAATTCTGCTTGCGGCATTCGATTCCTCTCGTCATTTTACGTCGGAATAGCATGTTTTCCACACCCGATTACGGTCCTCGAAGCCAGAATACTGGGAGATAGGTCTTGGATACAGGAGCGATTTCTGACGAAGGCAGACTCTGATTTAAATTCTGCTTGCGACATTCAATCCCTCTCGTCATTTTATGTCGGAATAGCATGTTTTCCACACCAGATTACGGTCCTCGAACCCAGAATACTGGGAGACAGGTTTTGGCTATAACAGTGGTTTTCTGACGAAGGAAGGCTCTGATTTGAATTCTGCTCGCGGCATTCGATCCCTCTCGTGATTTTACGTCGGAATAGCATGTTTTCCCTACCCGATTACGGTCCTGGAAGCCAGAATCCTGGGCGATAGGTTTTGGATACAGGAGCGATTTTCTGACGAAGGAAGGCTCTGATTTGAATTCTGCTTGCGGCATTCGATTCCTCTCGTCATTTTACGTCGGAATAGCATGTTTTCCACACCCGATTACGGTCCTGGAAGCCAGAATACTGGGAGATAGGTTTTGGATACAGGAGCGATTTTCTGACGAAGGAAGGCTCTGATTTGAATTCTGCTTGCGACATTCAATCCCTCTCGTCATTTTACGTCGGAATAGCATGTTTTCCACACCCGATTACGGTCCTGGAAGCCAGAATACTGGGAGATAGGTTTTGGCAATAACATCGACTTTATGACGAAGTGAGGCTCTGATTTGAATTCTGCTTGCGGCATTCGATCCCTCTCGTCATTTTACATCGGAGGAGAATGTTTTCCACACCCGATTACGGTCCTGGAAGCCAGAATACTGGAAGATAGCTTTTGGCTATAACAGCGGTTTTCTGACGAAGGAAGGATCTGATTTGAATTCTGCTTGCGACATTCAATCCCTCTCGTCATTTTACGTCGGAGTAGAATGTTTTCCACACCCGATTACGGTACTGGAAGCCAGAATACTGGAAGATAGCTTTTGGCTATAACAGCGGGTTTCTGACGAAGGAAGGATCTGATTTGAATTCTGCTTGCGGCATTCGATTCCTCTCGTTATTTTACGTCGGAATAGCATGTTTTCCACACCCGATTACGGTCCTGGAAGCCAGAATACTGGAAGATAGCTTTTGGCTATAACAGCGGTTTTCTGACGAAGGAAGGATCTGATTTGAATTCTGCTTGCGACATTCAATCCCTCTCGTCATTTTACGTCGGAGTAGAAAGTTTTCCACACCCGATTACGGTCCTGGAAGCCAGAATACTGGAAGATAGCTTTTGGCTATAACAGCGGGTTTCTGACGAAGGAAGGATCTGATTTGAATTCTGCTTGCGGCATTCGATCCCTCTCGTCATTTTACGTCGGAATAGAATGTTTTCCCTACCCGATTACGGTCCTGGAAGCCAGAATACTGGGAGATAGGTTTTGGATACAGGAGCGATTTCTGACGAAGGCAGTCTCTGATTTGAATTCTGCTTGCGGCATTCGATTCCTCTCGTCATTTTACGTCGGAATAGCATGTTTTCCACACCCGATTACGGTCCTCGAAGCCAGAATACTGGGAGATAGGTCTTGGATACAGGAGCGATTTCTGACGAAGGCAGTCTCTGATTTAAATTCTGCTTGCGACATTCAATCCCTCTCGTCATTTTATGTCGGAATAGCATGTTTTCCACACCCGAATACGGTCCTCGAACCCAGAATACTGGGAGACAGGTTTTGGATACAGGAGCGATTTCTGACGAAGGCAGTCTCTGATTTGAATTCTGCTTGCGGCATTCGATTCCTCTCGTCATTTTACGTCGGAATAGCATGTTTTCCACACCCGATTACGGTCCTCGAAGCCAGAATACTGGGAGATAGGTCTTGGATACAGGAGCGATTTCTGACGAAGGCAGACTCTGATTTAAATTCTGCTTGCGACATTCAATCCCTCTCGGCATTTTATGTCGGAATAGCATGTTTTCCACACCCGATTACGGTCCTCGAACCCAGAATACTGGGAGACAGGTTTTGGCTATAACAGTGGTTTTCTGACGAAGGAAGGCTCTGATTTGAATTCTGCTCGCGGCATTCGATCCCTCTCGTGATTTTACGTCGGAATAGCATGTTTTCCCTACCCGATTACGGTCCTGGAAGCCAGAATCCTGGGAGATAGGTTTTGGATACAGGAGCGATTTTCTGACGAAGGAAGGCTCTGATTTGAATTCTGCTTGCGGCATTCGATTCCTCTCGTCATTTTACGTCGGAATAGCATGTTTTCCACACCCGATTACGATCCTGGCAGCCTCAATACTGGAAGATAGGTTTTGGATACAGGAGCGATTTCTGACGAAGGAAGGCTCTGATTTGAATTCTGCTTGCGGCATTCGATTCCTCTCGTCATTTTACGTCGGAATAGCATGTTTTCCATACCCGATTACGGTCCTGGAAGCCAGAATACTGGGAGATAGGTTTTGGATACAGGAGCGATTTTCTGACGAAGGAAGGCTCTGATTTGAATTCTGCTTGCGACATTCAATCCCTCTCGTCATTTTACGTCGGAATAGCATGTTTTCCACACCCGATTACGGTCCTGGAAGCCAGAATACTGGAAGATAGCTTTTGGCTATAACAGCGGTTTTCTGACGAAGGAAGGATCTGATTTGAATTCTGCTTGCGACATTCAATCCCTCTCGTCATTTTACGTCGGAGTAGAAAGTTTTCCACACCCGATTACGGTCCTGGAAGCCAGAATACTGGAAGATAGCTTTTGGCTATAACAGCGGGTTTCTGACGAAGGAAGGATCTGATTTGAATTCTGCTTGCGGCATTCGATCCCTCTCGTCATTTTACGTCGGAATAGCATGTTTTCCCTACCCGATTACGGTCCTGGAAGCCAGAATACTGGGAGATAGGTTTTGGATACAGGAGCGATTTTCTGACGAAGGAAGGCTCTGATTTGAATTCTGCTCGCGGCATTCGATCCCTCTCGTCATTTTACGTCGGAATGGCATGTTTTCCACACCCGATTACGATCCTCGAACCCAGAATACTGGGAGACAGGTTTTGGATACAGGAGCGATTTCTGACGAAGGCAGTCTCTGATTTGAATTCTGCTTGCGGCATTCGATTCCTCTCGTCATTTTACGTCGGAATAGCATGTTTTCCACACCCGATTACGGTCCTCGAAGCCAGAATACTGGGAGATAGGTCTTGGATACAGGAGCGATTTCTGACGAAGGCAGTCTCTGATTTAAATTCTGCTTGCGACATTCAATCCCTCTCGTCATTTTATGTCGGAATAGCATGTTTTCCACACCCGAATACGGTCCTCGAACCCAGAATACTGGGAGACAGGTTTTGGATACAGGAGCGATTTCTGACGAAGGCAGACTCTGATTTGAATTCTGCTCGCGGCATTCGATCCCTCTCGTCATTTTACGTCGGAATAGCATGTTTTCCCTACCCGATTACGGTCCTGGAAGCCAGAATACTGGGAGATAGGTTTTGGATACAGGAGCGATTTCTGACGAAGGCAGTCTCTGATTTGAATTCTGCTCGCGGCATTCGATCCCTCTCGTCATTTTACGTCGGAATGGCATGTTTTCCACACCCGATTACGATCCTCGAACCCAGAATACTGGGAGACAGGTTTTGGATACAGGAGCGATTTCTGACGAAGGCAGTCTCTGATTTGAATTCTGCTTGCGGCATTCGATTCCTCTCGTCATTTTACGTCGGAATAGCATGTTTTCCACACCCGATTACGATCCTGGCAGCCTCAATACTGGAAGATAGGTTTTGGATACAGGAGCGATTTCTGACGAAGGCAGTCTCTGATTTAAATTCTGCTTGCGACATTCAATCCCTCTCGTCATTTTATGTCGGAATAGCATGTTTTCCACACCCGATTACGGTCCTCGAACCCAGAATACTGGGAGACAGGTTTTGGATACAGGAGCGATTTCTGACGAAGGCAGACTCTGATTTGAATTCTGCTCGCGGCATTCGATCCCTCTCGTCATTTTACGTCGGAATAGCATGTTTTCCCTACCCGATTACGGTCCTGGAAGCCAGAATACTGGGAGATAGGTTTTGGATACAGGAGCGATTTCTGACGAAGGCAGTCTCTGATTTGAATTCTGCTTGCGGCATTCGATTCCTCTCGTCATTTTACGTCGGAATAGCATGTTTTCCACACCCGATTACGGTCCTCGAAGCCAGAATACTGGGAGATAGGTCTTGGATACAGGAGCGATTTCTGACGAAGGCAGACTCTGATTTAAATTCTGCTTGCGACATTCAATCCCTCTCGTCATTTTATGTCGGAATAGCATGTTTTCCACACCCGATTACGGTCCTCGAACCCAGAATACTGGGAGACAGGTTTTGGCTATAACAGTGGTTTTCTGACGAAGGAAGGCTCTGATTTGAATTCTGCTCGCGGCATTCGATCCCTCTCGTGATTTTACGTCGGAATAGCATGTTTTCCCTACCCGATTACGGTCCTGGAAGCCAGAATCCTGGGCGATAGGTTTTGGATACAGGAGCGATTTTCTGACGAAGGAAGGCTCTGATTTGAATTCTGCTTGCGGCATTCGATTCCTCTCGTCATTTTACGTCGGAATAGCATGTTTTCCACACCCGATTACGGTCCTGGAAGCCAGAATACTGGGAGATAGGTTTTGGATACAGGAGCGATTTTCTGACGAAGGAAGGCTCTGATTTGAATTCTGCTTGCGACATTCAATCCCTCTCGTCATTTTACGTCGGAATAGCATGTTTTCCACACCCGATTACGGTCCTGGAAGCCAGAATACTGGGAGATAGGTTTTGGCAATAACATCGACTTTATGACGAAGTGAGGCTCTGATTTGAATTCTGCTTGCGGCATTCGATCCCTCTCGTCATTTTACATCGGAGGAGAATGTTTTCCACACCCGATTACGGTCCTGGAAGCCAGAATACTGGAAGATAGCTTTTGGCTATAACAGCGGTTTTCTGACGAAGGAAGGATCTGATTTGAATTCTGCTTGCGACATTCAATCCCTCTCGTCATTTTACGTCGGAGTAGAAAGTTTTCCACACCCGATTACGGTACTGGAAGCCAGAATACTGGAAGATAGCTTTTGGCTATAACAGCGGGTTTCTGACGAAGGAAGGATCTGATTTGAATTCTGCTTGCGGCATTCGATTCCTCTCGTTATTTTACGTCGGAATAGCATGTTTTCCACACCCGATTACGGTCCTGGAAGCCAGAATACTGGAAGATAGCTTTTGGCTATAACAGCGGTTTTCTGACGAAGGAAGGATCTGATTTGAATTCTGCTTGCGACATTCAATCCCTCTCGTCATTTTACGTCGGAGTAGAAAGTTTTCCACACCCGATTACGGTCCTGGAAGCCAGAATACTGGAAGATAGCTTTTGGCTATAACAGCGGGTTTCTGACGAAGGAAGGATCTGATTTGAATTCTGCTTGCGGCATTCGATCCCTCTCGTCATTTTACGTCGGAATAGAATGTTTTCCCTACCCGATTACGGTCCTGGAAGCCAGAATACTGGGAGATAGGTTTTGGATACAGGAGCGATTTTCTGACGAAGGAAGGCTCTGATTTGAATTCTGCTCGCGGCATTCGATCCCTCTCGTCATTTTACGTCGGAATAGCATGTTTTCCACACCCGATTACGGTCCTCGAACCCAGAATACTGGGAGACAGGTTTTGGATACAGGAGCGATTTCTGACGAAGGCAGTCTCTGATTTGAATTCTGCTTGCGGCATTCGATTCCTCTCGTCATTTTACGTCGGAATAGCATGTTTTCCACACCCGATTACGGTCCTCGAAGCCAGAATACTGGGAGATAGGTCTTGGATACAGGAGCGATTTCTGACGAAGGCAGTCTCTGATTTAAATTCTGCTTGCGACATTCAATCCCTCTCGTCATTTTACGTCGGAATAGCATGTTTTCCACACCCGAATACGGTCCTCGAACCCAGAATACTGGGAGACAGGTTTTGGATACAGGAGCGATTTCTGACGAAGGCAGACTCTGATTTGAATTCTGCTCGCGGCATTCGATCCCTCTCGTCATTTTACGTCGGAATAGCATGTTTTCCCTACCCGATTACGGTCCTGGAAGCCAGAATACTGGGAGATAGGTTTTGGATACAGGAGCGATTTCTGACGAACGCAGTCTCTGATTTGAATTCTGCTCGCGGCATTCGATCCCTCTCGTCATTTTACGTCGGAATGGCATGTTTTCCACACCCGATTACGATCCTCGAACCCAGAATACTGGGAGACAGGTTTTGGATACAGGAGCGATTTCTGACGAAGGCAGTCTCTGATTTGAATTCTGCTTGCGGCATTCGATTCCTCTCGTCATTTTACGTCGGAATAGCATGTTTTCCACACCCGATTACGATCCTGGCAGCCTCAATACTGGAAGATAGGTTTTGGATACAGGAGCGATTTCTGACGAAGGCAGTCTCTGATTTAAATTCTGCTTGCGACATTCAATCCCTCTCGTCATTTTATGTCGGAATAGCATGTTTTCCACACCCGATTACGGTCCTCGAACCCAGAATACTGGGAGACAGGTTTTGGATACAGGAGCGATTTCTGACGAAGGCAGACTCTGATTTGAATTCTGCTCGCGGCATTCGATCCCTCTCGTCATTTTACGTCGGAATAGCATGTTTTCCCTACCCGATTACGGTCCTGGAAGCCAGAATACTGGGAGATAGGTTTTGGATACAGGAGCGATTTCTGACGAAGGCAGTCTCTGATTTGAATTCTGCTTGCGGCATTCGATTCCTCTCGTCATTTTACGTCGGAATGGCATGTTTTCCACACCCGATTACGATCCTCGAACCCAGAATACTGGGAGACAGGTTTTGGATACAGGAGCGATTTCTGACGAAGGCAGTCTCTGATTTGAATTCTGCTTGCGGCATTCGATTCCTCTCGTCATTTTACGTCGGAATAGCATGTTTTCCACACCCGATTACGATCCTGGCAGCCTCAATACTGGAAGATAGGTTTTGGATACAGGAGCGATTTCTGACGAAGGCAGTCTCTGATTTAAATTCTGCTTGCGACATTCAATCCCTCTCGTCATTTTATGTCGGAATAGCATGTTTTCCACACCCGATTACGGTCCTCGAACCCAGAATACTGGGAGACAGGTTTTGGATACAGGAGCGATTTCTGACGAAGGCAGACTCTGATTTGAATTCTGCTCGCGGCATTCGATCCCTCTCGTCATTTTACGTCGGAATAGCATGTTTTCCCTACCCGATTACGGTCCTGGAAGCCAGAATACTGGGAGATAGGTTTTGGATACAGGAGCGATTTCTGACGAAGGCAGTCTCTGATTTGAATTCTGCTTGCGGCATTCGATTCCTCTCGTCATTTTACGTCGGAATAGCATGTTTTCCACACCCGATTACGGTCCTCGAAGCCAGAATACTGGGAGATAGGTCTTGGATACAGGAGCGATTTCTGACGAAGGCAGACTCTGATTTAAATTCTGCTTGCGACATTCAATCCCTCTCGTCATTTTATGTCGGAATAGCATGTTTTCCACACCCGATTACGGTCCTCGAACCCAGAATACTGGGAGACAGGTTTTGGCTATAACAGTGGTTTTCTGACGAAGGAAGGCTCTGATTTGAATTCTGCTCGCGGCATTCGATCCCTCTCGTGATTTTACGTCGGAATAGCATGTTTTCCCTACCCGATTACGGTCCTGGAAGCCAGAATCCTGGGCGATAGGTTTTGGATACAGGAGCGATTTTCTGACGAAGGAAGGCTCTGATTTGAATTCTGCTTGCGGCATTCGATTCCTCTCGTCATTTTACGTCGGAATAGCATGTTTTCCACACCCGATTACGGTCCTGGAAGCCAGAATACTGGGAGATAGGTTTTGGATACAGGAGCGATTTTCTGACGAAGGAAGGCTCTGATTTGAATTCTGCTTGCGACATTCAATCCCTCTCGTCATTTTACGTCGGAATAGCATGTTTTCCACACCCGATTACGGTCCTGGAAGCCAGAATACTGGGAGATAGGTTTTGGCAATAACATCGACTTTATGACGAAGTGAGGCTCTGATTTGAATTCTGCTTGCGGCATTCGATCCCTCTCGTCATTTTACATCGGAGGAGAATGTTTTCCACACCCGATTACGGTCCTGGAAGCCAGAATACTGGAAGATAGCTTTTGGCTATAACAGCGGTTTTCTGACGAAGGAAGGATCTGATTTGAATTCTGCTTGCGACATTCAATCCCTCTCGTCATTTTACGTCGGAGTAGAAAGTTTTCCACACCCGATTACGGTACTGGAAGCCAGAATACTGGAAGATAGCTTTTGGCTATAACAGCGGGTTTCTGACGAAGGAAGGATCTGATTTGAATTCTGCTTGCGGCATTCGATTCCTCTCGTTATTTTACGTCGGAATAGCATGTTTTCCACACCCGATTACGGTCCTGGAAGCCAGAATACTGGAAGATAGCTTTTGGCTATAACAGCGGTTTTCTGACGAAGGAAGGATCTGATTTGAATTCTGCTTGCGACATTCAATCCCTCTCGTCATTTTACGTCGGAGTAGAAAGTTTTCCACACCCGATTACGGTCCTGGAAGCCAGAATACTGGAAGATAGCTTTTGGCTATAACAGCGGGTTTCTGACGAAGGAAGGATCTGATTTGAATTCTGCTTGCGGCATTCGATCCCTCTCGTCATTTTGCGTCGGAATAGAATGTTTTCCCTACCCGATTACGGTCCTGGAAGCCAGAATACTGGGAGATAGGTTTTGGATACAGGAGCGATTTCTGACGAAGGCAGTCTCTGATTTGAATTCTGCTTGCGGCATTCGATTCCTCTCGTCATTTTACGTCGGAATAGCATGTTTTCCACACCCGATTACGGTCCTCGAAGCCAGAATACTGGGAGATAGGTCTTGGATACAGGAGCGATTTCTGACGAAGGCAGTCTCTGATTTAAATTCTGCTTGCGACATTCAATCCCTCTCGTCATTTTATGTCGGAATAGCATGTTTTCCACACCCGAATACGGTCCTCGAACCCAGAATACTGGGAGACAGGTTTTGGATACAGGAGCGATTTCTGACGAAGGCAGACTCTGATTTGAATTCTGCTCGCGGCATTCGATCCCTCTCGTCATTTTACGTCGGAATAGCATGTTTTCCCTACCCGATTACGGTCCTGGAAGCCAGAATACTGGGAGATAGGTTTTGGATACAGGAGCGATTTCTGACGAACGCAGTCTCTGATTTGAATTCTGCTTGCGGCATTCGATTCCTCTCGTCATTTTACGTCGGAATAGCATGTTTTCCACACCCGATTACGGTCCTGGAAGCCAGAATACTGGGAGACAGGTTTTGGCTATAACAGTGGTTTTCTGACGAAGGAAGGCTCTGATTTGAATTCTGCTCGCGGCATTCGATCCCTCTCGTGATTTTACGTCGGAATAGCATGTTTTCCCTACCCGATTACGGTCCTGGAAGCCAGAATCCTGGGAGATAGGTTTTGGATACAGGAGCGATTTTCTGACGAAGGAAGGCTCTGATTTGAATTCTGCTTGCGGCATTCGATTCCTCTCGTCATTTTACGTCGGAATAGCATGTTTTCCACACCCGATTACGATCCTGGCAGCCTCAATACTGGAAGATAGGTTTTGGATACAGGAGCGATTTCTGACGAAGGAAGGCTCTGATTTGAATTCTGCTTGCGGCATTCGATTCCTCTCGTCATTTTACGTCGGAATAGCATGTTTTCCATACCCGATTACGGTCCTGGAAGCCAGAATACTGGGAGATAGGTTTTGGATACAGGAGCGATTTTCTGACGAAGGAAGGCTCTGATTTGAATTCTGCTTGCGACATTCAATCCCTCTCGTCATTTTACGTCGGAATAGCATGTTTTCCACACCCGATTACGGTCCTGGAAGCCAGAATACTGGAAGATAGCTTTTGGCTATAACAGCGGTTTTCTGACGAAGGAAGGATCTGATTTGAATTCTGCTTGCGACATTCAATCCCTCTCGTCATTTTACGTCGGAGTAGAAAGTTTTCCACACCCGATTACGGTCCTGGAAGCCAGAATACTGGAAGATAGCTTTTGGCTATAACAGCGGGTTTCTGACGAAGGAAGGATCTGATTTGAATTCTGCTTGCGGCATTCGATTTCTCTCGTCATTTTACGTGGGAATAGCATGTTTTCCACACCCGATTACGATCCTGGCAGCCTCAATACTGGAAGATAGGTTTTGGATACAGGAGCGATTTCTGACGAAGGAAGGCTCTGATTTGAATTCTGCTTGCGGTATTTGATTCCTCTCGTCATTTTACGTCGGAATAGCATGTTTTCCACACCCGATTACGGTCCTGGAGGCCAGAATACTGGGAGATAGGTTTTGGATACAGGAGCGATTTTCTGACGAAGGAAGGCTCTGATTTGAATTCTGCTTGCGACATTCCATCCCTCTCGTCATTTTACGTCGGAATAGCATGTTTTCCACACCCGATTACGGTCCTGGAAGCCAGAATACTGGGAGATAGGTTTTGGCAATAACAGCGACTTTATGAGGAAGTGAGGCTCTGATTTGAATTCTGCTTGCGGCATTCGATTCCTCTCGTCATTTTACGTCGGAATAGCATGTTTTCCACACCCGATTACGATCCTGGCAGCCTGAATACTGGAAGATAGCTTTTGGCTTTAACAGCGGTTTTCTGACGAAGGTAGGATCTGATTTGAATTCTGCTTGCGGCATTTGATCCCTCTCGTCATTTTACATCGGAGGAGAATGTTTTCCACACCCGATTACGGTCCTGGAAGCCAGAATACTGGAAGATAGCTTTTGGCTATAACAGCGGTTTTCTGACGAAGGAAGGATCTGATTTGAATTCTGCTTGCGACATTCAATCCCTCTCGTCATTTTACGTCGGAGTAGAAAGTTTTCCACACCCGATTACGGTCCTGGAAGCCAGAATACTGGAAGATAGCTTTTGGCTATAACAGCGGGTTTCTGACGAAGGAAGGATCTGATTTGAATTCTGCTTGCGGCATTCGATCCCTCTCGTCATTTTACATCGGAGTAGAATGTTTTCCACACCCGATTACGGTCCTGGAAGCCTCAATACTGGGAGATAGGTTTTGGATACAGGAGCGATTTCTGACGAAGGCAGTCTCTGATTTGAATTCTGCTTGCGGCATTCGATTCCTCTCGTCATTTTACGTCGGAATAGCATGTTTTCCACACCCGAGTACGATCCTGGCAGCCTCAATACTGGAAGATAGGTTTTGGATACAGGAGCGATTTCTGACGACGGTAGGATCTGATTTGAATTCTGCTTGCGGCATTCGATTCCTCTTTCCATTTTACGTCGGAATAGCATGTTTTCCACACCCGATTACGATCCTCGAACCCAGAATACTGGGAGACAGGTTTTGGCTATAACAGTGGTTTTCTGACGAAAGAAGGCTCTGATTTGAATTCTGCTTGCGGCATTCGATCCCACTCGCCATTTTACGTCGGAATAGCATGCTCTCCATACCCGATTACGATCCTGGCAGCCTGAATACTGGAAGATATGTTTTGGATACAGGAGCGATTTCTGACGAAGGCAGTCTCTGATTTGAATTCTGCTTGCGGCATTCGATTCCTCTCGTCATTTTACGTCGGAATAGCATGTTTTCCACACCCGATTACGGTCCTGGAAGCCAGAATACTGGAAGATAGCTTTTGGCTATAACAGCGGGTTTCTGACGAAGGAAGGATCTGATTTGAATTCTGCTTGCGGCATTCGATCCCTCTCGTCATTTTACATCGGAGTAGAATGTTTTCCACACCCGATTACGGTCCTGGAAGCCAGAATACTGGAAGATAGCTTTTGGCTATAACAGCGGGTTTCTGACGAAGGAAGGATCTGATTTGAATTCTGCTTGCGGCATTCGATTCCTCTTGCCATTTTACGTCGGAATAGCATGTTTTCCACACCCGAGTACGATCCTGGCAGCCTCAATACTGGAAGATAGCTTTTGGCTATAACAGCGGGTTTTCTGACGAAGGAAGGATCTGATTTGAATTCTGCTTGCGACATTCAATCCCTCTCGTCATTTTACATCGGAGGAGAATGTTTTCCACACCCGATTACGGTCCTGGAAGCCAGAATACTGGAAGATAGCTTTTGGCTATAACAGCGGTTTTCTGACGAAGGAAGGATCTGATTTGAATTCTGCTTGCGACATTCAATCCCTCTCGTCATTTTACGTCGGAGTAGAAAGTTTTCCACACCCGATTACGGTCCTGGAAGCCAGAATACTGGAAGATAGCTTTTGGCTATAACAGCGGGTTTCTGACGAAGGAAGGATCTGATTTGAATTCTGCTTGCGGCATTCGATCCCTCTCGTCATTTTACATCGGAGTAGAATGTTTTCCACACCCGATTACGGTCCTGGAAGCCTCAATACTGGGAGATAGGTTTTGGATACAGGAGCGATTTCTGACGAAGGCAGTCTCTGATTTGAATTCTGCTTGCGGCATTCGATTCCTCTCGTCATTTTACGTCGGAATAGCATGTTTTCCATACCCGATTACGATCCTGGCAGCCTGAATACTGGAAGATATGTTTTGGATACAGGAGCGATTTCTGACGAAGGCAGTCTCTGATTTGAATTCTGCTTGCGGCATTCGATTCCTCTCGTCATTTTACGTCGGAATAGCATGTTTTCCACACCCGATTACGATCCTGGCAGCCTGAATACTGGAAGATAGCTTTTGGCTATAACAGCGGTTTTCTGACGAAGGTAGGATCTGATTTGAATTCTGCTTGCGGCATTCGATTCCTCTTGCCATTTTACGTCGGAATAGCATGCTCTCCATACCCGATTACGATCCTGGCAGCCTGAATACTGGAAGATAGGGTTTGGATACAGCAGCGATTTTCTGACGAAGGAAGGCTCTGATTTGAATTCTGCTTGCGGCATTCGATTCCTCTCGTCATTTTGCGTCGGAATAGCATGTTTTCCACACCCGAGTACGATCCTGGCAGCCTCAATACTGGAAGATAGGTTTTGGATACAGGAGCGATTTCTGACGAAGGTAGGATCTGATTTGAATTCTGCTTGCGGCATTCGATTCCTCTTGCCATTTTACGTCGGAATAGCATGCTCTCCATACCCGATTACGGTCCTGGAAGCCAGAATACTGGGAGATAGGTTTTGGATACAGGAGCGATTTTCTGACGAAGGAAGGCTCTGATTTGAATTCTGCTTGCGACATTCCATCCCTCTCGTCATTTTACGTCGGAATAGCATGTTTTCCACACCCGATTACGATCCTGGCAGCCTGAATACTGGAAGATAGCTTTTGGCTTTAACAGCGGTTTTCTGACGAAGGTAGGATCTGATTTGAATTCTGCTTGCGGCATTCGATCCCTCTCGTCATTTTACATCGGAGGAGAATGTTTTCCACACCCGATTACGGTCCTGGAAGCCAGAATACTGGAAGATAGCTTTTGGCTATAACAGCGGTTTTCTGACGAAGGAAGGATCTGATTTGAATTCTGCTTGCGACATTCAATCCCTCTCGTCATTTTACGTCGGAGTAGAAAGTTTTCCACACCCGATTACGGTCCTGGAAGCCAGAATACTGGAAGATAGCTTTTGGCTATAACAGCGGGTTTCTGACGAAGGAAGGATCTGATTTGAATTCTGCTTGCGGCATTCGATCCCTCTCGTCATTTTACATCGGAGTAGAATGTTTTCCACACCCGATTACGGTCCTGGAAGCCTCAATACTGGGAGATAGGTTTTGGATACAGGAGCGATTTCTGACGAAGGCAGTCTCTGATTTGAATTCTGCTTGCGGCATTCGATTCCTCTCGTCATTTTACGTCGGAATAGCATGTTTTCCACACCCGAGTACGATCCTGGCAGCCTCAATACTGGAAGATAGGTTTTGGATACAGGAGCGATTTCTGACGACGGTAGGATCTGATTTGAATTCTGCTTGCGGCATTCGATTCCTCTTTCCATTTTACGTCGGAATAGCATGTTTTCCACACCCGATTACGATCCTCGAACCCAGAATACTGGGAGACAGGTTTTGGCTATAACAGTGGTTTTCTGACGAAAGAAGGCTCTGATTTGAATTCTGCTTGCGGCATTCGATCCCACTCGCCATTTTACGTCGGAATAGCATGCTCTCCATACCCGATTACGATCCTGGCAGCCTGAATACTGGAAGATATGTTTTGGATACAGGAGCGATTTCTGACGAAGGCAGTCTCTGATTTGAATTCTGCTTGCGGCATTCGATTCCTCTCGTCATTTTACGTCGGAATAGCATGTTTTCCACACCCGATTACGATCCTGGCAGCCTGAATACTGGAAGATAGCTTTTGGCTATAACAGCGGTTTTCTGACGAAGGTAGGATCTGATTTGAATTCTGCTTGCGGCATTCGATTCCTCTTGCCATTTTACGTCGGAATAGCATGCTCTCCATACCCGATTACGATCCTGGCAGCCTGAATACTGGAAGATAGGGTTTGGATACAGCAGCGATTTTCTGACGAAGGAAGGCTCTGATTTGAATTCTGCTTGCGGCATTCGATTCCTCTCGTCATTTTACGTCGGAATAGCATGTTTTCCACACCCGATTACGATCCTGGCAGCCTCAATACTGGAAGATAGGTTTTGGATACAGGAGCGATTTCTGACGAAGGAAGGCTCTGATTTGAATTCTGCTTGCGGCATTTGATTCCTCTCGTCATTTTACGTCGGAATAGCATGTTTTCCACACCCGATTACGATCCTGGCAGCCTGAATACTGGAAGATAGCTTTTGGCTTTAACAGCGGTTTTCTGACGAAGGTAGGATCTGATTTGAATTCTGCTTGCGGCATTCGATCCCTCTCGTCATTTTACATCGGAGGAGAATGTTTTCCACACCCGATTACGGTCCTGGAAGCCAGAATACTGGAAGATAGCTTTTGGCTATAACAGCGGTTTTCTGACGAAGGAAGGATCTGATTTGAATTCTGCTTGCGACATTCAATCCCTCTCGTCATTTTACGTCGGAGTAGAAAGTTTTCCACACCCGATTACGGTCCTGGAAGCCAGAATACTGGAAGATAGCTTTTGGCTATAACAGCGGGTTTCTGACGAAGGAAGGATCTGATTTGAATTCTGCTTGCGGCATTCGATCCCTCTCGTCATTTTACATCGGAGTAGAATGTTTTCCACACCCGATTACGGTCCTGGAAGCCTCAATACTGGGAGATAGGTTTTGGATACAGGAGCGATTTCTGACGAAGGCAGTCTCTGATTTGAATTCTGCTTGCGGCATTCGATTCCTCTCGTCATTTTACGTCGGAATAGCATGTTTTCCACACCCGAGTACGATCCTGGCAGCCTCAATACTGGAAGATAGGTTTTGGATACAGGAGCGATTTTTGACGACGGTAGGATCTGATTTGAATTCTGCTTGCGGCATTCGATTCCTCTTTCCATTTTACGTCGGAATAGCATGTTTTCCACACCCGATTACGATCCTCGAACCCAGAATACTGGGAGACAGGTTTTGGCTATAACAGTGGTTTTCTGACGAAAGAAGGCTCTGATTTGAATTCTGCTTGCGGCATTCGATCCCACTCGCCATTTTACGTCGGAATAGCATGCTCTCCATACCCGATTACGATCCTGGCAGCCTGAATACTGGAATATAGCTTTTGGCTATAACAGCGGTTTACTGACGAAGGGAGGCTCTGATTTGAATTCTGCTTGCGACATTCGATTCCTCTCGTCATTTTACGTCGGAATAGGATGTTTTCCACACCCGATTACGATCCTGGCAGCCTCAATACTGGAAGATAGGTTTTGGATACAGGAGCGATTTCTGACGACGGTAGGATCTGATTTGAATTCTGCTTGCGGCATTCGATTCCTCTTGCCATTTTACGTCGGAATAGCATGTTTTCCACACCCGATTACGATCCTCGAACCCAGAATACTGGGAGACAGGTTTTGGCTATAACAGTGGTTTTCTGAAGAAAGAAGGCTCTGATTTGAATTCTGCTTGCGGCATTCGATCCCACTCGTCATTTTACGTCGGAATAGCATGTTTTCCACACCCGATTACGGTCCTGGAAGCCAGAATACTGGGAGATAGGTTTTGGATACAGGAACGATTTTCTGACGAAGGAAGGCTCTGATTTGAATTCTGCTTGCGACATTCAATCCCTCTCGCCATTTTACGTCGGAATAGCATGTTTTCCACACCCGATTACGATCCTGGCAGCCTGAATACTGGAAGATAGGTTTTGGCTATAACAGCGGTTTGCTGACGAAGGAAGGCTCTGATTTGAATTCTGCTTGCGGCATTCGAATCCTCTCGCCATTTTACGTCGGAATAGCATGTTTTCCACACCCGATTACGATCCCGGCAGCCTGAATACTGGAATATAGCTTTTGGCTATAACAGCGGTTTACTGACGAAGGGAGGCTCTGATTTGAATTCTGCTTGCGACATTCGATTCCTCTCGTCATTTTACGTCGGAATAGGATGTTTTCCACACCCGATTACGATCCTGGCAGCCTGACTACTGGAAGATAGCTTTTGGCTATAACAGCGGATTTCTGACGAAGGAAGGCTCTGATTTGAATTCTGCTTGCGGCATTCGATGCTTCTCGTCATTTGGCATCGGAATAGCATGTTTTCCACACCCGATTACGGTCCTGGAAGCCAGAATACTGGGAGATAGGTTTTGGCAATAACAGCGACTTTATGAGGAAGTGAGGCTCTGATTTGAATTCTGCTTGCGACATTCCATCCCTCTCGTCATTTTACGTCGGAATAGCATGTTTTCCACACCCGATTACGGTCCTGGAAGCCAGAATACTGGGAGATAGGTTTTGGCAATAACAGCGACTTTATGAGGAAGTGAGGCTCTGATTTGAATTCTGCTTGCGGCATTCGATTCCTCTCGTCATTTTACGTCGGAATAGCATGTTTTCCACACCCGATTACGATCCTGGCAGCCTGAATACTGGAAGATAGCTTTTGGCTTTAACAGCGGTTTTCTGACGAAGGTAGGATCTGATTTGAATTCTGCTTGCGGCATTCGATCCCTCTCGTCATTTTACATCGGAGGAGAATGTTTTCCACACCCGATTACGGTCCTGGAAGCCAGAATACTGGAAGATAGCTTTTGGCTATAACAGCGGTTTTCTGACGAAGGAAGGATCTGATTTGAATTCTGCTTGCGACATTCAATCCCTCTCGTCATTTTACGTCGGAGTAGAAAGTTTTCCACACCCGATTACGGTCCTGGAAGCCAGAATACTGGAAGATAGGTTTTGGCTATAACAGCGGGTTTCTGACGAAGGAAGGATCTGATTTGAATTCTGCTTGCGGCATTCGATCCCTCTCGTCATTTTACATCGGAGTAGAATGTTTTCCACACCCGATTACGGTCCTGGAAGCCTCAATACTGGGAGATAGGTTTTGGATACAGGAGCGATTTCTGGCGAAGGAAGTCTCTGATTTGAATTCTGCTTGCGGCATTCGATTCCTCTCGTCATTTTACGTCGGAATAGCATGTTTTCCACACCCGAGTACGATCCTGGCAGCCTCAATACTGGAAGATAGGTTTTGGATACAGGAGCGATTTCTGACGACGGTAGGATCTGATTTGAATTCTGCTTGCGGCATTCGATTCCTCTTGCCATTTTACGTCGGAATAGCATGTTTTCCACACCCGATTACGATCCTCGAACCCAGAATACTGGGAGACAGGTTTTGGCTATAACAGTGGTTTTCTGAAGAAAGAAGGCTCTGATTTGAATTCTGCTTGCGGCATTCGATCCCACTCGTCATTTTACGTCGGAATAGCATGTTTTCCACACCCGATTACGGTCCTGGAAGCCAGAATACTGGGAGATAGGTTTTGGATACAGGAACGATTTTCTGACGAAGGAAGGCTCTGATTTGAATTCTGCTTGCGACATTCAATCCCTCTCGCCATTTTACGTCGGAATAGCATGTTTTCCACACCCGATTACGATCCTGGCAGCCTGAATACTGGAAGATAGGTTTTGGCTATAACAGCGGTTTGCTGACGAAGGAAGGCTCTGATTTGAATTCTGCTTGCGGCATTCGAATCCTCTCGCCATTTTACGTCGGAATAGCATGTTTTCCACACCCGATTACGATCCCGGCAGCCTGAATACTGGAATATAGCTTTTGGCTATAACAGCGGTTTACTGACGAAGGGAGGCTCTGATTTGAATTCTGCTTGCGACATTCGATTCCTCTCGTCATTTTACGTCGGAATAGGATGTTTTCCACACCCGATTACGATCCTGGCAGCCTCAATACTGGAAGATAGGTTTTGGATACAGGAGCGATTTCTGACGACGGTAGGATCTGATTTGAATTCTGCTTGCGGCATTCGATTCCTCTTGCCATTTTACGTCGGAATAGCATGTTTTCCACACCCGATTACGATCCTCGAACCCAGAATACTGGGAGACAGGTTTTGGCTATAACAGTGGTTTTCTGAAGAAAGAAGGCTCTGATTTGAATTCTGCTTGCGGCATTCGATCCCACTCGTCATTTTACGTCGGAATAGCATGTTTTCCACACCCGATTACGGTCCTGGAAGCCAGAATACTGGGAGATAGGTTTTGGATACAGGAACGATTTTCTGACGAAGGAAGGCTCTGATTTGAATTCTGCTTGCGACATTCAATCCCTCTCGCCATTTTACGTCGGAATAGCATGTTTTCCACACCCGATTACGATCCTGGCAGCCTGAATACTGGAAGATAGGTTTTGGCTATAACAGCGGTTTGCTGACGAAGGAAGGCTCTGATTTGAATTCTGCTTGCGGCATTCGAATCCTCTCGCCATTTTACGTCGGAATAGCATGTTTTCCACACCCGATTACGATCCCGGCAGCCTGAATACTGGAATATAGCTTTTGGCTATAACAGCGGTTTACTGACGAAGGGAGGCTCTGATTTGAATTCTGCTTGCGACATTCGATTCCTCTCGTCATTTTACGTCGGAATAGGATGTTTTCCACACCCGATTACGATCCTGGCAGCCTGACTACTGGAAGATAGCTTTTGGCTATAACAGCGGATTTCTGACGAAGGAAGGCTCTGATTTGAATTCTGCTTGCGGCATTCGATGCTTCTCGTCATTTGGCGTCGGAATAGCATGTTTTCCACACCCGATTACGGTCCTGGAAGCCAGAATACTGGGAGATAGGTTTTGGCAATAACAGCGACTTTATGAGGAAGTGAGGCTCTGATTTGAATTCTGCTTGCGACATTCCATCCCTCTCGTCATTTTACGACGGAATAGCATGTTTTCCACACCCGATTACGGTCCTGGAAGCCAGAATACTGGGAGATAGGTTTTGGCAATAACAGCGACTTTATGAGGAAGTGAGGCTCTGATTTGAATTCTGCTTGCGGCATTCGATTCCTCTCGTCATTTTACGTCGGAATAGCATGTTTTCCACACCCGATTACGATCCTGGCAGCCTGAATACTGGAAGATAGCTTTTGGCTTTAACAGCGGTTTTCTGACGAAGGTAGGATCTGATTTGAATTCTGCTTGCGGCATTCGATCCCTCTCGTCATTTTACATCGGAGGAGAATGTTTTCCACACCCGATTACGGTCCTGGAAGCCAGAATACTGGAAGATAGCTTTTGGCTATAACAGCGGTTTTCTGACGAAGGAAGGATCTGATTTGAATTCTGCTTGCGACATTCAATCCCTCTCGTCATTTTACGTCGGAGTAGAAAGTTTTCCACACCCGATTACGGTCCTGGAAGCCAGAATACTGGAAGATAGGTTTTGGCTATAACAGCGGGTTTCTGACGAAGGAAGGATCTGATTTGAATTCTGCTTGCGGCATTCGATCCCTCTCGTCATTTTACATCGGAGTAGAATGTTTTCCACACCCGATTACGGTCCTGGAAGCCTCAATACTGGGAGATAGGTTTTGGATACAGGAGCGATTTCTGGCGAAGGAAGTCTCTGATTTGAATTCTGCTTGCGGCATTCGATTCCTCTCGTCATTTTACGTCGGAATAGCATGTTTTCCACACCCGAGTACGATCCTGGCAGCCTCAATACTGGAAGATAGGTTTTGGATACAGGAGCGATTTCTGACGACGGTAGGATCTGATTTGAATTCTGCTTGCGGCATTCGATTCCTCTTGCCATTTTACGTCGGAATAGCATGTTTTCCACACCCGATTACGATCCTCGAACCCAGAATACTGGGAGACAGGTTTTGGCTATAACAGTGGTTTTCTGAAGAAAGAAGGCTCTGATTTGAATTCTGCTTGCGGCATTCGATCCCACTCGTCATTTTACGTCGGAATAGCATGTTTTCCACACCCGATTACGGTCCTGGAAGCCAGAATACTGGGAGATAGGTTTTGGATACAGGAACGATTTTCTGACGAAGGAAGGCTCTGATTTGAATTCTGCTTGCGACATTCAATCCCTCTCGCCATTTTACGTCGGAATAGCATGTTTTCCACACCCGATTACGATCCTGGCAGCCTGAATACTGGAAGATAGGTTTTGGCTATAACAGCGGTTTGCTGACGAAGGAAGGCTCTGATTTGAATTCTGCTTGCGGCATTCGAATCCTCTCGCCATTTTACGTCGGAATAGCATGTTTTCCACACCCGATTACGATCCCGGCAGCCTGAATACTGGAATATAGCTTTTGGCTATAACAGCGGTTTACTGACGAAGGGAGGCTCTGATTTGAATTCTGCTTGCGACATTCGATTCCTCTCGTCATTTTACGTCGGAATAGGATGTTTTCCACACCCGATTACGATCCTGGCAGCCTCAATACTGGAAGATAGCTTTTGGCTATAACAGCGGATTTCTGACGAAGGAAGGCTCTTATTTGAATTCTGCTTGCGGCATTCGATGCCTCTCGTCATTTTACGTCGGAATAGCATGTTTTCCATACCCGATTACGGTCCTGGAAGCCAGAATACTGGGAGATAGGTTTTGGATACAGGAGCGATTTCTGACGACGGTAGGATCTGATTTGAATTCTGCTTGCGGCATTCGATTCCTCTTGCCATTTTACGTCGGAATAGCATGTTTTCCACACCCGATTACGATCCTCGAACCCAGAATACTGGAAGATAGCTTTTGGCTATAACAGCGGTTTTCTGACGAAGGAAGGATCTGATTTGAATTCTGCTTGCGACATTCAATCCCTCTCGTCATTTTACGTCGGAGTAGAAATTTTTCCACACCCGATTACGATCCTGGCAGCCTCAATACTGGAAGATAGGTTTTGGATACAGGAGCGATTTCTGACGAAGGAAGGCTCTGATTTGAATTCTGCTTGCGACATTCAATCCCTCTCGTCATTTTACGTCGGAGTAGAAATTTTTCCACACCCGATTACGATCCTGGAAGCCAGAATACTGGGAGATAGGTTTTGGCAATAACAGCGACTTTATGAGGAAGTGAAGCTCTGATTTGAATTCTGCTTGCGGCATTCGATCCCTCTCGTCATTTTACATCGGAGGAGAATGTTTTCCACACCCGATTACGGTCCTGGAAGCCAGAATACTGGAAGATAGCTTTTGGCTATAACAGCGGTTTTCTGACGAAGGAAGGATCTGATTTGAATTCTGCTTGCGACATTCAATCCCTCTCGTCATTTTACGTCGGAGTAGAAAGTTTTCCACACCCGATTACGGTCCTGGAAGCCAGAATACTGGAAGATAGCTTTTGGCTATAACAGCGGGTTTCTGACGAAGGAAGGATCTGATTTGAATTCTGCTTGCGGCATTCGATCCCACTCGCCATTTTACGTCGGAATAGCATGCTCTCCATACCCGATTACGATCCTGGCAGCCTGAATACTGGAATATAGCTTTTGGCTATAACAGCGGATTTCTGACGAAGGAAGGCTCTGATATGAATTCTGCTTGCGGCATTCGATGCCTCTCGTCATTTTACGTCGGAATAGCATGTTTTCCATACCCGATTACGGTCCTGGAAGCCAGAATACTGGGAGATATGTTTTGGATACAGGAACGATTTTCTGACGAAGGAAGGATCTGATTTGAATTCTGCTTGCGACATTCAATCCCTCTCGTCATTTTACGTCGGAGTAGAAAGTTTTCCACACCCGATTACGGTCCTGGAAGCCAGAATACTGGAAGATAGCTTTTGGCTATAACAGCGGGTTTCTGACGAAGGAAGGATCTGATTTGAATCTGCTTGCGGCATTCGATCCCACTCGCCATTTTACGTCGGAATAGCATGCTCTCCATACCCGATTACGATCCTGGCAGCCTGAATACTGGAATATAGCTTTTGGCTATAACAGCGGATTTCTGACGAAGGAAGGCTCTGATATGAATTCTGCTTGCGGCATTCGATGCCTCTCGTCATTTTACGTCGGAATAGCATGTTTTCCATACCCGATTACGGTCCTGGAAGCCAGAATACTGGGAGATATGTTTTGGATACAGGAACGATTTTCTGACGAAGGAAGGCTCTGATTTGAATTCTGCTTGCGGCATTCGAATCCTCTCGCCATTTTACGTCGGAATAGCATGTTTTCCACACCCGATTACGATCCTGGCAGCCTGAATACTGGAATATAGCTTTTGGCTATAACAGCGGTTTACTGACGAAGGGAGGCTCTGATTTGAATTCTGCTTGCGACATTCGATTCCTCTCGTCATTTTACGTCGGAATAGGATGTTTTCCACACCCGATTACGGTCCTCGAAGCCAGAATACTGGGAGATAGGTTTTGGATACAGGAGCGATTTCTGACGAAGGCAGTCTCTGATTTGAATTCTGCTTGCGGCATTCGATGCCTCTCGTCATTTTACGTCGGAATAGCACGGTTTCCACACGTGATTACGGTCCTGGAGGCCAGAATACTGGGAGATAGGTTTTGGCTCTAACAGCGATTTTCAGACGAAGGAAGGCTCTGATTTGAATTCTGCTTGCGACATTCAATCCCTCTCGCCATTTTACGTCGGAATAGCATGTTTTCCACACCCGATTACGATCCTGGCAGCCTGAATACTGGAATTTAGCTTTTGGCTATAACAGCGGTTTACTGACGAAGGGAGGCTCTGATTTGAATTCTGCTTGCGACATTCGATTCCTCTCGTCATTTTACGTCGGAATAGGATGTTTTCCACACCCGATTACGGTCCTCGAAGCCAGAATACTGGGAGATAGGTTTTGGATACAGGAGCGATTTCTGACGAAGGCAGTCTCTGATTTGAATTCTGCTTGTGGCATTCGATTCCTCTCGTCATTTTACGTCGGAATAGCATGTTTTCCACACCCGATTACGATCCTGGCAGCCTGACTACTGGAAGATAGCTTTTGGCTATAACAGCGGATTTCTGACGAAGGAAGGCTCTGATTTGAATTCTGCTTGCGGCATTCGATGCCTCTCGTCATTTTACGTCGGAATAGCATGTTTTCCATACCCGATTACGGTCCTGGAAGCCAGAATACTGGGAGATAGGTTTTGGATACAGGAACGATTTTCTGACGAAGGAAGGCTCTGATTTGAATTCTGCTTGCGGCATTCGATGCCTCTCGTCATTTTACGTCGGAATAGCACGGTTTCCACACGTGATTACGGTCCTGGAGGCCAGAATACTGGAAGATAGGTTTTGGATACAGGAGCGATTTTCTGACGAAGGCAGTCTCTGATTTAAATTCTGCTTGCGACATTCAATCCCTCTCGTCATTTTACGTCGGAATAGCATGTTTTCCATACCCGATTACGGTCCTGGACGCCAGAATACTGGGAGATAGGTTTTGGATACAGGAGCGATTTTCTGACGAAGGCAGTCTCTGATTTAAATTCTGCTTGCGACATTCAATCCCTCTCGTCATTTTACGTCGGAATAGCATGTTTTCCATACCCGATTACGGTCCTGGAAGCCAGAATACTGGGAGATAGGTTTTGGATACAGGAGCGATTTCTGACGAAGGCAGTCTCTGATTTGAATTCTGCTTGCGGCATTCGATGCCTCTCGTCATTTTACGTCGGAATAGCACGGTTTCCACACGTGATTACGGTCCTGGAGGCCAGAATACTGGAAGATAGCTTTTGGCTATAACAGCGGTTTTCTGACGAAGGAAGGCTCTGATTTAAATTCTGCTTTCGACATTCAATCCCTCTCGCCATTTTACGTCGGAATAGCATGTTTTCCATACCCGATTACGGTCCTGGACGCCAGAATACTGGGAGATAGGTTTTGGATACAGGAGCGATTTTCTGACGAAGGCAGTCTCTGATTTAAATTCTGCTTGCGACATTCAATCCCTCTCGTCATTTTACGTCGGAATAGCATGTTTTCCATACCCGATTACGGTCCTGGAAGCCAGAATACTGGGAGATAGGTTTTGGATACAGGAGCGATTTCTGACGAAGGCAGTCTCTGATTTGAATTCTGCTTGTGGCATTCGATTCCTCTCGTCATTTTACGTCGGAATAGCATGTTTTCCACACCCGATTACGATCCTGGCAGCCAGAATACTGGGAGATAGGTTTTGGATACAGGAACGATTTTCTGACGAAGGAAGGCTCTGATTTGAATTCTGCTTGCGGCATTCGATGCCTCTCGTCATTTTACGTCGGAATAGCACGGTTTCCACACGTGATTACGGTCCTGGAGGCCAGAATACTGGAAGATAGCTTTTGGCTATAACAGCGGATTTCTGACGAAGGAAGGCTCTGATTTGAATTCTGCTTGCGGCATTCGATGCCTCTCGCCATTTTACGTCGGAATAGCATGTTTTCCACACCCGATTACGATCCTGGCAGCCTGAATACTGGAAGACAGCTTTTGGCTATAACAGCGGTTTACTGACGAAGGGAGGCTCTGATTTGAATTCTGCTTGCGACATTCGATTCCTCTCGTCATTTTACGTCGGAATAGGATGTTTTCCACACCCGATTACGGTCCTCGAAGCCAGAATACTGGGAGACAGGTTTTGGCTATAACAGTGGTTTTCTGAAGAAAGAAGGCTCTGATTTGAATTCTGCTTGCGGCATTCGATCCCACTCGTCATTTTACGTCGGAATAGCATGTTTTCCACACCCGATTACGGTCCTGGAAGCCAGAATACTGGGAGATAGGTTTTGGATACAGGAACGATTTTCTGACGAAGGAAGGCTCTGATTTGAATTCTGCTTGCGGCATTCGATGCCTCTCGTCATTTTACGTCGGAATAGCACGGTTTCCACACGTGATTACGGTCCTGGAGGCCAGAATACTGGAAGATAGCTTTTGGCTATAACAGCGGATTTCTGACGAAGGAAGGCTCTGATTTGAATTCTGCTTGCGGCATTCGATGCCTCTCGTCATTTTACGTCGGAATAGCATGTTTTCCATACCCGATTACGGTCCTGGAAGCCAGAATACTGGGAGATAGGTTTTGGATACAGGAACGATTTTCTGACGAAAGAAGGCTCTGATTTGAATTCTGCTTGCGGCATTCGATGCCTCTCGCCATTTTACGTCGGAATAGCATGTTTTCCACACCCGATTACGATCCTGGCAGCCTGAATACTGGAATATAGCTTTTGGCTATAACAGCGGTTTACTGACGAAGGGAGGCTCTGATTTGAATTCTGCTTGCGACATTCGATTCCTCTCGTCATTTTACGTCGGAATAGGATGTTTTCCACACCCGATTACGGTCCTCGAAGCCAGAATACTGGGAGACAGGTTTTGGCTATAACAGTGGTTTTCTGAAGAAAGAAGGCTCTGATTTGAATTCTGCTTGCGGCATTCGATCCCACTCGTCATTTTACGTCGGAATAGCATGTTTTCCACACCCGATTACGGTCCTGGAAGCCAGAATACTGGGAGATAGGTTTTGGATACAGGAACGATTTTCTGACGAAGGAAGGCTCTGATTTGAATTCTGCTTGCGGCATTCGATGCCTCTCGTCATTTTACGTCGGAATAGCACGGTTTCCACACGTGATTACGGTCCTGGAGGCCAGAATACTGGAAGATAGCTTTTGGCTATAACAGCGGATTTCTGACGAAGGAAGGCTCTGATTTGAATTCTGCTTGCGGCATTCGATGCCTCTCGTCATTTTACGTCGGAATAGCATGTTTTCCATACCCGATTACGGTCCTGGAAGCCAGAATACTGGGAGATAGGTTTTGGATACAGGAACGATTTTCTGACGAAAGAAGGCTCTGATTTGAATTCTGCTTGCGGCATTCGATCCCACTCGCCATTTTACGTCGGAATAGCATGCTCTCCATACCCGATTACGATCCTGGCAGCCTGAATACTGGAATATAGCTTTTGGCTATAACAGCGGATTTCTGACGAAGGAAGGCTCTGATTTGAATTCTGCTTGCGGCATTCGATGCCTCTCGTCATTTTACGTCGGAATAGCATGTTTTCCATACCCGATTACGGTCCTGGAAGCCAGAATACTGGGAGATAGGTTTTGGCTCTAATAGCGATTTTCAGACGAAGGAAGGCTCTGATTTGAATTCTGCTTGCGACATTCAATCCCTCTCGCCATTTTACGTCGGAATAGCATGTTTTCCACACCCGATTACGATCCTGGCAGCCTGAATACTGGAATATAGCTTTTGGCTATAACAGCGGTTTACTGACGAAGGGAGGCTCTGATTTGAATTCTGCTTGCGACATTCGATTCCTCTCGTCATTTTACGTCGGAATAGGATGTTTTCCACACCCGATTACGGTCCTCGAAGCCAGAATACTGGGAGACAGGTTTTGGCTATAACAGTGGTTTTCTGAAGAAAGAAGGCTCTGATTTGAATTCTGCTTGCGGCATTCGATCCCACTCGTCATTTTACGTCGGAATAGCATGTTTTCCACACCCGATTACGGTCCTGGAAGCCAGAATACTGGGAGATAGGTTTTGGATACAGGAACGATTTTCTGACGAAGGAAGGCTCTGATTTGAATTCTGCTTGCGGCATTCGATGCCTCTCGTCATTTTACGTCGGAATAGCACGGTTTCCACACGTGATTACGGTCCTGGAGGCCAGAATACTGGAAGATAGCTTTTGGCTATAACAGCGATTTTCTGACGAAGGAAGGCTCTGATTTGAATTCTGCTTGCGGCATTCGATGCCTCTCGTCATTTTACGTCGGAATAGCATGTTTTCCATACCCGATTACGGTCCTGGAAGCCAGAATACTGGGAGATAGGTTTTGGATACAGGAACGATTTTCTGACGAAGGAAGGCTCTGATTTGAATTCTGCTTGCGGCATTCGATGCCTCTCGTCATTTTACGTCGGAATAGCACGGTTTCCACACGTGATTACGGTCCTGGAGGCCAGAATACTGGAAGATAGCTTTTGGCTATAACAGCGGATTTCTGACGAAGGAAGGCTCTGATTTGAATTCTGCTTGCGGCATTCGATGCCTCTCGTCATTTTACGTCGGAATAGCACGGTTTCCACACGTGATTACGGTCCTGGAGGCCAGAATACTGGAAGATAGCTTTTGGCTATAACAGCGGATTTCTGACGAAGGAAGGCTCTGATTTGAATTCTGCTTGCGGCATTCGATGCCTCTCGTCATTTTACGTCGGAATAGCATGTTTTCCATACCCGATTACGGTCCTGGAAGCCAGAATACTGGGAGATAGGTTTTGGATACAGGAACGATTTTCTGACGAAGGAAGGCTCTGATTTGAATTCTGCTTGCGGCATTCGATGCCTCTCGTCATTTTACGTCGGAATAGCACGGTTTCCACACGTGATTACGGTCCTGGAGGCCAGAATACTGGAAGATAGCTTTTGGCTATAACAGCGGATTTCTGACGAAGGAAGGCTCTGATTTGAATTCTGCTTGCGGCATTCGATGCCTCTCGTCATTTTACGTCGGAATAGCATGTTTTCCACACCCGATTACGGTCCTCGCAGCCAGAATACTGGGAGATAGGTTTTGGATACAGGAGCGATTTCTGACGAAGGCAGTCTCTGATTTGAATTCTGCTTGTGGCATTCGATTCCTCTCGTCATTTTACGTCGGAATAGCATGTTTTCCACACCCGATTACGATCCTGGCAGCCTGAATACTGGAATAAAGCTTTTGGCTATAACAGCGGTTTTCTGACGAAAGAAGGCTCTGATTTGAATTCTGCTTGCGACATTCAATCCCTCTCGCCATTTTACGTCGGAGCAGCATGTTTTCCACCTCCGATTACGGTCCTCGAAGCCTGAATACTGGGAGATAGGTTTTGGATACAGGAGCGATTTTTGACGACGGTAGGATCTGATTTGAATTCTGCTTGCGGCATTCGATTCCTCTTTCCATTTTACGTCGGAATAGCATGTTTTCCACACCCGATTACGATCCTCGAACCCAGAATACTGGGAGACAGGTTTTGGCTATAACAGTGGTTTTCTGACGAAAGAAGGCTCTGATTTGAATTCTGCTTGCGGCATTCGATCCCACTCGCCATTTTACGTCGGAATAGCATGCTCTCCATACCCGATTACGATCCTGGCAGCCTGAATACTGGAAGATAGGTTTTGGATACAGGAGCGATTTCTGACGAAGGCAGTCTCTGATTTGAATTCTGCTTGCGGCATTCGATTCCTCTCGTCATTTTACGTCGGAATAGCATGTTTTCCACACCCGATTACGATCCTGGCAGCCTGAATACTGGAAGATAGCTTTTGGCTATAACAGCGGTTTTCTGACGAAGGTAGGATCTGATTTGAATTCTGCTTGCGGCATTCGATTCCTCTTGCCATTTTACGTCGGAATAGCATGCTCTCCATACCCGATTACGATCCTGGCAGCCTGAATACTGGAATAAAGCTTTTGGCTATAACAGCGGTTTTCTGACGAAAGAAGGCTCTGATTTGAATTCTGCTTGCGACATTCAATCCCTCTCGCCATTTTACGTCGGAGCAGCATGTTTTCCACCTCCGATTACGGTCCTCGAAGCCTGAATACTGGGAGATAGGTTTTGGCTATAACAGCGATTTTCTGACGAAGGCAGTCTCTGTTTTGAATTCTGCTTCCGGCATTCGATTCCTCTCGTCATCTTACGTCCGAATAGCATGTTTTCCACACCCGATTACGATCCTGTCAGCCTGAATAATGGAAGATAGCTTTTGGCTATAACAGCGGTTTTCTGACGAAAGAAGGCTCTGATTTGAATTCTGCTTGCGACATTCAATCACTCTCGTCATTTTACGTCGGAATAGCATGTTTTCCACACCCGAGTACGATCCTGGCAGCCTCAATACTGGAAGATAGGTTTTGGATACAGGAGCGATTTTTGACGACGGTAGGATATGATTTGAATTCTGCTTGCGGCATTCGATTCCTCTTTCCATTTTACGTCGGAATAGCATGTTTTCCACACCCGATTACGATCCTCGAACCCAGAATACTGGGAGACAGGTTTTGGCTATAACAGTGGTTTTCTGACGAAAGAAGGCTCTGATTTGAATTCTGCTTGCGGCATTCGATCCCACTCGCCATTTTACGTCGGAATAGCATGCTCTCCATACCCGATTACGATCCTGGCAGCCTGAATACTGGAAGATAGGTTTTGGATACAGGAGCGATTTCTGACGAAGGCAGTCTCTGATTTGAATTCTGCTTGCGGCATTCGATTCCTCTCGTCATTTTACGTCGGAATAGCATGTTTTCCACACCCGATTACGATCCTGGCAGCCTGAATACTGGAAGATAGCTTTTGGCTATAACAGCGGTTTTCTGACGAAGGTAGGATCTGATTTGAATTCTGCTTGCGGCATTCGATTCCTCTTGCCATTTTACGTCGGAATAGCATGCTCTCCATACCCGATTACGATCCTGGCAGCCTGAATACTGGAAGATAGGTTTTGGATACAGCAGCGATTTTCTGACGAAGGAAGGCTCTGATTTGAATTCTGCTTGCGGCATTCGATTCCTCTCGTCATTTTACGTCGGAATAGCATGTTTTCCACACCCGATTACGATCCTGGCAGCCTGACTACTGGAAGATAGCTTTTGGCTATAACAGCGGATTTCTGACGAAGGAAGGCTCTGATTTGAATTCTGCTTGCGGCATTCGATGCCTCTCGTCATTTTACGTCGGAATAGCATGTTTTCCATACCCGATTACGGTCCTGGAAGCCAGAATACTGGGAGATAGGTTTTGGATACAGGAGCGATTTCTGACGAAGGCAGTCTCTGATTTGAATTCTGCTTGCGGCATTCGATTCCTCTCGTCATTTTACGTCAGAATAGCATGTTTTCCACACCCGAGTACGATCCTGGCAGCCTCAATACTGGAAGATAGGTTTTGGATACAGGAGCGATTTCTGACGACGGTAGGATCTGATTTGAATTCTGCTTGCGGCATTCGATTCCTCTTGCCATTTTACGTCGGAATAGCATGTTTTCCACACCCGATTACGATCCTCGAACCCAGAATACTCGGAGACAGGTTTTGGCTATAACAGTGGTTTTCTGACGAAAGAAGGCTCTGATTTGAATTCTGCTTGCGGCATTCGATCCCACTCGTCATTTTACGTCGGAATAGCATGTTTTCCACACCCGATTACGGTCCTGGAAGCCAGAATACTGGAAGATAGCTTTTGGCTATAACAGCGGTTTTCTGACGAAGGAAGGATCTGATTTGAATTCTGCTTGCGACATTCAATCCCTCTCGTCATTTTACGTCGGAGTAGAAATTTTTCCACACCCGATTACGATCCTGGCAGCCTCAATACTGGAAGATAGGTTTTGGATACAGGAGCGATTTCTGACGAAGGAAGGCTCTGATTTGAATTCTGCTTGCGGCATTTGATTCCTCTCGTCATTTTACGTCGGAATAGCATGTTTTCCATACCCGATTACGGTCCTGGAAGCCAGAATACTGGGAGATAGGTTTTGGATACAGGAGCGATTTTCTGACGAAGGAAGGGTCTGATTTGAATTCTGCTTGCGACATTCCATCCCTCTCGTCATTTTACGTCGGAATAGCATGTTTTCCACACCCGATTACGGTCCTGGAAGCCAGAATACTGGGAGATAGGTTTTGGCAATAACAGCGACTTTATGAGGAAGTGAAGCTCTGATTTGAATTCTGCTTGCGGCATTCGATCCCTCTCGTCATTTTACATCGGAGGAGAATGTTTTCCACACCCGATTACGGTCCTGGAAGCCAGAATACTGGAAGATAGCTTTTGGCTATAACAGCGGTTTTCTGACGAAGGAAGGATCTGATTTGAATTCTGCTTGCGACATTCAATCCCTCTCGTCATTTTACGTCGGAGTAGAAAGTTTTCCACACCCGATTACGGTCCTGGAAGCCAGAATACTGGAAGATAGCTTTTGGCTATAACAGCGGGTTTCTGACGAAGGAAGGATCTGATTTGAATTCTGCTTGCGGCATTCGATTCCTCTCGTCATTTTACGTCGGAATAGCATGTTTTCCACACCCGATTACGGTCCTGGAAGCCAGAATACTGGAAGATAGCTTTTGGCTATAACAGCGGTTTTCTGACGAAGGAAGGATCTGATTTGAATTCTGCTTGCGACATTCAATCCCTCTCGTCATTTTACGTCGGAGTAGAAAGTTTTCCACACCCGATTACGATCCTCGAACCCAGAATACTGGAAGATAGCTTTTGGCTATAACAGCGGATTTCTGACGAAGGAAGGCTCTGATTTGAATTCTGCTTGCGGCATTCGATGCCTCTCGTCATTTTACGTCGGAATAGCATGTTTTCCATACCCGATTACGGTCCTGGAAGCCAGAATACTGGGAGATATGTTTTGGATACAGGAACGATTTTCTGACGAAGGAAGGCTCTGATTTGAATTCTGCTTGCGGCATTCGAATCCTCTCGCCATTTTACGTCGGAATAGCATGTTTTCCACACCCGATTACGATCCTGGCAGCCTGAATACTGGAATATAGCTTTTGGCTATAACAGCGGTTTACTGACGAAGGGAGGCTCTGATTTGAATTCTGCTTGCGACATTCGATTCCTCTCGTCATTTTACGTCGGAATAGGATGTTTTCCACACCCGATTACGGTCCTCGAAGCCAGAATACTGGGAGATAGGTTGTGGATACAGGAGCGATTTCTGACGAAGGCAGTCTCTGATTTGAATTCTGCTTGCGGCATTCGATGCCTCTCGTCATTTTACGTCGGAATAGCACGGTTTCCACACGTGATTACGGTCCTGGAGGCCAGAATACTGGGAGATAGGTTTTGGCTCTAACAGCGATTTTCAGACGAAGGAAGGCTCTGATTTGAATTCTGCTTGCGACATTCAATCCCTCTCGCCATTTTACGTCGGAATAGCATGTTTTCCACACCCGATTACGATCCTGGCAGCCTGAATACTGGAATATAGCTTTTGGCTATAACAGCGGTTTACTGACGAAGGGAGGCTCTGATTTGAATTCTGCTTGCGACATTCGATTCCTCTCGTCATTTTACGTCGGAATAGGATGTTTTCCACACCCGATTACGGTCCTCGAAGCCAGAATACTGGGAGACAGGTTTTGGCTATAACAGTGGTTTTCTGAAGAAAGAAGGCTCTGATTTGAATTCTGCTTGCGGCATTCGATCCCACTCGTCATTTTACGTCGGAATAGCATGTTTTCCACACCCGATTACGGTCCTGGAAGCCAGAATACTGGGAGATAGGTTTTGGATACAGGAACGATTTTCTGACGAAGGAAGGCTCTGATTTGAATTCTGCTTGCGACATTCAATCCCTCTCGCCATTTTACGTCGGAATAGCATGTTTTCCACACCCGATTACGATCCTGGCAGCCTGAATACTGGAAGATAGGTTTTGGCTATAACAGCGGTTTGCTGACGAAGGAAGGCTCTGATTTGAATTCTGCTTGCGGCATTCGAATCCTCTCGCCATTTTACGTCGGAATAGCATGTTTTCCACACCCGATTACGATCCCGGCAGCCTGAATACTGGAATATAGCTTTTGGCTATAACAGCGGTTTACTGACGAAGGGAGGCTCTGATTTGAATACTGCTTGCGACATTCGATTCCTCTCGTCATTATACGTCGGAATAGCGCGTTTTGCACTATCCATTACTATCCTGGGAGCCAGATTACTGCAAGATAGGTTTTGGCAATAACAGCGATTTTCTGACGAAGGCAGGCTCTGATTTGAATTCTGCTTGCGACATTCGATTCCTCTCGTTATTTTACGTCGGAATAGCATGTTTTCCACTCCCGATTGCGATCCTGGCAGCCTGAATACTGGGAGATAGGTTTTGGCTATAACAGCGATTTTCTGACGAAGGGAGGCTCTGATTTGAATTCTGCTTGCGACATTCGATTCCTCTCGTCATTTTACGTCGGAATAGCATGTTTTCCACACCCGATTACGATCCTGGCAGCCTGACTACTGGAAGATAGCTTTTGGCTATAACAGCGGATTTCTGACGAAGGAAGGCTCTGATTTGAATTCTGCTTGCGGCATTCGATACCTCTCGTCATTTTACGTCGGAATAGCATGTTTTCCATACCCGATTACGGTCCTGGAAGCCAGAATACTGGGAGATAGGTTTTGGATACAGGAGCGATTTCTGACGACGGTAGGATCTGATTTGAATTCTGCTTGCGGCATTCGATTCCTCTTGCCATTTTACGTCGGAATAGCATGTTTTCCACACCCGATTACGGTCCTCGAAGCCAGAATACTGGGAGACAGGTTTTGGCTATAACAGTGGTTTTCTGAAGAAAGAAGGCTCTGATTTGAATTCTGCTTGCGGCATTCGATCCCACTCGTCATTTTACGTCGGAATAGCATGTTTTCCACACCCGATTACGGTCCTGGAAGCCAGAATACTGGGAGATAGGTTTTGGATACAGGAACGATTTTCTGACGAAGGAAGGCTCTGATTTGAATTCTGCTTGCGACATTCAATCCCTCTCGCCATTTTACGTCGGAATAGCATGTTTTCCACACCCGATTACGATCCTGGCAGCCTGAATACTGGAAGATAGGTTTTGGCTATAACAGCGGTTTGCTGACGAAGGAAGGCTCTGATTTGAATTCTGCTTGCGGCATTCGAATCCTCTCGCCATTTTACGTCCGAATAGCATGTTTTCCACACCCGATTACGATCCCGGCAGCCTGAATACTGGAATATAGCTTTTGGCTATAACAGCGGTTTACTGACGAAGGGAGGCTCTGATTTGAATTCTGCTTGCGACATTCGATTCCTCTCGTCATTTTACGTCGGAATAGGATGTTTTCCACACCCGATTACGATCCTGGCAGCCTGAATACTGGAAGATAGCTTTTGGCTATAACAGCGGATTTCTGACGAAGGAAGGCTCTGATTTGAATTCTGCTTGCGGCATTCGAATCCTCTCGCCATTTTACGTCGGAATAGCATGTTTTCCACACCCGATTACGATCCTGGCAGCCTGAATACTGGAAAATAGCTTTTGGCTATAACAGCGATTTTCTGACGAAGGCAGTCTCTGATTTGAATTCTGCTTCCGGCATTCGATTCCTCTCGTCATCTTACGTCCGAATAGCATGTTTTCCACACCCGATTACGATCCTGTCAGCCTGAATAATGGAAGATAGCTTTTGGCTATAACAGCGGTTTTCTGACGAAAGAAGGCTCTGATTTGAATTCTGCTTGCGACATTCAATCACTCTCGTCATTTTACGTCGGAATAGCATGTTTTCCATACCCGATTACGGTCCTGGAAGCCAGAATACTGGGAGATAGGTTTTGGATACAGGAACGATTTTCTGACGAAGGAAGGCTCTGATTTGAATTCTGCTTGCGGCATTCGAATCCTCTCGCCATTTTACGTCGGAATAGCATGTTTTCCACACCCGATTACGATCCTGGCAGCCTGAATACTGGAATTTAGCTTTTGGCTATAACAGCGGTTTACTGACGAAGGGAGGCTCTGATTTGAATTCTGCTTGCGACATTCGATTCCTCTCGTCATTTTACGTCGGAATAGGATGTTTTCCACACCCGATTACGGTCCTCGAAGCCAGAATACTGGGAGATAGGTTTTGGATACAGGAGCGATTTCTGACGAAGGCAGTCTCTGATTTGAATTCTGCTTGCGGCATTCGATGCCTCTCGTCATTTTACGTCGGAATAGCACGGTTTCCACACGTGATTACGGTCCTGGAGGCCAGAATACTGGGAGATAGGTTTTGGCTCTAACAGCGATTTTCAGACGAAGGAAGGCTCTGATTTGAATTCTGCTTGCGACATTCAATCCCTCTCGCCATTTTACGTCGGAATAGCATGTTTTCCACACCCGATTACGATCCTGGCAGCCTGAATACTGGAAGACAGCTTTTGGCTATAACAGCGGTTTACTGACGAAGGGAGGCTCTGATTTGAATTCTGCTTGCGACATTCGATTCCTCTCGTCATTTTACGTCGGAATAGGATGTTTTCCACACCCGATTACGGTCCTCGAAGCCAGAATACTGGGAGACAGGTTTTGGCTATAACAGTGGTTTTCTGAAGAAAGAAGGCTCTGATTTGAATTCTGCTTGCGGCATTCGATCCCACTCGTCATTTTACGTCGGAATAGCATGTTTTCCACACCCGATTACGGTCCTGGAAGCCAGAATACTGGGAGATAGGTTTTGGATACAGGAACGATTTTCTGACGAAGGAAGGCTCTGATTTGAATTCTGCTTGCGACATTCAATCCCTCTCGCCATTTTACGTCGGAATAGCATGTTTTCCACACCCGATTACGATCCTGGCAGCCTGAATACTGGAAGATAGGTTTTGGCTATAACAGCGGTTTGCTGACGAAGGAAGGCTCTGATTTGAATTCTGCTTGCGGCATTCGAATCCTCTCGCCATTTTACGTCGGAATAGCATGTTTTCCACACCCGATTACGATCCCGGCAGCCTGAATACTGGAATATAGCTTTTGGCTATAACAGCGGTTTACTGACGAAGGGAGGCTCTGATTTGAATACTGCTTGCGACATTCGATTCCTCTCGTCATTATACGTCGGAATAGCGCGTTTTGCACTATCCATTACTATCCTGGGAGCCAGATTACTGCAAGATAGGTTTTGGCAATAACAGCGATTTTCTGACGAAGGCAGGCTCTGATTTGAATTCTGCTTGCGACATTCGATTCCTCTCGTTATTTTACGTCGGAATAGCATGTTTTCCACTCCCGATTGCGATCCTGGCAGCCTGAATACTGGGAGATAGGTTTTGGCTATAACAGCGATTTTCTGACGAAGGGAGGCTCTGATTTGAATTCTGCTTGCGACATTCGATTCCTCTCGTCATTTTACGTCGGAATAGGATGTTTTCCACACCCGATTACGATCCTGGCAGCCTGACTACTGGAAGATAGCTTTTGGCTATAACAGCGGATTTCTGACGAAGGAAGGCTCTGATTTGAATTCTGCTTGCGGCATTCGATACCTCTCGTCATTTTACGTCGGAATAGCATGTTTTCCATACCCGATTACGGTCCTGGAAGCCAGAATACTGGGAGATAGGTTTTGGATACAGGAGCGATTTCTGACGACGGTAGGATCTGATTTGAATTCTGCTTGCGGCATTCGATTCCTCTTGCCATTTTACGTCGGAATAGCATGTTTTCCACACCCGATTACGGTCCTCGAAGCCAGAATACTGGGAGACAGGTTTTGGCTATAACAGTGGTTTTCTGAAGAAAGAAGGCTCTGATTTGAATTCTGCTTGCGGCATTCGATCCCTCTCGTCATTTTACGTCGGAATAGCATGTTTTCCACACCCGATTACGGTCCTGGAAGCCAGAATACTGGGAGATAGGTTTTGGATACAGGAACGATTTTCTGACGAAGGAAGGCTCTGATTTGAATTCTGCTTGCGACATTCAATCCCTCTCGCCATTTTACGTCGGAATAGCATGTTTTCCACACCCGATTACGATCCTGGCAGCCTGAATACTGGAAGATAGGTTTTGGCTATAACAGCGGTTTGCTGACGAAGGAAGGCTCTGATTTGAATTCTGCTTGCGGCATTCGAATCCTCTCGCCATTTTACGTCGGAATAGCATGTTTTCCACACCCGATTACGATCCCGGCAGCCTGAATACTGGAATATAGCTTTTGGCTATAACAGCGGTTTACTGACGAAGGGAGGCTCTGATTTGAATTCTGCTTGCGACATTCGATTCCTCTCGTCATTTTACGTCGGAATAGCATGTTTTCCACACCCGATTACGATCCTGGCAGCCTGAATACTGGAAGATAGCTTTTGGCTATAACAGCGGATTTCTGACGAAGGAAGGCTCTGATTTGAATTCTGCTTGCGGAATTCGAATCCTCTCGCCATTTTACGTCGGAATAGCATGTTTTCCACACCCGATTACGATCCTGGCAGCCTGAATACTGGAATATAGCTTTTGGCTATAACAGCGATTTTCTGACGAAGGCAGTCTCTGATTTGAATTCTGCTTCCGGCATTCGATTCCTCTCGTCATCTTACGTCCGAATAGCATGTTTTCCACACCCGATTACGATCCTGTCAGCCTGAATAATGGAAGATAGCTTTTGGCTATAACAGCGGTTTTCTGACGAAAGAAGGCTCTGATTTGAATTCTGCTTGCGACATTCAATCACTCTCGTCATTTTACGTCGGAATAGCATGTTTTCCATACCCGATTACGGTCCTGGAAGCCAGAATACTGGGAGATAGGTTTTGGATACAGGAACGATTTTCTGACGAAGGAAGGCTCTGATTTGAATTCTGCTTGCGGCATTCGAATCCTCTCGCCATTTTACGTCGGAATAGCATGTTTTCCACACCCGATTACGATCCTGGCAGCCTGAATACTGGAATATAGCTTTTGGCTATAACAGCGGTTTACTGACGAAGGGAGGCTCTGATTTGAATTCTGCTTGCGACATTCGATTCCTCTCGTCATTTTACGTCGGAATAGGATGTTTTCCACACCCGATTACGGTCCTCGAAGCCAGAATACTGGGAGATAGGTTTTGGATACAGGAGCGATTTCTGACGAAGGCAGTCTCTGATTTGAATTCTGCTTGCGGCATTCGATGCCTCTCGTCATTTTACGTCGGAATAGCACGGTTTCCACACGTGATTACGGTCCTGGAGGCCAGAATACTGGGAGATAGGTTTTGGATACAGGAGCGATTTTCTGACGAAGGAAGGGTCTGATTTGAATTCTGCTTGCGACATTCCATCCCTCTCGTCATTTTACGTCGGAATAGCATGTTTTCCACACCCGATTACGGTCCTGGAAGCCAGAATACTGGGAGATAGGTTTTGGCAATAACAGCGACTTTATGAGGAAGTGAAGCTCTGATTTGAATTCTGCTTGCGGCATTCGATCCCTCTCGTCATTTTACATCGGAGGAGAATGTTTTCCACACCCGATTACGGTCCTGGAAGCCAGAATACTGGAAGATAGCTTTTGGCTATAACAGCGGTTTTCTGACGAAGGAAGGATCTGATTTGAATTCTGCTTGCGACATTCAATCCCTCTCGTCATTTTACGTCGGAGTAGAAAGTTTTCCACACCCGATTACGGTCCTGGAAGCCAGAATACTGGAAGATAGCTTTTGGCTATAACAGCGGGTTTCTGACGAAGGAAGGATCTGATTTGAATTCTGCTTGCGGCATTCGATTCCTCTCGTCATTTTACGTCGGAATAGCATGTTTTCCACACCCGATTACGGTCCTGGAAGCCAGAATACTGGAAGATAGCTTTTGGCTCTAACAGCGATTTTCAGACGAAGGAAGGCTCTGATTTGAATTCTGCTTGCGACATTCAATCCCTCTCGTCATTTTACGTCGGAGTAGAAAGTTTTCCACACCCGATTACGGTCCTGGAAGCCAGAATACTGGAAGATAGCTTTTGGCTATAACAGCGGGTTTCTGACGAAGGAAGGCTCTGATTTGAATTCTGCTTGCGGCATTCGATGCCTCTCGTCATTTTACGTCGGAATAGCATGTTTTCCATACCCGATTACGGTCCTGGAAGCCAGAATACTGGGAGATAGGTTTTGGCTATAACAGCGATTTTCTGACGAAGGCAGTCTCTGATTTGAATTCTGCTTCCGGCATTCGATTCCTCTCGTCATCTTACGTCCGAATAGCATGTTTTCCACACCCGATTACGATCCTGTCAGCCTGAATAATGGAAGATAGCTTTTGGCTATAACAGCGGTTTTCTGACGAAAGAAGGCTCTGATTTGAATTCTGCTTGCGACATTCGATTCCTCTCGTCATTTTACGTCGGAATAGGATGTTTTCCACACCCGATTACGGTCCTCGAAGCCAGAATACTGGGAGATAGGTTTTGGATACAGGAGCGATTTCTGACGAAGGCAGTCTCTGATTTGAATTCTGCTTGTGGCATTCGATTCCTCTCGTCATTTTACGTCGGAATAGCATGTTTTCCACACCCGATTACGATCCTGGCAGCCTGAATACTGGAAGATAGCTTTTGGCTATAACAGCGGTTTTCTGACGAAAGAAGGCTCTGATTTGAATTCTGCTTGCGACATTCAATCCCTCTCGCCATTTTACGTCGGAGCAGCATGCTTTCCACACCCGATTACGGTCCTCGAAGCCTGAACACTGGTAGATAGGTTTTGGCTATAACAGCGATTTTCTGACGAAGGCAGTCTCTGATTTGAATTCTGCTTCCGGCATTCGATTCCTCTCGTCATCTTACGTCCGAATAGCATGTTTTCCACACCCGATTACGATCCTGTCAGCCTGAATAATGGAAGATAGCTTTTGGCTATAACAGCGGTTTTCTGACGAAAGAAGGCTCTGATTTGAATTCTGCTTGCGACATTCAATCACTCTCGTCATTTTACGTCGGAATAGCATGTTTTCCATACCCAATTACGATCCTGATAGCCAGAATACTGGGAGATAGGTTTTGGCTCCAACAGTGATTTTCAGACGAAGGAAGGCTCTGATTTGAATTCTGCTTGCGACATTCGATTCCTCTCGTCATTTTACGTCGGAATAGCATGTTTTCCATACCCGATTACGGTCCTGGAAGCCAGAATACTGGGAGATAGGTTTTGGATACAGGAGCGATTTCTGACGAAGGCAGTCTCTGATTTGAATTCTGCTTGCGGCATTCGATGCCTCTCGTCATTTTACGTCGGAATAGCATGTTTTCCACACGTGCTTACGGTCCTGGAGGCCAGAATACTGGGAGATAGGTTTGGCCTCTAACAGCGATTTTCAGACGAAGGAAGGCTCTGATTTGAATTCTGCTTGCGACATTCGATTCCTCTCGTCATTTTACGTCGGAATAGGATGTTTTCCACACCCGATTACGGTCCTCGAAGCCAGAATACTGGGAGATAGGTTTTGGATACAGGAGCGATTTCTGACGAAGGCAGTCTCTGATTTGAATTCTGCTTGCGGCATTCGATGCCTCTCGTCATTTTACGTCGGAATAGCACGGTTTCCACACGTGATTACGGTCCTGGAGGCCAGAATACTGGGAGATAGGTTTTGGCTCTAACAGCGATTTTCAGACGAAGGAAGGCTCTGATTTGAATTCTGCTTGCGACATTCAATCCCTCTCGCCATTTTACGTCGGAATAGCATGTTTTCCACACCCGATTACGATCCTGGCAGCCTGAATACTGGAAGATAGGTTTTGGCTATAACAGCGGTTTGCTGACGAAGGAAGGCTCTGATTTGAATTCTGCTTGCGGCTTTCGAATCCTCTCGCCATTTTACGTCGGAATAGCATGTTTTCCACACCCGATTACGATCCTGGCAGCCTGAATACTGGAATATAGCTTTTGGCTATAACAGCGGTTTACTGACGAAGGGAGGCTCTGATTTGAATTCTGCTTGCGACATTCGATTCCTCTCGTCATTTTACGTCGGAATAGGATGTTTTCCACACCCGATTACGGTCCTCGAAGCCAGAATACTGGGAGATAGGTTTTGGATACAGGAGCGATTTCTGACGAAGGCAGTCTCTGATTTGAATTCTGCTTGTGGCATTCGATTCCTCTCGTCATTTTACGTCGGAATAGCATGTTTTCCACACCCGATTACGATCCTGGCAGCCTGACTACTGGAAGATAGCTTTTGGCTATAACAGCGGATTTCTGACGAAGGAAGGCTCTGATTTGAATTCTGCTTGCGGCATTCGATGCCTCTCGTCATTTTACGTCGGAATAGCATGTTTTCCATACCCGATTACGGTCCTGGAAGCCAGAATACTGGGAGATAGGTTTTGGATACAGGAACGATTTTCTGACGAAGGAAGGCTCTGATTTGAATTCTGCTTGCGGCATTCGATGCCTCTCGTCATTTTACGTCGGAATAGCACGGTTTCCACACGTGATTACGGTCCTGGAGGCCAGAATACTGGAAGATAGCTTTTGGCTATAACAGCGGTTTTCTGACGAAGGAAGGCTCTGATTTAAATTCTGCTTGCGACATTCAATCCCTCTCGCCATTTTACGTCGGAATAGCATGTTTTCCATACCCGATTACGGTCCTGGACGCCAGAATACTGGGAGATAGGTTTTGGATACAGGAGCGATTTTCTGACGAAGGCAGTCTCTGATTTAAATTCTGCTTGCGACATTCAATCCCTCTCGTCATTTTACGTCGGAATAGCATGTTTTCCATACCCGATTACGGTCCTGGAAGCCAGAATACTGGGAGATAGGTTTTGGATACAGGAGCGATTTCTGACGAAGGCAGTCTCTGATTTGAATTCTGCTTGTGGCATTCGATTCCTCTCGTCATTTTACGTCGGAATAGCATGTTTTCCACACCCGATTACGATCCTAGCAGCCTGACTACTGGAAGATAGCTTTTGGCTATAACAGCGGATTTCTGACGAAGGAAGGCTCTGATTTGAATTCTGCTTGCGACATTCGATTCCTCTCGTCATTTTACGTCGGAATAGGATGTTTTCCACACCCGATTACGGTCCTCGAAGCCAGAATACTGGGAGATAGGTTTTGGATACAGGAGCGATTTCTGACGAAGGCAGTCTCTGATTTGAATTCTGCTTGCGGCATTCGATGCCTCTCGTCATTTTACGTCGGAATAGCACGGTTTCCACACGTGATTACGGTCCTGGAGGCCAGAATACTGGGAGATAGGTTTTGGCTCTAACAGCGATTTTCAGACGAAGGAAGGCTCTGATTTGAATTCTGCTTGCGACATTCAATCCCTCTCGCCATTTTACGTCGGAATAGCATGTTTTCCACACCCGATTACGATCCTGGCAGCCTGAATACTGGAAGATATGTTTTGGCTATAACAGCGGTTTGCTGACGAAGGAAGGCTCTGATTTGAATTCTGCTTGCGGCATTCGAATCCTCTCGCCATTTTACGTCGGAATAGCATGTTTTCCACACCCGATTACGATCCTGGCAGCCTGAATACTGGAAGACAGCTTTTGGCTATAACAGCGGTTTACTGACGAAGGGAGGCTCTGATTTGAATTCTGCTTGCGACATTCGATTCCTCTCGTCATTTTACGTCGGAATAGGATGTTTTCCACACCCGATTACGGTCCTCGAAGCCAGAATACTGGGAGATAGGTTTTGGATACAGGAGCGATTTCTGACGAAGGCAGTCTCTGATTTGAATTCTGCTTGTGGCATTCGATTCCTCTCGTCATTTTACGTCGGAATAGCATGTTTTCCACACCCGATTACGATCCTGGCAGCCTGACTACTGGAAGATAGCTTTTGGCTATAACAGCGGATTTCTGACGAAGGAAGGCTCTGATTTGAATTCTGCTTGCGGCATTCGATGCCTCTCCTCATTTTACGTCGGAATAGCATGTTTTCCATACCCGATTACGGTCCTGGAAGCCAGAATACTGGGAGATAGGTTTTGGATACAGGAACGATTTTCTGACGAAGGAAGGCTCTGATTTGAATTCTGCTTGCGACATTCAATCCCTCTCGCCATTTTACGTCGGAATAGCATGTTTTCCACACCCGATTACGATCCTGGCAGCCTGAATACTGGAAGATAGGTTTTGGCTATAACAGCGGTTTGCTGACGAAGGAAGGCTCTGATTTGAATTCTGCTTGCGGCATTCGAATCCTCTCGCCATTTTACGTCGGAATAGCATGTTTTCCACACCCGATTACGATCCTGGCAGCCTGAATACTGGAAGATAGCTTTTGGCTATAACAGCGGTTTACTGACGAAGGGAGGCTCTGATTTGAATTCTGCTTGCGACATTCGATTCCTCTCGTCATTTTACGTCGGAATAGGATGTTTTCCACACCCGATTACGGTCCTCGAAGCCAGAATACTGGGAGATAGGTTTTGGATACAGGAGCGATTTCTGACGAAGGCAGTCTCTGATTTGAATTCTGCTTGTGGCATTCGATTCCTCTCGTCATTTTACGTCGGAATAGCATGTTTTCCACACCCGATTACGATCCTGGCAGCCTGAATACTGGAAGATAGCTTTTGGCTATAACAGCGGTTTTCTGACGAAAGAAGGCTCTGATTTGAATTCTGCTTGCGACATTCAATCCCTCTCGCCATTTTACGTCGGAGCAGCATGTTTTCCACCTCCGATTACGGTCCTCGAAGCCTGAATACTGGGAGATAGGTTTTGGCTATAACAGCGATTTTCTGACGAAGGCAGTCTCTGTTTTGAATTCTGCTTCCGGCATTCGATTCCTCTCGTCATCTTACGTCCGAATAGGATGTTTTCCACACCCGATTACGATCCTGTCAGCCTGAATAATGGAAGATAGCTTTTGGCTATAACAGCGGTTTTCTGACGAAAGAAGGCTCTGATTTGAATTCTGCTTGCGACATTCAATCACTCTCGTCATTTTACGTCGGAATAGCATGTTTTCCATACCCAATTACGATCCTGATAGCCAGAATACTGGGAGATAGGTTTTGGCTCTAACAGTGATTTTCAGACGAAGGAAGGCTCTGATTTGAATTCTGCTTGCGACATTCGATTCCTCTCGTCATTTTACGTCGGAATAGGATGTTTTCCACACCCGATTACGGTCCTCGAAGCCAGAATACTGGAAGATAGGTTTTGGCTATAACAGCGGTTTGCTGACGAAGGAAGGCTCTGATTTGAATTCTGCTTGCGGCATTCGAATCCTCTCGCCATTTTACGTCGGAATAGCATGTTTTCCACACCCGATTACGATCCTGGCAGCCTGAATACTGGAAGACAGCTTTTGGCTATAACAGCGGTTTACTGACGAAGGGAGGCTCTGATTTGAATTCTGCTTGCGACATTCGATTCCTCTCGTCATTTTACGTCGGAATAGGATGTTTTCCACACCCGATTACGGTCCTCGAAGCCAGAATACTGGGAGATAGGTTTTGGATACAGGAGCGATTTCTGACGAAGGCAGTCTCTGATTTGAATTCTGCTTGTGGCATTCGATTCCTCTCGTCATTTTACGTCGGAATAGCATGTTTTCCACACCCGATTACGATCCTGGCAGCCTGAATACTGGAAGATAGCTTTTGGCTATAACAGCGGATTTCTGACGAAGGAAGGCTCTGATTTGAATTCTGCTTGCGGCATTCGATGCCTCTCCTCATTTTACGTCGGAATAGCATGTTTTCCATACCCGATTACGGTCCTGGAAGCCAGAATACTGGGAGATAGGTTTTGGATACAGGAACGATTTTCTGACGAAGGAAGGCTCTGATTTGAATTCTGCTTGCGACATTCAATCCCTCTCGCCATTTTACGTCGGAATAGCATGTTTTCCACACCCGATTACGATCCTGGCAGCCTGAATACTGGAAGATAGGTTTTGGCTATAACAGCGGTTTGCTGACGAAGGAAGACTCTGATTTGAATTCTGCTTGCGGCATTCGAATCCTCTCGCCATTTTACGTCGGAATAGCATGTTTTCCACACCCGATTACGATCCTGGCAGCCTGAATACTGGAAGACAGCTTTTGGCTATAACAGCGGTTTACTGACGAAGGGAGGCTCTGATTTGAATTCTGCTTGCGACATTCGATTCCTCTCGTCATTTTACGTCGGAATAGGATGTTTTCCACACCCGATTACGGTCCTCGAAGCCAGAATACTGGGAGATAGGTTTTGGATACAGGAGCGATTTCTGACGAAGGCAGTCTCTGATTTGAATTCTGCTTGTGGCATTCGATTCCTCTCGTCATTTTACGTCGGAATAGCATGTTTTCCACACCCGATTACGATCCTGGCAGCCTGAATACTGGAAGATAGCTTTTGGCTATAACAGCGGTTTTCTGACGAAAGAAGGCTCTGATTTGAATTCTGCTTGCGACATTCAATCCCTCTCGCCATTTTACGTCGGAGTAGCATGTTTTCCACACCCGATTACGGTCCTCGAAGCCAGAATACTGGGAGATAGGTTTTGGCTATAACAGCGATTTTCTGACGAAGGCAGTCTCTGTTTTGAATTCTGCTTCCGGCATTCGATTCCTCTCGTCATCTTACGTCCGAATAGGATGTTTTCCACACCCGATTACGATCCTGTCAGCCTGAATAATGGAAGATAGCTTTTGGCTATAACAGCGGTTTTCTGACGAAAGAAGGCTCTGATTTGAATTCTGCTTGCGACATTCAATCACTCTCGTCATTTTACGTCGGAATAGCATGTTTTCCATACCCAATTACGATCCTGATAGCCAGAATACTGGGAGATAGGTTTTGGCTCTAACAGTGATTTTCAGACGAAGGAAGGCTCTGATTTGAATTCTGCTTGCGACATTCGATTCCTCTCGTCATTTTACGTCGGAATAGGATGTTTTCCACACCCGATTACGGTCCTCGAAGCCAGAATACTGGAAGATAGGTTTTGGCTATAACAGCGGTTTGCTGACGAAGGAAGGCTCTGATTTGAATTCTGCTTGCGGCATTCGAATCCTCTCGCCATTTTACGTCGGAATAGCATGTTTTCCACACCCGATTACGATCCTGGCAGCCTGAATACTGGAATATAGCTTTTGGCTATAACAGCGGTTTACTGACGAAGGGAGGCTCTGATTTGAATTCTGCTTGCGACATTCGATTCCTCTCGTCATTTTACGTCGGAATAGGATGTTTTCCACACCCGATTACGGTCCTCGAAGCCAGAATACTGGGAGATAGGTTTTGGATACAGGAGCGATTTCTGACGAAGGCAGTCTCTGATTTGAATTCTGCTTGTGGCATTCGATTCCTCTCGTCATTTTACGTCGGAATAGCATGTTTTCCACACCCGATTACGATCCTGGCAGCCTGAATACTGGAAGATAGCTTTTGGCTATAACAGCGGTTTTCTGACGAAAGAAGGCTCTGATTTGAATTCTGTTTGCGACATTCAATCCCTCTCGCCATTTTACGTCGGAGCAGCATGTTTTCCACACCCGATTACGGTCCTCGAAGCCTGAATACTGGGAGATAGGTTTTGGCTATAACAGCGATTTTCTGACGAAGGTAGTCTCTGTTTTGAATTCTGCTTCCGGCATTCGATTCCTCTCGTCATCTTACGTCCGAATAGCATGTTTTCCACACCCGATTACGATCCTGTCAGCCTGAATAATGGAAGATAGCTTTTGGCTATAACAGCGGTTTTCTGACGAAAGAAGGCTCTGATTTGAATTCTGCTTGCGACATTCAATCACTCTCGTCATTTTACGTCGGAATAGCATGTTTTCCATACCCAATTACGATCCTGATAGCCAGAATACTGGGAGATAGGTTTTGGCTCTAACAGTGATTTTCAGACGAAGGAAGGCTCTGATTTGAATTCTGCTTGCGACATTCGATTCCTCTCGTCATTTTACGTCGGAATAGGATGTTTTCCACACCCGATTACGGTCCTCGAAGCCAGAATACTGGGAGATAGGTTTTGGCTACAACAGCGACTTTATGACGAAGGGAGGCTCTGATTTGAATTCTGCTTGCGACATTCGATTCCTCTCGTCATTTTACGTCGGAATAGGATGTTTTCCACACCCGATTACGGTCCTCGAAGCCTGAACACTGGTAGAGAGGTTTTGGCTATAACAGCGATTTTCTGACGAAGGCAGCACTCTGATTTGAATTCTGCTTCCGGCATTCGATTCCTCTCGTCATCTTACGTCCGAATAGCATGTTTTCCACACCCGATTACGATCCTGTCAGCCTGAATAATGGAAGATAGCTTTTGGCTATAACAGCGGTTTTCTGACGAAAGAAGGCTCTGATTTGAATTCTGCTTGCGACATTCAATCACTCTCGTCATTTTACGTCGGAATAGCATGTTTTCCATACCCAATTACGATCCTGATAGCCAGAATACTGGGAGATAGGTTTTGGCTCCAACAGTGATTTTCAGACGAAGGAAGGCTCTGATTTGAATTCTGCTTGCGACATTCGATTCCTCTCGTCATTTTACGTCGGAATAGCATGTTTTCCATACCCGATTACGGTCCTGGAAGCCAGAATACTGGGAGATAGGTTTTGGATACAGGAGCGATTTCTGACGAAGGCAGTCTCTGATTTGAATTCTGCTTGCGGCATTCGATGCCTCTCGTCATTTTACGTCGGAATAGCATGTTTTCCACACGTGCTTACGGTCCTGGAGGCCAGAATACTGGGAGATAGGTTTGGGCTCTAACAGCGATTTTCAGACGAAGGAAGGCTCTGATTTGAATTCTGCTTCCGGAATTCGAATCCTCTCGCCATTTTACGTCGGAATAGCATGTTTTCCACACCCGATTACGATCCTGGCTGCCTGAATACTGGAAGATAGCTTTTGGCTATAACAGCGGATTTCTGACGAAGGAAGGCTCTGATTTGAATTCTGCTTGCGACATTCAATCCCTCTCGTCATTTGACGTCGGAATAGCATGTATTTCCACACCCGATTACGGTCCTCGAATCCAGAATACTGGGAGATAGGTTTTGGCTACAACAGCGACTTTATGACGAAGGGAGGCTCTGATTTGAATTCTGCTTGCGACATTCGATTCCTTTCGTCATCTTACGTCCGAATAGCATGTTTTCCACACCCGATTACGGTCCTCGAAGCCAGAATACTGGAAGATAGGTTTTGGCTATAACAGCGGTTTGCTGACGAAGGAAGGCTCTGATTTGAATTCTGCTTGCGGCATTCGAATCCTCTCGCCATTTTACGTCGGAATAGCATGTTTTCCAAACCCGATTACGATCCTGGCAGCCTGAATACTGGAATATAGCTTTTGGCTATAACAGCGGTTTACTGACGAAGGGAGGCTCTGATTTGAATTCTGCTTGCGACATTCGATTCCTCTCGTCATTTTACGTCGGAATAGGATGTTTTCCACACCCGATTACGGTCCTCGAAGCCAGAATACTGGGAGATAGGTTTTGGCTACAACAGCGACTTTATGACGAAGGGAGGCTCTGATTTGAATTCTGCTTGCGACATTCGATTCCTCTCGTCATTTTACGTCGGAATAGGATGTTTTCCACACCCGATTACGGTCCTCGAAGTCAGAATACTGGGAGATAGGTTTTGGATACAGGAGCGATTTCTGACGAAGGCAGTCTCTGATTTGAATTCTGCTTGTGGCATTCGATTCCTCTCGTCATTTTACGTCGGAATAGCATGTTTTCCACACCCGATTACGATCCTGGCAGCCTGAATACTGGAAGATAGCTTTTGGCTATAACAGCGGTTTTCTGACGAAGGAAGGCTCTGATTTAAATTCTGCTTGCGACATTCGATTCCTCTCGTCATTTTACGTCGGAATAGGATGTTTTCCACACCCGATTACGGTCCTCGAAGCCAGAATACTGGGAGATAGGTTTTGGATACAGGAGCGATTTCTGACGAAGGCAGTCTCTGATTTGAATTCTGCTTGTGGCATTCGATTCCTCTCGTCATTTTACGTCGGAATAGCATGTTTTCCACACCCGATTACGATCCTAGCAGCCTGAATACTGGAAGATAGCTTTTGGCTATAACAGCGGTTTTCTGACGAAAGAAGGCTCTGATTTGAATTCTGCTTGCGACATTCGATTCCTCTCGTCATTTTACGTCGGAATAGGATGTTTTCCACACCCGATTACGGTCCTCGAAGCCAGAATACTGGGAGATAGGTTTTGGATACAGGAGCGATTTCTGACGAAGGGAGGCTCTGATTTGAATTCTGCTTGTGGCATTCGATTCCTCTCGTCATTTTACGTCGGAATAGGATGTTTTCCACACCCGATTACGGTCCTCGAAGCCAGAATACTGGGAGATAGGTTTTGGATACAGGAGCGATTTCTGACGAAGGCAGTCTCTGATTTGCATTCTGCTTGTGGCATTCGATTCCTCTCGTCATTTTACGTCGGAATAGCATGTTTTCCACACCCGATTACGATCCTGGCAGCCTGAATACTGGAAGATAGCTTTTGGCTATAACAGCGGTTTTCTGACGAAAGAAGGCTCTGATTTGAATTCTGCTTGTGGCATTCGATTCCTCTCGTCATTTTACGTCGGAATAGCATGTTTTCCACACCCGATTACGATCCTGGCAGCCTGAATACTGGAAGATAGCTTTTGGCTATAACAGCGGTTTTCTGACGAAAGAAGGCTCTGATTTGAATTCTGCTTGCGACATTCAATCACTCTCGTCATTTTACGTCGGAATAGCATGTTTTCCATACCCAATTACGATCCTGATAGCCAGAATACTGGGAGATAGGTTTTGGCTCTAACAGTGATTTTCAGACGAAGGAAGGCTCTGATTTGAATTCTGCTTGCGACATTCGATTCCTCTCGTCATTTTACGTCGGAATAGCATGTTTTCCATACCCGATTACGGTCCTGGAAGCCAGAATACTGGGAGATAGGTTTTGGATACAGGAGCGATTTCTGACGAAGGCAGTCTCTGATTTGAATTCTGCTTGCGGCATTCGATGCCTCTCGTCATTTTACGTCGGAATAGCATGTTTTCCACACGTGCTTACGGTCCTGGAGGCCAGAATACTGGGAGATTGGTTTGGGCTCTAACAGCGATTTTCAGACGAAGGAAGGCTCTGATTTGAATTCTGCTTGCGACATTCAATCCCTCTCGTCATTTGACGTCGGAATAGCATGTATTTCCACACCCGATTACGGTCCTCGAAGCCAGAATACTGGGAGATATGTTTTGGCTACAACAGCGACTTTATGACGAAGGGAGGCTCTGATTTGAATTCTGCTTGCGACATTCGATTCCTCTCGTCATTTTACGTCGGAATAGGATGTTTTCCACACCCGATTACGGTCCTCGAAGCCAGAATACTGGGAGATAGGTTTTGGATACAGGAGCGATTTCTGACGAAGGCAGTCTCTGATTTGAATTCTGCTTGTGGCATTCGATTCCTCTCGTCATTTTACGTCGGAATAGCATGTTTTCCACACCCGATTACGATCCTGGCAGCCTGAATACTGGAAGATAGCTTTTGGCTATAACAGCGGATTTCTGACGAAGGAAGGCTCTGATTTGAATTCTGCTTGCGACATTCAATCCCTCTCGTCATTTGACGTCGGAATAGCATGTATTTCCACAACCGATTACGGTCCTCGAATCCAGAATACTGGGAGATAGGTTTTGGCTACAACAGCGACTTTATGACGAAGGGAGGCTCTGATTTGAATTCTGCTTGCGACATTCGATTCCTTTCGTCATCTTACGTCCGAATAGCATGTTTTCCACACCCGATTACGGTCCTCGAAGCCAGAATACTGGAAGATAGGTTTTGGCTATAACAGCGGTTTGCTGACGAAGGGAGGCTCTGATTTGAATTCTGCTTGCGACATTCGATTCCTCTCGTCATTTTACGTCGGAATAGGATGTTTTCCACACCCGATTACGGTCCTCGAAGCCAGAATACTGGGAGATAGGTTTTGGCTACAACAGCGACTTTATGACGAAGGGAGGCTCTGATTTGAATTCTGCTTGCGACATTCGATTCCTCTCGTCATTTTACGTCGGAATAGGATGTTTTCCACACCCGATTAGGGTCCTCGAAGCCAGAATACTGGGAGATAGGTTTTGGATACAGGAGCGATTTCTGACGAAGGCAGTCTCTGATTTGAATTCTGCTTGTGGCATTCGATTCCTTTCGTCATCTTACGTCCGAATAGCATGTTTTCCACACCCGATTACGATCCTGGCAGCCTGAATACTGGAAGATAGCTTTTGGCTATAACAGCGGTTTTCTGACGAAGGAAGGCTCTGATTTAAATTCTGCTTGCGACATTCGATTACTCTCGTCATTATACGTCGGAATAGGATGTTTTCCACACCCGATTACGGTCCTCGAAGCCAGAATACTGGGAGATAGGTTTTGGCTACAACAGCGACTTTATGACGAAGGGAGGCTCTGATTTGAATTCTGCTTGCGACATTCGATTCCTCTCGTCATTTTACGTCGGAATAGCATGTTTTCCACACCCGATTACGATCCTGGCAGCCTGAATACTGGAAGATAGCTTTTGGCTATAACAGCGGTTTTCTGACGAAGGAAGGCTCTGATTTAAATTCTGCTTGCGACATTCGATTCCTCTCGTCATTTTACGTCGGAATAGGATGTTTTCCACACCCGATTACGGTCCTCGAAGCCAGAATACTGGGAGATAGGTTTTGGATACAGGAGCGATTTCTGACGAAGGCAGTCTCTGATTTGAATTCTGCTTGTGGCATTCGATTCCTCTCGTCATTTTACGTCGGAATAGCATGTTTTCCACACCCGATTACGGTCCTCGAAGCCTGAGCACTGGTAGATAGGTTTTGGCTATAACAGCGATTTTCTGACGAAGGCAGTCTCTGATTTGAATTCTGCTTCCGGCATTCGATTCCTCTCGTCATCTTACGTCCGAATAGCATGTTTTCCACACCCGATTACGATCCTGTCAGCCTGAATAATGGAAGATAGCTTTTGGCTATAACAGCGGTTTTCTGACGAAAGAAGGCTCTGATTTGAATTCTGCTTGCGACATTCAATCACTCTCGTCATTTTACGTCGGAATAGCATGTTTTCCATACCCAATTACGATCCTGATAGCCAGAATACTGGGAGATAGGTTTTGGCTCCAACAGTGATTTTCAGACGAAGGAAGGCTCTGATTTGAATTCTGCTTGCGACATTCGATTCCTCTCGTCATTTTACGTCGGAATAGCATGTTTTCCATACCCGATTACGGTCCTGGAAGCCAGAATACTGGGAGATAGGTTTTGGATACAGGAGCGATTTCTGACGAAGGCAGTCTCTGATTTGAATTCTGCTTGCGGCATTCGATGCCTCTCGTCATTTTACGTCGGAATAGCATGTTTTCCACACGTGATTACGGTCCTGGAGGCCAGAATACTGGGAGATAGGTTTGGGCTCTAACAGCGATTTTCAGACGAAGGAAGGCTCTGATTTGAATTCTGCTTCCGGAATTCGAATCCTCTCGCCATTTTACGTCGGAATAGCATGTTTTCCACACCCGATTACGATTCTGGCAGCCTGAATACTGGAAGATAGCTTTTGGCTATAACAGCGGTTTGCTGACGAAGGAAGGCTCTGATTTGAATTCTGCTTGCGGCATTCGATTCCTCTCGTCATTTTACGTCGGAATAGCATGTTTTCCACACCCGATTACGATCCTGGCAGCCTGAATACTGGAAGATAGCTTTTGGCTATAACAGCGGATTTCTGACGAAGGAAGGCTCTGATTTGAATTCTGCTTGCGACATTCAATCCCTCTCGTCATTTGACGTCGGAATAGCATGTATTTCCACACCCGATTACGGTCCTCGAAGCCAGAATACTGGGAGATAGGTTTTGGCTACAACAGCGACTTTATGACGAAGGGAGGCTCTGATTTGAATTCTGCTTGCGACATTCGATTCCTTTCGTCATCTTACGTCCGAATAGCATGTTTTCTACACCCGATTACGGTCCTCGAAGCCAGAATACTGGAAGATAGGTTTTGGCTATAACAGCGGTTTGCTGACGAAGGAAGGCTCTGATTTGAATTCTGCTTGCGGCATTCGAATCCTCTCGCCATTTTACGTCGGAATAGCATGTTTTCCATACCCGATTACGGTCCTGGAAGCCAGAATACTGGGAGATAGGTTTTGGATACAGGAGCGATTTCTGACGAAGGCAGTCTCTGATTTGAATTCTGCTTGCGGCATTCGATGCCTCTCGTCATTTTACGTCGGAATAGCATGTTTTCCACACGTGCTTACGGTCCTGGAGGCCAGAATACTGGGAGATAGGTTTGGGCTCTAACAGCGATTTTCAGACGAAGGAAGGCTCTGATTTGAATTCTGCTTCCGGAATTCGAATCCTCTCGCCATTTTACGTCGGAATAGCATGTTTTCCACACCCGATTACGATTCTGGCAGCCTGAATACTGGAAGATAGCTTTTGGCTATAACAGCGGTTTGCTGACGAAGGAAGGCTCTGATTTGAATTCTGCTTGCGGCATTCGATTCCTCTCGTCATTTTACGTCGGAATAGCATGTTTTCCACACCCGATTACGATCCTGGCAGCCTGAATACTGGAAGATAGCTTTTGGCTATAACAGCGGATTTCTGACGAAGGAAGGCTCTGATTTGAATTCTGCTTGCGACATTCAATCCCTCTCGTCATTTGACGTCGGAATAGCATGTATTTCCAAACCCGATTACGGTCCTCGAAGCCAGAATACTGGGAGATAGGTTTTGGCTACAACAGCGACTTTATGACGAAGGGAGGCTCTGATTTGAATTCTGCTTGCGACATTCGATTCCTTTCGTCATCTTACGTCCGAATAGCATGTTTTCTACACCCGATTACGGTCCTCGAAGCCAGAATACTGGAAGATAGGTTTTGGCTATAACAGCGGTTTGCTGACGAAGGAAGGCTCTGATTTGAATTCTGCTTGCGGCATTCGAATCCTCTCGCCATTTTACGTCGGAATAGCATGTTTTCCACACCCGATTACGATCCTGGCAGCCTGAATACTGGAATATAGCTTTTAGCTATAACAGCGGTTTACTGACGAAGGGAGGCTCTGATTTGAATTCTGCTTGCGACATTCGATTCCTCTCGTCATTTTACGTCGGAATAGGATGTTTTTCACACCCGATTACGGTCCTCGAAGCCAGAATACTGGGAGATAGGTTTTGGCTACAACAGCGACTTTATGACGAAGGGAGGCTCTGATTTGAATTCTGCTTGCGACATTCGATTCCTCTCGTCATTTTACGTCGGAATAGGATGTTTTCCACACCCGATTACGGTCCTCGAAGCCAGAATACTGGGAGATAGGTTTTGGATACAGGAGCGATTTCTGACGAAGGCAGTCTCTGATTTGAATTCTGCTTGCGACATTCGATTCCTCTCGTCATTTTACGTCGGAATAGGATGTTTTCCACACCCGATTACGGTCCTCGAAGCCAGAATACTGGGAGATAGGTTTTGGATACAGGAGCGATTTCTGACGAAGGCAGTCTCTGATTTGAATTCTGCTTGTGGCATTCGATTCCTCTCGTCATTTTACGTCGGAATAGCATGTTTTCCACACCCGATTACGGTCCTCGAAGCCAGAATACTGGAAGATAGGTTTTGGCTATAACAGCGGTTTGCTGACGAAGGAAGGCTCTGATTTGAATTCTGCTTGCGGCATTCGAATCCTCTCGCCATTTTACGTCGGAATAGCATGTTTTCCACACCCGATTACGATCCTGGCAGCCTGAATACTGGAATATAGCTTTTAGCTATAACAGCGGTTTACTGACGAAGGGAGGCTCTGATTTGAATTCTGCTTGCGACATTCGATTCCTCTCGTCATTTTACGTCGGAATAGGATGTTTTCCACACCCGATTACGGTCCTCGAAGCCAGAATACTGGGAGATAGGTTTTGGCTACAACAGCGACTTTATGACGAAGGGAGGCTCTGATTTGAATTCTGCTTGTGGCATTCGATTCCTCTCGACATTTTACGTCGGATTAGCATGTTTTCCAAACCCGATTACGATCCTGGCAGCCTGAATACTGGAAGATAGCTTTTGGCTATAACAGCGGATTTCTGACGAAGGAAGGCTCTGATTTGAATTCTGCTTGCGACATTCAATCCCTCTCGTCATTTGACGTCGGAATAGCATGTATTTCCACACCCGATTACGGTCCTCGAATCCAGAATACTGGGAGATAGGTTTTGGCTACAACAGCGACTTTATGACGAAGGGAGGCTCTGATTTGAATTCTGCTTGCGACATTCGATTCCTTTCGTCATCTTACGTCCGAATAGCATGTTTTCCACACCCGATTACGGTCCTCGAAGCCAGAATACTGGAAGATAGGTTTTGGCTATAACAGCGGTTTGCTGACGAAGGAAGGCTCTGATTTGAATTCTGCTTGCGGCATTCGAATCCTCTCGCCATTTTACGTCGGAATAGCATGTTTTCCACACCCGATTACGATCCTGGCAGCCTGAATACTGGAAGACAGCTTTTGGCTATAACAGCGGTTTACTGACGAAGGGAGGCTCTGATTTGAATTCTGCTTGCGACATTCGATTCCTCTCGTCATTTTACGTCGGAATAGGATGTTTTCCACACCCGATTACGGTCCTCGAAGCCAGAATACTGGGAGATAGGTTTTGGATACAGGAGCGATTTCTGACGAAGGCAGTCTCTGATTTGAATTCTGCTTGTGGCATTCGATTCCTCTCGTCATTTTACGTCGGAATAGCATGTTTTCCACACCCGATTACGATCCTGGCAGCCTGAATACTGGAAGATAGCTTTTGGCTATAACAGCGGTTTTCTGACGAAGGAAGGCTCTGATTTGAATTCTGCTTGTGGCATTCGATTCCTCTCGTCATTTTACGACGGAATAGCATGTTTTCCACACCCGATTACGATCCTGGCAGCCTGAATACTGGAAGATAGCTTTTGGCTATAACAGCGGATTTCTGACGAAGGAAGGCTCTGATTTGAATTCTGCTTGCGACATTCAATCCCTCTCGTCATTTGACGTCGGAATAGCATGTATTTCCACACCCGATTACGGTCCTCGAAGCCAGAATACTGGGAGATAGGTTTTGGCTACAACAGCGACTTTATGACGAAGGGAGGCTCTGATTTGAATTCTGCTTGCGACATTCGATTCCTTTCGTCATCTTACGTCCGAATAGCATGTTTTCTACACCCGATTACGGTCCTCGAAGCCAGAATACTGGAAGATAGGTTTTGGCTATAACAGCGGATTTCTGACGAAGGAAGGCTCTGATTTGAATTCTGCTTGTGGCATTCGATTCCTCTCGTCATTTTACGTCGGAATAGCATGTTTTCCACACCCGATTACGGTCCTCGAAGCCAGAATACTGGGAGATAGGTTTTGGATACAGGAGCGATTTCTGACGAAGGCAGTCTCTGATTTGAATTCTGCTTGTGGCATTCGATTCCTCTCGTCATTTTACGTCGGAATAGCATGTTTTCCACACCCGATTACGGTCCTCGAAGCCAGAATACTGGAAGATAGGTTTTGGCTATAACAGCGGTTTGCTGACGAAGGAAGGCTCTGATTTGAATTCTGCTTGCGGCATTCGAATCCTCTCGCCATTTTACGTCGGAATAGCATGTTTTCCACACCCGATTACGATCCTGGCAGCCTGAATACTGGAATATAGCTTTTAGCTATAACAGCGGTTTACTGACGAAGGGAGGCTCTGATTTGAATTCTGCTTGCGACATTCGATTCCTCTCGTCATTTTACGTCGGAATAGGATGTTTTCCACACCCGATTACGGTCCTCGAAGCCAGAATACTGGGAGATAGGTTTTGGCTACAACAGCGACTTTATGACGAAGGGAGGCTCTGATTTGAATTCTGCTTGTGGCATTCGATTCCTTTCGTCATCTTACGTCCGAATAGCATGTTTTCTACACCCGATTACGGTCCTCGAAGCCAGAATACTGGAAGATAGGTTTTGGCTATAACAGCGGTTTGCTGACGAAGGAAGGCTCTGATTTGAATTCTGCTTGCGGCATTCGAATCCTCTCGCCATTTTACGTCGGAATAGCATGTTTTCCATACCCGATTACGGTCCTGGAAGCCAGAATACTGGGAGATAGGTTTTGGATACAGGAGCGATTTCTGACGAAGGCAGTCTCTGATTTGAATTCTGCTTGCGGCATTCGATGCCTCTCGTCATTTTACGTCGGAATAGCATGTTTTCCACACGTGCTTACGGTCCTGGAGGCCAGAATACTGGGAGATAGGTTTGGGCTCTAACAGCGATTTTCAGACGAAGGAAGGCTCTGATTTGAATTCTGCTTCCGGAATTCGAATCCTCTCGCCATTTTACGTCGGAATAGCATGTTTTCCACACCCGATTACGATTCTGGCAGCCTGAATACTGGAAGATAGCTTTTGGCTATAACAGCGGTTTGCTGACGAAGGAAGGCTCTGATTTGAATTCTGCTTGCGGCATTCGATTCCTCTCGTCATTTTACGTCGGAATAGCATGTTTTCCACACCCGATTACGATCCTGGCAGCCTGAATACTGGAAGATAGCTTTTGGCTATAACAGCGGATTTCTGACGAAGGAAGGCTCTGATTTGAATTCTGCTTGCGACATTCAATCCCTCTCGTCATTTGACGTCGGAATAGCATGTATTTCCAAACCCGATTACGGTCCTCGAAGCCAGAATACTGGGAGATAGGTTTTGGCTACAACAGCGACTTTATGACGAAGGGAGGCTCTGATTTGAATTCTGCTTGCGACATTCGATTCCTTTCGTCATCTTACGTCCGAATAGCATGTTTTCTACACCCGATTACGGTCCTCGAAGCCAGAATACTGGAAGATAGGTTTTGGCTATAACAGCGGTTTGCTGACGAAGGAAGGCTCTGATTTGAATTCTGCTTGCGGCATTCGAATCCTCTCGCCATTTTACGTCGGAATAGCATGTTTTCCACACCCGATTACGATCCTGGCAGCCTGAATACTGGAATATAGCTTTTAGCTATAACAGCGGTTTACTGACGAAGGGAGGCTCTGATTTGAATTCTGCTTGCGACATTCGATTCCTCTCGTCATTTTACGTCGGAATAGGATGTTTTCCACACCCGATTACGGTCCTCGAAGCCAGAATACTGGGAGATAGGTTTTGGCTACAACAGCGACTTTATGACGAAGGGAGGCTCTGATTTGAATTCTGCTTGCGACATTCGATTCCTCTCGTCATTTTACGTCGGAATAGGATGTTTTCCACACCCGATTACGGTCCTCGAAGCCAGAATACTGGGAGATAGGTTTTGGATACAGGAGCGATTTCTGACGAAGGCAGTCTCTGATTTGAATTCTGCTTGCGACATTCGATTCCTCTCGTCATTTTACGTCGGAATAGGATGTTTTCCACACCCGATTACGGTCCTCGAAGCCAGAATACTGGGAGATAGGTTTTGGATACAGGAGCGATTTCTGACGAAGGCAGTCTCTGATTTGAATTCTGCTTGTGGCATTCGATTCCTCTCGTCATTTTACGTCGGAATAGCATGTTTTCCACACCCGATTACGGTCCTCGAAGCCAGAATACTGGAAGATAGGTTTTGGCTATAACAGCGGTTTGCTGACGAAGGAAGGCTCTGATTTGAATTCTGCTTGCGGCATTCGAATCCTCTCGCCATTTTACGTCGGAATAGCATGTTTTCCACACCCGATTACGATCCTGGCAGCCTGAATACTGGAATATAGCTTTTAGCTATAACAGCGGTTTACTGACGAAGGGAGGCTCTGATTTGAATTCTGCTTGCGACATTCGATTCCTCTCGTCATTTTACGTCGGAATAGGATGTTTTCCACACCCGATTACGGTCCTCGAAGCCAGAATACTGGGAGATAGGTTTTGGCTACAACAGCGACTTTATGACGAAGGGAGGCTCTGATTTGAATTCTGCTTGCGGCATTCGATTCCTCTCGTCATTTTACGTCGGAATAGCATGTTTTCCAAACCCGATTACGATCCTGGCAGCCTGAATACTGGAAGATAGCTTTTGGCTATAACAGCGGTTTTCTGACGAAGGAAGGCTCTGATTTAAATTCTGCTTGCGACATTCGATTCCTCTCGTCATTTTACGTCGGAATAGGATGTTTTCCACACCCGATTACGGTCCTCGAAGCCAGAATACTGGGAGATAGGTTTTGGATACAGGAGCGATTTCTGACGAAGGCAGTCTCTGATTTGAATTCTGCTTCCGGCATTCGATTCCTCTCGTCATCTTACGTCCGAATAGCATGTTTTCCACACCCGATTACGATCCTGTCAGCCTGAATAATGGAAGATAGCTTTTGGCTATAACAGCGGTTTTCTGACGAAAGAAGGCTCTGATTTGAATTCTGCTTGCGACATTCAATCACTCTCGTCATTTTACGTCGGAATAGCATGTTTTCCAAACCCGATTACGATTCTGGCAGCCTGAATACTGGAAGATAGCTTTTGGCTATAACAGCGGATTTCTGACGAAGGAAGGCTCTGATTTGAATTCTGCTTGCGACATTCAATCCCTCTCGTCATTTGACGTCGGAATAGCATGTATTTCCACACCCGATTACGGTCCTCGAATCCAGAATACTGGGAGATAGGTTTTGGCTACAACAGCGACTTTATGACGAAGGGAGGCTCTGATTTGAATTCTGCTTGCGACATTCGATTCCTTTCGTCATCTTACGTCCGAATAGCATGTTTTCCACACCCGATTACGGTCCTCGAAGCCAGAATACTGGAAGATAGGTTTTGGCTATAACAGCGGTTTGCTGACGAAGGAAGGCTCTGATTTGAATTCTGCTTGCGGCATTCGAATCCTCTCGCCATTTTACGTCGGAATAGCATGTTTTCCACACCCGATTACGATCCTGGCAGCCTGAATACTGGAATATAGCTTTTGGCTATAACAGCGGTTTACTGACGAAGGGAGGCTCTGATTTGAATTCTGCTTGCGACATTCGATTCCTCTCGTCATTTTACGTCGGAATAGGATGTTTTCCACACCCGATTACGGTCCTCGAAGCCAGAATACTGGGAGATAGGTTTTGGATACAGGAGCGATTTCTGACGAAGGCAGTCTCTGATTTGAATTCTGCTTGTGGCATTCGATTCCTCTCGTCATTTTACGTCGGAATAGCATGTTTTCCACACCCGATTACGATCCTGGCAGCCTGAATACTGGAAGATAGCTTTTGGCTATAACAGCGGTTTTCTGACGAAGGAAGGCTCTGATTTGAATTCTGCTTGTGGCATTCGATTCCTCTCGTCATTTTACGACGGAATAGCATGTTTTCCACACCCGATTACGATCCTGGCAGCCTGAATACTGGAAGATAGCTTTTGGCTATTACAGCGGTTTTCTGACGAAGGAAGGCTCTGATTTAAATTCTGCTTGCGACATTCGATTCCTCTCGTCATTTTACGTCGGAATAGGATGTTTTCCACACCCGATTACGGTCCTCGAAGCCAGAATACTGGGAGATAGGTTTTGGATACAGGAGCGATTTCTGACGAAGGCAGTCTCTGATTTGAATTCTGCTTGTGGCATTCGATTCCTCTCGTCATTTTACGTCGGAATAGCATGTTTTCCACACCCGATTACGGTCCTCGAAGCCTGAGCACTGGTAGATAGGTTTTGGCTATAACAGCGATTTTCTGACGAAGGCAGTCTCTGATTTGAATTCTGCTTCCGGCATTCGATTCCTCTCGTCATCTTACGTCCGAATAGCATGTTTTCCACACCCGATTACGATCCTGTCAGCCTGAATAATGGAAGATAGCTTTTGGCTATAACAGCGGTTTTCTGACGAAAGAAGGCTCTGATTTGAATTCTGCTTGCGACATTCAATCACTCTCGTCATTTTACGTCGGAATAGCATGTTTTCCATACCCAATTACGATCCTGATAGCCAGAATACTGGAAGATAGGTTTTGGCTCCAACAGTGATTTTCAGACGAAGGAAGGCTCTGATTTGAATTCTGCTTGCGACATTCGATTCCTCTCGTCATTTTACGTCGGAATAGCATGTTTTCCATACCCGATTACGGTCCTGGAAGCCAGAATACTGGGAGATAGGTTTTGGATACAGGAGCGATTTCTGACGAAGGCAGTCTCTGATTTGAATTCTGCTTGCGGCATTCGATGCCTCTCGTCATTTTACGTCGGAATAGCATGTTTTCCACACGTGCTTACGGTCCTGGAGGCCAGAATACTGGGAGATAGGTTTTGGCTATAACAGCGGTTTGCTGACGAAGGAAGGCTCTGATTTGAATTCTGCTTGCGGCATTCGAATCCTCTCGCCATTTTACGTCGGAATAGCATGTTTTCCACACCCGATTACGATCCTGGCAGCCTGAATACTGGAATATAGCTTTTAGCTATAACAGCGGTTTACTGACGAAGGGAGGCTCTGATTTGAATTCTGCTTGCGACATTCGATTCCTCTCGTCATTTTACGTCGGAATAGGATGTTTTCCACACCCGATTACGGTCCTCGAAGCCAGAATACTGGGAGATAGGTTTTGGCTACAACAGCGACTTTATGACGAAGGGAGGCTCTGATTTGAATTCTGCTTGTGGCATTCGATTCCTCTCGTCATTTTACGTCGGAATAGCATGTTTTCCAAACCCGATTACGATCCTGGCAGCCTGAATACTGGAAGATAGCTTTTGGCTATAACAGCGGTTTTCTGACGAAGGAAGGCTCTGATTTAAATTCTGCTTGCGACATTCGATTCCTCTCGTCATTTTACGTCGGAATAGCATGTTTTCCACACCCGATTACGGTCCTCGAAGCCAGAATACTGGGAGATAGGTTTTGGATACAGGAGCGATTTCTGACGAAGGCAGTCTCTGATTTGAATTCTGCTTCCGGCATTCGATTCCTCTCGTCATCTTACGTCCGAATAGCATGTTTTCCACACCCGATTACGATCCTGTCAGCCTGAATAATGGAAGATAGCTTTTGGCTATAACAGCGGTTTTCTGACGAAAGAAGGCTCTGATTTGAATTCTGCTTGCGACATTCAATCACTCTCGTCATTTTACGTCGGAATAGCATGTTTTCCAAACCCGATTACGATTCTGGCAGCCTGAATACTGGAAGATAGCTTTTGGCTATAACAGCGGATTTCTGACGAAGGAAGGCTCTGATTTGAATTCTGCTTGCGACATTCAATCCCTCTCGTCATTTGACGTCGGAATAGCATGTATTTCCACACCCGATTACGGTCCTCGAATCCAGAATACTGGGAGATAGGTTTTGGCTACAACAGCGACTTTATGACGAAGGGAGGCTCTGATTTGAATTCTGCTTGCGACATTCGATTCCTTTCGTCATCTTACGTCCGAATAGCATGTTTTCCACACCCGATTACGGTCCTCGAAGCCAGAATACTGGAAGATAGCTTTTGGCTATAACAGCGGTTTACTGACGAAGGGAGGCTCTGATTTGAATTCTGCTTGCGACATTCGATTCCTCTCGTCATTTTACGTCGGAATAGGATGTTTTCCACACCCGATTACGGTCCTCGAAGCCAGAATACTGGGAGATAGGTTTTGGATACAGGAGCGATTTCTGACGAAGGCAGTCTCTGATTTGAATTCTGCTTGTGGCATTCGATTCCTCTCGTCATTTTACGTCGGAATAGCATGTTTTCCACACCCGATTACGATCCTGGCAGCCTGAATACTGGAAGATAGCTTTTGGCTATAACAGCGGTTTTCTGACGAAGGAAGGCTCTGATTTGAATTCTGCTTGTGGCATTCGATTCCTCTCGTCATTTTACGTCGGAATAGCATGTTTTCCACACCCGATTACGATCCTGGCAGCCTGAATACTGGAAGATAGCTTTTGGCTATAACAGCGGTTTTCTGACGAAGGAAGGCTCTGATTTAAATTCTGCTTGCGACATTCGATTCCTCTCGTCATTTTACGTCGGAATAGGATGTTTTCCACACCCGATTACGGTCCTCGAAGCCAGAATACTGGGAGATAGGTTTTGGATACAGGAGCGATTTCTGACGAAGGCAGTCTCTGATTTGAATTCTGCTTGTGGCATTCGATTCCTCTCGTCATTTTACGTCGGAATAGCATGTTTTCCACACCCGATTACGGTCCTCGAAGCCTGAGCACTGGTAGATAGGTTTTGGCTATAACAGCGATTTTCTGACGAAGGCAGTCTCTGATTTGAATTCTGCTTCCGGCATTCGATTCCTCTCGTCATCTTACGTCCGAATAGCATGTTTTCCACACCCGATTACGATCCTGTCAGCCTGAATAATGGAAGATAGCTTTTGGCTATAACAGCGGTTTTCTGACGAAAGAAGGCTCTGATTTGAATTCTGCTTGCGACATTCAATCACTCTCGTCATTTTACGTCGGAATAGCATGTTTTCCATACCCGATTACGATCCTGATAGCCTGAATACTGGAAGATAGGTTTTGGCTCCAACAGTGATTTTCAGACGAAGGAAGGCTCTGATTTGAATTCTGCTTGCGACATTCGATTCCTCTCGTCATTTTACGTCGGAATAGCATGTTTTCCATACCCGATTACGGTCCTGGAAGCCAGAATACTGGGAGATAGGTTTTGGATACAGGAGCGATTTCTGACGAAGGCAGTCTCTGATTTGAATTCTGCTTGCGGCATTCGATGCCTCTCGTCATTTTACGTCGGAATAGCATGTTTTCCACACGTGCTTACGGTCCTGGAGGCCAGAATACTGGGAGATAGGTTTGGGCTCTAACAGCGATTTTCAGACGAAGGCAGGCTCTGATTTGAATTCTGCTTCCGGAATTCGAATCCTCTCGCCATTTTACGTCGGAATAGCATGTTTTCCACACCCGATTACGATTCTGGCAGCCTGAATACTGGAAGATAGCTTTTGGCTATAACAGCGGTTTGCTGACGAAGGAAGGCTCTGATTTGAATTCTGCTTGCGTCATTCGATTCCTCTCGTCATTTTACGTCGGAATAGCATGTTTTCCACACCCGATTACGATCCTGGCAGCCTGAATACTGGAAGATAGCTTTTGCCTATAACAGCGGATTTCTGACGAAGGAAGGCTCTGATTTGAATTCTGCTTGCGACATTCAATCCCTCTCGTCATTTGACGTCGGAATAGCATGTATTTCCACACCCGATTACGGTCCTCGAAGCCAGAATACTGGGAGATAGGTTTTGGCTACAACAGCGACTTTATGACGAAGGGAGGCTCTGATTTGAATTCTGCTTGCGACATTCGATTCCTTTCGTCATCTTACGTCCGAATAGCATGTTTTCTACACCCGATTACGGTCCTCGAAGCCAGAATACTGGAAGATAGGTTTTGGCTATAACAGCGGTTTGCTGACGAAGGAAGGCTCTGATTTGAATTCTGCTTGCGGCATTCGAATCCTCTCGCCATTTTACGTCGGAATAGCATGTTTTCCACACCCGATTACGATCCTGGCAGCCTGAATACTGGAATATAGCTTTTAGCTATAACAGCGGTTTACTGACGAAGGGAGGCTCTGATTTGAATTCTGCTTGCGACATTCGATTCCTCTCGTCATTTTACGTCGGAATAGGATGTTTTCCACACCCGATTACGGTCCTCGAAGCCAGAATACTGGGAGATAGGTTTTGGCTACAACAGCGACTTTATGACGAAGGGAGGCTCTGATTTGAATTCTGCTTGTGGCATTCGATTCCTCTCGTCATTTTACGTCGGAATAGCATGTTTTCCAAACCCGATTACGATCCTGGCAGCCTGAATACTGGAAGATAGCTTTTGGCTATAACAGCGGTTTTCTGACGAAGGAAGGCTCTGATTTAAATTCTGCTTGCGACATTCGATTCCTCTCGTCATTTTACGTCGGAATAGCATGTTTTCCACACCCGATTACGATCCTGGCAGCCTGAATACTGGAATATAGCTTTTAGCTATAACAGCGGTTTACTGACGAAGGGAGGCTCTGATTTGAATTCTGCTTGCGACATTCGATTCCTCTCGTCATTTTACGTCGGAATAGCATGTTTTCCACACCCGATTACGGTCCTCGAAGCCAGAATACTGGGAGATAGGTTTTGGCTACAACAGCGACTTTATGACGAAGGGAGGCTCTGATTTGAATTCTGCTTGTGGCATTCGATTCCTCTCGTCATTTTACGTCGGAATAGCATGTTTTCCAAACCCGATTACGATCCTGGCAGCCTGAATACTGGAAGATAGCTTTTGGCTATAACAGCGGTTTTCTGACGAAGGAAGGCTCTGATTTGAATTCTGCTTGCGACATTCGATTCCTCTCGTCATTTTACGTCGGAATAGGATGTTTTCCACACCCGATTACGGTCCTCGAAGCCAGAATACTGGGAGATAGGTTTTGGATACAGGAGCGATTTCTGACGAAGGCAGTCTCTGATTTGAATTCTGCTTGTGGCATTCGATTCCTCTCGTCATTTTACGTCGGAATAGCATGTTTTCCACACCCGATTACGATCCTGGCAGCCTGAATACTGGAAGATAGCTTTTGGCTATAACAGCGGTTTTCTGACGAAGGAAGGCTCTGATTTGAATTCTGCTTGTGGCATTCGATTCCTCTCGTCATTTTACGTCGGAATAGCATGTTTTCCACACCCGATTACGATCCTGGCAGCCTGAATACTGGAAGATAGCTTTTGGCTATAACAGCGGTTTTCTGACGAAAGAAGGCTCTGATTTGAATTCTGCTTGCGACATTCAATCACTCTCGTCATTTTACGTCGGAATAGCATGTTTTCCATACCCAATTACGATCCTGATAGCCAGAATACTGGGAGATAGGTTTTGGCTCTAACAGTGATTTTCAGACGAAGGAAGGCTCTGATTTGAATTCTGCTTGCGACATTCGATTCCTCTCGTCATTTTACGTCGGAATAGCATGTTTTCCATACCCGATTACGGTCCTGGAAGCCAGAATACTGGGAGATAGGTTTTGGATACAGGAGCGATTTCTGACGAAGGCAGTCTCTGATTTGAATTCTGCTTGCGGCATTCGATGCCTCTCGTCATTTTACGTCGGAATAGCATGTTTTCCACACGTGCTTACGGTCCTGGAGGCCAGAATACTGGGAGATAGGTTTTGGCTATAACAGCGGTTTGCTGACGAAGGAAGGCTCTGATTTGAATTCTGCTTGCGGCATTCGAATCCTCTCGCCATTTTACGTCGGAATAGCATGTTTTCCACACCCGATTACGATCCTGGCAGCCTGAATACTGGAAGATAGCTTTTGGCTATAACAGCGGTTTACTGACGAAGGGAGGCTCTGATTTGAATTCTGCTTGCGACATTCGATTCCTCTCGTCATTTTACGTCGGAATAGGATGTTTTCCACACCCGATTACGGTCCTCGAAGCCAGAATACTGGGAGATAGGTTTTGGCTACAACAGCGACTTTATGACGAAGGGAGGCTCTGATTTGAATTCTGCTTGTGGCATTCGATTCCTCTCGTCATTTTACGTCGGAATAGCATGTTTTCCACACCCGATTACGATCCTGGCAGCCTGAATACTGGAAGATAGCTTTTGGCTATAACAGCGGTTTTCTGACGAAGGAAGGCTCTGATTTAAATTCTGCTTGCGACATTCGATTCCTCTCGTCATTTTACGTCGGAATAGGATGTTTTCCACACCCGATTACGGTCCTCGAAGCCAGAATACTGGGAGATAGGTTTTGGATACAGGAGCGATTTCTGACGAAGGCAGTCTCTGATTTGAATTCTGCTTCCGGCATTCGATTCCTCTCGTCATCTTACGTCCGAATAGCATGTTTTCCACACCCGATTACGATCCTGTCAGCCTGAATAATGGAAGATAGCTTTTGGCTATAACAGCGGTTTTCTGACGAAAGAAGGCTCTGATTTGAATTCTGCTTGCGACATTCAATCACTCTCGTCATTTTACGTCGGAATAGCATGTTTTCCACACCCGATTACGATCCTGGCAGCCTGAATACTGGAAGATAGCTTTTGGCTATAACAGCGGATTTCTGACGAAGGAAGGCTCTGATTTGAATTCTGCTTGCGACATTCAATCCCTCTCGTCATTTGACGTCGGAATAGCATGTATTTCCACACCCGATTACGGTCCTCGAATCCAGAATACTGGGAGATAGGTTTTGGCTACAACAGCGACTTTATGACGAAGGGAGGCTCTGATTTGAATTCTGCTTGCGACATTCGATTCCTTTCGTCATCTTACGTCCGAATAGCATGTTTTCCACACCCGATTACGGTCCTCGAAGCCAGAATACTGGAAGATAGCTTTTGGCTATAACAGCGGTTTACTGACGAAGGGAGGCTCTGATTTGAATTCTGCTTGCGACATTCGATTCCTCTCGTCATTTTACGTCGGAATAGGATGTTTTCCACACCCGATTACGGTCCTCGAAGCCAGAATACTGGGAGATAGGTTTTGGATACAGGAGCGATTTCTGACGAAGGCAGTCTCTGATTTGAATTCTGCTTGTGGCATTCGATTCCTCTCGTCATTTTACGTCGGAATAGCATGTTTTCCACACCCGATTACGATCCTGGCAGCCTGAATACTGGAAGATAGCTTTTGGCTATAACAGCGGTTTTCTGACGAAGGAAGGCTCTGATTTGAATTCTGCTTGTGGCATTCGATTCCTCTCGTCATTTTACGTCGGAATAGCATGTTTTCCACACCCGATTACGATCCTGGCAGCCTGAATACTGGAAGATAGCTTTTGGCTATAACAGCGGTTTTCTGACGAAGGAAGGCTCTGATTTAAATTCTGCTTGCGACATTCGATTCCTCTCGTCATTTTACGTCGGAATAGGATGTTTTCCACACCCGATTACGGTCCTCGAAGCCAGAATACTGGGAGATAGGTTTTGGATACAGGAGCGATTTCTGACGAAGGCAGTCTCTGATTTGAATTCTGCTTGTGGCATTCGATTCCTCTCGTCATTTTACGTCGGAATAGCATGTTTTCCACACCCGATTACGGTCCTCGAAGCCTGAGCACTGGTAGATAGGTTTTGGCTATAACAGCGATTTTCTGACGAAGGCAGTCTCTGATTTGAATTCTGCTTCCGGCATTCGATTCCTCTCGTCATCTTACGTCCGAATAGCATGTTTTCCACACCCGATTACGATCCTGTCAGCCTGAATAATGGAAGATAGCTTTTGGCTATAACAGCGGTTTTCTGACGAAAGAAGGCTCTGATTTGAATTCTGCTTGCGACATTCAATCACTCTCGTCATTTTACGTCGGAATAGCATGTTTTCCATACCCGATTACGATCCTGATAGCCAGAATACTGGAAGATAGGTTTTGGCTCCAACAGTGATTTTCAGACGAAGGAAGGCTCTGATTTGAATTCTGCTTGCGACATTCGATTCCTCTCGTCATTTTACGTCGGAATAGCATGTTTTCCATACCCGATTACGGTCCTGGAAGCCAGAATACTGGGAGATAGGTTTTGGATACAGGAGCGATTTCTGACGAAGGCAGTCTCTGATTTGAATTCTGCTTGCGGCATTCGATGCCTCTCGTCATTTTACGTCGGAATAGCATGTTTTCCACACGTGATTACGGTCCTGGAGGCCAGAATACTGGGAGATAGGTTTGGGCTCTAACAGCGATTTTCAGACGAAGGCAGGCTCTGATTTGAATTCTGCTTCCGGAATTCGAATCCTCTCGCCATTTTACGTCGGAATAGCATGTTTTCCACACCCGATTACGATTCTGGCAGCCTGAATACTGGAAGATAGCTTTTGGCTATAACAGCGGTTTGCTGACGAAGGAAGGCTCTGATTTGAATTCTGCTTGCGTCATTCGATTCCTCTCGTCATTTTACGTCGGAATAGCATGTTTTCCACACCCGATTACGATCCTGGCAGCCTGAATACTGGAAGATAGCTTTTGCCTATAACAGCGGATTTCTGACGAAGGAAGGCTCTGATTTGAATTCTGCTTGCGACATTCAATCCCTCTCGTCATTTGACGTCGGAATAGCATGTATTTCCACACCCGATTACGGTCCTCGAAGCCAGAATACTGGGAGATAGGTTTTGGCTACAACAGCGACTTTATGACGAAGGGAGGCTCTGATTTGAATTCTGCTTGCGACATTCGATTCCTTTCGTCATCTTACGTCCGAATAGCATGTTTTCTACACCCGATTACGGTCCTCGAAGCCAGAATACTGGAAGATAGGTTTTGGCTATAACAGCGGATTTCTGACGAAGGAAGGCTCTGATTTGAATTCTGCTTGTGGCATTCGATTCCTCTCGTCATTTTACGTCGGAATAGCATGTTTTCCACACCCGATTACGGTCCTCGAAGCCAGAATACTGGGAGATAGGTTTTGGATACAGGAGCGATTTCTGACGAAGGCAGTCTCTGATTTGAATTCTGCTTGTGGCATTCGATTCCTCTCGTCATTTTACGTCGGAATAGCATGTTTTCCACACCCGATTACGGTCCTCGAAGCCAGAATACTGGAAGATAGGTTTTGGCTATAACAGCGGTTTGCTGACGAAGGAAGGCTCTGATTTGAATTCTGCTTGCGGCATTCGAATCCTCTCGCCATTTTACGTCGGAATAGCATGTTTTCCACACCCGATTACGATCCTGGCAGCCTGAATACTGGAATATAGCTTTTAGCTATAACAGCGGTTTACTGACGAAGGGAGGCTCTGATTTGAATTCTGCTTGCGACATTCGATTCCTCTCGTCATTTTACGTCGGAATAGGATGTTTTCCACACCCGATTACGGTCCTCGAAGCCAGAATACTGGGAGATAGGTTTTGGCTACAACAGCGACTTTATGACGAAGGGAGGCTCTGATTTGAATTCTGCTTGTGGCATTCGATTCCTCTCGTCATTTTACGTCGGAATAGCATGTTTTCCAAACCCGATTACGATCCTGGCAGCCTGAATACTGGAAGATAGCTTTTGGCTATAACAGCGGTTTTCTGACGAAGGAAGGCTCTGATTTAAATTCTGCTTGCGACATTCGATTCCTCTCGTCATTTTACGTCGGAATAGCATGTTTTCCACACCCGATTACGATCCTGGCAGCCTGAATACTGGAATATAGCTTTTAGCTATAACAGCGGTTTACTGACGAAGGGAGGCTCTGATTTGAATTCTGCTTGCGACATTCGATTCCTCTCGTCATTTTACGTCGGAATAGGATGTTTTCCACACCCGATTACGGTCCTCGAAGCCAGAATACTGGGAGATAGGTTTTGGCTACAACAGCGACTTTATGACGAAGGGAGGCTCTGATTTGAATTCTGCTTGCGGCATTCGATTCCTCTCGTCATTTTACGTCGGAATAGCATGTTTTCCAAACCCGATTACGATCCTGGCAGCCTGAATACTGGAAGATAGCTTTTGGCTATAACAGCGGTTTTCTGACGAAGGAAGGCTCTGATTTAAATTCTGCTTGCGACATTCGATTCCTCTCGTCATTTTACGTCGGAATAGGATGTTTTCCACACCCGATTACGGTCCTCGAAGCCAGAATACTGGGAGATAGGTTTTGGATACAGGAGCGATTTCTGACGAAGGCAGTCTCTGATTTGAATTCTGCTTGTGGCATTCGATTCCTCTCGTCATTTTACGTCGGAATAGCATGTTTTCCACACCCGATTACGATCCTGGCAGCCTGAATACTGGAAGATAGCTTTTGGCTATAACAGCGGTTTTCTGACGAAAGAAGGCTCTGATTTGAATTCTGCTTGTGGCATTCGATTCCTCTCGTCATTTTACGTCGGAATAGCATGTTTTCCACACCCGATTACGATCCTGGCAGCCTGAATACTGGAAGATAGCTTTTGGCTATAACAGCGGTTTTCTGACGAAAGAAGGCTCTGATTTGAATTCTGCTTGCGACATTCAATCACTCTCGTCATTTTACGTCGGAATAGCATGTTTTCCATACCCAATTACGATCCTGATAGCCAGAATACTGGGAGATAGGTTTTGGCTCTAACAGTGATTTTCAGACGAAGGAAGGCTCTGATTTGAATTCTGCTTGCGACATTCGATTCCTCTCGTCATTTTACGTCGGAATAGCATGTTTTCCACACCCGATTACGGTCCTGGAAGCCAGAATACTGGGAGATAGGTTTTGGATACAGGAGCGATTTCTGACGAAGGCAGTCTCTGATTTGAATTCTGCTTGCGGCATTCGATGCCTCTCGTCATTTTACGTCGGAATAGCATGTTTTCCACACGTGCTTACGGTCCTGGAGGCCAGAATACTGGGAGATTGGTTTGGGCTCTAACAGCGATTTTCAGACGAAGGAAGGCTCTGATTTGAATTCTGCTTCCGGAATTCGAATCCTCTCGCCATTTTACGTCGGAATAGCATGTTTTCCACACCCGATTACGGTCCTCGAAGCCAGAATACTGGAAGATAGGTTTTGGCTATAACAGCGGATTTCTGACGAAGGAAGGCTCTGATTTGAATTCTGCTTGCGACATTCAATCCCTCTCGTCATTTGACGTCGGAATAGCATGTATTTCCACACCCGATTACGGTCCTCGAAGCCAGAATACTGGGAGATATGTTTTGGCTACAACAGCGACTTTATGACGAAGGGAGGCTCTGATTTGAATTCTGCTTGCGACATTCGATTCCTTTCGTCATCTTACGTCCGAATAGCATGTTTTCCACACCCGATTACGGTCCTCGAAGCCAGAATACTGGAAGATAGGTTTTGGCTATAACAGCGGTTTGCTGACGAAGGAAGGCTCTGATTTGAATTCTGCTTGCGGCATTCGAATCCTCTCGCCATTTTACGTCGGAATAGCATGTTTTCCACACCCGATTACGATCCTGGCAGCCTGAATACTGGGATATAGCTTTTGGCTATAACAGCGGTTTACTGACGAAGGGAGGCTCTGATTTGAATTCTGCTTGCAACATTCGATTCCTCTCGTCATTTTACGTCGGAATAGGATGTTTTCCACACCCGATTACGGTCCTCGAAGCCAGAATACTGGGAGATAGGTTTTGGATACAGGAGCGATTTCTGACGAAGGCAGTCTCTGATTTGAATTCTGCTTGTGGCATTCGATTCCTCTCGTCATTTTACGTCGGAATAGCATGTTTTCCACACCCGATTACGATCCTGGCAGCCTGAATACTGGAAGATAGCTTTTGGCTATAACAGCGGTTTTCTGACGAAAGAAGGCTCTGATTTGAATTCTGTTTGCGACATTCAATCCCTCTCGCCATTTTACGTCGGAGCAGCATGTTTTCCACACCCGATTACGGTCCTCGAAGCCTGAATACTGGGAGATAGGTTTTGGCTATAACAGCGATTTTCTGACGAAGGCAGTCTCTGTTTTGAATTCTGCTTCCGGCATTCGATTCCTCTCGTCATCTTACGTCCGAATAGCATGTTTTCCACACCCGATTACGATCCTGTCAGCCTGAATAATGGAAGATAGCTTTTGGCTATAACAGCGGTTTTCTGACGAAAGAAGGCTCTGATTTGAATTCTGCTTGCGACATTCAATCACTCTCGTCATTTTACGTCGGAATAGCATGTTTTCCATACCCAATTACGATCCTGATAGCCAGAATACTGGGAGATAGGTTTTGGCTCCAACAGTGATTTTCAGACGAAGGAAGGCTCTGATTTGAATTCTGCTTGCGACATTCGATTCCTCTCGTCATTTTACGTCGGAATAGCATGTTTTCCATACCCGATTACGGTCCTGGAAGCCAGAATACTGGGAGATAGGTTTTGGATACAGGAGCGATTTCTGACGAAGGCAGTCTCTGATTTGAATTCTGCTTGCGACATTCGATTCCTCTCGTCATTTTACGTCGGAATAGGATGTTTTCCACACCCGATTACGGTCCTCGAAGCCAGAATACAGGGAGATAGGTTTTGGCTACAACAGCGACTTTATGACGAAGGGAGGCTCTGATTTGAATTCTGCTTGTGGCATTCGATTCCTCTCGTCATTTTACGTCGGAATAGCATGTTTTCCACACCCGATTACGATCCTGTCAGCCTGAATAATGGAAGATAGCTTTTGGCTATAACAGCGGTTTTCTGACGAAAGAAGGCTCTGATTTGAATTCTGCTTGCGACATTCAATCACTCTCGTCATTTTACGTCGGAATAGCATGTTTTCCATACCCAATTACGATCCTGATAGCCAGAATACTGGAAGATAGGTTTTGGCTCCAACAGTGATTTTCAGACGAAGGAAGGCTCTGATTTGAATTCTGCTTGCGACATTCGATTCCTCTCGTCATTTTACGTCGGAATAGCATGTTTTCCATACCCGATTACGGTCCTGGAAGCCAGAATACTGGGAGATAGGTTTTGGATACAGGAGCGATTTCTGACGAAGGCAGTCTCTGATTTGAATTCTGCTTGCGGCATTCGATGCCTCTCGTCATTTTACGTCGGAATAGCATGTTTTCCACACGTGCTTACGGTCCTGGAGGCCAGAATACTGGGAGATAGGTTTGGGCTCTAACAGCGATTTTCAGACGAAGGCAGGCTCTGATTTGAATTCTGCTTCCGGAATTCGAATCCTCTCGCCATTTTACGTCGGAATAGCATGTTTTCCACACCCGATTACGATTCTGGCAGCCTGAATACTGGAAGATAGCTTTTGGCTATAACAGCGGTTTGCTGACGAAGGAAGGCTCTGATTTGAATTCTGCTTGCGGCATTCGATTCCTCTCGTCATTTTACGTCGGAATAGCATGTTTTCCACACCCGATTACGATCCTGGCAGCCTGAATACTGGAAGATAGCTTTTGGCTATAACAGCGGATTTCTGACGAAGGAAGGCTCTGATTTGAATTCTGCTTGCGACATTCAATCCCTCTCGTCATTTGACGTCGGAATAGCATGTATTTCCACACCCGATTACGGTCCTCGAAGCCAGAATACTGGGAGATAGGTTTTGGCTACAACAGCGACTTTATGACGAAGGGAGGCTCTGATTTGAATTCTGCTTGCGACATTCGATTCCTTTCGTCATCTTACGTCCGAATAGCATGTTTTCTACACCCGATTACGGTCCTCGAAGCCAGAATACTGGAAGATAGGTTTTGGCTATAACAGCGGATTTCTGACGAAGGAAGGCTCTGATTTGAATTCTGCTTGTGGCATTCGATTCCTCTCGTCATTTTACGTCGGAATAGCATGTTTTCCACACCCGATTACGGTCCTCGAAGCCAGAATACTGGGAGATAGGTTTTGGATACAGGAGCGATTTCTGACGAAGGCAGTCTCTGATTTGAATTCTGCTTGTGGCATTCGATTCCTCTCGTCATTTTACGTCGGAATAGCATGTTTTCCAAACCCGATTACGATCCTGGCAGCCTGAATACTGGAAGATAGCTTTTGGCTATAACAGCGGTTTTCTGACGAAGGAAGGCTCTGATTTAAATTCTGCTTGCGACATTCGATTCCTCTCGTCATTTTACGTCGGAATAGGATGTTTTCCACACCCGATTACGGTCCTCGAAGCCAGAATACTGGGAGATAGGTTTTGGATACAGGAGCGATTTCTGACGAAGGCAGTCTCTGATTTGAATTCTGCTTGTGGCATTCGATTCCTCTCGTCATTTTACGTCGGAATAGCATGTTTTCCACACCCGATTACGATCCTGGCAGCCTGAATACTGGAAGATAGCTTTTGGCTATAACAGCGGTTTTCTGACGAAGGAAGGCTCTGATTTGAATTCTGCTTGTGGCATTCGATTCCTCTCGTCATTTTACGTCGGAATAGCATGTTTTCCACACCCGATTACGATCCTGGCAGCCTGAATACTGGAAGATAGCTTTTGGCTATAACAGCGGTTTTCTGACGAAAGAAGGCTCTGATTTGAATTCTGCTTGCGACATTCAATCACTCTCGTCATTTTACGTCGGAATAGCATGTTTTCCATACCCAATTACGATCCTGATAGCCAGAATACTGGGAGATAGGTTTTGGCTCTAACAGTGATTTTCAGACGAAGGAAGGCTCTGATTTGAATTCTGCTTGCGACATTCGATTCCTCTCGTCATTTTACGTCGGAATAGCATGTTTTCCACACCCGATTACGGTCCTGGAAGCCAGAATACTGGGAGATAGGTTTTGGATACAGGAGCGATTTCTGACGAAGGCAGTCTCTGATTTGAATTCTGCTTGCGGCATTCGATGCCTCTCGTCATTTTACGTCGGAATAGCATGTTTTCCACACGTGCTTACGGTCCTGGAGGCCAGAATACTGGGAGATTGGTTTGGGCTCTAACAGCGATTTTCAGACGAAGGAAGGCTCTGATTTGAATTCTGCTTCCGGAATTCGAATCCTCTCGCCATTTTACGTCGGAATAGCATGTTTTCCACACCCGATTACGGTCCTCGAAGCCAGAATACTGGAAGATAGGTTTTGGCTATAACAGCGGATTTCTGACGAAGGAAGGCTCTGATTTGAATTCTGCTTGCGACATTCAATCCCTCTCGTCATTTGACGTCGGAATAGCATGTATTTCCACACCCGATTACGGTCCTCGAAGCCAGAATACTGGGAGATATGTTTTGGCTACAACAGCGACTTTATGACGAAGGGAGGCTCTGATTTGAATTCTGCTTGCGACATTCGATTCCTTTCGTCATCTTACGTCCGAATAGCATGTTTTCCACACCCGATTACGGTCCTCGAAGCCAGAATACTGGAAGATAGGTTTTGGCTATAACAGCGGTTTGCTGACGAAGGAAGGCTCTGATTTGAATTCTGCTTGCGGCATTCGAATCCTCTCGCCATTTTACGTCGGAATAGCATGTTTTCCACACCCGATTACGATCCTGGCAGCCTGAATACTGGGATATAGCTTTTGGCTATAACAGCGGTTTACTGACGAAGGGAGGCTCTGATTTGAATTCTGCTTGCAACATTCGATTCCTCTCGTCATTTTACGTCGGAATAGGATGTTTTCCACACCCGATTACGGTCCTCGAAGCCAGAATACTGGGAGATAGGTTTTGGATACAGGAGCGATTTCTGACGAAGGCAGTCTCTGATTTGAATTCTGCTTGTGGCATTCGATTCCTCTCGTCATTTTACGTCGGAATAGCATGTTTTCCACACCCGATTACGATCCTGGCAGCCTGAATACTGGAAGATAGCTTTTGGCTATAACAGCGGTTTTCTGACGAAAGAAGGCTCTGATTTGAATTCTGTTTGCGACATTCAATCCCTCTCGCCATTTTACGTCGGAGCAGCATGTTTTCCACACCCGATTACGGTCCTCGAAGCCTGAATACTGGGAGATAGGTTTTGGCTATAACAGCGATTTTCTGACGAAGGCAGTCTCTGTTTTGAATTCTGCTTCCGGCATTCGATTCCTCTCGTCATCTTACGTCCGAATAGCATGTTTTCCACACCCGATTACGATCCTGTCAGCCTGAATAATGGAAGATAGCTTTTGGCTATAACAGCGGTTTTCTGACGAAAGAAGGCTCTGATTTGAATTCTGCTTGCGACATTCAATCGCTCTCGTCATTTTACGTCGGAATAGCATGTTTTCCATACCCAATTACGATCCTGATAGCCAGAATACTGGGAGATAGGTTTTGGCTCCAACAGTGATTTTCAGACGAAGGAAGGCTCTGATTTGAATTCTGCTTGCGACATTCGATTCCTCTCGTCATTTTACGTCGGAATAGCATGTTTTCCATACCCGATTACGGTCCTGGAAGCCAGAATACTGGGAGATAGGTTTTGGATACAGGAGCGATTTCTGACGAAGGCAGTCTCTGATTTGAATTCTGCTTGCGACATTCGATTCCTCTCGTCATTTTACGTCGGAATAGGATGTTTTCCACACCCGATTACGGTCCTCGAAGCCAGAATACAGGGAGACAGGTTTTGGCTACAACAGCGACTTTATGACGAAGGGAGGCTCTGATTTGAATTCTGCTTGTGGCATTCGATTCCTCTCGTCATTTTACGTCGGAATAGCATGTTTTCCACACCCGATTACGATTCTGGCAGCCTGAATACTGGAAGATAGCTTTTGGCTATAACAGCGGTTTGCTGACGAAGGAAGGCTCTGATTTGAATTCTGCTTGCGGCATTCGATTCCTCTCGTCATTTTACGTCGGAATAGCATGTTTTCCACACCCGATTACGATCCTGGCAGCCTGAATACTGGAAGATAGCTTTTGGCTATAACAGCGGATTTCTGACGAAGGAAGGCTCTGATTTGAATTCTGCTTGCGACATTCAATCCCTCTCGTCATTTGACGTCGGAATAGCATGTATTTCCACACCCGATTACGGTCCTCGAAGCCAGAATACTGGGAGATAGGTTTTGGCTACAACAGCGACTTTATGACGAAGGGAGGCTCTGATTTGAATTCTGCTTGCGACATTCGATTCCTTTCGTCATCTTACGTCCGAATAGCATGTTTTCTACACCCGATTACGGTCCTCGAAGCCAGAATACTGGAAGATAGGTTTTGGCTATAACAGCGGATTTCTGACGAAGGAAGGCTCTGATTTGAATTCTGCTTGTGGCATTCGATTCCTCTCGTCATTTTACGTCGGAATAGCATGTTTTCCACACCCGATTACGGTCCTCGAAGCCTGAGCACTGGTAGATAGGTTTTGGCTATAACAGCGATTTTCTGACGAAGGCAGTCTCTGATTTGAATTCTGCTTGTGGCATTCGATTCCTCTCGTCATTTTACGTCGGAATAGCATGTTTTCCACACCCGATTACGGTCCTCGAAGCCTGAGCACTGGTAGATAGGTTTTGGCTATAACAGCGATTTTCTGACGAAGGCAGTCTCTGATTTGAATTCTGCTTCCGGCATTCGATTCCTCTCGTCATCTTACGTCCGAATAGCATGTTTTCCACACCCGATTACGATCCTGTCAGCCTGAATAATGGAAGATAGCTTTTGGCTATAACAGCGGTTTTCTGACGAAAGAAGGCTCTGATTTGAATTCTGCTTGCGACATTCAATCACTCTCGTCATTTTACGTCGGAATAGCATGTTTTCCATACCCAATTACGATCCTGATAGCCAGAATACTGGAAGATAGGTTTTGGCTCCAACAGTGATTTTCAGACGAAGGAAGGCTCTGATTTGAATTCTGCTTGCGACATTCGATTCCTCTCGTCATTTTACGTCGGAATAGCATGTTTTCCATACCCGATTACGGTCCTGGAAGCCAGAATACTGGGAGATAGGTTTTGGATACAGGAGCGATTTCTGACGAAGGCAGTCTCTGATTTGAATTCTGCTTGCGGCATTCGATGCCTCTCGTCATTTTACGTCGGAATAGCATGTTTTCCACACGTGATTACGGTCCTGGAGGCCAGAATACTGGGAGATAGGTTTGGGCTCTAACAGCGATTTTCAGACGAAGGCAGGCTCTGATTTGAATTCTGCTTCCGGAATTCGAATCCTCTCGCCATTTTACGTCGGAATAGCATGTTTTCCACACCCGATTACGATTCTGGCAGCCTGAATACTGGAAGATAGCTTTTGGCTATAACAGCGGTTTGCTGACGAAGGAAGGCTCTGATTTGAATTCTGCTTGCGGCATTCGATTCCTCTCGTCATTTTACGTCGGAATAGCATGTTTTCCACACCCGATTACGATCCTGGCAGCCTGAATACTGGAAGATAGCTTTTGGCTATAACAGCGGATTTCTGACGAAGGAAGGCTCTGATTTGAATTCTGCTTGCGACATTCAATCCCTCTCGTCATTTGACGTCGGAATAGCATGTATTTCCACACCCGATTACGGTCCTCGAAGCCAGAATACTGGGAGATAGGTTTTGGCTACAACAGCGACTTTATGACGAAGGGAGGCTCTGATTTGAATTCTGCTTGCGACATTCGATTCCTTTCGTCATCTTACGTCCGAATAGCATGTTTTCTACACCCGATTACGGTCCTCGAAGCCAGAATACTGGAAGATAGGTTTTGGCTATAACAGCGGATTTCTGACGAAGGAAGGCTCTGATTTGAATTCTGCTTGTGGCATTCGATTCCTCTCGTCATTTTACGTCGGAATAGCATGTTTTCCACACCCGATTACGGTCCTCGAAGCCAGAATACCGGAAGATAGGTTTTGGATACAGGAGCGATTTTCTGACGAAGGAAGGCTCTTATTTGAATTCTGCTCGCGGCATTCGATCCCTCTCGTCATTTTACGTCGGAATAGCATGTTTTCCGCACCCGATTACGGTCCTGGAAACCAGAATACTGGGATATAGGTTTTGGCTATAACAGCGGTTTTCTGACGAAGGAAGGATCTGATTTGAATTCTGCTTGCGACATTCAATCCCTCTCGTCATTTTACGTCGGAATAGCATGTTTTCCATACCCGATTACGGTCCTGGAAGCCAGAATACTGGGAGATAGGTTTTGGATACAGGAGCAATTTTCTGACGAAGGAAGGCTCTGATTTGAATTCTGCTTGCGGCATTCGATCCCTCTCGCCATTTTACGTCGGAATAGCATGTTCTCCATACCCGATTACGGTCCTGGAAGCCAGAATACTGCAAGATAGCTTTTGGCAATAACAGCGACTTTATGACGAAGTGAGGCTCTGATTTGAATTCTGCTTGCGACATTCTATCCCTCTCGTCATTTTACATCGGAGGAGAATGATTTCCACACCCGATTACGGTCCTGGAAGCCAGAATACTGGAAGATAGCTTTTGGCTATAACAGCGGTTTTCTGACGAAGGAAGGATCTGATTTGAATTCTGCTTGCGGCATTCGATCCCTCTCGCCATTTTACGTCGGAATAGCATGTTCTCCATACCCGATTACGGTCCTGGAAGCCAGAATACTGCAAGATAGCTTTTGGCAATAACAGCGACTTTATGACGAAGTGAGGCTCTGATTTGAATTCTGCTTGCGACATTCTATCCCTCTCGTCATTTTACATCGGAGGAGAATGATTTCCACACCCGATTACGGTCCTGGAAGCCAGAATACTGGAAGATAGCTTTTGGCTATAACAGCGGTTTTCTGACGAAGGAAGGATCTGATTTGAATTCTGCTTGCGACATTCGATTCCTCTCGACATTTTACGTCGGAATAGCATGTTTTCCACACCCGATTACGGTCCTCGAAGCCAGAATACTGGGAGATAGGTCTTGGATACAGCAGCGATTTCTGACGAAGGCAGTCTCTGATTTAAATTCTGCTTGCGACATTCAATCCCTCTCGTCATTTTACGTCGCAATAGCATGTTTTCCACACCCGATTACGATCCTGGCAGCCTCAATACCGGAAGATAGGTTTTGGATACAGGAGCGATTTTCTGACGAAGGAAGGCTCTTATTTGAATTCTGCTCGCGGCATTCGATCCCTCTCGTCATTTTACGTCGGAATAGCATGTTTTCCACACCCGATTACGATCCTGGCAGCCTCAATACCGGAAGATAGGTTTTGGATACAGGAGCGATTTTCTGACGAAGGAAGGCTCTTATTTGAATTCTGCTCGCGGCATTCGATCCCTCTCGTCATTTTACGTCGGAATAGCATGTTTTCCGCACCCGATTACGGTCCTGGAAACCAGAATACTGGGATATAGGTTTTGGCTATAACAGCGGTTTTCTGACGAAGGAAGGATCTGATTTGAATTCTGCTTGCGACATTCAATCCCTCTCGTCATTTTACGTCGGAATAGCATGTTTTCCATACCCGATTACGGTCCTGGAAGCCAGAATACTGGGAGATAGGTTTTGGATACAGGAGCAATTTTCTGACGAAGGAAGGCTCTGATTTGAATTCTGCTTGCGGCATTCGATCCCTCTCGCCATTTTACGTCGGAATAGCATGTTCTCCATACCCGATTACGGTCCTGGAAGCCAGAATACTGCAAGATAGCTTTTGGCAATAACAGCGACTTTATGACGAAGTGAGGCTCTGATTTGAATTCTGCTTGCGACATTCTATCCCTCTCGTCATTTTACATCGGAGGAGAATGATTTCCACACCCGATTACGGTCCTGGAAGCCAGAATACTGGAAGATAGCTTTTGGCTATAACAGCGGTTTTCTGACGAAGGAAGGATCTGATTTGAATTCTGCTTGCGGCATTCGATCCCTCTCGCCATTTTACGTCGGAATAGCATGTTCTCCATACCCGATTACGGTCCTGGAAGCCAGAATACTGCAAGATAGCTTTTGGCAATAACAGCGACTTTATGACGAAGTGAGGCTCTGATTTGAATTCTGCTTGCGACATTCTATCCCTCTCGTCATTTTACATCGGAGGAGAATGATTTCCACACCCGATTACGGTCCTGGAAGCCAGAATACTGGAAGATAGCTTTTGGCTATAACAGCGGTTTTCTGACGAAGGAAGGATCTGATTTGAATTCTGCTTGCGACATTCGATTCCTCTCGCCATTTTACGTCGGAATAGCATGTTTTCCACACCCGATTACGGTCCTCGAAGCCAGAATACTGGGAGATAGGTCTTGGATACAGCAGCGATTTCTGACGAAGGCAGTCTCTGATTTAAATTCTGCTTGCGACATTCAATCCCTCTCGTCATTTTACGTCGGAATAGCATGTTTTCCACACCCGATTACGATCCTGGCAGCCTCAATACCGGAAGATAGGTTTTGGATACAGGAGCGATTTTCTGACGAAGGAAGGCTCTTATTTGAATTCTGTTCGCGGCATTCGATCCCTCTCGTCATTTTACGTCGGAATAGCATGTTTTCCACACCCGATTACGATCCTGGCAGCCTCAATACCGGAAGATAGGTTTTGGATACAGGAGCGATTTTCTGACGAAGGAAGGCTCTTATTTGAATTCTGCTCGCGGCATTCGATCCCTCTCGTCATTTTACGTCGGAATAGCATGTTTTCCGCACCCGATTACGGTCCTGGAGGCCAGAATACTGGGAGATAGGTTTTGGCTATAACAGCGGTTTTCTGACGAAGGAAGGATCTGATTTGAATTCTGCTTGCGACATTCAATCCCTCTCGTCATTTTACGTCGGAATAGCATGTTTTCCATACCCGATTACGGTCCTGGAAGCCAGAATACTGGGAGATAGGTTTTGGATACAGGAGCGATTTTCTGACGAAGGAAGGCTCTGATTTGAATTCTGCTTGCGGCATTCGATCCCTCTCGCCATTTTACGTCGGAATAGCGTGTTCTCCATACCCGATTACGGTCCTGGAAGCCAGAATACTGCAAGATAGCTTTTGGCTATAACAGCGATTTTCTGACGAAGGAAGGATCTGATTTGAATTCTGCTTGCGACATTCAATCCCTCTCGTCATTTTACGTCGGAATAGCATGTTTTCCACACCCGATTACGGTCCTGGAAGCCAGAATACTGGGAGATAGGTTTTGGCAATAACAGCGACTTTATGACGAAGTGAGGCTCTGATTTGAATTCTGCTTGCGGCATTCGATCCCTCTCGTCATTTTACATCGGAGGAGAATGTTTTCCACACGCGATTACGGTCCTGGAAGCCAGAATACTGGAAGATAGCTTTTGGCTATAACAGCGACTTTATGACGAAGTGAGGCTCTGATTTGAATTCTGCTTGCGACATTTGATTCCTCTCGCCATTTTACGTCGGAATAGCATGTTTTCCACACCCGATTACGGTCCTCGAAGCCAGAATACTGGGAGATAGGTCTTGGATACAGCAGCGATTTCTGACGAAGGCAGTCTCTGATTTAAATTCTGCTTGCGACATTCAATCCCTCTCGTCATTTTACGTCGGAATAGCATGTTTTCCACACCCGATTACGATCCTGGCAGCCTCAATACCGGAAGATAGGTTTTGGATACAGGAGCGATTTTCTGACGAAGGAAGGCTCTTATTTGAATTCTGCTCGCGGCATTCGATCCCTCTCGTCATTTTACGTCGGAATAGCATGTTTTCCACACCCGATTACGATCCTGGCAGCCTCAATACCGGAAGATAGGTTTTGGATACAGGAGCGATTTTCTGACGAAGGAAGGCTCTTATTTGAATTCTGCTCGCGGCATTCGATCCCTCTCGTCATTTTACGTCGGAATAGCATGTTTTCCGCACCCGATTACGGTCCTGGAAACCAGAATACTGGGAGATAGGTTTTGGCTATAACAGCGGTTTTCTGACGAAGGAAGGATCTGATTTGAATTCTGCTTGCGACATTCAATCCCTCTCGTCATTTTACGTCGGAATAGCATGTTTTCCATACCCGATTACGGTCCTGGAAGCCAGAATACTGGAAGATAGCTTTTGGCTATAACAGCGGTTTTCTGACGAAGGAAGGATCTGATTTGAATTCTGCTTGCGACATTCAATCCCTCTCGTCATTTTACGTCGGAGTAGAATGTTTTCCACACCCGATTACGGTCCTGGAAGCCAGAATACTGGAAGATAGCTTTTGACTATAACAGCGGTTTTCTGACGAAGGCAGTCTCTGATTTAAATTCTGCTTGCAACATTCAATCCCTCTCGTCATTTTACGTCGGAATAGCATGTTTTCCACACCCGATTACGGTCCTCGAACCCAGAATACTGGGAGACAGGTTTTGGCTATAACAGTGGTTTTCTGACGAAGGAAGGATCTGATTTGAATTCTGCTTGCGACATTCAATCCCTCTCGTCATTTTACTTCGGAATAGCATGTTTTCCATACCCGATTACGGTCCTGGAAGCCAGAATACTGGGAGATAGGTTTTGGCAATAAGAGCGACTTTATGACGAAGTGAGGCTCTGATTTGAATTCTGCTTGCGGCATTCGATCCCTCTCGTCATTTTACATCGGAGTAGAATGTTTTCCACACCCGATTACGGTCCTGGAAGCCAGAATACTGGGAGATAGGTTTTGGCTATAACAGCGGTTTTCTGACGAAGGCAGTCTCTGATTTAAATTCTGCTTGCGACATTCAATCCCTCTCGTCATTTTACGTCGGAATAGCATGTTTTCCATACCCGATTACGGTCCTGGAAGCCAGAATACTGGGAGATAGGTTTTGGATACACGAGCAATTTTCTGACGAAGGAAGGCTCTGATTTGAATTCTGCTTGCGGCATTCGATCCCTCTCGCCATTTTACGTCGGAATAGCATGTTCTCCATACCCGATTACGGTCCTGGAAGCCAGAATACTGCAAGATAGCTTTTGGCAATAACAGCGACTTTATGACGAAGTGAGGCTCTGATTTGAATTCTGCTTGCGACATTCTATCCCTCTCGTCATTTTACATCGGAGGAGAATGATTTCCACACCCGATTACGGTCCTGGAAGCCAGAATACTGGAAGATAGGTTTTGGCTATAACAGCGGTTTTCTGACGAAGGAAGGATCTGATTTGAATTCTGCTTGCGACATTCGATTCCTCTCGCCATTTTACGTCGGAATAGCATGTTTTCCACACCCGATTACGGTCCTCGAAGCCAGAATACTGGGAGATAGGTCTTGGATACAGCAGCGATTTCTGACGAAGGAAGGCTCTGATTTGAATTCTGCTTGCGGCATTCGATCCCTCTCGCCATTTTACGTCGGAATAGCGTGTTCTCCATACCCGATTACGGTCCTGGAAGCCAGAATACTGCAAGATAGCTTTTGGCTATAACAGCGATTTTCTGACGAAGGAAGGATCTGATTTGAATTCTGCTTGCGACATTCAATCCCTCTCGTCATTTTACGTCGGAATAGCATGTTTTCCACACCCGATTACGGTCCTGGAAGCCAGAATACTGGGAGATAGGTTTTGGCAATAACAGCGACTTTATGACGAAGTGAGGCTCTGATTTGAATTCTGCTTGCGGCATTCGATCCCTCTCGTCATTTTACATCGGAGGAGAATGTTTTCCACACGCGATTACGGTCCTGGAAGCCAGAATACTGGAAGATAGCTTTTGGCTATAACAGCGGTTTTCTGACGAAGGAAGGATCTGATTTGAATTCTGCTTGCGACATTCAATCCCTCTCGTCATTTTACGTCGGAATAGCATGTTTTCCATACCCGATTACGGTCCTGGAAGCCAGAATACTGGAAGATATCTTTTGGCTATAACAGCGGTTTTCTGACGAAGGAAGGATCTGATTTGAATTCTGCTTGCGACATTCAATCCCTCTCGTCATTTTACGTCGGAGTAGAATGTTTTCCACACCCGATTACGGTCCTGGAAGCCAGAATACTGGAAGATAGCTTTTGACTATAACAGCGGTTTTCTGACGAAGGCAGTCTCTGATTTAAATTCTGCTTGCAACATTCAATCCCTCTCGTCATTTTACGTCGGAATAGCATGTTTTCCACACCCGATTACGGTCCTCGAACCCAGAATACTGGGAGACAGGTTTTGGCTATAACAGTGGTTTTCTGACGAAGGAAGGATCTGATTTGAATTCTGCTTGCGACATTCAATCCCTCTCGTCATTTTACGTCGGAATAGCATGTTTTCCATACCCGATTACGGTCCTGGAAGCCAGAATACTGGGAGACAGGTTTTGGCAATAAGAGCGACTTTATGACGAAGTGAGGCTCTGATTTGAATTCTGCTTGCGGCATTCGATCCCTCTCGTCATTTTACATCGGAGTAGAATGTTTTCCACACCCGATTACGGTCCTGGAAGCCAGAATACTGGGAGATAGGTTTTGGCTATAACAGCGGTTTTCTGACGAAGGCAGTCTCTGATTTAAATTCTGCTTGCGACATTCAATCCCTCTCGTCATTTTACGTCGAAATAGCATGTTTTCCATACCCGATTACGGTCCTGGAAGCCAGAATACTGGGAGATAGGTTTTGGATACAGGAGCGATTTCTGACGAAGGCAGTCTCTGATTTAAATTCTGCTTGCGACATTCAATCCCTCTCGTCATTTTACGTCGGAATAGCATGTTTTCCACACCCGATTACGATCCTGGCAGCCTCAATACCGGAAGATAGGTTTTGGATACAGGAGCGATTTTCTGACGAAGGAAGGCTCTTATTTGAATTCTGCTCGCGGCATTCGATCCCTCTCGTCATTTTACGTCGGAATAGCATGTTTTCCACACCCGATTACGATCCTGGCAGCCTCAATACCGGAAGATAGGTTTTGGATACAGGAGCGATTTTCTGACGAAGGAAGGCTCTTATTTGAATTCTGCTCGCGGCATTCGATCCCTCTCGTCATTTTACGTCGGAATAGCATGTTTTCCGCACCCGATTACGGTCCTGGAAACCAGAATACTGGGAGATAGGTTTTGGCTATAACAGCGGTTTTCTGACGAAGGAAGGATCTGATTTGAATTCTGCTTGCGACATTCAATCCCTCTCGTCATTTTACGTCGGAATAGCATGTTTTCCATACCCGATTACGGTCCTGGAAGCCAGAATACTGGAAGATAGCTTTTGGCTATAACAGCGGTTTTCTGACGAAGGAAGGATCTGATTTGAATTCTGCTTGCGACATTCAATCCCTCTCGTCATTTTACGTCGGAGTAGAATGTTTTCCACACCCGATTACGGTCCTGGAAGCCAGAATACTGGAAGATAGCTTTTGACTATAACAGCGGTTTTCTGACGAAGGCAGTCTCTGATTTAAATTCTGCTTGCAACATTCAATCCCTCTCGTCATTTTACGTCGGAATAGCATGTTTTCCACACCCGATTACGGTCCTCGAACCCAGAATACTGGGAGACAGGTTTTGGCTATAACAGTGGTTTTCTGACGAAGGAAGGATCTGATTTGAATTCTGCTTGCGACATTCAATCCCTCTCGTCATTTTACTTCGGAATAGCATGTTTTCCATACCCGATTACGGTCCTGGAAGCCAGAATACTGGGAGATAGGTTTTGGCAATAAGAGCGACTTTATGACGAAGTGAGGTTCTGATTTGAATTCTGCTTGCGGCATTCGATCCCTCTCGTCATTTTACATCGGAGTAGAATGTTTTCCACACCCGATTACGGTCCTGGAAGCCAGAATACTGGGAGATAGGTTTTGGCTATAACAGCGGTTTTCTGACGAAGGCAGTCTCTGATTTAAATTCTGCTTGCGACATTCAATCCCTCTCGTCATTTTACGTCGGAATAGCATGTTTTCCATACCCGATTACGGTCCTGGAAGCCAGAATACTGGGAGATAGGTTTTGGATACACGAGCAATTTTCTGACGAAGGAAGGCTCTGATTTGAATTCTGCTTGCGGCATTCGATCCCTCTCGCCATTTTACGTCGGAATAGCATGTTCTCCATACCCGATTACGGTCCTGGAAGCCAGAATACTGCAAGATAGCTTTTGGCAATAACAGCGACTTTATGACGAAGTGAGGCTCTGATTTGAATTCTGCTTGCGACATTCTATCCCTCTCGTCATTTTACATCGGAGGAGAATGATTTCCACACCCGATTACGGTCCTGGAAGCCAGAATACTGGAAGATAGCTTTTGGCTATAACAGCGGTTTTCTGACGAAGGAAGGATCTGATTTGAATTCTGCTTGCGACATTCGATTCCTCTCGCCATTTTACGTCGGAATAGCATGTTTTCCACACCCGATTACGGTCCTCGAAGCCAGAATACTGGGAGATAGGTCTTGGATACAGCAGCGATTTCTGACGAAGGAAGGCTCTGATTTGAATTCTGCTTGCGGCATTCGATCCCTCTCGCCATTTTACGTCGGAATAGCGTGTTCTCCATACCCGATTACGGTCCTGGAAGCCAGAATACTGCAAGATAGCTTTTGGCTATAACAGCGATTTTCTGACGAAGGAAGGATCTGATTTGAATTCTGCTTGCGACATTCAATCCCTCTCGTCATTTTACGTCGGAATAGCATGTTTTCCACACCCGATTACGGTCCTGGAAGCCAGAATACTGGGAGATAGGTTTTGGCAATAACAGCGACTTTCTGACGAAGGAAGGCTCTGATTTGAATTCTGCTTGCGGCATTCGATCCCTCTCGTCATTTTACATCGGAGGAGAATGTTTTCCACACGCGATTACGGTCCTGGAAGCCAGAATACTGGAAGATAGCTTTTGGCTATAACAGCGGTTTTCTGACGAAGGAAGGATCTGATTTGAATTCTGCTTGCGACATTCAATCCCTCTCGTCATTTTACGTCGGAATAGCATGTTTTCCATACCCGATTACGGTCCTGGAAGCCAGAATACTGGAAGATATCTTTTGGCTATAACAGCGGTTTTCTGACGAAGGAAGGATCTGATTTGAATTCTGCTTGCGACATTCAATCCCTCTCGTCATTTTACGTCGGAGTAGAATGTTTTCCACACCCGATTACGGTCCTGGAAGCCAGAATACTGGAAGATAGCTTTTGACTATAACAGCGGTTTTCTGACGAAGGCAGTCTCTGATTTAAATTCTGCTTGCAACATTCAATCCCTCTCGTCATTTTACGTCGGAATAGCATGTTTTCCACACCCGATTACGGTCCTCGAACCCAGAATACTGGGAGACAGGTTTTGGCTATAACAGTGGTTTTCTGACGAAGGAAGGATCTGATTTGAATTCTGCTTGCGACATTCAATCCCTCTCGTCATTTTACGTCGGAATAGCATGTTTTCCATACCCGATTACGGTCCTGGAAGCCAGAATACTGGGAGACAGGTTTTGGCAATAAGAGCGACTTTATGACGAAGTGAGGCTCTGATTTGAATTCTGCTTGCGGCATTCGATCCCTCTCGTCATTTTACATCGGAGTAGAATGTTTTCCACACCCGATTACGGTCCTGGAAGCCAGAATACTGGGAGATAGGTTTTGGCTATAACAGCGGTTTTCTGACGAAGGCAGTCTCTGATTTAAATTCTGCTTGCGACATTCAATCCCTCTCGTCATTTTACGTCGGAATAGCATGTTTTCCATACCCGATTACGGTCCTGGAAGCCAGAATACTGGGAGATAGGTTTTGGATACAGGAGCGATTTTCTGACGAAGGCAGTCTCTGATTTAAATTCTGCTTGCGACATTCAATCCCTCTCGTCATTTTACATCGGAGGAGAATGTTTTCCACACGCGATTACGGTCCTGGAAGCCAGAATACTGGAAGATAGCTTTTGGCTATAACAGCGGTTTTCTGACGAAGGAAGGATCTGATTTGAATTCTGCTTGCGACATTCAATCCCTCTCGTCATTTTACTTCGGAATAGCATGTTTTCCATACCCGATTACGGTCCTGGAAGCCAGAATACTGGGAGATAGGTTTTGGCAATAAGAGCGACTTTATGACGAAGTGAGGCTCTGATTTGAATTCTGCTTGCGGCATTCGATCCCTCTCGTCATTTTACATCGGAGTAGAATGTTTTCCACACCCGATTACGGTCCTGGATGCCAGAATACTGGGAGATAGGTTTTGGCTATAACAGCGGTTTTCTGACGAAGGCAGTCTCTGATTTAAATTCTGCTTGCGACATTCAATCCCTCTCGTCATTTTACGTCGGAATAGCATGTTTTCCATACCCGATTACGGTCCTGGAAGCCAGAATACTGGGAGATAGGTTTTGGATACACGAGCAATTTTCTGACGAAGGAAGGCTCTGATTTGAATTCTGCTTGCGGCATTCGATCCCTCTCGCCATTTTACGTCGGAATAGCATGTTCTCCATACCCGATTACGGTCCTGGAAGCCAGAATACTGCAAGATAGCTTTTGGCAATAACAGCGACTTTATGACGAAGTGAGGCTCTGATTTGAATTCTGCTTGCGGCATTCTATCCCTCTCGTCATTTTACATCGGAGGAGAATGATTTCCACACCCGATTACGGTCCTGGAAGCCAGAATACTGGAAGATAGCTTTTGGCTATAACAGCGGTTTTCTGACGAAGGAAGGATCTGATTTGAATTCTGCTTGCGACATTCGATTCCTCTCGCCATTTTACGTCGGAATAGCATGTTTTCCACACCCGATTACGGTCCTCGAAGCCAGAATACTGGGAGATAGGTCTTGGATACAGCAGCGATTTCTGACGAAGGAAGGCTCTGATTTGAATTCTGCTTGCGGCATTCGATCCCTCTCGCCATTTTACGTCGGAATAGCGTGTTCTCCATACCCGATTACGGTCCTGGAAGCCAGAATACTGCAAGATAGCTTTTGGCTATAACAGCGATTTTCTGACGAAGGAAGGATCTGATTTGAATTCTGCTTGCGACATTCAATCCCTCTCGTCATTTTACGTCGGAATAGCATGTTTTCCACACCCGATTACGGTCCTGGAAGCCAGAATACTGGGAGATATGTTTTGGCAATAACAGCGACTTTATGACGAAGTGAGGCTCTGATTTGAATTCTGCTTGCGGCATTCGATCCCTCTCGTCATTTTACATCGGAGGAGAATGTTTTCCACACGCGATTACGGTCCTGGAAGCCAGAATACTGGAAGATAGCTTTTGGCTATAACAGCGGTTTTCTGACGAAGGAAGGATCTGATTTGAATTCTGCTTGCGACATTCAATCCCTCTCGTCATTTTACGTCGGAATAGCATGTTTTCCATACCCGATTACGGTCCTGGAAGCCAGAATACTGGAAGATATCTTTTGGCTATAACAGCGGTTTTCTGACGAAGGAAGGATCTGATTTGAATTCTGCTTGCGACATTCAATCCCTCTCGTCATTTTACGTCGGAGTAGAATGTTTTCCACACCCGATTACGGTCCTGGAAGCCAGAATACTGGAAGATAGCTTTTGACTATAACAGCGGTTTTCTGACGAAGGCAGTCTCTGATTTAAATTCTGCTTGCAACATTCAATCCCTCTCGTCATTTTACGTCGGAATAGCATGTTTTCCACACCCGATTACGGTCCTCGAACCCAGAATACTGGGAGACAGGTTTTGGCTATAACAGTGGTTTTCTGACGAAGGAAGGATCTGATTTGAATTCTGCTTGCGACATTCAATCCCTCTCGTCATTTTACGTCGGAATAGCATGTTTTCCATACCCGATTACGGTCCTGGAAGCCAGAATACTGGGAGACAGGTTTTGGCAATAAGAGCGACTTTATGACGAAGTGAGGCTCTGATTTGAATTCTGCTTGCGGCATTCGATCCCTCTCGTCATTTTACATCGGAGTAGAATGTTTTCCACACCCGATTACGGTCCTGGAAGCCAGAATACTGGGAGATAGGTTTTGGCTATAACAGCGGTTTTCTGACGAAGGCAGTCTCTGATTTAAATTCTGCTTGCGACATTCAATCCCTCTCGTCATTTTACGTCGGAATAGCATGTTTTCCATACCCGATTACGGTCCTGGAAGCCAGAATACTGGGAGATAGGTTTTGGATACAGGAGCGATTTTCTGACAAAGGCAGTCTCTGATTTAAATTCTGCTTGCGACATTCAATCCCTCTCGTCATTTTACATCGGAGGAGAATGTTTTCCACACGCGATTACGGTCCTGGAAGCCAGAATACTGGAAGATAGCTTTTGGCTATAACAGCGGTTTTCTGAGGAAGGAAGGATCTGATTTGAATTCTGCTTGCGACATTCAATCCCTCTCGTCATTTTACGTCGGAGTAGAATGTTTTCCACACCCGATTACGGTCCTGGAAGCCAGAATACTGGAAGATAGCTTTTGACTATAACAGCGGTTTTCTGACGAAGGAAGGATCTGATTTGAATTCTGCTTGCGACATTCAATCCCTCTCGTCATTTTACGTCGGAATAGCATGTTTTCCGCACCCGATTACGGTCCTGGAGGCCAGAATACTGGAAGATAGCTTTTGGCTATAACAGCGGTTTTCTGACGAAGGAAGGATCTGATTTGAATTCTGCTTGCGACATTCAATCCCTCTCGTCATTTTGCGTCGGAGTAGAATGTTTTCCACACCCGATTACGGTCCTGGAAGCCAGAATACTGGAAGATAGCTTTTGACTATAACAGCGGTTTTCTGACGAAGGAAGGATCTGATTTGAATTCTGCTTGCGACATTCAATCCGTCTCGTCATTTTACGTCGGAATAGCATGTTTTCCATACCCGATTACGGTCCTGGAATCCAGAATACTGGGAGATAGGTTTTGGATACAGGAGCGATTTTCTGACGAAGGCAGTCTCTGATTTAAATTCTGCTTGCGACATTCAATCCCTCTCGTCATTTTACGTCGGAATAGCATGTTTTCCATACCCGATTACGGTCCTGGAAGCCAGAATACTGGGAGATATGTTTTGGATACAGGAGCGATTTTCTGACGAAGGAAGGCTCTGATTTGAATTCTGCTTGCGACATTCGATCCCTCTCGTCATTTTACATCGGAGGAGAATGTTTTCCACACGCGATTACGGTCCTGGAAGCCAGAATACTGGAAGATAGCTTTTGGCTATAACAGCGGTTTTCTGACGAAGGAAGGATCTGATTTGAATTCTGCTTGCGACATTCAATCCCTCTCGTCATTTTACGTCGGAATAGCATGTTTTCCATACCCGATTACGGTCCTGGAAGCCAGAATACTGGAAGATAGCTTTTGGCTATAACAGCGGTTTTCTGACGAAGGAAGGATCTGATTTGAATTCTGCTTGCGACATTCAATCCCTCTCGTCATTTTACGTCGGAGTAGAATGTTTTCCACACCCGATTACGGTCCTGGAAGCCAGAATACTGGAAGATAGCTTTTGGCTATAACAGCGGTTTTCTGACGAAGGAAGGATCTGATTTGAATTCTGCTTGCGACATTCAATCCCTCTCGTCATTTTACGTCGGAATAGCATGTTTTCCATACCCGATTACGGTCCTGGAAGCCAGAATACTGGAAGATAGCTTTTGACTATAACAGCGGTATTCTGACGAAGGAAGGATCTGATTTGAATTCTGCTTGCGACATTCAATCCCTCTCGTCATTTTACGTCGGAATAGCATGTTTTCCATACCCGATTACGGTCCTGGAAGCCAGAATACTGGGAGATAGGTTTTGGATACAGGAGCGATTTTCTGACGAAGGCAGTCTCTGATTTAAATTCTGCTTGCGACATTCAATCCCTCTCGTCATTTTACGTCGGAATAGCATGTTTTCCATACCCGATTACGGTCCTGGAAGCCAGAATACTGGGAGATAGGTTTTGGATACAGGAGCGATTTTCTGACGAAGGCAGTCTCTGATTTAAATTCTGCTTGCGACATTCAATCCCTCTCGTCATTTTACGTCGGAATAGCATGTTTTCCATACCCGATTACGGTCCTGGAAGCCAGAATACTGGGAGATATGTTTTGGATACAGGAGCGATTTTCTGACGAAGGAAGGCTCTGATTTGAATTCTGCTTGCGACATTCAATCCCTCTCGTCATTTTACGTCGGAATAGCATGTTTTCCACACCCGATTACGGTCCTGGAAGCCAGAATACTGGGAGATAGGTTTTGGCAATAACAGCGACTTTATGACGAAGTGAGGCTCTGATTTGAATTCTGCTTGCGACATTCGATCCCTCTCGTCATTTTACATCGGAGGAGAATGTTTTCCACACGCGATTACGGTCCTGGAAGCCAGAATACTGGAAGATAGCTTTTGGCTATAACAGCGGTTTTCTGACGAAGGAAGGATCTGATTTGAATTCTGCTTGCGACATTCAATCCCTCTCGTCATTTTACGTCGGAATAGCATGTTTTCCATACCCGATTACGGTCCTGGAAGCCAGAATACTGGAAGATAGCTTTTGGCTATAACAGCGGTTTTCTGACGAAGGAAGGATCTGATTTGAATTCTGCTTGCGACATTCAATCCCTCTCGTCATTTTACGTCGGAGTAGAATGTTTTCCACACCCGATTACGGTCCTGGAAGCCAGAATACTGGAAGATAGCTTTTGGCTATAACAGCGGTTTTCTGACGAAGGAAGGATCTGATTTGAATTCTGATTGCGACATTCAATCCCTCTCGTCATTTTACGTCGGAATAGCATGTTTTCCATACCCGATTACGGTCCTGGAAGCCAGAATACTGGAAGATAGCTTTTGGCTATAACAGCGGTTTTCTGACGAAGGAAGGATCTGATTTGAATTCTGCTTGCGACATTCAATCCCTCTCGTCATTTTACGTCGGAATAGCATGTTTTCCACACCCGATTACGGTCCTGGAAGCCAGAATACTGGGAGATAGGTTTTGGCAATAAGAGCGACTTTATGACGAAGTGAGGCTCTGATTTGAATTCTGCTTGCGACATTCGATCCCTCTCGTCATTTTACATCGGAGGAGAATGTTTTCCACACGCGATTACGGTCCTGGAAGCCAGAATACTGGAAGATAGCTTTTGGCTATAACAGCGGTTTTCTGACGAAGGAAGGATCTGATTTGAATTCTGCTTGCGACATTCAATCCCTCTCGTCATTTTACGTCGGAATAGCATGTTTTCCATACCCGATTACGGTCCTGGAAGCCAGAATACTGGAAGATAGCTTTTGGCTATAACAGCGGTTTTCTGACGAAGGAAGGATCTGATTTGAATTCTGCTTGCGACATTCAATCCCTCTCGTCATTTTACGTCGGAGTAGAATGTTTTCCACACCCGATTACGGTCCTGGAAGCCAGAATACTGGAAGATAGCTTTTGGCTATAACAGCGGTTTTCTGACGAAGGAAGGATCTGATTTGAATTCTGCTTGCGACATTCAATCCCTCTCGTCATTTTACGTCGGAATAGCATGTTTTCCATACCCGATTACGGTCCTGGAAGCCAGAATACTGGAAGATAGCTTTTGGCTATAACAGCGGTTTTCTGACGAAGGAAGGATCTGATTTGAATTCTGCTTGCGACATTCAATCCCTCTCGTCATTTTACGTCGTAGTAGAATGTTTTCCACACCCGATTACGGTCCTGGAAGCCAGAATACTGGAAGATAGCTTTTGGCTATAACAGCGGTTTTCTGACGAAGGAAGGATCTGATTTGAATTCTGCTTGCGACATTCAATCCCTCTCGTCATTTTACGTCGGAATAGCATGTTTTCCATACCCGATTACGGTCCTGGAAGCCAGAATACTGGAAGATAGCTTTTGGCTATAACAGCGGTTTTCTGACGAAGGAAGGATCTGATTTGAATTCTGCTTGCGACATTCAATCCCTCTCGTCATTTTACGTCGGAATAGCATGTTTTCCACACCCGATTACGGTCCTGGAAGCCAGAATACTGGGAGATAGGTTTTGGCAATAACAGCGACTTTATGACGAAGTGAGGCTCTGATTTGAATTCTGCTTGCGACATTCGATCCCTCTCGTCATTTTACATCGGAGGAGAATGTTTTCCACACGCGATTACGGTCCTGGAAGCCAGAATACTGGAAGATAGCTTTTGGCTATAACAGCGATTTTCTGACGAAGGAAGGCTCTGATTTCAATTCTGCTTGCGGCATTCGATCCCTCTCGTCATTTTACGTCGGAATAGCATGTTTTCCATACCCGATTACGGTCCTGGAAGCCAGAATACTGGGAGATAGGTTTTGGATACAGGAGCGATTTTCTGACGAAGGAAGGCTCTGATTTGAATTCTGCTTGCGACATTCAATCCCTCTCGTCATTTTACGTCGGAATAGCATGTTTTCCACACCCGAGTACGATCCTGGCAGCCTGAATACTGGAAGATAGGTTTTGGATACAGGAGCGATTTCTGACGAAGGCAGTCTCTGATTTGAATTCTGCTTGCGACATTCAATCCCTCTCGTCATTTTATGTCGGAATAGCATGTTTTCCACACCCGATTACGGTCCTCGAACCCACAATACTGGGAGACAGGTTTTGGCTATAACAGTGGTTTTCTGACGAAGGAAGGCTCTGATTTGAATTCTGCTTGCGGCATTCGATCCCTCTCGTCATTTTACGTCGGAATAGCATGTTTTCCACACCCGATTACGGTCCTGGAAGCCAGAATACTGGGAGATAGGTTTTGGCAATAACAGCGACTTTATGACGAAGTGAGGCTCTGATTTGAATTCTGCTTGCGGCATTCGATCCCTCTCGTCATTTTACGTCGGAATAGCATGTTTTCCACACCCGATTACGGTCCTCGAAGCCAGAATTCTGGGAGATAGGTTTTGGACACAGGAGCGATTTCTGACGGAGGAAGGCTCTGATTTGAATTCTGCTCGCGGCATTCGATTCCTCTCGTCATTTTACGTCGGAATAGCATGTTTTCCACACCCGAGTACGATCCTGGCTGCCTCAATACTTGAAGATAGGTTTTGGATACAGCAGCGATTTTCTGACGAAGGAAGGCTCTGATTTGAATTCTGCTCGCGGCATTCGATTCCTCTCGTCATTTTACGTCGGAGTAGAAAGTTTTCCACACCCGATTACGGTCCTGGAAGCCAGAATACTGCAAGATAGGTTTTGGCTATAACATCGATTTTCGGACGAAGGTAGGATCTGATTTGAATTCTGCTTGCGGCATTCGATTCCTCTCGCCATTTTACGTCGGAATAGCATGTTTTCCACACCCGAGTACGATCCTGGCAGCCTCAATACTGGAAGATAGGTTTTGGATACAGGAGCGATTTTCTGACGAAGGAAGGCTCTGATTTGAATTCTGCTCGCGGCATTCGATCCCTCTCGTCATTTTACGTCGGAATAGCATGTTTTCCACACCCGATTACGGTCCTCGAACCCAGAATACTGGGAGACAGGTTTTGGCTATAACAGTGGTTTTCTGAAGAAGGAAGGCTCTGATTTGAATTCTGCTCGCGGCATTCGATCCCTCTCGTCATTTTACGTCGGAATAGCATGTTTTCCATACCCGATTACGGTCCTGGAAGCCAGAATACTGGGAGATAGGTTTTGGATACAGGAGCGATTTTCTGACGAAGGAAGGCTCTGATTTGAATTCTGCTTGCGACATTCAATCCCTCTCGTCATTTTACGTCGGAATAGCATGTTTTCCACACCCGAGTACGATCCTGGCAGCCTGAATACTGGAAGATAGGTTTTGGATACAGGAGCGATTTCTGACGAAGGCAGTCTCTGATTTGAATTCTGCTTGCGACATTCAATCCCTCTCGTCATTTTATGTCGGAATAGCATGTTTTCCACACCCGATTACGGTCCTCGAACCCACAATACTGGGAGACAGGTTTTGGCTATAACAGTGGTTTTCTGACGAAGGAAGGCTCTGATTTGAATTCTGCTTGCGGCATTCGATCCCTCTCGTCATTTTACGTCGGAATAGCATGTTTTCCACACCCGATTACGGTCCTGGAAGCCAGAATACTGGGAGATAGGTTTTGGCAATAACAGCGACTTTATGACGAAGTGAGGCTCTGATTTGAATTCTGCTTGCGGCATTCGATCCCTCTCGTCATTTTACGTCGGAATAGCATGTTTTCCACACCCGATTACGGTCCTCGAAGCCAGAATTCTGGCAGATAGGTTTTGGACACAGGAGCGATTTCTGACGGAGGAAGGCTCTGATTTGAATTCTGCTAGCGGCATTCGATTCCTCTCGTCATTTTACGTCGGAATAGCATGTTTTCCACAACCGAGTACGATCCTGGCTGCCTCAATACTTGAAGATAGGTTTTGGATACAGCAGCGATTTTCTGACGAAGGAAGGCTCTGATTTGAATTCTGCTCGCGGCATTCGATTCCTCTCGTCATTTTACGTCGGAGTAGAAAGTTTTCCACACCCGATTACGGTCCTGGAAGCCAGAATACTGCAAGATAGGTTTTGGCTATAACATCGATTTTCGGACGAAGGTAGGATCTGATTTGAATTCTGCTTGCGGCATTCGATTCCTCTCGCCATTTTACGTCGGAATAGCATGTTTTCCACACCCGAGTACGATCCTGGCAGCCTCAATACTGGAAGATAGGTTTTGGATACAGGAGCGATTTTCTGACGAAGGAAGGCTCTGATTTGAATTCTGCTCGCGGCATTCGATCCCTCTCGTCATTTTACGTCGGAATAGCATGTTTTCCACACCCGATTACGGTCCTCGAACCCAGAATACTGGGAGACAGGTTTTGGCTATAACAGTGGTTTTCTGAAGAAGGAAGGCTCTGATTTGAATTCTGCTCGCGGCATTCGATCCCTCTCGTCATTTTACGTCGGAATAGCATGTTTTCCATACCCGATTACGGTCCTGGAAGCCAGAATACTGGGAGATAGGTTTTGAATACAGGAGCGATTTTCTGACGAAGGAAGGCTCTGATTTGAATTCTGCTTGCGGCATTCGATCCCTCTCGTCATTTTACGTCGGAATAGCATGTTTTCCATACCCGATTACGGTCCTGGAAGCCAGAATACTGGGAGATAGGTTTTGGATACAGGAGCGATTTTCTGACGAAGGAAGGCTCTGATTTGAATTCTGCTTGCGACATTCAATCCCTCTCGTCATTTTACGTCGGAATAGCATGTTTTCTACACCCGATTACGGTCCTGGAAGACAGAATACTGGGAGATAGGTTTTGGCAATAACAGCGACTTTATGACGAAGTGAGGCTCTGATTTGAATTCTGCTTGCGGCATTCGATCCCTCTCGTCATTTTACATCGGAGTAGAATATTTTCCACACCCGATTACGGTCCTGGAAGCCAGAATACTGGGAGATAGGTTTTGGTTATAACAGCGGTTTTCTGACGAAGGCAGTCTCTGATTTAAATTCTGCTTGCGACATTCAATCCCTCTCGTCATTTTACGTCGGAATAGCATGTTTTCCACACCCGATTACGGTCCTGGAAGCCAGAATACTGGGAGATAGGTTTTGGCTATAACAGCGATTTTCTGACGAAGGAAGGCTCTGATTTGAATTCTGCTTGCGGCATTCGATCCCTCTCGTCATTTTACATCGGAGTAGAATGTTTTCCACACCCGATTACGGTCCTGGAAGCCAGAATACTGGGAGATAGGTTTTGGCAATAACAGCGACTTTATGACGAAGTGAGGCTCTGATTTGAATTCTGCTTACGGCATTCGATCCCTCTCGTCATTTTACGTCGGAGTAGCATGTTTTGCCTACCCGATTACGGTCCTGGAAGCCAGAATACTGGGTGATAGGTCTTGGATACAGGAGCGATTTCTGACGAAGGCAGACTCTGATTTAAATTCTGCTTGCGACATTCAATCCCTCTCGTCATTTTATGTCGGAATAGCATGTTTTCCACACCCGATTACGGTCCTCGAACCCAGAATACTGGGAGACAGGTTTTGGCTATAACAGTGGTTTTCTGAAGAAGGAAGGCTCTGACTTGAATTCTGCTCGCGGCATTCGATCCCTCTCGTCATTTTACGTCGGAATAGCATGTTTTCCATACCCGATTACGGTCCTGGAAGCCAGAATACTGGGAGATAGGTTTTGAATACAGGAGCGATTTTCTGACGAAGGAAGGCTCTGATTTGAATTCTGCTTGCGGCATTCGATCCCTCTCGTCATTTTACATCGGAGTAGAATGTTTTCCACACCCGATTACGGTCCTGGAAGCCAGAATACTGGGAGATAGGTTTTGAATACAGGAGCGATTTTCTGACGAAGGAAGGCTCTGATTTGAATTCTGCTTGCGGCATTCGATCCCTCTCGTCATTTTACGTCGGAATAGCATGTTTTCCATACCCGATTACGGTCCTGGAAGCCAGAATACTGGGAGATAGGTTTTGGATACAGGAGCGATTTTCTGACGAAGGAAGGCTCTGATTTGAATTCTGCTTGCGACATTCAATCCCTCTCGTCATTTTACGTCGGAATAGCATGTTTTCTACACCCGATTACGGTCCTGGAAGACAGAATACTGGGAGATAGGTTTTGGCAATAACAGCGACTTTATGACGAAGTGAGGCTCTGATTTGAATTCTGCTTGCGGCATTCGATCCCTCTCGTCATTTTACATCGGAGTAGAATATTTTCCACACCCGATTACGGTCCTGGAAGCCAGAATACTGGGAGATAGGTTTTGGTTATAACAGCGGTTTTCTGACGAAGGCAGTCTCTGATTTAAATTCTGCTTGCGACATTCAATCCCTCTCGTCATTTTACGTCGGAATAGCATGTTTTCCACACCCGATTACGGTCCTGGAAGCCAGAATACTGGGAGATAGGTTTTGGCTATAACAGCGGTTTTCTGACGAAGGAAGGCTCTGATTTGAATTCTGCTTGCGGCATTCGATCCCTCTCGTCATTTTACATCGGAGTAGAATGTTTTCCACACCCGATTACGGTCCTGGAAGCCAGAATACTGGGAGATAGGTTTTGGCAATAACAGCGACTTTATGACGAAGTGAGGCTCTGATTTGAATTCTGCTTACGGCATTCGATCCCTCTCGTCATTTTACGTCGGAGTAGCATGTTTTGCCTACCCGATTACGGTCCTGGAAGCCAGAATACTGGGTGATAGGTCTTGGATACAGGAGCGATTTCTGACGAAGGCAGACTCTGATTTAAATTCTGCTTGCGACATTCAATCCCTCTCGTCATTTTATGTCGGAATAGCATGTTTTCCACACCCGATTACGGTCCTCGAACCCAGAATACTGGGAGACAGGTTTTGGCTATAACAGTGGTTTTCTGAAGAAGGAAGGCTCTGACTTGAATTCTGCTCGCGGCATTCGATCCCTCTCGTCATTTTACGTCGGAATAGCATGTTTTCCATACCCGATTACGGTCCTGGAAGCCAGAATACTGGGAGATAGGTTTTGAATACAGGAGCGATTTTCTGACGAAGGAAGGCTCTGATTTGAATTCTGCTTGCGGCATTCGATCCCTCTCGTCATTTTACATCGGAGTAGAATGTTTTCCACACCCGATTACGGTCCTGGAAGCCAGAATACTGGGAGATAGGTTTTGGCAATAACAGCGACTTTATGACGAAGTGAGGCTCTGATTTGAATTCTGCTTGCGGCATTCGATCCCTCTCGTCATTTTACTTCGGAGGAGAATGTTTTCCACACCCGATTACGGTCCTGGAAGCCAGAATACTGGGAGATAGGTTTTGGCAATAAGAGCGACTTTATGACGAAGTGAGGCTCTGATTTGAATTCTGCTTGCGGCATTCGATCCCTCTCGTCATTTTACATCGGAGTAGAATGTTTTCCACACCCGATTACGGTCCTGGAAGCCAGAATACTGGGAGATAGGTTTTGGTTATAACAGCGGTTTTCTGACGAAGGCAGTCTCTGATTTAAATTCTGCTTGCGACATTCAATCCCTCTCGTCATTTTACGTCGGAATAGCATGTTTTCCACACCCGATTACGGTCCTGGAAACCAGAATACTGGGAGATAGGTTTTGGCTATAACAGCGGTTTTCTGACGAAGGAAGGCTCTGATTTGAATTCTGCTTGCGGCATTCGATCCCTCTCGTCATTTTACATCGGAGTAGAATGTTTTCCACACCCGATTACGGTCCTGGAAGCCAGAATACTGGGAGATAGGTTTTGGCAATAACAGCGACTTTATGACGAAGTGAGGCTCTGATTTGAATTCTGCTTACGGCATTCGATCCCTCTCGTCATTTTACGTCGGAGTAGCATGTTTTGCCTACCCGATTACGGTCCTGGAAGCCAGAATACTGGGAGATAGGTTTTGGATACAGGAGCGATTTTCTGACGAAGGCAGTCTCTGATTTAAATTCTGCTTGCGACAATCAATCCCTCTCGTCATTTTACGTCGGAATAGCATGTTTTCCATACCCGATTACGGTCCTGAAAGCCAGAATACTGGGAGATATGTTTTGGATACAGGAGCGATTTTCTGACGAAGGAAGGCTCTGATTTGAATTCTGCTTGCGACATTCAATCCCTCTCGTCATTTTACGTCGGAATAGCATGTTTTCCACACCCGATTACGGTCCTGGAAGCCAGAATACTGGGAGATAGGTTTTGGCAATAACAGCGACTTTATGACGAAGTGAGGCTCTGATTTGAATTCTGCTTGCGACATTCGATCCCTCTCGTCATTTTACATCGGAGGAGAATGTTTTTCACACGCGATTACGGTCCTGGAAGCCAGAATACTGGAAGATAGCTTTTGGCTATAACAGCGGTTTTCTGACGAAGGAAGGATCTGATTTGAATTCTGCTTGCGACATTCAATCCCTCTCGTCATTTTACGTCGGAATAGCATGTTTTCCATACCCGATTACGGTCCTGGAAGCCAGAATACTGGAAGATAGCTTTTGGCTATAACAGCGGTTTTCTGACGAAGGAAGGATCTGATTTGAATTCTGCTTGCGACATTCGATCCCTCTCGTCATTTTACATCGGAGGAGAATGTTTTCCACACGCGATTACGGTCCTGGAAGCCAGAATACTGGAAGATAGCTTTTGGCTATAACAGCGGTTTTCTGACGAAGGAAGGATCTGATTTGAATTCTGCTTGCGACATTCAATCCCTCTCGTCATTTTACGTCGGAATAGCATGTTTTCCATACCCGATTACGGTCCTGGAAGCCAGAATACTGGGAGATAGGTTTTGGATACAGGAGCGATTTTCTGACGAAGGAAGGCTCTGATTTCAATTCTGCTTGCGGCATTCGATCCCTCTCGTCATTTTACGTCGGAATAGCATGTTTTCCATACCCGATTACGGTCCTGGAAGCCAGAATACTGGGAGATAGGTTTTGGATACAGGAGCGATTTTCTGACGAAGGAAGGCTCTGATTTGAATTCTGCTTGCGACATTCAATCCCTCTCGTCATTTTACGTCGGAATAGCATGTTTTCCACACCCGATTACGGTCCTGGAAGCCAGAATACTGGGAGATAGGTTTTGGCAATAACAGCGACTTTATGACGAAGTGAGGCTCTGATTTGAATTCTGCTTGCGACATTCGATCCCTCTCGTCATTTTACATCGGAGGAGAATGTTTTTCACACGCGATTACGGTCCTGGAAGCCAGAATACTGGAAGATAGCTTTTGGCTATAACAGCGGTTTTCTGACGAAGGAAGGATCTGATTTGAATTCTGCTTGCGACATTCAATCCCTCTCGTCATTTTACGTCGGAATAGCATGTTTTCCATACCCGATTACGGTCCTGGAAGCCAGAATACTGGAAGATAGCTTTTGGCTATAACAGCGGTTTTCTGACGAAGGAAGGATCTGATTTGAATTCTGCTTGCGACATTCGATCCCTCTCGTCATTTTACATCGGAGGAGAATGTTTTCCACACGCGATTACGGTCCTGGAAGCCAGAATACTGGAAGATAGCTTTTGGCTATAACAGCGGTTTTCTGACGAAGGAAGGATCTGATTTGAATTCTGCTTGCGACATTCAATCCCTCTCGTCATTTTACGTCGGAATAGCATGTTTTCCATACCCGATTACGGTCCTGGAAGCCAGAATACTGGGAGATAGGTTTTGGATACAGGAGCGATTTTCTGACGAAGGAAGGCTCTGATTTCAATTCTGCTTGCGGCATTCGATCCCTCTCGTCATTTTACGTCGGAATAGCATGTTTTCCATACCCGATTACGGTCCTGGAAGCCAGAATACTGGGAGATAGGTTTTGGATACAGGAGCGATTTTCTGACGAAGGAAGGCTCTGATTTGAATTCTGCTTGCGACATTCAATCCCTCTCGTCATTTTACGTCGGAATAGCATGTTTTCCACACCCGATTGCGGTCCTGGAAGACAGAATACTGGGAGATAGGTTTTGGCAATAACAGCGACTTTATGACGAAGTGAGGCTCTGATTTGAATTCTGCTTGCGGCATTCGATCCCTCTCGTCATTTTACTTCGGAGGAGAATGTTTTCCACACCTGATTACGGTCCTGGAAGCCAGAATACTGGGAGATAGGTTTTGGCAATAAGAGCGACTTTATGACGAAGTGAGGCTCTGATTCGAATTCTGCTTGCGGCATTCGATCCCTCTCGTCATTTTACATCGGAGTAGAATGTTTTCCACACCCGATTACGGTCCTGGAAGCCAGAATACTGGGAGATAGGTTTTGGCAATAAGAGCGACTTTATGACGAAGTGAGGCTCTGATTCGAATTCTGCTTGCGGCATTCGATCCCTCTCGTCATTTTACATCGGAGTAGAATGTTTTCCACACCCGATTACGGTCCTGGAAGCCAGAATACTGGGAGTTAGGTTTTGGCTATAACAGCGGTTTTCTGACGAAGGAAGGATCTGATTTGAATTCTGCTTGCGACATTCAATCCCTCTCGTCATTTTACGTCAGAATAGCATGTTTTCCATACCCGATTACGGTCCTGGAAGCCAGAATACTGGAAGATAGCTTTTGGCTATAACAGCGGTTTTCTGACGAAGGAAGGATCTGATTTGAATTCTGCTTGCGACATTCAATCCCTCTCGTCATTTTACGTCGGAATAGCATGTTTTCCACACCCGAGTACGATCCTGGCAGCCTGAATACTGGAAGATAGGTTTTGGATACAGGAGCGATTTCTGACGAAGGCAGTCTCTGATTTGAATTCTGCTTGCGACATTCAATCCCTCTCGTCATTTTATGTCGGAATAGCATGTTTTCCACACCCGATTACGGTCCTCGAACCCACAATACTGGGAGACAGGTTTTGGCTATAACAGTGGTTTTCTGACGAAGGAAGGCTCTGATTTGAATTCTGCTTGCGGCATTCGATCCCTCTCGTCATTTTACGTCGGAATAGCATGTTTTCCACACCCGATTACGGTCCTGGAAGCCAGAATACTGGGAGATAGGTTTTGGCAATAACAGCGACTTTATGACGAAGTGAGGCTCTGATTTGAATTCTGCTTGCGGCATTCGATCCCTCTCGTCATTTTACGTCGGAATAGCATGTTTTCCACACCCGATTACGGTCCTCGAAGCCAGAATTCTGGGAGATAGGTTTTGGACACAGGAGCGATTTCTGACGGAGGAAGGCTCTGATTTGAATTCTGCTCGCGGCATTCGATTCCTCTCGTCATTTTACGTCGGAATAGCATGTTTTCCACACCCGAGTACGATCCTGGCTGCCTCAATACTTGAAGATAGGTTTTGGATACAGCAGCGATTTTCTGACGAAGGAAGGCTCTGATTTGAATTCTGCTCGCGGCATTCGATTCCTCTCGTCATTTTACGTCGGAGGAGAATGTTTTCCACACGCGATTACGGTCCTGGAAGCCAGAATACTGGAAGATAGCTTTTGGCTATAACAGCGGTTTTCTGACGAAGGAAGGATCTGATTTGAATTCTGCTTGCGACATTCAATCCCTCTCGTCATTTTACGTCGGAATAGCATGTTTTCCATACCCGATTACGGTCCTGGAAGCCAGAATACTGGGAGATAGGTTTTGGATACAGGAGCGATTTTCTGACGAAGGAAGGCTCTGATTTGAATTCTGCTTGCGACATTCAATCCCTCTCGTCATTTTACGTCGGAATAGCATGTTTTCCACACCCGATTGCGGTCCTGGAAGACAGAATACTGGGAGATAGGTTTTGGCAATAACAGCGACTTTATGACGAAGTGAGGCTCTGATTTATATTCTGCTTGCGGCATTCGATCCCTCTCGTCATTTTACTTCGGAGGAGAATGTTTTCCACACCCGATTACGGTCCTGGAAGCCAGAATACTGGGAGATAGGTTTTGGCAATAAGAGCGACTTTATGACGAAGTGAGGCTCTGATTCGAATTCTGCTTGCGGCATTCGATCCCTCTCGTCATTTTACATCGGAGTAGAATGTTTTCCACACCCGATTACGGTCCTGGAAGCCAGAATACTGGGAGTTAGGTTTTGGCTATAACAGCGGTTTTCTGACGAAGGAAGGATCTGATTTGAATTCTGCTTGCGACATTCAATCCCTCTCGTCATTTTACGTCAGAATAGCATGTTTTCCATACCCGATTACGGTCCTGGAAGCCAGAATACTGGAAGATAGCTTTTGGCTATAACAGCGGTTTTCTGACGAAGGAAGGATCTGATTTGAATTCTGCTTGCGACATTCAATCCCTCTCGTCATTTTACGTCGGAATAGCATGTTTTCCACACCCGAGTACGATCCTGGCAGCCTGAATACTGGAAGATAGGTTTTGGATACAGGAGCGATTTCTGACGAAGGCAGTCTCTGATTTGAATTCTGCTTGCGACATTCAATCCCTCTCGTCATTTTATGTCGGAATAGCATGTTTTCCACACCCGATTACGGTCCTCGAACCCACAATACTGGGAGACAGGTTTTGGCTATAACAGTGGTTTTCTGACGAAGGAAGGCTCTGATTTGAATTCTGCTTGCGGCATTCGATCCCTCTCGTCATTTTACGTCGGAATAGCATGTTTTCCACACCCGATTACGGTCCTGGAAGCCAGAATACTGGGAGATAGGTTTTGGCAATAACAGCGACTTTATGACGAAGTGAGGCTCTGATTTGAATTCTGCTTGCGGCATTCGATCCCTCTCGTCATTTTACGTCGGAATAGCATGTTTTCCACACCCGATTACGGTCCTCGAAGCCAGAATTCTGGGAGATAGGTTTTGGACACAGGAGCGATTTCTGACGGAGGAAGGCTCTGATTTGAATTCTGCTCGCGGCATTCGATTCCTCTCGTCATTTTACGTCGGAATAGCATGTTTTCCACACCCGAGTACGATCCTGGCTGCCTCAATACTTGAAGATAGGTTTTGGATACAGCAGCGATTTTCTGACGAAGGAAGGCTCTGATTTGAATTCTGCTCGCGGCATTCGATTCCTCTCGTCATTTTACGTCGGAGGAGAATGTTTTCCACACGCGATTACGGTCCTGGAAGCCAGAATACTGGAAGATAGCTTTTGGCTATAACAGCGGTTTTCTGACGAAGGAAGGATCTGATTTGAATTCTGCTTGCGACATTCAATCCCTCTCGTCATTTTACGTCGGAATAGCATGTTTTCCATACCCGATTACGGTCCTGGAAGCCAGAATACTGGGAGATAGGTTTTGGATACAGGAGCGATTTTCTGACGAAGGAAGGCTCTGATTTGAATTCTGCTTGCGACATTCAATCCCTCTCGTCATTTTACGTCGGAATAGCATGTTTTCCACACCCGATTGCGGTCCTGGAAGACAGAATACTGGGAGATAGGTTTTGGCAATAACAGCGACTTTATGACGAAGTGAGGCTCTGATTTATATTCTGCTTGCGGCATTCGATCCCTCTCGTCATTTTACTTCGGAGGAGAATGTTTTCCACACCCGATTACGGTCCTGGAAGCCAGAATACTGGGAGATAGGTTTTGGCAATAAGAGCGACTTTATGACGAAGTGAGGCTCTGATTCGAATTCTGCTTGCGGCATTCGATCCCTCTCGTCATTTTACATCGGAGTAGAATGTTTTCCACACCCGATTACGGTCCTGGAAGCCAGAATACTGGGAGTTAGGTTTTGGCTATAACAGCGGTTTTCTGACGAAGGAAGGATCTGATTTGAATTCTGCTTGCGACATTCAATCCCTCTCGCCATTTTACGTCAGAATAGCATGTTTTCCATACCCGATTACGGTCCTGGAAGCCAGAATACTGGAAGATAGCTTTTGGCTATAACAGCGGTTTTCTGACGAAGGAAGGATCTGATTTGAATTCTGCTTGCGACATTCAATCCCTCTCGTCATTTTACGTCGGAATAGCATGTTTTCCACACCCGAGTACGATCCTGGCAGCCTGAATACTGGAAGATAGGTTTTGGATACAGGAGCGATTTCTGACGAAGGCAGTCTCTGATTTGAATTCTGCTTGCGACATTCAATCCCTCTCGTCATTTTATGTCGGAATAGCATGTTTTCCACACCCGATTACGGTCCTCGAACCCACAATACTGGGAGACAGGTTTTGGCTATAACAGTGGTTTTCTGACGAAGGAAGGCTCTGATTTGAATTCTGCTTGCGGCATTCGATCCCTCTCGTCATTTTACGTCGGAATAGCATGTTTTCCACACCCGATTACGGTCCTGGAAGCCAGAATACTGGGAGATAGGTTTTGGCAATAACAGCGACTTTATGACGAAGTGAGGCTCTGATTTGAATTCTGCTTGCGGCATTCGATCCCTCTCGTCATTTTACGTCGGAATAGCATGTTTTCCACACCCGATTACGGTCCTCGAAGCCAGAATTCTGGGAGATAGGTTTTGGACACAGGAGCGATTTCTGACGGAGGAAGGCTCTGATTTGAATTCTGCTCGCGGCATTCGATTCCTCTCGTCATTTTACGTCGGAATAGCATGTTTTCCACACCCGAGTACGATCCTGGCTGCCTCAATACTTGAAGATAGGTTTTGGATACAGCAGCGATTTTCTGACGAAGGAAGGCTCTGATTTGAATTCTGCTCGCGGCATTCGATTCCTCTCGTCATTTTACGTCGGAGGAGAATGTTTTCCACACGCGATTACGGTCCTGGAAGCCAGAATACTGGAAGATAGCTTTTGGCTATAACAGCGGTTTTCTGACGAAGGAAGGATCTGATTTGAATTCTGCTTGCGACATTCAATCCCTCTCGTCATTTTACGTCGGAATAGCATGTTTTCCATACCCGATTACGGTCCTGGAAGCCAGAATACTGGGAGATAGGTTTTGGATACAGGAGCGATTTTCTGACGAAGGAAGGCTCTGATTTGAATTCTGCTTGCGACATTCAATCCCTCTCGTCATTTTACGTCGGAATAGCATGTTTTCCACACCCGATTGCGGTCCTGGAAGACAGAATACTGGGAGATAGGTTTTGGCAATAACAGCGACTTTATGACGAAGTGAGGCTCTGATTTATATTCTGCTTGCGGCATTCGATCCCTCTCGTCATTTTACTTCGGAGGAGAATGTTTTCCACACCCGATTACGGTCCTGGAAGCCAGAATACTGGGAGATAGGTTTTGGCAATAAGAGCGACTTTATGACGAAGTGAGGCTCTGATTCGAATTCTGCTTGCGGCATTCGATCCCTCTCGTCATTTTACATCGGAGTAGAATGTTTTCCACACCCGATTACGGTCCTGGAAGCCAGAATACTGGGAGTTAGGTTTTGGCTATAACAGCGGTTTTCTGACGAAGGAAGGATCTGATTTGAATTCTGCTTGCGACATTCAATCCCTCTCGTCATTTTACGTCAGAATAGCATGTTTTCCATACCCGATTACGGTCCTGGAAGCCAGAATACTGGAAGATAGCTTTTGGCTATAACAGCGGTTTTCTGACGAAGGAAGGATCTGATTTGAATTCTGCTTGCGACATTCAATCCCTCTCGTCATTTTACGTCGGAATAGCATGTTTTCCACACCCGAGTACGATCCTGGCAGCCTGAATACTGGAAGATAGGTTTTGGATACAGGAGCGATTTCTGACGAAGGCAGTCTCTGATTTGAATTCTGCTTGCGACATTCAATCCCTCTCGTCATTTTATGTCGGAATAGCATGTTTTCCACACCCGATTACGGTCCTCGAACCCACAATACTGGGAGACAGGTTTTGGCTATAACAGTGGTTTTCTGACGAAGGAAGGCTCTGATTTGAATTCTGCTTGCGGCATTCGATCCCTCTCGTCATTTTACGTCGGAATAGCATGTTTTCCACACCCGATTACGGTCCTGGAAGCCAGAATACTGGGAGATAGGTTTTGGCAATAACAGCGACTTTATGACGAAGTGAGGCTCTGATTTGAATTCTGCTTGCGGCATTCGATCCCTCTCGTCATTTTACGTCGGAATAGCATGTTTTCCACACCCGATTACGGTCCTCGAAGCCAGAATTCTGGGAGATAGGTTTTGGACACAGGAGCGATTTCTGACGGAGGAAGGCTCTGATTTGAATTCTGCTCGCGGCATTCGATTCCTCTCGTCATTTTACGTCGGAATAGCATGTTTTCCACACCCGAGTACGATCCTGGCTGCCTCAATACTTGAAGATAGGTTTTGGATACAGCAGCGATTTTCTGACGAAGGAAGGCTCTGATTTGAATTCTGCTCGCGGCATTCGATTCCTCTCGTCATTTTACGTCGGAGTAGAAAGTTTTCCACACCCGATTACGGTCCTGGAAGCCAGAATACTGGAAGATAGGTTTTGGCTATAACATCGATTTTCGGACGAAGGTAGGATCTGATTTGAATTCTGCTTGCGGCATTCGATTCCTCTCGCCATTTTACGTCGGAATAGCATGTTTTCCACACCCGAGTACGATCCTGGCAGCCTCAATACTGGAAGATAGGTTTTGGATACAGGAGCGATTTTCTGACGAAGGAAGGCTCTGATTTGAATTCTGCTCGCGGCATTCGATCCCTCTCGTCATTTTACGTCGGAATAGCATGTTTTCCACACCCGATTACGGTCCTCGAACCCAGAATACTGGGAGACAGGTTTTGGCTATAACAGTGGTTTTCTGAAGAAGGAAGGCTCTGATTTGAATTCTGCTCGCGGCATTCGATCCCTCTCGTCATTTTACGTCGGAATAGCATGTTTTCCATACCCGATTACGGTCCTGGAAGCCAGAATACTGGGAGATAGGTTTTGAATACAGGAGCGATTTTCTGACGAAGGAAGGCTCTGATTTGAATTCTGCTTGCGGCATTCGATCCCTCTCGTCATTTTACGTCGGAATAGCATGTTTTCCATACCCGATTACGGTCCTGGAAGCCAGAATACTGGGAGATAGGTTTTGGATACAGGAGCGATTTTCTGACGAAGGAAGGCTCTGATTTGAATTCTGCTTGCGACATTCAATCCCTCTCGTCATTTTACGTCGGAATAGCATGTTTTCCACACCCGATTACGGTCCTGGAAGACAGAATACTGGGAGATAGGTTTTGGCAATAACAGCGACTTTATGACGAAGTGAGGCTCTGATTTGAATTCTGCTTGCGGCATTCGATCCCTCTCGTCATTTTACTTCGGAGGAGAATGTTTTCCACACCCGATTACGGTCCTGGAAGCCAGAATACTGGGAGATAGGTTTTGGCAATAAGAGCGACTTTATGACGAAGTGAGGCTCTGATTTGAATTCTGCTTGCGGCATTCGATCCCTCTCGTCATTTTACATCGGAGTAGAATATTTTCCACACCCGATTACGGTCCTGGAAGCCAGAATACTGGGAGATAGGTTTTGGTTATAACAGCGGTTTTCTGACGAAGGCAGTCTCTGATTTAAATTCTGCTTGCGACATTCAATCCCTCTCGTCATTTTACGTCGGAATAGCATGTTTTCCACACCCGATTACGGTCCTGGAAACCAGAATACTGGGAGATAGGTTTTGGCTATAACAGCGGTTTTCTGACGAAGGAAGGCTCTGATTTGAATTCTGCTTGCGGCATTCGATCCCTCTCGTCATTTTACATCGGTGTAGAATGTTTTCCACACCCGATTACGGTCCTGGAAGCCAGAATACTGGGAGATAGGTTTTGGCAATAACAGCGACTTTATGACGAAGTGAGGCTCTGATTTGAATTCTGCTTACGGCATTCGATCCCTCTCGTCATTTTACGTCGGAGTAGAAAGTTTTCCACACCCGATTACGGTCCTGGAAGCCAGAATACTGCAAGATAGGTTTTGGCTATAACATCGATTTTCGGACGAAGGTAGGATCTGATTTGAATTCTGCTTGCGGCATTCGATTCCTCTCGCCATTTTACGTCGGAATAGCATGTTTTCCACACCCGAGTACGATCCTGGCAGCCTCAATACTGGAAGATAGGTTTTGGATACAGGAGCGATTTTCTGACGAAGGAAGGCTCTGATTTGAATTCTGCTCGCGGCATTCGATCCCTCTCGTCATTTTACGTCGGAATAGCATGTTTTCCACACCCGATTACGGTCCTCGAACCCAGAATACTGGGAGACAGGTTTTGGCTATAACAGTGGTTTTCTGAAGAAGGAAGGCTCTGATTTGAATTCTGCTCGCGGCATTCGATCCCTCTCGTCATTTTACGTCGGAATAGCATGTTTTCCATACCCGATTACGGTCCTGGAAGCCAGAATACTGGGAGATAGGTTTTGAATACAGGAGCGATTTTCTGACGAAGGAAGGCTCTGATTTGAATTCTGCTTGCGGCATTCGATCCCTCTCGTCATTTTACGTCGGAATAGCATGTTTTCCATACCCGATTACGGTCCTGGAAGCCAGAATACTGGGAGATAGGTTTTGGATACAGGAGCGATTTTCTGACGAAGGAAGGCTCTGATTTGAATTCTGCTTGCGACATTCAATCCCTCTCGTCATTTTACGTCGGAATAGCATGTTTTCCACACCCGATTACGGTCCTGGAAGACAGAATACTGGGAGATAGGTTTTGGCAATAACAGCGACTTTATGACGAAGTGAGGCTCTGATTTGAATTCTGCTTGCGGCATTCGATCCCTCTCGTCATTTTACTTCGGAGGAGAATGTTTTCCACACCCGATTACGGTCCTGGAAGCCAGAATACTGGGAGATAGGTTTTGGCAATAAGAGCGACTTTATGACGAAGTGAGGCTCTGATTTGAATTCTGTTTGCGGCATTCGATCCCTCTCGTCATTTTACATCGGAGTAGAATATTTTCCACACCCGATTACGGTCCTGGAAGCCAGAATACTGGGAGATAGGTTTTGGTTATAACAGCGGTTTTCTGACGAAGGCAGTCTCTGATTTAAATTCTGCTTGCGACATTCAATCCCTCTCGTCATTTTACGTCGGAATAGCATGTTTTCCACACCCGATTACGGTCCTGGAAACCAGAATACTGGGAGATAGGTTTTGGCTATAACAGCGGTTTTCTGACGAAGGAAGGCTCTGATTTGAATTCTGCTTGCGGCATTCGATCCCTCTCGTCATTTTACATCGGTGTAGAATGTTTTCCACACCCGATTACGGTCCTGGAAGCCAGAATACTGGGAGATAGGTTTTGGCAATAACAGCGACTTTATGACGAAGTGAGGCTCTGATTTGAATTCTGCTTACGGCATTCGATCCCTCTCGTCATTTTACGTCGGAGTAGCATGTTTTGCCTACCCGATTACGGTCCTGGAAGCCAGAATACTGGGTGATAGGTCTTGGATACAGGAGCGATTTCTGACGAAGGCAGACTCTGATTTAAATTCTGCTTGCGACATTCAATCCCTCTCGTCATTTTATGTCGGAATAGCATGTTTTCCACACCCGATTACGGTCCTCGAACCCAGAATACTGGGAGACAGGTTTTGGCTATAACAGTGGTTTTCTGAAGAAGGAAGGCTCTGATTTGAATTCTGCTCGCGGCATTCGATCCCTCTCGTCATTTTACGTCGGAATAGCATGTTTTCCATACCCGATTACGGTCCTGGAAGCCAGAATACTGGGAGATATGTTTTGAATACAGGAGCGATTTTCTGACGAAGGAAGGCTCTGATTTGAATTCTGCTTGCGGCATTCGATCCCTCTCGTCATTTTACATCGGAGTAGAATGTTTTCCACACCCGATTACGGTCCTGGAAGCCAGAATACTGGGAGATAGGTTTTGGCAATAACAGCGACTTTATGACGAAGTGAGGCTCTGATTTGAATTCTGCTTGCGGCATTCGATCCCTCTCGTCATTTTACTTCGGAGGAGAATGTTTTCCACACCCGATTACGGTCCTGGAAGCCAGAATACTGGGAGATAGGTTTTGGCAATAAGAGCGACTTTATGACGAAGTGAGGCTCTGATTTGAATTCTGCTTGCGGCATTCGATCCCTCTCGTCATTTTACATCGGAGTAGAATGTTTTCCACACCCGATTACGGTCCTGGAAGCCAGAATACTGGGAGATAGGTTTTGGTTATAACAGCGGTTTTCTGACGAAGGCAGTCTCTGATTTAAATTCTGCTTGCGACATTCAATCCCTCTCGTCATTTTACGTCGGAATAGCATGTTTTCCACACCCGATTACGGTCCTGGAAACCAGAATACTGGGAGATAGGTTTTGGCTATAACAGCGGTTTTCTGACGAAGGAAGGCTCTGATTTGAATTCTGCTTGCGGCATTCGATCCCTCTCGTCATTTTACATCGGAGTAGAATGTTTTCCACACCCGATTACGGTCCTGGAAGCCAGAATACTGGGAGATAGGTTTTGGCTATAACAGCGGTTTTCTGACGAAGGAAGGCTCTGATTTGAATTCTGCTTGCGGCATTCGATCCCTCTCGTCATTTTACGTCGGAATAGCATGTTTTCCATACCCGATTACGGTCCTGGAAGCCAGAATACTGGGAGATAGGTTTTGGATACAGGAGCGATTTTCTGAAGAAGGAAGGCTCTGATTTCAATTCTGCTTGCGGCATTCGATCCCTCTCGTCATTTTACGTCGGAATAGCATGTTTTCCATACCCGATTACGGTCCTGGAAGCCAGAATACTGGGAGATAGGTTTTGGATACAGGAGCGATTTTCTGACGAAGGAAGGCTCTGATTTGAATTCTGCTTGCGGCATTCGATCCCTCTCGTCATTTTACGTCAGAATAGCATGTTTTCCATACCCGATTACGGTCCTGGAAGCCAGAATACTGGAAGATAGCTTTTGGCTATAACAGCGGTTTTCTGACGAAGGAAGGATCTGATTTGAATTCTGCTTGCGGCATTCGATCCCTCTCGTCATTTTACTTCGGAGGAGAATGTTTTCCACACCCGATTACGGTCCTGGAAGCCAGAATACTGGGAGATAGGTTTTGGCAATAAGAGCGACTTTATGACGAAGTGAGGCTCTGATTCGAATTCTGCTTGCGGCATTCGATCCCTCTCGTCATTTTACATCGGAGTAGAATGTTTTCCACACCCGATTACGGTCCTGGAAGCCAGAATACTGGGAGTTAGGTTTTGGCTATAACAGCGGTTTTCTGACGAAGGAAGGATCTGATTTGAATTCTGCTTGCGACATTCAATCCCTCTCGTCATTTTACGTCAGAATAGCATGTTTTCCATACCCGATTACGGTCCTGGAAGCCAGAATACTGGAAGATAGCTTTTGGCTATAACAGCGGTTTTCTGACGAAGGAAGGATCTGATTTGAATTCTGCTTGCGACATTCAATCCCTCTCGTCATTTTACGTCGGAATAGCATGTTTTCCACACCCGAGTACGATCCTGGCAGCCTGAATACTGGAAGATAGGTTTTGGATACAGGAGCGATTTCTGACGAAGGCAGTCTCTGATTTGAATTCTGCTTGCGACATTCAATCCCTCTCGTCATTTTATGTCGGAATAGCATGTTTTCCACACCCGATTACGGTCCTCGAACCCACAATACTGGGAGACAGGTTTTGGCTATAACAGTGGTTTTCTGACGAAGGAAGGCTCTGATTTGAATTCTGCTTGCGGCATTCGATCCCTCTCGTCATTTTACGTCGGAATAGCATGTTTTCCACACCCGATTACGGTCCTGGAAGCCAGAATACTGGGAGATAGGTTTTGGCAATAACAGCGACTTTATGACGAAGTGAGGCTCTGATTTGAATTCTGCTTGCGGCATTCGATCCCTCTCGTCATTTTACGTCGGAACAGCATGTTTTCCACACCCGATTACGGTCCTCGAAGCCAGAATTCTGGGAGATAGGTTTTGGACACAGGAGCGATTTCTGACGGAGGAAGGCTCTGATTTGAATTTTGCTCGCGGCATTCGATTCCTCTCGTCATTTTACGTCGGAATAGCATGTTTTCCACACCCGAGTACGATCCTGGCTGCCTCAATACTTGAAGATAGGTTTTGGATACAGCAGCGATTTTCTGACAAAGGAAGGCTCTGATTTGAATTCTGCTCGCGGCATTCGATTCCTCTCGTCATTTTACGTCGGAGTAGAAAGTTTTCCACACCCGATTACGGTCCTGGAAGCCAGAATACTGCAAGATAGGTTTTGGCTATAACATCGATTTTCGGACGAAGGTAGGATCTGATTTGAATTCTGCTTGCGGCATTCGATTCCTCTCGCCATTTTACGTCGGAATAGCATGTTTTCCACACCCGAGTACGATCCTGGCAGCCTCAATACTGGAAGATAGGTTTTGGATACAGGAGCGATTTTCTGACGAAGGAAGGCTCTGATTTGAATTCTGCTCGCGGCATTCGATCCCTCTCGTCATTTTACGTCGGAATAGCATGTTTTCCACACCCGATTACGGTCCTCGAACCCAGAATACTGGGAGACAGGTTTTGGCTATAACAGTGGTTTTCTGAAGAAGGAAGGCTCTGATTTGAATTCTGCTCGCGGCATTCGATCCCTCTCGTCATTTTACGTCGGAATAGCATGTTTTCCATACCCGATTACGGTCCTGGAAGCCAGAATACTGGGAGATAGGTTTTGAATACAGGAGCGATTTTCTGACGAAGGAAGGCTCTGATTTGAATTCTGCTTGCGGCATTCGATCCCTCTCGTCATTTTACGTCGGAATAGCATGTTTTCCATACCCGATTACGGTCCTGGAAGCCAGAATACTGGGAGATAGGTTTTGGATACAGGAGCGATTTTCTGACGAAGGAAGGCTCTGATTTGAATTCTGCTTGCGACATTCAATCCCTCTCGTCATTTTACGTCGGAATAGCATGTTTTCCACACCCGATTACGGTCCTGGAAGACAGAATACTGGGAGATAGGTTTTGGCAATAACAGCGACTTTATGACGAAGTGAGGCTCTGATTTGAATTCTGCTTGCGGCATTCGATCCCTCTCGTCATTTTACTTCGGAGGAGAATGTTTTCCACACCCGATTACGGTCCTGGAAGCCAGAATACTGGGAGATAGGTTTTGGCAATAAGAGCGACTTTATGACGAAGTGAGGCTCTGATTTGAATTCTGCTTGCGGCATTCGATCCCTCTCGTCATTTTACATCGGAGTAGAATGTTTTCCACACCCGATTACGGTCCTGGAAGCCAGAATACTGGGAGATAGGTTTTGGTTATAACAGCGGTTTTCTGACGAAGGCAGTCTCTGATTTAAATTCTGCTTGCGACATTCAATCCCTCTCGTCATTTTACGTCGGAATAGCATGTTTTCCACACCCGATTACGGTCCTGGAAGCCAGAATACTGGGAGATAGGTTTTGGCTATAACAGCGGTTTTCTGACGAAGGAAGGCTCTGATTTGAATTCTGCTTGCGGCATTCGATCCCTCTCGTCATTTTACATCGGAGTAGAATGTTTTCCACACCCGATTACGGTCCTGGAAGCCAGAATACTGGGAGATAGGTTTTGGCTATAACAGCGGTTTTCTGACGAAGGAAGGATCTGATTTGAATTCTGCTTGCGACATTCAATCCCTCTCGTCATTTTACGTCGGAATAGCATGTTTTCCATACCCGATTACGGTCCTGGAAGCCAGAATACTGGGAGATAGGTTTTGGATACAGGAGCGATTTTCTGACGAAGGAAGGCTCTGATTTGAATTCTGCTTGCGGCATTCGATCCCTCTCGTCATTTTACGTCGGAATAGCATGTTTTCCATACCCGATTACGGTCCTGGAAGCCAGAATACTGGGAGATAGGTTTTGGATACAGGAGCGATTTTCTGACGAAGGAAGGCTCTGATTTGAATTCTGCTTGCGACATTCAATCCCTCTCGTCATTTTACGTCGGAATAGCATGTTTTCCACACCCGATTGCGGTCCTGGAAGACAGAATACTGGGAGATAGGTTTTGGCAATAACAGCGACTTTATGACGAAGTGAGGCTCTGATTTGAATTCTGCTTGCGGCATTCGATCCCTCTCGTCATTTTACTTCGGAGGAGAATGTTTTCCACACCCGATTACGGTCCTGGAAGCCAGAATACTGGGAGATAGGTTTTGGCAATAACAGCGACTTTATGACGAAGTGAGGCTCTGATTTGAATTCTGCTTGCGACATTCAATCCCTCTCGTCATTTTACGTCGGAATAGCATGTTTTCCATACCCGATTACGGTCCTGGAAGCCAGAATACTGGGAGATAGGTTTTGGCAATAACAGCGACTTTATGACGAAGTGAGGCTCTGATTTGAATTCTGCTTGCGGCATTCGATCCCTCTCGTCATTTTACTTCGGAGGAGAATGTTTTCCACACCCGATTACGGTCCTGGAAGCCAGAATACTGGGAGATAGGTTTTGGCAATAAGAGCGACTTTATGACGAAGTGAGGCTCTGATTTGAATTCTGCTTGCGGCATTCGATCCCTCTCGTCATTTTACATCGGAGTAGAATGTTTTCCACACCCGATTACGGTCCTGGAAGCCAGAATACTGGGAGATAGGTTTTGGCTATAACAGCGGTTTTCTGACGAAGGAAGGCTCTGATTTGAATTCTGCTTGCGGCATTCGATCCCTCTCGTCATTTTACGTCGGAATAGCATGTTTTCCATACCCGATTACGGTCCTGGAAGCCAGAATACTGGGAGATAGGTTTTGGATACAGGAGCGATTTTCTGAAGAAGGAAGGCTCTGATTTCAATTCTGCTTGCGGCATTCGATCCCTCTCGTCATTTTACGTCGGAATAGCATGTTTTCCATACCCGATTACGGTCCTGGAAGCCAGAATACTGGGAGATAGGTTTTGGATACAGGAGCGATTTTCTGACGAAGGAAGGCTCTGATTTGAATTCTGCTTGCGACATTCAATCCCTCTCGTCATTTTACGTCGGAATAGCATGTTTTCCACACCCGATTGCGGTCCTGGAAGACAGAATACTGGGAGATAGGTTTTGGCAATAACAGCGACTTTATGACGAAGTGAGGCTCTGATTTGAATTCTGCTTGCGGCATTCGATCCCTCTCGTCATTTTACTTCGGAGGAGAATGTTTTCCACACCCGATTACGGTCCTGGAAGCCAGAATACTGGGAGATAGGTTTTGGCAATAAGAGCGACTTTATGACGAAGTGAGGCTCTGATTCGAATTCTGCTTGCGGCATTCGATCCCTCTCGTCATTTTACATCGGAGTAGAATGTTTTCCACACCCGATTACGGTCCTGGAAGCCAGAATACTGGGAGTTAGGTTTTGGCTATAACAGCGGTTTTCTGACGAAGGAAGGATCTGATTTGAATTCTGCTTGCGACATTCAATCCCTCTCGTCATTTTACGTCAGAATAGCATGTTTTCCATACCCGATTACGGTCCTGGAAGCCAGAATACTGGAAGATAGCTTTTGGCTATAACAGCGGTTTTCTGACGAAGGAAGGATCTGATTTGAATTCTGCTTGCGACATTCAATCCCTCTCGTCATTTTACGTCGGAATAGCATGTTTTCCACACCCGATTACGATCCTGGCAGCCTGAATACTGGAAGATAGGTTTTGGATACAGGAGCGATTTCTGACGAAGGCAGTCTCTGATTTGAATTCTGCTTGCGACATTCAATCCCTCTCGTCATTTTATGTCGGAATAGCATGTTTTCCACACCCGATTACGGTCCTCGAACCCACAATACTGGGAGACAGGTTTTGGCTATAACAGCGATTTTCTGACGAAGGAAGGCTCTGATTTGAATTCTGCTTGCGGCATTCGATCCCTCTCGTCATTTTACGTCGGAATAGCATGTTTTCCACACCCGATTACGGTCCTGGAAGCCAGAATACTGGGAGATAGGTTTTGGCAATAACAGTGGTTTTCTGAAGAAGGAAGGCTCTGATTTGAATTCTGCTCGCGGCATTCGATCCCTCTCGTCATTTTACGTCGGAATAGCATGTTTTCCATACCCGATTACGGTCCTGGAAGCCAGAATACTGGGAGATAGGTTTTGGATACAGGAGCGATTTTCTGACGAAGGAAGGCTCTGATTTGAATTCTGCTTGCGACATTCAATCCCTCTCGTCATTTTACGTCGGAATAGCATGTTTTCCACACCCGATTACGGTCCTGGAAGCCAGAATACTGGGAGGTAGGTTTTGGCAATAACAGCGACTTTATGACGAAGTGAGGCTCTGATTTGAATTCTGCTTGCGGCATTCGATCCCTCTCGTCATTTTACTTCGGAGGAGAATGTTTTCCACACCCGATTACGGTCCTGGAAGCCAGAATACTGGGAGATAGGTTTTGGTTATAACAGCGGTTTTCTGACGAAGGCAGTCTCTGATTTAAATTCTGCTTGCGACATTCAATCCCTCTCGTCATTTTACGTCGGAATAGCATGTTTTCCACACCCGATTACGGTCCTGGAAACCAGAATACTGGGAGATAGGTTTTGGCTATAACAGCGGTTTTCTGACGAAGGAAGGCTCTGATTTGAATTCTGCTTGCGGCATTCGATCCCTCTCGTCATTTTACATCGGAGTAGAATGTTTTCCACACCCGATTACGGTCCTGGAAGCCAGAATACTGGGAGATAGGTTTTGGCTATAACAGCGGTTTTCTGACGAAGGAAGGATCTGATTTGAATTCTGCTTGCGACATTCAATCCCTCTCGTCATTTTACGTCGGAATAGCATGTTTTCCATACCCGATTACGGTCCTGGAAGCCAGAATACTGGGAGATAGGTTTTGGATACAGGAGCGATTTTCTGACGAAGGAAGGCTCTGATTTGAATTCTGCTTGCGGCATTCGATCCCTCTCGTCATTTTACGTCGGAATAGCATGTTTTCCATACCCGATTACGGTCCTGGAAGCCAGAATACTGGGAGATAGGTTTTGGATACAGGAGCGATTTTCTGACGAAGGAAGGCTCTGATTTGAATTCTGCTTGCGACATTCAATCCCTCTCGTCATTTTACGTCGGAATAGCATGTTTTCCACACCCGATTGCGGTCCTGGAAGACAGAATACTGGGAGATAGGTTTTGGCAATAACAGCGACTTTATGACGAAGTGAGGCTCTGATTTGAATTCTGCTTGCGGCATTCGATCCCTCTCGTCATTTTACTTCGGAGGAGAATGTTTTCCACACCCGATTACGGTCCTGGAAGCCAGAATACTGGGAGATAGGTTTTGGCAATAACAGCGACTTTATGACGAAGTGAGGCTCTGATTTGAATTCTGCTTGCGACATTCAATCCCTCTCGTCATTTTACGTCGGAATAGCATGTTTTCCATACCCGATTACGGTCCTGGAAGCCAGAATACTGGGAGATAGGTTTTGGATACAGGAGCGATTTTCTGACGAAGGAAGGCTCTGATTTCAATTCTGCTTGCGGCATTCGATCCCTCTCGTCATTTTACGTCGGAATAGCATGTTTTCCATACCCGATTACGGTCCTGGAAGCCAGAATACTGGGAGATAGGTTTTGGATACAGGAGCGATTTTCTGACGAAGGAAGGCTCTGATTTGAATTCTGCTTGCGACATTCAATCCCTCTCGTCATTTTACGTCGGAATAGCATGTTTTCCACACCCGATTGCGGTCCTGGAAGACAGAATACTGGGAGATAGGTTTTGGCAATAACAGCGACTTTATGACGAAGTGAGGCTCTGATTTGAATTCTGCTTGCGGCATTCGATCCCTCTCGTCATTTTACTTCGGAGGAGAATGTTTTCCACACCCGATTACGGTCCTGGAAGCCAGAATACTGGGAGATAGGTTTTGGCAATAAGAGCGACTTTATGACGAAGTGAGGCTCTGATTCGAATTCTGCTTGCGGCATTCGATCCCTCTCGTCATTTTACATCGGAGTAGAATGTTTTCCACACCCGATTACGGTCCTGGAAGCCAGAATACTGGGAGTTAGGTTTTGGCTATAACAGCGGTTTTCTGACGAAGGAAGGATCTGATTTGAATTCTGCTTGCGACATTCAATCCCTCTCGTCATTTTACGTCAGAATAGCATGTTTTCCATACCCGATTACGGTCCTGGAAGCCAGAATACTGGAAGATAGCTTTTGGCTATAACAGCGGTTTTCTGACGAAGGAAGGATCTGATTTGAATTCTGCTTGCGACATTCAATCCCTCTCGTCATTTTACGTCGGAATAGCATGTTTTCCACACCCGAGTACGATCCTGGCAGCCTGAATACTGGAAGATAGGTTTTGGATACAGGAGCGATTTCTGACGAAGGCAGTCTCTGATTTAAATTCTGCTTGCGACATTCAATCCCTCTCGTCATTTTATGTCGGAATAGCATGTTTTCCACACCCGATTACGGTCCTCGAACCCACAATACTGGGAGACAGGTTTTGGCTATAACAGTGGTTTTCTGACGAAGGAAGGCTCTGATTTGAATTCTGCTTGCGGCATTCGATCCCTCTCGTCATTTTACGTCGGAATAGCATGTTTTCCACACCCGATTACGGTCCTGGAAGCCAGAATACTGGGAGATAGGTTTTGGCAATAACAGTGATTTTCGGACGAAGGAAGGCTCTGATTTGAATTCTGCTCGCGGCATTCGATCCCTCTCGTCATTTTACGTCGGAATAGCATGTTTTCCATACCCGATTACGGTCCTGGAAGCCAGAATACTGGGAGATAGGTTTTGGATACAGGAGCGATTTTCTGACGAAGGAAGGCTCTGATTTGAATTCTGCTTGCGACATTCAATCCCTCTCGTCATTTTACGTCGGAATAGCATGTTTTCCACACCCGATTACGGTCCTGGAAGACAGAATACTGGGAGATAGGTTTTGGCAATAACAGCGACTTTATGACGAAGTGAGGCTCTGATTTGAATTCTGCTTGCGGCATTCGATCCCTCTCGTCATTTTACTTCGGAGGAGAATGTTTTCCACACCCGATTACGGTCCTGGAAGCCAGAATACTGGGAGATAGGTTTTGGCAATAAGAGCGACTTTATGACGAAGTGAGGCTCTGATTTGAATTCTGCTTGCGGCATTCGATCCCTCTCGTCATTTTACTTCGGAGGAGAATGTTTTCCACACCCGATTACGGTCCTGGAAGCCAGAATACTGGGAGATAGGTTTTGGCAATAACAGCGACTTTATGACGAAGTGAGGCTCTGATTTGAATTCTGCTTGCGACATTCAATCCCTCTCGTCATTTTACGTCGGAATAGCATGTTTTCCATACCCGATTACGGTCCTGGAAGCCAGAATACTGGGAGATAGGTTTTGGATACAGGAGCGATTTTCTGACGAAGGAAGGCTCTGATTTCAATTCTGCTTGCGGCATTCGATCCCTCTCGTCATTTTACGTCGGAATAGCATGTTTTCCATACCCGATTACGGTCCTGGAAGCCAGAATACTGGGAGATAGGTTTTGGATACAGGAGCGATTTTCTGACGAAGGAAGGCTCTGATTTGAATTCTGCTTGCGACATTCAATCCCTCTCGTCATTTTACGTCGGAATAGCATGTTTTCCACACCCGATTGCGGTCCTGGAAGACAGAATACTGGGAGATAGGTTTTGGCAATAACAGCGACTTTATGACGAAGTGAGGCTCTGATTTGAATTCTGCTTGCGGCATTCGATCCCTCTCGTCATTTTACTTCGGAGGAGAATGTTTTCCACACCCGATTACGGTCCTGGAAGCCAGAATACTGGGAGATAGGTTTTGGCAATAAGAGCGACTTTATGACGAAGTGAGGCTCTGATTCGAATTCTGCTTGCGGCATTCGATCCCTCTCGTCATTTTACATCGGAGTAGAATGTTTTCCACACCCGATTACGGTCCTGGAAGCCAGAATACTGGGAGTTAGGTTTTGGCTATAACAGCGGTTTTCTGACGAAGGAAGGATCTGATTTGAATTCTGCTTGCGACATTCAATCCCTCTCGTCATTTTACGTCGGAATAGCATGTTTTCCATACCCGATTACGGTCCTGGAAGCCAGAATACTGGAAGATAGCTTTTGGCTATAACAGCGGTTTTCTGACGAAGGAAGGATCTGATTTGAATTCTGCTTGCGACATTCAATCCCTCTCGTCATTTTACGTCGGAATAGCATGTTTTCCACACCCGATTACGATCCTGGCAGCCTGAATACTGGAAGATAGGTTTTGGATACAGGAGCGATTTCTGACGAAGGCAGTCTCTGATTTGAATTCTGCTTGCGACATTCAATCCCTCTCGTCATTTTATGTCGGAATAGCATGTTTTCCACACCCGATTACGGTCCTCGAACCCACAATACTGGGAGACAGGTTTTGGCTATAACAGTGGTTTTCTGACGAAGGAAGGCTCTGATTTGAATTCTGCTTGCGGCATTCGATCCCTCTCGTCATTTTACGTCGGAATAGCATGTTTTCCACACCCGATTACGGTCCTGGAAGCCAGAATACTGGGAGATAGGTTTTGGCAATAACAGTGATTTTCGGACGAAGGAAGGCTCTGATTTGAATTCTGCTTGCGGCATTCGATCCCTCTCGTCATTTTACGTCGGAATAGCATGTTTTCCATACCCGATTACGGTCCTGGAAGCCAGAATACTGGGAGATAGGTTTTGGATACAGGAGCGATTTTCTGACGAAGGAAGGCTCTGATTTGAATTCTGCTTGCGACATTCAATCCCTCTCGTCATTTTACGTCGGAATAGCATGTTTTCCACACCCGATTACGGTCCTGGAAGACAGAATACTGGGAGATAGGTTTTGGCAATAACAGCGACTTTATGACGAAGTGAGGCTCTGATTTGAATTCTGCTTGCGGCATTCGATCCCTCTCGTCATTTTACTTCGGAGGAGAATGTTTTCCACACCCGATTACGGTCCTGGAAGCCAGAATACTGGGAGATAGGTTTTGGCAATAAGAGCGACTTTATGACGAAGTGAGGCTCTGATTTGAATTCTGCTTGCGGCATTCGATCCCTCTCGTCATTTTACATCGGAGTAGAATGTTTTCCACACCCGATTACGGTCCTGGAAGCCAGAATACTGGGAGATAGGTTTTGGTTATAACAGCGGTTTTCTGACGAAGGCAGTCTCTGATTTAAATTCTGCTTGCGACATTCAATCCCTCTCGTCATTTTACGTCGGAATAGCATGTTTTCCACACCCGATTACGGTCCTGGAAACCAGAATACTGGGAGATAGGTTTTGGCTATAACAGCGGTTTTCTGACGAAGGAAGGCTCTGATTTGAATTCTGCTTGCGGCATTCGATCCCTCTCGTCATTTTACATCGGAGTAGAATGTTTTCCACACCCGATTACGGTCCTGGAAGCCAGAATACTGGGAGATAGGTTTTGGCTATAACAGCGGTTTTCTGACGAAGGAAGGATCTGATTTGAATTCTGCTTGCGACATTCAATCCCTCTCGTCATTTTACGTCGGAATAGCATGTTTTCCATACCCGATTACGGTCCTGGAAGCCAGAATACTGGGAGATAGGTTTTGGATACAGGAGCGACTTTATGACGAAGTGAGGCTCTGATTTGAATTCTGCTTGCGGCATTCGATCCCTCTCGTCATTTTACTTCGGAGGAGAATGTTTTCCACACCCGATTACGGTCCTGGAAGCCAGAATACTGGGAGATAGGTTTTGGCAATAAGAGCGACTTTATGACGAAGTGAGGCTCTGATTTGAATTCTGCTTGCGGCATTCGATCCCTCTCGTCATTTTACATCGGAGTAGAATGTTTTCCACACCCGATTACGGTCCTGGAAGCCAGAATACTGGGAGATAGGTTTTGGTTATAACAGCGGTTTTCTGACGAAGGCAGTCTCTGATTTAAATTCTGCTTGCGACATTCAATCCCTCTCGTCATTTTACGTCGGAATAGCATGTTTTCCACACCCGATTACGGTCCTGGAAACCAGAATACTGGGAGATAGGTTTTGGCTATAACAGCGGTTTTCTGACGAAGGAAGGCTCTGATTTGAATTCTGCTTGCGGCATTCGATCCCTCTCGTCATTTTACATCGGAATAGAATGTTTTCCACACCCGATTACGGTCCTGGAAGCCAGAATACTGGGAGATAGGTTTTGGCAATAACAGCGACTTTATGACGAAGTGAGGCTCTGATTTGAATTCTGCTTACGGCATTCGATCCCTCTCGTCATTTTACGTCGGAGTAGCATGTTTTGCCTACCCGATTACGGTCCTGGAAGCCAGAATACTGGGTGATAGGTCTTGGATACAGGAGCGATTTCTGACGAAGGCAGACTCTGATTTAAATTCTGCTTGCGACATTCAATCCCTCTCGTCATTTTATGTCGGAATAGCATGTTTTCCACACCCGATTACGGTCCTCGAACCCAGAATACTGGGAGACAGGTTTTGGCTATAACAGTGGTTTTCTGAAGAAGGAAGGCTCTGATTTGAATTCTGCTCGCGGCATTCGATCCCTCTCGTCATTTTACGTCGGAATAGCATGTTTTCCATACCCGATTACGGTCCTGGAAGCCAGAATACTGGGAGATAGGTTTTGGATACAGGAGCGATTTTCTGACGAAGGAAGGCTCTGATTTGAATTCTGCTTGCGACATTCAATCCCTCTCGTCATTTTACGTCGGAATAGCATGTTTACCACACCCGATTACGGTCCTGGAAGACAGAATACTGGGAGATAGGTTTTGGCAATAACAGCGACTTTATGACGAAGTGAGGCTCTGATTTGAATTCTGCTTGCGGCATTCGATCCCTCTCGTCATTTTACTTCGGAGGAGAATGTTTTCCACACCCGATTACGGTCCTGGAAGCCAGAATACTGGGAGATAGGTTTTGGCAATAAGAGCGACTTTATGACGAAGTGAGGCTCTGATTTGAATTCTGCTTGCGGCATTCGATTCCTCTCGCCATTTTACGTCGGAATAGCATGTTTTCCACACCCGAGTACGATCCTGGCAGCCTCAATACTGGAAGATAGGTTTTGGATACAGGAGCGATTTTCTGACGAAGGAAGGCTCTGATTTGAATTCTGCTCGCGGCATTCGATCCCTCTCGTCATTTTACGTCGGAATAGCATGTTTTCCACACCCGATTACGGTCCTCGAACCCAGAATACTGGGAGACAGGTTTTGGCTATAACAGTGGTTTTCTGAAGAAGGAAGGCTCTGATTTGAATTCTGCTCGCGGCATTCGATCCCTCTCGTCATTTTACGTCGGAATAGCATGTTTTCCATACCCGATTACGGTCCTGGAAGCCAGAATACTGGGAGATAGGTTTTGAATACAGGAGCGATTTTCTGACGAAGGAAGGCTCTGATTTGAATTCTGCTTGCGGCATTCGATCCCTCTCGTCATTTTACGTCGGAATAGCATGTTTTCCATACCCGATTACGGTCCTGGAAGCCAGAATACTGGGAGATAGGTTTTGGATACAGGAGCGATTTTCTGACGAAGGAAGGCTCTGATTTGAATTCTGCTTGCGACATTCAATCCCTCTCGTCATTTTACGTCGGAATAGCATGTTTTCCACACCCGATTACGGTCCTGGAAGACAGAATACTGGGAGATAGGTTTTGGCAATAACAGCGACTTTATGACGAAGGGAGGCTCTGATTTGAATTCTGCTTGCGGCATTCGATCCCTCTCGTCATTTTACTTCGGAGGAGAATGTTTTCCACACCCGATTACGGTCCTGGAAGCCAGAATACTGGGAGATAGGTTTTGGCAATAAGAGCGACTTTATGACGAAGTGAGGCTCTGATTTGAATTCTGCTTGCGGCATTCGATCCCTCTCGTCATTTTACATCGGAGTAGAATGTTTTCCACACCCGATTACGGTCCTGGAAGCCAGAATACTGGGAGATAGGTTTTGGTTATAACAGCGGTTTTCTGACGAAGGCAGTCTCTGATTTAAATTCTGCTTGCGACATTCAATCCCTCTCGTCATTTTACGTCGGAATAGCATGTTTTCCACACCCGATTACGGTCCTCGAAGCCAGAATACTGGGAGATAGGTTTTGGCTATAACAGCGGTTTTCTGACGAAGGAAGGCTCTGATTTGAATTCTGCTTGCGGCATTCGATCCCTCTCGTCATTTTACATCGGAGTAGAATGTTTTCCACACCCGATTACGGTCCTGGAAGCCAGAATACTGGGAGATAGGTTTTGGCTATAACAGCGGTTTTCTGACGAAGGAAGGATCTGATTTGAATTCTGCTTGCGACATTCAATCCCTCTCGTCATTTTACGTCGGAATAGCATGTTTTCCATACCCGATTACGGTCCTGGAAGCCAGAATACTGGGAGATAGGTTTTGGATACAGGAGCGATTTTCTGACGAAGGAAGGCTCTGATTTGAATTCTGCTTGCGGCATTCGATCCCTCTCGTCATTTTACGTCGGAATAGCATGTTTTCCATACCCGATTACGGTCCTGGAAGCCAGAATACTGGGAGATAGGTTTTGGATACAGGAGCGATTTTCTGACGAAGGAAGGCTCTGATTTGAATTCTGCTTGCGACATTCAATCCCTCTCGTCATTTTACGTCGGAATAGCATGTTTTCCACACCCGATTGCGGTCCTGGAAGACAGAATACTGGGAGATAGGTTTTGGCAATAACAGCGACTTTATGACGAAGTGAGGCTCTGATTTGAATTCTGCTTGCGGCATTCGATCCCTCTCGTCATTTTACTTCGGAGGAGAATGTTTTCCACACCCGATTACGGTCCTGGAAGCCAGAATACTGGGAGATAGGTTTTGGCAATAACAGCGACTTTATGACGAAGTGAGGCTCTGATTTGAATTCTGCTTGCGACATTCAATCCCTCTCGTCATTTTACGTCGGAATAGCATGTTTTCCATACCCGATTACGGTCCTGGAAGCCAGAATACTGGGAGATAGGTTTTGGATACAGGAGCGATTTTCTGACGAAGGAAGGCTCTGATTTCAATTCTGCTTGCGGCATTCGATCCCTCTCGTCATTTTACGTCGGAATAGCATGTTTTCCATACCCGATTACGGTCCTGGAAGCCAGAATACTGGGAGATAGGTTTTGGATACAGGAGCGATTTTCTGACGAAGGAAGGCTCTGATTTGAATTCTGCTTGCGACATTCAATCCCTCTCGTCATTTTACGTCGGAATAGCATGTTTTCCACACCCGATTGCGGTCCTGGAAGACAGAATACTGGGAGATAGGTTTTGGCAATAATAGCGACTTTATGACGAAGTGAGGCTCTGATTTGAATTCTGCTTGCGGCATTCGATCCCTCTCGTCATTTTACATCGGAGTAGAATGTTTTCCACACCCGATTACGGTCCTGGAAGCCAGAATACTGGGAGATAGGTTTTGGCAATAACAGCGACTTTATGACGAAGTGAGGCTCTGATTTGAATTCTGCTTGCGACATTCAATCCCTCTCGTCATTTTACGTCGGAATAGCATGTTTTCCATACCCGATTACGGTCCTGGAAGCCAGAATACTGGGAGATAGGTTTTGGATACAGGAGCGATTTTCTGACGAAGGAAGGCTCTGATTTCAATTCTGCTTGCGGCATTCGATCCCTCTCGTCATTTTACGTCGGAATAGCATGTTTTCCATACCCGATTACGGTCCTCGAACCCAGAATACTGGGAGATAGGTTTTGAATACAGGAGCGATTTTCTGACGAAGGAAGGCTCTGATTTGAATTCTGCTTGCGGCATTCGATCCCTCTCGTCATTTTACGTCGGAATAGCATGTTTTCCATACCCGATTACGGTCCTGGAAGCCAGAATACTGGGAGATAGGTTTTGGATACAGGAGCGATTTTCTGACGAAGGAAGGCTCTGATTTGAATTCTGCTTGCGACATTCAATCCCTCTCGTCATTTTACGTCGGAATAGCATGTTTTCCACACCCGATTACGGTCCTGGAAGACAGAATACTGGGAGATAGGTTTTGGCAATAACAGCGACTTTATGACGAAGTGAGGCTCTGATTTGAATTCTGCTTGCGGCATTCGATCCCTCTCGTCATTTTACTTCGGAGGAGAATGTTTTCCACACCCGATTACGGTCCTGGAAGCCAGAATACTGGGAGATAGGTTTTGGCAATAAGAGCGACTTTATGACGAAGTGAGGCTCTGATTTGAATTCTGCTTGCGGCATTCGATCCCTCTCGTCATTTTACATCGGAGTAGAATGTTTTCCACACCCGATTACGGTCCTGGAAGCCAGAATACTGGGAGATAGGTTTTGGTTATAACAGCGGTTTTCTGACGAAGGCAGTCTCTGATTTAAATTCTGCTTGCGACATTCAATCCCTCTCGTCATTTTACGTCGGAATAGCATGTTTTCCACACCCGATTACGGTCCTCGAAGCCAGAATACTGGGAGATAGGTTTTGGCTATAACAGCGGTTTTCTGACGAAGGAAGGCTCTGATTTGAATTCTGCTTGCGGCATTCGATCCCTCTCGTCATTTTACATCGGAGTAGAATGTTTTCCACACCCGATTACGGTCCTGGAAGCCAGAATACTGGGAGATAGGTTTTGGCTATAACAGCGGTTTTCTGACGAAGGAAGGCTCTGATTTGAATTCTGCTTGCGGCATTCGATCCCTCTCGTCATTTTACATCGGAGTAGAATGTTTTCCACACCCGATTACGGTCCTGGAAGCCAGAATACTGGGAGATAGGTTTTGGCAATAACAGCGACTTTATGACGAAGTGAGGCTCTGATTTGAATTCTGCTTGCGACATTCAATCCCTCTCGTCATTTTACGTCGGAATAGCATGTTTTCCATACCCGATTACGGTCCTGGAAGCCAGAATACTGGGAGATAGGTTTTGGATACAGGAGCGATTTTCTGACGAAGGAAGGCTCTGATTTCAATTCTGCTTGCGGCATTCGATCCCTCTCGTCATTTTACGTCGGAATAGCATGTTTTCCATACCCGATTACGGTCCTGGAAGCCAGAATACTGGGAGATAGGTTTTGGATACAGGAGCGATTTTCTGACGAAGGAAGGCTCTGATTTGAATTCTGCTTGCGACATTCAATCCCTCTCGTCATTTTACGTCGGAATAGCATGTTTTCCACACCCGATTGCGGTCCTGGAAGACAGAATACTGGGAGATAGGTTTTGGCAATAACAGCGACTTTATGACGAAGTGAGGCTCTGATTTGAATTCTGCTTGCGGCATTCGATCCCTCTCGTCATTTTACTTCGGAGGAGAATGTTTTCCACACCCGATTACGGTCCTGGAAGCCAGAATACTGGAAGATAGCTTTTGGCTATAACAGCGGTTTTCTGACGAAGGAAGGATCTGATTTGAATTCTGCTTGCGACATTCAATCCCTCTCGTCATTTTACGTCGGAATAGCATGTTTTCCACACCCGAGTACGATCCTGGCAGCCTGAATACTGGAAGATAGGTTTTGGATACAGGAGCGATTTCTGACGAAGGCAGTCTCTGATTTGAATTCTGCTTGCGACATTCAATCCCTCTCGTCATTTTATGTCGGAATAGCATGTTTTCCACACCCGATTACGGTCCTCGAACCCACAATACTGGGAGACAGGTTTTGGCTATAACAGTGGTTTTCTGACGAAGGAAGGCTCTGATTTGAATTCTGCTTGCGGCATTCGATCCCTCTCGTCATTTTACGTCGGAATAGCATGTTTTCCACACCCGATTACGGTCCTGGAAGCCAGAATACTGGGAGATAGGTTTTGGCAATAACAGCGACTTTATGACGAAGTGAGGCTCTGATTTGAATTCTGCTTGCGGCATTCGATCCCTCTCGTCATTTTACGTCGGAATAGCATGTTTTCCACACCCGATTACGGTCCTCGAAGCCAGAATTCTGGGAGATAGGTTTGGACACAGGAGCGATTTCTGACGGAGGAAGGCTCTGATTTGAATTCTGCTCGCGGCATTCGATTCCTCTCGTCATTTTACGTCGGAATAGCATGTTTTCCACACCCGAGTACGATCCTGGCTGCCTCAATACTTGAAGATAGGTTTTGGATACAGCAGCGATTTTCTGACGAAGGAAGGCTCTGATTTGAATTCTGCTCGCGGCATTCGATTCCTCTCGTCATTTTACGTCGGAGTAGAAAGTTTTCCACACCCGATTACGGTCCTGGAAGCCAGAATACTGCAAGATAGGTTTTGGCTATAACATCGATTTTCGGACGAAGGTAGGATCTGATTTGAATTCTGCTTGCGGCATTCGATTCCTCTCGCCATTTTACGTCGGAATAGCATGTTTTCCACACCCGAGTACGATCCTGGCAGCCTCAATACTGGAAGATAGGTTTTGGATACAGGAGCGATTTTCTGACGAAGGAAGGCTCTGATTTGAATTCTGCTCGCGGCATTCGATCCCTCTCGTCATTTTACGTCGGAATAGCATGTTTTCCACACCCGATTACGGTCCTCGAACCCAGAATACTGGGAGACAGGTTTTGGCTATAACAGTGGTTTTCTGACGAAGGAAGGCTCTGATTTGAATTCTGCTCGCGGCATTCGATCCCTCTCGTCATTTTACGTCGGAATAGCATGTTTTCCATACCCGATTACGGTCCTGGAAGCCAGAATACTGGGAGATAGGTTTTGAATACAGGAGCGATTTTCTGACGAAGGAAGGCTCTGATTTGAATTCTGCTTGCGACATTCAATCCCTCTCGTCATTTTATGTCGGAATAGCATGTTTTCCACACCCGATTACGGTCCTCGAACCCAGAATACTGGGAGACAGGTTTTGGCTATAACAGTGGTTTTCTGACGAAGGAAGGCTCTGATTTGAATTCTGCTCGCGGCATTCGATCCCTCTCGTCATTTTACGTCGGAATAGCATGTTTTCCATACCCGATTACGGTCCTGGAAGCCAGAATACTGGGAGATAGGTTTTGAATACAGGAGCGATTTTCTGACGAAGGAAGGCTCTGATTTGAATTCTGCTTGCGGCATTCGATCCCTCTCGTCATTTTACGTCGGAATAGCATGTTTTCCATACCCGATTACGGTCCTGGAAGCCAGAATACTGGGAGATAGGTTTTGGATACAGGAGCGATTTTCTGACGAAGGAAGGCTCTGATTTGAATTCTGCTTGCGACATTCAATCCCTCTCGTCATTTTACGTCGGAATAGCATGTTTTCCACACCCGATTACGGTCCTGGAAGACAGAATACTGGGAGATAGGTTTTGGCAATAACAGCGACTTTATGACGAAGTGAGGCTCTGATTTGAATTCTGCTTGCGGCATTCGATCCCTCTCGTCATTTTACTTCGGAGGAGAATGTTTTCCACACCCGATTACGGTCCTGGAAGCCAGAATACTGGGAGATAGGTTTTGGTTATAACAGCGGTTTTCTGACGAAGGCAGTCTCTGATTTAAATTCTGCTTGCGACATTCAATCCCTCTCGTCATTTTACGTCGGAATAGCATGTTTTCCACACCCGATTACGGTCCTGGAAACCAGAATACTGGGAGATAGGTTTTGGCTATAACAGCGGTTTTCTGACGAAGGAAATCTCTGATTTGAATTCTGCTTGCGGCATTCGATCCCTCTCGTCATTTTACATCGGAGTAGAATGTTTTCCACACCCGATTACGGTCCTGGAAGCCAGAATACTGGGAGATAGGTTTTGGCAATAACAGCGACTTTATGACGAATTGAGGCTCTGATTTGAATTCTGCTTACGGCATTCGATCCCTCTCGTCATTTTACGTCGGAGTAGCATGTTTTGCCTACCCGATTACGGTCCTGGAAGCCAGAATACTGGGTGATAGGTCTTGGATACAGGAGCGATTTCTGACGAAGGCAGACTCTGATTTAAATTCTGCTTGCGACATTCAATCCCTCTCGTCATTTTATGTCGGAATAGCATGTTTTCCACACCCGATTACGGTCCTCGAACCCAGAATACTGGGAGACAGGTTTTGGCTATAACAGTGGTTTTCTGAAGAAGGAAGGCTCTGATTTGAATTCTGCTCGCGGCATTCGATCCCTCTCGTCATTTTACGTCGGAATAGCATGTTTTCCACACCCGAGTACGATCCTGGCAGCCTCAATACTGGAAGATAGGTTTTGGATACAGGAGCGATTTTCTGACGAAGGAAGGCTCTGATTTGAATTCTGCTCGCGGCATTCGATCCCTCTCGTCATTTTACGTCGGAATAGCATGTTTTCCACACCCGATTACGGTCCTCGAACCCAGAATACTGGGAGACAGGTTTTGGCTATAACAGTGGTTTTCTGAAGAAGGAAGGCTCTGATTTGAATTCTGCTCGCGGCATTCGATCCCTCTCGTCATTTTACGTCGGAATAGCATGTTTTCCATACCCGATTACGGTCCTGGAAGCCAGAATACTGGGAGATAGGTTTTGAATACAGGAGCGATTTTCTGACGAAGGAAGGCTCTGATTTGAATTCTGCTTGCGACATTCAATCCCTCTCGTCATTTTATGTCGGAATAGCATGTTTTCCACACCCGATTACGGTCCTCGAACCCAGAATACTGGGAGACAGGTTTTGGCTATAACAGTGGTTTTCTGAAGAAGGAAGGCTCTGATTTGAATTCTGCTCGCGGCATTCGATCCCTCTCGTCATTTTACGTCGGAATAGCATGTTTTCCATACCCGATTACGGTCCTGGAAGCCAGAATACTGGGAGATAGGTTTTGAATACAGGAGCGATTTTCTGACGAAGGAAGGCTCTGATTTGAATTCTGCTTGCGGCATTCGATCCCTCTCGTCATTTTACGTCGGAATAGCATGTTTTCCATACCCGATTACGGTCCTGGAAGCCAGAATACTGGGAGATAGGTTTTGGATACAGGAGCGATTTTCTGACGAAGGAAGGCTCTGATTTGAATTCTGCTTGCGACATTCAATCCCTCTCGTCATTTTACGTCGGAATAGCATGTTTTCCACACCCGATTACGGTCCTGGAAGACAGAATACTGGGAGATAGGTTTTGGCAATAACAGCGACTTTATGACGAAGTGAGGCTCTGATTTGAATTCTGCTTGCGGCATTCGATCCCTCTCGTCATTTTACTTCGGAGGAGAATGTTTTCCACACCCGATTACGGTCCTGGAAGCCAGAATACTGGGAGATAGGTTTTGGTTATAACAGCGGTTTTCTGACGAAGGCAGTCTCTGATTTAAATTCTGCTTGCGACATTCAATCCCTCTCGTCATTTTACGTCGGAATAGCATGTTTTCCACACCCGATTACGGTCCTGGAAACCAGAATACTGGGAGATAGGTTTTGGCTATAACAGCGGTTTTCTGACGAAGGAAATCTCTGATTTGAATTCTGCTTGCGGCATTCGATCCCTCTCGTCATTTTACATCGGAGTAGAATGTTTTCCACACCCGATTACGGTCCTGGAAGCCAGAATACTGGGAGATAGGTTTTGGCAATAACAGCGACTTTATGACGAATTGAGGCTCTGATTTGAATTCTGCTTACGGCATTCGATCCCTCTCGTCATTTTACGTCGGAGTAGCATGTTTTGCCTACCCGATTACGGTCCTGGAAGCCAGAATACTGGGTGATAGGTCTTGGATACAGGAGCGATTTCTGACGAAGGCAGACTCTGATTTAAATTCTGCTTGCGACATTCAATCCCTCTCGTCATTTTATGTCGGAATAGCATGTTTTCCACACCCGATTACGGTCCTCGAACCCAGAATACTGGGAGACAGGTTTTGGCTATAACAGTGGTTTTCTGAAGAAGGAAGGCTCTGATTTGAATTCTGCTCGCGGCATTCGATCCCTCTCGTCATTTTACGTCGGAATAGCATGTTTTCCATACCCGATTACGGTCCTGGAAGCCAGAATACTGGGAGATAGGTTTTGAATACAGGAGCGATTTTCTGACGAAGGAAGGCTCTGATTTGAATTCTGCTTGCGGCATTCGATCCCTCTCGTCATTTTACGTCGGAATAGCATGTTTTCCATACCCGATTACGGTCCTGGAAGCCAGAATACTGGGAGATAGGTTTTGGATACAGGAGCGATTTTCTGACGAAGGAAGGCTCTGATTTGAATTCTGCTTGCGACATTCAATCCCTCTCGTCATTTTACGTCGGAATAGCATGTTTTCCACACCCGATTACGGTCCTGGAAGACAGAATACTGGGAGATAGGTTTTGGCAATAACAGCGACTTTATGACGAAGTGAGGCTCTGATTTGAATTCTGCTTGCGGCATTCGATCCCTCTCGTCATTTTACTTCGGAGGAGAATGTTTTCCACACCCGATTACGGTCCTGGAAGCCAGAATACTGGGAGATAGGTTTTGGCAATAAGAGCGACTTTATGACGAAGTGAGGCTCTGATTTGAATTCTGCTCGCGGCATTCGATTCCTCTCGTCATTTTACGTCGGAGTAGAAAGTTTTCCACACCCGATTACGGTCCTGGAAGCCAGAATACTGCAAGATAGGTTTTGGCTATAACATCGATTTTCGGACGAAGGTAGGATCTGATTTGAATTCTGCTTGCGGCATTCGATTCCTCTCGCCATTTTACGTCGGAATAGCATGTTTTCCACACCCGAGTACGATCCTGGCAGCCTCAATACTGGAAGATAGGTTTTGGATACAGGAGCGATTTTCTGACGAAGGAAGGCTCTGATTTGAATTCTGCTCGCGGCATTCGATCCCTCTCGTCATTTTACGTCGGAATAGCATGTTTTCCACACCCGATTACGGTCCTCGAACCCAGAATACTGGGAGACAGGTTTTGGCTATAACAGTGGTTTTCTGAAGAAGGAAGGCTCTGATTTGAATTCTGCTCGCGGCATTCAATCCCTCTCGTCATTTTACGTCAGAATAGCATGTTTTCCATACCCGATTACGGTCCTGGAAGCCAGAATACTGGGAGATAGGTTTTGGCAATAACAGCGACTTTATGACGAAGTGAGGCTCTGATTTGAATTCTGCTTGCGGCATTCGATTCCTCTCGCCATTTTACGTCGGAATAGCATGTTTTCCACACCCGAGTACGATCCTGGCAGCCTGAATACTGGAAGATAGGTTTTGGATACAGGAGCGATTTCTGACGAAGGCAGTCTCTGATTTGAATTCTGCTTGCGACATTCAATCCCTCTCGTCATTTTATGTCGGAATAGCATGTTTTCCACACCCGATTACGGTCCTCGAACCCACAATACTGGGAGACAGGTTTTGGCTATAACAGTGGTTTTCTGACGAAGGAAGGCTCTGATTTGAATTCTGCTTGCGTCATTCGATCCCTCTCGTCATTTTACGTCGGAATAGCATGTTTTCCACACCCGATTACGGTCCTGGAAGCCAGAATACTGGGAGATAGGTTTTGGCAATAACAGCGACTTTATGACGAAGTGAGGCTCTGATTTGAATTCTGCTTGCGGCATTCGATTCCTCTCGCCATTTTACGTCGGAATAGCATGTTTTCCACACCCGAGTACGATCCTGGCAGCCTCAATACTGGAAGATAGGTTTTGGATACAGGAGCGATTTTCTGACGAAGGAAGGCTCTGATTTGAATTCTGCTCGCGGCATTCGATCCCTCTCGTCATTTTACGTCAGAATAGCATGTTTTCCATACCCGATTACGGTCCTGGAAGCCAGAATACTGGAAGATAGCTTTTGGCTATAACAGCGGTTTTCTGACGAAGGAAGGATCTGATTTGAATTCTGCTTGCGACATTCAATCCCTCTCGTCATTTTACGTCGGAATAGCATGTTTTCCACACCCGAGTACGATCCTGGCAGCCTCAATACTTGAAGATAGGTTTTGGATACAGCAGCGATTTTCTGACGAAGGAAGGCTCTGATTTGAATTCTGCTCGCGGCATTCGATTCCTCTCGTCATTTTACGTCGGAGTAGAAAGTTTTCCACACCCGATTACGGTCCTGGAAGCCAGAATACTGCAAGATAGGTTTTGGCTATAACATCGATTTTCGGACGAAGGTAGGATCTGATTTGAATTCTGCTTGCGGCATTCGATTCCTCTCGCCATTTTACGTCGGAATAGCATGTTTTCCACACCCGAGTACGATCCTGGCAGCCTCAATACTGGAAGATAGGTTTTGGCTATAACATCGATTTTCGGACGAAGGTAGGATCTGATTTGAATTCTGCTCGCGGCATTCGATCCCTCTCGTCATTTTACTTCGGAGGAGAATGTTTTCCACACCCGATTACGGTCCTGGAAGCCAGAATACTGGGAGATAGGTTTTGGCAATAAGAGCGACTTTATGACGAAGTGAGGCTCTGATTTGAATTCTGCTTGCGGCATTCGATCCCTCTCGTCATTTTACATCGGAGTAGAATGTTTTCCACACCCGATTACGGTCCTGGAAGCCAGAATACTGGGAGATAGGTTTTGGTTATAACAGCGGTTTTCTGACGAAGGCAGTCTCTGATTTAAATTCTGCTTGCGACATTCAATCCCTCTCGTCATTTTACGTCGGAATAGCATGTTTTCCACACCCGATTACGGTCCTGGAAACCAGAATACTGGGAGATAGGTTTTGGTTATAACAGCGGTTTTCTGACGAAGGCAGTCTCTGATTTAAATTCTGCTTGCGACATTCGATCCCTCTCGTCATTTTACATCGGAGTAGAATGTTTTCCACACCCGATTACGGTCCTGGAAGCCAGAATACTGGGAGTTAGGTTTTGGCTATAACAGTGGTTTTCTGACGAAGGAAGGATCTGATTTGAATTCTGCTTGCGACATTCAATCCCTCTCGTCATTTTACGTCAGAATAGCATGTTTTCCATACCCGATTACGGTCCTGGAAGCCAGAATACTGGAAGATAGCTTTTGGCTATAACAGCGGTTTTCTGACGAAGGAAGGATCTGATTTGAATTCTGCTTGCGACATTCAATCCCTCTCGTCATTTTACGTCGGAATAGCATGTTTTCCACACCCGAGTACGATCCTGGCAGCCTCAATACTTGAAGATAGGTTTTGGATACAGCAGCGATTTTCTGACGAAGGAAGGCTCTGATTTGAATTCTGCTCGCGGCATTCGATTCCTCTCGTCATTTTACGTCGGAGTAGAAAGTTTTCCACACCCGATTACGGTCCTGGAAGCCAGAATACTGCAAGATAGGTTTTGGCTATAACATCGATTTTCGGACGAAGGTAGGATCTGATTTGAATTCTGCTTGCGGCATTCGATTCCTCTCGCCATTTTACGTCGGAATAGCATGTTTTCCACACCCGAGTACGATCCTGGCAGCCTCAATACTGGAAGATAGGTTTTGGATACAGGAGCGATTTTCTGACGAAGGAAGGCTCTGATTTGAATTCTGCTTGCGGCATTCGATCCCTCTCGTCATTTTACGTCGGAATAGCATGTTTTCCACACCCGATTACGGTCCTCGAACCCAGAATACTGGGAGACAGGTTTTGGCTATAACAGTGGTTTTCTGAAGAAGGAAGGCTCTGATTTGAATTCTGCTCGCGGCATTCGATCCCTCTCGTCATTTTACGTCGGAATAGCATGTTTTCCATACCCGATTACGGTCCTGGAAGCCAGAATACTGGGAGATAGGTTTTGAATACAGGAGCGATTTTCTGACGAAGGAAGGCTCTGATTTGAATTCTGCTTGCGGCATTCGATCCCTCTCGTCATTTTACGTCGGAATAGCATGTTTTCCATACCCGATTACGGTCCTGGAAGCCAGAATACTGGGAGATAGGTTTTGGATACAGGAGCGATTTTCTGACGAAGGAAGGCTCTGATTTGAATTCTGCTTGCGACATTCAATCCCTCTCGTCATTTTACGTCGGAATAGCATGTTTTCCACACCCGATTACGGTCCTGGAAGACAGAATACTGGGAGATAGGTTTTGGCAATAACAGCGACTTTATGACGAAGTGAGGCTCTGATTTGAATTCTGCTTGCGGCATTCGATCCCTCTCGTCATTTTACTTCGGAGGAGAATGTTTTCCACACCCGATTACGGTCCTGGAAGCCAGAATACTGGGAGATAGGTTTTGGCAATAAGAGCGACTTTATGACGAAGTGAGGCTCTGATTTGAATTCTGCTTGCGGCATTCGATCCCTCTCGTCATTTTACATCGGAGTAGAATGTTTTCCACACCCGATTACGGTCCTGGAAGCCAGAATACTGGGAGATAGGTTTTGATTATAACAGCGGTTTTCTGACGAAGGCAGTCTCTGATTTAAATTCTGCTTGCGACATTCAATCCCTCTCGTCATTTTACGTCGGAATAGCATGTTTTCCACACCCGATTACGGTCCTGGAAACCAGAATACTGGGAGATAGGTTTTGGTTATAACAGCGGTTTTCTGACGAAGGCAGTCTCTGATTTAAATTCTGCTTGCGACATTCGATCCCTCTCGTCATTTTACATCGGAGTAGAATGTTTTCCACACCCGATTACGGTCCTGGAAGCCAGAATACTGGGAGTTAGGTTTTGGCTATAACAGCGGTTTTCTGACGAAGGAAGGATCTGATTTGAATTCTGCTTGCGACATTCAATCCCTCTCGTCATTTTACGTCAGAATAGCATGTTTTCCATACCCGATTACGGTCCTGGAAGCCAGAATACTGGAAGATAGCTTTTGGCTATAACAGCGGTTTTCTGACGAAGGAAGGATCTGATTTGAATTCTGCTTGCGACATTCAATCCCTCTCGTCATTTTACGTCGGAATAGCATGTTTTCCACACCCGAGTACGTACCTGGCAACCTGAATACTGGAAGATAGGTTTTGGATACAGGAGCGATTTCTGACGAAGGCAGTCTCTGATTTGAATTCTGCTTGCGACATTCAATCCCTCTCGTCATTTTATGTCGGAATAGCATGTTTTCCACACCCGATTACGGTCCTCGAACCCACAATACTGGGAGACAGGTTTTGGCTATAACAGTGGTTTTCTGACGAAGGAAGGCTCTGATTTGAATTCTGCTTGCGGCATTCGATCCCTCTCGTCATTTTACGTCGGAATAGCATGTTTTCCACACCCGATTACGGTCCTGGAAGCCAGAATACTGGGAGAAAGGTTTTGGCAATAAGAGCGACTTTATGACGAAGTGAGGCTCTGATTTGAATTCTGCTTGCGGCATTCGATCCCTCTCGTCATTTTACATCGGAGTAGAATGTTTTCCACACCCGATTACGGTCCTGGAAGCCAGAATACTGGGAGATAGGTTTTGGTTATAACAGCGGTTTTCTGACGAAGGCAGTCTCTGATTTAAATTCTGCTTGCGACATTCAATCCCTCTCGTCATTTTACGTCGGAATAGCATGTTTTCCACACCCGATTACGGTCCTGGAAACCAGAATACTGGGAGATAGGTTTTGGTTATAACAGCGGTTTTCTGACGAAGGCAGTCTCTGATTTAAATTCTGCTTGCGACATTCGATCCCTCTCGTCATTTTACATCGGAGTAGAATGTTTTCCACACCCGATTACGGTCCTGGAAGCCAGAATACTGGGAGTTAGGTTTTGGCTATAACAGCGGTTTTCTGACGAAGGAAGGATCTGATTTGAATTCTGCTTGCGACATTCAATCCCTCTCGTCATTTTACGTCAGAATAGCATGTTTTCCATACCCGATTACGGTCCTGGAAGCCAGAATACTGGAAGATAGCTTTTGGCTATAACAGCGGTTTTCTGACGAAGGAAGGATCTGATTTGAATTCTGCTTGCGACATTCAATCCCTCTCGTCATTTTACGTCGGAATAGCATGTTTTCCACACCCGAGTACGATCCTGGCAGCCTCAATACTTGAAGATAGGTTTTGGATACAGCAGCGATTTTCTGACGAAGGAAGGCTCTGATTTGAATTCTGCTCGCGGCATTCGATTCCTCTCGTCATTTTACGTCGGAGTAGAAAGTTTTCCACACCCGATTACGGTCCTGGAAGCCAGAATACTGCAAGATAGGTTTTGGCTATAACATCGATTTTCGGACGAAGGTAGGATCTGATTTGAATTCTGCTTGCGGCATTCGATTCCTCTCGCCATTTTACGTCGGAATAGCATGTTTTCCACACCCGAGTACGATCCTGGCAGCCTCAATACTGGAAGATAGGTTTTGGATACAGGAGCGATTTTCTGACGAAGGAAGGCTCTGATTTGAATTCTGCTCGCGGCATTCGATCCCTCTCGTCATTTTACGTCGGAATAGCATGTTTTCCACACCCGATTACGGTCCTCGAACCCAGAATACTGGGAGACAGGTTTTGGCTATAACAGTGGTTTTCTGAAGAAGGAAGGCTCTGATTTGAATTCTGCTCGCGGCATTCGATCCCTCTCGTCATTTTACGTCGGAATAGCATGTTTTCCATACCCGATTACGGTCCTGGAAGCCAGAATACTGGGAGATAGGTTTTGAATACAGGAGCGATTTTCTGACGAAGGAAGGCTCTGATTTGAATTCTGCTTGCGGCATTCGATTCCTCTCGCCATTTTACGTCGGAATAGCATGTTTTCCACACCCGAGTACGATCCTGGCAGCCTGAATACTGGAAGATAGGTTTTGGATACAGGAGCGATTTCTGACGAAGGCAGTCTCTGATTTGAATTCTGCTTGCGACATTCAATCCCTCTCGTCATTTTATGTCGGAATAGCATGTTTTCCACACCCGATTACGGTCCTCGAACCCACAATACTGGGAGACAGGTTTTGGCTATAACAGTGGTTTTCTGACGAAGGAAGGCTCTGATTTGAATTCTGCTTGCGTCATTCGATCCCTCTCGTCATTTTACGTCGGAATAGCATGTTTTCCACACCCGATTACGGTCCTGGAAGCCAGAATACTGGGAGATAGGTTTTGGCAATAACAGCGACTTTATGACGAAGTGAGGCTCTGATTTGAATTCTGCTTGCGGCATTCGATTCCTCTCGCCATTTTACGTCGGAATAGCATGTTTTCCACACCCGAGTACGATCCTGGCAGCCTCAATACTGGAAGATAGGTTTTGGATACAGGAGCGATTTTCTGACGAAGGAAGGCTCTGATTTGAATTCTGCTCGCGGCATTCGATCCCTCTCGTCATTTTACGTCAGAATAGCATGTTTTCCATACCCGATTACGGTCCTGGAAGCCAGAATACTGGAAGATAGCTTTTGGCTATAACAGCGGTTTTCTGACGAAGGAAGGATCTGATTTGAATTCTGCTTGCGACATTCAATCCCTCTCGTCATTTTACGTCGGAATAGCATGTTTTCCACACCCGAGTACGATCCTGGCAGCCTCAATACTTGAAGATAGGTTTTGGATACAGCAGCGATTTTCTGACGAAGGAAGGCTCTGATTTGAATTCTGCTCGCGGCATTCGATTCCTCTCGTCATTTTACGTCGGAGTAGAAAGTTTTCCACACCCGATTACGGTCCTGGAAGCCAGAATACTGCAAGATAGGTTTTGGCTATAACATCGATTTTCGGACGAAGGTAGGATCTGATTTGAATTCTGCTTGCGGCATTCGATTCCTCTCGCCATTTTACGTCGGAATAGCATGTTTTCCACACCCGAGTACGATCCTGGCAGCCTCAATACTGGAAGATAGGTTTTGGATACAGGAGCGATTTTCTGACGAAGGAAGGCTCTGATTTGAATTCTGCTCGCGGCATTCGATCCCTCTCGTCATTTTACGTCGGAATAGCATGTTTTCCACACCCGATTACGGTCCTCGAACCCAGAATACTGGGAGACAGGTTTTGGCTATAACAGTGGTTTTCTGAAGAAGGAAGGCTCTGATTTGAATTCTGCTCGCGGCATTCGATCCCTCTCGCCATTTTACGTCGGAATAGCATGTTTTCCATACCCGATTACGGTCCTGGAAGCCAGAATACTGGGAGATAGGTTTTGAATACAGGAGCGATTTTCTGACGAAGGAAGGCTCTGATTTGAATTCTGCTTGCGGCATTCGATCCCTCTCGTCATTTTACGTCGGAATAGCATGTTTTCCATACCCGATTACGGTCCTGGAAGCCAGAATACTGGGAGATAGGTTTTGGATACAGGAGCGATTTTCTGACGAAGGAAGGCTCTGATTTGAATTCTGCTTGCGACATTCAATCCCTCTCGTCATTTTACGTCGGAATAGCATGTTTTCCACACCCGATTACGGTCCTGGAAGACAGAATACTGGGAGATAGGTTTTGGCAATAAGAGCGACTTTATGACGAAGTGAGGCTCTGATTTGAATTCTGCTTGCGGCATTCGATCCCTCTCGTCATTTTACTTCGGAGGAGAATGTTTTCCACACCCGATTACGGTCCTGGAAGCCAGAATACTGGGAGATAGGTTTTGGCAATAAGAGCGACTTTATGACGAAGTGAGGCTCTGATTTGAATTCTGCTTGCGGCATTCGATCCCTCTCGTCATTTTACATCGGAGTAGAATGTTTTCCACACCCGATTACGGTCCTGGAAGCCAGAATACTGGGAGATAGGTTTTGGTTATAACAGCGGTTTTCTGACGAAGGCAGTCTCTGATTTAAATTCTGCTTGCGACATTCAATCCCTCTCGTCATTTTACGTCGGAATAGCATGTTTTCCACACCCGATTACGGTCCTGGAAACCAGAATACTGGGAGATAGGTTTTGGTTATAACAGCGGTTTTCTGACGAAGGCAGTCTCTGATTTAAATTCTGCTTGCGACATTCGATCCCTCTCGTCATTTTACATCGGAGTAGAATGTTTTCCACACCCGATTACGGTCCTGGAAGCCAGAATACTGGGAGTTAGGTTTTGGCTATAACAGTGGTTTTCTGACGAAGGAAGGATCTGATTTGAATTCTGCTTGCGACATTCAATCCCTCTCGTCATTTTACGTCAGAATAGCATGTTTTCCATACCCGATTACGGTCCTGGAAGCCAGAATACTGGAAGATAGCTTTTGGCTATAACAGCGGTTTTCTGACGAAGGAAGGATCTGATTTGAATTCTGCTTGCGACATTCAATCCCTCTCGTCATTTTACGTCGGAATAGCATGTTTTCCACACCCGAGTACGATCCTGGCAGCCTCAATACTTGAAGATAGGTTTTGGATACAGCAGCGATTTTCTGACGAAGGAAGGCTCTGATTTGAATTCTGCTCGCGGCATTCGATTCCTCTCGTCATTTTACGTCGGAGTAGAAAGTTTTCCACACCCGATTACGGTCCTGGAAGCCAGAATACTTCAAGATAGGTTTTGGCTATAACATCGATTTTCGGACGAAGGTAGGATCTGATTTGAATTCTGCTTGCGGCATTCGATTCCTCTCGCCATTTTACGCCGGAATAGCATGTTTTCCACACCCGAGTACGATCCTGGCAGCCTCAATACTGGAAGATAGGTTTTGGATACAGGAGCGATTTTCTGACGAAGGAAGGCTCTGATTTGAATTCTGCTCGCGGCATTCGATCCCTCTCGTCATTTTACGTCGGAATAGCATGTTTTCCACACCCGATTACGGTCCTCGAACCCAGAATACTGGGAGACAGGTTTTGGCTATAACAGTGGTTTTCTGAAGAAGGAAGGCTCTGATTTGAATTCTGCTCGCGGCATTCGATCCCTCTCGTCATTTTACGTCGGAATAGCATGTTTTCCATACCCGATTACGGTCCTGGAAGCCAGAATACTGGGAGATAGGTTTTGAATACAGGAGCGATTTTCTGACGAAGGAAGGCTCTGATTTGAATTCTGCTTGCGGCATTCGATCCCTCTCGTCATTTTACGTCGGAATAGCATGTTTTCCATACCCGATTACGGTCCTGGAAGCCAGAATACTGGGAGATAGGTTTTGGATACAGGAGCGATTTTCTGACGAAGGAAGGCTCTGATTTGAATTCTGCTTGCGACATTCAATCCCTCTCGTCATTTTACGTCGGAATAGCATGTTTTCCACACCCGATTACGGTCCTGGAAGACAGAATACTGGGAGATAGGTTTTGGCAATAACAGCGACTTTATGACGAAGTGAGGCTCTGATTTGAATTCTGCTTGCGGCATTCGATCCCTCTCGTCATTTTACTTCGGAGGAGAATGTTTTCCACACCCGATTACGGTCCTGGAAGCCAGAATACTGGGAGATAGGTTTTGGCAATAAGAGCGACTTTATGACGAAGTGAGGCTCTGATTTGAATTCTGCTTGCGGCATTCGATCCCTCTCGTCATTTTACATCGGAGTAGAATGTTTTCCACACCCGATTACGGTCCTGGAAGCCAGAATACTGGGAGATAGGTTTTGATTATAACAGCGGTTTTCTGACGAAGGCAGTCTCTGATTTAAATTCTGCTTGCGACATTCAATCCCTCTCGTCATTTTACGTCGGAATAGCATGTTTTCCACACCCGATTACGGTCCTGGAAACCAGAATACTGGGAGATAGGTTTTGGTTATAACAGCGGTTTTCTGACGAAGGCAGTCTCTGATTTAAATTCTGCTTGCGACATTCGATCCCTCTCGTCATTTTACATCGGAGTAGAATGTTTTCCACACCCGATTACGGTCCTGGAAGCCAGAATACTGGGAGTTAGGTTTTGGCTATAACAGCGGTTTTCTGACGAAGGAAGGATCTGATTTGAATTCTGCTTGCGACATTCAATCCCTCTCGTCATTTTACGTCGGAATAGCATGTTTTCCACACCCGAGTACGATCCTGGCAACCTGAATACTGGAAGATAGGTTTTGGATACAGGAGCGATTTCTGACGAAGGCAGTCTCTGATTTGAATTCTGCTTGCGACATTCAATCCCTCTCGTCATTTTATGTCGGAATAGCATGTTTTCCACACCCGATTACGGTCCTCGAACCCACAATACTGGGAGACAGGTTTTGGCTATAACAGTGGTTTTCTGACGAAGGAAGGCTCTGATTTGAATTCTGCTTGCGGCATTCGATCCCTCTCGTCATTTTACGTCGGAATAGCATGTTTTCCACACCCGATTACGGTCCTGGAAGCCAGAATACTGGGAGAAAGGTTTTGGCAATAACAGCGACTTTATGACGAAGTGAGGCTCTGATTTGAATTCTGCTTGCGGCATTCGATCCCTCTCGTCATTTTACGTCGGAATAGCATGTTTTCCACACCCGATTACGGTCCTCGAAGCCAGAATTCTGGGAGATAGGTTTTGGACACAGGAGCGATTTCTGACGGAGGAAGGCTCTGATTTGAATTCTGCTCGCGGCATTCGATTCCTCTCGTCATTTTACGTCGGAATAGCATGTTTTCCACACCCGAGTACGATCCTGGCAGCCTCAATACTTGAAGATAGGTTTTGGATACAGCAGCGATTTTCTGACGAAGGAAGGCTCTGATTTGAATTTTGCTCGCGGCATTCGATTCCTCTCGTCATTTTACGTCGGAGTAGAAAGTTTTCCACACCCGATTACGGTCCTGGAAGCCAGAATACTGCAAGATAGGTTTTGGCTATAACATCGATTTTCGGACGAAGGTAGGATCTGATTTGAATTCTGCTTGCGGCATTCGATTCCTCTCGCCATTTTACGTCGGAATAGCATGTTTTCCACACCCGAGTACGATCCTGGCAGCCTCAATACTGGAAGATAGGTTTTGGATACAGGAGCGATTTTCTGACGAAGGACGGCTCTGATTTGAATTCTGCTCGCGGCATTCGATCCCTCTCGTCATTTTACGTCGGAATAGCATGTTTTCCACACCCGATTACGGTCCTCGAACCCAGAATACTGGGAGACAGGTTTTGGCTATAACAGTGGTTTTCTGAAGAAGGAAGGCTCTGATTTGAATTCTGCTCGCGGCATTCGATCCCTCTCGTCATTTTACGTCGGAATAGCATGTTTTCCATACCCGATTACGGTCCTGGAAGCCAGAATACTGGGAGATAGGTTTTGAATACAGGAGCGATTTTCTGACGAAGGAAGGCTCTGATTTGAATTCTGCTTGCGGCATTCGATCCCTCTCGTCATTTTACGTCGGAATAGCATGTTTTCCATACCCGATTACGGTCCTGGAAGCCAGAATACTGGGAGATAGGTTTTGGATACAGGAGCGATTTTCTGACGAAGGAAGGCTCTGATTTGAATTCTGCTTGCGACATTCAATCCCTCTCGTCATTTTACGTCGGAATAGCATGTTTTCCACACCCGATTGCGGTCCTGGAAGACAGAATACTGGGAGATAGGTTTTGGCAATAACAGCGAGTTTATGACGAAGTGAGGCTCTGATTCGAATTCTGCTTGCGGCATTCGATCCCTCTCGTCATTTTACATCGGAGTAGAATGTTTTCCACACCCGATTACGGTCCTGGAAGCCAGAATACTGGGAGATAGGTTTTGGCTATAACAGCGGTTTTCTGACGAAGGAAGGATCTGATTTGAATTCTGCTTGCGACATTCAATCCCTCTCGTCATTTTACGTCAGAATAGAATGTTTTCCACACCCGATTACGGTCCTCGAACCCAAAATACTGGGAGACAGGTTTTGGCTATAACAGTGGTTTTCTGACGAAGGAAGGATCTGATTTGAATTCTGCTTGCGACATTCAATCCCCCTCTTCATTTTACGTCGGAATAGCATGTTTTCCATACCCGATTACGGTCCTGGAAGCCAGAATACTGGGAGATAGGTTTTGGATACAGGAGCAATTTTCTGACGAAGGAAGGCTCTGATTTGAATTCTGCTTGTGGCATTCGATCCCTCTCGCCATTTTACGTCGGAATAGCATGTTCTCCATACCCGATTACGGTCCTGGAAGCCAGAATACTGCAAGATAGCTTTTGGCAATAACAGCGACTTTATGACGAAGTGAGGCTCTGATTTGAATTCTGCTTGCGACATTCTATCCCTCTCGTCATTTTACATCGGAGGAGAATGATTTCCACACCCGATTACGGTCCTGGAAGCCAGAATACTGGAAGATAGCTTTTGGCTATAACAGCGGTTTTCTGACGAAGGAAGGATCTGATTTGAATTCTGCTTGCGACATTCGATTCCTCTCGTCATTTTACGTCGGAATAGCATGTTTTCCACACCCGATTACGGTCCTCGAAGCCAGAATACTGGGAGATAGGTCTTGGATACAGCAGCGATTTCTGACGAAGGCAGTCTCTGATTTAAATTCTGCTTGCGACATTCAATCCCTCTCGTCATTTTACGTCGGAATAGCATGTTTTCCACACCCGATTACGATCCTGGCAGCCTCAATACCGGAAGATAGGTTTTGGATACAGGAGCGATTTTCTGACGAAGGAAGGCTCTTATTTGAATTCTGCTCGCGGCATTCGATCCCTCTCGTCATTTTACGTCGGAATAGCATGTTTTCCGCACCCGATTACGGTCCTGGAAACCAGAATACTGGGAGATAGGTTTTGGCTATAACAGCGGTTTTCTGACGAAGGAAGGCTCCGATTTGAATTCTGCTTGCGGCATTCGATCCCTCTCGTCATTTTACATCCGAGTAGAATGTTTTCCACACCCGATTACGGTCCTGGAAGCCAGAATACTGGGAGATAGGTTTTGGCTATAACAGCGGTTTTCTGACGAAGGAAGGATCTGATTTGAATTCTGCTTGCGACATTCAATCCCTCTCGTCATTTTACGTCGGAATAGCATGTTTTCCATACCCGATTACGGTCCTGGAAGCCAGAATACTGGGAGATAGGTTTTGGATACAGGAGCGATTTTCTGACGAAGGAAGGCTCTGATTTGAATTCTGCTTGCGGCATTCGATCCCTCTCGCCATTTTACGTCGGAATAGCGTGTTCTCCATACCCGATTACGGTCCTGGAAGCCAGAATACTGCAAGATAGCTTTTGGCTATAACAGCGATTTTCTGACGAAGGAAGGATCTGATTTGAATTCTGCTTGCGACATTCAATCCCTCTCGTCATTTTACGTCGGAATAGCATGTTTTCCACACCCGATTACGGTCCTGGAAGCCAGAATACTGGGAGATAGGTTTTGGCAATAACAGCGACTTTATGACGAAGTAAGGCTCTGATTTGAATTCTGCTTGCGGCATTCGATCCCTCTCGTCATTTTACATCGGAGGAGAATGTTTTCCACACGCGATTACGGTCCTGGAAGCCAGAATACTGGAAGATAGCTTTTGGCTATAACAGCGGTTTTCTGACGAAGGAAGGATCTGATTTGAATTCTGCTTGCGACATTCAATCCCTCTCGTCATTTTACGTCGGAATAGCATGTTTTCCATACCCGATTACGGTCCTGGAAGCCAGAATACTGGAAGATAGCTTTTGGCTATAACAGCGGTTTTCTGACGAAGGAAGGATCTGATTTGAATTCTGCTTGCGACATTCAATCCCTCTCGTCATTTTACGTCGGAGTAGAATGTTTTCCACACCCGATTACGGTCCTGGAAGCCAGAATACTGGAAGATAGCTTTTGACTATAACAGCGGTTTTCTGACGAAGGCAGTCTCCGATTTAAATTCTGCTTGCAACATTCAATCCCTCTCGTCATTTTACGTCGGAATAGCATGTTTTCCACACCCGATTACGGTCCTCGAACCCAGAATACTGGGAGACAGGTTTTGGCTATAACAGTGGTTTTCTGACGAAGGAAGGATCTGATTTGAATTCTGCTTGCGACATTCAATCCCTCTCGTCATTTTACGTCGGAATAGCATGTTTTCCATACCCGATTACGGTCCTGGAAGCCAGAATACTGGGAGATAGGTTTTGGCAATAAGAGCGACTTTATGACGAAGTGAGGCTCTGATTTGAATTCTGCTTGCGGCATTCGATCCCTCTCGTCATTTTACATCGGAGTAGAATGTTTTCCACACCCGATTACGGTCCTGGAAGCCAGAATACTGGGAGATAGGTTTTGGCTATAACAGCGGTTTTCTGACGAAGGCAGTCTCTGATTTAAATTCTGCTTGCGACATTCAATCCCTCTCGTCATTTTACGTCGGAATAGCATGTTTTCCATACCCGATTACGGTCCTGGAAGCCAGAATACTGGGAGATAGGTTTTGGATACAGGAGCAATTTTCTGACGAAGGAAGGCTCTGATTTGAATTCTGCTTGCGGCATTCGATCCCTCTCGCCATTTTACGTCGGAATAGCATGTTCTCCACACCGGATTACGGTCCGATTACGATCCTGGCAGCCTCAATACCGGAAGATAGGTTTTGGATACAGGAGCGATTTTCTGACGAAGGAAGGCTCTTATTTGAATTCTGCTCGCGGCATTCGATCCCTCTCGTCATTTTACGTCGGAATAGCATGTTTTCCGCACCCGATTACGGTCCTGGAAACCAGAATACTGGGAGATAGGTTTTGGCTATAACAGCGGTTTTCTGACGAAGGAAGGCTCCGATTTGAATTCTGCTTGCGGCATTCGATCCCTCTCGTCATTTTACATCCGAGTAGAATGTTTTCCACACCCGATTACGGTCCTGGAAGCCAGAATACTGGGAGATAGGTTTTGGCTATAACAGCGTTTTTCTGACGAAGGAAGGATCTGATTTGAATTCTGCTTGCGACATTCAATCCCTCTCGTCATTTTACGTCGGAATAGCATGTTTTCCATACCCGATTACGGTCCTGGAAGCCAGAATACTGGGAGATAGGTTTTGGATACAGGAGCGATTTTCTGACGAAGGAAGGCTCTTATTTGAATTCTGCTCGCGGCATTCGATCCCTCTCGTCATTTTACGTCGGAATAGCATGTTTTCCGCACCCGATTACGGTCCTGGAAACCAGAATACTGGGAGATAGGTTTTGGCTATAACAGCGGTTTTCTGACGAAGGAAGGCTCCGATTTGAATTCTGCTTGCGGCATTCGATCCCTCTCGTCATTTTACATCCGAGTAGAATGTTTTCCACACCCGATTACGGTCCTGGAAGCCAGAATACTGGGAGATAGGTTTTGGCTATAACAGCGGTTTTCTGACGAAGGAAGGATCTGATTTGAATTCTGCTTGCGACATTCAATCCCTCTCGTCATTTTACGTCGGAATAGCATGTTTTCCATACCCGATTACGGTCCTGGAAGCCAGAATACTGGGAGATAGGTTTTGGATACAGGAGCGATTTTCTGACGAAGGAAGGCTCTGATTTGAATTCTGCTTGCGGCATTCAATCCCTCTCGTCATTTTACGTCGGAATAGCATGTTTTCCATACCCGATTACGGTCCTGGAAGCCAGAATACTGGAAGATAGCTTTTGGCTATAACAGCGGTTTTCTGACGAAGGAAGGATCTGATTTGAATTCTGCTTGCGACATTCAATCCCTCTCGTCATTTTACGTCGGAGTAGAATGTTTTCCACACCCGATTACGGTCCTGGAAGCCAGAATACTGGAAGATAGCTTTTGACTATAACAGCGGTTTTCTGACGAAGGCAGTCTCCGATTTAAATTCTGCTTGCAACATTCAATCCCTCTCGTCATTTTACGTCGGAATAGCATGTTTTCCATACCCGATTACGGTCCTGGAAGCCAGAATACTGGGAGATAGGTTTTGGATACAGGAGCGATTTTCTGACGAAGGAAGGCTCTGATTTGAATTCTGCTTGCGGCGTTCGATCCCTCTCGCCACTTTACGTCGGAATAGCGTGTTCTCCATACCCGATTACGGTCCTGGAAGCCAGAATACTGCAAGATAGCTTTTGGCTATAAAAGCGATTTTCTGACGAAGGAAGGATCTGATTTGAATTCTGCTTGCGACATTCAATCCCTCTCGTCATTTTACGTCGGAATAGCATGTTTTCCACAGCCGATTACGGTCCTGGAAGCCAGAATACTGGGAGATAGGTTTTGGCAATAACAGCGACTTTATGACGAAGTGAGGCTCTGATTTGAATTCTGCTTGCGGCATTCGATCCCTCTCGTCATTTTACATCGGAGGAGAATGTTTTCCACACGCGATTACGGTCCTGGAAGCCAGAATACTGGGAGATAGGTTTTGGCTATAACAGCGGTTTTCTGACGAAGGAAGGATCTGATTTGAATTCTGCTTGCGACATTCAATCCCTCTCGTCATTTTACGTCGGAGTAGAATGTTTTCCACACCCGATTACGGTCCTGGAAGCCAGAATACTGGAAGATAGCTTTTGACTATAACAGCGGTTTTCTGACGAAGGCAGTCTCTGATTTAAATTCTGCTTGCAACATTCAATCCCTCTCGTCATTTTACGTCGGAATAGCATGTTTTCCACACCCGATTACGGTCCTCGAACCCAGAATACTGGGAGACAGGTTTTGGCTATAACAGTGGTTTTCTGACGAAGGAAGGATCTGATTTGAATTCTGCTTGCGACATTCAATCCCTCTCGTCATTTTACGTCGGAATAGCATGTTTTCCATACCCGATTACGGTCCTGGAAGCCAGAATACTGGGAGATAGGTTTTGGCAATAAGAGCGACTTTATGACGAAGTGAGGCTCTGATTTGAATTCTGCTTGCGGCATTCGATCCCTCTCGTCATTTTACATCGGAGTAGAATGTTTTCCACACCCGATTACGGTCCTGGAAGCCAGAATACTGGAAGATAGCTTTTGACTATAACAGCGGTTTTCTGACGAAGGCAGTCTCCGATTTAAATTCTGCTTGCAACATTCAATCCCTCTCGTCATTTTACGTCGGAATAGCATGTTTTCCACACCCGATTACGGTCCTCGAACCCAGAATACTGGGAGACAGGTTTTGGCTATAACAGTGGTTTTCTGACGAAGGAAGGATCTGATTTGAATTCTGCTTGCGACATTCAATCCCTCTCGTCATTTTACGTCGGAATAGCATGTTTTCCATACCCGATTACGGTCCTGGAAGCCAGAATACTGGGAGATAGGTTTTGGCAATAAGAGCGACTTTATGACGAAGTGAGGCTCTGATTTGAATTCTGCTTGCGGCATTCGATCCCTCTCGTCATTTTACATCGGAGTAGAATGTTTTCCACACCCGATTACGGTCCTGGAAGCCAGAATACTGGGAGATAGGTTTTGGCTATAACAGCGGTTTTCTGACGAAGGCAGTCTCTGATTTAAATTCTGCTTGCGACATTCAATCCCTCTCGTCATTTTACGTCGGAATAGCATGTTTTCCATACCCGATTACGGTCCTGGAAGCCAGAATACTGGGAGATAGGTTTTGGCTATAACAGCGGTTTTCTGACGAAGGCAGTCTCTGATTTAAATTCTGCTTGCGACATTCAATCCCTCTCGTCATTTTACGTCGGAATAGCATGTTTTCCATACCCGATTACGGTCCTGGAAGCCAGAATACTGGGAGATAGGTTTTGGATACAGGAGCGATTTTCTGACGAAGGAAGGCTCTTATTTGAATTCTGCTCGCGGCATTCGATCCCTCTCGTCATTTTACGTCGGAATAGCATGTTTTCCGCACCCGATTACGGTCCTGGAAACCAGAATACTGGGAGATAGGTTTTGGCTATAACAGCGGTTTTCTGACGAAGGAAGGCTCCGATTTGAATTCTGCTTGCGGCATTCGATCCCTCTCGTCATTTTACATCCGAGTAGAATGTTTTCCACACCCGATTACGGTCCTGGAAGCCAGAATACTGGGAGATAGGTTTTGGCTATAACAGCGGTTTTCTGACGAAGGAAGGATCTGATTTGAATTCTGCTTGCGACATTCAATCCCTCTCGTCATTTTACGTCGGAATAGCATGTTTTCCATACCCGATTACGGTCCTGGAAGCCAGAATACTGGGAGATAGGTTTTGGATACAGGAGCGATTTTCTGACGAAGGAAGGCTCTGATTTGAATTCTGCTTGCGGCATTCGATCCCTCTCGCCATTTCACGTCGGAATAGCGTGTTCTCCATACCCGATTACGGTCCTGGAAGCCAGAATACTGCAAGATAGCTTTTGGCTATAACAGCGATTTTCTGACGAAGGAAGGATCTGATTTGAATTCTGCTTGCGACATTCAATCCCTCTCGTCATTTTACGTCGGAATAGCATGTTTTCCACACCCGATTACGGTCCTGGAAGCCAGAATACTGGGAGATAGGTTTTGGCAATAACAGCGACTTTATGACGAAGTGAGGCTCTGATTTGAATTCTGCTTGCGGCATTCGATCCCTCTCGTCATTTTACATCGGAGGAGAATGTTTTCCACACGCGATTACGGTCCTGGAAGCCAGAATACTGGAAGATAGCTTTTGGCTATAACAGCGGTTTTCTGACGAAGGAAGGATCTGATTTGAATTCTGCTTGCGACATTCAATCCCTCTCGTCATTTTACGTCGGAATAGCATGTTTTCCATACCCGATTACGGTCCTGGAAGCCAGAATACTGGAAGATAGCTTTTGGCTATAACAGCGGTTTTCTGACGAAGGAAGGATCTGATTTGAATTCTGCTTGCGACATTCAATCCCTCTCGTCATTTTACGTCGGAGTAGAATGTTTTCCACACCCGATTACGGTCCTGGAAGCCAGAATACTGGAAGATAGCTTTTGACTATAACAGCGGTTTTCTGACGAAGGCAGTCTCCGATTTAAATTCTGCTTGCAACATTCAATCCCTCTCGTCATTTTACGTCGGAATAGCATGTTTTCCATACCCGATTACGGTCCTGGAAGCCAGAATACTGGGAGATAGGTTTTGGATACAGGAGCGATTTTCTGACGAAGGAAGGCTCTGATTTGAATTCTGCTTGCGGCGTTCGATCCCTCTCGCCACTTTACGTCGGAATAGCGTGTTCTCCATACCCGATTACGGTCCTGGAAGCCAGAATACTGCAAGATAGCTTTTGGCTATAAAAGCGATTTTCTGACGAAGGAAGGATCTGATTTGAATTCTGCTTGCGACATTCAATCCCTCTCGTCATTTTACGTCGGAATAGCATGTTTTCCACAGCCGATTACGGTCCTGGAAGCCAGAATACTGGGAGATAGGTTTTGGCAATAACAGCGACTTTATGACGAAGTGAGGCTCTGATTTGAATTCTGCTTGCGGCATTCGATCCCTCTCGTCATTTTACATCGGAGGAGAATGTTTTCCACACGCGATTACGGTCCTGGAAGCCAGGTTACTGGGAGATAGGTTTTGGCTATAACAGCGGTTTTCTGACGAAGGAAGGATCTGATTTGAATTCTGCTTGCGACATTCAATCCCTCTCGTCATTTTACGTCGGAGTAGAATGTTTTCCACACCCGATTATGGTCCTGGAAGCCAGAATACTGGAAGATAGCTTTTGACTATAACAGCGGTTTTCTGACGAAGGCAGTCTCTGATTTAAATTCTGCTTGCAACATTCAATCCCTCTCGTCATTTTACGTCGGAATAGCATGTTTTCCACACCCGATTACGGTCCTCGAACCCAGAATACTGGGAGACAGGTTTTGGCTATAACAGTGGTTTTCTGACGAAGGAAGGATCTGATTTGAATTCTGCTTGCGACATTCAATCCCTCTCGTCATTTTACGTCGGAATAGCATGTTTTCCATACCCGATTACGGTCCTGGAAGCCAGAATACTGGGAGATAGGTTTTGGCAATAAGAGCGACTTTATGACGAAGTGAGGCTCTGATTTGAATTCTGCTTGCGGCATTCGATCCCTCTCGTCAGTTTACATCGGAGTAGAATGTTTTCCACACCCGATTACGGTCCTGGAAGCCAGAATACTGCAAGATAGCTTTTGGCAATAACAGCGACTTTATGACGAAGTGAGGCTCTGATTTGAATTCTGCTTGCGACATTCTATCCCTCTCGTCATTTTACATCGGAGGAGAATGATTTCCACACCCGATTACGGTCCTGGAAGCCAGAATACTGGAAGATAGCTTTTGGCTATAACAGCGGTTTTCTGACGAAGGAAGGATCTGATTTGAATTCTGCTTGCGACATTCGATTCCTCTCGCCATTTTACGTCGGAATAGCATGTTTTCCACACCCGATTACGGTCCTCGAAGCCAGAATACTGGGAGATAGGTCTTGGATACAGCAGCGATTTCTGACGAAGGCAGTCTCTGATTTAAATTCTGCTTGCGACATTCAATCCCTCTCGTCATTTTACGTCGGAATAGCATGTTTTCCACACCCGATTACGATCCTGGCAGCCTCAATACCGGAAGATAGGTTTTGGATACAGGAGCGATTTTCTGACGAAGGAAGGCTCTTATTTGAATTCTGCTCGCGGCATTCGATCCCTCTCGTCATTTTACGTCGGAATAGCATGTTTTCCACACCCGATTACGATCCTGGCAGCCTCAATACCGGAAGATAGGTTTTGGATACAGGAGCGATTTTCTGACGAAGGAAGGCTCTTATTTGAATTCTGCTCGCGGCATTCGATCCCTCTCGTCATTTTACGTCGGAATAGCGTGTTTTCCGCACCCGATTACGGTCCTGGAAACCAGAATACTGGGAGATAGGTTTTGGCTATAACAGCGGTTTTCTGACGAAGGAAGGATCTGATTTGAATTCTGCTTGCGACATTCAATCCCTCTCGTCATTTTACGTCGGAATAGCATGTTTTCCATACCCGATTACGGTCCTGGAAGCCAGAATACTGGGAGATAGGTTTTGGATACAGGAGCGATTTTCTGACGAAGGAAGGCTCTGATTTGAATTCTGCTTGCGGCATTCGATCCCTCTCGCCATTTTACGTCGGAATAGCGTGTTCTCCATACCCGATTACGGTCCTGGAAGCCAGAATACTGCAAGATAGCTTTTGGCTATAACAGCGATTTTCTGACGAAGGAAGGATCTGATTTGAATTCTGCTTGCGACATTCAATCCCTCTCGTCATTTTACGTCGGAATAGCATGTTTTCCACACCCGATTACGGTCCTGGAAGCCAGAATACTGGGAGATAGGTTTTGGCAATAACAGCGACTTTATGACGAAGTGAGGCTCTGATTTGAATTCTGCTTGCGGCATTCGATCCCTCTCGTCATTTTACATCGGAGTAGAATGTTTTCCACACCCGATTACGGTCCTGGAAGCCAGAATACTGGGAGATAGGTTTTGGCTATAACAGCGGTTTTCTGACGAAGGCAGTCTCTGATTTAAATTCTGCTTGCGACATTCAATCCCTCTCGTCATTTTACGTCGGAATAGCATGTTTTCCATACCCGATTACAGTCCTGGAAGCCAGAATACTGGGAGATAGGTTTTGGTTACAGGAGCAATTTTCTGACGAAGGAAGGCTCTGATTTGAATTCTGCTTGCGGCATTCGATCCCTCTCGCCATTTTACGTCGGAATAGCATGTTCTCCATACCCGATTACGGTCCTGGAAGCCAGAATACTGCAAGATAGCTTTTGGCAATAACAGCGACTTTATGACGAAGTGAGGCTCTGATTTGAATTCTGCTTGCGACATTCTATCCCTCTCGTCATTTTACATCGGAGGAGAATGATTTCCACACCCGATTACGGTCCTGGAAGCCAGAATACTGGAAGACAGCTTTTGGCTATAACAGCGGTTTTCTGACGAAGGAAGGATCTGATTTGAATTCTGCTTGCGACATTCGATTCCTCTCGCCATTTTACGTCGGAATAGCATGTTTTCCACACCCGATTACGGTCCTCGAAGCCAGAATACTGGGAGATAGGTCTTGGATACAGCAGCGATTTCTGACGAAGGCAGTCTCTGATTTAAATTCTGCTTGCGACATTCAATCCCTCTCGTCATTTTACGTCGGAATAGCATGTTTTCCACACCCGATTACGATCCTGGCAGCCTCAATACCGGAAGATAGGTTTTGGATACAGGAGCGATTTTCTGACGAAGGAAGGCTCTTATTTGAATTCTGCTCGCGGCATTCGATCCCTCTCGTCATTTTACGTCGGAATAGCATGTTTTCCACACCCGATTACGATCCTGGCAGCCTCAATACCGGAAGATAGGTTTTGGATACAGGAGCGATTTTCTGACGAAGGAAGGCTCTTATTTGAATTCTGCTCGCGGCATTCGATCCCTCTCGTCATTTTACGTCGGAATAGCATGTTTTCCGCACCCGATTACGGTCCTGGAAGCCAGAATACTGGGAGATAGGTTTTGGCTATAACAGCGGTTTTCTGACGAAGGAAGGATCTGATTTGAATTCTGCTTGCGACATTCAATCCCTCTCGTCATTTTACGTCGGAATAGCATGTTTTCCATACCCGATTACGGTCCTGGAAGCCAGAATACTGGGAGATAGGTTTTGGATACAGGAGCGATTTTCTGACGAAGGAAGGCTCTGATTTGAATTCTGCTTGCGGCATTCGATCCCTCTCGCCATTTTACGTCGGAATAGCGTGTTCTCCATACCCGATTACGGTCCTGGAAGCCAGAATACTGCAAGATAGCTTTTGGCTATAACAGCGATTTTCTGACGAAGGAAGGATCTGATTTGAATTCTGCTTGCGACATTCAATCCCTCTCGTCATTTTACGTCGGAATAGCATGTTTTCCACACCCGATTACGGTCCTGGAAGCCAGAATACTGGGAGATAGGTTTTGGCAATAACAGCGACTTTATGACGAAGTGAGGCTCTGATTTGAATTCTGCTTGCGGCATTCGATCCCTCTCGTCATTTTACATCGGAGGAGAATGTTTTCCACACGCGATTACGGTCCTGGAAGCCAGAATACTGGAAGATAGCTTTTGGCTATAACAGCGGTTTTCTGACGAAGGAAGGATCTGATTTGAATTCTGCTTGCGACATTCAATCCCTCTCGTCATTTTACGTCGGAATAGCATGTTTTCCATACCCGATTACGGTCCTGGAAGCCAGAATACTGGGAGATAGGTTTTGGATACAGGAGCAATTTTCTGACGAAGGAAGGCTCTGATTTGAATTCTGCTTGCGGCATTCGATCCCTCTCGCCATTTTACGTCGGAATAGCATGTTCTCCATACCCGATTACGGTCCTGGAAGCCAGAATACTGCAAGATAGCTTTTGGCAATAACAGCGACTTTATGACGAAGTGAGGCTCTGATTTGAATTCTGCTTGCGACATTCTATCCCTCTCGTCATTTTACATCGGAGGAGAATGATTTCCACACCCGATTACGGTCCTGGAAGCCAGAATACTGGAAGATAGCTTTTGGCTATAACAGCGGTTTTCTGACGAAGGAAGGATCTGATTTGAATTCTGCTTGCGACATTCGATTCCTCTCGCCATTTTACGTCGGAATGGCATGTTTTCCACACCCGATTACGGTCCTCGAAGCCAGAATACTGGGAGATAGGTCTTGGATACAGCAGCGATTTCTGACGAAGGCAGTCTCTGATTTAAATTCTGCTTGCGACATTCAATCCCTCTCGTCATTTTACGTCGGAATAGCATGTTTTCCACACCCGATTACGATCCTGGCAGCCTCAATACCGGAAGATAGGTTTTGGATACAGGAGCGATTTTCTGACGAAGGAAGGCTCTTATTTGAATTCTGCTCGCGGCATTCGATCCCTCTCGTCATTTTACGTCGGAATAGCATGTTTTCCACACCCGATTACGATCCTGGCAGCCTCAATACCGGAAGATAGGTTTTGGATACAGGAGCGATTTTCTGACGAAGGAAGGCTCTTATTTGAATTCTGCTCGCGGCATTCGATCCCTCTCGTCATTTTACGTCGGAATAGCATGTTTTCCGCACCCGATTACGGTCCTGGAAACCAGAATACTGGGAGATAGGTTTTGGCTATAACAGCGGTTTTCTGACGAAGGAAGGATCTGATTTGAATTCTGCTTGCGACATTCAATCCCTCTCGTCATTTTACGTCGGAATAGCATGTTTTCCATACCCGATTACGGTCCTGGAAGCCAGAATACTGGGAGATAGGTTTTGGATACAGGAGCAATTTTCTGACGAAGGAAGGCTCTGATTTGAATTCTGCTTGCGGCATTCGATCCCTCTCGCCATTTTACGTCGGAATAGCATGTTTTCCACACCCGATTACGGTCCTCGAAGCCAGAATACTGGGAGATAGGTCTTGGATACAGCAGCGATTTCTGACGAAGGCAGTCTCTGATTTAAATTCTGCTTGCGACATTCAATCCCTCTCGTCATTTTACGTCGGAATAGCATGTTTTCCACACCCGATTACGATCCTGGCAGCCTCAATACCGGAAGATAGGTTTTGGATACAGGAGCGATTTTCTGACGAAGGAAGGCTCTTATTTGAATTCTGTTCGCGGCATTCGATCCCTCTCGTCATTTTACGTCGGAATAGCATGTTTTCCACACCCGATTACGATCCTGGCAGCCTCAATACCGGAAGATAGGTTTTGGATACAGGAGCGATTTTCTGACGAAGGAAGGCTCTTATTTGAATTCTGCTCGCGGCATTCGATCCCTCTCGTCATTTTACGTCGGAATAGCATGTTTTCCGCACCCGATTACGGTCCTGGAAACCAGAATACTGGGAGATAGGTTTTGGCTATAACAGCGGTTTTCTGACGAAGGAAGGATCTGATTTGAATTCTGCTTGCGACATTCAATCCCTCTCGTCATTTTACGTCGGAATAGCATGTTTTCCATACCCGATTACGGTCCTGGAAGCCAGAATACTGGGAGATAGGTTTTGGATACAGGAGCGATTTTCTGACGAAGGAAGGCTCTGATTTGAATTCTGCTTGCGGCATTCGATCCCTCTCGCCATTTTACGTCGGAATAGCGTGTTCTCCATACCCGATTACGGTCCTGGAAGCCAGAATACTGCAAGATAGCTTTTGGCTATAACAGCGATTTTCTGACGAAGGAAGAATCTGATTTGAATTCTGCTTGCGACATTCAATCCCTCTCGTCATTTTACGCCGGAATAGCATGTTTTCCACACCCGATTACGGTCCTGGAAGCCAGAATACTGGGAGATAGGTTTTGGCAATAACAGCGACTTTATGACGAAGTGAGGCTCTGATTTGAATTCTGCTTGCGGCATTCGATCCCTCTCGTCATTTTACATCGGAGGAGAATGTTTTCCACACGCGATTACGGTCCTGGAAGCCAGAATACTGGAAGATAGCTTTTGGCTATAACAGCGACTTTATGACGAAGTGAGGCTCTGATTTGAATTCTGCTTGCGACATTCGATTCCTCTCGCCATTTTACGTCGGAATAGCATGTTTTCCACACCCGATTACGGTCCTCGAAGCCAGAATACTGGGAGATAGGTCTTGGATACAGCAGCGATTTCTGACGAAGGCAGTCTCTGATTTAAATTCTGCTTGCGACATTCAATCCCTCTCGTCATTTTACGTCGGAATAGCATGTTTTCCACACCCGATTACGATCCTGGCAGCCTCAATACCGGAAGATAGGTTTTGGATACAGGAGCGATTTTCTGACGAAGGAAGGCTCTGATTTGAATTCTGCTCGCGGCATTCGATCCCTCTCGTCATTTTACGTCGGAATAGCATGTTTTCCACACCCGATTACGATCCTGGCAGCCTGAATACCGGAAGATAGGTTTTGGATACAGGAGCGATTTTCTGACGAAGGAAGGCTCTTATTTGAATTCTGCTCGCGGCATTCGATCCCTCTCGTCATTTTACGTCGGAATAGCATGTTTTCCGCACCCGATTACGGTCCTGGAAGCCAGAATACTGGGAGATAGGTTTTGGCTATAACAGCGGTTTTCTGACGAAGGAAGGATCTGATTTGAATTCTGCTTGCGACATTCAATCCCTCTCGTCATTTTACGTCGGAATAGCATGTTTTCCATACCCGATTACGGTCCTGGAAGCCAGAATACTGGGAGATAGGTTTTGGATACAGGAGCGATTTTCTGACGAAGGAAGGCTCTGATTTGAATTCTGCTTGCGGCATTCGATCCCTCTCGCCATTTTACGTCGGAATAGCGTGTTCTCCATACCCGATTACGGTCCTGGAAGCCAGAATACTGCAAGATAGCTTTTGGCTATAACAGCGATTTTCTGACGAAGGAAGGATCTGATTTGAATTCTGCTTGCGACATTCAATCCCTCTCGTCATTTTACGTCGGAATAGCATGTTTTCCACACCCGATTACGGTCCTGGAAGCCAGAATACTGGGAGATAGGTTTTGGCAATAACAGCGACTTTATGACGAAGTGAGGCTCTGATTTGAATTCTGCTTGCGGCATTCGATCCCTCTCGTCATTTTACATCGGAGGAGAATGTTTTCCACACGCGATTACGGTCCTGGAAGCCAGAATACTGGAAGATAGCTTTTGGCTATAACAGCGACTTTATGACGAAGTGAGGCTCTGATTTGAATTCTGCTTGCGACATTCGATTCCTCTCGCCATTTTACGTCGGAATAGCATGTTTTCCACACCCGATTACGGTCCTCGAAGCCAGAATACTGGGAGATAGGTCTTGGATACAGCAGCGATTTCTGACGAAGGCAGTCTCTGATTTAAATTCTGCTTGCGACATTCAATCCCTCTCGTCATTTTACGTCGGAATAGCATGTTTTCCACACCCGATTACGATCCTGGCAGCCTCAATACTGGAAGATAGGTTTTGGATACAGGAGCGATTTTCTGACGAAGGAAGGCTCTGATTTGAATTCTGCTTGCGACATTCGATCCCTCTCGTCATTTTACGTCGGAATAGCATGTTTTCCACACCCGATTACGATCCTGGCAGCCTCAATACCGGAAGATAGGTTTTGGATACAGGAGCGATTTTCTGACGAAGGAAGGCTCTTATTTGAATTCTGCTCGCGGCATTCGATCCCTCTCGTCATTTTACGTCGGAATAGCATGTTTTCCGCACCCGATTACGGTCCTGGAAACCAGAATACTGGGAGATAGGTTTTGGCTATAACAGCGGTTTTCTGACGAAGGAAGGATCTGATTTGAATTCTGCTTGCGACATTCAATCCCTCTCGTCATTTTACGTCGGAATAGCATGTTTTCCATACCCGATTACGGTCCTGGAAGCCAGAATACTGGGAGATAGGTTTTGGATACAGGAGCGATTTTCTGACGAAGGAAGGCTCTGATTTGAATTCTGCTTGCGGCATTCGATCCCTCTCGCCATTTTACGTCGGAATAGCGTGTTCTCCATACCCGATTACGGTCCTGGAAGCCAGAATACTGCAAGATAGCTTTTGGCTATAACAGCGATTTTCTGACGAAGGAAGGATCTGATTTGAATTCTGCTTGCGACATTCAATCCCTCTCGTCATTTTACGTCGGAATAGCATGTTTTCCACACCCGATTACGGTCCTGGAAGCCAGAATACTGGGAGATAGGTTTTGGCAATAACAGCGACTTTATGACGAAGTGAGGCTCTGATTTGAATTCTGCTTGCGGCATTCGATCCCTCTCGTCATTTTACATCGGAGGAGAATGTTTTCCACACGCGATTACGGTCCTGGAAGCCAGAATACTGGAAGATAGCTTTTGGCTATAACAGCGGTTTTCTGACGAAGGAAGGATCTGATTTGAATTCTGCTTGCGACATTCAATCCCTCTCGTCATTTTACGTCGGAATAGCATGTTTTCCATACCCGATTACGGTCCTGGAAGCCAGAATACTGGAAGATAGCTTTTGGCTATAACAGCGGTTTTCTGACGAAGGAAGGATCTGATTTGAATTCTGCTTGCGACATTCAATCCCTCTCGTCATTTTACGTCGGAGTAGAATGTTTTCCACACCCGATTACGGTCCTGGAAGCCAGAATACTGGAAGATAGCTTTTGACTATAACAGCGGTTTTCTGACGAAGGCAGTCTCTGATTTAAATTCTGCTTGCAACATTCAATCCCTCTCGTCATTTTACGTCGGAATAGCATGTTTTCCACACCCGATTACGGTCCTCGAACCCAGAATACTGGGAGACAGGTTTTGGCTATAACAGTGGTTTTCTGACGAAGGAAGGATCTGATTTGAATTCTGCTTGCGACATTCAATCCCTCTCGTCATTTTACTTCGGAATAGCATGTTTTCCATACCCGATTACGGTCCTGGAAGCCAGAATACTGGGAGATAGGTTTTGGCAATAAGAGCGACTTTATGACGAAGTGAGGCTCTGATTTGAATTCTGCTTGCGGCATTCGATCCCTCTCGTCATTTTACATCGGAGTAGAATGTTTTCCACACCCGATTACGGTCCTGGAAGCCAGAATACTGGGAGATAGGTTTTGGCTATAACAGCGGTTTTCTGACGAAGGCAGTCTCTGATTTAAATTCTGCTTGCGACATTCAATCCCTCTCGTCATTTTACGTCGGAATAGCATGTTTTCCATACCCGATTACGGTCCTGGAAGCCAGAATACTGGGAGATAGGTTTTGGATACACGAGCAATTTTCTGACGAAGGAAGGCTCTGATTTGAATTCTGCTTGCGGCATTCGATCCCTCTCGCCATTTTACGTCGGAATAGCATGTTCTCCATACCCGATTACGGTCCTGGAAGCCAGAATACTGCAAGATAGCTTTTGGCAATAACAGCGACTTTATGACGAAGTGAGGCTCTGATTTGAATTCTGCTTGCGACATTCTATCCCTCTCGTCATTTTACATCGGAGGAGAATGATTTCCACACCCGATTACGGTCCTGGAAGCCAGAATACTGGAAGATAGCTTTTGGCTATAACAGCGGTTTTCTGACGAAGGAAGGATCTGATTTGAATTCTGCTTGCGGCATTCGATTCCTCTCGCCATTTTACGTCGGAATAGCATGTTTTCCACACCCGATTACGGTCCTCGAAGCCAGAATACTGGGAGATAGGTCTTGGATACAGCAGCGATTTCTGACGAAGGAAGGCTCTGATTTGAATTCTGCTTGCGGCATTCGATCCCTCTCGCCATTTTACGTCGGAATAGCGTGTTCTCCATACCCGATTACGGTCCTGGAAGCCAGAATACTGCAAGATAGCTTTTGGCTATAACAGCGATTTTCTGACGAAGGAAGGATCTGATTTGAATTCTGCTTGCGACATTCAATCCCTCTCGTCATTTTACGTCGGAATAGCATGTTTTCCACACCCGATTACGGTCCTGGAAGCCAGAATACTGGGAGATAGGTTTTGGCAATAACAGCGACTTTATGACGAAGTGAGGCTCTGATTTGAATTCTGCTTGCGGCATTCGATCCCTCTCGTCATTTTACATCGGAGGAGAATGTTTTCCACACGCGATTACGGTCCTGGAAGCCAGAATACTGGAAGATAGCTTTTGGCTATAACAGCGGTTTTCTGACGAAGGAAGGATCTGATTTGAATTCTGCTTGCGACATTCAATCCCTCTCGTCATTTTACGTCGGAATAGCATGTTTTCCGCACCCGATTACGGTCCTGGAAGCCAGAATACTGGAAGATAGCTTTTGGCTATAACAGCGGTTTTCTGACGAAGGAAGGATCTGATTTGAATTCTGCTTGCGACATTCAATCCCTCTCGTCATTTTGCGTCGGAGTAGAATGTTTTCCACACCCGATTACGGTCCTGGAAGCCAGAATACTGGAAGATAGCTTTTGACTATAACAGCGGTTTTCTGACGAAGGAAGGATCTGATTTGAATTCTGCTTGCGACATTCAATCCGTCTCGTCATTTTACGTCGGAATAGCATGTTTTCCATACCCGATTACGGTCCTGGAAGCCAGAATACTGGGAGATAGGTTTTGGATACAGGAGCGATTTTCTGACGAAGGCAGTCTCTGATTTAAATTCTGCTTGCGACATTCAATCCCTCTCGTCATTTTACGTCGGAATAGCATGTTTTCCATACCCGATTACGGTCCTGGAAGCCAGAATACTGGAAGATAGCTTTTGGCTATAACAGCGGTTTTCTGACGAAGGAAGGATCTGATTTGAATTCTGCTTGCGACATTCAATCCCTCTCGTCATTTTGCGTCGGAGTAGAATGTTTTCCACACCCGATTACGGTCCTGGAAGCCAGAATACTGGAAGATAGCTTTTGACTATAACAGCGGTTTTCTGACGAAGGAAGGATCTGATTTGAATTCTGCTTGCGACATTCAATCCGTCTCGTCATTTTACGTCGGAATAGCATGTTTTCCATACCCGATTACGGTCCTGGAAGCCAGAATACTGGGAGATAGGTTTTGGATACAGGAGCGATTTTCTGACGAAGGCAGTCTCTGATTTAAATTCTGCTTGCGACATTCAATCCCTCTCGTCATTTTACGTCGGAATAGCATGTTTTCCATACCCGATTACGGTCCTGGAAGCCAGAATACTGGGAGATATGTTTTGGATACAGGAGCGATTTTCTGACGAAGGAAGGCTCTGATTTGAATTCTGCTTGCGACATTCAATCCCTCTCGTCATTTTACGTCGGAATAGCATGTTTTCCATACCCGATTACGGTCCTGGAAGCCAGAATACTGGGAGATAGGTTTTGGCAATAACAGCGACTTTATGACGAAGTGAGGCTCTGATTTGAATTCTGCTTGCGACATTCGATCCCTCTCGTCATTTTACATCGGAGGAGAATGTTTTCCACACGCGATTACGGTCCTGGAAGCCAGAATACTGGAAGATAGCTTTTGACTATAACAGCGGTATTCTGACGAAGGAAGGATCTGATTTGAATTCTGCTTGCGACATTCAATCCCTCTCGTCATTTTACGTCGGAATAGCATGTTTTCCATACCCGATTACGGTCCTGGAAGCCAGAATACTGGGAGATAGGTTTTGGATACAGGAGCGATTTTCTGACGAAGGCAGTCTCTGATTTAAATTCTGCTTGCGACATTCAATCCCTCTCGTCATTTTACGTCGGAATAGCATGTTTTCCATACCCGATTACGGTCCTGGAAGCCAGAATACTGGGAGATAGGTTTTGGATACAGGAGCGATTTTCTGACGAAGGCAGTCTCTGATTTAAATTCTGCTTGCGACATTCAATCCCTCTCGTCATTTTACGTCGGAATAGCATGTTTTCCATACCCGATTACGGTCCTGGAAGCCAGAATACTGGAAGATAGCTTTTGGCTATAACAGCGGTTTTCTGACGAAGGAAGGATCTGATTTGAATTCTGCTTGCGACATTCAATCCCTCTCGTCATTTTACGTCGGAGTAGAATGTTTTCCACACCCGATTACGGTCCTGGAAGCCAGAATACTGGAAGATAGCTTTTGGCTATAACAGCGGTTTTCTGACGAAGGAAGGATCTGATTTGAATTCTGCTTGCGACATTCAATCCCTCTCGTCATTTTACGTCGGAATAGCATGTTTTCCATACCCGATTACGGTCCTGGAAGCCAGAATACTGGAAGATAGCTTTTGACTATAACAGCGGTATTCTGACGAAGGAAGGATCTGATTTGAATTCTGCTTGCGACATTCAATCCCTCTCGTCATTTTACGTCGGAATAGCATGTTTTCCATACCCGATTACGGTCCTGGAAGCCAGAATACTGGGAGATAGGTTTTGGATACAGGAGCGATTTTCTGACGAAGGCAGTCTCTGATTTAAATTCTGCTTGCGACATTCAATCCCTCTCGTCATTTTACGTCGGAATAGCATGTTTTCCATACCCGATTACGGTCCTGGAAGCCAGAATACTGGGAGATAGGTTTTGGATACAGGAGCGATTTTCTGACGAAGGCAGTCTCTGATTTAAATTCTGCTTGCGACATTCAATCCCTCTCGTCATTTTACGTCGGAATAGCATGTTTTCCATACCCGATTACGGTCCTGGAAGCCAGAATACTGGGAGATATGTTTTGGATACAGGAGCGATTTTCTGACGAAGGAAGGCTCTGATTTGAATTCTGCTTGCGACATTCAATCCCTCTCGTCATTTTACGTCGGAATAACATGTTTTCCACACCCGATTACGGTCCTGGAAGCCAGAATACTGGGAGATAGGTTTTGGCAATAACAGCGACTTTATGACGAAGTGAGGCTCTGATTTGATTTCTGCTTGCGACATTCGATCCCTCTCGTCATTTTACATCGGAGGAGAATCTTTTCCACACGCGATTACGGTCCTGGAAGCCAGAATACTGGAAGATAGCTTTTGGCTATAACAGCGGTTTTCTGACGAAGGAAGGATCTGATTTGAATTCTGCTTGCGACATTCAATCCCTCTCGTCATTTTACGTCGGAATAGCATGTTTTCCATACCCGATTACGGTCCTGGAAGCCAGAATACTGGAAGATAGCTTTTGGCTATAACAGCGGTTTTCTGACGAAGGAAGGATCTGATTTGAATTCTGCTTGCGACATTCAATCCCTCTCGTCATTTTACGTCGGAGTAGAATGTTTTCCACACCCGATTACGGTCCTGGAAGCCAGAATACTGGAAGATAGCTTTTGGCTATAACAGCGGTTTTCTGACGAAGGAAGGATCTGATTTGAATTCTGCTTGCGACATTCAATCCCTCTCGTCATTTTACGTCGGAATAGCATGTTTTCCATACCCGATTACGGTCCTGGAAGCCAGAATACTGGAAGATAGCTTTTGGCTATAACAGCGGTTTTCTGACGAAGGAAGGATCTGATTTGAATTCTGCTTGCGACATTCAATCCCTCTCGTCATTTTACGTCGGAATAGCATGTTTTCCACACCCGATTACGGTCCTGGAAGCCAGAATACTGGGAGATAGGTTTTGGATACAGGAGCGATTTTCTGACGAAGGCAGTCTCTGATTTAAATTCTGCTTGCGACATTCAATCCCTCTCGTCATTTTACGTCGGAATAGCATGTTTTCCATACCCGATTACGGTCCTGGAAGCCAGAATACTGGGAGATATGTTTTGGATACAGGAGCGATTTTCTGACGAAGGAAGGCTCTGATTTGAATTCTGCTTGCGACATTCAATCCCTCTCGTCATTTTACGTCGGAATAACATGTTTTCCACACCCGATTACGGTCCTGGAAGCCAGAATACTGGGAGATAGGTTTTGGCAATAACAGCGACTTTATGACGAAGTGAGGCTCTGATTTGATTTCTGCTTGCGACATTCGATCCCTCTCGTCATTTTACATCGGAGGAGAATCTTTTCCACACGCGATTACGGTCCTGGAAGCCAGAATACTGGAAGATAGCTTTTGGCTATAACAGCGGTTTTCTGACGAAGGAAGGATCTGATTTGAATTCTGCTTGCGACATTCAATCCCTCTCGTCATTTTACGTCGGAATAGCATGTTTTCCATACCCGATTACGGTCCTGGAAGCCAGAATACTGGAAGATAGCTTTTGGCTATAACAGCGGTTTTCTGACGAAGGAAGGATCTGATTTGAATTCTGCTTGCGACATTCAATCCCTCTCGTCATTTTACGTCGGAGTAGAATGTTTTCCACACCCGATTACGGTCCTGGAAGCCAGAATACTGGAAGATAGCTTTTGGCTATAACAGCGGTTTTCTGACGAAGGAAGGATCTGATTTGAATTCTGCTTGCGACATTCAATCCCTCTCGTCATTTTACGTCGGAATAGCATGTTTTCCATACCCGATTACGGTCCTGGAAGCCAGAATACTGGAAGATAGCTTTTGGCTATAACAGCGGTTTTCTGACGAAGGAAGGATCTGATTTGAATTCTGCTTGCGACATTCAATCCCTCTCGTCATTTTACGTCGGAATAGCATGTTTTCCACACCCGATTACGGTCCTGGAAGCCAGAATACTGGGAGATAGGTTTTGGCAATAACAGCGACTTTATGACGAAGTGAGGCTCTGATTTGAATTCTGCTTGCGACATTCGATCCCTCTCGTCATTTTACATCGGAGGAGAATGTTTTCCACACGCGATTACGGTCCTGGAAGCCAGAATACTGGAAGATAGCTTTTGGCTATAACAGCGGTTTTCTGACGAAGGAAGGATCTGATTTGAATTCTGCTTGCGACATTCAATCCCTCTCGTCATTTTACGTCGGAATAGCATGTTTTCCATACCCGATTACGGTCCTGGAAGCCAGAATACTGGAAGATAGCTTTTGGCTATAACAGCGGTTTCCTGACGAAGGAAGGATCTGATTTGAATTCTGCTTGCGACATTCAATCCCTCTCGTCATTTTACGTCGGAGTAGAATGTTTTCCACACCCGATTACGGTCCTGGAAGCCAGAATACTGGAAGATAGCTTTTGGCTATAACAGCGGTTTTCTGACGAAGGAAGGATCTGATTTGAATTCTGCTTGCGACATTCAATCCCTCTCGTCATTTTACGTCGGAATAGCATGTTTTCCACACCCGATTACGGTCCTGGAAGCCAGAATACTGGGAGATAGGTTTTGGCAATAACAGCGACTTTATGACGAAGTGAGGCTCTGATTTGAATTCTGCTTGCGACATTCGATTCCTCTCGTCATTTTACGTCGGAATAGCATGTTTTCCACACCCGATTACGGTCCTCGAAGCCAGAATACTGGGAGATATGTTTTGGATACAGGAGCGATTTTCTGACGAAGGAAGGCTCTGATTTGAATTCTGCTTGCGACATTCAATCCCTCTCGTCATTTTACGTCGGAATAGCATGTTTTCCACACCCGATTACGGTCCTGGAAGCCAGAATACTGGGAGATAGGTTTTGGCAATAACAGCGACTTTATGACGAAGTGAGGCTCTGATTTGAATTCTGCTTGCGACATTCGATTCCTCTCGTCATTTTACGTCGGAATAGCATGTTTTCCACACCCGATTACGGTCCTCGAAGCCAGAATACTGGGAGATAGGTTTTGGATACAGGAGCGATTTTCTGACGAAGGAAGGCTCTGATTTGAATTCTGCTTGCGGCATTCGATCCCTCTCGCCATTTTACGTCGGAATAGCATGTTCTCCATACCCGATTACGGTCTTGGAAGCCAGAATACTGCAAGATAGCTTTTGGCTATAACAGCGATTTTCTGACGAAGGAAGGATCTGATTTGAATTCTGCTTGCGACATTCAATCCCTCTCGCCATTTTACGTCGGAATAGCATGTTCTCCATACCCGATTACGGTCTTGGAAGCCAGAATACTGCAAGATAGCTTTTGGCTATAACAGCGATTTTCTGACGAAGGAAGGATCTGATTTGAATTCTGCTTGCGACATTCAATCCCTCTCGTCATTTTACGTCAGAATAGCATGTTTTCCATACCCGATTACGGTCCTGGAAGCCAGAATACTGGGAGATAGGTTTTGGCTATAACAGCGGTTTTCTGACGAAGGCAGTCTCTGATTTAAATTCTGCTTGCGACATTCAATCCCTCTCGTCATTTTACGTCGGAATAGCATGTTTTCCATACCCGATTACGGTCCTGGAAGCCAGAATACTGGGAGATAGGTTTTGGATACAGGAGCGATTTTCTGACGAAGGAAGGCTCTGATTTGAATTCTGCTTGCGGCATTCGACCCCTCTCGCCATTTTACGTCGGAATAGCATGTTCTCCATACCCGATTACGGTCCTGGAAGCCAGAATACTGGGAGATATGTTTTGGATACAGGAGCGATTTTCTGACGAAGGAAGGCTCTGATTTGAATTCTGCTTGCGACATTCAATCCCTCTCGTCATTTTACGTCGGAATAGCATGTTTTCCACACCCGATTACGGTCCTGGAAGCCAGAATACTGGGAGATAGGTTTTGGCAATAACAGCGACTTTATGACGAAGTGAGGCTCTGATTTGAATTCTGCTTGCGACATTCGATTCCTCTCGTCATTTTACGTCGGAATAGCATGTTTTCCACACCCGATTACGGTCCTCGGAGCCAGAATACTGGGAGATAGGTTTTGGATACAGGAGCGATTTTCTGACGAAGGAAGGCTCTGATTTGAATTCTGCTTGCGGCATTCGATCCCTCTCGCCATTTTACGTCGGAATAGCATGTTCTCCATACCCGATTACGGTCTTGGAAGCCAGAATACTGCAAGATAGCTTTTGGCTATAACAGCGATTTTCTGACGAAGGAAGGATCTGATTTGAATTCTGCTTGCGACATTCAATCCCTCTCGCCATTTTACGTCGGAATAGCATGTTCTCCATACCCGATTACGGTCTTGGAAGCCAGAATACTGCAAGATAGCTTTTGGCTATAACAGCGATTTTCTGACGAAGGAAGGATCTGATTTGAATTCTGCTTGCGACATTCAATCCCTCTCGTCATTTTACGTCAGAATAGCATGTTTTCCATACCCGATTACGGTCCTGGAAGCCAGAATACTGGGAGATAGGTTTTGGCTATAACAGCGGTTTTCTGACGAAGGCAGTCTCTGATTTAAATTCTGCTTGCAACATTCAATCCCTCTCGTCATTTTACGTCGGAATAGCATGTTTTCCATACCCGATTACGGTCCTGGAAGCCAGAATACTGGGAGATAGGTTTTGGATACAGGAGCGATTTTCTGACGAAGGAAGGCTCTGATTTGAATTCTGCTTGCGGCATTCGACCCCTCTCGCCATTTTACGTCGGAATAGCATGTTCTCCATACCCGATTACGGTCCTGGAAGCCAGAATACTGGGAGATATGTTTTGGATACAGGAGCGATTTTCTGACGAAGGAAGGCTCTGATTTGAATTCTGCTTGCGACATTCAATCCCTCTCGTCATTTTACGTCGGAATAGCATGTTTTCCACACCCGATTACGGTCCTGGAAGCCAGAATACTGGGAGATAGGTTTTGGCAATAACAGCGACTTTATGACGAAGTAAGGCTCTGATTTGAATTCTGCTTGCGACATTCGATTCCTCTCGTCATTTTACGTCGGAATAGCATGTTTTCCACACCCGATTACGGTCCTCGGAGCCAGAATACTGGGAGATAGGTTTTGGATACAGGAGCGATTTTCTGACGAAGGAAGGCTCTGATTTGAATTCTGCTTGCGGCATTCGATCCCTCTCGCCATTTTACGTCGGAATAGCATGTTCTCCATACCCGATTACGGTCTTGGAAGCCAGAATACTGCAAGATAGCTTTTGGCTATAACAGCGATTTTCTGACGAAGGAAGGATCTGATTTGAATTCTGCTTGCGACATTCAATCCCTCTCGCCATTTTACGTCGGAATAGCATGTTCTCCATACCCGATTACGGTCTTGGAAGCCAGAATACTGCAAGATAGCTTTTGGCTATAACAGCGATTTTCTGACGAAGGAAGGATCTGATTTGAATTCTGCTTGCGACATTCAATCCCTCTCGTCATTTTACGTCAGAATAGCATGTTTTCCATACCCGATTACGGTCCTGGAAGCCAGAATACTGGGAGATAGGTTTTGGCTATAACAGCGGTTTTCTGACGAAGGCAGTCTCTGATTTAAATTCTGCTTGCGACATTCAATCCCTCTCGTCATTTTACGTCGGAATAGCATGTTTTCCATACCCGATTACGGTCCTGGAAGCCAGAATACTGGGAGATAGGTTTTGGATACAGGAGCGATTTTCTGACGAAGGAAGGCTCTGATTTGAATTCTGCTTGCGGCATTCGACCCCTCTCGCCATTTTACGTCGGAATAGCATGTTCTCCATACCCGATTACGGTCCTGGAAGCCAGAATACTGGGAGATATGTTTTGGATACAGGAGCGATTTTCTGACGAAGGAAGGCTCTGATTTGAATTCTGCTTGCGACATTCAATCCCTCTCGTCATTTTACGTCGGAATAGCATGTTTTCCACACCCGATTACGGTCCTGGAAGCCAGAATACTGGGAGATAGGTTTTGGCAATAACAGCGACTTTATGACGAAGTGAGGCTCTGATTTGAATTCTGCTTGCGACATTCGATTCCTCTCGTCATTTTACGTCGGAATAGCATGTTTTCCACACCCGATTACGGTCCTCGGAGCCAGAATACTGGGAGATAGGTTTTGGATACAGGAGCGATTTTCTGACGAAGGCAGTCTCTGATTTAAATTCTGCTTGCGACATTCAATCCCTCTCGTCATTTTACGTCGGAATAGCATGTTTTCCATACCCGATTACGGTCCTGGAAGCCAGAATACTGGGAGATATGTTTTGGATACAGGAGCGATTTTCTGACGAAGGAAGGCTCTGATTTGAATTCTGCTTGCGACATTCAATCCCTCTCGTCATTTTACGTCGGAATAGCATGTTTTCCACACCCGATTACGGTCCTGGAAGCCAGAATACTGGGAGATAGGTTTTGGCAATAACAGCGACTTTATGACGAAGTGAGGCTCTGATTTGAATTCTGCTTGCGACATTCGATTCCTCTCGTCATTTTACGTCGGAATAGCATGTTTTCCACACCCGATTACGGTCCTCGAAGCCAGAATACTGGGAGATAGGTTTTGGATACAGGAGCGATTTTCTGACGAAGGAAGGCTCTGATTTGAATTCTGCTTGCGGCATTCGATCCCTCTCGCCATTTTACGTCGGAATAGCATGTTCTCCATACCCGATTACGGTCTTGGAAGCCAGAATACTGCAAGATAGCTTTTGGCTATAACAGCGATTTTCTGACGAAGGAAGGATCTGATTTGAATTCTGCTTGCGACATTCAATCCCTCTCGCCATTTTACGTCGGAATAGCATGTTTTCCACACCCGATTACGGTCCTCGAACCCAGAATACTGGGAGACAGGTTTTGGCTATAAAAGTGGTTTTCTGACGAAGGAAGGATCTGATTTGAATTCTGCTTGCGACATTCAATCCCTCTCGTCATTTTACGTCGGAATAGCATGTTTTCCATACCCGATTACGGTCCTGGAAGCCAGAATACTGGGAGATAGGTTTTGGCAATAAGAGCGACTTTATGACGAAGTGAGGCTCTGCTTTGAATTCTGCTTGCGGCATTCGATCCCTCTCGTCATTTTACATCGGAGTAGAATGTTTTCCACACCCGATTACGGTCCTGGAAGCCAGAATACTGGGAGATAGGTTTTGGATACAGGAGCGATTTTCTGACGAAGGAAGGCTCTGATTTGAATTCTGCTTGCGACATTCAATCCCTCTCGTCATTTTACGTCGGAATAGCATGTTTTCCACACCCGATTACGGTCCTGGAAGCCAGAATACTGGGAGATAGGTTTTGGCAATAAGAGCGACTTTATGACGAAGTGAGGCTCTGATTTGAATTCTGCTTGCGGCATTCGATCCCTCTCGTCATTTTACATCGGAGTAGAATGTTTTCCACACCCGATTACGGTCCTGGAAGCCAGAATACTGGGAGATAGATTTAGGCTATAACAGCGGTTTTCTGGCGAAGGCAGTCTCTGATTTAAATTCTGCTTGCGACATTCAATCCCTCTCGTCATTTTACGTCGGAATAGCATGTTTTCCACACCCGATTACGGTCCTCGAACCCAGAATACTGGGAGACAGGTTTTGGCTATAACAGTGGTTTTCTGACGAAGGAAGGATCTGATTTGAATTCTGCTTGCGACATTCAATCCCTCTCGTCATTTTACGTCGGAATAGCATGTTTTCCATACCCGATTACGGTCCTGGAAGCCAGAATACTGGGAGATAGGTTTTGGCAATAAGAGCGACTTTATGACGAAGTGAGGCTCTGCTTTGAATTCTGCTTGCGGCATTCGATCCCTCTCGTCATTTTACATCGGAGTAGAATGTTTCCACACCCGATTACGGTCCTGGAAGCCAGAATCCTGGGAGATAGGTTTTGGCTATAACAGCGGTTTTCTGACGAAGGCAGTCTCTGATTTAAATTCTGCTTGCGACATTCAATCCCTCTCGTCATTTTACGTCGGAATAGCATGTTTTCCATACCCGATTACGGTCCTGGAAGCCAGAATACTGGGAGATAGGTTTTGGATACAGGAGCGATTTTCTGACGAAGGAAGGCTCTGATTTGAATTCTGCTTGCGGCAGTCGATCCCTCTCGCCATTTTACGTCGGAATAGCATGTTCTCCATACCCGATTACGGTCCTGGAAGCCAGAATACTGGGAGATAGGTTTAGGCAATAAGAGCGACTTTATGACGAAGTGAGGCTCTGCTTTGAATTCTGCTTGCGGCATTCGATCCCTCTCGTCATTTTACATCGGAGTAGAATGTTTTCCACACCCGATTACGGTCCTGGAAGCCAGAATACTGGGAGATAGGTTTTGGCTATAACAGCGGTTTTCTGACGAAGGCAGTCTCTGATTTAAATTCTGCTTGCGACATTCAATCCCTCTCGTCATTTTACGTCGGAATAGCATGTTTTCCATACCCGATTACGGTCCTGGAAGCCAGAATACTGGGAGATAGGTTTTGGATACAGGAGCGATTTTCTGACGAAGGAAGGCTCTGATTTGAATTCTGCTTGCGGCATTCGATCCCTCTCGCCATTTTACGTCGGAATAGCATGTTCTCCATACCCGATCACGGTCCTGGAAGCCAGAATACTGGGAGATAGGTTTTGGCAATAACAGCGACTTTATGACGAAGTGAGGCTCTGATTTGAATTCTGCTTGCGGCATTCGATCCCTCTCGTCATTTTACATCGGAGGAGAATGATTTCCACACCCGATTACGGTCCTGGAAGCCAGAATACTGGAAGATAGCTTTTGGCTATAACAGCGGTTTTCTGACGAAGGAAGGATCTGATTTGAATTCTGCTTGCGACATTCGATTCCTCTCGTCATTTTACGTCGGAATAGCATGTTTTCCACACCCGATTACGGTCCTCGAAGCCAGAATACTGGAAGATAGCTTTTGGCTATAACAGCGGTTTTCTGACGAAGGAAGGATCTGATTTAAATTCTGCTTGCGACATTCAATCCCTCTCGTCATTTCACGTCGGAATAGCATGTTTTCCACACCCGATTACGGTCCTCGAACCCAGAATACTGGGAGACAGGTTTTGGCTATAACAGTGGTTTTCTGACGAAGGAAGGATCTGATTTGAATTCTGCTTGCGACATTCAATCCCTCTCGTCATTTTACGTCGGAATAGCATGTTTTCCATACCCGATTACGGTCCTGGAAGCCAGAATACTGGGAGATAGGTTTTGGCAATAAGAGCGACTTTATGACGAAGTGAGGCTCTGCTTTGAATTCTGCTTGCGGCATTCGATCCCTCTCGTCATTTTACATCGGAGTAGAATGTTTTCCACACCCGATTACGGTCCTGGAAGCCAGAATACTGGGAGATAGGTTTTGGATACAGGAGCGATTTTCTGACGAAGGAAGGCTCTGATTTGAATTCTGCTTGCGACATTCAATCCCTCTCGTCATTTTACGTCGGAATAGCATGTTCTCCACACCCGATTACGGTCCTGGAAGCCAGAATACTGGGAGATAGGTTTTGGCAATAACAGCGACTTTATGACGAATTGAGGCTCTGATTTGAATTCTGCTTGCGACATTCGATCCCTCTCGCCATTTTACATCGGAGGAGAATGTTTTCCACACGCGATTACGGTCCTGGAAGCCAGAATACTGGAAGATAGCTTTTGGCTATAACAGCGGTTTTCTGACGAAGGAAGGATCTGATTTGAATTCTGCTTGCGACATTCAATCCCTCTCGTCATTTTACGTCGGAATAGCATGTTTTCCATACCCGATTACGGTCCTGGAAGCCAGAATACTGGGAGATAGGTTTTGGCAATAACAGCGACTTTATGACGAAGTGAGGCACTGATTTGAATTCTGCTTGCGGCATTCGATCCCTCTCGTCATTTTACATCGGAGGAGAATGATTTCCACACCCGATTACGGTCCTGGAAGCCAGAATACTGGAAGATAGCTTTTGGCTATAACAGCGGTTTTCTGACGAAGGAAGGATCTGATTTGAATTCTGCTTGCGACATTCGATTCCTCTCGTCATTTTACGTCGGAATAGCATGTTTTCCACACCCGATTACGGTCCTCGAAGCCAGAATACTGGAAGATAGCTTTTGGCTATAACAGCGGTTTTCTGACGAAGGAAGGATCTGATTTAAATTCTGCTTGCGACATTCAATCCCTCTCGTCATTTCACGTCGGAATAGCATGTTTTCCACACCCGATTACGGTCCTCGAACCCAGAATACTGGGAGACAGGTTTTGGCTATAACAGTGGTTTTCTGACGAAGGAAGGCTCTGATTTGAATTCTGCTTGCGACATTCAATCCCTCTCGTCATTTTACGTCGGAATAGCATGTTTTCCACACCCGATTACGGTCCTGGAAGCCAGTATACTGGGAGATAGGTTTTGGCAATAACAGCGACTTTATGACGAAGTGAGGCTCTGATTTGAATTCTGCTTGCGACATTCGATTCCTCTCGTCATTTTACGTCGGAATAGCATGTTTTCCACACCCGATTACGGTCCTCGAAGCCAGAATACTGGGAGATAGGTTTTGGATACAGGAGCGATTTTCTGACGAAGGAAGGCTCTGATTTGAATTCTGCTTGCGGCATTCGATCCCTCTCGCCATTTTACGTCGGAATAGCATGTTCTCCATACCCGATTACGGTCTTGGAAGCCAGAATACTGCAAGATAGCTTTTGGCTATAACAGCGATTTTCTGACGAAGGAAGGATCTGATTTGAATTCTGCTTGCGACATTCAATCCCTCTCGCCATTTTACGTCGGAATAGCATGTTCTCCATACCCGATTACGGTCTTGGAAGCCAGAATACTGCAAGATAGCTTTTGGCTATAACAGCGATTTTCTGACGAAGGAAGGATCTGATTTGAATTCTGCTTGCGACATTCAATCCCTCTCGTCATTTTACGTCAGAATAGCATGTTTTCCATACCCGATTACGGTCCTGGAAGCCAGAATACTGGGAGATAGGTTTTGGCAATAAGAGCGACTTTATGACGAAGTGAGGCTCTGATTTGAATTCTGCTTGCGGCATTCCATCCCTCTCGTCATTTTACATCGGAGTAGAATGTTTTCCACACCCGATTACGGTCCTGGAAGCCAGAATACTGGGAGATAGGTTTAGGCTATAACAGCGGTTTTCTGGCGAAGGCAGTCTCTGATTTAAATTCTGCTTGCGACATTCAATCCCTCTCGTCATTTTACGTCGGAATAGCATGTTTTCCACACCCGATTACGGTCCTCGAACCCAGAATACTGGGAGACAGGTTTTGGCTATAAGAGTGGTTTTCTGACGAAGGAAGGATCTGATTTGAATTCTGCTTGCGACATTCAATCCCTCTCGTCATTTTACGTCGGAATAGCATGTTTTCCATACCCGATTACGGTCCTGGAAGCCAGAATACTGGGAGATAGGTTTTGGCAATAAGAGCGACTTTATGACGAAGTGAGGCTCTGCTTTGAATTCTGCTTGCGTCATTCGATCCCTCTCGTCATTTTACATCGGAGTAGAATGTTTTCCACACCCGATTACGGTCCTGGAAGCCAGAATACTGGGAGATAGGTTTTGGCTATAACAGCGGTTTTCTGACGAAGGCAGTCTCTGATTTAAATTCTGCTTGCGACATTCAATCCCTCTCGTCATTTTACGTCGGAATAGCATGTTTTCCATACCCGATTACGGTCCTGGAAGCCAGAATACTGGGAGATAGGTTTTGGATACAGGAGCGATTTTCTGACGAAGGAAGGCTCTGATTTGAATTCTGCTTGCGGCATTCGATCCCTCTCGTCATTTTACGTCGGAATAGCATGTTTTCCATACCCGATTACGGTCCTGGAAGCCAGAATACTGAGAGATAGGTTTTGGCAATAACAGCGACTTTATGACGAAGTGAGGCACTGATTTGAATTCTGCTTGCGGCATTCGATCCCTCTCGTCATTTTACATCGGAGGAGAATGATTTCCACACCCGATTACGGTCCTGGAAGCCAGAATACTGGAAGATAGCTTTTGGCTATAACAGCGGTTTTCTGACGAAGGAAGGATCTGATTTGAATTCTGCTTGCGACATTCGATTCCTCTCGTCATTTTACGTCGGAATAGCATGTTTTCCACACCCGATTACGGTCCTCGAAGCCAGAATACTGGAAGATAGCTTTTGGCTATAACAGCGGTTTTCTGACGAAGGAAGGATCTGATTTAAATTCTGCTTGCGACATTCAATCCCTCTCGTCATTTCACGTCGGAATAGCATGTTTTCCACACCCGATTACGGTCCTCGAACCCAGAATACTGGGAGACAGGTTTTGGCTATAACAGTGGTTTTCTGACGAAGGAAGGCTCTGATTTGAATTCTGCTTGCGACATTCAATCCCTCTCGTCATTTTACGTCGGAATAGCATGTTTTCCACACCCGATTACGGTCCTGGAAGCCAGTATACTGGGAGATAGGTTTTGGCAATAACAGCGACTTTATGACGAAGTGAGGCTCTGATTTGAATTCTGCTTGCGACATTCGATTCCTCTCGTCATTTTACGTCGGAATAGCATGTTTTCCACACCCGATTACGGTCCTCGAAGCCAGAATACTGGGAGATAGGTTTTGGATACAGGAGCGATTTTCTGACGAAGGAAGGCTCTGATTTGAATTCTGCTTGCGGCATTCGATCCCTCTCGCCATTTTACGTCGGAATAGCATGTTCTCCATACCCGATTACGGTCTTGGAAGCCAGAATACTGCAAGATAGCTTTTGGCTATAACAGCGATTTTCTGACGAAGGAAGGATCTGATTTGAATTCTGCTTGCGACATTCAATCCCTCTCGCCATTTTACGTCGGAATAGCATGTTCTCCATACCCGATTACGGTCTTGGAAGCCAGAATACTGCAAGATAGCTTTTGGCTATAACAGCGATTTTCTGACGAAGGGAGGATCTGATTTGAATTCTGCTTGCGACATTCAATCCCTCTCGTCATTTTACGTCAGAATAGCATGTTTTCCATACCCGATTACGGTCCTGGAAGCCAGAATACTGGGAGATAGGTTTTGGCAATAAGAGCGACTTTATGACGAAGTGAGGCTCTGATTTGAATTCTGCTTGCGGCATTCGATCCCTCTCGTCATTTTACATCGGAGTAGAATGTTTTCCACACCCGATTACGGTCCTGGAAGCCAGAATACTGGGAGATAGGTTTAGGCTATAACAGCGGTTTTCTGGCGAAGGCAGTCTCTGATTTAAATTCTGCTTGCGACATTCAATCCCTCTCGTCATTTTACGTCGGAATAGCATGTTTTCCACACCCGATTACGGTCCTCGAACCCAGAATACTGGGAGACAGGTTTTGGCTATAACAGTGGTTTTCTGACGAAGGAAGGATCTGATTTGAATTCTGCTTGCGACATTCAATCCCTCTCGTCATTTTACGTCGGAATAGCATGTTTTCCATACCCGATTACGGTCCTGGAAGCCAGAATACTGGGAGATAGGTTTTGGCAATAAGAGCGACTTTATGACGAAGTGAGGCTCTGCTTTGAATTCTGCTTGCGGCATTCGATCCCTCTCGTCATTTTACATCGGAGTAGAATGTTTTCCACACCCGATTACGGTCCTGGAAGCCAGAATACTGGGAGATATGTTTTGGCTATAACAGCGGTTTACTGACGAAGGCAGTCTCTGATTTAAATTCTGCTTGCGACATTCAATCCCTCTCGTCATTTTACGTCGGAATAGCATGTTTTCCATACCCGATTACGGTCCTGGAAGCCAGAATACTGGGAGATAGGTTTTGGATACAGGAGCGATTTTCTGACGAAGGAAGGCTCTGATTTGAATTCTGCTTGCGGCATTCGATCCCTCTCGCCATTTTACGTCGGAATAGCATGTTCTCCATACCCTATTACGGTCCTGGAAGCCAGAATACTGCAAGATAGCTTTTGGCAATAACAGCGACTTTATGACGAAGTGAGGCTCTGATTTGAATTCTGCTTGCGACATTCTATCCCTCTCGTCATTTTACGTCGGAATAGCATGTTTTCCATACCCGATTACGGTCCTGGAAGCCAGAATACTGGGAGATAGGTTTTGGCAATAACAGCGACTTTATGACGAAGTGAGGCTCTGATTTGAATTCTGCTTGCGGCATTCGATCCCTCTCGTCATTTTACATCGGAGGAGAATGTTTTCCACACGCGATTACGGTCCTGGAAGCCAGAATACTGGAAGATAGCTTTTGGCTATATCAGCGGTTTTCTGACGAAGGAAGGATCTGATTTGAATTCTGCTTGCGACATTCAATCCCTCTCGTCATTTTACGTCGGAGTAGAATGTTTTCCACACCCGATTACGGTCCTGGAAGCCAGAATACTGGGAGATAGGTTTTGGCTATAACAGCGGTTTTCTGACGAAGGCAGTCTCTGATTTAAATTCTGCTTGCGACATTCAATCCCTCTCGTCATTTTACGTCGGAATAGCATGTTTTCCATACCCGATTACGGTCCTGGAAGCCAGAATACTGGGAGATAGGTTTTGGATACAGGAGCGATTTTCTGACGAAGGAAGGCTCTGATTTGAATTCTGCTTGCGGCATTCGATCCCTCTCGCCATTTTACGTCGGAATAGCATGTTCTCCATACCCTATTACGGTCCTGGAAGCCAGAATACTGCAAGATAGCTTTTGGCAATAACAGCGACTTTATGACGAAGTGAGGCTCTGATTTGAATTCTGCTTGCGACATTCAATCCCTCTCGTCATTTTACGTCGGAATAGCATGTTTTCCATACCCGATTACGGTCCTGGAAGCCAGAATACTGGGAGATATGTTTTGGATACAGGAGCGATTTTCTGACGAAGGAAGGCTCTGATTTGAATTCTGCTTGCGACATTCAATCCCTCTCGTCATTTTACGTCGGAATAGCATGTTTTCCACACCCGATTACGGTCCTGGAAGCCAGAATACTGGGAGATAGGTTTTGGCAATAACAGCGACTTTATGACGAAGTGAGGCTCTGATTTGAATTCTGCTTGCGACATTCGATCCCTCTCGTCATTTTACGTCAGAATAGCATGTTTTCCATACCCGATTACGGTCCTGGAAGCCAGAATACTGGGAGATAGGTTTTGGCAATAAGAGCGACTTTATGACGAAGTGAGGCTCTGATTTGAATTCTGCTTGCGGCATTCGATCCCTCTCGTCATTTTACATCGGAGTAGAATGTTTTCCACACCCGATTACGGTCCTGGAAGCCAGAATACTGGGAGATAGGTTTAGGCTATAACAGCGGTTTTCTGGCGAAGGCAGTCTCTGATTTAAATTCTGCTTGCGACATTCAATCCCTCTCGTCATTTTACGTCGGAATAGCATGTTTTCCACACCCGATTACGGTCCTCGAACCCAGAATACTGGGAGACAGGTTTTGGCTATAACAGTGGTTTTCTGACGAAGGAAGGATCTGATTTGAATTCTGCTTGCGACATTCAATCCCTCTCGTCATTTTACGTCGGAATAGCATGTTTTCCATACCCGATTACGGTCCTGGAAGCCAGAATACTGGGAGATAGGTTTTGGCAATAAGAGCGACTTTATGACGAAGTGAGGCTCTGCTTTGAATTCTGCTTGCGGCATTCGATCCCTCTCGTCATTTTACATCGGAGTAGAATGTTTTCCACACCCGATTACGGTCCTGGAAGCCAGAATACTGGGAGATAGGTTTTGGATACAGGAGCGATTTTCTGACGAAGGAAGGCTCTGATTTGAATTCTGCTTGCGACATTCAATCCCTCTCGTCATTTTACGTCGGAATAGCATGTTTTCCACACCCGATTACGGTCCTGGAAGCCAGAATACTGGGAGATAGGTTTTGGCAATAACAGCGACTTTATGACGAAGTGAGGCTCTGATTTGAATTCTGCTTGCGACATTCGATCCCTCTCGCCATTTTACATCGGAGGAGAATGTTTTCCACACGCGATTACGGTCCTGGAAGCCAGAATACTGGAAGATAGCTTTTGGCTATAACAGCGGTTTTCTGACGAAGGAAGGATCTGATTTGAATTCTGCTTGCGACATTCAATCCCTCTCGTCATTTTACGTCGGAATAGCATGTTTTCCATACCCGATTACGGTCCTGGAAGCCAGAATACTGGAAGATAGCTTTTGGCTATAACAGCGGTTTTCTGACGAAGGAAGGATCTGATTTGAATTCTGCTTGCGACATTCAATCCCTCTCGTCATTTTACGTCGGAGTAGAATGTTTTCCACACCCGATTACGGTCCTGGAAGCCAGAATACTGGAAGATAGCTTTTGACTATAACAGCGGTTTTCTGACGAAGGAAGGATCTGATTTGAATTCTGCTTGCGACATTCAATCCCTCTCGTCATTTTACGTCGGAATAGCATGTTTTCCATACCCGATTACGGTCCTGGAAGCCAGAATACTGGGAGATAGGTTTTGGATACAGGAGCGATTTTCTGACGAAGGCAGTCTCTGATTTAAATTCTGCTTGCGACATTCAATCCCTCTCGTCATTTTACGTCGGAATAGCATGTTTTCCATACCCGATTACGGTCCTGGAAGCCAGAATACTGGGAGATATGTTTTGGATACAGGAGCGATTTTCTGACGAAGGAAGGCTCTGATTTGAATTCTGCTTGCGGCATTCGATCCCTCTCGCCATTTTACGTCGGAATAGCATGTTCTCCATACCCGATTACGGTCTTGGAAGCCAGAATACTGGGAGATAGGTTTTGGCAATAACAGCGACTTTATGACGAAGGGAGGCTCTGATTTGAATTCTGCTTGCGACATTCGATTCCTCTCGTCATTTTACGTCGGAATAGCATGTTTTCCACACCCGATTACGGTCCTCGAAGCCAGAATACTGGGAGATAGGTTTTGGATACAGGAGCGATTTTCTGACGAAGGAAGGCTCTGATTTGAATTCTGCTTGCGGCATTCGATCCCTCTCGCCATTTTACGTCGGAATAGCATGTTCTCCATACCCGATTACGGTCTTGGAAGCCAGAATACTGCAAGATAGCTTTTGGCTATAACAGCGATTTTCTGACGAAGGAAGGATCTGATTTGAATTCTGCTTGCGACATTCAATCCCTCTCGCCATTTTACGTCGGAATAGCATGTTCTCCATACCCGATTACGGTCTTGGAAGCCAGAATACTGCAAGATAGCTTTTGGCTATAACAGCGATTTTCTGACGAAGGAAGGATCTGATTTGAATTCTGCTTGCGACATTCAATCCCTCTCGTCATTTTACGTCAGAATAGCATGTTTTCCATACCCGATTACGGTCCTGGAAGCCAGAATACTGGGAGATAGGTTTTGGCAATAAGAGCGACTTTATGACGAAGTGAGGCTCTGATTTGAATTCTGCTTGCGGCATTCGATCCCTCTCGTCATTTTACATCGGAGTAGAATGTTTTCCACACCCGATTACGGTCCTGGAAGCCAGAATACTGGGAGATAGGTTTAGGCTATAACAGCGGTTTTCTGGCGAAGGCAGTCTCTGATTTAAATTCTGCTTGCGACATTCAATCCCTCTCGTCATTTTACGTCGGAATAGCATGTTTTCCACACCCGATTACGGTCCTGGAAGCCAGAATACTGGGAGACAGGTTTTGGCTATAACAGTGGTTTTCTGACGAAGGAAGGATCTGATTTGAATTCTGCTTGCGACATTCAATCCCTCTCGTCATTTTACGTCGGAATAGCATGTTTTCCATACCCGATTACGGTCCTGGAAGCCAGAATACTGGGAGATAGGTTTTGGCAATAAGAGCGACTTTATGACGAAGTGAGGCTCTGCTTTGAATTCTGCTTGCGTCATTCGATCCCTCTCGTCATTTTACATCGGAGTAGAATGTTTTCCACACCCGATTACGGTCCTGGAAGCCAGAATACTGGGAGATAGGTTTTGGCTATAACAGCGGTTTTCTGACGAAGGCAGTCTCTGATTTAAATTCTGCTTGCGACATTCAATCCCTCTCGTCATTTTACGTCGGAATAGCATGTTTTCCATACCCGATTACGGTCCTGGAAGCCAGAATACTGGGAGATAGGTTTTGGATACAGGAGCGATTTTCTGACGAAGGAAGGCTCTGATTTGAATTCTGCTTGCGGCATTCGATCCCTCTCGCCATTTTACGTCGGAATAGCATGTTCTCCATACCCGATTACGGTCCTGGAAGCCAGAATACTGAGAGATAGGTTTTGGCAATAACAGCGACTTTATGACGAAGTGAGGCACTGATTTGAATTCTGCTTGCGGCATTCGATCCCTCTCGTCATTTTACATCGGAGGAGAATGATTTCCACACCCGATTACGGTCCTGGAAGCCAGAATACTGGAAGATAGCTTTTGGCTATAACAGCGGTTTTCTGACGAAGGAAGGATCTGATTTGAATTCTGCTTGCGACATTCGATTCCTCTCGTCATTTTACGTCGGAATAGCATGTTTTCCACACCCGATTACGGTCCTCGAAGCCAGAATACTGGAAGATAGCTTTTGGCTATAACAGCGGTTTTCTGACGAAGGAAGGATCTGATTTAAATTCTGCTTGCGACATTCAATCCCTCTCGTCATTTCACGTCGGAATAGCATGTTTTCCACACCCGATTACGGTCCTCGAACCCAGAATACTGGGAGACAGGTTTTGGCTATAACAGTGGTTTTCTGACGAAGGAAGGCTCTGATTTGAATTCTGCTTGCGACATTCAATCCCTCTCGTCATTTTACGTCGGAATAGCATGTTTTCCACACCCGATTACGGTCCTGGAAGCCAGTATACTGGGAGATAGGTTTTGGCAATAACAGCGACTTTATGACGAAGTGAGGCTCTGATTTGAATTCTGCTTGCGACATTCGATTCCTCTCGTCATTTTACGTCGGAATAGCATGTTTTCCACACCCGATTACGGTCCTCGAAGCCAGAATACTGGGAGATAGGTTTTGGATACAGGAGCGATTTTCTGACGAAGGAAGGCTCTGATTTGAATTCTGCTTGCGGCATTCGATCCCTCTCGCCATTTTACGTCGGAATAGCATGTTCTCCATACCCGATTACGGTCTTGGAAGCCAGAATACTGCAAGATAGCTTTTGGCTATAACAGCGATTTTCTGACGAAGGAAGGATCTGATTTGAATTCTGCTTGCGACATTCAATCCCTCTCGCCATTTTACGTCGGAATAGCATGTTCTCCATACCCGATTACGGTCTTGGAAGCCAGAATACTGCAAGATAGCTTTTGGCTATAACAGCGATTTTCTGACGAAGGAAGGATCTGATTTGAATTCTGCTTGCGACATTCAATCCCTCTCGTCATTTTACGTCAGAATAGCATGTTTTCCATACCCGATTACGGTCCTGGAAGCCAGAATACTGGGAGATAGGTTTTGGCAATAAGAGCGACTTTATGACGAAGTGAGGCTCTGATTTGAATTCTGCTTGCGGCATTCGATCCCTCTCGTCATTTTACATCGGAGTAGAATGTTTTCCACACCCGATTACGGTCCTGGAAGCCAGAATACTGGGAGATAGGTTTAGGCTATAACAGCGGTTTTCTGGCGAAGGCAGTCTCTGATTTAAATTCTGCTTGCGACATTCAATCCCTCTCGTCATTTTACGTCGGAATAGCATGTTTTCCACACCCGATTACGGTCCTCGAACCCAGAATACTGGGAGACAGGTTTTGGCTATAACAGTGGTTTTCTGACGAAGGAAGGATCTGATTTGAATTCTGCTTGCGACATTCAATCCCTCTCGTCATTTTACGTCGGAATAGCATGTTTTCCATACCCGATTACGGTCCTGGAAGCCAGAATACTGGGAGATAGGTTTTGGCAATAAGAGCGACTTTATGACGAAGTGAGGCTCTGCTTTGAATTCTGCTTGCGGCATTCGATCCCTCTCGTCATTTTACATCGGAGTAGAATGTTTTCCACACCCGATTACGGTCCTGGAAGCCAGAATACTGGGAGATATGTTTTGGCTATAACAGCGGTTTACTGACGAAGGCAGTCTCTGATTTAAATTCTGCTTGCGACATTCAATCCCTCTCGTCATTTTACGTCGGAATAGCATGTTTTCCATACCCGATTACGGTCCTGGAAGCCAGAATACTGGGAGATAGGTTTTGGATACAGGAGCGATTTTCTGACGGAGGAAGGCTCTGATTTGAATTCTGCTTGCGGCATTCGATCCCTCTCGCCATTTTACGTCGGAATAGCATGTTCTCCATACCCTATTACGGTCCTGGAAGCCAGAATACTGCAAGATAGCTTTTGGCAATAACAGCGACTTTATGACGAAGTGAGGCTCTGATTTGAATTCTGCTTGCGACATTCTATCCCTCTCGTCATTTTACGTCGGAATAGCATGTTTTCCATACCCGATTACGGTCCTGGAAGCCAGAATACTGGGAGATAGGTTTTGGCAATAACAGCGACTTTATGACGAAGTGAGGCTCTGATTTGAATTCTGCTTGCGGCATTCGATCCCTCTCGTCATTTTACATCGGAGGAGAATGTTTTCCACACGCGATTACGGTCCTGGAAGCCAGAATACTGGAAGATAGCTTTTGGCTATATCAGCGGTTTTCTGACGAAGGAAGGTTCTGATTTGAATTCTGCTTGCGACATTCAATCCCTCTCGTCATTTTACGTCGGAGTAGAATGTTTTCCACACCCGATTACGGTCCTGGAAGCCAGAATACTGGGAGATAGGTTTTGGCTATAACAGCGGTTTTCTGACGAAGGCAGTCTCTGATTTAAATTCTGCTTGCGACATTCAATCCCTCTCGTCATTTTACGTCGGAATAGCATGTTTTCCATACCCGATTACGGTCCTGGAAGCCAGAATACTGGGAGATAGGTTTTGGATACAGGAGCGATTTTCTGACGAAGGAAGGCTCTGATTTGAATTCTGCTTGCGGCATTCGATCCCTCTCGCCATTTTACGTCGGAATAGCATGTTCTCCATACCCTATTACGGTCCTGGAAGCCAGAATACTGCAAGATAGCTTTTGGCAATAACAGCGACTTTATGACGAAGTGAGGCTCTGATTTGAATTCTGCTTGCGACATTCAATCCCTCTCGTCATTTTACGTCGGAATAGCATGTTTTCCATACCCGATTACGGTCCTGGAAGCCAGAATACTGGGAGATATGTTTTGGATACAGGAGCGATTTTCTGACGAAGGAAGGCTCTGATTTGAATTCTGCTTGCGACATTCAATCCCTCTCGTCATTTTACGTCGGAATAGCATGTTTTCCACACCCGATTACGGTCCTGGAAGCCAGAATACTGGGAGATAGGTTTTGGCAATAACAGCGACTTTATGACGAAGTGAGGCTCTGATTTGAATTCTGCTTGCGACATTCGATCCCTCTCGTCATTTTACGTCAGAATAGCATGTTTTCCATACCCGATTACGGTCCTGGAAGCCAGAATACTGGGAGATAGGTTTTGGCAATAAGAGCGACTTTATGACGAAGTGAGGCTCTGATTTGAATTCTGCTTGCGGCATTCGATCCCTCTCGTCATTTTACATCGGAGTAGAATGTTTTCCACACCCGATTACGGTCCTGGAAGCCAGAATACTGGGAGATAGGTTTAGGCTATAACAGCGGTTTTCTGGCGAAGGCAGTCTCTGATTTAAATTCTGCTTGCGACATTCAATCCCTCTCGTCATTTTACGTCGGAATAGCATGTTTTCCACACCCGATTACGGTCCTCGAACCCAGAATACTGGGAGACAGGTTTTGGCTATAACAGTGGTTTTCTGACGAAGGAAGGATCTGATTTGAATTCTGCTTGCGACATTCAATCCCTCTCGTCATTTTACGTCGGAATAGCATGTTTTCCATACCCGATTACGGTCCTGGAAGCCAGAATACTGGGAGATAGGTTTTGGCAATAAGAGCGACTTTATGACGAAGTGAGGCTCTGCTTTGAATTCTGCTTGCGGCATTCGATCCCTCTCGTCATTTTACATCGGAGTAGAATGTTTTCCACACCCGATTACGGTCCTGGAAGCCAGAATACTGGGAGATAGGTTTTGGATACAGGAGCGATTTTCTGACGAAGGAAGGCTCTGATTTGAATTCTGCTTGCGACATTCAATCCCTCTCGTCATTTTACGTCGGAATAGCATGTTTTCCACACCCGATTACGGTCCTGGAAGCCAGAATACTGGGAGATAGGTTTTGGCAATAACAGCGACTTTATGACGAAGTGAGGCTCTGATTTGAATTCTGCTTGCGACATTCGATCCCTCTCGCCATTTTACATCGGAGGAGAATGTTTTCCACACGCGATTACGGTCCTGGAAGCCAGAATACTGGAAGATAGGTTTTGGCTATAACAGCGGTTTTCTGACGAAGGAAGGATCTGATTTGAATTCTGCTTGCGACATTCAATCCCTCTCGTCATTTTACGTCGGAATAGCATGTTTTCCATACCCGATTACGGTCCTGGAAGCCAGAATACTGGAAGATAGCTTTTGGCTATAACAGCGGTTTTCTGACGAAGGAAGGATCTGATTTGAATTCTGCTTGCGACATTCAATCCCTCTCGTCATTTTACGTCGGAGTAGAATGTTTTCCACACCCGATTACGGTCCTGGAAGCCAGAATACTGGAAGATAGCTTTTGACTATAACAGCGGTTTTCTGACGAAGGAAGGATCTGATTTGAATTCTGCTTGCGACATTCAATCCCTCTCGTCATTTTACGTCGGAATAGCATGTTTTCCATACCCGATTACGGTCCTGGAAGCCAGAATACTGGGAGATAGGTTTTGGATACAGGAGCGATTTTCTGACGAAGGCAGTCTCTGATTTAAATTCTGCTTGCGACATTCAATCCCTCTCGTCATTTTACGTCGGAATAGCATGTTTTCCATACCCGATTACGGTCCTGGAAGCCAGAATACTGGGAGATATGTTTTGGATACAGGAGCGATTTTCTGACGAAGGAAGGCTCTGATTTGAATTCTGCTTGCGACATTCAATCCCTCTCGTCATTTTACGTCGGAATAGCATGTTTTCCACACCCGATTACGGCCCTGGAAGCCAGAATACTGGGAGATAGCTTTTGGCTATAACAGCGATTTTCTGACGAAGGAAGGATCTGATTTGAATTCTGCTTGCGACATTCAATCCCTCTCGCCATTTTACGTCGGAATAGCATGTTCTCCATACCCGATTACGGTCTTGGAAGCCAGAATACTGGGAGATAGGTTTAGGCTATAACAGCGGTTTTCTGGCGAAGGAAGGATCTGATTTGAATTCTGCTGGCGACATTCAATCCCTCTCGTCATTTTACGTCGGAATAGCATGTTTTCCATACCCGATTACGGTCCTGGAAGCCAGAATACTGGGAGATAGGTTTTGGATACAGGAGCGATTTTCTGACGAAGGCAGTCTCTGATTTAAATTCTGCTTGCGACATTCAATCCCTCTCGTCATTTTACGTCGGAATAGCATGTTTTCCATACCCGATTACGGTCCTGGAAGCCAGAATACTGGGAGATAGCTTTTGGCTATAACAGCGATTTTCTGACGAAGGAAGGATCTGATTTGAATTCTGCTTGCGACATTCAATCCCTCTCGTCATTTTACGTCGGAATAGCATGTTTTCCACACCCGATTACGGTCCTCGAACCCAGAATACTGGGAGACAGGTTTTGGCTATAACAGTGGTTTTCTGACGAAGGAAGGATCTGATTTGAATTCTGCTTGCGACATTCAATCCCTCTCGTCATTTTACGTCGGAATAGCATGTTTTCCACACCCGATTACGGTCCTGGAAGCCAGAATACTGGGAGATAGGTTTTGGCAATAACAGCGACTTTATGACGAAGTGAGGCTCTGATTTGAATTCTGCTTGCGACATTCGATCCCTCTCGCCATTTTACATCGGAGGAGAATGTTTTCCACACGCGATTACAGTCCTGGAAGCCAGAATACTGGAAGATAGCTTTTGACTATAACAGCGGTTTTCTGACGAAGGAAGGATCTGATTTGAATTCTGCTGGCGACATTCAATCCCTCTCGTCATTTTACGTCGGAATAGCATGTTTTCCATACCCGATTACGGTCCTGGAAGCCAGAATACTGGGAGATAGGTTTTGGATACAGGAGCGATTTTCTGACGAAGGCAGTCTCTGATTTAAATTCTGCTTGCGACATTCAATCCCTCTCGTCATTTTACGTCGGAATAGCATGTTTTCCATACCCGATTACGGTCCTGGAAGCCAGAATACTGGGAGATAGCTTTTGGCTATAACAGCGATTTTCTGACGAAGGAAGGATCTGATTTGAATTCTGCTTGCGACATTCAATCCCTCTCGCCATTTTACGTCGGAATAGCATGTTCTCCATACCCGATTACGGTCTTGGAAGCCAGAATACTGCAAGATAGCTTTTGGCTATAACAGCGATTTTCTGACGAAGGAAGGATCTGATTTGAATTCTGCTTGCGACATTCAATCCCTCTCGTCATTTTACGTCAGAATAGCATGTTTTCCATACCCGATTACGGTCCTGGAAGCCAGAATACTGGGAGATAGGTTTTGGCAATAAGAGCGACTTTATGACGAAGTGAGGCTCTGCTTTGAATTCTGCTTGCGTCATTCGATCCCTCTCGTCATTTTACATCGGAGTAGAATGTTTTCCACACCCGATTACGGTCCTGGAAGCCAGAATACTGGGAGATAGGTTTTGGCTATAACAGCGGTTTTCTGACGAAGGCAGTCTCTGATTTAAATTCTGCTTGCGACATTCAATCCCTCTCGTCATTTTACGTCGGAATAGCATGTTTTCCATACCCGATTACGGTCCTGGAAGCCAGAATACTGGGAGATAGGTTTTGGATACAGGAGCGATTTTCTGACGAAGGAAGGCTCTGATTTGAATTCTGCTTGCGGCATTCGATCCCTCTCGCCATTTTACGTCGGAATAGCATGTTCTCCATACCCGATTACGGTCCTGGAAGCCAGAATACTGGGAGATAGGTTTTGGCAATAACAGCGACTTTATGACGAAGTGAGGCTCTGATTTGAATTCTGCTTGCGGCATTAGATCCCTCTCGTCATTTTACATCGGAGGAGAATGATTTCCACACCCGATTACGGTCCTGGAAGCCAGAATACTGGGAGATAGGTTTTGGATACAGGAGCGATTTTCTGACGAAGGAAGGCTCTGATTTGAATTCTGCTTGCGGCATTCGATCCCTCTCGCCATTTTACGTCGGAATAGCATGTTTTCCACACCCGATTACGGTCCTCGAAGCCAGAATACTGGAAGATAGCTTTTGGCTATAACAGCGGTTTTCTGACGAAGGAAGGATCTGATTTAAATTCTGCTTGCGACATTCAATCCCTCTCGTCATTTCACGTCGGAATAGCATGTTTTCCACACCCGATTACGGTCCTCGAACCCAGAATACTGGGAGACAGGTTTTGGCTATAACAGTGGTTTTCTGACGAAGGAAGGATTTGATTTGAATTCTGCTTGCGACATTCAATCCCTCTCGTCATTTTACGTCGGAATAGCATGTTTTCCACACCCGATTACGGTCCTGGAAGCCAGAATACTGGGAGATAGGTTTTGGCAATAACAGCGACTTTATGACGAAGTGAGGCTCTGATTTGAATTCTGCTTGCGACATTCGATTCCTCTCGTCATTTTGCGTCGGAATAGCATGTTTTCCACACCCGATTACGGTCCTGGAAGCCAGAATACTGGGAGATAGGTTTTGGATACAGGAGCGATTTTCTGACGAAGGAAGGCTCTGATTTGAATTCTGCTTGCGGCATTCGATCCCTCTCGCCATTTTACGTCGGAATAGCATGTTCTCCATACCCGATTACGGTCTTGGAAGCCAGAATACTGCAAGATAGCTTTTGGCTATAACAGCGATTTTCTGACGAAGGAAGGATCTGATTTGAATTCTGCTTGCGACATTCAATCCCTCTCGCCATTTTACGTCGGAATAGCATGTTCTCCATACCCGATTACGGTCTTGGAAGCCAGAATACTGCAAGATAGCTTTTGGCTATAACAGCGATTTTCTGACGAAGGAAGGATCTGATTTGAATTCTGCTTGCGACATTCAATCCCTCTCGTCATTTTACGTCAGAATAGCATGTTTTCCATACCCGATTACGGTCCTGGAAGCCAGAATACTGGGAGATAGGTTTTGGCAATAACAGCGACTTTATGACGAAGTGAGGCTCTGATTTGAATTCTGCTTGCGGCATTCGATCCCTCTCGTCATTTTACATCGGAGTAGAATGTTTTCCACACCCGATTACGGTCCTGGAAGCCAGAATACTGGGAGATAGGTTTAGGCTATAACAGCGGTTTTCTGGCGAAGGCAGTCTCTGATTTAAATTCTGCTTGCGACATTCAATCCCTCTCGTCATTTTACGTCGGAATAGCATGTTTTCCACACCCGATTACGGTCCTCGAACCCAGAATACTGGGAGACAGGTTTTGGCTATAACAGTGGTTTTCTGACGAAGGAAGGATCTGATTTGAATTCTGCTTGCGACATTCAATCCCTCTCGTCATTTTACGTCAGAATAGCATGTTTTCCATACCCGATTACGGTCCTGGAAGCCAGAATACTGGGAGATAGGTTTTGGCAATAAGAGCGACTTTATGACGAAGTGAGGCTCTGATTTGAATTCTGCTTGCGGCATTCGATCCCTCTCGTCATTTTACATCGGAGTAGAATGTTTTCCACACCCGATTACGGTCCTGGAAGCCAGAATACTGGGAGATAGGTTTTGGCTATAACAGCGGTTTTCTGACGAAGGCAGTCTCTGATTTAAATTCTGCTTGCGACATTCAATCCCTCTCGTCATTTTACGTCGGAATAGCATGTTTTCCATACCCGATTACGGTCCTGGAAGCCAGAATACTGGGAGATAGGTTTTGGATACAGGAGCGATTTTCTGACGAAGGAAGGCTCTGATTTGAATTCTGCTTGCGGCATTCGATCCCTCTCGCCATTTTACGTCGGAATAGCATGTTCTCCATACCCTATTACGGTCCTGGAAGCCAGAATACTGCAAGATAGCTTTTGGCAATAACAGCGACTTTATGACGAAGTGAGGCTCTGATTTGAATTCTGCTTGCGACATTCTATCCCTCTCGTCATTTTACGTCGGAATAGCATGTTTTCCATACCCGATTACGGTCCTGGAAGCCAGAATACTGGGAGATAGGTTTAGGCTATAACAGCGGTTTTCTGGCGAAGGCAGTCTCTGATTTAAATTCTGCTTGCGACATTCAATCCCTCTCGTCATTTTACGTCGGAATAGCATGTTTTCCACACCCGATTACGGTCCTCGAACCCAGAATACTGGGAGACAGGTTTTGGCTATAACAGTGGTTTTCTGACGAAGGAAGGATCTGATTTGAATTCTGCTTGCGACATTCAATCCCTCTCGTCATTTTACGTCGGAATAGCATGTTTTCCATACCCGATTACGGTCCTGGAAGCCAGAATACTGGGAGATAGGTTTTGGCAATAAGAGCGACTTTATGACGAAGTGAGGCTCTGCTTTGAATTCTGCTTGCGGCATTCGATCCCTCTCGTCATTTTACATCGGAGTAGAATGTTTTCCACACCCGATTACGGTCCTGGAAGCCAGAATACTGGGAGATAGGTTTTGGATACAGGAGCGATTTTCTGACGAAGGAAGGCTCTGATTTGAATTCTGCTTGCGACATTCAATCCCTCTCGTCATTTTACGTCGGAATAGCATGTTTTCCATACCCGATTACGGTCCTGGAAGCCAGAATACTGGAAGATAGCTTTTGGCAATAACAGCGACTTTATGACGAAGTGAGGCTCTGATTTGAATTCTGCTTGCGACATTCGATCCCTCTCGCCATTTTACATCGGAGGAGAATGTTTTCCACACGCGATTACGGTCCTGGAAGCCAGAATACTGGAAGATAGCTTTTGGCTATAACAGCGGTTTTCTGACGAAGGAAGGATCTGATTTGAATTCTGCTTGCGACATTCAATCCCTCTCGTCATTTTACGTCGGAATAGCATGTTTTCCATACCCGATTACGGTCCTGGAAGCCAGAATACTGGGAGATAGGTTTTGGATACAGGAGCGATTTTCTGACGAAGGCAGTCTCTGATTTAAATTCTGCTTGCGACATTCAATCCCTCTCGTCATTTTACGTCGGAATAGCATGTTTTCCATACCCGATTACGGTCCTGGAAGCCAGAATACTGGGAGATATGTTTTGGATACAGGAGCGATTTTCTGACGAAGGAAGGCTCTGATTTGAATTCTGCTTGCGACATTCAATCCCTCTCGTCATTTTACGTCGGAATAGCATGTTTTCCATACCCGATTACGGTCCTGGAAGCCAGAATACTGGGAGATAGGTTTTGGATACAGGAGCGATTTTCTGACGAAGGCAGTCTCTGATTTAAATTCTGCTTGCGACATTCAATCCCTCTCGTCATTTTACGTCGGAATAGCATGTTTTCCATACCCGATTACGGTCCTGGAAGCCAGAATACTGGGAGATATGTTTTGGATACAGGAGCGATTTTCTGACGAAGGAAGGCTCTGATTTGAATTCTGCTTGCGACATTCAATCCCTCTCGTCATTTTACGTCGGAATAGCATGTTTTCCACACCCGATTACGGCCCTGGAAGCCAGAATACTGGGAGATAGCTTTTGGCTATAACAGCGATTTTCTGACGAAGGAAGGATCTGATTTGAATTCTGCTTGCGACATTCAATCCCTCTCGCCATTTTACGTCGGAATAGCATGTTCTCCATACCCGATTACGGTCTTGGAAGCCAGAATACTGGGAGATAGGTTTAGGCTATAACAGCGGTTTTCTGGCGAAGGAAGGATCTGATTTGAATTCTGCTGGCGACATTCAATCCCTCTCGTCATTTTACGTCGGAATAGCATGTTTTCCATACCCGATTACGGTCCTGGAAGCCAGAATACTGGGAGATAGGTTTTGGATACAGGAGCGATTTTCTGACGAAGGCAGTCTCTGATTTAAATTCTGCTTGCGACATTCAATCCCTCTCGTCATTTTACGTCGGAATAGCATGTTTTCCATACCCGATTACGGTCCTGGAAGCCAGAATACTGGGAGATAGCTTTTGGCTATAACAGCGATTTTCTGACGAAGGAAGGATCTGATTTGAATTCTGCTTGCGACATTCAATCCCTCTCGTCATTTTACGTCGGAATAGCATGTTTTCCACACCCGATTACGGTCCTCGAACCCAGAATACTGGGAGACAGGTTTTGGCTATAACAGTGGTTTTCTGACGAAGGAAGGATCTGATTTGAATTCTGCTTGCGACATTCAATCCCTCTCGTCATTTTACGTCGGAATAGCATGTTTTCCACACCCGATTACGGTCCTGGAAGCCAGAATACTGGGAGATAGGTTTTGGCAATAACAGCGACTTTATGACGAAGTGAGGCTCTGATTTGAATTCTGCTTGCGACATTCGATCCCTCTCGCCATTTTACATCGGAGGAGAATGTTTTCCACACGCGATTACAGTCCTGGAAGCCAGAATACTGGAAGATAGCTTTTGACTATAACAGCGGTTTTCTGACGAAGGAAGGATCTGATTTGAATTCTGCTGGCGACATTCAATCCCTCTCGTCATTTTACGTCGGAATAGCATGTTTTCCATACCCGATTACGGTCCTGGAAGCCAGAATACTGGGAGATAGGTTTTGGATACAGGAGCGATTTTCTGACGAAGGCAGTCTCTGATTTAAATTCTGCTTGCGACATTCAATCCCTCTCGTCATTTTACGTCGGAATAGCATGTTTTCCATACCCGATTACGGTCCTGGAAGCCAGAATACTGGGAGATAGCTTTTGGCTATAACAGCGATTTTCTGACGAAGGAAGGATCTGATTTGAATTCTGCTTGCGACATTCAATCCCTCTCGCCATTTTACGTCGGAATAGCATGTTCTCCATACCCGATTACGGTCTTGGAAGCCAGAATACTGCAAGATAGCTTTTGGCTATAACAGCGATTTTCTGACGAAGGAAGGATCTGATTTGAATTCTGCTTGCGACATTCAATCCCTCTCGTCATTTTACGTCAGAATAGCATGTTTTCCATACCCGATTACGGTCCTGGAAGCCAGAATACTGGGAGATAGGTTTTGGCAATAAGAGCGACTTTATGACGAAGTGAGGCTCTGCTTTGAATTCTGCTTGCGTCATTCGATCCCTCTCGTCATTTTACATCGGAGTAGAATGTTTTCCACACCCGATTACGGTCCTGGAAGCCAGAATACTGGGAGATAGGTTTTGGCTATAACAGCGGTTTTCTGACGAAGGCAGTCTCTGATTTAAATTCTGCTTGCGACATTCAATCCCTCTCGTCATTTTACGTCGGAATAGCATGTTTTCCATACCCGATTACGGTCCTGGAAGCCAGAATACTGGGAGATAGGTTTTGGATACAGGAGCGATTTTCTGACGAAGGAAGGCTCTGATTTGAATTCTGCTTGCGGCATTCGATCCCTCTCGCCATTTTACGTCGGAATAGCATGTTCTCCATACCCGATTACGGTCCTGGAAGCCAGAATACTGGGAGATAGGTTTTGGCAATAACAGCGACTTTATGACGAAGTGAGGCTCTGATTTGAATTCTGCTTGCGGCATTAGATCCCTCTCGTCATTTTACATCGGAGGAGAATGATTTCCACACCCGATTACGGTCCTGGAAGCCAGAATACTGGGAGATAGGTTTTGGATACAGGAGCGATTTTCTGACGAAGGAAGGCTCTGATTTGAATTCTGCTTGCGGCATTCGATCCCTCTCGCCATTTTACGTCGGAATAGCATGTTTTCCACACCCGATTACGGTCCTCGAAGCCAGAATACTGGAAGATAGCTTTTGGCTATAACAGCGGTTTTCTGACGAAGGAAGGATCTGATTTAAATTCTGCTTGCGACATTCAATCCCTCTCGTCATTTCACGTCGGAATAGCATGTTTTCCACACCCGATTACGGTCCTCGAACCCAGAATACTGGGAGACAGGTTTTGGCTATAACAGTGGTTTTCTGACGAAGGAAGGATTTGATTTGAATTCTGCTTGCGACATTCAATCCCTCTCGTCATTTTACGTCGGAATAGCATGTTTTCCACACCCGATTACGGTCCTGGAAGCCAGAATACTGGGAGATAGGTTTTGGCAATAACAGCGACTTTATGACGAAGTGAGGCTCTGATTTGAATTCTGCTTGCGACATTCGATTCCTCTCGTCATTTTGCGTCGGAATAGCATGTTTTCCACACCCGATTACGGTCCTCGAAGCCAGAATACTGGGAGATAGGTTTTGGATACAGGAGCGATTTTCTGACGAAGGAAGGCTCTGATTTGAATTCTGCTTGCGGCATTCGATCCCTCTCGCCATTTTACGTCGGAATAGCATGTTCTCCATACCCGATTACGGTCTTGGAAGCCAGAATACTGCAAGATAGCTTTTGGCTATAACAGCGATTTTCTGACGAAGGAAGGATCTGATTTGAATTCTGCTTGCGACATTCAATCCCTCTCGCCATTTTACGTCGGAATAGCATGTTCTCCATACCCGATTACGGTCTTGGAAGCCAGAATACTGCAAGATAGCTTTTGGCTATAACAGCGATTTTCTGACGAAGGAAGGATCTGATTTGAATTCTGCTTGCGACATTCAATCCCTCTCGTCATTTTACGTCAGAATAGCATGTTTTCCATACCCGATTACGGTCCTGGAAGCCAGAATACTGGGAGATAGGTTTTGGCAATAAGAGCGACTTTATGACGAAGTGAGGCTCTGATTTGAATTCTGCTTGCGGCATTCGATCCCTCTCGTCATTTTACATCGGAGTAGAATGTTTTCCACACCCGATTACGGTCCTGGAAGCCAGAATACTGGGAGATAGGTTTAGGCTATAACAGCGGTTTTCTGGCGAAGGCAGTCTCTGATTTAAATTCTGCTTGCGACATTCAATCCCTCTCGTCATTTTACGTCGGAATAGCATGTTTTCCACACCCGATTACGGTCCTCGAACCCAGAATACTGGGAGACAGGTTTTGGCTATAACAGTGGTTTTCTGACGAAGGAAGGATCTGATTTGAATTCTGCTTGCGACATTCAATCCCTCTCGTCATTTTACGTCAGAATAGCATGTTTTCCATACCCGATTACGGTCCTGGAAGCCAGAATACTGGGAGATAGGTTTTGGCAATAAGAGCGACTTTATGACGAAGTGAGGCTCTGATTTGAATTCTGCTTGCGGCATTCGATCCCTCTCGTCATTTTACATCGGAGTAGAATGTTTTCCACACCCGATTACGGTCCTGGAAGCCAGAATACTGGGAGATAGGTTTTGGCTATAACAGCGGTTTTCTGACGAAGGCAGTCTCTGATTTAAATTCTGCTTGCGACATTCAATCCCTCTCGTCATTTTACGTCGGAATAGCATGTTTTCCATACCCGATTACGGTCCTGGAAGCCAGAATACTGGGAGATAGGTTTTGGATACAGGAGCGATTTTCTGACGAAGGAAGGCTCTGATTTGAATTCTGCTTGCGGCATTCGATCCCTCTCGCCATTTTACGTCGGAATAGCATGTTCTCCATACCCTATTACGGTCCTGGAAGCCAGAATACTGCAAGATAGGTTTTGGCAATAAGAGCGACTTTATGACGAAGTGAGGCTCTGATTTGAATTCTGCTTGCGACATTCAATCCCTCTCGTCATTTTACGTCGGAATAGCATGTTTTCCATACCCGATTACGGTCCTGGAAGCCAGAATACTGGGAGATAGGTTTTGGCAATAACAGCGACTTTATGACGAAGTGAGGCTCTGATTTGAATTCTGCTTGCGGCATTCGATCCCTCTCGTCATTTTACATCGGAGGAGAATGTTTTCCACACGCGATTACGGTCCTGGAAGCCAGAATACTGGAAGATAGCTTTTGGCTATAACAGCGGTTTTCTGACGAAGGAAGGATCTGATTTGAATTCTGCTTGCGACATTCAATCCCTCTCGTCATTTTACGTCGGAGTAGCATGTTTTCCACACCCGATTACGGTCCTGGAAGCCAGAATACTGGGAGATAGGTTTTGGCTATAACAGCGGTTTTCTGACGAAGGCAGTCTCTGATTTAAATTCTGCTTGCGACATTCAATCCCTCTCGTCATTTTACGTCGGAATAGCATGTTTTCCATACCCGATTACGGTCCTGGAGGCCAGAATACTGGGAGATACGTTTTGGATACAGGAGCGATTTTCTGACGAAGGAAGGCTCTGATTTGAATTCTGCTTGCGACATTCAATCCCTCTCGTCATTTTACGTCGGAATAGCATGTTTTCCACACCCGATTACGGTCCTGGAAGCCAGAATACTGGGAGATAGGTTTTGGCAATAACAGCGACTTTATGACGAAGTGAGGCTCTGATTTGAATTCTGCTTGCGACATTCGATCCCTCTCGCCATTTTACATCGGAGGAGAATGTTTTCCACACGCGATTACGGTCCTGGAAGCCAGAATACTGGAAGATAGCTTTTGGCTATAACAGCGGTTTTCTGACGAAGGAAGGATCTGATTTGAATTCTGCTTGCGACATTCAATCCCTCTCGTCATTTTACGTCGGAATAGCATGTTTTCCATACCCGATTACGGTCCTGGAAGCCAGAATACTGGAAGATAGCTTTTGGCTATAACAGCGGTTTTCTGACGAAGGAAGGATCTGATTTGAATTCTGCTTGCGACATTCAATCCCTCTCGTCATTTTACGTCGGAGTAGAATGTTTTCCACACCCGATTACGGTCCTGGAAGCCAGAATACTGGAAGATAGCTTTTGACTATAACAGCGGTTTTCTGACGAAGGAAGGATCTGATTTGAATTCTGCTTGCGACATTCAATCCCTCTCGTCATTTTACGTCGGAATAGCATGTTTTCCATACCCGATTACGGTCCTGGAAGCCAGAATACTGGGAGATAGGTTTTGGATACAGGAGCGATTTTCTGACGAAGGCAGTCTCTGATTTAAATTCTGCTTGCGACATTCAATCCCTCTCGTCATTTTACGTCGGAATAGCATGTTTTCCATACCCGATTACGGTCCTGGAAGCCAGAATACTGGGAGATATGTTTTGGATACAGGAGCGATTTTCTGACGAAGGAAGGCTCTGATTTGAATTCTGCTTGCGACATTCGATTCCTCTCGTCATTTTACGTCGGAATAGCATGTTTTCCACACCCGATTACGGTCCTCGAAGCCAGAAAACTGGGAGATAGGTTTTGGATACAGGAGCGATTTTCTGACGAAGGAAGGCTCTGATTTGAATTCTGCTTGCGGCATTCGATCCCTCTCGCCATTTTACGTCGGAATAGCATGTTCTCCATACCCGATTACGGTCTTGGAAGCCAGAATACTGCAAGATAGCTTTTGGCTATAACAGCGATTTTCTGACGAAGGAAGGATCTGATTTGAATTCTGCTTGCGACATTCAATCCCTCTCGCCATTTTACGTCGGAATAGCATGTTCTCCATACCCGATTACGGTCTTGGAAGCCAGAATACTGCAAGATAGCTTTTGGCTATAACAGCGATTTTCTGACGAAGGCAGTCTCTGATTTAAATTCTGCTTGCGACATTCAATCCCTCTCGTCATTTTACGTCGGAATAGCATGTTTTCCATACCCGATTACGCTCCTGGAAGCCAGAATACTGGGAGATATGTTTTGGATACAGGAGCGATTTTCTGACGAAGGAAGGCTCTGATTTGAATTCTGCTTGCGACATTCGATTCCTCTCGTCATTTTACGTCGGAATAGCATGTTTTCCACACCCGATTACGGTCCTCGAAGCCAGAAAACTGGGAGATAGGTTTTGGATACAGGAGCGATTTTCTGACGAAGGAAGGCTCTGATTTGAATTCTGCTTGCGGCATTCGATCCCTCTCGCCATTTTACGTCGGAATAGCATGTTCTCCATACCCGATTACGGTCTTGGAAGCCAGAATACTGCAAGATAGCTTTTGGCTATAACAGCGATTTTCTGACGAAGGAAGGATCTGATTTGAATTCTGCTTGCGACATTCAATCCCTCTCGCCATTTTACGTCGGAATAGCATGTTCTCCATACCCGATTACGGTCTTGGAAGCCAGAATACTGCAAGATAGCTTTTGGCTATAACAGCGATTTTCTGACGAAGGAAGGATCTGATTTGAATTCTGCTTGCGACATTCAATCCCTCTCGTCATTTTACGTCAGAATAGCATGTTTTCCATACCCGATTACGGTCCTGGAAGCCAGAATACTGGGAGATAGGTTTTGGCAATAAGAGCGACTTTATGACGAAGTGAGGCTCTGATTTGAATTCTGCTTGCGGCATTCGATCCCTCTCGTCATTTTACATCGGAATAGCATGTTTTCCACACCCGATTACGGTCCTGGAAGCCAGAATACTGGGAGATAGGTTTAGGCTATAACAGCGGTTTTCTGGCGAAGGCAGTCTCTGATTTAAATTCTGCTTGCGACATTCAATCCCTCTCGTCATTTTACGTCGGAATAGCATGTTTTCCACACCCGATTACGGTCCTCGAACCCAGAATACTGGGAGACAGGTTTTGGCTATAACAGTGGTTTTCTGACGAAGGAAGGATCTGATTTGAATTCTGCTTGCGACATTCAATCCCTCTCGTCATTTTACGTCGGAATAGCATGTTTTCCATACCCGATTACGGTCCTGGAAGCCAGAATACTGGGAGATAGGTTTTGGCAATAAGAGCGACTTTATGACGAAGTGAGGCTCTGCTTTGAATTCTGCTTGCGGCATTCGATCCCTCTCGTCATTTTACATCGGAGTAGAATGTTTTCCACACCCGATTACGGTCCTGGAAGCCAGAATACTGGGAGATAGGTTTTGGATACAGGAGCGATTTTCTGACGAAGGAAGGCTCTGATTTGAATTCTGCTTGCGACATTCAATCCCTCTCGTCATTTTACGTCGGAATAGCATGTTTTCCACACCCGATTACGGTCCTGGAAGCCAGAATACTGGGAGATAGGTTTTGGCAATAACAGCGACTTTATGACGAAGTGAGGCTCTGATTTGAATTCTGCTTGCGACATTCGATCCCTCTCGCCATTTTACATCGGAGGAGAATGTTTTCCACACGCGATTACGGTCCTGGAAGCCAGAATACTGGAAGATAGCTTTTGGCTATAACAGCGGTTTTCTGACGAAGGAAGGATCTGATTTGAATTCTGCTTGCGACATTCAATCCCTCTCGTCATTTTACGTCGGAATAGCATGTTTTCCATACCCGATTACGGTCCTGGAAGCCAGAATACTGGAAGATAGCTTTTGGCAATAACAGCGACTTTATGACGAAGTGAGGCTCTGATTTGAATTCTGCTTGCGACATTCGATCCCTCTCGCCATTTTACATCGGAGGAGAATGTTTTCCACACGCGATTACGGTCCTGGAAGCCAGAATACTGGAAGATAGCTTTTGGCTATAACAGCGGTTTTCTGACGAAGGAAGGATCTGATTTGAATTCTGCTTGCGACATTCAATCCCTCTCGTCATTTTACGTCGGAATAGCATGTTTTCCATACCCGATTACGGTCCTGGAAGCCAGAATACTGGAAGATAGCTTTTGGCTATAACAGCGGTTTTCTGACGAAGGAAGGATCTGATTTGAATTCTGCTTGCGACATTCAATCCCTCTCGTCATTTTACGTCGGAGTAGAATGTTTTCCACACCCGATTACGGTCCTGGAAGCCAGAATACTGGAAGATAGCTTTTGACTATAACAGCGGTTTTCTGACGAAGGAAGGATCTGATTTGAATTCTGCTTGCGACATTCAATCCCTCTCGTCATTTTACGTCGGAATAGCATGTTTTCCATACCCGATTACGGTCCTGGAAGCCAGAATACTGGGAGATAGGTTTTGGATACAGGAGCGATTTTCTGACGAAGGCAGTCTCTGATTTAAATTCTGCTTGCGACATTCAATCCCTCTCGTCATTTTACGTCGGAATAGCATGTTTTCCATACCCGATTACGGTCCTGGAAGCCAGAATACTGGGAGATAGGTTTTGGATACAGGAGCGATTTTCTGACGAAGGAAGGCTCTGATTTGAATTCTGCTTGCGACATTCAATCCCTCTCGTCATTTTACGTCGGAATAGCATGTTTTCCACACCCGATTACGGTCCTGGAAGCCAGAATACTGGGAGATAGGTTTTGGCTATAACAGCGATTTTCTGACGAAGGAAGGATCTGATTTGAATTCTGCTTGCGACATTCAATCCCTCTCGTCATTTTACGTCAGAATAGCATGTTTTCCATACCCGATTACGGTCCTGGAAGCCAGAATACTGGGAGATAGGTTTTGGCAATAAGAGCGACTTTATGACGAAGTGAGGCTCTGATTTGAATTCTGCTTGCGGCATTCGATCCCTCTCGTCATTTTACATCGGAGTAGAATGTTTTCCACACCCGATTACGGTCCTGGAAGCCAGAATACTGGGAGATAGGTTTAGGCTATAACAGCGGTTTTCTGGCGAAGGCAGTCTCTGATTTAAATTCTGCTTGCGACATTCAATCCCTCTCGTCATTTTACGTCGGAATAGCATGTTTTCCACACCCGATTACGGTCCTCGAACCCAGAATACTGGGAGACAGGTTTTGGCTATAATAGTGGTTTTCTGACGAAGGAAGGATCTGATTTGAATTCTGCTTGCGACATTCAATCCCTCTCGTCATTTTACGTCGGAATAGCATGTTTTCCATACCCGATTACGGTCCTGGAAGCCAGAATACTGGGAGATAGGTTTTGGCAATAAGTGCGACTTTATGACGAAGTGAGGCTCTGCTTTGAATTCTGCTTGCGTCATTCGATCCCTCTCGTCATTTTACATCGGAGTAGAATGTTTTCCACACCCGATTACGGTCCTGGAAGCCAGAATACTGGGAGATAGGTTTTGGCTATAACAGCGGTTTTCTGACGAAGGCAGTCTCTGATTTAAATTCTGCTTGCGACATTCAATCCCTCTCGTCATTTTACGTCGGAATAGCATGTTTTCCATACCCGATTACGGTCCTGGAAGCCAGAATACTGGGAGATAGGTTTTGGATACAGGAGCGATTTTCTGACGAAGGAAGGCTCTGATTTGAATTCTGCTTGCGGCATTCGATCCCTCTCGCCATTTTACGTCGGAATAGCATGTTCTCCATACCCGATTACGGTCCTGGAAGCCAGAATACTGGGAGATAGGTTTTGGCAATAAGAGCGACTTTATGACGAAGTGAGGCTCTGCTTTGAATTCTGCTTGCGTCATTCGATCCCTCTCGTCATTTTACATCGGAGTAGAATGTTTTCCACACCCGATTACGGTCCTGGAAGCCAGAATACTGGGAGATAGGTTTTGGCAATAAGAGCGACTTTATGACGAAGTGAGGCTCTGCTTTGAATTCTGCTTGCGGCATTCGATCCCTCTCGTCATTTTACATCGGAGGAGAATGATTTCCACACCCGATTACGGTCCTGGAAGCCAGAATACTGGAAGATAGCTTTTGGCTATAACAGCGGTTTTCTGACGAAGGAAGGCTCTGATTTGAATTCTGCTTGCGGCATTCGATCCCTCTCGCCATTTTACGTCGGAATAGCATGTTCTCCATACCCTATTACGGTCCTGGAAGCCAGAATACTGCAAGATAGCTTTTGGCAATAACAGCGACTTTATGACGAAGTGAGGCTCTGATTTGAATTCTGCTTGCGACATTCTATCCCTCTCGTCATTTTACGTCGGAATAGCATGTTTTCCATACCCGATTACGGTCCTGGAAGCCAGAATACTGGGAGATAGGTTTTGGCAATAACAGCGACTTTATGACGAAGTGAGGCTCTGATTTGAATTCTGCTTGCGGCATTCGATCCCTCTCGCCATTTTACGTCGGAATAGCATGTTCTCCATACCCGATTACGGTCCTGGAAGCCAGAATACTGGGAGATAGGTTTTGGCAATAAGAGCGACTTTATGACGAAGTGAGGCTCTGCTTTGAATTCTGCTTGCGGCATTCGATCCCTCTCGTCATTTTACATCGGAGTAGAATGTTTTCCACACCCGATTACGGTCCTGGAAGCCAGAATACTGGGAGATAGGTTTTGGATACAGGAGCGATTTTCTGACGAAGGAAGGCTCTGATTTGAATTCTGCTTGCGGCATTCGATCCCTCTCGCCATTTTACGTCGGAATAGCATGTTCTCCATACCCGATTACGGTCCTGGAAGCCAGAATACTGGGAGATAGGTTTTGGCAATAAGAGCGACTTTATGACGAAGTGAGGCTCTGCTTTGAATTCTGCTTGCGGCATTCGATCCCTCTCGTCATTTTACATCGGAGTAGAATGTTTTCCACACCCGATTACGGTCCTGGAAGCCAGAATACTGGGAGATAGGTTTTGGATACAGGAGCGATTTTCTGACGAAGGAAGGCTCTGATTTGAATTCTGCTTGCGACATTCAATCCCTCTCGTCATTTTACGTCGGAATAGCATGTTTTCCACACCCGATTACGGTCCTGGAAGCCAGAATACTGGGAGATAGGTTTTGGCAATAACAGCGACTTTATGACGAAGTGAGGCTCTGATTTGAATTCTGCTTGCGACATTCGATCCCTCTCGCCATTTTACATCGGAGGAGAATGTTTTCCACACGCGATTACGGTCCTGGAAGCCAGAATACTGGAAGATAGCTTTTGGCTATAACAGCGGTTTTCTGACGAAGGAAGGATCTGATTTGAATTCTGCTTGCGACATTCAATCCCTCTCGTCATTTTACGTCGGAATAGCATGTTTTCCATACCCGATTACGGTCCTGGAAGCCAGAATACTGGAAGATAGCTTTTGGCAATAACAGCGACTTTATGACGAAGTGAGGCTCTGATTTGAATTCTGCTTGCGACATTCGATCCCTCTCGCCATTTTACATCGGAGGAGAATGTTTTCCACACGCGATTACGGTCCTGGAAGCCAGAATACTGGAAGATAGCTTTTGGCTATAACAGCGGTTTTCTGACGAAGGAAGGATCTGATTTGAATTCTGCTTGCGACATTCAATCCCTCTCGTCATTTTACGTCGGAATAGCATGTTTTCCATACCCGATTACGGTCCTGGAAGCCAGAATACTGGAAGATAGCTTTTGGCTATAACAGCGGTTTTCTGACGAAGGAAGGCTCTGATTTGAATTCTGCTTGCGACATTCAATCCCTCTCGTCATTTTACGTCGGAGTAGAATGTTTTCCACACCCGATTACGTTCCTGGAAGCCAGAATACTGGAAGTTAGCTTTTGACTATAACAGCGGTTTTCTGACGAAGGAAGGATCTGATTTGAATTCTGCTTGCGACATTCAATCCCTCTCGTCATTTTACGTCGGAATAGCATGTTTTCCATACCCGATTACGGTCCTGGAAGCCAGAATACTGGGAGATAGGTTTTGGATACAGGAGCGATTTTCTGACGAAGGCAGTCTCTGATTTAAATTCTGCTTGCGACATTCAATCCCTCTCGTCATTTTACGTCGGAATAGCATGTTTTCCATACCCGATTACGGTCCTGGAAGCCAGAATACTGGGAGATATGTTTTGGATACAGGAGCGATTTTCTGACGAAGGAAGGCTCTGATTTGAATTCTGCTTGCGACATTCAATCCCTCTCGTCATTTTACGTCGGAATAGCATGTTTTCCACACCCGATTACGGTCCTGGAAGCCAGAATACTGGGAGATAGCTTTTGGCTATAACAGCGATTTTCTGACGAAGGAAGGATCTGATTTGAATTCTGCTTGCGACATTCAATCCCTCTCGTCATTTTACGTCAGAATAGCATGTTTTCCATACCCGATTACGGTCCTGGAAGCCAGAATACTGGGAGATAGGTTTTGGCAATAAGAGCGACTTTATGACGAAGTGAGGCTCTGATTTGAATTCTGCTTGCGGCATTCGATCCCTCTCGTCATTTTACATCGGAGTAGAATGTTTTCCACACCCGATTACGGTCCTGGAAGCCAGAATACTGGGAGATAGGTTTAGGCTATAACAGCGGTTTTCTGGCGAAGGCAGTCTCTGATTTAAATTCTGCTTGCGACATTCAATCCCTCTCGTCATTTTACGTCGGAATAGCATGTTTTCCACACCCGATTACGGTCCTCGAACCCAGAATACTGGGAGACAGGTTTTGGCTATAATAGTGGTTTTCTGACGAAGGAAGGATCTGATTTGAATTCTGCTTGCGACATTCAATCCCTCTCGTCATTTTACGTCGGAATAGCATGTTTTCCATACCCGATTACGGTCCTGGAAGCCAGAATACTGGGAGATAGGTTTTGGCAATAAGAGCGACTTTATGACGAAGTGAGGCTCTGCTTTGAATTCTGCTTGCGTCATTCGATCCCTCTCGTCATTTTACATCGGAGTAGAATGTTTTCCACACCCGATTACGGTCCTGGAAGCCAGAATACTGGGAGATAGGTTTTGGCTATAACAGCGGTTTTCTGACGAAGGCAGTCTCTGATTTAAATTCTGCTTGCGACATTCAATCCCTCTCGTCATTTTACGTCGGAATAGCATGTTTTCCATACCCGATTACGGTCCTGGAAGCCAGAATACTGGGAGATAGGTTTTGGATACAGGAGCGATTTTCTGACGAAGGAAGGCTCTGATTTGAATTCTGCTTGCGGCATTCGATCCCTCTCGCCATTTTACGTCGGAATAGCATGTTCTTCATACCCGATTACGGTCCTGGAAGCCAGAATACTGGGAGATAGGTTTTGGCAATAAGAGCGACTTTATGACGAAGTGAGGCTCTGCTTTGAATTCTGCTTGCGTCATTCGATCCCTCTCGTCATTTTACATCGGAGTAGAATGTTTTCCACACCCGATTACGGTCCTGGAAGCCAGAATACTGGGAGATAGGTTTTGGCAATAAGAGCGACTTTATGACGAAGTGAGGCTCTGCTTTGAATTCTGCTTGCGGCATTCGATCCCTCTCGTCATTTTACATCGGAGGAGAATGATTTCCACACCCGATTACGGTCCTGGAAGCCAGAATACTGGAAGATAGCTTTTGGCTATAACAGCGGTTTTCTGACGAAGGAAGGCTCTGATTTGAATTCTGCTTGCGGCATTCGATCCCTCTCGCCATTTTACGTCGGAATAGCATGTTCTCCATACCCTATTACGGTCCTGGAAGCCAGAATACTGCAAGATAGCTTTTGGCAATAACAGCGACTTTATGACGAAGTGAGGCTCTGATTTGAATTCTGCTTGCGACATTCTATCCCTCTCGTCATTTTACGTCGGAATAGCATGTTTTCCATACCCGATTACGGTCCTGGAAGCCAGAATACTGGGAGATAGGTTTTGGCAATAACAGCGACTTTATGACGAAGTGAGGCTCTGATTTGAATTCTGCTTGCGGCATTCGATCCCTCTCGCCATTTTACGTCGGAATAGCATGTTCTCCATACCCGATTACGGTCCTGGAAGCCAGAATACTGGGAGATAGGTTTTGGCAATAAGAGCGACTTTATGACGAAGTGAGGCTCTGCTTTGAATTCTGCTTGCGGCATTCGATCCCTCTCGTCATTTTACATCGGAGTAGAATGTTTTCCACACCCGATTACGGTCCTGGAAGCCAGAATACTGGGAGATAGGTTTTGGATACAGGAGCGATTTTCTGACGAAGGAAGGCTCTGATTTGAATTCTGCTTGCGGCATTCGATCCCTCTCGCCATTTTACGTCGGAATAGCATGTTCTCCATACCCGATTACGGTCCTGGAAGCCAGAATACTGGGAGATAGGTTTTGGCAATAAGAGCGACTTTATGACGAAGTGAGGCTCTGCTTTGAATTCTGCTTGCGGCATTCGATCCCTCTCGTCATTTTACATCGGAGGAGAATGTTTTCCACACGCGATTACGGTCCTGGAAGCCAGAATACTGGAAGATAGCTTTTGGCTATAACAGCGGTTTTCTGACGAAGGAAGGATCTGATTTGAATTCTGCTTGCGACATTCAATCCCTCTCGTCATTTTACGTCGGAGTAGAATGTTTTCCACACCCGATTACGGTCCTGGAAGCCAGAATACTGGGAGATAGGTTTTGGCTATAACAGCGGTTTTCTGACGAAGGCAGTCTCTGATTTAAATTCTGCTTGCGACATTCAATCCCTCTCGTCATTTTACGTCGGAATAGCATGTTTTCCATACCCGATTACGGTCCTGGAGGCCAGAATACTGGGAGATACGTTTTGGATACAGGAGCGATTTTCTGACGAAGGAAGGCTCTGATTTGAATTCTGCTTGCGACATTCAATCCCTCTCGTCATTTTACGTCGGAATAGCATGTTTTCCACACCCGATTACGGTCCTGGAAGCCAGAATACTGGGAGATAGGTTTTGGCAATAACAGCGACTTTATGACGAAGTGAGGCTCTGATTTGAATTCTGCTTGCGACATTCGATCCCTCTCGCCATTTTACATCGGAGGAGAATGTTTTCCACACGCGATTACGGTCCTGGAAGCCAGAATACTGGAAGATAGCCTTTGGCTATAACAGCGGTTTTCTGACGAAGGAAGGATCTGATTTGAATTCTGCTTGCGACATTCAATCCCTCTCGTCATTTTACGTCGGAATAGCATGTTTTCCATACCCGATTACGGTCCTGGAAGCCAGAATACTGGAATATAGCTTTTGGCTATAACAGCGGTTTTCTGACGAAGGAAGGATCTGATTTGAATTCTGCTTGCGACATTCAATCCCTCTCGTCATTTTACGTCGGAGTAGAATGTTTTCCACACCCGATTACGGTCCTGGAAGCCAGAATACTGGAAGATAGCTTTTGACTATAACAGCGGTTTTCTGACGAAGGAAGGATCTGATTTGAATTCTGCTTGCGACATTCAATCCCTCTCGTCATTTTACGTCGGAATAGCATGTTTTCCATACCCGATTACGGTCCTGGAAGCCAGAATACTGGGAGATAGGTTTTGGATACAGGAGCGATTTTCTGACGAAGGCAGTCTCTGATTTAAATTCTGCTTGCGACATTCAATCCCTCTCGTCATTTTACGTCGGAATAGCATGTTTTCCATACCCGATTACGGTCCTGGAAGCCAGAATACTGGGAGATATGTTTTGGATACAGGAGCGATTTTCTGACGAAGGAAGGCTCTGATTTGAATTCTGCTTGCGACATTCGATTCCTCTCGTCATTTTACGTCGGAATAGCATGTTTTCCACACCCGATTACGGTCCTCGAAGCCAGAAAACTGGGAGATAGGTTTTGGATACAGGAGCGATTTTCTGACGAAGGAAGGCTCTGATTTGAATTCTGCTTGCGGCATTCGAATCCTCTCGCCATTTTACGTCGGAATAGCATGTTTTCCATACCCGATTACGGTCTTGGAAGCCAGAATACTGCAAGATAGCTTTTGGCTATAACAGCGATTTTCTGACGAAGGAAGGCTCTGATTTGAATTCTGCTTGCGACATTCAATCCCTCTCGCCATTTTACGTCGGAATAGCATGTTCTCCATACCCGATTACGGTCTTGGAAGCCAGAATACTGCAAGATAGCTTTTGGCTATAACAGCGATTTTCTGACGAAGGAAGGATCTGATTTGAATTCTGCTTGCGACATTCAATCCCTCTCGTCATTTTACGTCAGAATAGCATGTTTTCCATACCCGATTACGGTCCTGGAAGCCAGAATACTGGGAGATAGGTTTTGGCAATAAGAGCGACTTTATGACGAAGTGAGGCTCTGATTTGAATTCTGCTTGCGGCATTCGATCCCTCTCGTCATTTTACATCGGAGTAGAATGTTTTCCACACCCGATTACGGTCCTGGAAGCCAGAATACTGGGAGATAGGTTTAGGCTATAACAGCGGTTTTCTGGCGAAGGCAGTCTCTGATTTAAATTCTGCTTGCGACATTCAATCCCTCTCGTCATTTTACGTCGGAATAGCATGTTTTCCACACCCGATTACGGTCCTCGAACCCAGAATACTGGGAGACAGGTTTTGGCTATAACAGTGGTTTTCTGACGAAGGAAGGATCTGATTTGAATTCTGCTTGCGACATTCAATCCCTCTCGTCATTTTACGTCGGAATAGCATGTTTTCCATACCCGATTACGGTCCTGGAAGCCAGAATACTGGGAGATAGGTTTTGGCAATAAGAGCGACTTTATGACGAAGTGAGGCTCTGCTTGAATTCTGCTTGCGGCATTCGATCCCTCTCGTCATTGTACATCGGAGTAGAATGTTTTCCACACCCGATTACGGTCCTGGAAGCCAGAATACTGGGAGATAGGTTTTGGATACAGGAGCGATTTTCTGACGAAGGAAGGCTCTGATTTGAATTCTGCTTGCGACATTCAATCCCTCTCGTCATTTTACGTCGGAATAGCATGTTTTCCACACCCGATTACGGTCCTGGAAGCCAGAATACTGGGAGATAGGTTTTGGCAATAACAGCGACTTTATGACGAAGTGAGGCTCTGATTTGAATTCTGCTTGCGACATTCGATCCCTCTCGCCATTTTACATCGGAGGAGAATGTTTTCCACACGCGATTACGGTCCTGGAAGCCAGAATACTGGAAGATAGCTTTTGGCTATAACAGCGGTTTTCTGACGAAGGAAGGATCTGATTTGAATTCTGCTTGCGACATTCAATCCCTCTCGTCATTTTACGTCGGAATAGCATGTTTTCCATACCCGATTACGGTCCTGGAAGCCAGAATACTGGAAGATAGCTTTTGGCTATAACAGCGGTTTTCTGACGAAGGAAGGATCTGATTTGAATTCTGCTTGCGACATTCAATCCCTCTCGTCATTTTACGTCGGAGTAGAATGTTTTCCACACCCGATTACGGTCCTGGAAGCCAGAATACTGGAAGATAGCTTTTGACTATAACAGCGGTTTTCTGACGAAGGAAGGATCTGATTTGAATTCTGCTTGCGACATTCAATCCCTCTCGTCATTTTACGTCGGAATAGCATGTTTTCCACACCCGATTACGGTCCTGGAAGCCAGAATACTGGGAGATAGGTTTTGGATACAGGAGCGATTTTCTGACGAAGGCAGGCTCTGATTTGAATTCTGCTTGCGACATTCAATCCCTCTCGTCATTTTACGTCGGAATAGCATGTTTTCCATACCCGATTACGGTCCTGGAAGCCAGAATACTGGGAGATATGTTTTGGATACAGGAGCGATTTTCTGACGAAGGAAGGCTCTGATTTGAATTCTGCTTGCGACATTCAATCCCTCTCGTCATTTTACGTCGGAATAGCATGTTTTCCACACCCGATTACGGTCCTGGAAGCCAGAATACTGGGAGATAGCTTTTGGCTATAACAGCGATTTTCTGACGAAGGAAGGATCTGATTTGAATTCTGCTTGCGACATTCAATCCCTCTCGTCATTTTACGTCAGAATAGCATGTTTTCCATACCCGATTACGGTCCTGGAAGCCAGAATACTGGGAGATAGGTTTTGGCAATAAGAGCGACTTTATGACGAAGTGAGGCTCTGATTTGAATTCTGCTTGCGGCATTCGATCCCTCTCGTCATTTTACATCGGAGTAGAATGTTTTCCACACCCGATTACGGTCCTGGAAGCCAGAATACTGGGAGATAGGTTTAGGCTATAACAGCGGTTTTCTGGCGAAGGCAGTCTCTGATTTAAATTCTGCTTGCGACATTCAATCCCTCTCGTCATTTTACGTCGGAATAGCATGTTTTCCACACCCGATTACGGTCCTCGAACCCAGAATACTGGGAGACAGGTTTTGGCTATAATAGTGGTTTTCTGACGAAGGAAGGATCTGATTTGAATTCTGCTTGCGACATTCAATCCCTCTCGTCATTTTACGTCGGAATAGCATGTTTTCCATACCCGATTACGGTCCTGGAAGCCAGAATACTGGGAGATAGGTTTTGGCAATAAGAGCGACTTTATGACGAAGTGAGGCTCTGCTTTGAATTCTGCTTGCGTCATTCGATCCCTCTCGTCATTTTACATCGGAGTAGAATGTTTTCCACACCCGATTACGGTCCTGGAAGCCAGAATACTGGGAGATAGGTTTTGGCTATAACAGCGGTTTTCTGACGAAGGCAGTCTCTGATTTAAATTCTGCTTGCGACATTCAATCCCTCTCGTCATTTTACGTCGGAATAGCATGTTTTCCATACCCGATTACGGTCCTGGAAGCCAGAATACTGGGAGATAGGTTTTGGATACAGGAGCGATTTTCTGACGAAGGAAGGCTCTGATTTGAATTCTGCTTGCGGCATTCGATCCCTCTCGCCATTTTACGTCGGAATAGCATGTTCTCCATACCCGATTACGGTCCTGGAAGCCAGAATACTGGGAGATAGGTTTTGGCAATAACAGCGACTTTATGACGAAGTGAGGCTCTGATTTGAATTCTGCTTGCGGCATTCGATCCCTCTCGTCATTTTACATCGGAGGAGAATGATTTCCACACCCGATTACGGTCCTGGAAGCCAGAATACTGGAAGATAGCTTTTGGCTATAACAGCGGTTTTCTGACGAAGGAAGGATCTGATTTGAATTCTGCTTGCGACATTCGATTCCTCTCGTCATTTTACGTCGGAATAGCATGTTTTCCACACCCGATTACGGTCCTCGAAGCCAGAATACTGGAAGATAGCTTTTGGCTATAACAGCGGTTTTCTGACGAAGGAAGGATCTGATTTAAATTCTGCTTGCGACATTCAATCCCTCTCGTCATTTCACGTCGGAATAGCATGTTTTCCACACCCGATTACGGTCCTCGAACCCAGAATACTGGGAGACAGGTTTTGGCTATAACAGTGGTTTTCTGACGAAAGAAGGCTCTGACTTGAATTCTGCTTGCGGCATTCGATCCCTCTCGTCATTTTACGTCGGAATAGCATGTTTTCCACACCCGATTACGGTCCTGGAAGCCAGAATACTGGGAGATAGGTTTTGGCAATAAGAGCGACTTTATGACGAAGTGAGGCTCTGCTTTGAATTCTGCTTGCGGCATTCGATCCCTCTCGTCATTTTACATCGGAGTAGAATGTTTTCCACACCCGATTACGGTCCTGGAAGCCAGAATACTGGGAGATAGGTTTTGGATACAGGAGCGATTTTCTGACGAAGGAAGGCTCTGATTTGAATTCTGCTTGCGACATTCAATCCCTCTCGTCATTTTACGTCGGAGTAGAATGTTTTCCACACCCGATTACGGTCCTGGAAGCCAGAATACTGGAAGATAGCTTTTGACTATAACAGCGGTTTTCTGACGAAGGAAGGATCTGATTTGAATTCTGCTTGCGACATTCAATCCCTCTCGTCATTTTACGTCGGAATAGCATGTTTTCCATACCCGATTACGGTCCTGGAAGCCAGAATACTGGGAGATAGGTTTTGGATACAGGAGCGATTTTCTGACGAAGGAAGGCTCTGATTTGAATTCTGCTTGCGACATTCAATCCCTCTCGTCATTTTACGTCGGAGTAGAATGTTTTCCACACCCGATTACGGTCCTGGAAGCCAGAATACTGGAAGATAGCTTTTGACTATAACAGCGGTTTTCTGACGAAGGAAGGATCTGATTTGAATTCTGCTTGCGACATTCAATCCCTCTCGTCATTTTACGTCGGAATAGCATGTTTTCCACACCCGATTACGGTCCTCGAACCCAGAATACTGGGAGACAGGTTTTGGCTATAACAGTGGTTTTCTGACGAAAGAAGGCTCTGACTTGAATTCTGCTTGCGGCATTCGATCCCTCTCGTCATTTTATGTCGGAATAGCATGTTTTCCACACCCGATTACGGTCCTGGAAGCCAGAATACTGGGAGATAGGTTTTGGCAATAAGAGCGACTTTATGACGAAGTGAGGCTCTGCTTTGAATTCTGCTTGCGGCATTCAATCCCTCTCGTCATTTTACGTCGGAATAGCATGTTTTCCATACCCGATTACGGTCCTGGAAGCCAGAATACTGGAAGATAGCTTTTGGCTATAAAAGCGGTTTTCTGACGAAGGAAGGATCTGATTTGAATTCTGCTTGCGACATTCAATCCCTCTCGTCATTTTACGTCGGAGTAGAATGTTTTCCACACCCGATTACGGTCCTGGAAGCCAGAATACTGGAAGATAGCTTTTGACTATAACAGCGGTTTTCTGACGAAGGAAGGATCTGATTTGAATTCTGCTTGCGACATTCAATCCCTCTCGTCATTTTACGTCGGAATAGCATGTTTTCCATACCCGATTACGGTCCTGGAAGCCAGAATACTGGGAGATAGGTTTTGGATACAGGAGCGATTTTCTGACGAAGGCAGTCTCTGATTTAAATTCTGCTTGCGACATTCAATCCCTCTCGTCATTTTACGTCGGAATAGCATGTTTTCCATACCCGATTACGGTCCTGGAAGCCAGAATACTGGGAGATATGTTTTGGATACAGGAGCGATTTTCTGACGAAGGAAGGCTCTGATTTGAATTCTGCTTGCGACATTCGATTCCTCTCGTCATTTTACGTCGGAATAGCATGTTTTCCACACCCGATTACGGTCCTCGAAGCCAGAAAACTGGGAGATAGGTTTTGGATACAGGAGCGATTTTCTGACGAAGGAAGGCTCTGATTTGAATTCTGCTTGCGGCATTCGATCCCTCTCGCCATTTTACGTCGGAATAGCATGTTTTCCATACCCGATTACGGTCTTGGAAGCCAGAATACTGCAAGATAGCTTTTGGCTATAACAGCGATTTTCTGACGAAGGAAGGCTCTGATTTGAATTCTGCTTGCGACATTCAATCCCTCTCGCCATTTTACGTCGGAATAGCATGTTCTCCATACCCGATTACGGTCTTGGAAGCCAGAATACTGCAAGATAGCTTTTGGCTATAACAGCGATTTTCTGACGAAGGAAGGATCTGATTTGAATTCTGCTTGCGACATTCAATCCCTCTCGTCATTTTACGTCAGAATAGCATGTTTTCCATACCCGATTACGGTCCTGGAAGCCAGAATACTGGGAGATAGGTTTTGGCAATAAGAGCGACTTTATGACGAAGTGAGGCTCTGATTTGAATTCTGCTTGCGGCATTCGATCCCTCTCGTCATTTTACATCGGAGTAGAATGTTTTCCACACCCGATTACGGTCCTGGAAGCCAGAATACTGGGAGATAGGTTTAGGCTATAACAGCGGTTTTCTGGCGAAGGCAGTCTCTGATTTAAATTCTGCTTGCGACATTCAATCCCTCTCGTCATTTTACGTCGGAATAGCATGTTTTCCACACCCGATTACGGTCCTCGAACCCAGAATACTGGGAGACAGGTTTTGGCTATAACAGTGGTTTTCTGACGAAGGAAGGATCTGATTTGAATTCTGCTTGCGACATTCAATCCCTCTCGTCATTTTACGTCGGAATAGCATGTTTTCCATACCCGATTACGGTCCTGGAAGCCAGAATACTGGGAGATAGGTTTTGGCAATAAGAGCGACTTTATGACGAAGTGAGGCTCTGCTTTGAATTCTGCTTGCGGCATTCGATCCCTCTCGTCATTGTACATCGGAGTAGAATGTTTTCCACACCCGATTACGGTCCTGGAAGCCAGAATACTGGGAGATAGGTTTTGGATACAGGAGCGATTTTCTGACGAAGGAAGGCTCTGATTTGAATTCTGCTTGCGACATTCAATCCCTCTCGTCATTTTACGTCGGAATAGCATGTTTTCCACACCCGATTACGGTCCTGGAAGCCAGAATACTGGGAGATAGGTTTTGGCAATAACAGCGACTTTATGACGAAGTGAGGCTCTGATTTGAATTCTGCTTGCGACATTCGATCCCTCTCGCCATTTTACATCGGAGGAGAATGTTTTCCACACGCGATTACGGTCCTGGAAGCCAGAATACTGGAAGATAGCTTTTGGCTATAACAGCGGTTTTCTGACGAAGGAAGGATCTGATTTGAATTCTGCTTGCGACATTCAATCCCTCTCGTCATTTTACGTCGGAATAGCATGTTTTCCATACCCGATTACGGTCCTGGAAGCCAGAATACTGGAAGATAGCTTTTGGCTATAACAGCGGTTTTCTGACGAAGGAAGGATCTGATTTGAATTCTGCTTGCGACATTCAATCCCTCTCGTCATTTTACGTCGGAGTAGAATGTTTTCCACACCCGATTACGGTCCTGGAAGCCAGAATACTGGAAGATAGCTTTTGACTATAACAGCGGTTTTCTGACGAAGGAAGGATCTGATTTGAATTCTGCTTGCGACATTCAATCCCTCTCGTCATTTTACGTCGGAATAGCATGTTTTCCATACCCGATTACGGTCCTGGAAGCCAGAATACTGGGAGATAGGTTTTGGATACAGGAGCGCTTTTCTGACGAAGGCAGTCTCTGATTTAAATTCTGCTTGCGACATTCAATCCCTCTCGTCATTTTACGTCGGAATAGCATGTTTTCCATACCCGATTACGGTCCTGGAAGCCAGAATACTGGGAGATATGTTTTGGATACAGGAGCGATTTTCTGACGAAGGAAGGCTCTGATTTGAATTCTGCTTGCGACATTCAATCCCTCTCGTCATTTTACGTCGGAATAGCATGTTTTCCACACCCGATTACGGTCCTGGAAGCCAGAATACTGGGAGATAGCTTTTGGCTATAACAGCGATTTTCTGACGAAGGAAGGATCTGATTTGAATTCTGCTTGCGACATTCAATCCCTCTCGTCATTTTACGTCAGAATAGCATGTTTTCCATACCCGATTACGGTCCTGGAAGCCAGAATACTGGGAGATAGGTTTTGGCAATAAGAGCGACTTTATGACGAAGTGAGGCTCTGATTTGAATTCTGCTTGCGGCATTCGATCCCTCTCGTCATTTTACATCGGAGTAGAATGTTTTCCACACCCGATTACGGTCCTGGAAGCCAGAATACTGGGAGATAGGTTTATGCTATAACAGCGGTTTTCTGGCGAAGGCAGTCTCTGATTTAAATTCTGCTTGCGACATTCAATCCCTCTCGTCATTTTACGTCGGAATAGCATGTTTTCCACACCCGATTACGGTCCTCGAACCCAGAATACTGGGAGACAGGTTTTGGCTATAATAGTGGTTTTCTGACGAAGGAAGGATCTGATTTGAATTCTGCTTGCGACATTCAATCCCTCTCGTCATTTTACGTCGGAATAGCATGTTTTCCATACCCGATTACGGTCCTGGAAGCCAGAATACTGGGAGATAGGTTTTGGCAATAAGAGCGACTTTATGACGAAGTGAGGCTCTGCTTTGAATTCTGCTTGCGTCATTCGATCCCTCTCGTCATTTTACATCGGAGTAGAATGTTTTCCACACCCGATTACGGTCCTGGAAGCCAGAATACTGGGAGATAGGTTTTGGCTATAACAGCGGTTTTCTGACGAAGGCAGTCTCTGATTTAAATTCTGCTTGCGACATTCAATCCCTCTCGTCATTTTACGTCGGAATAGCATGTTTTCCATACCCGATTACGGTCCTGGAAGCCAGAATACTGGGAGATAGGTTTTGGATACAGGAGCGATTTTCTGACGAAGGAAGGCTCTGATTTGAATTCTGCTTGCGGCATTCGATCCCTCTCGCCATTTTACGTCGGAATAGCATGTTCTCCATACCCGATTACGGTCCTGGAAGCCAGAATACTGGGAGATAGGTTTTGGCAATAACAGCGACTTTATGACGAAGTGAGCCTCTGATTTGAATTCTGCTTGCGGCATTCGATCCCTCTCGTCATTTTACATCGGAGGAGAATGATTTCCACACCCGATTACGGTCCTGGAAGCCAGAATACTGGAAGATAGCTTTTGGCTATAACAGCGGTTTTCTGACGAAGGAAGGATCTGATTTGAATTCTGCTTGCGACATTCGATCCCTCTCGTCATTTTACGTCGGAATAGCATGTTTTCCACACCCGATTACGGTCCTCGAAGCCAGAATACTGGAAGATAGCTTTTGGCTATAACAGCGGTTTTCTGACGAAGGAAGGATCTGATTTAAATTCTGCTTGCGACATTCAATCCCTCTCGTCATTTCACGTCGGAATAGCATGTTTTCCACACCCGATTACGGTCCTCGAACCCAGAATACTGGGAGACAGGTTTTGGCTATAACAGTGGTTTTCTGACGAAAGAAGGCTCTGACTTGAATTCTGCTTGCGGCATTCGATCCCTCTCGTCATTTTACGTCGGAATAGCATGTTTTCCACACCCGATTACGGTCCTGGAAGCCAGAATACTGGGAGATAGGTTTTGGCAATAAGAGCGACTTTATGACGAAGTGAGGCTCTGCTTTGAATTCTGCTTGCGGCATTCGATCCCTCTCGTCATTTTACATCGGAGTAGAATGTTTTCCACACCCGATTACGGTCCTGGAAGCCAGAATACTGGGAGATAGGTTTTGGATACAGGAGCGATTTTCTGACGAAGGAAGGCTCTGATTTGAATTCTGCTTGCGACATTCAATCCCTCTCGTCATTTTACGTCGGAATAGCATGTTTTCCACACCCGATTACGGTCCTGGAAGCCAGAATACTGGGAGATAGGTTTTGGCAATAACAGCGACTTTATGACGAAGTGAGGCTCTGATTTGAATTCTGCTTGCGACATTCGATCCCTCTCGCCATTTTACATCGGAGGAGAATGTTTTCCACACGCGATTACGGTCCTGGAAGCCAGAATACTGGAAGATAGCTTTTGGCTATAACAGCGGTTTTCTGACGAAGGAAGGATCTGATTTGAATTCTGCTTGCGACATTCAATCCCTCTCGTCATTTTACGTCGGAATAGCATGTTTTCCATACCCGATTACGGTCCTGGAAGCCAGAATACTGGAAGATAGCTTTTGGCTATAACAGCGGTTTTCTGACGAAGGAAGGATCTGATTTGAATTCTGCTTGCGACATTCAATCCCTCTCGTCATTTTACGTCGGAGTAGAATGTTTTCCACACCCGATTACGGTCCTGGAAGCCAGAATACTGGAAGATAGCTTTTGACTATAACAGCGGTTTTCTGACGAAGGAAGGATCTGATTTGAATTCTGCTTGCGACATTCAATCCCTCTCATCATTTTACGTCGGAATAGCATGTTTTCCATACCCGATTACGGTCCTGGAAGCCAGAATACTGGGAGATAGGTTTTGGATACAGGAGCGATTTTCTGACGAAGGCAGTCTCTGATTTAAATTCTGCTTGCGACATTCAATCCCTCTCGTCATTTTACGTCGGAATAGCATGTTTTCCATACCCGATTACGGTCCTGGAAGCCAGAATACTGGGAGATAGGTTTTGGCTATAACAGCGGTTTTCTGACGAAGGCAGTCTCTGATTTAAATTCTGCTTGCGACATTCAATCCCTCTCGTCATTTTACGTCGGAATAGCATGTTTTCCATACCCGATTACGGTCCTGGAAGCCAGAATACTGGGAGATAGGTTTTGGATACAGGAGCGATTTTCTGACGAAGGAAGGCTCTGATTTGAATTCTGCTTGCGGCATTCGATCCCTCTCGCCATTTTACGTCGGAATAGCATGTTCTCCATACCCGATTACGGTCCTGGAAGCCAGAATACTGGGAGATAGGTTTTGGCAATAAGAGCGACTTTATGACGAAGTGAGGCTCTGCTTTGAATTCTGCTTGCGTCATTCGATCCCTCTCGTCATTTTACATCGGAGTAGAATGTTTTCCACACCCGATTACGGTCCTGGAAGCCAGAATACTGGGAGATAGGTTTTGGCTATAACAGCGGTTTTCTGACGAAGGCAGTCTCTGATTTAAATTCTGCTTGCGACATTCAATCCCTCTCGTCATTTTACGTCGGAATAGCATGTTTTCCATACCCGATTACGGTCCTGGAAGCCAGAATACTGGGAGATAGGTTTTGGATACAGGAGCGATTTTCTGACGAAGGAAGGCTCTGATTTGAATTCTGCTTGCGGCATTCGATCCCTCTCGCCATTTTACGTCGGAATAGCATGTTCTCCATACCCGATTACGGTCCTGGAAGCCAGAATACTGGGAGATAGGTTTTGGCAATAACAGCGACTTTATGACGAAGTGAGGCTCTGATTTGAATTCTGCTTGCGGCATTCGATCCCTCTCGTCATTTTACATCGGAGGAGAATGATTTCCACACCCGATTACGGTCCTGGAAGCCAGAATACTGGAAGATAGCTTTTGGCTATAACAGCGGTTTTCTGACGAAGGAAGGATCTGATTTGAATTCTGCTTGCGACATTCGATTCCTCTCGTCATTTTACGTCGGAATAGCATGTTTTCCACACCCGATTACGGTCCTCGAAGCCAGAATACTGGAAGATAGCTTTTGGCTATAACAGCGGTTTTCTGACGAAGGAAGGATCTGATTTAAATTCTGCTTGCGACATTCAATCCCTCTCGTCATTTCACGTCGGAATAGCATGTTTTCCACACCCGATTACGGTCCTGGAAGCCAGAATACTGGGAGATAGGTTTTGGCAATAACAGCGACTTTATGACGAAGTGAGGATCTGATTTGAATTCTGCTTGCGACATTCAATCCCTCTCGTCATTTTACGTCAGAATAGCATGTTTTCCATACCCGATTACGGTCCTGGAAGCCAGAATACTGGGAGATAGGTTTTGGCAATAAGAGCGACTTTATGACGAAGTGAGGCTCTGATTTGAATTCTGCTTGCGGCATTCGATCCCTCTCGTCATTTTACATCGGAGTAGAATGTTTTCCACACCCGATTACGGTCCTGGAAGCCAGAATACTGGGAGATAGGTTTAGGCTATAACAGCGGTTTTCTGGCGAAGGCAGTCTCTGATTTAAATTCTGCTTGCGACATTCAATCCCTCTCGTCATTTTACGTCGGAATAGCATGTTTTCCACACCCGATTACGGTCCTCGAACCCAGAATACTGGGAGACAGGTTTTGGCTATAACAGTGGTTTTCTGACGAAGGAAGGATCTGATTTGAATTCTGCTTGCGACATTCAATCCCTCTCGTCATTTTACGTCGGAATAGCATGTTTTCCATACCCGATTACGGTCCTGGAAGCCAGAATACTGGGAGATAGGTTTTGGCAATAAGAGCGACTTTATGACGAAGTGAGGCTCTGCTTTGAATTCTGCTTGCGTCATTCGATCCCTCTCGTCATTTTACATCGGAGTAGAATGTTTTCCACACCCGATTACGGTCCTGGAAGCCAGAATACTGGGAGATAGGTTTTGGCTATAACAGCGGTTTTCTGACGAAGGCAGTCTCTGATTTAAATTCTGCTTGCGACATTCAATCCCTCTCGTCATTTTACGTCGGAATAGCATGTTTTCCATACCCGATTACGGTCCTGGAAGCCAGAATACTGGGAGATAGGTTTTGGATACAGGAGCGATTTTCTGACGAAGGAAGGCTCTGATTTGAATTCTGCTTGCGGCATTCGATCCCTCTCGCCATTTTACGTCGGAATAGCATGTTCTCCATACCCGATTACGGTCCTGGAAGCCAGAATACTGGGAGATAGGTTTTGGCAATAACAGCGACTTTATGACGAAGTGAGGCTCTGATTTGAATTCTGCTTGCGGCATTCGATCCCCCTCGTCATTTTACATCGGAGGAGAATGATTTCCACACCCGATTACGGTCCTGGAAGCCAGAATACTGGAAGATAGCTTTTGGCTATAACAGCGGTTTTCTGACGAAGGAAGGATCTGATTTGAATTCTGCTTGCGACATTCGATTCCTCTCGTCATTTTACGTCGGAATAGCATGTTTTCCACACCCGATTACGGTCCTCGAACCCAGAATACTGGAAGATAGCTTTTGGCTATAACAGCGGTTTTCTGACGAAGGAAGGATCTGATTTGAATTCTGCTTGCGACATTCAATCCCTCTCGTCATTTCACGTCGGAATAGCATGTTTTCCACACCCGATTACGGTCCTCGAACCCAGAATACTGGGAGACAGGTTTTGGCTATAACAGTGGTTTTCTGACGAAGGAAGGATCTGATTTGAATTCTGCTTGCGACATTCAATCCCTCTCGTCATTTTACGTCGGAATAGCATGTTTTCCACACCCGATTACGGTCCTGGAAGCCAGAATACTGGGAGATAGGTTTTGGCAATAAGAGCGACTTTATGACGAAGTGAGGCTCTGCTTTGAATTCTGCTTGCGGCATTCGATCCCTCTCGTCATTTTACATCGGAGGAGAATGTTTTCCACACCCGATTACGGTCCTGGAAGCCAGAATACTGGGAGATAGGTTTTGGATACAGGAGCGATTTTCTGACGAAGGAAGGCTCTGATTTGAATTCTGCTTGCGACATTCAATCCCTCTCGTCATTTTACGTCGGAATAGCATGTTTTCCACACCCGATTACGGTCCTGGAAGCCAGAATACTGGGAGATAGGTTTTGGCAATAACAGCGACTTTATGACGAAGTGAGGCTCTGATTTGAATTCTGCTTGCGACATTCGATCCCTCTCGCCATTTTACATCGGAGGAGAATGTTTTCCACACGCGATTACGGTCCTGGAAGCCAGAATACTGGAAGATAGCTTTTGGCTATAACAGCGGTTTTCTGACGAAGGAAGGATCTGATTTGAATTCTGCTTGCGACATTCAATCCCTCTCGTCATTTTACGTCGGAATAGCATGTTTTCCATACCCGATTACGGTCCTGGAAGCCAGAATACTGGAAGATAGCTTTTGGCTATAACAGCGATTTTCTGACGAAGGAAGGATCTGATTTGAATTCTGCTTGCGACATTCAATCCCTCTCGTCATTTTACGTCGGAGTAGAATGTTTTCCACACCCGATTACGGTCCTGGAAGCCAGAATACTGGAAGAAAGCTTTTGACTATAACAGCGGTTTTCTGACGAAGGAAGGAGCTGATTTGAATTCTGCTTGCGACATTCAATCCCTCTCGTCATTTTACGTCGGAATAGCATGTTTTCCATACCCGATTACGGTCCTGGAAGCCAGAATACTGGGAGATAGGTTTTGGATACAGGAGCGATTTTCTGACGAAGGCAGTCTCTGATTTAAATTCTGCTTGCGACATTCAATCCCTCTCGTCATTTTACGTCGGAATAGCATGTTTTCCATACCCGATTACGGTCCTGGAAGCCAGAATACTGGGAGATATGTTTTGGATACAGGAGCGATTTTCTGACGAAGGAAGGCTCTGATTTGAATTCTGCTTGCGACATTCAATCCCTCTCGTCATTTTACGTCGGAATAGCATGTTTTCCACACCCGATTACGGTCCTGGAAGCCAGAATACTGGGAGATAGCTTTTGGCTATAACAGCGATTTTCTGACGAAGGAAGGATCTGATTTGAATTCTGCTTGCGACATTCAATCCCTCTCGCCATTTTACGTCGGAATAGCATGTTCTCCATACCCGATTACGGTCTTGGAAGCCAGAATACTGCAAGATAGCTTTTGGCTATAACAGCGATTTTCTGACGAAGGAAGGATCTGATTTGAATTCTGCTTGCGACATTCAATCCCTCTCGTCATTTTACGTCAGAATAGCATGTTTTCCATACCCGATTACGGTCCTGGAAGCCAGAATACTGGGAGATAGGTTTTGGCAATAAGAGCGACTTTATGACGAAGTGAGGCTCTGATTTGAATTCTGCTTGCGGCATTCGATCCCTCTCGTCATTTTACATCGGAGTAGAATGTTTTCCACACCCGATTACGGTCCTGGAAGCCAGAATACTGGGAGATAGGTTTTGGCTATAACAGCGGTTTTCTGGCGAAGGCAGTCTCTGATTTAAATTCTGCTTGCGACATTCAATCCCTCTCGTCATTTTACGTCGGAATAGCATGTTTTCCACACCCGATTACGGTCCTCGAACCCAGAATACTGGGAGACAGGTTTTGGCTATAACAGTGGTTTTCTGACGAAGGAAGGATCTGATTTGAATTCTGCTTGCGACATTCAATCCCTCTCGTCATTTTACGTCGGAATAGCATGTTTTCCATACCCGATTACGGTCCTGGAAGCCAGAATACTGGGAGATAGGTTTTGGCAATAAGAGCGACTTTATGACGAAGTGAGGCTCTGCTTTGAATTCTGCTTGCGTCATTCGATCCCTCTCGTCATTTTACATCGGAGTAGAATGTTTTCCACACCCGATTACGGTCCTGGAAGCCAGAATACTGGGAGATAGGTTTTGGCTATAACAGCGGTTTTCTGACGAAGGCAGTCTCTGATTTAAATTCTGCTTGCGACATTCAATCCCTCTCGTCATTTTACGTCGGAATAGCATGTTTTCCATACCCGATTACGGTCCTGGAAGCCAGAATACTGGGAGATAGGTTTTGGATACAGGAACGATTTTCTGACGAAGGAAGGCTCTGATTTGAATTCTGCTTGCGGCATTCGATCCCTCTCGCCATTTTACGTCGGAATAGCATGTTCTCCATACCCGATTACGGTCCTGGAAGCCAGAATACTGGGAGATAGGTTTTGGCAATAACAGCGACTTTATGACGAAGTGAGGCTCTGATTTGAATTCTGCTTGCGGCATTCGATCCCTCTCGTCATTTTACATCGGAGGAGAATGATTACCACACCCGATTACGGTCCTGGAAGCCAGAATACTGGAAGATAGCTTTTGGCTATAACAGCGGTTTTCTGACGAAGGAAGGATCTGATTTGAATTCTGCTTGCGACATTCGATTCCTCTCGTCATTTTACGTCGGAATAGCATGTTTTCCACACCCGATTACGGTCCTCGAAGCCAGAATACTGGAAGATAGCTTTTGGCTATAACAGCGGTTTTCTGACGAAGGAAGGATCTGATTTAAATTCTGCTTGCGACATTCAATCCCTCTCGTCATTTCACGTCGGAATAGCATGTTTTCCACACCCGATTACGGTCCTGGAAGCCAGAATACTGGGAGATAGGTTTTGGCAATAACAGCGACTTTATGACGAAGTGAGGCTCTGATTTGAATTCTGCTTGCGACATTCGATTCCTCTCGTCATTTTACGTCGGAATAGCATGTTTTCCACACCCGATTACGGTCCTCGAAGCCAGAATACTGGGAGATAGGTTTTGGATACAGGAGCGATTTTCTGACGAAGGAAGGCTCTGATTTGAATTCTGCTTGCGGCATTCGATCCCTCTCGCCATTTTACGTCGGAATAGCATGTTTTCCACACCCGATTACGGTCTTGGAAGCCAGAATACTGCAAGATAGCTTTTGGCTATAACAGCGATTTTCTGACGAAGGAAGGATCTGATTTGAATTCTGCTTGCGACATTCAATCCCTCTCGTCATTTTACGTCAGAATAGCATGTTTTCCATACCCGATTACGGTCCTGGAAGCCAGAATACTGGGAGATAGGTTTTGGCAATAAGAGCGACTTTATGACGAAGTGAGGCTCTGATTTGAATTCTGCTTGCGGCATTCGATCCCTCTCGTCATTTTACATCGGAGTAGAATGTTTTCCACACCCGATTACGGTCCTGGAAGCCAGAATACTGGGAGATAGGTTTAGGCTATAACAGCGGTTTTCTGGCGAAGGCAGTCTCTGATTTAAATTCTGCTTGCGACATTCAATCCCTCTCGTCATTTTACGTCGGAATAGCATGTTTTCCACACCCGATTACGGTCCTCGAACCCAGAATACTGGGAGACAGGTTTTGGCTATAACAGTGGTTTTCTGACGAAGGAAGGATCTGATTTGAATTCTGCTTGCGACATTCAATCCCTCTCGTCATTTTACGTCGGAATAGCATGTTTTCCATACCCGATTACGGTCCTGGAAGCCAGAATACTGGGAGATAGGTTTTGGCAATAAGAGCGACTTTATGACGAAGTGAGGCTCTGCTGTGAATTCTGCTTGCGTCATTCGATCCCTCTCGTCATTTTACATCGGAGTAGAATGTTTTCCACACCCGATTACGGTCCTGGAAGCCAGAATACTGGGAGATAGGTTTTGGCTATAACAGCGGTTTTCTGACGAAGGCAGTCTCTGATTTAAATTCTGCTTGCGACATTCAATCCCTCTCGTCATTTTACGTCGGAATAGCATGTTTTCCATACCCGATTACGGTCCTGGAAGCCAGAATACTGGGAGATAGGTTTTGGATACAGGAGCGATTTTCTGACGAAGGAAGGCTCTGATTTGAATTCTGCTTGCGGCATTCGATCCCTCTCGTCATTTTACATCGGAGTAGAATGTTTTCCACACCCGATTACGGTCCTGGAAGCCAGAATACTGGGAGATAGGTTTTGGATACAGGAGCGATTTTCTGACGAAGGAAGGCTCTGATTTGAATTCTGCTTGCGACATTCAATCCCTCTCGTCATTTTACGTCGGAATAGCATGTTTTCCACACCCGATTACGGTCCTGGAAGCCAGAATACTGGGAGATAGGTTTTGGCAATAACAGCGACTTTATGACGAAGTGAGGCTCTGATTTGAATTCTGCTTGCGACATTCGATCCCTCTCGCCATTTTACATCGGAGGAGAATGTTTTCCACACGCGATTACGGTCCTGGAAGCCAGAATACTGGAAGATAGCTTTTGGCTATAACAGCGGTTTTCTGACGAAGGAAGGATCTGATTTGAATTCTGCTTGCGACATTCAATCCCTCTCGTCATTTTACGTCGGAATAGCATGTTTTCCATACCCGATTACGGTCCTGGAAGCCAGAATACTGGAAGATAGCTTTTGGCTATAACAGCGGTTTTCTGACGAAGGAAGGATCTGATTTGAATTCTGCTTGCGACATTCAATCCCTCTCGTCATTTTACGTCGGAGTAGAATGTTTTCCACACCCGATTACGGTCCTGGAAGCCAGAATACTGGAAGATAGCTTTTGACTATAACAGCGGTTTTCTGACGAAGGAAGGATCTGATTTGAATTCTGCTTGCGACATTCAATCCCTCTCGTCATTTTACGTCGGAATAGCATGTTTTCCATACCCGATTACGGTCCTGGAAGCCAGAATACTGGGAGATAGGTTTTGGATACAGGAGCGATTTTCTGACGAAGGCAGTCTCTGATTTAAATTCTGCTTGCGACATTCAATCCCTCTCGTCATTTTACGTCGGAATAGCATGTTTTCCATACCCGATTACGGTCCTGGAAGCCAGAATACTGGGAGATAGGTTTTGGCTATAACAGCGGTTTTCTGACGAAGGCAGTCTCTGATTTAAATTCTGCTTGCGACATTCAATCCCTCTCGTCATTTTACGTCGGAATAGCATGTTTTCCATACCCGATTACGGTCCTGGAAGCCAGAATACTGGGAGATAGGTTTTGGATACAGGAGCGATTTTCTGACGAAGGAAGGCTCTGATTTGAATTCTGCTTGCGGCATTCGATCCCTCTCGCCATTTTACGTCGGAATAGCATGTTCTCCATACCCGATTACGGTCCTGGAAGCCAGAATACTGGGAGATAGGTTTTGGCAATAAGAGCGACTTTATGACGAAGTGAGGCTCTGCTTTGAATTCTGCTTGCGTCATTCGATCCCTCTCGTCATTTTACATCGGAGTAGAATGTTTTCCACACCCGATTACGGTCCTGGAAGCCAGAATACTGGGAGATAGGTTTTGGCTATAACAGCGGTTTTCTGACGAAGGCAGTCTCTGATTTAAATTCTGCTTGCGACATTCAATCCCTCTCGTCATTTTACGTCGGAATAGCATGTTTTCCATACCCGATTACGGTCCTGGAAGCCAGAATACTGGGAGATAGGTTTTGGATACAGGAGCGATTTTCTGACGAAGGAAGGCTCTGATTTGAATTCTGCTTGCGGCATTCGATCCCTCTCGCCATTTTACGTCGGAATAGCATGTTCTCCATACCCGATTACGGTCTTGGAAGCCAGAATACTGCAAGATAGCTTTTGGCTATAACAGCGATTTTCTGACGAAGGAAGGATCTGATTTGAATTCTGCTTGCGACATTCAATCCCTCTCGTCATTTTACGTCAGAATAGCATGTTTTCCATACCCGATTACGGTCCTGGAAGCCAGAATACTGGGAGATAGGTTTTGGCAATAAGAGCGACTTTATGACGAAGTGAGGCTCTGATTTGAATTCTGCTTGCGGCATTCGATCCCTCTCGTCATTTTACATCGGAGTAGAATGTTTTCCACACCCGATTACGGTCCTGGAAGCCAGAATACTGGGAGATAGGTTTAGGCTATAACAGCGGTTTTCTGGCGAAGGCAGTCTCTGATTTAAATTCTGCTTGCGACATTCAATCCCTCTCGTCATTTTACGTCGGAATAGCATGTTTTCCACACCCGATTACGGTCCTCGAACCCAGAATACTGGGAGACAGGTTTTGGCTATAACAGTGGTTTTCTGACGAAGGAAGGATCTGATTTGAATTCTGCTTGCGACATTCAATCCCTCTCGTCATTTTACGTCGGAATAGCATGTTTTCCATACCCGATTACGGTCCTGGAAGCCAGAATACTGGGAGATAGGTTTTGGCAATAAGAGCGACTTTATGACGAAGTGAGGCTCTGCTGTGAATTCTGCTTGCGTCATTCGATCCCTCTCGTCATTTTACATCGGAGTAGAATGTTTTCCACACCCGATTACGGTCCTGGAAGCCAGAATACTGGGAGATAGGTTTTGGCTATAACAGCGGTTTTCTGACGAAGGCAGTCTCTGATTTAAATTCTGCTTGCGACATTCAATCCCTCTCGTCATTTTACGTCGGAATAGCATGTTTTCCATACCCGATTACGGTCCTGGAAGCCAGAATACTGGGAGATAGGTTTTGGATACAGGAGCGATTTTCTGACGAAGGAAGGCTCTGATTTGAATTCTGCTTGCGGCATTCGATCCCTCTCGTCATTTTACATCGGAGTAGAATGTTTTCCACACCCGATTACGGTCCTGGAAGCCAGAATACTGGGAGATAGGTTTTGGATACAGGAGCGATTTTCTGACGAAGGAAGGCTCTGATTTGAATTCTGCTTGCGACATTCAATCCCTCTCGTCATTTTACGTCGGAATAGCATGTTTTCCACACCCGATTACGGTCCTGGAAGCCAGAATACTGGGAGATAGGTTTTGGCAATAACAGCGACTTTATGACGAAGTGAGGCTCTGATTTGAATTCTGCTTGCGACATTCGATCCCTCTCGCCATTTTACATCGGAGGAGAATGTTTTCCACACGCGATTACGGTCCTGGAAGCCAGAATACTGGAAGATAGCTTTTGGCTATAACAGCGGTTTTCTGACGAAGGAAGGATCTGATTTGAATTCTGCTTGCGACATTCAATCCCTCTCGTCATTTTACGTCGGAGTAGAATGTTTTCCACACCCGATTACGGTCCTGGAAGCCAGAATACTGGAAGATAGCTTTTGACTATAACAGCGGTTTTCTGACGAAGGAAGGATCTGATTTGAATTCTGCTTGCGACATTCAATCCCTCTCGTCATTTTACGTCGGAATAGCATGTTTTCCATACCCGATTACGGTCCTGGAAGCCAGAATACTGGGAGATAGGTTTTGGATACAGGAGCGATTTTCTGACGAAGGCAGTCTCTGATTTAAATTCTGCTTGCGACATTCAATCCCTCTCGTCATTTTACGTCGGAATAGCATGTTTTCCATACCCGATTACGGTCCTGGAAGCCAGAATACTGGGAGATAGGTTTTGGCTATAACAGCGGTTTTCTGACGAAGGCAGTCTCTGATTTAAATTCTGCTTGCGACATTCAATCCCTCTCGTCATTTTACGTCGGAATAGCATGTTTTCCATACCCGATTACGGTCCTGGAAGCCAGAATACTGGGAGATAGGTTTTGGATACAGGAGCGATTTTCTGACGAAGGAAGGCTCTGATTTGAATTCTGCTTGCGGCATTCGATCCCTCTCGCCATTTTACGTCGGAATAGCATGTTCTCCATACCCGATTACGGTCCTGGAAGCCAGAATACTGGGAGATAGGTTTTGGCAATAAGAGCGACTTTATGACGAAGTGAGGCTCTGATTTGAATTCTGCTTGCGTCATTCGATCCCTCTCGTCATTTTACATCGGAGTAGAATGTTTTCCACACCCGATTACGGTCCTGGAAGCCAGAATACTGGGAGATAGGTTTTGGCTATAACAGCGGTTTTCTGACGAAGGCAGTCTCTGATTTAAATTCTGCTTGCGACATTCAATCCCTCTCGTCATTTTACGTCGGAATAGCATGTTTTCCATACCCGATTACGGTCCTGGAAGCCAGAATACTGGGAGATAGGTTTTGGATACAGGAGCGATTTTCTGACGAAGGAAGGCTCTGATTTGAATTCTGCTTGCGGCATTCGATCCCTCTCGCCATTTTACGTCGGAATAGCATGTTCTCCATACCCGATTACGGTCCTGGAAGCCAGAATACTGGGAGATAGGTTTTGGCAATAACAGCGACTTTATGACGAAGTGAGGCTCTGATTTGAATTCTGCTTGCGGCATTCGATCCCTCTCGTCATTTTACATCGGAGGAGAATGATTTCCACACCCGATTACGGTCCTGGAAGCCAGAATACTGGAAGATAGCTTTTGGCTATAACAGCGGTTTTCTGACGAAGGAAGGATCTGATTTGAATTCTGCTTGCGACATTCGATTCCTCTCGTCATTTTACGTCGGAATAGCATGTTTTCCATACCCGATTACGGTCCTCGAAGCCAGAATACTGGAAGATAGCTTTTGGCTATAACAGCGGTTTTCTGACGAAGGAAGGATCTGATTTAAATTCTGCTTGCGACATTCAATCCCTCTCGTCATTTCACGTCGGAATAGCATGTTTTCCACACCCGATTACGGTCCTGGAAGCCAGAATACTGGGAGATAGGTTTTGGCAATAACAGCGACTTTATGACGAAGTGAGGCTCTGATTTGAATTCTGCTTGCGACATTCGATTCCTCTCGTCATTTTACGTCGGAATAGCATGTTTTCCACACCCGATTACGGTCCTCGAAGCCAGAATACTGGGAGATAGGTTTTGGATACAGGAGCGATTTTCTGACGAAGGAAGGCTCTGATTTGAATTCTGCTTGCGGCATTCGATCCCTCTCGCCATTTTACGTCGGAATAGCATGTTCTCCATACCCGATTACGGTCTTGGAAGCCAGAATACTGCAAGATAGCTTTTGGCTATAACAGCGATTTTCTGACGAAGGAAGGATCTGATTTGAATTCTGCTTGCGACATTCAATCCCTCTCGTCATTTTACGTCAGAATAGCATGTTTTCCATACCCGATTACGGTCCTGGAAGCCAGAATACTGGGAGATAGGTTTTGGCAATAAGAGCGACTTTATGACGAAGTGAGGCTCTGATTTGAATTCTGCTTGCGGCATTCGATCCCTCTCGTCATTTTACATCGGAGTAGAATGTTTTCCACACCCGATTACGGTCCTGGAAGCCAGAATACTGGGAGATAGGTTTAGGCAATAAGAGCGGCTTTCTGGCGAAGGCAGTCTCTGATTTAAATTCTGCTTGCGACATTCAATCCCTCTCGTCATTTTACGTCGGAATAGCATGTTTTCCACACCCGATTACGGTCCTCGAACCCAGAATACTGGGAGACAGGTTTTGGCTATAACAGTGGTTTTCTGACGAAGGAAGGATCTGATTTGAATTCTGCTTGCGACATTCAATCCCTCTCGTCATTTTACGTCGGAATAGCATGTTTTCCATACCCGATTACGGTCCTGGAAGCCAGAATACTGGGAGATAGGTTTTGGCAATAAGAGCGACTTTATGACGAAGTGAGGCTCTGCTTTGAATTCTGCTTGCGTCATTCGATCCCTCTCGTCATTTTACATCGGAGTAGAATGTTTTCCACACCCGATTACGGTCCTGGAAGCCAGAATACTGGGAGATAGGTTTTGGCTATAACAGCGGTTTTCTGACGAAGGCAGTCTCTGATTTAAATTCTGCTTGCGACATTCAATCCCTCTCGTCATTTTACGTCGGAATAGCATGTTTTCCATACCCGATTACGGTCCTGGAAGCCAGAATACTGGGAGATAGGTTTTGGATACAGGAGCGATTTTCTGACGAAGGAAGGCTCTGATTTGAATTCTGCTTGCGGCATTCGATCCCTCTCGCCATTTTACGTCGGAATAGCATGTTCTCCATACCCGATTACGGTCCTGGAAGCCAGAATACTGGGAGATAGGTTTTGGCAATAACAGCGACTTTATGACGAAGTGAGGCTCTGATTTGAATTCTGCTTGCGGCATTCGATCCCCCTCGTCATTTTACATCGGAGGAGAATGATTTCCACACCCGATTACGGTCCTGGAAGCCAGAATACTGGAAGATAGCTTTTGGCTATAACAGCGGTTTTCTGACGAAGGAAGGATCTGATTTGAATTCTGCTTGCGACATTCGATTCCTCTCGTCATTTTACGTCGGAATAGCATGTTTTCCACACCCGATTACGGTCCTCGAAGCCAGAATACTGGGAGATAGGTTTTGGATACAGGAGCGATTTTCTGACGAAGGAAGGCTCTGATTTGAATTCTGCTTGCGACATTCAATCCCTCTCGTCATTTTACGTCGGAATAGCATGTTTTCCACACCCGATTACGGTCCTGGAAGCCAGAATACTGGGAGATAGGTTTTGGCAATAACAGCGACTTTATGACGAAGTGAGGCTCTGATTTGAATTCTGCTTGCGACATTCGATCCCTCTCGCCATTTTACATCGGAGGAGAATGTTTTCCACACGCGATTACGGTCCTGGAAGCCAGAATACTGGAAGATAGCTTTTGGCTATAACAGCGGTTTTCTGACGAAGGAAGGATCTGATTTGAATTCTGCTTGCGACATTCAATCCCTCTCGTCATTTTACGTCGGAATAGCATGTTTTCCATACCCGATTACGGTCCTGGAAGCCAGAATACTGGAAGATAGCTTTTGGCTATAACAGCGGTTTTCTGACGAAGGAAGGATCTGATTTGAATTCTGCTTGCGACATTCAATCCCTCTCGTCATTTTACGTCGGAATAGAATGTTTTCCACACCCGATTACGGTCCTGGAAGCCAGAATACTGGAAGTTAGCTTTTGACTATAACAGCGGTTTTCTGACGAAGGAAGGATCTGATTTGAATTCTGCTTGCGACATTCAATCCCTCTCGTCATTTTACGTCGGAATAGCATGTTTTCCATACCCGATTACGGTCCTGGAAGCCAGAATACTGGGAGATAGGTTTTGGATACAGGAGCGATTTTCTGACGAAGGCAGTCTCTGATTTAAATTCTGCTTGCGACATTCAATCCCTCTCGTCATTTTACGTCGGAATAGCATGTTTTCCATACCCGATTACGGTCCTGGAAGCCAGAATACTGGGAGATATGTTTTGGATACAGGAGCGATTTTCTGACGAAGGAAGGCTCTGATTTGAATTCTGCTTGCGACATTCAATCCCTCTCGTCATTTTACGTCGGAATAGCATGTTTTCCACACCCGATTACGGTCCTGGAAGCCAGAATACTGGGAGATAGCTTTTGGCTATAACAGCGATTTTCTGACGAAGGAAGGATCTGATTTGAATTCTGCTTGCGACATTCAATCCCTCTCGCCATTTTACGTCGGAATAGCATGTTCTCCATACCCGATTACGGTCTTGGAAGCCAGAATACTGCAAGATAGCTTTTGGCTATAACAGCGATTTTCTGACGAAGGAAGGATCTGATTTGAATTCTGCTTGCGACATTCAATCCCTCTCGTCATTTTACGTCAGAATAGCATGTTTTCCATACCCGATTACGGTCCTGGAAGCCAGAATACTGGGAGATAGGTTTTGGCAATAAGAGCGACTTTATGACGAAGTGAGGCTCTGATTTGAATTCTGCTTGCGGCATTCGATCCCTCTCGTCATTTTACATCGGAGTAGAATGTTTTCCACACCCGATTACGGTCCTGGAAGCCAGAATACTGGGAGATAGGTTTAGGCTATAACAGCGGTTTTCTGGCGAAGGCAGTCTCTGATTTAAATTCTGCTTGCGACATTCAATCCCTCTCGTCATTTTACGTCGGAATAGCATGTTTTCCACACCCGATTACGGTCCTCGAAGCCAGAATACTGGGAGACAGGTTTTGGCTATAACAGTGGTTTTCTGACGAAGGAAGGCTCTGATTTGAATTCTGCTTGCGACATTCAATCCCTCTCGTCATTTTACGTCGGAATAGCATGTTTTCCATACCCGATTACGGTCCTGGAAGCCAGAATACTGGGAGATAGGTTTTGGCAATAAGAGCGACTTTATGACGAAGTGAGGCTCTGCTTTGAATTCTGCTTGCGTCATTCGATCCCTCTCGTCATTTTACATCGGAGTAGAATGTTTTCCACACCCGATTACGGTCCTGGAAGCCAGAATACTGGGAGATAGGTTTTGGCTATAACAGCGGTTTTCTGACGAAGGCAGTCTCTGATTTAAATTCTGCTTGCGACATTCAATCCCTCTCGTCATTTTACGTCGGAATAGCATGTTTTCCATACCCGATTACGGTCCTGGAAGCCAGAATACTGGGAGATAGGTTTTGGATACAGGAGCGATTTTCTGACGAAGGAAGGCTCTGATTTGAATTCTGCTTGCGGCATTCGATCCCTCTCGCCATTTAACGTCGGAATAGCATGTTCTCCATACCCGATTACGGTCCTGGAAGCCAGAATACTGGGAGATAGGTTTTGGCAATAACAGCGACTTTATGACGAAGTGAGGCTCTGATTTGAATTCTGCTTGCGGCATTCGATCCCTCTCGTCATTTTACATCGGAGGAGAATGATTACCACACCCGATTACGGTCCTGGAAGCCAGAATACTGGAAGATAGCTTTTGGCTATAACAGCGGTTTTCTGACGAAGGAAGGATCTGATTTGAATTCTGCTTGCGACATTCGATTCCTCTCGTCATTTTACGTCGGAATAGCATGTTTTCCACACCCGATTACGGTCCTCGAAGCCAGAATACTGGAAGATAGCTTTTGGCTATAACAGCGGTTTTCTGACGAAGGAAGGATCTGATTTAAATTCTGCTTGCGACATTCAATCCCTCTCGTCATTTCACGTCGGAATAGCATGTTTTCCACACCCGATTACGGTCCTGGAAGCCAGAATACTGGGAGATAGGTTTTGGCAATAACAGCGACTTTATGACGAAGGGAGGCTCTGATTTGAATTCTGCTTGCGACATTCGATTCCTCTCGTCATTTTACGTCGGAATAGCATGTTTTCCACACCCGATTACGGTCCTCGAAGCCAGAATACTGGGAGATAGGTTTTGGATACAGGAGCGATTTTCTGACGAAGGAAGGCTCTGATTTGAATTCTGCTTGCGGCATTCGATCCCTCTCGCCATTTTACGTCGGAATAGCATGTTCTCCATACCCGATTACGGTCTTGGAAGCCAGAATACTGCAAGATAGCTTTTGGCTATAACAGCGATTTTCTGACGAAGGAAGGATCTGATTTGAATTCTGCTTGCGACATTCAATCCCTCTCGTCATTTTACGTCAGAATAGCATGTTTTCCATACCCGATTACGGTCCTGGAAGCCAGAATACTGGGAGATAGGTTTTGGCAATAAGAGCGACTTTATGACGAAGTGAGGCTCTGATTTGAATTCTGCTTGCGGCATTCGATCCCTCTCGTCATTTTACATCGGAGTAGAATGTTTTCCACACCCGATTACGGTCCTGGAAGCCAGAATACTGGGAGATAGGTTTTGGCTATAACAGCGGTTTTCTGGCGAAGGCAGTCTCTGATTTGAATTCTGCTTGCGACATTCAATCCCTCTCGTCATTTTACGTCGGAATAGCATGTTTTCCACACCCGATTACGGTCCTCGAACCCAGAATACTGGGAGACAGGTTTTGGCTATAACAGTGGTTTTCTGACGAAGGAAGGATCTGATTTGAATTCTGCTTGCGACATTCAATCCCTCTCGTCATTTTACGTCGGAATAGCATGTTTTCCATACCCGATTACGGTCCTGGAAGCCAGAATACTGGGAGATAGGTTTTGGCAATAAGAGCGACTTTATGACGAAGTGAGGCTCTGCTGTGAATTCTGCTTGCGTCATTCGATCCCTCTCGTCATTTTACATCGGAGTAGAATGTTTTCCACACCCGATTACGGTCCTGGAAGCCAGAATACTGGGAGATAGGTTTTGGCTATAACAGCGGTTTTCTGACGAAGGCAGTCTCTGATTTAAATTCTGCTTGCGACATTCAATCCCTCTCGTCATTTTACGTCGGAATAGCATGTTTTCCATACCCGATTACGGTCCTGGAAGCCAGAATACTGGGAGATAGGTTTTGGATACAGGAGCGATTTTCTGACGAAGGAAGGCTCTGATTTGAATTCTGCTTGCGGCATTCGATCCCTCTCGCCATTTTACGTCGGAATAGCATGTTCTCCATACCCGATTACGGTCCTGGAAGCCAGAATACTGGGAGATAGGTTTTGGCAATAACAGCGACTTTATGACGAAGTGAGGCTCTGATTTGAATTCTGCTTGCGACATTCAATCCCTCTCGTCATTTTACGTCAGAATAGCATGTTTTCCATACCCGATTACGGTCCTGGAAGCCAGAATACTGGGAGATAGGTTTTGGCAATAAGAGCGACTTTATGACGAAGTGAGGCTCTGATTTGAATTCTGCTTGCGGCATTCGATCCCTCTCGTCATTTTACATCGGAGTAGAATGTTTTCCACACCCGATTACGGTCCTGGAAGCCAGAATACTGGGAGATAGGTTTAGGCTATAACAGCGGTTTTCTGGCGAAGGCAGTCTCTGATTTAAATTCTGCTTGCGACATTCAATCCCTCTCGTCATTTTACGTCGGAATAGCATGTTTTCCACACCCGATTACGGTCCTCGAACCCAGAATACTGGGAGACAGGTTTTGGCTATAACAGTGGTTTTCTGACGAAGGAAGGATCTGATTTGAATTCTGCTTGCGACATTCAATCCCTCTCGTCATTTTACGTCGGAATAGCATGTTTTCCATACCCGATTACGGTCCTGGAAGCCAGAATACTGGGAGATAGGTTTTGGCAATAAGAGCGACTTTATGACGAAGTGAGGCTCTGCTTTGAATTCTGCTTGCGTCATTCGATCCCTCTCGTCATTTTACATCGGAGTAGAATGTTTTCCACACCCGATTACGGTCCTGGAAGCCAGAATACTGGGAGATAGGTTTTGGCTATAACAGCGGTTTTCTGACGAAGGCAGTCTCTGATTTAAATTCTGCTTGCGACATTCAATCCCTCTCGTCATTTTACGTCGGAATAGCATGTTTTCCATACCCGATTACGGTCCTGGAAGCCAGAATACTGGGAGATAGGTTTTGGATACAGGAGCGATTTTCTGACGAAGGAAGGCTCTGATTTGAATTCTGCTTGCGGCATTCGATCCCTCTCGCCATTTTACGTCGGAATAGCATGTTCTCCATACCCGATTACGGTCCTGGAAGCCAGAATACTGGGAGATAGGTTTTGGCAATAACAGCGACTTTATGACGAAGTGAGGCTCTGATTTGAATTCTGCTTGCGGCATTCGATCCCCCTCGTCATTTTACATCGGAGGAGAATGATTTCCACACCCGATTACGGTCCTGGAAGCCAGAATACTGGAAGATAGCTTTTGGCTATAACAGCGGTTTTCTGACGAAGGAAGGATCTGATTTGAATTCTGCTTGCGACATTCGATTCCTCTCGTCATTTTACGTCGGAATAGCATGTTTTCCACACCCGATTACGGTCCTCGAAGCCAGAATACTGGGAGATAGGTTTTGGATACAGGAGCGATTTTCTGACGAAGGAAGGCTCTGATTTGAATTCTGCTTGCGACATTCAATCCCTCTCGTCATTTTACGTCGGAATAGCATGTTTTCCACACCCGATTACGGTCCTGGAAGCCAGAATACTGGGAGATAGGTTTTGGCAATAACAGCGACTTTATGACGAAGTGAGGCTCTGATTTGAATTCTGCTTGCGACATTCGATCCCTCTCGCCATTTTACATCGGAGGAGAATGTTTTCCACACGCGATTACGGTCCTGGAAGCCAGAATACTGGAAGATAGCTTTTGGCTATAACAGCGGTTTTCTGACGAAGGAAGGATCTGATTTGAATTCTGCTTGCGACATTCAATCCCTCTCGTCATTTTACGTCGGAATAGCATGTTTTCCATACCCGATTACGGTCCTGGAAGCCAGAATACTGCAAGATAGCTTTTGGCTATAACAGCGGTTTTCTGACGAAGGAAGGATCTGATTTGAATTCTGCTTGCGACATTCAATCCCTCTCGTCATTTTACGTCGGAGTAGAATGTTTTCCACACCCGATTACGGTCCTGGAAGCCAGAATACTGGAAGATAGCTTTTGACTATAACAGCGGTTTTCTGACGAAGGAAGGATCTGATTTGAATTCTGCTTGCGACATTCAATCCCTCTCGTCATTTTACGTCGGAATAGCATGTTTTCCATACCCGATTACGGTCCTGGAAGCCAGAATACTGGGAGATAGGTTTTGGATACAGGAGCGATTTTCTGACGAAGGCAGTCTCTGATTTAAATTCTGCTTGCGACATTCAATCCCTCTCGTCATTTTACGTCGGAATAGCATGTTTTCCATACCCGATTACGGTCCTGGAAGCCAGAATACTGGGAGATATGTTTTGGATACAGGAGCGATTTTCTGACGAAGGAAGGCTCTGATTTGAATTCTGCTTGCGACATTCAATCCCTCTCGTCATTTTACGTCGGAATAGCATGTTTTCCACACCCGATTACGGTCCTGGAAGCCAGAATACTGGGAGATAGCTTTTGGCTATAACAGCGATTTTCTGACGAAGGAAGGATCTGATTTGAATTCTGCTTGCGACATTCAATCCCTCTCGCCATTTTACGTCGGAATAGCATGTTCTCCATACCCGATTACGGTCTTGGAAGCCAGAATACTGCAAGATAGCTTTTGGCTATAACAGCGATTTTCTGACGAAGGAAGGATCTGATTTGAATTCTGCTTGCGACATTCAATCCCTCTCGTCATTTTACGTCAGAATAGCATGTTTTCCATACCCGATTACGGTCCTGGAAGCCAGAATACTGGGAGATAGGTTTTGGCAATAAGAGCGACTTTATGACGAAGTGAGGCTCTGATTTGAATTCTGCTTGCGGCATTCGATCCCTCTCGTCATTTTACATCGGAGTAGAATGTTTTCCACACCCGATTACGGTCCTGGAAGCCAGAATACTGGGAGATAGGTTTAGGCTATAACAGCGGTTTTCTGGCGAAGGCAGTCTCTGATTTAAATTCTGCTTGCGACATTCAATCCCTCTCGTCATTTTACGTCGGAATAGCATGTTTTCCACACCCGATTACGGTCCTCGAACCCAGAATACTGGGAGACAGGTTTTGGCTATAACAGTGGTTTTCTGACGAAGGAAGGATCTGATTTGAATTCTGCTTGCGACATTCAATCCCTCTCGTCATTTTACGTCGGAATAGCATGTTTTCCATACCCGATTACGGTCCTGGAAGCCAGAATACTGGGAGATAGGTTTTGGCAATAAGAGCGACTTTATGACGAAGTGAGGCTCTGATTTGAATTCTGCTTGCGTCATTCGATCCCTCTCGTCATTTTACATCGGAGTAGAATGTTTTCCACACCCGATTACGGTCCTGGAAGCCAGAATACTGGGAGATAGGTTTTGGCTATAACAGCGGTTTTCTGACGAAGGCAGTCTCTGATTTAAATTCTGCTTGCGACATTCAATCCCTCTCGTCATTTTACGTCGGAATAGCATGTTTTCCATACCCGATTACGGTCCTGGAAGCCAGAATACTGGGAGATAGGTTTTGGATACAGGAGCGATTTTCTGACGAAGGAAGGCTCTGATTTGAATTCTGCTTGCGGCATTCGATCCCTCTCGCCATTTAACGTCGGAATAGCATGTTCTCCATACCCGATTACGGTCCTGGAAGCCAGAATACTGGGAGATAGGTTTTGGCAATAACAGCGACTTTATGACGAAGTGAGGCTCTGATTTGAATTCTGCTTGCGGCATTCGATCCCTCTCGTCATTTTACATCGGAGGAGAATGATTACCACACCCGATTACGGTCCTGGAAGCCAGAATACTGGAAGATAGCTTTTGGCTATAACAGCGGTTTTCTGACGAAGGAAGGATCTGATTTGAATTCTGCTTGCGACATTCGATTCCTCTCGTCATTTTACGTCGGAATAGCATGTTTTCCACACCCGATTACGGTCCTCGAAGCCAGAATACTGGAAGATAGCTTTTGGCTATAACAGCGGTTTTCTGACGAAGGAAGGATCTGATTTGAATTCTGCTTGCGACATTCAATCCCTCTCGTCATTTCACGTCGGAATAGCATGTTTTCCACACCCGATTACGGTCCTGGAAGCCAGAATACTGGGAGATAGGTTTTGGCAATAACAGCGACTTTATGACGAAGTGAGGCTCTGATTTGAATTCTGCTTGCGACATTCGATTCCTCTCGTCATTTTACGTCGGAATAGCATGTTTTCCACACCCGATTACGGTCCTCGAAGCCAGAATACTGGGAGATAGGTTTTGGATACAGGAGCGATTTTCTGACGAAGGAAGGCTCTGATTTGAATTCTGCTTGCGGCATTCGATCCCTCTCGCCATTTTACGTCGGAATAGCATGTTCTCCATACCCGATTACGGTCTTGGAAGCCAGAATACTGCAAGATAGCTTTTGGCTATAACAGCGATTTTCTGACGAAGGAAGGATCTGATTTGAATTCTGCTTGCGACATTCAATCCCTCTCGTCATTTTACGTCAGAATAGCATGTTTTCCATACCCGATTACGGTCCTGGAAGCCAGAATACTGGGAGATAGGTTTTGGCAATAAGAGCGACTTTATGACGAAGTGAGGCTCTGATTTGAATTCTGCTTGCGGCATTCGATCCCTCTCGTCATTTTACATCGGAGTAGAATGTTTTCCACACCCGATTACGGTCCTGGAAGCCAGAATACTGGGAGATAGGTTTAGGCTATAACAGCGGTTTTCTGGCGAAGGCAGTCTCTGATTTAAATTCTGCTTGCGACATTCAATCCCTCTCGTCATTTTACGTCGGAATAGCATGTTTTCCACACCCGATTACGGTCCTCGAACCCAGAATACTGGGAGACAGGTTTTGGCTATAACAGTGGTTTTCTGACGAAGGAAGGATCTGATTTGAATTCTGCTTGCGACATTCAATCCCTCTCGTCATTTTACGTCGGAATAGCATGTTTTCCATACCCGATTACGGTCCTGGAAGCCAGAATACTGGGAGATAGGTTTTGGCAATAAGAGCGACTTTATGACGAAGTGAGGCTCTGCTGTGAATTCTGCTTGCGTCATTCGATCCCTCTCGTCATTTTACATCGGAGTAGAATGTTTTCCACACCCGATTACGGTCCTGGAAGCCAGAATACTGGGAGATAGGTTTTGGCTATAACAGCGGTTTTCTGACGAAGGCAGTCTCTGATTTAAATTCTGCTTGCGACATTCAATCCCTCTCGTCATTTTACGTCGGAATAGCATGTTTTCCATACCCGATTACGGTCCTGGAAGCCAGAATACTGGGAGATAGGTTTTGGATACAGGAGCGATTTTCTGACGAAGGAAGGCTCTGATTTGAATTCTGCTTGCGGCATTCGATCCCTCTCGCCATTTTACGTCGGAATAGCATGTTCTCCATACCCGATTACGGTCCTGGAAGCCAGAATACTGGGAGATAGGTTTTGGCAATAACAGCGACTTTATGACGAAGTGAGGCTCTGATTTGAATTCTGCTTGCGGCATTCGATCCCTCTCGTCATTTTACATCGGAGGAGAATGATTTCCACACCCGATTACGGTCCTGGAAGCCAGAATACTGGAAGATAGCTTTTGGCTATAACAGCGGTTTTCTGACGAAGGAAGGATCTGATTTGAATTCTGCTTGCGACATTCGATTCCTCTCGTCATTTTACGTCGGAATAGCATGTTTTCCACACCCGATTACGGTCCTCGAAGCCAGAATACTGGAAGATAGCTTTTGGCTATAACAGCGGTTTTCTGACGAAGGAAGGATCTGATTTAAATTCTGCTTGCGACATTCAATCCCTCTCGTCATTTCACGTCGGAATAGCATGTTTTCCACACCCGATTACGGTCCTCGAACCCAGAATACTGGGAGACAGGTTTTGGCTATAACAGTGGTTTTCTGACGAAGGAAGGATCTGATTTGAATTCTGCTTGCGACATTCAATCCCTCTCGTCATTTTACGTCGGAATAGCATGTTTTCCACACCCGATTACGGTCCTGGAAGCCAGAATACTGGGAGATAGGTTTTGGCAATAACAGCGACTTTATGACGAAGTGAGGCTCTGATTTGAATTCTGCTTGCGACATTCGATTCCTCTCGTCATTTTGCGTCGGAATAGCATGTTTTCCACACCCGATTACGGTCCTCGAAGCCAGAATACTGGGAGATAGGTTTTGGATACAGGAGCGATTTTCTGACGAAGGAAGGCTCTGATTTGAATTCTGCTTGCGGCATTCGATCCCTCTCGCCATTTTACGTCGGAATAGCATGTTCTCCATACCCGATTACGGTCTTGGAAGCCAGAATACTGGAAGATAGCTTTTGGCTATAACAGCGATTTTCTGACGAAGGAAGGATCTGATTTGAATTCTGCTTGCGACATTCAATCCCTCTCGTCATTTTACGTCAGAATAGCATGTTTTCCATACCCGATTACGGTCCTGGAAGCCAGAATACTGGGAGATAGGTTTTGGCAATAAGAGCGACTTTATGACGAAGTGAGGCTCTGATTTGAATTCTGCTTGCGGCATTCGATCCCTCTCGTCATTTTACATCGGAGTAGAATGTTTTCCACACCCGATTACGGTCCTGGAAGCCAGAATACTGGGAGATAGGTTTAGGCTATAACAGCGGTTTTCTGGCGAAGGCAGTCTCTGATTTAAATTCTGCTTGCGACATTCAATCCCTCTCGTCATTTTACGTCGGAATAGCATGTTTTCCACACCCGATTACGGTCCTCGAACCCAGAATACTGGGAGACAGGTTTTGGCTATAACAGTGGTTTTCTGACGAAGGAAGGATCTGATTTGAATTCTGCTTGCGACATTCAATCCCTCTCGTCATTTTACGTCAGAATAGCATGTTTTCCATACCCGATTACGGTCCTGGAAGCCAGAATATGGGAGATAGGTTTTGGCAATAAGAGCGACTTTATGACGAAGTGAGGCTCTGATTTGAATTCTGCTTGCGGCATTCGATCCCTCTCGTCATTTTACATCGGAGTAGAATGTTTTCCACACCCGATTACGGTCCTGGAAGCCAGAATACTGGGAGATAGGTTTTGGCTATAACAGCGGTTTTCTGACGAAGGCAGTCTCTGATTTAAATTCTGCTTGCGACATTCAATCCCTCTCGTCATTTTACGTCGGAATAGCATGTTTTCCACACCCGATTACGGTCCTGGAAGCCAGAATACTGGGAGATAGGTTTTGGATACAGGAGCGATTTTCTGACGAAGGAAGGCTCTGATTTGAATTCTGCTTGCGGCATTCGATCCCTCTCGCCATTTTACGTCGGAATAGCATGTTCTCCATACCCTATTACGGTCCTGGAAGCCAGAATACTGCAAGATAGCTTTTGGCAATAACAGCGACTTTATGACGAAGTGAGGCTCTGATTTGAATTCTGCTTGCGACATTCTATCCCTCTCGTCATTTTACGTCGGAATAGCATGTTTTCCATACCCGATTACGGTCCTGGAAGCCAGAATACTGGGAGATAGGTTTTGGCAATAACAGCGACTTTATGACGAAGTGAGGCTCTGATTTGAATTCTGCTTGCGGCATTCGATCCCTCTCGTCATTTTACATCGGAGGAGAATGTTTTCCACACGCGATTACGGTCCTGGAAGCCAGAATACTGGAAGATAGCTTTTGGCTATAACAGCGGTTTTCTGACGAAGGAAGGATCTGATTTGAATTCTGCTTGCGACATTCAATCCCTCTCGTCATTTTACGTCGGAGTAGAATGTTTTCCACACCCGATTACGGTCCTGGAAGCCAGAATACTGGGAGATAGGTTTTGGCTATAACAGCGGTTTTCTGACGAAGGCAGTCTCTGATTTAAATTCTGCTTGCGACATTCAATCCCTCTCGTCATTTTACGTCGGAATAGCATGTTTTCCATACCCGATTACGGTCCTGGAAGCCAGAATACTGGGAGATAGGTTTTGGATACAGGAGCGATTTTCTGACGAAGGAAGGCTCTGATTTGAATTCTGCTTGCGGCATTCAATCCCTCTCGTCATTTTACGTCGGAATAGCATGTTTTCCACACCCGATTACGGTCCTGGAAGCCAGAATACTGGGAGATAGGTTTTGGCAATAACAGCGACTTTATGACGAAGTGAGGCTCTGATTTGAATTCTGCTTGCGACATTCGATCCCTCTCGCCATTTTACATCGGAGGAGAATGTTTTCCACACGCGATTACGGTCCTGGAAGCCAGAATACTGGAAGATAGCTTTTGGCTATAACAGCGGTTTTCTGACGAAGGAAGGATGTGATTTGAATTCTGCTTGCGACATTCAATCCCTCTCGTCATTTTACGTCGGAATAGCATGTTTTCCATACCCGATTACGGTCCTGGAAGCCAGAATACTGGAAGATAGCTTTTGGCTATAACAGCGGTTTTCTGACGAAGGAAGGATCTGATTTGAATTCTGCTTGCGACATTCAATCCCTCTCGTCATTTTACGTCGGAGTAGAATGTTTTCCACACCCGATTACGGTCCTGGAAGCCAGAATACTGGAAGATAGCTTTTGACTATAACAGCGGTTTTCTGACGAAGGAAGGATCTGATTTAAATTCTGCTTGCGACATTCAATCCCTCTCGTCATTTTACGTCGGAATAGCATGTTTTCCATACCCGATTACGGTCCTGGAAGCCAGAATACTGGGAGATAGGTTTTGGATACAGGAGCGATTTTCTGACGAAGGAAGGCTCTGATTTGAATTCTGCTTGCGGCATTCGATCCCTCTCGCCATTTTACGTCGGAATAGCATGTTCTCCATACCCGATTACGGTCCTGGAAGCCAGAATACTGGGAGATAGGTTTTGGCAATAACAGCGACTTTATGACGAAGTGAGGCTCTGATTTGAATTCTGCTTGCGGCATTCGATCCCTCTCGTCATTTTACGTCGGAGGAGAATGATTTCCACACCCGATTACGGTCCTGGAAGCCAGAATACTGGAAGATAGGTTTTGGCTATAACAGCGGTTTTCTGACGAAGGAAGGATCTGATTTGAATTCTGCTTGCGACATTCGATTCCTCTCGTCATTTTACGTCGGAATAGCATGTTTTCCACACCCGATTACGGTCCTCGAAGCCAGAATACTGGAAGATAGCTTTTGGCTATAACAGCGGTTTTCTGACGAAGGAAGGATCTGATTTAAATTCTGCTTGCGACATTCAATCCCTCTCGTCATTTCACGTCGGAATAGCATGTTTTCCACACCCGATTACGGTCCTCGAACCCAGAATACTGGGAGACAGGTTTTGGCTATAACAGTGGTTTTCTGACGAAAGAAGGCTCTGACTTGAATTCTGCTTGCGGCATTCGATCCCTCTCGTCATTTTACGTCGGAATAGCATGTTTTCCACACCCGATTACGGTCCTGGAAGCCAGAATACTGGGAGATAGGTTTTGGCAATAAGAGCGACTTTATGACGAAGTGAGGCTCTGCTTTGAATTCTGCTTGCGGCATTCGATCCCTCTCGTCATTTTACATCGGAGTAGAATGTTTTCCACACCCGATTACGGTCCTGGAAGCCAGAATACTGGGAGATAGGTTTTGGATACAGGAGCGATTTTCTGACGAAGGAAGGCTCTGATTTGAATTCTGCTTGCGACATTCAATCCCTCTCGTCATTTTACGTCGGAATAGCATGTTTTCCACACCCGATTACGGTCCTGGAAGCCAGAATACTGGGAGATAGGTTTTGGCAATAACAGCGACTTTATGACGAAGTGAGGCTCTGATTTGAATTCTGCTTGCGACATTCGATCCCTCTCGCCATTTTACATCGGAGGAGAATGTTTTCCACACGCGATTACGGTCCTGGAAGCCAGAATACTGGAAGATAGCTTTTGGCTATAACAGCGGTTTTCTGACGAAGGAAGGATCTGATTTGAATTCTGCTTGCGACATTCAATCCCTCTCGTCATTTTACGTCAGAATAGCATGTTTTCCATACCCGATTACGGTCCTGGAAGCCAGAATACTGGGAGATAGGTTTTGGCAATAAGAGCGACTTTATGACGAAGTGAGGCTCTGATTTGAATTCTGCTTGCGGCATTCGATCCCTCTCGTCATTTTACATCGGAGTAGAATGTTTTCCACACCCGATTACGGTCCTGGAAGCCAGAATACTGGGAGATAGGTTTAGGCTATAACAGCGGTTTTCTGGCGAAGGCAGTCTCTGATTTAAATTCTGCTTGCGACATTCAATCCCTCTCGTCATTTTACGTCGGAATAGCATGTTTTCCACACCCGATTACGGTCCTCGAACCCAGAATACTGGGAGACAGGTTTTGGCTATAACAGTGGTTTTCTGACGAAGGAAGGATCTGATTTGAATTCTGCTTGCGACATTCAATCCCTCTCGTCATTTTACGTCAGAATAGCATGTTTTCCATACCCGATTACGGTCCTGGAAGCCAGAATATGGGAGATAGGTTTTGGCAATAAGAGCGACTTTATGACGAAGTGAGGCTCTGATTTGAATTCTGCTTGCGGCATTCGATCCCTCTCGTCATTTTACATCGGAGTAGAATGTTTTCCACACCCGATTACGGTCCTGGAAGCCAGAATACTGGGAGATAGGTTTTGGCTATAACAGCGGTTTTCTGACGAAGGCAGTCTCTGATTTAAATTCTGCTTGCGACATTCAATCCCTCTCGTCATTTTACGTCGGAATAGCATGTTTTCCATACCCGATTACGGTCCTGGAAGCCAGAATACTGGGAGATAGGTTTTGGATACAGGAGCGATTTTCTGACGAAGGAAGGCTCTGATTTGAATTCTGCTTGCGGCATTCGATCCCTCTCGCCATTTTACGTCGGAATAGCATGTTCTCCATACCCTATTACGGTCCTGGAAGCCAGAATACTGCAAGATAGCTTTTGGCAATAACAGCGACTTTATGACGAAGTGAGGCTCTGATTTGAATTCTGCTTGCGACATTCAATCCCTCTCGTCATTTTACGTCGGAATAGCATGTTTTCCATACCCGATTACGGTCCTGGAAGCCAGAATACTGGGAGATAGGTTTTGGCAATAACAGCGACTTTATGACGAAGTGAGGCTCTGATTTGAATTCTGCTTGCGGCATTCGATCCCTCTCGTCATTTTACATCGGAGGAGAATGTTTTCCACACGCGATTACGGTCCTGGAAGCCAGAATACTGGAAGATAGCTTTTGGCTATAACAGCGGTTTTCTGACGAAGGAAGGATCTGATTTGAATTCTGCTTGCGACATTCAATCCCTCTCGTCATTTTACGTCGGAGTAGAATGTTTTCCACACCCGATTACGGTCCTGGAAGCCAGAATACTGGGAGATAGGTTTTGGCTATAACAGCGGTTTTCTGACGAAGGCAGTCTCTGATTTAAATTCTGCTTGCGACATTCAATCCCTCTCGTCATTTTACGTCGGAATAGCATGTTTTCCATACCCGATTACGGTCCTGGAAGCCAGAATACTGGGAGATAGGTTTTGGATACAGGAGCGATTTTCTGACGAAGGAAGGCTCTGATTTGAATTCTGCTTGCGGCATTCGATCCCTCTCGCCATTTTACGTCGGAATAGCATGTTCTCCATACCCTATTACGGTCCTGGAAGCCAGAATACTGCAAGATAGCTTTTGGCAATAACAGCGACTTTATGACGAAGTGAGGCTCTGATTTGAATTCTGCTTGCCACATTCAATCCCTCTCGTCATTTTACGTCGGAATAGCATGTTTTCCATACCCGATTACGGTCCTGGAAGCCAGAATACTGGGAGATATGTTTTGGATACAGGAGCGATTTTCTGACGAAGGAAGGCTCTGATTTGAATTCTGCTTGCGACATTCAATCCCTCTCGTCATTTTACGTCGGAATAGCATGTTTTCCACACCCGATTACGGTCCTGGAGGCCTGAATACTGGGAGATAGGTTTTGGCAATAACAGCGACTTTATGACGAAGTGAGGCTCTGATTTGAATTCTGCTTGCGACATTCGATCCCTCTCGCCATTTTACATCGGAGGAGAATGTTTTCCACACGCGATTACGGTCCTGGAAGCCAGAATACTGGAAGATAGGTTTTGGCTATAACAGCGGTTTTCTGACGAAGGAAGGATGTGATTTGAATTCTGCTTGCGACATTCAATCCCTCTCGTCATTTTACGTCGGAATAGCATGTTTTCCATACCCGATTACGGTCCTGGAAGCCAGAATACTGGAAGATAGCTTTTGGCTATAACAGCGGTTTTCTGACGAAGGAAGGATCTGATTTGAATTCTGCTTGCGACATTCAATCCCTCTCGTCATTTTACGTCGGAGTAGAATGTTTTCCACACCCGATTACGGTCCTGGAAGCCAGAATACTGGAAGATAGCTTTTGACTATAACAGCGGTTTTCTGACGAAGGAAGGATCTGATTTAAATTCTGCTTGCGACATTCAATCCCTCTCGTCATTTTACGTCGGAATAGCATGTTTTCCATACCCGATTACGGTCCTGGAAGCCAGAATACTGGGAGATAGGTTTTGGATACAGGAGCGATTTTCTGACGAAGGAAGGCTCTGATTTGAATTCTGCTTGCGGCATTCGATCCCTCTCGCCATTTTACGTCGGAATAGCATGTTCTCCATACCCGATTACGGTCCTGGAAGCCAGAATACTGGGAGATAGGTTTTGGCAATAACAGCGACTTTATGACGAAGTGAGGCTCTGATTTGAATTCTGCTTGCGGCATTCGATCCCTCTCGTCATTTTACATCGGAGGAGAATGATTTCCACACCCGATTACGGTCCTGGAAGCCAGAATACTGGAAGATAGCTTTTGGCTATAACAGCGGTTTTCTGACGAAGGAAGGATCTGATTTGAATTCTGCTTGCGACATTCGATTCCTCTCGTCATTTTACGTCGGAATAGCATGTTTTCCACACCCGATTACGGTCCTCGAAGCCAGAATACTGGAAGATAGCTTTTGGCTATAACAGCGGTTTTCTGACGAAGGAAGGATCTGATTTAAATTCTGCTTGCGACATTCAATCCCTCTCGTCATTTCACGTCGGAATAGCATGTTTTCCACACCCGATTACGGTCCTCGAACCCAGAATACTGGGAGACAGGTTTTGGCTATAACAGTGGTTTTCTGACGAAAGAAGGCTCTGACTTGAATTCTGCTTGCGGCATTCGATCCCTCTCGTCATTTTACGTCGGAATAGCATGTTTTCCACACCCGATTACGGTCCTGGAAGCCAGAATACTGGGAGATAGGTTTTGGCAATAAGAGCGACTTTATGACGAAGTGAGGCTCTGGTTTGAATTCTGCTTGCGACATTCGATCCCTCTCGTCATTTTACATCGGAGTAGAATGTTTTCCACACCCGATTACGGTCCTGGAAGCCAGAATACTGGGAGATAGGTTTTGGATACAGGAGCGATTTTCTGACGAAGGAAGGCTCTGATTTGAATTCTGCTTGCGACATTCAATCCCTCTCGTCATTTTACGTCGGAATAGCATGTTTTCCACACCCGATTACGGTCCTGGAAGCCAGAATACTGGGAGATAGGTTTTGGCAATAACAGCGACTTTATGACGAAGTGAGGCTCTGATTTGAATTCTGCTTGCGACATTCGATCCCTCTCGCCATTTTACATCGGAGGAGAATGTTTTCCACACGCGATTACGGTCCTGGAAGCCAGAATACTGGAAGATAGCTTTTGGCTATAACAGCGGTTTTCTGACGAAGGAAGGATCTGATTTGAATTCTGCTTGCGACATTCAATCCCTCTCGTCATTTTACGTCGGAATAGCATGTTTTCCATACCCGATTACGGTCCTGGAAGCCAGAATACTGGAAGATAGCTTTTGGCTATAACAGCGGTTTTCTGACGAAGGAAGGATCTGATTTGAATTCTGCTTGCGACATTCAATCCCTCTCGTCATTTTACGTCGGAGTAGAATGTTTTCCACACCCGATTACGGTCCTGGAAGCCAGAATACTGGAAGATAGCTTTTGACTATAACAGCGGTTTTCTGACGAAGGAAGGATCTGATTTGAATTCTGCTTGCGACATTCAATCCCTCTCGTCATTTTACGTCGGAATAGCATGTTTTCCATACCCGATTACGGTCCTGGAAGCCAGAATACTGGGAGATAGGTTTTGGATACAGGAGCGATTTTCTGACGAAGGCAGTCTCTGATTTAAATTCTGCTTGCGACATTCAATCCCTCTCGTCATTTTACGTCGGAATAGCATGTTTTCCATACCCGATTACGGTCCTGGAAGCCAGAATACTGGGAGATAGGTTTTGGCTATAACAGCGGTTTTCTGACGAAGGCAGTCTCTGATTTAAATTCTGCTTGCGACATTCAATCCCTCTCGTCATTTTACGTCGGAATAGCATGTTTTCCATACCCGATTACGGTCCTGGAAGCCAGAATACTGGGAGATAGGTTTTGGATACAGGAGCGATTTTCTGACGAAGGAAGGCTCTGATTTGAATTCTGCTTGCGGCATTCGATCCCTCTCGCCATTTTACGTCGGAATAGCATGTTCTCCATACCCGATTACGGTCCTGGAAGCCAGAATACTGGGAGATAGGTTTTGGCAATAAGAGCGACTTTATGACGAAGTGAGGCTCTGCTTTGAATTCTGCTTGCGTCATTCAATCCCTCTCGTCATTTTACGTCGGAATAGCATGTTTTCCATACCCGATTACGGTCCTGGAAGCCAGAATACTGGGAGATAGGTTTTGGATACAGGAGCGATTTTCTGACGAAGGAAGGCTCTGATTTGAATTCTGCTTGCGGCATTCGATCCCTCTCGCCATTTTACGTCGGAATAGCATGTTCTCCATACCCTATTACGGTCCTGGAAGCCAGAATACTGCAAGATAGCTTTTGGCAATAACAGCGACTTTATGACGAAGTGAGGCTCTGATTTGAATTCTGCTTGCGACATTCTATCCCTCTCGTCATTTTACGTCGGAATAGCATGTTTTCCATACCCGATTACGGTCCTGGAAGCCAGAATACTGGGAGATAGGTTTTGGCAATAACAGCGACTTTATGACGAAGTGAGGCTCTGATTTGAATTCTGCTTGCGGCATTCGATCCCTCTCGTCATTTTACATCGGAGGAGAATGTTTTCCACACGCGATTACGGTCCTGGAAGCCAGAATACTGGAAGATAGCTTTTGGCTATAACAGCGGTTTTCTGACGAAGGAAGGATCTGATTTGAATTCTGCTTGCGACATTCAATCCCTCTCGTCATTTTACGTCGGAGTAGAATGTTTTCCACACCCGATTACGGTCCTGGAAGCCAGAATACTGGGAGATAGGTTTTGGCTATAACAGCGGTTTTCTGACGAAGGCAGTCTCTGATTTAAATTCTGCTTGCGACATTCAATCCCTCTCGTCATTTTACGTCGGAATAGCATGTTTTCCATACCCGATTACGGTCCTGGAAGCCAGAATACTGGGAGATAGGTTTTGGATACAGGAGCGATTTTCTGACGAAGGAAGGCTCTGATTTGAATTCTGCTTGCGGCATTCGATCCCTCTCGCCATTTTACGTCGGAATAGCATGTTCTCCATACCCTATTACGGTCCTGGAAGCCAGAATACTGCAAGATAGCTTTTGGCAATAACAGCGACTTTATGACGAAGTGAGGCTCTGATTTGAATTCTGCTTGCCACATTCAATCCCTCTCGTCATTTTACGTCGGAATAGCATGTTTTCCATACCCGATTACGGTCCTGGAAGCCAGAATACTGGGAGATATGTTTTGGATACAGGAGCGATTTTCTGACGAAGGAAGGCTCTGATTTGAATTCTGCTTGCGACATTCAATCCCTCTCGTCATTTTACGTCGGAATAGCATGTTTTCCACACCCGATTACGGTCCTGGAAGCCAGAATACTGGGAGATAGGTTTTGGCAATAACAGCGACTTTATGACGAAGTGAGGCTCTGATTTGAATTCTGCTTGCGACATTCGATCCCTCTCGCCATTTTACATCGGAGGAGAATGTTTTCCACACGCGATTACGGTCCTGGAAGCCAGAATACTGGAAGATAGCTTTTGGCTATAACAGCGGTTTTCTGACGAAGGAAGGATGTGATTTGAATTCTGCTTGCGACATTCAATCCCTCTCGTCATTTTACGTCGGAATAGCATGTTTTCCATACCCGATTACGGTCCTGGAAGCCAGAATACTGGAAGATAGCTTTTGGCTATAACAGCGGTTTTCTGACGAAGGAAGGATCTGATTTGAATTCTGCTTGCGACATTCAATCCCTCTCGTCATTTTACGTCGGAGTAGAATGTTTTCCACACCCGATTACGGTCCTGGAAGCCAGAATACTGGAAGATAGCTTTTGACTATAACAGCGGTTTTCTGACGAAGGAAGGATCTGATTTAAATTCTGCTTGCGACATTCAATCCCTCTCGTCATTTTACGTCGGAATAGCATGTTTTCCATACCCGATTACGGTCCTGGAAGCCAGAATACTGGGAGATAGGTTTTGGATACAGGAGCGATTTTCTGACGAAGGAAGGCTCTGATTTGAATTCTGCTTGCGGCATTCGATCCCTCTCGCCATTTTACGTCGGAATAGCATGTTCTCCATACCCGATTACGGTCCTGGAAGCCAGAATACTGGGAGATAGGTTTTGGCAATAACAGCGACTTTATGACGAAGTGAGGCTCTGATTTGAATTCTGCTTGCGGCATTCGATCCCTCTCGTCATTTTACATCGGAGGAGAATGATTTCCACACCCGATTACGGTCCTGGAAGCCAGAATACTGGAAGATAGCTTTTGGCTATAACAGCGGTTTTCTGACGAAGGAAGGATCTGATTTGAATTCTGCTTGCGACATTCGATTCCTCTCGTCATTTTACGTCGGAATAGCATGTTTTCCACACCCGATTACGGTCCTCGAAGCCAGAATACTGGAAGATAGCTTTTGGCTATAACAGCGGTTTTCTGACGAAGGAAGGATCTGATTTAAATTCTGCTTGCGACATTCAATCCCTCTCGTCATTTCACGTCGGAATAGCATGTTTTCCACACCCGATTACGGTCCTCGAACCCAGAATACTGGGAGACAGGTTTTGGCTATAACAGTGGTTTTCTGACGAAAGAAGGCTCTGACTTGAATTCTGCTTGCGGCATTCGATCCCTCTCGTCATTTTACGTCGGAATAGCATGTTTTCCACACCCGATTACGGTCCTGGAAGCCAGAATACTGGGAGATAGGTTTTGGCAATAAGAGCGACTTTATGACGAAGTGAGGCTCTGCTTTGAATTCTGCTTGCGGCATTCGATCCCTCTCGTCATTTTACATCGGAGTAGAATGTTTTCCACACCCGATTACGGTCCTGGAAGCCAGAATACTGGGAGATAGGTTTTGGATACAGGAGCGATTTTCTGACGAAGGAAGGCTCTGATTTGAATTCTGCTTGCGACATTCAATCCCTCTCGTCATTTTACGTCGGAATAGCATGTTTTCCACACCCGATTACGGTCCTGGAAGCCAGAATACTGGGAGATAGGTTTTGGCAATAACAGCGACTTTATGACGAAGTGAGGCTCTGATTTGAATTCTGCTTGCGACATTCGATCCCTCTCGCCATTTTACATCGGAGGAGAATGTTTTCCACACGCGATTACGGTCCTGGAAGCCAGAATACTGGAAGATAGCTTTTGGCTATAACAGCGGTTTTCTGACGAAGGAAGGATCTGATTTGAATTCTGCTTGCGACATTCAATCCCTCTCGTCATTTTACGTCGGAATAGCATGTTTTCCATACCCGATTACGGTCCTGGAAGCCAGAATACTGGAAGATAGCTTTTGGCTATAACAGCGGTTTTCTGACGAAGGAAGGATCTGATTTGAATTCTGCTTGCGACATTCAATCCCTCTCGTCATTTTACGTCGGAGTAGAATGTTTTCCACACCCGATTACGGTCCTGGAAGCCAGAATACTGGAAGATAGCTTTTGACTATAACAGCGGTTTTCTGACGAAGGAAGGATCTGATTTGAATTCTGCTTGCGACATTCAATCCCTCTCGTCATTTTACGTCGGAATAGCATGTTTTCCATACCCGATTACGGTCCTGGAAGCCAGAATACTGGGAGATAGGTTTTGGATACAGGAGCGATTTTCTGACGAAGGCAGTCTCTGATTTAAATTCTGCTTGCGACATTCAATCCCTCTCGTCATTTTACGTCGGAATAGCATGTTTTCCATACCCGATTACGGTCCTGGAAGCCAGAATACTGGGAGATAGGTTTTGGCTATAACAGCGGTTTTCTGACGAAGGCAGTCTCTGATTTAAATTCTGCTTGCGACATTCAATCCCTCTCGTCATTTTACGTCGGAATAGCATGTTTTCCATACCCGATTACGGTCCTGGAAGCCAGAATACTGGGAGATAGGTTTTGGATACAGGAGCGATTTTCTGACGAAGGAAGGCTCTGATTTGAATTCTGCTTGCGGCATTCGATCCCTCTCGCCATTTTACGTCGGAATAGCATGTTCTCCATACCCGATTACGGTCCTGGAAGCCAGAATACTGGGAGATAGGTTTTGGCAATAAGAGCGACTTTATGACGAAGTGAGGCTCTGCTTTGAATTCTGCTTGCGTCATTCGATCCCTCTCGTCATTTTACATCGGAGTAGAATGTTTTCCACACCCGATTACGGTCCTGGAAGCCAGAATACTGGGAGATAGGTTTTGGCTATAACAGCGGTTTTCTGACGAAGGCAGTCTCTGATTTAAATTCTGCTTGCGACATTCAATCCCTCTCGTCATTTTACGTCGGAATAGCATGTTTTCCATACCCGATTACGGTCCTGGAAGCCAGAATACTGGGAGATAGGTTTTGGATACAGGAGCGATTTTCTGACGAAGGAAGGCTCTGATTTGAATTCTGCTTGCGGCATTCGATCCCTCTCGTCATTTTACGTCGGAATAGCATGTTTTCCATACCCGATTACGGTCCTGGAAGCCAGAATACTGGGAGATAGGTTTTGGATACAGGAGCGATTTTCTGACGAAGGAAGGCTCTGATTTGAATTCTGCTTGCGGCATTCGATCCCTCTCGCCATTTTACGTCGGAATAGCATGTTCTCCATACCCGATTACGGTCCTGGAAGCCAGAATACTGGGAGATAGGTTTTGGCAATAACAGCGACTTTATGACGAAGTGAGGCTCTGATTTGAATTCTGCTTGCGGCATTCGATCCCTCTCGTCATTTTACATCGGAGGAGAATGATTTCCACACCCGATTACGGTCCTGGAAGCCAGAATACTGGAAGATAGCTTTTGGCTATAACAGCGGTTTTCTGACGAAGGAAGGATCTGATTTGAATTCTGCTTGCGACATTCGATTCCTCTCGTCATTTTACGTCGGAATAGCATGTTTTCCACACCCGATTACGGTCCTCGAAGCCAGAATACTGGAAGATAGCTTTTGGCTATAACAGCGGTTTTCTGACGAAGGAAGGATCTGATTTAAATTCTGCTTGCGACATTCAATCCCTCTCGTCATTTCACGTCGGAATAGCATGTTTTCCACACCCGATTACGGTCCTGGAAGCCAGAATACTGGGAGATAGGTTTTGGCAATAACAGCGACTTTATGACGAAGTGAGGCTCTGATTTGAATTCTGCTTGCGACATTCGATTCCTCTCGTCATTTTACGTCGGAATAGCATGTTTTCCACACCCGATTACGGTCCTCGAAGCCAGAATACTGGGAGATAGGTTTTGGATACAGGAGCGATTTTCTGACGAAGGAAGGCTCTGATTTGAATTCTGCTTGCGGCATTCGATCCCTCTCGCCATTTTACGTCGGAATAGCATGTTCTCCATACCCGATTACGGTCTTGGAAGCCAGAATACTGCAAGATAGCTTTTGGCTATAACAGCGATTTTCTGACGAAGGAAGGATCTGATTTGAATTCTGCTTGCGACATTCAATCCCTCTAGTCATTTTACGTCAGAATAGCATGTTTTCCATACCCGATTACGGTCCTGGAAGCCAGAATACTGGGAGATAGGTTTTGGCAATAAGAGCGACTTTATGACGAAGTGAGGCTCTGATTTGAATTCTGCTTGCGGCATTCGATCCCTCTCGTCATTTTACATCGGAGTAGAATGTTTTCCACACCCGATTACGGTCCTGGAAGCCAGAATACTGGGAGATAGGTTTAGGCTATAACAGCGGTTTTCTGGCGAAGGCAGTCTCTGATTTAAATTCTGCTTGCGACATTCAATCCCTCTCGTCATTTTACGTCGGAATAGCATGTTTTCCACACCCGATTACGGTCCTCGAACCCAGAATACTGGGAGACAGGTTTTGGCTATAACAGTGGTTTTCTGACGAAGGAAGGATCTGATTTGAATTCTGCTTGCGACATTCAATCCCTCTCGTCATTTTACGTCGGAATAGCATGTTTTCCATACCCGATTACGGTCCTGGAAGCCAGAATACTGGGAGATAGGTTTTGGCAATAAGAGCGACTTTATGACGAAGTGAGGCTCTGCTTTGAATTCTGCTTGCGTCATTCGATCCCTCTCGTCATTTTACATCGGAGTAGAATGTTTTCCACACCCGATTACGGTCCTGGAAGCCAGAATACTGGGAGATAGGTTTTGGCTATAACAGCGGTTTTCTGACGAAGGCAGTCTCTGATTTAAATTCTGCTTGCGACATTCAATCCCTCTCGTCATTTTACGTCGGAATAGCATGTTTTCCATACCCGATTACGGTCCTGGAAGCCAGAATACTGGGAGATAGGTTTTGGATACAGGAGCGATTTTCTGACGAAGGAAGGCTCTGATTTGAATTCTGCTTGCGGCATTCGATCCCTCTCGCCATTTTACGTCGGAATAGCATGTTCTCCATACCCGATTACGGTCCTGGAAGCCAGAATACTGGGAGATAGGTTTTGGCAATAACAGCGACTTTATGACGAAGTGAGGCTCTGATTTGAATTCTGCTTGCGGCATTCGATCCCCCTCGTCATTTTACATCGGAGGAGAATGATTTCCACACCCGATTACGGTCCTGGAAGCCAGAATACTGGAAGATAGCTTTTGGCTATAACAGCGGTTTTCTGACGAAGGAAGGATCTGATTTGAATTCTGCTTGCGACATTCGATTCCTCTCGTCATTTTACGTCGGAATAGCATGTTTTCCACACCCGATTACGGTCCTCGAAGCCAGAATACTGGAAGATAGCTTTTGGCTATAACAGCGGTTTTCTGACGAAGGAAGGATCTGATTTAAATTCTGCTTGCGACATTCAATCCCTCTCGTCATTTCACGTCGGAATAGCATGTTTTCCACACCCGATTACGGTCCTCGAACCCAGAATACTGGGAGACAGGTTTTGGCTATAACAGTGGTTTTCTGACGAAGGAAGGATCTGATTTGAATTCTGCTTGCGACATTCAATCCCTCTCGTCATTTTACGTCGGAATAGCATGTTTTCCACACCCGATTACGGTCCTGGAAGCCAGAATACTGGGAGATAGGTTTTGGCAATAAGAGCGACTTTATGACGAAGTGAGGCTCTGCTTTGAATTCTGCTTGCGGCATTCGATCCCTCTCGTCATTTTACATCGGAGTAGAATGTTTTCCACACCCGATTACGGTCCTGGAAGCCAGAATACTGGGAGATAGGTTTTGGATACAGGAGCGATTTTCTGACGAAGGAAGGCTCTGATTTGAATTCTGCTTGCGACATTCAATCCCTCTCGTCATTTTACGTCGGAATAGCATGTTTTCCATACCCGATTACGGTCCTGGAAGCCAGAATACTGGAAGATAGCTTTTGGCTATAACAGCGGTTTTCTGACGAAGGAAGGATCTGATTTGAATTCTGCTTGCGACATTCAATCCCTCTCGTCATTTTACGTCGGAGTAGAATGTTTTCCACACCCGATTACGGTCCTGGAAGCCAGAATACTGGAAGATAGCTTTTGACTATAACAGCGGTTTTCTGACGAAGGAAGGATCTGATTTGAATTCTGCTTGCGACATTCAATCCCTCTCGTCATTTTACGTCGGAATAGCATGTTTTCCATACCCGATTACGGTCCTGGAAGCCAGAATACTGGGAGATAGGTTTTGGATACAGGAGCGATTTTCTGACGAAGGCAGTCTCTGATTTAAATTCTGCTTGCGACATTCAATCCCTCTCGTCATTTTACGTCGGAATAGCATGTTTTCCATACCCGATTACGGTCCTGGAAGCCAGAATACTGGGAGATATGTTTTGGATACAGGAGCGATTTTCTGACGAAGGAAGGCTCTGATTTGAATTCTGCTTGCGACATTCAATCCCTCTCGTCATTTTACGTCGGAATAGCATGTTTTCCACACCCGATTACGGTCCTGGAAGCCAGAATACTGGGAGATAGGTTTTGGCAATAACAGCGACTTTATGACGAAGTGAGGCTCTGATTTGAATTCTGCTTGCGACATTCGATCCCTCTCGCCATTTTACATCGGAGGAGAATGTTTTCCACACGCGATTACGGTCCTGGAAGCCAGAATACTGGAAGATAGCTTTTGGCTATAACAGCGGTTTTCTGACGAAGGAAGGATGTGATTTGAATTCTGCTTGCGACATTCAATCCCTCTCGTCATTTTACGTCGGAATAGCATGTTTTCCATACCCGATTACGGTCCTGGAAGCCAGAATACTGGAAGATAGCTTTTGGCTATAACAGCGGTTTTCTGACGAAGGAAGGATCTGATTTGAATTCTGCTTGCGACATTCAATCCCTCTCGTCATCTTACGTCGGAGTAGAATGTTTTCCACACCCGATTACGGTCCTGGAAGCCAGAATACTGGAAGATAGCTTTTGACTATAACAGCGGTTTTCTGACGAAGGAAGGATCTGATTTAAATTCTGCTTGCGACATTCAATCCCTCTCGTCATTTTACGTCGGAATAGCATGTTTTCCATACCCGATTACGGTCCTGGAAGCCAGAATACTGGGAGATAGGTTTTGGATACAGGAGCGATTTTCTGACGAAGGAAGGCTCTGATTTGAATTCTGCTTGCGGCATTCGATCCCTCTCGCCATTTTACGTCGGAATAGCATGTTCTCCATACCCGATTACGGTCCTGGAAGCCAGAATACTGGGAGATAGGTTTTGGCAATAACAGCGACTTTATGACGAAGTGAGGCTCTGATTTGAATTCTGCTTGCGGCATTCGATCCCTCTCGTCATTTTACATCGGAGGAGAATGATTTCCACACCCGATTACGGTCCTGGAAGCCAGAATACTGGAAGATAGCTTTTGGCTATAACAGCGGTTTTCTGACGAAGGAAGGATCTGATTTGAATTCTGCTTGCGACATTCGATTCCTCTCGTCATTTTACGTCGGAATAGCATGTTTTCCACACCCGATTACGGTCCTGGAAGCCAGAATACTGGAAGATAGCTTTTGGCTATAACAGCGGTTTTCTGACGAAGGAAGGATCTGATTTAAATTCTGCTTGCGACATTCAATCCCTCTCGTCATTTCACGTCGGAATAGCATGTTTTCCACACCCGATTACGGTCCTCGAACCCAGAATACTGGGAGACAGGTTTTGGCTATAACAGTGGTTTTCTGACGAAAGAAGGCTCTGACTTGAATTCTGCTTGCGGCATTCGATCCCTCTCGTCATTTTACGTCGGAATAGCATGTTTTCCACACCCGATTACGGTCCTGGAAGCCAGAATACTGGGAGATAGGTTTTGGCAATAAGAGCGACTTTATGACGAAGTGAGGCTCTGCTTTGAATTCTGCTTGCGGCATTCGATCCCTCTCGTCATTTTACATCGGAGGAGAATGTTTTCCACACCCGATTACGGTCCTGGAAGCCAGAATACTGGGAGATAGGTTTTGGATACAGGAGCGATTTTCTGACGAAGGAAGGCTCTGATTTGAATTCTGCTTGCGACATTCAATCCCTCTCGTCATTTTACGTCGGAATAGCATGTTTTCCACACCCGATTACGGTCCTGGAAGCCAGAATACTGGGAGATAGGTTTTGGCAATAACAGCGACTTTATGACGAAGTGAGGCTCTGATTTGAATTCTGCTTGCGACATTCGATCCCTCTCGCCATTTTACATCGGAGGAGAATGTTTTCCACACGCGATTACGGTCCTGGAAGCCAGAATACTGGAAGATAGCTTTTGGCTATAACAGCGGTTTTCTGACGAAGGAAGGATCTGATTTGAATTCTGCTTGCGACATTCAATCCCTCTCGTCATTTTACGTCGGAATAGCATGTTTTCCATACCCGATTACGGTCCTGGAAGCCAGAATACTGGAAGATAGCTTTTGGCTATAACAGCGGTTTTCTGACGAAGGAAGGATCTGATTTGAATTCTGCTTGCGACATTCAATCCCTCTCGTCATTTTACGTCGGAGTAGAATGTTTTCCACACCCGATTACGGTCCTGGAAGCCAGAATACTGGAAGATAGCTTTTGACTATAACAGCGGTTTTCTGACGAAGGAAGGATCTGATTTGAATTCTGCTTGCGACATTCAATCCCTCTCGTCATTTTACGTCGGAATAGCATGTTTTCCATACCCGATTACGGTCCTGGAAGCCAGAATACTGGGAGATAGGTTTTGGATACAGGAGCGATTTTCTGACGAAGGCAGTCTCTGATTTAAATTCTGCTTGCGACATTCAATCCCTCTCGTCATTTTACGTCGGAATAGCATGTTTTCCATACCCGATTACGGTCCTGGAAGCCAGAATACTGGGAGATAGGTTTTGGATACAGGAGCGATTTTCTGACGAAGGAAGGCTCTGATTTGAATTCTGCTTGCGGCATTCGATCCCTCTCGCCATTTTACGTCGGAATAGCATGTTCTCCATACCCGATTACGGTCCTGGAAGCCAGAATACTGGGAGATAGGTTTTGGCAATAAGAGCGACTTTATGACGAAGTGAGGCTCTGCTTTGAATTCTGCTTGCGTCATTCGATCCCTCTCGTCATTTTACATCGGAGTAGAATGTTTTCCACACCCGATTACGGTCCTGGAAGCCAGAATACTGGGAGATAGGTTTTGGCTATAACAGCGGTTTTCTGACGAAGGCAGTCTCTGATTTAAATTCTGCTTGCGACATTCAATCCCTCTCGTCATTTTACGTCGGAATAGCATGTTTTCCATACCCGATTACGGTCCTGGAAGCCAGAATACTGGGAGATAGGTTTTGGATACAGGAGCGATTTTCTGACGAAGGAAGGCTCTGATTTGAATTCTGCTTGCGGCATTCGATCCCTCTCGCCATTTTACGTCGGAATAGCATGTTCTCCATACCCGATTACGGTCCTGGAAGCCAGAATACTGGGAGATAGGTTTTGGCAATAACAGCGACTTTATGACGAAGTGAGGCTCTGATTTGAATTCTGCTTGCGGCATTCGATCCCTCTCGTCATTTTACATCGGAGGAGAATGATTTCCACACCCGATTACGGTCCTGGAAGCCAGAATACTGGAAGATAGCTTTTGGCTATAACAGCGGTTTTCTGACGAAGGAAGGATCTGATTTGAATTCTGCTTGCGACATTCGATTCCTCTCGTCATTTTACGTCGGAATAGCATGTTTTCCACACCCGATTACGGTCCTCGAAGCCAGAATACTGGGAGATAGGTTTTGGCTATAACAGCGGTTTTCTGACGAAGGAAGGATCTGATTTAAATTCTGCTTGCGACATTCAATCCCTCTCGTCATTTCACGTCGGAATAGCATGTTTTCCACACCCGATTACGGTCCTGGAAGCCAGAATACTGGGAGATAGGTTTTGGCAATAACAGCGACTTTATGACGAAGTGAGGCTCTGATTTGAATTCTGCTTGCGACATTCGATTCCTCTCGTCATTTTACGTCGGAATAGCATGTTTTCCACACCCGATTACGGTCCTCGAAGCCAGAATACTGGGAGATAGGTTTTGGATACAGGAGCGATTTTCTGACGAAGGAAGGCTCTGATTTGAATTCTGCTTGCGGCATTCGATCCCTCTCGCCATTTTACGTCGGAATAGCATGTTCTCCATACCCGATTACGGTCTTGGAAGCCAGAATACTGCAAGATAGCTTTTGGCTATAACAGCGATTTTCTGACGAAGGAAGGATCTGATTTGAATTCTGCTTGCGACATTCAATCCCTCTCGTCATTTTACGTCAGAATAGCATGTTTTCCATACCCGATTACGGTCCTGGAAGCCAGAATACTGGGAGATAGGTTTTGGCAATAAGAGCGACTTTATGACGAAGTGAGGCTCTGATTTGAATTCTGCTTGCGGCATTCGATCCCTCTCGTCATTTTACATCGGAGTAGAATGTTTTCCACACCCGATTACGGTCCTGGAAGCCAGAATACTGGGAGATAGGTTTTGGCTATAACAGCGGTTTTCTGGCGAAGGCAGTCTCTGATTTAAATTCTGCTTGCGACATTCAATCCCTCTCGTCATTTTACGTCGGAATAGCATGTTTTCCACACCCGATTACGGTCCTCGAACCCAGAATACTGGGAGACAGGTTTTGGCTATAACAGTGGTTTTCTGACGAAGGAAGGATCTGATTTGAATTCTGCTTGCGACATTCAATCCCTCTCGTCATTTTACGTCGGAATAGCATGTTTTCCATACCCGATTACGGTCCTGGAAGCCAGAATACTGGGAGATAGGTTTTGGCAATAAGAGCGACTTTATGACGAAGTGAGGCTCTGCTTTGAATTCTGCTTGCGTCATTCGATCCCTCTCGTCATTTTACATCGGAGTAGAATGTTTTCCACACCCGATTACGGTCCTGGAAGCCAGAATACTGGGAGATAGGTTTTGGCTATAACAGCGGTTTTCTGACGAAGGCAGTCTCTGATTTAAATTCTGCTTGCGACATTCAATCCCTCTCGTCATTTTACGTCGGAATAGCATGTTTTCCATACCCGATTACGGTCCTGGAAGCCAGAATACTGGGAGATAGGTTTTGGCTACAGGAGCGATTTTCTGACGAAGGAAGGCTCTGATTTGAATTCTGCTTGCGGCATTCGATCCCTCTCGCCATTTTACGTCGGAATAGCATGTTCTCCATACCCGATTACGGTCCTGGAAGCCAGAATACTGGGAGATAGGTTTTGGCAATAACAGCGACTTTATGACGAAGTGAGGCTCTGATTTGAATTCTGCTTGCGGCATTCGATCCCCCTCGTCATTTTACATCGGAGGAGAATGATTTCCACACCCGATTACGGTCCTGGAAGCCAGAATACTGGAAGATAGCTTTTGGCTATAACAGCGGTTTTCTGACGAAGGAAGGATCTGATTTGAATTCTGCTTGCGACATTCGATTCCTCTCGTCATTTTACGTCGGAATAGCATGTTTTCCACACCCGATTACGGTCCTCGAAGCCAGAATACTGGAAGATAGCTTTTGGCTATAACAGCGGTTTTCTGACGAAGGAAGGATCTGATTTAAATTCTGCTTGCGACATTCAATCCCTCTCGTCATTTCACGTCGGAATAGCATGTTTTCCACACCCGATTACGGTCCTCGAACCCAGAATACTGGGAGACAGGTTTTGGCTATAACAGTGGTTTTCTGACGAAGGAAGGATCTGATTTGAATTCTGCTTGCGACATTCAATCCCTCTCGTCATTTTACGTCGGAATAGCATGTTTTCCACACCCGATTACGGTCCTGGAAGCCAGAATACTGGGAGATAGGTTTTGGCAATAAGAGCGACTTTATGACGAAGTGAGGCTCTGCTTTGAATTCTGCTTGCGGCATTCGATCCCTCTCGTCATTTTACATCGGAGTAGAATGTTTTCCACACCCGATTACGGTCCTGGAAGCCAGAATACTGGGAGATAGGTTTTGGATACAGGAGCGATTTTCTGACGAAGGAAGGCTCTGATTTGAATTCTGCTTGCGACATTCAATCCCTCTCGTCATTTTACGTCGGAATAGCATGTTTTCCACACCCGATTACGGTCCTGGAAGCCAGAATACTGGGAGATAGGTTTTGGCAATAACAGCGACTTTATGACGAAGTGAGGCTCTGATTTGAATTCTGCTTGCGACATTCGATCCCTCTCGCCATTTTACATCGGAGGAGAATGTTTTCCACACCCGATTACGGTCCTGGAAGCCAGAATACTGGAAGATAGCTTTTGGCTATAACAGCGGTTTTCTGACGAAGGAAGGATCTGATTTGAATTCTGCTTGCGACATTCAATCCCTCTCGTCATTTTACGTCGGAATAGCATGTTTTCCATACCCGATTACGGTCCTGGAAGCCAGAATACTGGAAGATAGCTTTTGGCTATAACAGCGGTTTTCTGACGAAGGAAGGATCTGATTTGAATTCTGCTTGCGACATTCAATCCCTCTCGTCATTTTACGTCGGAGTAGAATGTTTTCCACACCCGATTACGGTCCTGGAAGCCAGAATACTGGAAGATAGCTTTTGACTATAACAGCGGTTTTCTGACGAAGGAAGGATCTGATTTGAATTCTGCTTGCGACATTCAATCCCTCTCGTCATTTTACGTCGGAATAGCATGTTTTCCATACCCGATTACGGTCCTGGAAGCCAGAATACTGGGAGATAGGTTTTGGATACAGGAGCGATTTTCTGACGAAGGCAGTCTCTGATTTAAATTCTGCTTGCGACATTCAATCCCTCTCGTCATTTTACGTCGGAATAGCATGTTTTCCATACCCGATTACGGTCCTGGAAGCCAGAATACTGGGAGATATGTTTTGGCTACAGGAGCGATTTTCTGACGAAGGAAGGCTCTGATTTGAATTCTGCTTGCGACATTCAATCCCTCTCGTCATTTTACGTCGGAATAGCATGTTTTCCACACCCGATTACGGTCCTGGAAGCCAGAATACTGGGAGATAGCTTTTGGCTATAACAGCGATTTTCTGACGAAGGAAGGATCTGATTTGAATTCTGCTTGCGACATTCAATCCCTCTCGCCATTTTACGTCGGAATAGCATGTTCTCCATACCCGATTACGGTCTTGGAAGCCAGAATACTGCAAGATAGCTTTTGGCTATAACAGCGATTTTCTGACGAAGGAAGGATCTGATTTGAATTCTGCTTGCGACATTCAATCCCTCTCGTCATTTTACGTCAGAATAGCATGTTTTCCATACCCGATTACGGTCCTGGAAGCCAGAATACTGGGAGATAGGTTTTGGCAATAAGAGCGACTTTATGACGAAGTGAGGCTCTGATTTGAATTCTGCTTGCGGCATTCGATCCCTCTCGTCATTTTACATCGGAGTAGAATGTTTTCCACACCCGATTACGGTCCTGGAAGCCAGAATACTGGGAGATAGGTTTAGGCTATAACAGCGGTTTTCTGGCGAAGGCAGTCTCTGATTTAAATTCTGCTTGCGACATTCAATCCCTCTCGTCATTTTACGTCGGAATAGCATGTTTTCCACACCCGATTACGGTCCTCGAACCCAGAATACTGGGAGACAGGTTTTGGCTATAACAGTGGTTTTCTGACGAAGGAAGGATCTGATTTGAATTCTGCTTGCGACATTCAATCCCTCTCGTCATTTTACGTCGGAATAGCATGTTTTCCATACCCGATTACGGTCCTGGAAGCCAGAATACTGGGAGATAGGTTTTGGCAATAAGAGCGACTTTATGACGAAGTGAGGCTCTGCTTTGAATTCTGCTTGCGTCATTCGATCCCTCTCGTCATTTTACATCGGAGGAGAATGTTTTCCACACCCGATTACGGTCCTGGAAGCCAGAATACTGGGAGATAGGTTTTGGCTATAACAGCGGTTTTCTGACGAAGGCAGTCTCTGATTTAAATTCTGCTTGCGACATTCAATCCCTCTCGTCATTTTACGTCGGAATAGCATGTTTTCCATACCCGATTACGGTCCTGGAAGCCAGAATACTGGGAGATAGGTTTTGGATACAGGAGCGATTTTCTGACGAAGGAAGGCTCTGATTTGAATTCTGCTTGCGGCATTCGATCCCTCTCGCCATTTTACGTCGGAATAGCATGTTCTCCATACCCGATTACGGTCCTGGAAGCCAGAATACTGGGAGATAGGTTTTGGCAATAACAGCGACTTTATGACGAAGTGAGGCTCTGATTTGAATTCTGCTTGCGGCATTCGATCCCTCTCGTCATTTTACATCGGAGGAGAATGATTACCACACCCGATTACGGTCCTGGAAGCCAGAATACTGGAAGATAGCTTTTGGCTATAACAGCGGTTTTCTGACGAAGGAAGGATCTGATTTGAATTCTGCTTGCGACATTCGATTCCTCTCGTCATTTTACGTCGGAATAGCATGTTTTCCACACCCGATTACGGTCCTGGAAGCCAGAATACTGGAAGATAGCTTTTGGCTATAACAGCGGTTTTCTGACGAAGGAAGGATCTGATTTAAATTCTGCTTGCGACATTCAATCCCTCTCGTCATTTTACGTCGGAATAGCATGTTTTCCACACCCGATTACGGTCCTGGAAGCCAGAATACTGGGAGATAGGTTTTGGCAATAACAGCGACTTTATGACGAAGTGAGGCTCTGATTTGAATTCTGCTTGCGACATTCGATTCCTCTCGTCATTTTACGTCGGAATAGCATGTTTTCCACACCCGATTACGGTCCTCGAAGCCAGAATACTGGGAGATAGGTTTTGGATACAGGAGCGATTTTCTGACGAAGGAAGGCTCTGATTTGAATTCTGCTTGCGGCATTCGATCCCTCTCGCCATTTTACGTCGGAATAGCATGTTCTCCATACCCGATTACGGTCTTGGAAGCCAGAATACTGCAAGATAGCTTTTGGCTATAACAGCGATTTTCTGACGAAGGAAGGATCTGATTTGAATTCTGCTTGCGACATTCAATCCCTCTCGTCATTTTACGTCAGAATAGCATGTTTTCCATACCCGATTACGGTCCTGGAAGCCAGAATACTGGGAGATAGGTTTTGGCAATAAGAGAGACTTTATGACGAAGTGAGGCTCTGATTTGAATTCTGCTTGCGGCATTCGATCCCTCTCGTCATTTTACATCGGAGTAGAATGTTTTCCACACCCGATTACGGTCCTGGAAGCCAGAATACTGGGAGATAGGTTTAGGCTATAACAGCGGTTTTCTGGCGAAGGCAGTCTCTGATTTAAATTCTGCTTGCGACATTCAATCCCTCTCGTCATTTTACGTCGGAATAGCATGTTTTCCACACCCGATTACGGTCCTCGAACCCAGAATACTGGGAGACAGGTTTTGGCTATAACAGTGGTTTTCTGACGAAGGAAGGATCTGATTTGAATTCTGCTTGCGACATTCAATCCCTCTCGTCATTTTACGTTGGAATAGCATGTTTTCCATACCCGATTACGGTCCTGGAAGCCAGAATACTGGGAGATAGGTTTTGGCAATAAGAGCGACTTTATGACGAAGTGAGGCTCTGCTTTGAATTCTGCTTGCGTCATTCGATCCCTCTCGTCATTTTACATCGGAGTAGAATGTTTTCCACACCCGATTACGGTCCTGGAAGCCAGAATACTGGGAGATAGGTTTTGGCTATAACAGCGGTTTTCTGACGAAGGCAGTCTCTGATTTAAATTCTGCTTGCGACATTCAATCCCTCTCGTCATTTTACGTCGGAATAGCATGTTTTCCATACCCGATTACGGTCCTGGAAGCCAGAATACTGGGAGATAGGTTTTGGATACAGGAGCGATTTTCTGACGAAGGAAGGCTCTGATTTGAATTCTGCTTGCGGCATTCGATCCCTCTCGCCATTTTACGTCGGAATAGCATGTTCTCCATACCCGATTACGGTCCTGGAAGCCAGAATACTGGGAGATAGGTTTTGGCAATAACAGCGACTTTATGACGAAGTGAGGCTCTGATTTGAATTCTGCTTGCGGCATTCGATCCCTCTCGTCATTTTACATCGGAGGAGAATGATTTCCACACCCGATTACGGTCCTGGAAGCCAGAATACTGGAAGATAGCTTTTGGCTATAACAGCGGTTTTCTGACGAAGGAAGGATCTGATTTGAATTCTGCTTGCGACATTCGATTCCTCTCGTCATTTTACGTCGGAATAGCATGTTTTCCACACCCGATTACGGTCCTCGAAGCCAGAATACTGGAAGATAGCTTTTGGCTATAACAGCGGTTTTCTGACGAAGGAAGGATCTGATTTAAATTCTGCTTGCGACATTCAATCCCTCTCGTCATTTCACGTCGGAATAGCATGTTTTCCACACCCGATTACGGTCCTCGAACCCAGAATACTGGGAGACAGGTTTTGGCTATAACAGTGGTTTTCTGACGAAGGAAGGATCTGATTTGAATTCTGCTTGCGACATTCAATCCCTCTCGTCATTTTACGTCGGAATAGCATGTTTTCCACACCCGATTACGGTCCTGGAAGCCAGAATACTGGGAGATAGGTTTTGGCAATAACAGCGACTTTATGACGAAGTGAGGCTCTGATTTGAATTCTGCTTGCGACATTCGATTCCTCTCGTCATTTTGCGTCGGAATAGCATGTTTTCCACACCCGATTACGGTCCTCGAAGCCACAATACTGGGAGATAGGTTTTGGATACAGGAGCGATTTTCTGACGAAGGAAGGCTCTGATTTGAATTCTGCTTGCGGCATTCGATCCCTCTCGCCATTTTACGTCGGAATAGCATGTTCTCCATACCCGATTACGGTCTTGGAAGCCAGAATACTGCAAGATAGCTTTTGGCTATAACAGCGATTTTCTGACGAAGGAAGGATCTGATTTGAATTCTGCTTGCGACATTCAATCCCTCTCGCCATTTTACGTCGGAATAGCATGTTCTCCATACCCGATTACGGTCTTGGAAGCCAGAATACTGCAAGATAGCTTTTGGCTATAACAGCGATTTTCTGACGAAGGAAGGATCTGATTTGAATTCTGCTTGCGACATTCAATCCCTCTCGTCATTTTACGTCAGAATAGCATGTTTTCCATACCCGATTACGGTCCTGGAAGCCAGAATACTGGGAGATAGGTTTTGGCAATAAGAGCGACTTTATGACGAAGTGAGGCTCTGATTTGAATTCTGCTTGCGGCATTCGATCCCTCTCGTCATTTTACATCGGAGTAGAATGTTTTCCACACCCGATTACGGTCCTGGAAGCCAGAATACTGGGAGATAGGTTTAGGCTATAACAGCGGTTTTCTGGCGAAGGCAGTCTCTGATTTAAATTCTGCTTGCGACATTCAATCCCTCTCGTCATTTTACGTCGGAATAGCATGTTTTCCACACCCGATTACGGTCCTCGAAGCCAGAATACTGGGAGATAGGTTTTGGCTATAACAGTGGTTTTCTGACGAAGGAAGGATCTGATTTGAATTCTGCTTGCGACATTCAATCCCTCTCGTCATTTTACGTCAGAATAGCATGTTTTCCATACCCGATTACGGTCCTGGAAGCCAGAATATGGGAGATAGGTTTTGGCAATAAGAGCGACTTTATGACGAAGTGAGGCTCTGATTTGAATTCTGCTTGCGGCATTCGATCCCTCTCGTCATTTTACATCGGAGTAGAATGTTTTCCACACCCGATTACGGTCCTGGAAGCCAGAATACTGGGAGATAGGTTTTGGCTATAACAGCGGTTTTCTGACGAAGGCAGGCTCTGATTTAAATTCTGCTTGCGACATTCAATCCCTCTCGTCATTTTACGTCGGAATAGCATGTTTTCCATACCCGATTACGGTCCTGGAAGCCAGAATACTGGGAGATAGGTTTTGGATACAGGAGCGATTTTCTGACGAAGGAAGGCTCTGATTTGAATTCTGCTTGCGGCATTCGATCCCTCTCGCCATTTTACGTCGGAATAGCATGTTCTCCATACCCTATTACGGTCCTGGAAGCCAGAATACTGCAAGATAGCTTTTGGCAATAACAGCGACTTTATGACGAAGTGAGGCTCTGATTTGAATTCTGCTTGCGACATTCTATCCCTCTCGTCATTTTACGTCGGAATAGCATGTTTTCCATACCCGATTACGGTCCTGGAAGCCAGAATACTGGGAGATAGGTTTTGGCAATAACAGCGACTTTATGACGAAGTGAGGCTCTGATTTGAATTCTGCTTGCGGCATTCGATCCCTCTCGTCATTTTACATCGGAGGAGAATGTTTTCCACACGCGATTACGGTCCTGGAAGCCAGAATACTGGAAGATAGCTTTTGGCTATAACAGCGGTTTTCTGACGAAGGAAGGATCTGATTTGAATTCTGCTTGCGACATTCAATCCCTCTCGTCATTTTACGTCGGAGTAGAATGTTTTCCACACCCGATTACGGTCCTGGAAGCCAGAATACTGGGAGATAGGTTTTGGCTATAACAGCGGTTTTCTGACGAAGGCAGTCTCTGATTTAAATTCTGCTTGCGACATTCAATCCCTCTCGTCATTTTACGTCGGAATAGCATGTTTTCCATACCCGATTACGGTCCTGGAAGCCAGAATACTGGGAGATAGGTTTTGGATACAGGAGCGATTTTCTGACGAAGGAAGGCTCTGATTTGAATTCTGCTTGCGGCATTCGATCCCTCTCGCCATTTTACGTCGGAATAGCATGTTCTCCATACCCTATTACGGTCCTGGAAGCCAGAATACTGCAAGATAGCTTTTGGCAATAACAGCGACTTTATGACGAAGTGAGGCTCTGATTTGAATTCTGCTTGCCACATTCAATCCCTCTCGTCATTTTACGTCGGAATAGCATGTTTTCCATACCCGATTACGGTCCTGGAAGCCAGAATACTGGGAGATAGGTTTTGGATACAGGAGCGATTTTCTGACGAAGGAAGGCTCTGATTTGAATTCTGCTTGCGACATTCAATCCCTCTCGTCATTTTACGTCGGAATAGCATGTTTTCCACACCCGATTACGGTCCTGGAAGCCAGAATACTGGGAGATAGGTTTTGGCAATAACAGCGACTTTATGACGAAGTGAGGCTCTGATTTGAATTCTGCTTGCGACATTCGATCCCTCTCGCCATTTTACATCGGAGGAGAATGTTTTCCACACGCGATTACGGTCCTGGAAGCCAGAATACTGGAAGATAGCTTTTGGCTATAACAGCGGTTTTCTGACGAAGGAAGGATGTGATTTGAATTCTGCTTGCGACATTCAATCCCTCTCGTCATTTTACGTCGGAATAGCATGTTTTCCATACCCGATTACGGTCCTGGAAGCCAGAATACTGGAAGATAGCTTTTGGCTATAACAGCGGTTTTCTGACGAAGGAAGGATCTGATTTGAATTCTGCTTGCGACATTCAATCCCTCTCGTCATTTTACGTCGGAGTAGAATGTTTTCCACACCCGATTACGGTCCTGGAAGCCAGAATACTGGAAGATAGCTTTTGACTATAACAGCGGTTTTCTGACGAAGGAAGGATCTGATTTGAATTCTGCTTGCGACATTCAATCCCTCTCGTCATTTTACGTCGGAATAGCATGTTTTCCATACCCGATTACGGTCCTGGAAGCCAGAATACTGGGAGATAGGTTTTGGATACAGGAGCGATTTTCTGACGAAGGCAGTCTCTGATTTAAATTCTGCTTGCGACATTCAATCCCTCTCGTCATTTTACGTCGGAATAGCATGTTTTCCATACCCGATTACGGTCCTGGAAGCCAGAATACTGGGAGATAGGTTTTGGATACAGGAGCGATTTTCTGACGAAGGAAGGCTCTGATTTGAATTCTGCTTGCGACATTCGATTCCTCTCGTCATTTTACGTCGGAATAGCATGTTTTCCACACCCGATTACGGTCCTCGAAGCCAGAATACTGGGAGATAGGTTTTGGATACAGGAGCGATTTTCTGACGAAGGAAGGCTCTGATTTGAATTCTGCTTGCGGCATTCGATCCCTCTCGCCATTTTACGTCGGAATAGCATGTTCTCCATACCCGATTACGGTCTTGGAAGCCAGAATACTGCAAGATAGCTTTTGGCTATAACAGCGATTTTCTGACGAAGGAAGGATCTGATTTGAATTCTGCTTGCGACATTCAATCCCTCTCGCCATTTTACGTCGGAATAGCATGTTCTCCATACCCGATTACGGTCTTGGAAGCCAGAATACTGCAAGATAGCTTTTGGCTATAACAGCGATTTTCTGACGAAGGAAGGATCTGATTTGAATTCTGCTTGCGACATTCAATCCCTCTCGTCATTTTACGTCAGAATAGCATGTTTTCCATACCCGATTACGGTCCTGGAAGCCAGAATACTGGGAGATAGGTTTTGGCAATAAGAGCGACTTTATGACGAAGTGAGGCTCTGATTTGAATTCTGTTTGCGGCATTCGTTCCCTCTCGTCATTTTACATCGGAGAAGAATGTTTTCCACACCCGATTACGGTCCTGGAAGCCAGAATACTGGGAGATAGGTTTAGGCTATAACAGCGGTTTTCTGGCGAAGGCAGTCTCTGATTTAAATTCTGCTTGCGACATTCAATCCCTCTCGTCATTTTACGTCGGAATAGCATGTTTTCCACACCCGATTACGGTCCTCGAACCCAGAATACTGGGAGACAGGTTTTGGCTATAACAGTGGTTTTCTGACGAAGGAAGGATCTGATTTGAATTCTGCTTGCGACATTCAATCCCTCTCGTCATTTTACGTCGGAATAGCATGTTTTCCATACCCGATTACGGTCCTGGAAGCCAGAATACTGGGAGATAGGTTTTGGCAATAAGAGCGACTTTATGACGAAGTGAGGCTCTGCTTTGAATTCTGCTTGCGGCATTCGATCCCTCTCGTCATTTTACATCGGAGTAGAATGTTTTCCACACCCGATTACGGTCCTGGAAGCCAGAATACTGGGAGATAGGTTTTGGATACAGGAGCGATTTTCTGACGAAGGAAGGTTCTGATTTGAATTCTGCTTGCGACATTCAATCCCTCTCGTCATTTTACGTCGGAATAGCATGTTTTCCACACCCGATTACGGTCCTGGAAGCCAGAATACTGGGAGATAGGTTTTGGCAATAACAGCGACTTTATGACGAAGTGAGGCTCTGATTTGAATTCTGCTTGCGACATTCGATCCCTCTCGCCATTTTACATCGGAGGAGAATGTTTTCCACACGCGATTACGGTCCTGGAAGCCAGAATACTGGAAGATAGCTTTTGGCTATAACAGCGGTTTTCTGACGAAGGAAGGATCTGATTTGAATTCTGCTTGCGACATTCAATCCCTCTCGTCATTTTACGTCGGAATAGCATGTTTTCCATACCCGATTACGGTCCTGGAAGCCAGAATACTGGAAGATAGCTTTTGGCTATAACAGCGGTTTTCTGACGAAGGAAGGATCTGATTTGAATTCTGCTTGCGACATTCAATCCCTCTCGTCATTTTACGTCGGAGTAGAATGTTTTCCACACCCGATTACGGTCCTGGAAGCCAGAATACTGGAAGATAGCTTTTGACTATAACAGCGGTTTTCTGACGAAGGAAGGATCTGATTTGAATTCTGCTTGCGACATTCAATCCCTCTCGTCATTTTACGTCGGAATAGCATGTTTTCCATACCCGATTACGGTCCTGGAAGCCAGAATACTGGGAGATAGGTTTTGGATACAGGAGCGATTTTCTGACGAAGGCAGTCTCTGATTTAAATTCTGCTTGCGACATTCAATCCCTCTCGTCATTTTACGTCGGAATAGCATGTTTTCCATACCCGATTACGGTCCTGGAAGCCAGAATACTGGGAGATATGTTTTGGATACAGGAGCGATTTTCTGACGAAGGAAGGCTCTGATTTGAATTCTGCTTGCGACATTCAATACCTCTCGTCATTTTACGTCGGAATAGCATGTTTTCCACACCCGATTACGGTCCTGGAAGCCAGAATACTGGGAGATAGCTTTTGGCTATAACAGCGATTTTCTGACGAAGGAAGGATCTGATTTGAATTCTGCTTGCGACATTCAATCCCTCTCGCCATTTTACGTCGGAATAGCATGTTCTCCATACCCGATTACGGTCTTGGAAGCCAGAATACTGCAAGATAGCTTTTGGCTATAACAGCGATTTTCTGACGAAGGAAGGATCTGATTTGAATTCTGCTTGCGACATTCAATCCCTCTCGTCATTTTACGTCAGAATAGCATGTTTTCCATACCCGATTACGGTCCTGGAAGCCAGAATACTGGGAGATAGGTTTTGGCAATAAGAGCGACTTTATGACGAAGTGAGGCTCTGATTTGAATTCTGCTTGCGGCATTCGATCCCTCTCGTCATTTTACATCGGAGTAGAATGTTTTCCACACCCGATTACGGTCCTGGAAGCCAGAATACTGAGAGATAGGTTTAGGCTATAACAGCGGTTTTCTGGCGAAGGCAGTCTCTGATTTAAATTCTGCTTGCGACATTCAATCCCTCTCGTCATTTTACGTCGGAATAGCATGTTTTCCACACCCGATTACGGTCCTCGAACCCAGAATACTGGGAGACAGGTTTTGGCTATAACAGTGGTTTTCTGACGAAGGAAGGATCTGATTTGAATTCTGCTTGCGACATTCAATCCCTCTCGTCATTTTACGTCGGAATAGCATGTTTTCCATACCCGATTACGGTCCTGGAAGCCAGAATACTGGGAGATAGGTTTTGGCAATAAGAGCGACTTTATGACGAAGTGAGGCTCTGCTTTGAATTCTGCTTGCGGCATTCGATCCCTCTCGTCATTTTACATCGGAGTAGAATGTTTTCCACACCCGATTACGGTCCTGGAAGCCAGAATACTGGGAGATAGGTTTTGGATACAGGAGCGATTTTCTGACGAAGGAAGGCTCTGATTTGAATTCTGCTTGCGACATTCAATCCCTCTCGTCATTTTACGTCGGAATAGCATGTTTTCCACACCCGATTACGGTCCTGGAAGCCAGAATACTGGGAGATAGGTTTTGGCAATAACAGCGACTTTATGACGAAGTGAGGCTCTGATTTGAATTCTGCTTGCGACATTCGATCCCTCTCGCCATTTTACATCGGAGGAGAATGTTTTCCACACGCGATTACGGTCCTGGAAGCCAGAATACTGGAAGATAGCTTTTGGCTATAACAGCGGTTTTCTGACGAAGGAAGGATCTGATTTGAATTCTGCTTGCGACATTCAATCCCTCTCGTCATTTTACGTCGGAATAGCATGTTTTCCATACCCGATTACGGTCCTGGAAGCCAGAATACTGGAAGATAGCTTTTGGCTATAACAGCGGTTTTCTGACGAAGGAAGGATCTGATTTGAATTCTGCTTGCGACATTCAATCCCTCTCGTCATTTTACGTCGGAGTAGAATGTTTTCCACACCCGATTACGGTCCTGGAAGCCAGAATACTGGAAGATAGCTTTTGACTATAACAGCGGTTTTCTGACGAAGGAAGGATCTGATTTCAATTCTGCTTGCGACATTCAATCCCTCTCGTCATTTTACGTCGGAATAGCATGTTTTCCATACCCGATTACGGTCCTGGAAGCCAGAATACTGGGAGATAGGTTTTGGATACAGGAGCGATTTTCTGACGAAGGCAGTCTCTGATTTAAATTCTGCTTGCGACATTCAATCCCTCTCGTCATTTTACGTCGGAATAGCATGTTTTCCATACCCGATTACGGTCCTGGAAGCCAGAATACTGGGAGATATGTTTTGGATACAGGAGCGATTTTCTGACGAAGGAAGGCTCTGATTTGAATTCTGCTTGCGACATTCAATCCCTCTCGTCATTTTACGTCGGAATAGCATGTTTTCCACACCCGATTACGGTCCTGGAAGCCAGAATACTGGGAGATAGCTTTTGGCTATAACAGCGATTTTCTGACGAAGGAAGGATCTGATTTGAATTCTGCTTGCGACATTCAATCCCTCTCGCCATTTTACATCGGAGTAGAATGTTTTCCACACCCGATTACGGTCCTGGAAGCCAGAATACTGGGAGATAGGTTTTGGCTATAACAGCGGTTTTCTGACGAAGGCAGTCTCTGATTTAAATTCTGCTTGCGACATTCAATCCCTCTCGTCATTTTACGTCGGAATAGCATGTTTTCCATACCCGATTACGGTCCTGGAAGCCAGAATACTGGGAGATAGGTTTTGGATACAGGAGCGATTTTCTGACGAAGGAAGGCTCTGATTTGAATTCTGCTTGCGGCATTCGATCCCTCTCGCCATTTTACGTCGGAATAGCATGTTCTCCATACCCGATTACGGTCCTGGAAGCCAGAATACTGGGAGATAGGTTTTGGCAATAACAGCGACTTTATGACGAAGTGAGGCTCTGATTTGAATTCTGCTTGCGGCATTCGATCCCTCTCGTCATTTTACGTCGGAATAGCATGTTTTCCACACCCGATTACGGTCCTCGAAGCCAGAATACTGGAAGATAGCTTTTGGCTATAACAGCGGTTTTCTGACGAAGGAAGGATCTGATTTAAATTCTGCTTGCGACATTCAATCCCTCTCGTCATTTCACGTCGGAATAGCATGTTTTCCACACCCGATTACGGTCCTCGAACCCAGAATACTGGGAGACAGGTTTTGGCTATAACAGTGGTTTTCTGACGAAGGAAGGATCTGATTTGAATTCTGCTTGCGACATTCAATCCCTCTCGTCATTTTACGTCGGAATAGCATGTTTTCCACACCCGATTACGGTCCTGGAAGCCAGAATACTGGGAGATAGGTTTTGGCAATAACAGCGACTTTATGACGAAGTGAGGCTCTGATTTGAATTCTGCTTGCGACATTCGATTCCTCTCGTCATTTTACGTCGGAATAGCATGTTTTCCACACCCGATTACGGTCCTCGAAGCCAGAATACTGGGAGATAGGTTTTGGATACAGGAGCGATTTTCTGACGAAGGAAGGCTCTGATTTGAATTCTGCTTGCGGCATTCGATCCCTCTCGCCATTTTACGTCGGAATAGCATGTTCTCCATACCCGATTACGGTCTTGGAAGCCAGAATACTGCAAGATAGCTTTTGGCTATAACAGCGATTTTCTGACGAAGGAAGGATCTGATTTGAATTCTGCTTGCGACATTCAATCCCTCTCGTCATTTTACGTCAGAATAGCATGTTTTCCATACCCGATTACGGTCCTGGAAGCCAGAATACTGGGAGATAGGTTTTGGCAATAAGAGCGACTTTATGACGAAGTGAGGGTCTGATTTGAATTCTGCTTGCGGCATTCGATCCCTCTCGTCATTTTACATCGGAGTAGAATGTTTTCCACACCCGATTACGGTCCTGGAAGCCAGAATACTGGGAGATAGGTTTAGGCTATAACAGCGGTTTTCTGGCGAAGGCAGTCTCTGATTTAAATTCTGCTTGCGACATTCAATCCCTCTCGTCATTTTACGTCGGAATAGCATGTTTTCCACACCCGATTACGGTCCTCGAACCCAGAATACTGGGAGACAGGTTTTGGCTATAACAGTGGTTTTCTGACGAAGGAAGGATCTGATTTGAATTCTGCTTGCGACATTCAATCCCTCTCGTCATTTTACGTCGGAATAGCATGTTTTCCATACCCGATTACGGTCCTGGAAGCCAGAATACTGGGAGATAGGTTTTGGCAATAAGAGCGACTTTATGACGAAGTGAGGCTCTGCTTTGAATTCTGCTTGCGGCATTCGATCCCTCTCGTCATTTTACATCGGAGTAGAATGTTTTCCACACCCGATTACGGTCCTGGAAGCCAGAATACTGGGAGATAGGTTTTGGCTATAACAGCGGTTTTCTGACGAAGGCAGTCTCTGATTTAAATTCTGCTTGCGACATTCAATCCCTCTCGTCATTTTACGTCGGAATAGCATGTTTTCCATACCCGATTACGGTCCTGGAAGCCAGAATACTGGGAGATAGGTTTTGGATACAGGAGCGATTTTCTGACGAAGGAAGGCTCTGATTTGAATTCTGCTTGCGGCATTCGATCCCTCTCGCCATTTTACGTCGGAATAGCATGTTCTCCATACCCTATTACGGTCCTGGAAGCCAGAATACTGCAAGATAGCTTTTGGCAATAACAGCGACTTTATGACGAAGTGAGGCTCTGATTTGAATTCTGCTTGCGACATTCTATCCCTCTCGTCATTTTACGTCGGAATAGCATGTTTTCCATACCCGATTACGGTCCTGGAAGCCAGAATACTGGGAGATAGGTTTTGGCAATAACAGCGACTTTATGACGAAGTGAGGCTCTGATTTGAATTCTGCTTGCGGCATTCGATCCCTCTCGTCATTTTACATCGGAGGAGAATGTTTTCCATACCCTATTACGGTCCTGGAAGCCAGAATACTGCAAGATAGCTTTTGGCAATAACAGCGACTTTATGACGAAGTGAGGCTCTGATTTGAATTCTGCTTGCGACATTCAATCCCTCTCGTCATTTTACGTCGGAATAGCATGTTTTCCATACCCGATTACGGTCCTGGAAGCCAGAATACTGGGAGATATGTTTTGGATACAGGAGCGATTTTCTGACGAAGGAAGGCTCTGATTTGAATTCTGCTTGCGACATTCAATCCCTCTCGTCATTTTACGTCGGAATAGCATGTTTTCCACACCCGATTACGGTCCTGGAAGCCAGAATACTGGGAGATAGGTTTTGGCAATAACAGCGACTTTATGACGAAGTGAGGCTCTGATTTGAATTCTGCTTGCGACATTCGATCCCTCTCGCCATTTTACATCGGAGGAGAATGTTTTCCACACGCGATTACGGTCCTGGAAGCCAGAATACTGGAAGATAGCTTTTGGCTATAACAGCGGTTTTCTGACGAAGGAAGGATCTGATTTGAATTCTGCTTGCGACATTCAATCCCTCTCGTCATTTTACGTCGGAATAGCATGTTTTCCATACCCGATTACGGTCCTGGAAGCCAGAATACTGGAAGATAGCTTTTGGCTATAACAGCGGTTTTCTGACGAAGGAAGGATCTGATTTGAATTCTGCTTGCGACATTCAATCCCTCTCGTCATTTTACGTCGGAGTAGAATGTTTTCCACACCCGATTACGGTCCTGGAAGCCAGAATACTGGAAGATAGCTTTTGACTATAACAGCGGTTTTCTGACGAAGGAAGGATCTGATTTGAATTCTGCTTGCGACATTCAATCCCTCTCGTCATTTTACGTCGGAATAGCATGTTTTCCATACCCGATTACGGTCCTGGAAGCCAGAATACTGGGAGATAGGTTTTGGATACAGGAGCGATTTTCTGACGAAGGCAGTCTCTGATTTAAATTCTGCTTGCGACATTCAATCCCTCTCGTCATTTTACGTCGGAATAGCATGTTTTCCATACCCGATTACGGTCCTGGAAGCCAGAATACTGGGAGATATGTTTTGGATACAGGAGCGATTTTCTGACGAAGGAAGGCTCTGATTTGAATTCTGCTTGCGACATTCGATTCCTCTCGTCATTTTACGTCGGAATAGCATGTTTTCCACACCCGATTACGGTCCTCGAAGCCAGAATACTGGGAGATAGGTTTTGGATACAGGAGCGATTTTCTGACGAAGGAAGGCTCTGATTTGAATTCTGCTTGCGGCATTCGATCCCTCTCGCCATTTTACGTCGGAATAGCATGTTCTCCATACCCGATTACGGTCTTGGAAGCCAGAATACTGCAAGATAGCTTTTGGCTATAACAGCGATTTTCTGACGAAGGAAGGATCTGATTTGAATTCTGCTTGCGACATTCAATCCCTCTCGCCATTTTACGTCGGAATAGCATGTTCTCCATACCCGATTACGGTCTTGGAAGCCAGAATACTGCAAGATAGCTTTTGGCTATAACAGCGATTTTCTGACGAAGGAAGGATCTGATTTGAATTCTGCTTGCGACATTCAATCCCTCTCGTCATTTTACGTCAGAATAGCATGTTTTCCATACCCGATTACGGTCCTGGAAGCCAGAATACTGGGAGATAGGTTTTGGCAATAAGAGCGACTTTATGACGAAGTGAGGCTCTGATTTGAATTGTGCTTGCGGCATTCGATCCCTCTCGTCATTTTACATCGGAGAAGAATGTTTTCCACACCCGATTACGGTCCTGGAAGCCAGAATACTGGGAGATAGGTTTAGGCTATAACAGCGGTTTTCTGACGAAGGAAGGATCTGATTTGAATTCTGCTTGCGACATTCAATCCCTCTCGTCATTTTACGTCGGAGTAGAATGTTTTCCACACCCGATTACGGTCCTGGAAGCCAGAATACTGGGAGATAGGTTTTGGATACAGGAGCGATTTTCTGACGAAGGCAGTCTCTGATTTAAATTCTGCTTGCGACATTCAATCCCTCTCGTCATTTTACGTCGGAATAGCATGTTTTCCATACCCGATTACGGTCCTGGAAGCCAGAATACTGGGAGATATGTTTTGGATACAGGAGCGATTTTCTGACGAAGGAAGGCTCTGATTTGAATTCTGCTTGCGACATTCGATTCCTCTCGTCATTTTACGTCGGAATAGCATGTTTTCCACACCCGATTACGGTCCTCGAAGCCAGAATACTGGGAGATAGGTTTTGGATACAGGAGCGATTTTCTGACGAAGGAAGGCTCTGATTTGAATTCTGCTTGCGGCATTCGATCCCTCTCGCCATTTTACGTCGGAATAGCATGTTCTCCATACCCGATTACGGTCTTGGAAGCCAGAATACTGCAAGATAGCTTTTGGCTATAACAGCGATTTTCTGACGAAGGAAGGATCTGATTTGAATTCTGCTTGCGACATTCAATCCCTCTCGCCATTTTACGTCGGAATAGCATGTTCTCCATACCCGATTACGGTCTTGGAAGCCAGAATACTGCAAGATAGCTTTTGGCTATAACAGCGATTTTCTGACGAAGGAAGGATCTGATTTGAATTCTGCTTGCGACATTCAATCCCTCTCGTCATTTTACGTCAGAATAGCATGTTTTCCATACCCGATTACGGTCCTGGAAGCCAGAATACTGGGAGATAGGTTTAGGCTATAACAGCGGTTTTCTGACGAAGGAAGGATCTGATTTGAATTCTGCTTGCGACATTCAATCCCTCTCGTCATTTTACGTCGGAGTAGAATGTTTTCCACACCCGATTACGGTCCTCGAACCCAGAATACTGGGAGACAGGTTTTGGCTATAACAGTGGTTTTCTGACGAAGGAAGGATCTGATTTGAATTCTGCTTGCGACATTCAATCCCTCTCGTCATTTTACGTCGGAATAGCATGTTTTCCATACCCGATTACGGTCCTGGAAGCCAGAATACTGGGAGATAGGTTTTGGCAATAAGAGCGACTTTATGACGAAATGAGGCACTGATTTGAATTCTGCTTGCGACATTCTATCCCTCTCGTCATTTTACGTCGGAATAGCATGTTTTCCATACCCGATTACGGTCCTGGAAGCCAGAATACTGGGAGATAGGTTTTGGCTATAACAGCGGTTTTCTGACGAAGGCAGTCTCTGATTTAAATTCTGCTTGCGACATTCAATCCCTCTCGTCATTTTACGTCGGAATAGCATGTTTTCCATACCCGATTACGGTCCTGGAAGCCAGAATACTGGGAGATAGGTTTTGGATACAGGAGCGATTTTCTGACGAAGGAAGGCTCTGATTTGAATTCTGCTTGCGGCATTCGATCCCTCTCGCCATTTTACGTCGGAATAGCATGTTCTCCATACCCTATTACGGTCCTGGAAGCCAGAATACTGCAAGATAGCTTTCGGCAATAACAGCGACTTTATGACGAAATGAGGCACTGATTTGAATTCTGCTTGCGACATTCTATCCCTCTCGTCATTTTACGTCGGAATAGCATGTTTTCCATACCCGATTACGGTCCTGGAAGCCAGAATACTGGGAGATAGGTTTTGGCAATAAGAGCGACTTTATGACGAAGTGAGGCTCTGATTTGAATTCTGCTTGCGGCATTCGATCCCTCTCGTCATTTTACATCGGAGGAGAATGTTTTCCACACGCGATTACGGTCCTGGAAGCCAGAATACTGGAAGATAGCTTTTGGCTATAACAGCGGTTTTCTGACGAAGGAAGGATCTGATTTGAATTCTGCTTGCGACATTCAATCCCTCTCGTCATTTTACGTCGGAGTAGAATGTTTTCCACACCCGATTACGGTCCTGGAAGCCAGAATACTGGGAGATAGGTTTTGGATACAGGAGCGATTTTCTGACGAAGGAAGGCTCTGATTTGAATTCTGCTTGCGGCATTCGATCCCTCTCGCCATTTTACGTCGGAATAGCATGTTCTCCATACCCTATTACGGTCCTGGAAGCCAGAATACTGCAAGATAGCTTTTGGCAATAACAGCGACTTTATGACGCAGTGAGGCTCTGATTTGAATTCTGCTTGCGACATTCAATCCCTCTCGTCATTTTACGTCGGAATAGCATATTCTCCATACCCGATTACGGTCTTGGAAGCCAGAATACTGCAAGATAGCTTTTGGCTATAACAGCGATTTTCTGACGAAGGAAGGATCTGATTTGAATTCTGCTTGCGACATTCTATCCCTCTCGTCATTTTACGTCGGAATAGCATGTTTTCCATACCCGATTACGGTCCTGGAAGCCAGAATACTGGGAGATAGGTTTTGGCAATAAGAGCGACTTTATGACGAAGTGAGGCTCTGATTTGAATTCTGCTTGCGACATTCGATTCCTCTCGTCATTTTACGTCGGAATAGCATGTTTTCCACACCCGATTACGGTCCTCGAAGCCAGAATACTGGGAGATAGGTTTTGGATACAGGAGCGATTTTCTGACGAAGGAAGGCTCTGATTTGAATTCTGCTTGCGGCATTCGATCCCTCTCGCCATTTTACGTCGGAATAGCATATTCTCCATACCCGATTACGGTCTTGGAAGCCAGAATACTGCAAGATAGCTTTTGGCTATAACAGCGATTTTCTGACGAAGGAAGGATCTGATTTGAATTCTGCTTGCGACATTCTATCCCTCTCGTCATTTTACGTCGGAATAGCATGTTTTCCATACCCGATTACGGTCCTGGAAGCCAGAATACTGGGAGATAGGTTTTGGCAATAACAGCGACTTTATGACGAAGTGAGGCTCTGATTTGAATTCTGCTTGCGGCATTCGATCCCTCTCGTCATTTTACATCGGAGGAGAATGTTTTCCACACGCGATTACGGTCCTGGAAGCCAGAATACTGGAAGATAGCTTTTGGCTATAACAGCGGTTTTCTGACGAAGGAAGGATCTGATTTGAATTCTGCTTGCGACATTCAATCCCTCTCGTCATTTTACGTCGGAGTAGAATGTTTTCCACACCCGATTACGGTCCTGGAAGCCAGAATACTGGGAGATAGGTTTTGGCTATAACAGCGGTTTTCTGACGAAGGCAGTCTCTGATTTAAATTCTGCTTGCGACATTCAATCCCTCTCGTCATTTTACGTCGGAATAGCATGTTTTCCATACCCGATTACGGTCCTGGAAGCCAGAATACTGGGAGATAGGTTTTGGATACAGGAGCGATTTTCTGACGAAGGAAGGCTCTGATTTGAATTCTGCTTGCGGCATTCGATCCCTCTCGCCATTTTACGTCGGAATAGCATGTTCTCCATACCCTATTACGGTCCCGGAAGCCAGAATACTGCAAGATAGCTTTTGGCAATAACAGCGACTTTATGACGAAGTGAGGCTCTGATTTGAATTCTGCTTGCGACATTCAATCCCTCTCGTCATTTTACGTCGGAATAGCATGTTTTCCATACCCGATTACGGTCCTGGAAGCCAGAATACTGGGAGATATGTTTTGGATACAGGAGCGATTTTCTGACGAAGGAAGGCTCTGATTTGAATTCTGCTTGCGACATTCAATCCCTCTCGTCATTTTACGTCGGAATAGCATGTTTTCCACACCCGATTACGGTCCTGGAAGCCAGAATACTGGGAGATAGGTTTTGGCAATAACAGCGACTTTATGACGAAGTGAGGCTCTGATTTGAATTCTGCTTGCGACATTCGATCCCTCTCGCCATTTTACATCGGAGGAGAATGTTTTCCACACGCGATTACGGTCCTGGAAGCCAGAATACTGGAAGATAGCTTTTGGCTATAACAGCGGTTTTCTGACGAAGGAAGGATCTGATTTGAATTCTGCTTGCGACATTCAATCCCTCTCGTCATTTTACGTCGGAATAGCATGTTTTCCATACCCGATTACGGTCCTGGAAGCCAGAATACTGGGAGATAGGTTTTGGATACAGGAGCGATTTTCTGACGAAGGCAGTCTCTGATTTAAATTCTGCTTGCGACATTCAATCCCTCTCGTCATTTTACGTCGGAATAGCATGTTTTCCATACCCGATTACGGTCCTGGAAGCCAGAATACTGGGAGATAGGTTTTGGATACAGGAGCGATTTTCTGACGAAGGAAGGCTCTGATTTGAATTCTGCGTGCGGCATTCGATCCCTCTCGCCATTTTACGTCGGAATAGCATGTTCTCCATACCCTATTACGGTCCTGGAAGCCAGAATACTGCAAGATAGCTTTTGGCAATAACAGCGACTTTATGACGAAGTGAGGCTCTGATTTGAATTCTGCTTGCGACATTCAATCCCTCTCGTCATTTTACGTCGGAATAGCATGTTTTCCATACCCGATTACGGTCCTGGAAGCCAGAATACTGGGAGATAGGTTTTGGCAATAAGAGCGACTTTATGACGAAGTGAGGCTCTGATTTGAATTCTGCTTGCGACATTCGATTCCTCTCGTCATTTTACGTCGGAATAGCATGTTTTCCACACCCGATTACGGTCCTCGAAGCCAGAATACTGGGAGATAGGTTTTGGATACAGGAGCGATTTTCTGACGAAGGAAGGCTCTGATTTGAATTCTGCTTGCGGCATTCGATCCCTCTCGCCATTTTACGTCGGAATAGCATATTCTCCATACCCGATTACGGTCTTGGAAGCCAGAATACTGCAAGATAGCTTTTGGCTATAACAGCGATTTTCTGACGAAGGAAGGATCTGATTTGAATTCTGCTTGCGACATTCTATCCCTCTCGTCATTTTACGTCGGAATAGCATGTTTTCCATACCCGATCACGGTCCTGGAAGCCAGAATACTGGGAGATAGGTTTTGGCAATAACAGCGACTTTATGACGAAGTGAGGCTCTGATTTGAATTCTGCTTGCGGCATTCGATCCCTCTCGTCATTTTACATCGGAGGAGAATGTTTTCCACACGCGATTACGGTCCTGGAAGCCAGAATACTGGAAGATAGCTTTTGGCTATAACAGCGGTTTTCTGACGAAGGAAGGATCTGATTTGAATTCTGCTTGCGACATTCAATCCCTCTCGTCATTTTACGTCGGAGTAGAATGTTTTCCACACCCGATTACGGTCCTGGAAGCCAGAATACTGGGAGATAGGTTTTGGCTATAACAGCGGTTTTCTGACGAACGCAGTCTCTGATTTAAATTCTGCTTGCGACATTCAATCCCTCTCGTCATTTTACGTCGGAATAGCATGTTTTCCATACCCGATTACGGTCCTGGAAGCCAGAATACTGGGAGATAGGTTTTGGCAATAAGAGCGACTTTATGACGAAGTGAGGCTCTGCTTTGAATTCTGCTTGCGGCATTCGATCCCTCTCGTCATTTTACATCGGAGTAGAATGTTTTCCACACCCGATTACGGTCCTGGAAGCCAGAATACTGGGAGATAGGTTTTGGCTATAACAGCGGTTTTCTGACGAAGGCAGTCTCTGATTTAAATTCTGCTTGCGACATTCAATCCCTCTCGTCATTTTACGTCGGAATAGCATGTTTTCCATACCCGATTACGGTCCTGGAAGCCAGAATACTGGGAGATAGGTTTTGGATACAGGAGCGATTTTCTGACGAAGGAAGGCTCTGATTTGAATTCTGCTTGCGGCATTCGATCCCTCTCGCCATTTTACGTCGGAATAGCATGTTCTCCATACCCTATTACGGTCCTGGAAGCCAGAATACTGCAAGATAGCTTTTGGCAATAACAGCGACTTTATGACGAAGTGAGGCTCTGATTTGAATTCTGCTTGCGACATTCTATCCCTCTCGTCATTTTACGTCGGAATAGCATGTTTTCCATACCCGATTACGGTCCTGGAAGCCAGAATACTGGGAGATAGGTTTTGGCAATAACAGCGACTTTATGACGAAGTGAGGCTCTGATTTGAATTCTGCTTGCGGCATTCGATCCCTCTCGTCATTTTACATCGGAGGAGAATGTTTTCCACACCCGATTACGGTCCTGGAAGCCAGAATACTGGGAGATAGGTTTTGGCTATAACAGCGGTTTTCTGACGAAGGCAGTCTCTGATTTAAATTCTGCTTGCGACATTCAATCCCTCTCGTCATTTTACGTCGGAATAGCATGTTTTCCATACCCGATTACGGTCCTGGAAGCCAGAATACTGGGAGATAGGTTTTGGATACAGGAGCGATTTTCTGACGAAGGAAGGCTCTGATTTGAATTCTGCTTGCGGCATTCGATCCCTCTCGCCATTTTACGTCGGAATAGCATGTTCTCCATACCCTATTACGGTCCTGGAAGCCAGAATACTGGAAGATAGCTTTTGGCAATAACAGCGACTTTATGACGAAGTGAGGCTCTGATTTGAATTCTGCTTGCGACATTCAATCCCTCTCGTCATTTTACGTCGGAATAGCATGTTTTCCATACCCGATTACGGTCCTGGAAGCCAGAATACTGGGAGATATGTTTTGGATACAGGAGCGATTTTCTGACGAAGGAAGGCTCTGATTTGAATTCTGCTTGCGACATTCAATCCCTCTCGTCATTTTACGTCGGAATAGCATGTTTTCCACACCCGATTACGGTCCTGGAAGCCAGAATACTGGGAGATAGGTTTTGGCAATAACAGCGACTTTATGACGAAGTGAGGCTCTGATTTGAATTCTGCTTGCGACATTCGATCCCTCTCGCCATTTTACATCGGAGGAGAATGTTTTCCACACGCGATTACGGTCCTGGAAGCCAGAATACTGGAAGATAGCTTTTGGCTATAACAGCGGTTTTCTGACGAAGGAAGGATCTGATTTGAATTCTGCTTGCGACATTCAATCCCTCTCGTCATTTTACGTCGGAATAGCATGTTTTCCATACCCGATTACGGTCCTGGAAGCCAGAATACTGGAAGATAGCTTTTGGCTATAACAGCGGTTTTCTGACGAAGGAAGGATCTGATTTGAATTCTGCTTGCGACATTCAATCCCTCTCGTCATTTTACGTCGGAGTAGAATGTTTTCCACACCCGATTACGGTCCTGGAAGCCAGAATACTGGAAGATAGCTTTTGACTATAACAGCGATTTTCTGACGAAGGAAGGATCTGATTTGAATTCTGCTTGCGACATTCTATCCCTCTCGTCATTTTACGTCGGAATAGCATGTTTTCCATAGCCGATCACGGTCCTGGAAGCCAGAATACTGGGAGATAGGTTTTGGCAATAACAGCGACTTTATGACGAAGTGAGGCTCTGATTTGAATTCTGCTTGCGGCATTCGATCCCTCTCGTCATTTTACATCGGAGGAGAATGTTTTCCACACGCGATTACGGTCCTGGAAGCCAGAATACTGGAAGATAGCTTTTGGCTATAACAGCGGTTTTCTGACGAAGGAAGGATCTGATTTGAATTCTGCTTGCGACATTCAATCCCTCTCGTCATTTTACGTCGGAGTAGAATGTTTTCCACACCCGATTACGGTCCTGGAAGCCAGAATACTGGGAGATAGGTTTTGGCTATAACAGCGGTTTTCTGACGAAGGCAGTCTCTGATTTAAATTCTGCTTGCGACATTCAATCCCTCTCGTCATTTTACGTCGGAATAGCATGTTTTCCATACCCGATTACGGTCCTGGAAGCCAGAATACTGGGAGATAGGTTTTGGCAATAAGAGCGACTTTATGACGAAGTGAGGCTCTGCTTTGAATTCTGCTTGCGGCATTCGATCCCTCTCGTCATTTTACATCGGAGTAGAATGTTTTCCACACCCGATTACGGTCCTGGAAGCCAGAATACTGGGAGATAGGTTTTGGCTATAACAGCGGTTTTCTGACGAAGGCAGTCTCTGATTTAAATTCTGCTTGCGACATTCAATCCCTCTCGTCATTTTACGTCGGAATAGCATGTTTTCCATACCCGATTACGGTCCTGGAAGCCAGAATACTGGGAGATAGGTTTTGGATACAGGAGCGATTTTCTGACGAAGGAAGGCTCTGATTTGAATTCTGCTTGCGGCATTCGATCCCTCTCGCCATTTTACGTCGGAATAGCATGTTCTCCATACCCTATTACGGTCCTGGAAGCCAGAATACTGCAAGATAGCTTTTGGCAATAACAGCGACTTTATGACGAAGTGAGGCTCTGATTTGAATTCTGCTTGCGACATTCTATCCCTCTCGTCATTTTACGTCGGAATAGCATGTTTTCCATACCCGATTACGGTCCTGGAAGCCAGAATACTGGGAGATAGGTTTTGGCAATAACAGCGACTTTATGACGAAGTGAGGCTCTGATTTGAATTCTGCTTGCGGCATTCGATCCCTCTCGTCATTTTACATCGGAGGAGAATGTTTTCCACACCCGATTACGGTCCTGGAAGCCAGAATACTGGGAGATAGGTTTTGGCTATAACAGCGGTTTTCTGACGAAGGCAGTCTCTGATTTAAATTCTGCTTGCGACATTCAATCCCTCTCGTCATTTTACGTCGGAATAGCATGTTTTCCATACCCGATTACGGTCCTGGAAGCCAGAATACTGGGAGATAGGTTTTGGATACAGGAGCGATTTTCTGACGAAGGAAGGCTCTGATTTGAATTCTGCTTGCGGTATTCGATCCCTCTCGTCATTTTACGTCGGAATAGCATGTTCTCCATACCCTATTACGGTCCTGGAAGCCAGAATACTGCAAGATAGCTTTTGGCAATAACAGCGACTTTATGACGAAGTGAGGCTCTGATTTGAATTCTGCTTGCGACATTCAATCCCTCTCGTCATTTTACGTCGGAATAGCATGTTTTCCATACCCGATTACGGTCCTGGAAGCCAGAATACTGGGAGATATGTTTTGGATACAGGAGCGATTTTCTGACGAAGGAAGGCTCTGATTTGAATTCTGCTTGCGACATTCAATCCCTCTCGTCATTTTACGTCGGAATAGCATGTTTTCCACACCCGATTACGGTCCTGGAAGCCAGAATACTGGGAGATAGGTTTTGGCAATAACAGCGACTTTATGACGAAGTGAGGCTCTGATTTGAATTCTGCTTGCGACATTCGATCCCTCTCGCCATTTTACATCGGAGGAGAATGTTTTCCACACCCGATTACGGTCCTGGAAGCCAGAATACTGGAAGATAGCTTTTGGCTATAACAGCGGTTTTCTGACGAAGGAAGGATCTGATTTGAATTCTGCTTGCGACATTCAATCCCTCTCGTCATTTTACGTCGGAATAGCATGTTTTCCATACCCGATTACGGTCCTGGAAGCCAGAATACTGGAAGATAGCTTTTGGCTATAACAGCGGTTTTCTGACGAAGGAAGGATCTGATTTGAATTCTGCTTGCGACATTCAATCCCTCTCGTCATTTTACGTCGGAGTAGAATGTTTTCCACACCCGATTACGGTCCTGGAAGCCAGAATACTGGAAGATAGCTTTTGACTATAACAGCGGTTTTCTGACGAAGGAAGGATCTGATTTGAATTCTGCTTGCGACATTCAATCCCTCTCGTCATTTTACGTCGGAATAGCATGTTTTCCATACCCGATTACGGTCCTGGAAGCCAGAATACTGGGAGATAGGTTTTGGATACAGGAGCGATTTTCTGACGAAGGCAGTCTCTGATTTAAATTCTGCTTGCGACATTCAATCCCTCTCGTCATTTTACGTCGGAATAGCATGTTTTCCATACCCGATTACGGTCCTGGAAGCCAGAATACTGGGAGATATGTTTTGGATACAGGAGCGATTTTCTGACGAAGGAAGGCTCTGATTTGAATTCTGCTTGCGACATTCGATTCCTCTCGTCATTTTACGTCGGAATAGCATGTTTTCCACACCCGATTACGGTCCTCGAAGCCAGAATACTGGGAGATAGGTTTTGGATACAGGAGCGATTTTCTGACGAAGGAAGGCTCTGATTTGAATTCTGCTTGCGGCATTCGATCCCTCTCGCCATTTTACGTCGGAATAGCATGTTCTCCATACCCGATTACGGTCTTGGAAGCCAGAATACTGCAAGATAGCTTTTGGCTATAACAGCGATTTTCTGACGAAGGAAGGATCTGATTTGAATTCTGCTTGCGACATTCAATCCCTCTCGCCATTTTACGTCGGAATAGCATGTTCTCCATACCCGATTACGGTCTTGGAAGCCGAATACTGCAAGATAGCTTTTGGCTATAACAGCGATTTTCTGACGAAGGAAGGATCTGATTTGAATTCTGCTTGCGACATTCAATCCCTCTCGTCATTTTACGTCAGAATAGCATGTTTTCCATACCCGATTACGGTCCTGGAAGCCAGAATACTGGGAGATAGGTTTTGGCAATAAGAGCGACTTTATGACGAAGTGAGGCTCTGATTTGAATTGTGCTTGCGACATTCAATCCCTCTCGTCATTTTACGTCGGAATAGCATGTTTTCCACACCCGATTACGGTCCTCGAACCCAGAATACTGGGAGACAGGTTTTGGCTATAACAGTGGTTTTCTGACGAAGGAAGGATCTGATTTGAATTCTGCTTGCGACATTCAATCCCTCTCGTCATTTTACGTCGGAATAGCATGTTTTCCATACCCGATTACGCTCCTGGAAGCCAGAATACTGGGAGATAGGTTTTGGCAATAAGAGCGACTTTATGACGAAGTGAGGCTCTGCTTTGAATTCTGCTTGCGGCATTCGATCCCTCTCGTCATTTTACATCGGAGTAGAATGTTTTCCACACCCGATTACGGTCCTGGAAGCCAGAATACTGGGAGATAGGTTTTGGCTATAACAGCGGTTTTCTGACGAAGGCAGTCTCTGATTTAAATTCTGCTTGCGACATTCAATCCCTCTCGTCATTTTACGTCGGAATAGCATGTTTTCCATACCCGATTACGGTCCTGGAAGCCAGAATACTGGGAGATAGGTTTTGGATACAGGAGCGATTTTCTGACGAAGGAAGGCTCTGATTTGAATTCTGCTTGCGGCATTCGATCCCTCTCGCCATTTTACGTCGGAATAGCATGTTCTCCATACCCTATTACGGTCCTGGAAGCCAGAATACTGCAAGATAGCTTTCGGCAATAACAGCGACTTTATGACGAAGTGAGGCTCTGATTTGAATTGTGCTTGCGGCATTCGATCCCTCTCGTCATTTTACATCGGAGAAGAATGTTTTCCACACCCGATTACGGTCCTGGAAGCCAGAATACTGGGAGATAGGTTTAGGCTATAACAGCGGTTTTCTGGCGAAGGCAGTCTCTGATTTAAATTCTGCTTGCGACATTCAATCCCTCTCGTCATTTTACGTCGGAATAGCATGTTTTCCACACCCGATTACGGTCCTCGAACCCAGAATACTGGGAGACAGGTTTTGGCTATAACAGTGGTTTTCTGACGAAGGAAGGATCTGATTTGAATTCTGCTTGCGACATTCAATCCCTCTCGTCATTTTACGTCGGAATAGCATGTTTTCCATACCCGATTACGCTCCTGGAAGCCAGAATACTGGGAGATAGGTTTTGGCAATAAGAGCGACTTTATGACGAAGTGAGGCTCTGCTTTGAATTCTGCTTGCGGCATTCGATCCCTCTCGTCATTTTACATCGGAGTAGAATGTTTTCCACACCCGATTACGGTCCTGGAAGCCAGAATACTGGGAGATAGGTTTTGGCTATAACAGCGGTTTTCTGACGAAGGCAGTCTCTGATTTAAATTCTGCTTGCGACATTCAATCCCTCTCGTCATTTTACGTCGGAATAGCATGTTTTCCATACCCGATTACGGTCCTGGAAGCCAGAATACTGGGAGATAGGTTTTGGATACAGGAGCGATTTTCTGACGAAGGAAGGCTCTGATTTGAATTCTGCTTGCGGCATTCGATCCCTCTCGCCATTTTACGTCGGAATAGCATGTTCTCCATACCCTATTACGGTCCTGGAAGCCAGAATACTGCAAGATAGCTTTCGGCAATAACAGCGACTTTATGACGAAATGAGGCACTGATTTGAATTCTGCTTGCGACATTCTATCCCTCTCGTCATTTTACGTCGGAATAGCATGTTTTCCATACCCGATTACGGTCCTGGAAGCCAGAATACTGGGAGATAGGTTTTGGCAATAAGAGCGACTTTATGACGAAGTGAGGCTCTGATTTGAATTCTGCTTGCGGCATTCGATCCCTCTCGTCATTTTACATCGGAGGAGAATGTTTTCCACACGCGATTACGGTCCTGGAAGCCAGAATACTGGAAGATAGCTTTTGGCTATAACAGCGGTTTTCTGACGAAGGAAGGATCTGATTTGAATTCTGCTTGCGACATTCAATCCCTCTCGTCATTTTACGTCGGAGTAGAATGTTTTCCACACCCGATTACGGTCCTGGAAGCCAGAATACTGGGAGATAGGTTTTGGATACAGGAGCGATTTTCTGACGAAGGAAGGCTCTGATTTGAATTCTGCTTGCGGCATTCGATCCCTCTCGCCATTTTACGTCGGAATAGCATGTTCTCCATACCCTATTACGGTCCTGGAAGCCAGAATACTGCAAGATAGCTTTTGGCAATAACAGCGACTTTATGACGCAGTGAGGCTCTGATTTGAATTCTGCTTGCGACATTCAATCCCTCTCGTCATTTTACGTCGGAATAGCATATTCTCCATACCCGATTACGGTCTTGGAAGCCAGAATACTGCAAGATAGCTTTTGGCTATAACAGCGATTTTCTGACGAAGGAAGGATCTGATTTGAATTCTGCTTGCGACATTCTATCCCGCTCGTCATTTTACGTCGGAATAGCATGTTTTCCATACCCGATTACGGTCCTGGAAGCCAGAATACTGGGAGATAGGTTTTGGCAATAAGAGCGACTTTATGACGAAGTGAGGCTCTGATTTGAATTCTGCTTGCGACATTCGATTCCTCTCGTCATTTTACGTCGGAATAGCATGTTTTCCACACCCGATTACGGTCCTCGAAGCCAGAATACTGGGAGATAGGTTTTGGATACAGGAGCGATTTTCTGACGAAGGAAGGCTCTGATTTGAATTCTGCTTGCGGCATTCGATCCCTCTCGCCATTTTACGTCGGAATAGCATATTCTCCATACCCGATTACGGTCTTGGAAGCCAGAATACTGCAAGATAGCTTTTGGCTATAACAGCGATTTTCTGACGAAGGAAGGATCTGATTTGAATTCTGCTTGCGACATTCTATCCCTCTCGTCATTTTACGTCGGAATAGCATGTTTTCCATACCCGATTACGGTCCTGGAAGCCAGAATACTGGGAGATAGGTTTTGGCAATAACAGCGACTTTATGACGAAGTGAGGCTCTGATTTGAATTCTGCTTGCGGCATTCGATCCCTCTCGTCATTTTACATCGGAGGAGAATGTTTTCCACACGCGATTACGGTCCTGGAAGCCAGAATACTGGAAGATAGCTTTTGGCTATAACAGCGGTTTTCTGACGAAGGAAGGATCTGATTTGAATTCTGCTTGCGACATTCAATCCCTCTCGTCATTTTACGTCGGAGTAGAATGTTTTCCACACCCGATTACGGTCCTGGAAGCCAGAATACTGGGAGATAGGTTTTGGCTATAACAGCGGTTTTCTGACGAAGGCAGTCTCTGATTTAAATTCTGCTTGCGACATTCAATCCCTCTCGTCATTTTACGTCGGAATAGCATGTTTTCCATACCCGATTACGGTCCTGGAAGCCAGAATACTGGGAGATAGGTTTTGGATACAGGAGCGATTTTCTGACGAAGGAAGGCTCTGATTTGAATTCTGCTTGCGGCATTCGATCCCTCTCGCCATTTTACGTCGGAATAGCATGTTCTCCATACCCTATTACGGTCCTGGAAGCCAGAATACTGCAAGATAGCTTTTGGCAATAACAGCGACTTTATGACGAAGTGAGGCTCTGATTTGAATTCTGCTTGCGACATTCAATCCCTCTCGTCATTTTACGTCGGAATAGCATGTTTTCCATACCCGATTACGGTCCTGGAAGCCAGAATACTGGGAGATATGTTTTGGATACAGGAGCGATTTTCTGACGAAGGAAGGCTCTGATTTGAATTCTGCTTGCGACATTCAATCCCTCTCGTCATTTTACGTCGGAATAGCATGTTTTCCACACCCGATTACGGTCCTGGAAGCCAGAATACTGGGAGATAGGTTTTGGCAATAAGAGCGACTTTATGACGAAGTGAGGCTCTGATTTGAATTCTGCTTGCGACATTCGATTCCTCTCGTCATTTTACGTCGGAATAGCATGTTTTCCACACCCGATTACGGTCCTCGAAGCCAGAATACTGGGAGATAGGTTTTGGATACAGGAGCGATTTTCTGACGAAGGCAGTCTCTGATTTAAATTCTGCTTGCGACATTCAATCCCTCTCGTCATTTTACGTCGGAATAGCATGTTTTCCATACCCGATTACGGTCCTGGAAGCCAGAATACTGGGAGATAGGTTTTGGATACAGGAGCGATTTTCTGACGAAGGAAGGCTCTGATTTGAATTCTGCTTGCGGCATTCGATCCCTCTCGCCATTTTACGTCGGAATAGCATGTTCTCCATACCCTATTACGGTCCTGGAAGCCAGAATACTGCAAGATAGCTTTTGGCAATAACAGCGACTTTATGACGAAGTGAGGCTCTGATTTGAATTCTGCTTGCGACATTCAATCCCTCTCGTCATTTTACGTCGGAATAGCATGTTTTCCATACCCGATTACGGTCCTGGAAGCCAGAATACTGGGAGATATGTTTTGGATACAGGAGCGATTTTCTGACGAAGGAAGGATCTGATTTGAATTCTGCTTGCGACATTCAATCCCTCTCGTCATTTTACGTCGGAATAGCATGTTTTCCATACCCGATTACGGTCCTGGAAGCCAGAATACTGGAAGATAGCTTTTGGCTATAACAGCGGTTTTCTGACGAAGGAAGGATCTGATTTGAATTCTGCTTGCGACATTCAATCCCTCTCGTCATTTTACGTCGGAGTAGAATGTTTTCCACACCCGATTACGGTCCTGGAAGCCAGAATACTGGAAGATAGCTATTGACTATAACAGCGGTTTTCTGACGAAGGAAGGATCTGATTTGAATTCTGCTTGCGACATTCAATCCCTCTCGTCATTTTACGTCGGAATAGCATGTTTTCCATACCCGATTACGGTCCTGGAAGCCAGAATACTGGGAGATAGGTTTTGGATACAGGAGCGATTTTCTGACGAAGGCAGTCTCTGATTTAAATTCTGCTTGCGACATTCAATCCCTCTCGTCATTTTACGTCGGAATAGCATGTTTTTCACACCCGATTACGGTCCTGGAAGCCAGAATACTGGGAGATAGGTTTTGGCAATAACAGCGACTTTATGACGAAGTGAGGCTCTGATTTGAATTCTGCTTGCGACATTCGATCCCTCTCGCCATTTTACATCGGAGGAGAATGTTTTCCACACTCGATTACGGTCCTGGAAGCCAGAATACTGGAAGATAGCTTTTGGCTATAACAGCGGTTTTCTGACGAAGGAAGGATCTGATTTGAATTCTGCTTGCGACATTCAATCCCTCTCGTCATTTTACGTCGGAGTAGAATGTTTTCCACACCCGATTACGGTCCTGGAAGCCAGAATACTGGAAGATAGCTTTTGACTATAACAGCGGTTTTCTGACGAAGGAAGGATCTGATTTGAATTCTGCTTGCGACATTCAATCCCTCTCGTCATTTTACGTCGGAATAGCATGTTTTCCATACCCGATTACGGTCCTGGAAGCCAGAATACTGGGAGATAGGTTTTGGATACAGGAGCGATTTTCTGACGAAGGCAGTCTCTGATTTAAATTCTGCTTGCGACATTCAATCCCTCTCGTCATTTTACGTCGGAATAGCATGTTTTCCATACCCGATTACGGTCCTGGAAGCCAGAATACTGGGAGATATGTTTTGGATACAGGAGCGATTTTCTGACGAAGGAAGGATCTGATTTGAATTCTGCTTGCGACATTCAATCCCTCTCGCCATTTTACGTCGGAATAGCATGTTCTCCATACCCGATTACGGTCTTGGAAGCCAGAATACTGCAAGATAGCTTTTGGCTATAACAGCGATTTTCTGACGAAGGAAGGATCTGATTTGAATTCTGCTTGCGACATTCAATCCCTCTCGTCATTTTACGTCAGAATAGCATGTTTTCCATACCCGATTACGGTCCTGGAAGCCAGAATACTGGGAGATAGGTTTTGGCAATAAGAGCGACTTTATGACGAAGTGAGGCTCTGATTTGAATTCTGCTTGCGGCATTCGATCCCTCTCGTCATTTTACATCGGAGTAGAATGTTTTCCACACCCGATTACGGTCCTCGAACCCAGAATACTGGGAGACAGGTTTTGGCTATAACAGTGGTTTTCTGACGAAGGAAGGATCTGATTTGAATTCTGCTTGCGACATTCGATCCCTCTCGCCATTTTACGTCGGAATAGCATGTTCTCCATACCCGATTACGGTCTTGGAAGCCAGAATACTGCAAGATAGCTTTTGGCTATAACAGCGACTTTATGACGAAGTGAGGCTCTGATTTGAATTCTGCTTGCGGCATTCGATCCCTCTCGTCATTTTACATCGGAGGAGAATGATTTCCACACCCGATTACGGTCCTGGAAGCCAGAATACTGGAAGATAGCTTTTGGCTATAACAGCGGTTTTCTGACGAAGGAAGGATCTGATTTGAATTCTGCTTGCGACATTCGATTCCTCTCGTCATTTTACGTCGGAATAGCATGTTTTCCACACCCGATTACGGTCCTCGAAGCCAGAATACTGGAAGATAGCTTTTGGCTATAACAGCGGTTTTCTGACGAAGGAAGGATCTGATTTAAATTCTGCTTGCGACATTCAATCCCTCTCGTCATTTCACGTCGGAATAGCATGTTTTCCACACCCGATTACGGTCCTCGAACCCAGAATACTGGGAGACAGGTTTTGGCTATAACAGTGGTTTTCTGACGAAGGAAGGATCTGATTTGAATTCTGCTTGCGACATTCAATCCCTCTCGTCATTTTACGTCGGAATAGCATGTTTTCCATACCCGATTACGGTCCTGGAAGCCAGAATACTGGGAGATAGGTTTTGGCAATAAGAGCGACTTTATGACGAAGTGAGGCTCTGCTTTGAATTCTGCTTGCGGCATTCGATCCCTCTCGTCATTTTACATCGGAGTAGAATGTTTTCCACACCCGATTACGGTCCTGGAAGCCAGAATACTGGGAGATAGGTTTTGGCTATAACAGCGGTTTTCTGACGAAGGCAGTCTCTGATTTAAATTCTGCTTGCGACATTCAATCCCTCTCGTCATTTTACGTCGGAATAGCATGTTTTCCATACCCGATTACGGTCCTGGAAGCCAGAATACTGGGAGATAGGTTTTGGATACAGGAGCGATTTTCTGACAAAGGAAGGCTCTGATTTGAATTCTGCTTGCGGCATTCGATCCCTCTCGCCATTTTACGTCGGAATAGCATGTTCTCCATACCCTATTACGGTCCTGGAAGCCAGAATACTGCAAGATAGCTTTTGGCAATAACAGCGACTTTATGACGAAGTGAGGCTCTGATTTGAATTCTGCTTGCGACATTCTATCCCTCTCGTCATTTTACGTCGGAATAGCATGTTTTCCATACCCGATTACGGTCCTGGAAGCCAGAATACTGGGAGATAGGTTTTGGCAATAACAGCGACTTTATGACGAAGTGAGGCTCTGATTTGAATTCTGCTTGCGGCATTCGATCCCTCTCGTCATTTTACATCGGAGGAGAATGTTTTCCACACGCGATTACGGTCCTGGAAGCCAGAATACTGGAAGATAGCTTTTGGCTATAACAGCGGTTTTCTGACGAAGGCAGTCTCTGATTTAAATTCTGCTTGCGACATTCAATCCCTCTCGTCATTTTACGTCGGAATAGCATGTTTTCCATACCCGATTACGGTCCTGGAAGCCAGAATACTGGGAGATAGGTTTTGGATACAGGAGCGATTTTCTGACGAAGGAAGGCTCTGATTTGAATTCTGCTTGCGGCATTCGATCCCTCACGCCATTTTACGTCGGAATAGCATGTTTTCCATACCCGATTACGGTCCTGGAAGCCAGAATACTGGGAGATAGGTTTTGGCAATAACAGCGACTTTATGACGAAGTGAGGCTCTGATTTGAATTCTGCTTGCGGCATTCGATCCCTCTCGTCATTTTACATCGGAGGAGAATGTTTTCCACACGCGATTACGGTCCTGGAAGCCAGAATACTGGAAGATAGCTTTTGGCTATAACAGCGGTTTTCTGACGAAGGCAGTCTCTGATTTAAATTCTGCTTGCGACATTCAATCCCTCTCGTCATTTTACGTCGGAATAGCATGTTTTCCATACCCGATTACGGTCCTGGAAGCCAGAATACTGGGAGATAGGTTTTGGATACAGGAGCGATTTTCTGACGAAGGAAGGCTCTGATTTGAATTCTGCTTGCGGCATTCGATCCCTCACGCCATTTTACGTCGGAATAGCATGTTCTCCATACCCTATTACGGTCCTGGAAGCCAGAATACTGCAAGATAGCTTTTGGCAATAACAGCGACTTTATGACGAAGTGAGGCTCTGATTTGAATTCTGCTTGCGACATTCAATCCCTCTCGTCATTTTACGTCGGAATAGCATGTTTTCCATACCCGATTACGGTCCTGGAAGCCAGAATACTGGGAGATATGTTTTGGATACAGGAGCGATTTTCTGACGAAGGAAGGCTCTGATTTGAATTCTGCTTGCGACATTCAATCCCTCTCGTCATTTTACGTCGGAATAGCATGTTTTCCACACCCGATTACGGTCCTGGAAGCCAGAATACTGGGAGATAGGTTTTGGCAATAACAGCGACTTTATGACGAAGTGAGTCTCTGATTTGAATTCTGCTTGCGACATTCAATCCCTCTCGTCATTTTACGTCGGAATAGCATGTTTTCCACACCCGATTACGGTCCTGGAAGCCAGAATACTGGAAGATAGCTTTTGGCTATAACAGCGGTTTTCTGACGATGGAAGGATCTGATTTGAATTCTGCTTGCGACATTCAATCCCTCTCGTCATTTTACGTCGGAATAGCATGTTTTCCATACCCGATTACGGTCCTGGAAGCCAGAATACTGGAAGATAGCTTTTGGCTATAACAGCGGTTTTCTGACGAAGGAAGGATCTGATTTGAATTCTGCTTGCGACATTCAATCCCTCTCGTCATTTTACGTCGGAGTAGAATGTTTTCCACACCCGATTACGGTCCTGGAAGCCAGAATACTGGAAGATAGCTTTTGACTATAACAGCGGTTTTCTGACGAAGGAACGATCTGATTTGAATTCTGCTTGCGACATTCAATCCCTCTCGTCATTTTACGTCGGAATAGCATGTTTTCCATACCCGATTACGGTCCTGGAAGCCAGAATACTGGGAGATAGGTTTTGGATACAGGAGCGATTTTCTGACGAAGGCAGTCTCTGATTTAAATTCTGCTTGCGACATTCAATCCCTCTCGTCATTTTACGTCGGAATAGCATGTTTTCCATACCCGATTACGGTCCTGGAAGCCAGAATACTGGGAGATATGTTTTGGATACAGGAGCGATTTTCTGACGAAGGAAGGCTCTGATTTGAATTCTGCTTGCGACATTCAATCCCTCTCGTCATTTTACGTCGGAATAGCATGTTTTCCACACCCGATTACGGTCCTGGAAGCCAGAATACTGGGAGATAGGTTTTGGCAATAACAGCGACTTTATGACGAAGTGAGGCTCTGATTTGAATTCTGCTTGCGACATTCGATTCCTCTCGTCATTTTACGTCGGAATAGCATGTTTTCCACAACCGATTACGGTCCTCGAAGCCAGAATACTGGGAGATAGGTTTTGGATACAGGAGCGATTTTCTGACGAAGGAAGGCTCTGATTTGAATTCTGCTTGCGGCATTCGACCCCTCTCGCCATTTTACGTCGGAATAGCATGTTCTCCATACCCGATTACGGTCTTGGAATCCAGAATACTGCAAGATAGCTTTTGGCTATAACAGCGATTTTCTGACGAAGGAAGGATCTGATTTGAATTCTGCTTGCGACATTCAATCCCTCTCGCCATTTTACGTCGGAATAGCATGTTCTCCATACCCGATTACGGTCTTGGAAGCCAGAATACTGCAAGATAGCTTTTGGCTATAACAGCGATTTTCTGACGAAGGAAGGATCTGATTTGAATTCTGCTTGCGACATTCAATCCCTCTCGTCATTTTACGTCAGAATAGCATGTTTTCCATACCCGATTACGGTCCTGGAAGCCAGAATACTGGGAGATAGGTTTTGGCAATAAGAGCGACTTTATGACGAAGTGAGGCTCTGATTTGAATTCTGCTTGCGGCATTCGATCCCTCTCGTCATTTTACATCGGAGTAGAATGTTTTCCACACCCGATTACGGTCCTGGAAGCCAGAATACTGGGAGATAGGTTTAGGCTATAACAGCGGTTTTCTGGCGAAGGCAGTCTCTGATTTAAATTCTGCTTGCGACATTCAATCCCTCTCGTCATTTTACGTCGGAATAGCATGTTTTCCACACCCGATTACGGTCCTGGAAGCCAGAATACTGGGAGATATGTTTTGGATACAGGAGCGATTTTCTGACGAAGGAAGGCTCTGATTTGAATTCTGCTTGCGACATTCAATCCCTCTCGTCATTTTACGTCGGAATAGCATGTTTTCCACACCCGATTACGGTCCTGGAAGCCAGAATACTGGGAGATAGGTTTTGGCAATAACAGCGACTTTATGACGAAGTGAGGCTCTGATTTGAATTCTGCTTGCGACATTCGATTCCTATCGTCATTTTACGTCGGAATAGCATGTTTTCCACAACCGATTACGGTCCTCGAAGCCAGAATACTGGGAGATAGGTTTTGGATACAGGAGCGATTTTCTGACGAAGGAAGGCTCTGATTTGAATTCTGCTTGCGGCATTCGATCCCTCTCGCCATTTTACGTCGGAATAGCATGTTCTCCATACCCGATTACGGTCTTGGAATCCAGAATACTGGGAGATAGGTTTTGGATACAGGAGCGATTTTCTGACGAAGGAAGGCTCTGATTTGAATTCTGCTTGCGGCATTCGATCCCTCTCGCCATTTTACGTCGGAATAGCATGTTCTCCATACCCTATTACGGTCCTGGAAGCCAGAATACTGCAAGATAGCTTTCGGCAATAACAGCGACTTTATGACGAAATGAGGCTCTGATTTGAATTCTGCTTGCGACATTCTATCCCTCTCGTCATTTTACGTCGGAATAGCATGTTTTCCATACCCGATTACGGTCCTGGAAGCCAGAATACTGGGAGATAGGTTTTGGCAATAAGAGCGACTTTATGACGAAGTGAGGCTCTGATTTGAATTCTGCTTGCGGCATTCGATCCCTCTCGTCATTTTACATCGGAGGAGAATGTTTTCCACACGCGATTACGGTCCTGGAAGCCAGAATACTGGAAGATAGCTTTTGGCTATAACAGCGGTTTTCTGACGAAGGAAGGATCTGATTTGAATTCTGCTTGCGACATTCAATCCCTCTCGTCATTTTACGTCGGTGTAGAATGTTTTCCACACCCGATTACGGTCCTGGAAGCCAGAATACTGGGAGATAGGTTTTGGATACAGGAGCGATTTTCTGACGAAGGAAGGCTCTGATTTGAATTCTGCTTGCGGCATTCGATCCCTCTCGCCATTTTACGTCGGAATAGCATGTTCTCCATACCCTATTACGGTCCTGGAAGCCAGAATACTGCAAGATAGCTTTTGGCAATAACAGCGACTTTATGACGCAGTGAGGCTCTGATTTGAATTCTGCTTGCGACATTCAATCCCTCTCGTCATTTTACGTCGGAATAGCATATTCTCCATACCCGATTACGGTCTTGGAAGCCAGAATACTGCAAGATAGCTTTTGGCTATAACAGCGATTTTCTGACGAAGGAAGGATCTGATTTGAATTCTGCTTGCAACATTCTATCCCTCTCGTCATTTTACGTCGGAATAGCATGTTTTCCATACCCGATTACGGTCCTGGAAGCCAGAATACTGGGAGATAGGTTTTGGCAATAAGAGCGACTTTATGACGAAGTGAGGCTCTGATTTGAATTCTGCTTGCGACATTCGATTCCTCTCGTCATTTTACGTCGGAATAGCATGTTTTCCACACCCGATTACGGTCCTCGAAGCCAGAATACTGGGAGATAGGTTTTGGATACAGGAGCGATTTTCTGACGAAGGAAGGCTCTGATTTGAATTCTGCTTGCGGCATTCGATCCCTCTCGCCATTTTACGTCGGAATAGCATATTCTCCATACCCGATTACGGTCTTGGAAGCCAGAATACTGCAAGATAGCTTTTGGCTATAACAGCGATTTTCTGACGAAGGAAGGATCTGATTTGAATTCTGCTTGCGACATTCTATCCCTCTCGTCATTTTACGTCGGAATAGCATGTTTTCCATACCCGATTACGGTCCTGGAAGCCAGAATACTGGGAGATAGGTTTTGGCAATAACAGCGACTTTATGACGAAGTGAGGCTCTGATTTGAATTCTGCTTGCGGCATTCGATCCCTCTCGTCATTTTACATCGGAGGAGAATGTTTTCCACACGCGATTACGGTCCTGGAAGCCAGAATACTGGAAGATAGCTTTTGGCTATAACAGCGGTTTTCTGACGAAGGAAGGATCTGATTTGAATTCTGCTTGCGACATTCAATCCCTCTCGTCATTTTACGTCGGAGTAGAATGTTTTCCACACCCGATTACGGTCCTGGAAGCCAGAATACTGGGAGATAGCTTTTGGCAATAACAGCGACTTTATGACGAAGTGAGGCTCTGATTTGAATTCTGCTTGCGACATTCAATCCCTCTCGTCATTTTACGTCGGAATAGCATGTTTTCCATACCCGATTACGGTCCTGGAAGCCAGAATACTGGGAGATATGTTTTGGATACAGGAGCGATTTTCTGACGAAGGAAGGCTCTGATTTGAATTCTGCTTGCGACATTCAATCCCTCTCGTCATTTTACGTCGGAATAGCATGTTTTCCATACCCGATTACGGTCCTGGAAGCCAGAATACTGGAAGATAGCTTTTGGCTATAACAGCGGTTTTCTGACGAAGGAAGGCTCTGATTTGAATTCTGCTTGCGGCATTCGATCCCTCTCGCCATTTTACGTCGGAATAGCATGTTCTCCATACCCTATTGCGGTCCTGGAAGCCAGAATACTGCAAGATAGCTTTTGGCAATAACAGCGACTTTATGACGCAGTGAGGCTCTGATTTGAATTCTGCTTGCGACATTCAATCCCTCTCGTCATTTTACGTCGGAATAGCATATTCTCCATACCCGATTACGGTCTTGGAAGCCAGAATACTGCAAGATAGCTTTTGGCTATAAAAGCGATTTTCTGACGAAGGAAGGATCTGATTTGAATTCTGCTTGCGACATTCTATCCCTCTCGTCATTTTACGTCGGAATAGCATGTTTTCCATACCCGATTACGGTCCTGGAAGCCAGAATACTGGGAGATAGGTTTTGGCAATAAGAGCGACTTTATGACGAAGTGAGGCTCTGATTTGAATTCTGCTTGCGACATTCGATTCCTCTCGTCATTTTACGTCGGAATAGCATGTTTTCCACACCCGATTACGGTCCTCGAAGCCAGAATACTGGGAGATAGGTTTTGGATACAGGAGCGATTTTCTGACGAAGGAAGGCTCTGATTTGAATTCTGCTTGCGGCATTCGATCCCTCTCGCCATTTTACGTCGGAATAGCATATTCTCCATACCCGATTACGGTCTTGGAAGCCAGAATACTGCAAGATAGCTTTTGGCTATAACAGCGATTTTCTGACGAAGGAAGGATCTGATTTGAATTCTGCTTGCGGCATTCTATCCCTCTCGTCATTTTACGTCGGAATAGCATGTTTTCCATACCCGATTACGGTCCTGGAAGCCAGAATACTGGGAGATAGGTTTTGGCAATAACAGCGACTTTATGACGAAGTGAGGCTCTGATTTGAATTCTGCTTGCGGCATTCGATCCCTCTCGTCATTTTACATCGGAGGAGAATGTTTTCCACACGCGATTACGGTCCTGGAAGCCAGAATACTGGAAGATAGCTTTTGGCTATAACAGCGGTTTTCTGACGAAGGAAGGATCTGATTTGAATTCTGCTTGCGACATTCAATCCCTCTCGTCATTTTACGTCGGAGTAGAATGTTTTCCACACCCGATTACGGTCCTGGAAGCCAGAATACTGGGAGATAGGTTTTGGCTATAACAGCGGTTTTCTGACGAAGGCAGTCTCTGATTTAAATTCTGCTTGCGACATTCAATCCCTCTCGTCATTTTACGTCGGAATAGCATGTTTTCCATACCCGATTACGGTCCTGGAAGCCAGAATACTGGGAGATAGGTTTTGGATACAGGAGCGATTTTCTGACGAAGGAAGGCTCTGATTTGAATTCTGCTTGCGGCATTCGATCCCTCTCGCCATTTTACGTCGGAATAGCATGTTCTCCATACCCTATTACGGTCCTGGAAGCCAGAATACTGCAAGATAGCTTTTGGCAATAACAGCGACTTTATGACGAAGTGAGGCTCTGATTTGAATTCTGCTTGCGACATTCTATCCCTCTCGTCATTTTACGTCGGAATAGCATGTTTTCCATACCCGATTACGGTCCTGGAAGCCAGAATACTGGGAGATAGGTTTTGGCAATAACAGCGACTTTATGACGAAGTGAGGCTCTGATTTGAATTCTGCTTGCGGCATTCGATCCCTCTCGTCATTTTACATCGGAGGAGAATGTTTTCCACACGCGATTACGGTCCTGGAAGCCAGAATACTGGAAGATAGCTTTTGGCTATAACAGCGGTTTTCTGACGAAGGAAGGATCTGATTTGAATTCTGCTTGCGACATTCAATCCCTCTCGTCATTTTACGTCGGAGTAGAATGTTTTCCACACCCGATTACGGTCCTGGAAGCCAGAATACTGGGAGATAGGTTTTGGCTATAACAGCGGTTTTCTGACGAAGGCAGTCTCTGATTTAAATTCTGCTTGCGACATTCAATCCCTCTCGTCATTTTACGTCGGAATAGCATGTTTTCCACACCCGATTACGGTCCTCGAACCCAGAATACTGGGAGACAGGTTTTGGCTATAACAGTGGTTTTCTGACGAAGGAAGGATCTGATTTGAATTCTGCTTGCGACATTCAATCCCTCTCGTCATTTTACGTCGGAGTAGAATGTTTTCCACACCCGATTACGGTCCTGGAAGCCAGAATACTGCAAGATAGCTTTTGGCAATAACAGCGACTTTATGACGAAGTGAGGCTCTGATTTGAATTCTGCTTGCGACATTCAATCCCTCTCGTCATTTTACGTCGGAATACCATGTTTTCCATACCCGATTACGGTCCTGGAAGCCAGAATACTGGGAGATATGTTTTGGATACAGGAGCGATTTTCTGACGAAGGAAGGCTCTGATTTGAATTCTGCTTGCGACATTCAATCCCTCTCGTCATTTTACGTCGGAATAGCATGTTTTCCACACCCGATTACGGTCCTGGAAGCCAGAATACTGGGAGATAGGTTTTGGCAATAACAGCGACTTTATGACGAAGTGAGGCTCTGATTTGAATTCTGCTTGCGACATTCGATCCCTCTCGCCATTTTACATCGGAGGAGAATGTTTTCCACACGCGATTACGGTCCTGGAAGCCAGAATACTGGAAGATAGCTTTTGGCTATAACAGCGGTTTTCTGACGATGGAAGGATCTGATTTGAATTCTGCTTGCGACATTCAATCCCTCTCGTCATTTTACGTCGGAATAGCATGTTTTCCATACCCGATTACGGTCCTGGAAGCCAGAATACTGGAAGATAGCTTTTGGCTATAACAGCGGTTTTCTGACGAAGGAAGGATCTGATTTGAATTCTGCTTGCGACATTCAATCCCTCTCGTCATTTTACGTCGGAGTAGAATGTTTTCCACACCCGATTACGGTCCTGGAAGCCAGAATACTGGAAGATAGCTTTTGACTATAACAGCGGTTTTCTGACGAAGGAACGATCTGATTTGAATTCTGCTTGCGACATTCAATCCCTCTCGTCATTTTACGTCGGAATAGCATGTTTTCCATACCCGATTACGGTCCTGGAAGCCAGAATACTGGGAGATATGTTTTGGATACAGGAGCGATTTTCTGACGAAGGAAGGCTCTGATTTGAATTCTGCTTGCGACATTCAATCCCTCTCGTCATTTTACGTCGGAATAGCATGTTTTCCACACCCGATTACGGTCCTGGAAGCCAGAATACTGGGAGATAGGTTTTGGCAATAACAGCGACTTTATGACGAAGTGAGGCTCTGATTTGAATTCTGCTTGCGACATTCTATCCCTCTCGTCATTTTACGTCGGAATAGCATGTTTTCCATACCCGATTACGGTCCTGGAAGCCAGAATACTGGGAGATAGGTTTTGGCAATAACAGCGACTTTATGACGAAGTGAGGCTCTGATTTGAATTCTGCTTGCGGCATTCGATCCCTCTCGTCATTTTACATCGGAGGAGAATGTTTTCCACACGCGATTACGGTCCTGGAAGCCAGAATACTGGAAGATAGCTTTTGGCTATAACAGCGGTTTTCTGACGAAGGAAGGATCTGATTTGAATTCTGCTTGCGACATTCAATCCCTCTCGTCATTTTACGTCGGAGTAGAATGTTTTCCACACCCGATTACGGTCCTGGAAGCCAGAATACTGGGAGATAGGTTTTGGCTATAACAGCGGTTTTCTGACGAAGGCAGTCTCTGATTTAAATTCTGCTTGCGACATTCAATCCCTCTCGTCATTTTACGTCGGAATAGCATGTTTTCCACACCCGATTACGGTCCTCGAACCCAGAATACTGGGAGACAGGTTTTGGCTATAACAGTGGTTTTCTGACGAAGGAAGGATCTGATTTGAATTCTGCTTGCGACATTCAATCCCTCTCGTCATTTTACGTCGGAGTAGAATGTTTTCCACACCCGATTACGGTCCTGGAAGCCAGAATACTGCAAGATAGCTTTTGGCAATAACAGCGACTTTATGACGAAGTGAGGCTCTGATTTGAATTCTGCTTGCGACATTCAATCCCTCTCGTCATTTTACGTCGGAATACCATGTTTTCCATACCCGATTACGGTCCTGGAAGCCAGAATACTGGGAGATATGTTTTGGATACAGGAGCGATTTTCTGACGAAGGAAGGCTCTGATTTGAATTCTGCTTGCGACATTCAATCCCTCTCGTCATTTTACGTCGGAATAGCATGTTTTCCACACCCGATTACGGTCCTGGAAGCCAGAATACTGGGAGATAGGTTTTGGCAATAACAGCGACTTTATGACGAAGTGAGGCTCTGATTTGAATTCTGCTTGCGACATTCGATCCCTCTCGCCATTTTACATCGGAGGAGAATGTTTTCCAAACGCGATTACGGTCCTGGAAGCCAGAATACTGGAAGATAGCTTTTGGCTATAACAGCGGTTTTCTGACGATGGAAGGATCTGATTTGAATTCTGCTTGCGACATTCAATCCCTCTCGTCATTTTACGTCGGAATAGCATGTTTTCCATACCCGATTACGGTCCTGGAAGCCAGAATACTGGAAGATAGCTTTTGGCTATAACAGCGGTTTTCTGACGAAGGAAGGATCTGATTTGAATTCTGCTTGCGACATTCAATCCCTCTCGTCATTTTACGTCGGAGTAGAATGTTTTCCACACCCGATTACGGTCCTGGAAGCCAGAATACTGGAAGATAGCTTTTGACTATAACAGCGGTTTTCTGACGAAGGAACGATCTGATTTGAATTCTGCTTGCGACATTCAATCCCTCTCGTCATTTTACGTCGGAATAGCATGTTTTCCATACCCGATTACGGTCCTGGAAGCCAGAATACTGGGAGATATGTTTTGGATACAGGAGCGATTTTCTGACGAAGGAAGGCTCTGATTTGAATTCTGCTTGCGACATTCAATCCCTCTCGTCATTTTACGTCGGAATAGCATGTTTTCCACACCCGATTACGGTCCTGGAAGCCAGAATACTGGGAGATAGGTTTTGGCAATAACAGCGACTTTATGACGAAGTGAGGCTCTGATTTGAATTCTGCTTGCGACATTCGATCCCTCTCGCCATTTTACATCGGAGGAGAATGTTTTCCACACGCGATTACGGTCCTGGAAGCCAGAATACTGGAAGATAGCTTTTGGCTATAACAGCGGTTTTCTGACGATGGAAGGATCTGATTTGAATTCTGCTTGCGACATTCAATCCCTTTCGTCATTTTACGTCGGAATAGCATGTTTTCCATACCCGATTACGGTCCTGGAAGCCAGAATACTGGAAGATAGCTTTTGGCTATAACAGCGGTTTTCTGACGAAGGAAGGATCTGATTTGAATTCTGCTTGCGACATTCAATCCCTCTCGTCATTTTACGTCGGAATAGCATGTTTTCCATACCCGATTACGGTCCTGGAAGCCAGAATACTGGGAGATAGGTTTTGGATACAGGAGCGATTTTCTGACGAAGGCAGTCTCTGATTTAAATTCTGCTTGCGACATTCAATCCCTCTCGTCATTTTACGTCGGAATAGCATGTTTTCCATACCCGATTACGGTCCTGGAAGCCAGAATACTGGGAGATATGTTTTGGATACAGGAGCGATTTTCTGACGAAGGAAGGCTCTGATTTGAATTCTGCTTGCGACATTCAATCCCTCTCGTCATTTTACGTCGGAATAGCATGTTTTCCACACCCGATTACGGTCCTGGAAGCCAGAATACTGGGAGATAGGTTTTGGCAATAACAGCGACTTTATGACGAAGTGAGGCTCTGATTTGAATTCTGCTTGCGACATTCAATCCCTCTCGTCATTTTACGTCGGAATAGCATGTTTTCCATACCCGATTACGGTCCTGGAAGCCAGAATACTGGGAGATAGGTTTAGGCTATAACAGCGGTTTTCTGGCGAAGGCAGTCTCTGATTTAAATTCTGCTTGCGACATTCAATCCCTCTCGTCATTTTACGTCAGAATAGCATGTTTTCCATACCCGATTACGGTCCTGGAAGCCAGAATACTGGGAGATAGGTTTTGGCAATAAGAGCGACTTTATGACGAAGTGAGGCTCTGCTTTGAATTCTGCTTGCGGCATTCGATCCCTCTCGTCATTTTACATCGGAGTAGAATGTTTTCCACACCCGATTACGGTCCTGGAAGCCAGAATACTGGGAGATAGGTTTTGGCTATAACAGCGGTTTTCTGACGAAGGCAGTCTCTGATTTAAATTCTGCTTGCGACATTCAATCCCTCTCGTCATTTTACGTCGGATTAGCATGTTTTCCATACCCGATTACGGTCCTGGAAGCCAGAATACTGGGAGATAGGTTTTGGATACAGGAGCGATTTTCTGACGAAGGAAGGCTCTGATTTGAATTCTGCTTGCGGCAGTCGATCCCTCTCGCCATTTTACGTCGGAATAGCATGTTCTCCATACCCGATTACGGTCCTGGAAGCCAGAATACTGGGAGATAGGTTTTGGCAATAAGAGCGACTTTATGACGAAGTGAGGCTCTGCTTTGAATTCTGCTTGCGGCATTCGATCCCTCTTGTCATTTTACATCGGAGTAGAATGTTTTCCACACCCGATTACGGTCCTGGAAGCCAGAATACTGGGAGATAGGTTTTGGCAATAAGAGCGACTTTATGACGAAGTGAGGCTCTGCTTTGAATTCTGCTTGCGGCATTCGATCCCTCTTGTCATTTTACATCGGAGTAGAATGTTTTCCACACCCGATTACGGTCCTGGAAGCCAGAATACTGGGAGATAGGTTTTGGCTATAACAGCGGTTTTCTGACGAAGGCAGTCTCTGATTTAAATTCTGCTTGCGACATTCAATCCCTCTCGTCATTTTACGTCGGAATAGCATGTTTTCCATACCCGATTACGGTCCTGGAAGCCAGAATACTGGGAGATAGGTTTTGGATACAGGAGCGATTTTCTGACGAAGGAAGGCTCTGATTTGAATTCTGCTTGCGACATTCGATTCCTCTCGTCATTTTACGTCGGAATAGCATGTTTTCCACAACCGATTACGGTCCTCGAAGCCAGAATACTGGGAGATAGGTTTTGGATACAGGAGCGATTTTCTGACGAAGGAAGGCTCTGATTTGAATTCTGCTTGCGGCATTCGATCCCTCTCGCCATTTTACGTCGGAATAGCATGTTCTCCATACCCGATTACGGTCTTGGAAGCCAGAATACTGCAAGATAGCTTTTGGCTATAACAGCGATTTTCTGACGAAGGAAGGATCTGATTTGAATTCTGCTTGCGACATTCAATCCCTCTCGTCATTTTACATCGGAGTAGAATGTTTTCCACACCCGATTACGGTCCTGGAAGCCAGAATACTGGGAGATAGGTTTTGGCTATAACAGCGGTTTTCTGACGAAGGCAGTCTCTGATTTAAATTCTGCTTGCGACATTCAATCCCTCTCGTCATTTTACGTCGGAATAGCATGTTTTCCATACCCGATTACGGTCCTGGAAGCCAGAATACTGGGAGATAGGTTTTGGATACAGGAGCGATTTTCTGACGAAGGAAGGCTCTGATTTGAATTCTGCTTGCGGCAGTCGATCCCTCTCGCCATTTTACGTCGGAATAGCATGTTCTCCATACCCGATTACGGTCCTGGAAGCCAGAATACTGGGAGATAGGTTTTGGCAATAAGAGCGACTTTATGACGAAGTGAGGCTCTGCTTTGAATTCTGCTTGCGGCATTCGATCCCTCTTGTCATTTTACATCGGAGTAGAATGTTTTCCACACCCGATTACGGTCCTGGAAGCCAGAATACTGGGAGATAGGTTTTGGCTATAACAGCGGTTTTCTGACGAAGGCAGTCTCTGATTTAAATTCTGCTTGCGACATTCAATCCCTCTCGTCATTTTACGTCGGAGTAGCATGTTTTCCATACCCGATTACGGTCCTGGAAGCCAGAATACTGGGAGATAGGTTTTGGATACAGGAGCGATTTTCTGACGAAGGAAGGCTCTGATTTGAATTCTGCTTGCGGCATTCGATCCCTCTCGCCATTTTACGTCGGAATAGCATGTTCTCCATACCCGATTACGGTCCTGGAAGCCAGAATACTGGGAGATAGGTTTTGGCAATAACAGCGACTTTATGACGAAGTGAGGCTCTGATTTGAATTCTGCTTGCGGCATTCGATCCCTCTCGTCATTTTACATCGGAGGAGAATGATTTCCACACCCGATTACGGTCCTGGAAGCCAGAATACTGGAAGATAGCTTTTGGCTATAACAGCGGTTTTCTGACGAAGGAAGGATCTGATTTGAATTCTGCTTGCGACATTCGATTCCTCTCGTCATTTTACGTCGGAATAGCATGTTTTCCACACCCGATTACGGTCCTCGAAGCCAGAATACTGGAAGATAGCTTTTGGCTATAACAGCGGTTTTCTGACGAAGGAAGGATCTGATTTAAATTCTGCTTGCGACATTCAATCCCTCTCGTCATTTCACGTCGGAATAGCATGTTTTCCACACCCGATTACGGTCCTCGAATCCAGAATACTGGGAGACAGGTTTTGGCTATAACAGTGGTTTTCTGACGAAGGAAGGATCTGATTTGAATTCTGCTTGCGACATTCAATCCCTCTCGTCATTTTACGTCGGAATAGCATGTTTTCCATACCCTATTACGGTCCTGGAAGCCAGAATACTGGGAGATAGGTTTTGGCAATAAGAGCGACTTTATGACGAAGTGAGGCTCTGCTTTGAATTCTGCTTGCGGCATTCGATCCCTCTCGTCATTTTACATCGGAGTAGAATGTTTTCCACACCCGATTACGGTCCTGGAAGCCAGAATACTGGGAGATAGGTTTTGGCTATAACAGCGGTTTTCTGACGAAGGAAGTCTCTGATTTAAATTCTGCTTGCGACATTCAATCCCTCTCGTCATTTTACGTCGGAATAGCATGTTTTCCATACCCGATTACGGTCCTGGAAGCCAGAATACTGGGAGATAGGTTTTGGATACAGGAGCGATTTTCTGACGAAGGAAGGCTCTGATTTGAATTCTGCTTGCGGCATTCGATCCCTCTCGCCATTTTACGTCGGAATAGCATGTTCTCCATACCCTATTACGGTCCTGGAAGCCAGAATACTGCAAGATAGCTTTTGGCAATAACAGCGACTTTATGACGAAGTGAGGCTCTGATTTGAATTCTGCTTGCGACATTCTATCCCTCTCGTCATTTTACGTCGGAATAGCATGTTTTCCATACCCGATTACGGTCCTGGAAGCCAGAATACTGGGAGATAGGTTTTGGCAATAACAGCGACTTTATGACGAAGTGAGGCTCTGATTTGAATTCTGCTTGCGGCATTCGATCCCTCTCGTCATTTTACATCGGAGGAGAATGTTTTCCACACGCGATTACGGTCCTGGAAGCCAGAATACTGGAAGATAGCTTTTGGCTATAACAGCGGTTTTCTGACGAAGGAAGGATCTGATTTGAATTCTGCTTGCGACATTCAATCCCTCTCGTCATTTTACGTCGGAGTAGAATGTTTTCCACACCCGATTACGGTCCTGGAAGCCAGAATACTGGGAGATAGGTTTTGGCTATAACAGCGGTTTTCTGACGAAGGCAGTCTCTGATTTAAATTCTGCTTGCGACATTCAATCCCTCTCGTCATTTTACGTCGGAATAGCATGTTTTCCACACCCGATTACGGTCCTCGAACCCAGAATACTGGGAGACAGGTTTTGGCTATAACAGTGGTTTTCTGACGAAGGAAGGATCTGATTTGAATTCTGCTTGCGACATTCAATCCCTCTCGTCATTTTACGTCGGAGTAGAATGTTTTCCACACCCGATTACGGTCCTGGAAGCCAGAATACTGCAAGATAGCTTTTGGCAATAACAGCGACTTTATGACGAAGTGAGGCTCTGATTTGAATTCTGCTTGCGACATTCAATCCCTCTCGTCATTTTACGTCGGAATAGCATGTTTTCCATACCCGATTACGGTCCTGGAAGCCAGAATACTGGGAGATATGTTTTGGATACAGGAGCGATTTTCTGACGAAGGAAGGCTCTGATTTGAATTCTGCTTGCGACATTCAATCCCTCTCGTCATTTTACGTCGGAATAGCATGTTTTCCACACCCGATTACGGTCCTGGAAGCCAGAATACTGGGAGATAGGTTTTGGCAATAACAGCGACTTTATGACGAAGTGAGGCTCTGATTTGAATTCTGCTTGCGACATTCGATCCCTCTCGCCATTTTACATCGGAGGAGAATGTTTTCCACACGCGATTACGGTCCTGGAAGCCAGAATACTGGAAGATAGCTTTTGGCTATAACAGCGGTTTTCTGACGATGGAAGGATCTGATTTGAATTCTGCTTGCGACATTCAATCCCTCTCGTCATTTTACGTCGGAATAGCATGTTTTCCATACCCGATTACGGTCCTGGAAGCCAGAATACTGGAAGATAGCTTTTGGCTATAACAGCGGTTTTCTGACGAAGGAAGGATCTGATTTGAATTCTGCTTGCGACATTCAATCCCTCTCGTCATTTTACGTCGGAGTAGAATGTTTTCCACACCCGATTACGGTCCTGGAAGCCAGAATACTGGAAGATAGCTTTTGACTATAACAGCGGTTTTCTGACGAAGGAACGATCTGATTTGAATTCTGCTTGCGACATTCAATCCCTCTCGTCATTTTACGTCGGAATAGCATGTTTTCCATACCCGATTACGGTCCTGGAAGCCAGAATACTGGGAGATAGGTTTTGGATACAGGAGCGATTTTCTGACGAAGGCAGTCTCTGATTTAAATTCTGCTTGCGACATTCAATCCCTCTCGTCATTTTACGTCGGAATAGCATGTTTTCCATACCCGATTACGGTCCTGGAAGCCAGAATACTGGGAGATAGGTTTTGGATACAGGAGCGATTTTCTGACGAAGGAAGGCTCTGATTTGAATTCTGCTTGCGGCAGTCGATCCCTCTCGCCATTTTACGTCGGAATAGCATGTTCTCCATACCCGATTACGGTCCTGGAAGCCAGAATACTGGGAGATAGGTTTTGGCAATAAGAGCGACTTTATGACGAAGTGAGGCTCTGCTTTGAATTCTGCTTGCGGCATTCGATCCCTCTTGTCATTTTACATCGGAGTAGAATGTTTTCCACACCCGATTACGGTCCTGGAAGCCAGAATACTGGGAGATAGGTTTTGGCTATAACAGCGGTTTTCTGACGAAGGCAGTCTCTGATTTAAATTCTGCTTGCGACATTCAATCCCTCTCGTCATTTTACGTCGGAGTAGCATGTTTTCCATACCCGATTACGGTCCTGGAAGCCAGAATACTGGGAGATAGGTTTTGGATACAGGAGCGATTTTCTGACGAAGGAAGGCTCTGATTTGAATTCTGCTTGCGGCATTCGATCCCTCTCGCCATTTTACGTCGGAATAGCATGTTCTCCATACCCGATTACGGTCCTGGAAGCCAGAATACTGGGAGATAGGTTTTGGCAATAACAGCGACTTTATGACGAAGTGAGGCTCTGATTTGAATTCTGCTTGCGGCATTCGATCCCTCTCGTCATTTTACATCGGAGGAGAATGATTTCCACACCCGATTACGGTCCTGGAAGCCAGAATACTGGAAGATAGCTTTTGGCTATAACAGCGGTTTTCTGACGAAGGAAGGATCTGATTTGAATTCTGCTTGCGACATTCGATTCCTCTCGTCATTTTACGTCGGAATAGCATGTTTTCCACACCCGATTACGGTCCTCGAAGCCAGAATACTGGAAGATAGCTTTTGGCTATAACAGCGGTTTTCTGACGAAGGAAGGATCTGATTTAAATTCTGCTTGCGACATTCAATCCCTCTCGTCATTTTACGTCGGAATAGCATGTTTTCCACACCCGATTACGGTCCTCGAATCCAGAATACTGGGAGACAGGTTTTGGCTATAACAGTGGTTTTCTGACGAAGGAAGGATCTGATTTGAATTCTGCTTGCGACATTCAATCCCTCTCGTCATTTTACGTCGGAATAGCATGTTTTCCATACCCTATTACGGTCCTGGAAGCCAGAATACTGGGAGATAGGTTTTGGCAATAAGAGCGACTTTATGACGAAGTGAGGCTCTGCTTTGAATTCTGCTTGCGGCATTCGATCCCTCTCGCCATTTTACATCGGAGTAGAATGTTTTCCACACCCGATTACGGTCCTGGAAGCCAGAATACTGGGAGATAGGTTTTGGCTATAACAGCGGTTTTCTGACGAAGGCAGTCTCTGATTTAAATTCTGCTTGCGACATTCAATCCCTCTCGTCATTTTACGTCGGAATAGCATGTTTTCCATACCCGATTACGGTCCTGGAAGCCAGAATACTGGGAGATAGGTTTTGGATACAGGAGCGATTTTCTGACGAAGGAAGGCTCTGATTTGAATTCTGCTTGCGGCATTCGATCCCTCTCGCCATTTTACGTCGGAATAGCATGTTCTCCATACCCTATTACGGTCCTGGAAGCCAGAATACTGCAAGATAGCTTTTGGCAATAACAGCGACTTTATGACGAAGTGAGGCTCTGATTTGAATTCTGCTTGCGACATTCTATCCCTCTCGTCATTTTACGTCGGAATAGCATGTTTTCCATACCCGATTACGGTCCTGGAAGCCAGAATACTGGGAGATAGGTTTTGGCAATAACAGCGACTTTATGACGAAGTGAGGCTCTGATTTGAATTCTGCTTGCGGCATTCGATCCCTCTCGTCATTTTACATCGGAGGAGAATGTTTTCCACACGCGATTACGGTCCTGGAAGCCAGAATACTGGAAGATAGCTTTTGGCTATAACAGCGGTTTTCTGACGAAGGAAGGATCTGATTTGAATTCTGCTTGCGACATTCAATCCCTCTCGTCATTTTACGTCGGAGTAGAATGTTTTCCACACCCGATTACGGTCCTGGAAGCCAGAATACTGGGAGATAGGTTTTGGCTATAACAGCGGTTTTCTGACGAAGGCAGTCTCTGATTTAAATTCTGCTTGCGACATTCAATCCCTCTCGTCATTTTACGTCGGAATAGCATGTTTTCCACACCCGATTACGGTCCTCGAACCCAGAATACTGGGAGACAGGTTTTGGCTATAACAGTGGTTTTCTGACGAAGGAAGGATCTGATTTGAATTCTGCTTGCGACATTCAATCCCTCTCGTCATTTTACGTCGGAGTAGAATGTTTTCCACACCCGATTACGGTCCTGGAAGCCAGAATACTGCAAGATAGCTTTTGGCAATAACAGCGACTTTATGACGAAGTGAGGCTCTGATTTGAATTCTGCTTGCGACATTCAATCCCTCTCGTCATTTTACGTCGGAATAGCATGTTTTCCATACCCGATTACGGTCCTGGAAGCCAGAATACTGGGAGATATGTTTTGGATACAGGAGCGATTTTCTGACGAAGGAAGGCTCTGATTTGAATTCTGCTTGCGACATTCAATCCCTCTCGTCATTTTACGTCGGAATAGCATGTTTTCCACACCCGATTACGGTCCTGGAAGCCAGAATACTGGGAGATAGGTTTTGGCAATAACAGCGACTTTATGACGAAGTGAGGCTCTGATTTGAATTCTGCTTGCGACATTCGATCCCTCTCGCCATTTTACATCGGAGGAGAATGTTTTCCACACGCGATTACGGTCCTGGAAGCCAGAATACTGGAAGATAGCTTTTGGCTATAACAGCGGTTTTCTGACGATGGAAGGATCTGATTTGAATTCTGCTTGCGACATTCAATCCCTCTCGTCATTTTACGTCGGAATAGCATGTTTTCCATACCCGATTACGGTCCTGGAAGCCAGAATACTGGAAGATAGCTTTTGGCTATAACAGCGGTTTTCTGACGAAGGAAGGATCTGATTTGAATTCTGCTTGCGACATTCAATCCCTCTCGTCATTTTACGTCGGAGTAGAATGTTTTCCACACCCGATTACGGTCCTGGAAGCCAGAATACTGGAAGATAGCTTTTGACTATAACAGCGGTTTTCTGACGAAGGAACGATCTGATTTGAATTCTGCTTGCGACATTCAATCCCTCTCGTCATTTTACGTCGGAATAGCATGTTTTCCATACCCGATTACGGTCCTGGAAGCCAGAATACTGGGAGATAGGTTTTGGATACAGGAGCGATTTTCTGACGAAGGCAGTCTCTGATTTAAATTCTGCTTGCGACATTCAATCCCTCTCGTCATTTTACGTCGGAATAGCATGTTTTCCATACCCGATTACGGTCCTGGAAGCCAGAATACTGGGAGATATGTTTTGGATACAGGAGCGATTTTCTGACGAAGGAAGGCTCTGATTTGAATTCTGCTTGCGACATTCAATCCCTCTCGTCATTTTACGTCGGAATAGCATGTTTTCCACACCCGATTACGGTCCTGGAAGCCAGAATACTGGGAGATAGGTTTTGGCAATAACAGCGACTTTATGACGAAGTGAGGCTCTGATTTGAATTCTGCTTGCGACATTCGATCCCTCTCGCCATTTTACATCGGAGGAGAATGTTTTCCACACGCGATTACGGTCCTGGAAGCCAGAATACTGGAAGATAGCTTTTGGCTATAACAGCGGTTTTCTGACGATGGAAGGATCTGATTTGAATTCTGCTTGCGACATTCAATCCCTCTCGTCATTTTACGTCGGAATAGCATGTTTTCCATACCCGATTACGGTCCTGGAAGCCAGAATACTGGGAGATAGGTTTTGGCAATAAGAGCGACTTTATGACGAAGTGAGGCTCTGCTTTGAATTCTGCTTGCGGCATTCGATCCCTCTCGTCATTTTACATCGGAGTAGAATGTTTTCCACACCCGATTACGGTCCTGGAAGCCAGAATACTGGGAGATAGGTTTTGGCTATAACAGCGGTTTTCTGACGAAGGCAGTCTCTGATTTAAATTCTGCTTGCGACATTCAATCCCTCTCGTCATTTTACGTCGGATTAGCATGTTTTCCATACCCGATTACGGTCCTGGAAGCCAGAATACTGGGAGATAGGTTTTGGATACAGGAGCGATTTTCTGACGAAGGAAGGCTCTGATTTGAATTCTGCTTGCGGCAGTCGATCCCTCTCGCCATTTTACGTCGGAATAGCATGTTCTCCATACCCGATTACGGTCCTGGAAGCCAGAATACTGGGAGATAGGTTTTGGCAATAAGAGCGACTTTATGACGAAGTGAGGCTCTGCTTTGAATTCTGCTTGCGGCATTCGATCCCTCTTGTCATTTTACATCGGAGTAGAATGTTTTCCACACCCGATTACGGTCCTGGAAGCCAGAATACTGGGAGATAGGTTTTGGCAATAAGAGCGACTTTATGACGAAGTGAGGCTCTGCTTTGAATTCTGCTTGCGGCATTCGATCCCTCTTGTCATTTTACATCGGAGTAGAATGTTTTCCACACCCGATTACGGTCCTGGAAGCCAGAATACTGGGAGATAGGTTTTGGCTATAACAGCGGTTTTCTGACGAAGGCAGTCTCTGATTTAAATTCTGCTTGCGACATTCAATCCCTCTCGTCATTTTACGTCGGAATAGCATGTTTTCCATACCCGATTACGGTCCTGGAAGCCAGAATACTGGGAGATAGGTTTTGGATACAGGAGCGATTTTCTGACGAAGGAAGGCTCTGATTTGAATTCTGCTTGCGACATTCGATTCCTCTCGTCATTTTACGTCGGAATAGCATGTTTTCCACAACCGATTACGGTCCTCGAAGCCAGAATACTGGGAGATAGGTTTTGGATACAGGAGCGATTTTCTGACGAAGGAAGGCTCTGATTTGAATTCTGCTTGCGGCATTCGATCCCTCTCGCCATTTTACGTCGGAATAGCATGTTCTCCATACCCGATTACGGTCTTGGAAGCCAGAATACTGCAAGATAGCTTTTGGCTATAACAGCGATTTTCTGACGAAGGAAGGATCTGATTTGAATTCTGCTTGCGACATTCAATCCCTCTCGTCATTTTACATCGGAGTAGAATGTTTTCCACACCCGATTACGGTCCTGGAAGCCAGAATACTGGGAGATAGGTTTTGGCTATAACAGCGGTTTTCTGACGAAGGCAGTCTCTGATTTAAATTCTGCTTGCGACATTCAATCCCTCTCGTCATTTTACGTCGGAATAGCATGTTTTCCATACCCGATTACGGTCCTGGAAGCCAGAATACTGGGAGATAGGTTTTGGATACAGGAGCGATTTTCTGACGAAGGAAGGCTCTGATTTGAATTCTGCTTGCGGCAGTCGATCCCTCTCGCCATTTTACGTCGGAATAGCATGTTCTCCATACCCGATTACGGTCCTGGAAGCCAGAATACTGGGAGATAGGTTTTGGCAATAAGAGCGACTTTATGACGAAGTGAGGCTCTGCTTTGAATTCTGCTTGCGGCATTCGATCCCTCTTGTCATTTTACATCGGAGTAGAATGTTTTCCACACCCGATTACGGTCCTGGAAGCCAGAATACTGGGAGATAGGTTTTGGCTATAACAGCGGTTTTCTGACGAAGGCAGTCTCTGATTTAAATTCTGCTTGCGACATTCAATCCCTCTCGTCATTTTACGTCGGAGTAGCATGTTTTCCATACCCGATTACGGTCCTGGAAGCCAGAATACTGGGAGATAGGTTTTGGATACAGGAGCGATTTTCTGACGAAGGAAGGCTCTGATTTGAATTCTGCTTGCGGCATTCGATCCCTCTCGCCATTTTACGTCGGAATAGCATGTTCTCCATACCCGATTACGGTCCTGGAGGCCAGAATACGGGGAGATAGGTTTTGGCACTAACAGCGACTTTATGACGAAGGGAGCCTCTGGTTTGAATTCTGCTTGCGGCATTCGATTCCTCTCGTCATTTTACATCGGAGGAGAATGATTTCCACACCCGATTACGGTCCTGGAAGCCAGAATACTGGAAGATAGCTTTTGGCTATAACAGCGGTTTTCTGACGAAGGAAGGATCTGATTTGAATTCTGCTTGCGACATTCGATTCCTCTCGTCATTTTACGTCGGAATAGCATGTTTTCCACACCCGATTACGGTCCTCGAAGCCAGAATACTGGAAGATAGCTTTTGGCTATAACAGCGGTTTTCTGACGAAGGAAGGATCTGATTTAAATTCTGCTTGCGACATTCAATCCCTCTCGTCATTTCACGTCGGAATAGCATGTTTTCCACACCCGATTACGGTCCTCGAATCCAGAATACTGGGAGACAGGTTTTGGCTATAACAGTGGTTTTCTGACGAAGGAAGGATCTGATTTGAATTCTGCTTGCGACATTCAATCCCTCTCGTCATTTTACGTCGGAATAGCATGTTTTCCATACCCTATTACGGTCCTGGAAGCCAGAATACTGGGAGATAGGTTTTGGCAATAAGAGCGACTTTATGACGAAGTGAGGCTCTGATTTGAATTCTGCTTGCGGCATTCGATCCCTCTCGTCATTTTACATCGGAGTAGAATGTTTTCCACACCCGATTACGGTCCTGGAAGCCAGAATACTGGGAGATAGGTTTTGGCTATAACAGCGGTTTTCTGACGAAGGCAGTCTCTGATTTAAATTCTGCTTGCGACATTCAATCCCTCTCGTCATTTTACGTCGGAATAGCATGTTTTCCATACCCGATTACGGTCCTGGAAGCCAGAATACTGGGAGATAGGTTTTGGATACAGGAGCGATTTTCTGACGAAGGAAGGCTCTGATTTGAATTCTGCTTGCGGCATTCGATCCCTCTCGCCATTTTACGTCGGAATAGCATGTTCTCCATACCCTATTACGGTCCTGGAAGCCAGAATACTGCAAGATAGCTTTTGGCAATAACAGCGACTTTATGACGAAGTGAGGCTCTGATTTGAATTCTGCTTGCGACATTCTATCCCTCTCGTCATTTTACGTCGGAATAGCATGTTTTCCATACCCGATTACGGTCCTGGAAGCCAGAATACTGGGAGATAGGTTTTGGCAATAACAGCGACTTTATGACGAAGTGAGGCTCTGATTTGAATTCTGCTTGCGGCATTCGATCCCTCTCGTCATTTTACATCGGAGGAGAATGTTTTCCACACGCGATTACGGTCCTGGAAGCCAGAATACTGGAAGATAGCTTTTGGCTATAACAGCGGTTTTCTGACGAAGGAAGGATCTGATTTGAATTCTGCTTGCGACATTCAATCCCTCTCGTCATTTTACGTCGGAGTAGAATGTTTTCCACACCCGATTACGGTCCTGGAAGCCAGAATACTGGGAGATAGGTTTTGGCTATAACAGCGGTTTTCTGACGAAGGCAGTCTCTGATTTAAATTCTGCTTGCGACATTCAATCCCTCTCGTCATTTTACGTCGGAATAGCATGTTTTCCACACCCGATTACGGTCCTCGAACCCAGAATACTGGGAGACAGGTTTTGGCTATAACAGTGGTTTTCTGACGAAGGAAGGATCTGATTTGAATTCTGCTTGCGACATTCAATCCCTCTCGTCATTTTACGTCGGAGTAGAATGTTTTCCACACCCGATTACGGTCCTGGAAGCCAGAATACTGCAAGATAGCTTTTGGCAATAACAGCGACTTTATGACGAAGTGAGGCTCTGATTTGAATTCTGCTTGCGACATTCTATCCCTCTCGTCATTTTACGTCGGAATAGCATGTTTTCCATACCCGATTACGGTCCTGGAAGCCAGAATACTGGGAGATAGGTTTTGGCAATAACAGCGACTTTATGACGAAGTGAGGCTCTGATTTGAATTCTGCTTGCGGCATTCGATCCCTCTCGTCATTTTACATCGGAGGAGAATGTTTTCCACACGCGATTACGGTCCTGGAAGCCAGAATACTGGAAGATAGCTTTTGGCTATAACAGCGGTTTTCTGACGAAGGAAGGATCTGATTTGAATTCTGCTTGCGACATTCAATCCCTCTCGTCATTTTACGTCGGAGTAGAATGTTTTCCACACCCGATTACGGTCCTGGAAGCCAGAATACTGGGAGATAGGTTTTGGCTATAACAGCGGTTTTCTGACGAAGGCAGTCTCTGATTTAAATTCTGCTTGCGACATTCAATCCCTCTCGTCATTTTACGTCGGAATAGCATGTTTTCCACACCCGATTACGGTCCTCGAACCCAGAATACTGGGAGACAGGTTTTGGCTATAACAGTGGTTTTCTGACGAAGGAAGGATCTGATTTGAATTCTGCTTGCGACATTCAATCCCTCTCGTCATTTTACGTCGGAGTAGAATGTTTTCCACACCCGATTACGGTCCTGGAAGCCAGAATACTGCAAGATAGCTTTTGGCAATAACAGCGACTTTATGACGAAGTGAGGCTCTGATTTGAATTCTGCTTGCGACATTCAATCCCTCTCGTCATTTTACGTCGGAATAGCATGTTTTCCATACCCGATTACGGTCCTGGAAGCCAGAATACTGGGAGATATGTTTTGGATACAGGAGCGATTTTCTGACGAAGGAAGGCTCTGATTTGAATTCTGCTTGCGACATTCAATCCCTCTCGTCATTTTACGTCGGAATAGCATGTTTTCCACACCCGATTACGGTCCTGGAAGCCAGAATACTGGGAGATAGGTTTTGGCAATAACAGCGACTTTATGACGAAGTGAGGCTCTGATTTGAATTCTGCTTGCGACATTCGATCCCTCTCGCCATTTTACATCGGAGGAGAATGTTTTCCACACGCGATTACGGTCCTGGAAGCCAGAATACTGGAAGATAGCTTTTGGCTATAACAGCGGTTTTCTGACGATGGAAGGATCTGATTTGAATTCTGCTTGCGACATTCAATCCCTCTCGTCATTTTACGTCGGAATAGCATGTTTTCCATACCCGATTACGGTCCTGGAAGCCAGAATACTGGAAGATAGCTTTTGGCTATAACAGCGGTTTTCTGACGAAGGAAGGATCTGATTTGAATTCTGCTTGCGACATTCAATCCCTCTCGTCATTTTACGTCGGAGTAGAATGTTTTCCACACCCGATTACGGTCCTGGAAGCCAGAATACTGGAAGATAGCTTTTGACTATAACAGCGGTTTTCTGACGAAGGAACGATCTGATTTGAATTCTGCTTGCGACATTCAATCCCTCTCGTCATTTTACGTCGGAATAGCATGTTTTCCATACCCGATTACGGTCCTGGAAGCCAGAATACTGGGAGATAGGTTTTGGATACAGGAGCGATTTTCTGACGAAGGCAGTCTCTGATTTAAATTCTGCTTGCGACATTCAATCCCTCTCGTCATTTTACGTCGGAATAGCATGTTTTCCATACCCGATTACGGTCCTGGAAGCCAGAATACTGGGAGATATGTTTTGGATACAGGAGCGATTTTCTGACGAAGGAAGGCTCTGATTTGAATTCTGCTTGCGACATTCAATCCCTCTCGTCATTTTACGTCGGAATAGCATGTTTTCCACACCCGATTACGGTCCTGGAAGCCAGAATACTGGGAGATAGGTTTTGGCAATAACAGCGACTTTATGACGAAGTGAGGCTCTGATTTGAATTCTGCTTGCGACATTCGATCCCTCTCGCCATTTTACATCGGAGGAGAATGTTTTCCACACGCGATTACGGTCCTGGAAGCCAGAATACTGGAAGATAGCTTTTGGCTATAACAGCGGTTTTCTGACGATGGAAGGATCTGATTTGAATTCTGCTTGCGACATTCAATCCCTCTCGTCATTTTACGTCGGAATAGCATGTTTTCCATACCCGATTACGGTCCTGGAAGCCAGAATACTGGGAGATAGGTTTTGGCAATAAGAGCGACTTTATGACGAAGTGAGGCTCTGCTTTGAATTCTGCTTGCGGCATTCGATCCCTCTCGTCATTTTACATCGGAGTAGAATGTTTTCCACACCCGATTACGGTCCTGGAAGCCAGAATACTGGGAGATAGGTTTTGGCTATAACAGCGGTTTTCTGACGAAGGCAGTCTCTGATTTAAATTCTGCTTGCGACATTCAATCCCTCTCGTCATTTTACGTCGGATTAGCATGTTTTCCATACCCGATTACGGTCCTGGAAGCCAGAATACTGGGAGATAGGTTTTGGATACAGGAGCGATTTTCTGACGAAGGAAGGCTCTGATTTGAATTCTGCTTGCGGCAGTCGATCCCTCTCGCCATTTTACGTCGGAATAGCATGTTCTCCATACCCGATTACGGTCCTGGAAGCCAGAATACTGGGAGATAGGTTTTGGCAATAAGAGCGACTTTATGACGAAGTGAGGCTCTGCTTTGAATTCTGCTTGCGGCATTCGATCCCTCTTGTCATTTTACATCGGAGTAGAATGTTTTCCACACCCGATTACGGTCCTGGAAGCCAGAATACTGGGAGATAGGTTTTGGCAATAAGAGCGACTTTATGACGAAGTGAGGCTCTGCTTTGAATTCTGCTTGCGGCATTCGATCCCTCTTGTCATTTTACATCGGAGTAGAATGTTTTCCACACCCGATTACGGTCCTGGAAGCCAGAATACTGGGAGATAGGTTTTGGCTATAACAGCGGTTTTCTGACGAAGGCAGTCTCTGATTTAAATTCTGCTTGCGACATTCAATCCCTCTCGTCATTTTACGTCGGAATAGCATGTTTTCCATACCCGATTACGGTCCTGGAAGCCAGAATACTGGGAGATAGGTTTTGGATACAGGAGCGATTTTCTGACGAAGGAAGGCTCTGATTTGAATTCTGCTTGCGACATTCGATTCCTCTCGTCATTTTACGTCGGAATAGCATGTTTTCCACAACCGATTACGGTCCTGGAAGCCAGAATACTGGGAGATAGGTTTTGGATACAGGAGCGATTTTCTGACGAAGGAAGGCTCTGATTTGAATTCTGCTTGCGGCATTCGATCCCTCTCGCCATTTTACGTCGGAATAGCATGTTCTCCATACCCGATTACGGTCTTGGAAGCCAGAATACTGCAAGATAGCTTTTGGCTATAACAGCGATTTTCTGACGAAGGAAGGATCTGATTTGAATTCTGCTTGCGACATTCAATCCCTCTCGTCATTTTACATCGGAGTAGAATGTTTTCCACACCCGATTACGGTCCTGGAAGCCAGAATACTGGGAGATAGGTTTTGGCTATAACAGCGGTTTTCTGACGAAGGCAGTCTCTGATTTAAATTCTGCTTGCGACATTCAATCCCTCTCGTCATTTTACGTCGGAATAGCATGTTTTCCATACCCGATTACGGTCCTGGAAGCCAGAATACTGGGAGATAGGTTTTGGATACAGGAGCGATTTTCTGACGAAGGAAGGCTCTGATTTGAATTCTGCTTGCGGCAGTCGATCCCTCTCGCCATTTTACGTCGGAATAGCATGTTCTCCATACCCGATTACGGTCCTGGAAGCCAGAATACTGGGAGATAGGTTTTGGCAATAAGAGCGACTTTATGACGAAGTGAGGCTCTGCTTTGAATTCTGCTTGCGGCATTCGATCCCTCTTGTCATTTTACATCGGAGTAGAATGTTTTCCACACCCGATTACGGTCCTGGAAGCCAGAATACTGGGAGATAGGTTTTGGCTATAACAGCGGTTTTCTGACGAAGGCAGTCTCTGATTTAAATTCTGCTTGCGACATTCAATCCCTCTCGTCATTTTACGTCGGAGTAGCATGTTTTCCATACCCGATTACGGTCCTGGAAGCCAGAATACTGGGAGATAGGTTTTGGATACAGGAGCGATTTTCTGACGAAGGAAGGCTCTGATTTGAATTCTGCTTGCGGCATTCGATCCCTCTCGCCATTTTACGTCGGAATAGCATGTTCTCCATACCCGATTACGGTCCTGGAAGCCAGAATACTGGGAGATAGGTTTTGGCAATAACAGCGACTTTATGACGAAGTGAGGCTCTGATTTGAATTCTGCTTGCGGCATTCGATCCCTCTCGTCATTTTACATCGGAGGAGAATGATTTCCACACCCGATTACGGTCCTGGAAGCCAGAATACTGGAAGATAGCTTTTGGCTATAACAGCGGTTTTCTGACGAAGGAAGGATCTGATTTGAATTCTGCTTGCGACATTCGATTCCTCTCGTCATTTTACGTCGGAATAGCATGTTTTCCACACCCGATTACGGTCCTGGAAGCCAGAATACTGGGAGATAGCTTTTGGCTATAACAGCGGTTTTCTGACGAAGGAAGGATCTGATTTAAATTCTGCTTGCGACATTCAATCCCTCTCGTCATTTTACGTCGGAATAGCATGTTTTCCACACCCGATTACGGTCCTCGAATCCAGAATACTGGGAGACAGGTTTTGGCTATAACAGTGGTTTTCTGACGAAGGAAGGATCTGATTTGAATTCTGCTTGCGACATTCAATCCCTCTCGTCATTTTACGTCGGAATAGCATGTTTTCCATACCCTATTACGGTCCTGGAAGCCAGAATACTGGGAGATAGGTTTTGGCAATAAGAGCGACTTTATGACGAAGTGAGGCTCTGCTTTGAATTCTGCTTGCGGCATTCGATCCCTCTCGTCATTTTACATCGGAGTAGAATGTTTTCCACACCCGATTACGGTCCTGGAAGCCAGAATACTGGGAGATAGGTTTTGGCTATAACAGCGGTTTTCTGACGAAGGCAGGCTCTGATTTAAATTCTGCTTGCGACATTCAATCCCTCTCGTCATTTTACGTCGGAATAGCATGTTTTCCATACCCGATTACGGTCCTGGAAGCCAGAATACTGGGAGATAGGTTTTGGATACAGGAGCGATTTTCTGACGAAGGAAGGCTCTGATTTGAATTCTGCTTGCGGCATTCGATCCCTCTCGTCATTTTACGTCGGAATAGCATGTTCTCCATACCCTATTACGGTCCTGGAAGCCAGAATACTGCAAGATAGCTTTTGGCAATAACAGCGACTTTATGACGAAGTGAGGCTCTGATTTGAATTCTGCTTGCGACATTCTATCCCTCTCGTCATTTTACGTCGGAATAGCATGTTTTCCATACCCGATTACGGTCCTGGAAGCCAGAATACTGGGAGATAGGTTTTGGCAATAACAGCGACTTTATGACGAAGTGAGGCTCTGATTTGAATTCTGCTTGCGGCATTCGATCCCTCTCGTCATTTTACATCGGAGGAGAATGTTTTCCACACGCGATTACGGTCCTGGAAGCCAGAATACTGGAAGATAGCTTTTGGCTATAACAGCGGTTTTCTGACGAAGGAAGGATCTGATTTGAATTCTGCTTGCGACATTCAATCCCTCTCGTCATTTTACGTCGGAGTAGAATGTTTTCCACACCCGATTACGGTCCTGGAAGCCAGAATACTGGGAGATAGGTTTTGGCTATAACAGCGGTTTTCTGACGAAGGCAGTCTCTGATTTAAATTCTGCTTGCGACATTCAATCCCTCTCGTCATTTTACGTCGGAATAGCATGTTTTCCACACCCGATTACGGTCCTCGAACCCAGAATACTGGGAGACAGGTTTTGGCTATAACAGTGGTTTTCTGACGAAGGAAGGATCTGATTTGAATTCTGCTTGCGACATTCAATCCCTCTCGTCATTTTACGTCGGAGTAGAATGTTTTCCACACCCGATTACGGTCCTGGAAGCCAGAATACTGCAAGATAGCTTTTGGCAATAACAGCGACTTTATGACGAAGTGAGGCTCTGATTTGAATTCTGCTTGCGACATTCAATCCCTCTCGTCATTTTACGTCGGAATAGCATGTTTTCCATACCCGATTACGGTCCTGGAAGCCAGAATACTGGGAGATATGTTTTGGATACAGGAGCGATTTTCTGACGAAGGAAGGCTCTGATTTGAATTCTGCTTGCGACATTCAATCCCTCTCGTCATTTTACGTCGGAATAGCATGTTTTCCACACCCGATTACGGTCCTGGAAGCCAGAATACTGGGAGATAGGTTTTGGCAATAACAGCGACTTTATGACGAAGTGAGGCTCTGATTTGAATTCTGCTTGCGACATTCGATCCCTCTCGCCATTTTACATCGGAGGAGAATGTTTTCCACACGCGATTACGGTCCTGGAAGCCAGAATACTGGAAGATAGCTTTTGGCTATAACAGCGGTTTTCTGACGATGGAAGGATCTGATTTGAATTCTGCTTGCGACATTCAATCCCTCTCGTCATTTTCCGTCGGAATAGCATGTTTTCCATACCCGATTACGGTCCTGGAAGCCAGAATACTGGAAGATAGCTTTTGGCTATAACAGCGGTTTTCTGACGAAGGAAGGATCTGATTTGAATTCTGCTTGCGACATTCAATCCCTCTCGTCATTTTACGTCGGAGTAGAATGTTTTCCACACCCGATTACGGTCCTGGAAGCCAGAATACTGGAAGATAGCTTTTGACTATAACAGCGGTTTTCTGACGAAGGAACGATCTGATTTGAATTCTGCTTGCGACATTCAATCCCTCTCGTCATTTTACGTCGGAATAGCATGTTTTCCATACCCGATTACGGTCCTGGAAGCCAGAATACTGGGAGATAGGTTTTGGATACAGGAGCGATTTTCTGACGAAGGCAGTCTCTGATTTAAATTCTGCTTGCGACATTCAATCCCTCTCGTCATTTTACGTCGGAATAGCATGTTTTCCATACCCGATTACGGTCCTGGAAGCCAGAATACTGGGAGATATGTTTTGGATACAGGAGCGATTTTCTGACGAAGGAAGGCTCTGATTTGAATTCTGCTTGCGACATTCAATCCCTCTCGTCATTTTACGTCGGAATAGCATGTTTTCCACACCCGATTACGGTCCTGGAAGCCAGAATACTGGGAGATAGGTTTTGGCAATAACAGCGACTTTATGACGAAGTGAGGCTCTGATTTGAATTCTGCTTGCGACATTCGATCCCTCTCGCCATTTTACATCGGAGGAGAATGTTTTCCACACGCGATTACGGTCCTGGAAGCCAGAATACTGGAAGATAGCTTTTGGCTATAACAGCGGTTTTCTGACGATGGAAGGATCTGATTTGAATTCTGCTTGCGACATTCAATCCCTCTCGTCATTTTACGTCGGAATAGCATGTTTTCCATACCCGATTACGGTCCTGGAAGCCAGAATACTGGAAGATAGCTTTTGGCTATAACAGCGGTTTTCTGACGAAGGAAGGATCTGATTTGAATTCTGCTTGCGACATTCAATCCCTCTCGTCATTTTACGTCGGAGTAGAATGTTTTCCACACCCGATTACGGTCCTGGAAGCCAGAATACTGGAAGATAGCTTTTGACTATAACAGCGGTTTTCTGACGAAGGAACGATCTGATTTGAATTCTGCTTGCGACATTCAATCCCTCTCGTCATTTTACGTCGGAATAGCATGTTTTCCATACCCGATTACGGTCCTGGAAGCCAGAATACTGGGAGATAGGTTTTGGATACAGGAGCGATTTTCTGACGAAGGCAGTCTCTGATTTAAATTCTGCTTGCGACATTCAATCCCTCTCGTCATTTTACGTCGGAATAGCATGTTTTCCATACCCGATTACGGTCCTGGAAGCCAGAATACTGGGAGATATGTTTTGGATACAGGAGCGATTTTCTGACGAAGGAAGGCTCTGATTTGAATTCTGCTTGCGACATTCAATCCCTCTCGTCATTTTACGTCGGAATAGCATGTTTTCCACACCCGATTACGGTCCTGGAAGCCAGTATACTGGGAGATAGGTTTTGGCAATAACAGCGACTTTATGACGAAGTGAGGCTCTGATTTGAATTCTGCTTGCGACATTCAATCCCTCTCGTCATTTTACGTCGGAATAGCATGTTTTCCATACCCGATTACGGTCCTGGAAGCCAGAATACTGGAAGATAGCTTTTGGCTATAACAGCGGTTTTCTGACGAAGGAAGGATCTGATTTGAATTCTGCTTGCGACATTCAATCCCTCTCGTCATTTTACGTCGGAGTAGAATGTTTTCCACACCCGATTACGGTCCTGGAAGCCAGAATACTGGAAGATAGCTTTTGACTATAACAGCGGTTTTCTGACGAAGGAACGATCTGATTTGAATTCTGCTTGCGACATTCAATCCCTCTCGTCATTTTACGTCGGAATAGCATGTTTTCCATACCCGATTACGGTCCTGGAAGCCAGAATACTGGGAGATAGGTTTTGGATACAGGAGCGATTTTCTGACGAAGGCAGTCTCTGATTTAAATTCTGCTTGCGACATTCAATCCCTCTCGTCATTTTACGTCGGAATAGCATGTTTTCCATACCCGATTACGGTCCTGGAAGCCAGAATACTGGGAGATATGTTTTGGATACAGGAGCGATTTTCTGACGAAGGAAGGCTCTGATTTGAATTCTGCTTGCGACATTCAATCCCTCTCGTCATTTTACGTCGGAATAGCATGTTTTCCACACCCGATTACGGTCCTGGAAGCCAGAATACTGGGAGATAGGTTTTGGCAATAACAGCGACTTTATGACGAAGTGAGGCTCTGATTTGAATTCTGCTTGCGACATTCGATTCCTCTCGTCATTTTACGTCGGAATAGCATGTTTTCCACAACCGATTACGGTCCTCGAAGCCAGAATACTGGGAGATAGGTTTTGGATACAGGAGCGATTTTCTGACGAAGGAAGGCTCTGATTTGAATTCTGCTTGCGGCATTCGATCCCTCTCGCCATTTTACGTCGGAATAGCATGTTCTCCATACCCTATTACGGTCCTGGAAGCCAGAATACTGCAAGATAGCTTTTGGCAATAACAGCGACTTTATGACGAAGTGAGGCTCTGATTTGAATTCTGCTTGCGACATTCTATCCCTCTCGTCATTTTACGTCGGAATAGCATGTTTTCCATACCCGATTACGGTCCTGGAAGCCAGAATACTGGGAGATAGGTTTTGGCAATAACAGCGACTTTATGACGAAGTGAGGCTCTGATTTGAATTCTGCTTGCGGCATTCGATCCCTCTCGTCATTTTACATCGGAGGAGAATGTTTTCCACACGCGATTACGGTCCTGGAAGCCAGAATACTGGGAGATAGGTTTTGGCTATAACAGCGGTTTTCTGACGAAGGCAGTCTCTGATTTAAATTCTGCTTGCGACATTCAATCCCTCTCGTCATTTTACGTCGGAATAGCATGTTTTCCATACCCGATTACGGTCCTGGAAGCCAGAATACTGGGAGATAGGTTTTGGATACAGGAGCGATTTTCTGACGAAGGAAGGCTCTGATTTGAATTCTGCTTGCGGCATTCGATCCCTCTTGTCATTTTACATCGGAGTAGAATGTTTTCCACACCCGATTACGGTCCTGGAAGCCAGAATACTGGGAGATAGGTTTTGGCAATAACAGCGACTTTATGACGAAGTGAGCCTCTGATTTGAATTCTGCTTGCGGCATTCGATCCCTCTCGTCATTTTACATCGGAGGAGAATGATTTCCACACCCGATTACGGTCCTGGAAGCCAGAATACTGGAAGATAGCTTTTGGCTATAACAGCGGTTTTCTGACGAAGGAAGGATCTGATTTGAATTCTGCTTGCGACATTCGATTCCTCTCGTCATTTTACGTCGGAATAGCATGTTTTCCACACCCGATTACGGTCCTCGAAGCCAGAATACTGGAAGATAGCTTTTGGCTATAACAGCGGTTTTCTGACGAAGGAAGGATCTGATTTAAATTCTGCTTGCGACATTCAATCCCTCTCGTCATTTCACGTCGGAATAGCATGTTTTCCACACCCGATTACGGTCCTCGAATCCAGAATACTGGGAGACAGGTTTTGGCTATAACAGTGGTTTTCTGACGAAGGAAGGATCTGATTTGAATTCTGCTTGCGACATTCAATCCCTCTCGTCATTTTACGTCGGAATAGCATGTTTTCCATACCCTATTACGGTCCTGGAAGCCAGAATACTGGGTGATAGGTTTTGGCAATAAGAGCGACTTTATGACGAAGTGAGGCTCTGCTTTGAATTCTGCTTGCGGCATTCGATCCCTCTCGTCATTTTACATCGGAGTAGAATGTTTTCCACACCCGATTACGGTCCTGGAAGCCAGAATACTGGGAGATAGGTTTTGGCTATAACAGCGGTTTTCTGACGAAGGCAGTCTCTGATTTAAATTCTGCTTGCGACATTCAATCCCTCTCGTCATTTTACGTCGGAATAGCATGTTTTCCATACCCGATTACGGTCCTGGAAGCCAGAATACTGGGAGATAGGTTTTGGATACAGGAGCGATTTTCTGACGAAGGAAGGCTCTGATTTGAATTCTGCTTGCGGCATTCGATCCCTCTCGCCATTTTACGTCGGAATAGCATGTTCTCCATACCCTATTACGGTCCTGGAAGCCAGAATACTGCAAGATAGCTTTTGGCAATAACAGCGACTTTATGACGAAGTGAGGCTCTGATTTGAATTCTGCTTGCGACATTCTATCCCTCTCGTCATTTTACGTCGGAATAGCATGTTTTCCATACCCGATTACGGTCCTGGAAGCCAGAATACTGGAAGATAGCTTTTGGCTATAACAGCGGTTTTCTGACGAAGGAAGGATCTGATTTGAATTCTGCTTGCGACATTCAATCCCTCTCGTCATTTTACGTCGGAGTAGAATGTTTTCCACACCCGATTACGGTCCTGGAAGCCAGAATACTGGAAGATAGCTTTTGACTATAACAGCGGTTTTCTGACGAAGGAACGATCTGATTTGAATTCTGCTTGCGACATTCAATCCCTCTCGTCATTTTACGTCGGAATAGCATGTTTTCCATACCCGATTACGGTCCTGGAAGCCAGAATACTGGGAGATAGGTTTTGGATACAGGAGCGATTTTCTGACGAAGGCAGTCTCTGATTTAAATTCTGCTTGCGACATTCAATCCCTCTCGTCATTTTACGTCGGAATAGCATGTTTTCGATACCCGATTACGGTCCTGGAAGCCAGAATACTGGGAGATAGGTTTTGGCAATAACAGCGACTTTATGACGAAGTGAGGCTCTGATTTGAATTCTGCTTGCGGCATTCGATCCCTCTCGTCATTTTACATCGGAGGAGAATGTTTTCCACACGCGATTACGGTCCTGGAAGCCAGAATACTGGAAGATAGCTTTTGGCTATAACAGCGGTTTTCTGACGAAGGAAGGATCTGATTTGAATTCTGCTTGCGACATTCAATCCCTCTCGTCATTTTACGTCGGAGTAGAATGTTTTCCACACCCGATTACGGTCCTGGAAGCCAGAATACTGGGAGATAGGTTTTGGCTATAACAGCGGTTTTCTGACGAAGGCAGTCTCTGATTTAAATTCTGCTTGCGACATTCAATCCCTCTCGTCATTTTACGTCGGAATAGCATGTTTTCCATACCCGATTACGGTAGTGGAAGCCAGAATACTGGGAGATAGGTTTTGGATACAGGAGCGATTTTCTGACGAAGGAAGGCTCTGATTTGAATTCTGCTTGCGGCATTCGATCCCTCTCGCCATTTTACGTCGGAATAGCATGTTCTCCATACCCTATTACGGTCCTGGAAGCCAGAATACTGCAAGATAGCTTTTGGCAATAACAGCGACTTTATGACGAAGTGAGGCTCTGATTTGAATTCTGCTTGCGACATTCTATCCCTCTCGTCATTTTACGTCGGAATAGCATGTTTTCCATACCCGATTACGGTCCTGGAAGCCAGAATACTGGGAGATAGGTTTTGGCAATAACAGCGACTTTATGACGAAGTGAGGCTCTGATTTGAATTCTGCTTGCGGCATTCGATCCCTCTCGTCATTTTACGTCGGAATAGCATGTTTTCCACACCCGATTACGGTCCTCGAAGCCAGAATACTGGGAGATAGGTTTTGGATACAGGAGCGATTTTCTGACGAAGGAAGGCTCTGATTTGAATTCTGCTTGCGGCATTCGATCCCTCTCGCCATTTTACGTCGGAATAGCATGTTCTCCATACCCGATTACGGTCTTGGAAGCCAGAATACTGCAAGATAGCTTTTGGCTATAACAGCGATTTTCTGACGAAGGAAGGATCTGATTTGAATTCTGCTTGCGACATTCGATCCCTCTCGTCATTTTACATCGGAGGAGAATGTTTTCCACACCCGATTACGGTCCTGGAAGCCAGAATACTGGGAGATAGGTTTTGGCTATAACAGCGGTTTTCTGACGAAGGCAGTCTCTGATTTAAATTCTGCTTGCGACATTCAATCCCTCTCGTCATTTTACGTCGGAATAGCATGTTTTCCATACCCGATTACGGCCCTGGAAGCCAGAATACTGGGAGATAGGTTTTGGATACAGGAGCGATTTTCTGACGAAGGAAGGCTCTGATTTGAATTCTGCTTGCGGCATTCGATCCCTCTCGCCATTTTACGTCGGAATAGCATGTTCTCCATACCCTATTACGGTCCTGGAAGCCAGAATACTGCAAGATAGCTTTTGGCAATAACAGCGACTTTATGACGAAGGAAGGCTCTGATTTGAATTCTGCTTGCGACATTCAATCCCTCTCGTCATTTTACGTCGGAATAGCATGTTTTCCACACCCGATTACGGTCCTGGAAGCCAGAATACTGGGAGATAGGTTTTGGCAATAACAGCGACTTTATGACGAAGTGAGGCTCTGATTTGAATTCTGCTTGCGGCATTCGATCCCTCTCGTCATTTTACATCGGAGGAGAATGTTTTCCACACCCGATTACGGTCCTGGAAGCCAGAATACTGGGAGATAGGTTTTGGCAATAACAGCGACTTTATGACGAAGTGAGGCTCTGATTTGAATTCTGCTTGCGACATTCGATTCCTCTCGTCATTTTACGTCGGAATAGCATGTTTTCCACACCCGATTACGGTCCTCGAAGCCAGAATACTGGGAGATAGGTTTTGGATACAGGAGCGATTTTCTGACGAAGGAAGGCTCTGATTTGAATTCTGCTTGCGGCATTCGATCCCTCTCGCCATTTTACGTCGGAATAGCATGTTCTCCATATCCTATTACGGTCCTGGAAGCCAGAATACTGCAAGATAGCTTTTGGCAATAACAGCGACTTTATGACGAAGTGAGGCTCTGATTTGAATTCTGCTTGCGGCATTCGATCCCTCTCGCCATTTTACGTCGGAATAGCATGTTCTCCATACCCTATTACGGTCCTGGAAGCCAGAATACTGCAAGATAGCTTTTGGCAATAACAGCGACTTTATGACGAAGTGAGGCTCTGATTTGAATTCTGCTTGCGACATTCTATCCCTCTCGTCATTTTACGTCGGAATAGCATGTTTTCCATACCCGATTACGGTCCTGGAAGCCAGAATACTGGGAGATAGGTTTTGGCAATAACAGCGACTTTATGACGAAGTGAGGCTCTGATTTGAATTCTGCTTGCGGCATTCGATCCCTCTCGTCATTTTACATCGGAGGAGAATGTTTTCCACACGCGATTACGGTCCTGGAAGCCAGAATACTGGAAGATAGCTTTTGGCTATAACAGCGGTTTTCTGACGAAGGAAGGATCTGATTTGAATTCTGCTTGCGACATTCAATCCCTCTCGTCATTTTACGTCGGAGTAGAATGTTTTCCACACCCGATTACGGTCCTGGAAGCCAGAATACTGGGAGATAGGTTTTGGCTATAACAGCGGTTTTCTGACGAAGGCAGTCTCTGATTTAAATTCTGCTTGCGACATTCAATCCCTCTCGTCATTTTACGTCGGAATAGCATGTTTTCCATACCCGATTACGGTCCTGGAAGCCAGAATACTGGGAGATAGGTTTTGGATACAGGAGCGATTTTCTGACGAAGGAAGGCTCTGATTTGAATTCTGCTTGCGGCATTCGATCCCTCTCGCCATTTTACGTCGGAATAGCATGTTCTCCATACCCTATTACGGTCCTGGAAGCCAGAATACTGCAAGATAGCTTTTGGCAATAACAGCGACTTTATGACGAAGTGAGGCTCTGATTTGAATTCTGCTTGCGACATTCTATCCCTCTCGTCATTTTACGTCGGAATAGCATGTTTTCCACACCCGATTACGGTCCTGGAAGCCAGAATACTGGGAGATAGGTTTTGGCAATAACAGCGACTTTATGACGAAGTGAGGCTCTGATTTGAATTCTGCTTGCGGCATTCGATCCCTCTCGTCATTTTACATCGGAGGAGAATGTTTTCCACACGCGATTACGGTCCTGGAAGCCAGAATACTGGAAGATAGCTTTTGGCTATAACAGCGGTTTTCTGACGAAGGAAGGATCTGATTTGAATTCTGCTTGCGACATTCAATCCCTCTCGTCATTTTACGTCGGAGTAGAATGTTTTCCACACCCGATTACGGTCCTGGAAGCCAGAATACTGGAAGATAGCTTTTGGCTATAACAGCGGTTTTCTGACGAAGGAAGGATCTGATTTGAATTCTGCTTGCGACATTCAATCCCTCTCGTCATTTTACGTCGGAGTAGAATGTTTTCCACACCCGATTACGGTCCTGGAAGCCAGAATACTGGAAGATAGCTTTTGGCTATAACAGCGGTTTTCTGACGAAGGAAATATCCGATTTGAATTCTGCTTGCGGCATTCGATCCCTCTCGTCATTTTACATCGGAGGAGAATGTTTTCCACACCCGATTACGGTCCTGGAAGCCAGAATACTGGGAGATAGGTTTTGGCAATAACAGCGACTTTATGACGAAGTGAGGCTCTGATTTGAATTCTGCTTGCGACATTCGATTCCTCTCGTCATTTTACGTCGGAATAGCATGTTTTCCACACCCGATTACGGTCCTCGAAGCCAGAATACTGGGAGATAGGTTTTGGATACAGGAGCGATTTTCTGACGAAGGAAGGCTCTGATTTGAATTCTGCTTGCGGCATTCGATCCCTCTCGCCATTTTGCGTCGGAATAGCATGTTCTCCATACCCGATTACGGTCTTGGAAGCCAGAATACTGCAAGATAGCTTTTGGCTATAACAGCGATTTTCTGACGAAGGAAGGATCTGATTTGAATTCTGCTTGCGACATTCGATCCCTCTCGTCATTTTACATCGGAGGAGAATGTTTTCCACACCCGATTACGGTCCTGGAAGCCAGAATACTGGGAGATAGGTTTTGGCTATAACAGCTGTTTTCTGACGAAGGCAGTCTCTGATTTAAATTCTGCTTGCGACATTCAATCCCTCTCGTCATTTTACGTCGGAATAGCATGTTTTCCATACCCGATTACGGTCCTGGAAGCCAGAATACTGGGAGATAGGTTTTGGATACAGGAGCGATTTTCTGACGAAGGAAGGCTCTGATTTGAATTCTGCTTGCGGCATTCGATCCCTCTCGCCATTTTACGTCGGAATAGCATGTTCTCCATACCCTATTACGGTCCTGGAAGCCAGAATACTGCAAGATAGCTTTTGGCAATAACAGCGACTTTATGACGAAGTGAGGCTCTGATTTGAATTCTGCTTGCGACATTCTATCCCTCTCGTCATTTTACGTCGGAATAGCATGTTTTCCATACCCGATTACGGTCCTGGAAGCCAGAATACTGGGAGATAGGTTTTGGCAATAACAGCGACTTTATGATGAAGTGAGGCTCTGATTTGAATTCTGCTTGCGGCATTCGATCCCTCTCGTCATTTTACGTCGGAATAGCATGTTTTCCACACCCGATTACGGTCCTCGAAGCCAGAATACTGGGAGATAGGTTTTGGATACAGGAGCGATTTTCTGACGAAGGAAGGCTCTGATTTGAATTCTGCTTGCGGCATTCGATCCCTCTCGCCATTTTACGTCGGAATAGCATGTTCTCCATACCCGATTACGGTCTTGGAAGCCAGAATACTGCAAGATAGCTTTTGGCTATAACAGCGATTTTCTGACGAAGGAAGGATCTGATTTGAATTCTGCTTGCGACATTCGATCCCTCTCGTCATGTTACATCGGAGGAGAATGTTTTCCACACCCGATTACGGTCCTGGAAGCCAGAATACTGGGAGATAGGTTTTGGCTATAACAGCGGTTTTCTGACGAAGGCAGTCTCTGATTTAAATTCTGCTTGCGACATTCAATCCCTCTCGTCATTTTACGTCGGAATAGCATGTTTTCCATACCCGATTACGGTCCTGGAAGCCAGAATACTGGGAGATAGGTTTTGGATACAGGAGCGATTTTCTGACGAAGGAAGGCTCTGATTTGAATTCTGCTTGCGGCATTCGATCCCTCTCGCCATTTTACGTCGGAATAGCATGTTCTCCATACCCTATTACGGTCCTGGAAGCCAGAATACTGCAAGATAGCTTTTGGCAATAACAGCGACTTTATGACGAAGTGAGGCTCTGATTTGAATTCTGCTTGCGACATTCTATCCCTCTCGTCATTTTACGTCGGAATAGCATGTTTTCCATACCCGATTACGGTCCTGGAAGCCAGAATACTGGGAGATAGGTTTTGGCAATAACAGCGACTTTATGACGAAGTGAGGCTCTGATTTGAATTCTGCTTGAGGCATTCGATCCCTCTCGTCATTTTACATCGGAGGAGAATGTTTTCCACACGCGATTACGGTCCTGGAAGCCAGAATACTGGAAGATAGCTTTTGGCTATAACAGCGGTTTTCTGACGAAGGAAGGATCTGATTTGAATTCTGCTTGCGACATTCAATCCCTCTCGTCATTTTACGTCGGAGTAGAATGTTTTCCACACCCGATTACGGTCCTGGAAGCCAGAATACTGGGAGATAGGTTTTGGCTATAACAGCGGTTTTCTGACGAAGGCAGTCTCTGATTTAAATTCTGCTTGCGACATTCAATCCCTCTCGTCATTTTACGTCGGAGTAGAATGTTTTCCACACCCGATTACGGTCCTGGAAGCCAGAATACTGGAAGATAGCTTTTGGCTATAACAGCGGTTTTCTGACGAAGGAAGGATCCGATTTGAATTCTGCTTGCGACATTCAATCCCTCTCGTCATTTTACGTCGGAATAGCATGTTTTCCATACCCGATTACGGTCCTAGAAGCCAGAATACTGGGAGATAGGTTTTGGATACAGGAGCGATTTTCTGACGAAGGAAGGCTCTGATTTGAATTCTGCTTGCGACATTCAATCCCTCTCGTCATTTTACGTCGGAATAGCATGTTTTCCACACCCGATTACGGTCCTGGAAGCCAGAATACTGGGAGATAGGTTTTGGCAATAACAGCGACTTTATGACGAAGTGAGGCTCTGATTTGAATTCTGCTTGCGGCATTCGATCCCTCTCGTCATTTTACATCGGAGGAGAATGTTTTCCACACCCGATTACGGTCCTGGAAGCCAGAATACTGGGAGATAGGTTTTGGCAATAACAGCGACTTTATGACGAAGTGAGGCTCTGATTTGAATTCTGCTTGCGACATTCGATTCCTCTCGTCATTTTACGTCGGAATAGCATGTTTTCCACACCCGATTACGGTCCTCGAAGCCAGAATACTGGGAGATAGGTTTTGGATACAGGAGCGATTTTCTGACGAAGGAAGGCTCTGATTTGAATTCTGCTTGCGGCATTCGATCCCTCTCGCCATTTTACGTCGGAATAGCATGTTCTCCATACCCTATTACGGTCCTGGAAGCCAGAATACTGCAAGATAGCTTTTGGCAATAACAGCGACTTTATGACGAAGTGAGGCTCTGATTTGAATTCTGCTTGCGGCATTCGATCCCTCTCGCCATTTTACGTCGGAATAGCATGTTCTCCATACCCGATTACGGTCCTGGAAGCCAGAATACTGCAGGATAGGTTTTGGCTATAACATCGATTTTCGGACAAAGGTAGGCATTGATTTGAATTCTGCTTGCGGCATTCGATTCCTCTCGTCATTTAACGTCGGAATAGCATGTTTTCCACACCCGATTACGATCCTGGCAGCCTGAATACTGGAAGATAGGTTTTGGATACAGGAGCGATTTCTGACGAAGGCAGCCTCTGATTTGAATTCTGCTCGCGGCATTCGATCGCTCTCGTCATTTTACGTCGGAATAGCATGTTTTCCGCACCCGATTACGGTCCTGGAAGCCAGAATACTGGGAGATAGGTTTTAGCTATAACAGCGGTTTTCTGACGAAGGAAGGATCTGATTTAAATTCTGCTTGCGACATTCAATCCCTCTCGTCATTTTACGTCGGAATAGCATGTTTTCCACACTCGATTACGGTCCTCGAACCCAGAATACTGGGAGACAGGTTTTGGCTATAACAGTGGTTTTCTGACGAAGGAATTATCTGATTTGAATTCTGCCTGCGACATTCAATCCCTCTCGTCATTTTACGTCGGAATAGCACGTTTTCCATACCCGATTACGGTCCTGGAAGCCAGAATACTGGGAGATAGGTTTTGGCAATAAGAGCGACTTTATGACGAAGTGAGGCTCTGCTTTGAATTCTGCTTGCGCCATTCGATCCCTCTCGTCATTTTACATCGGAGTAGAATGTTTTCCACACCCGATTACGGTCCTGGAAGCCAGAATACTGGGAGATAGGTTTTGGCTATAACAGCGGTTTTGTGACGAAGGCAGTCTCTGATTTAAATTCTGCTTGCGACATTCAATCCCTCTCGTCATTTTACGTCGGAATAGCATGTTTTCCATACCCGATTACGGTCCTGGAAGCCAGATTACTGCAAGATAGGTTTTGGCTATAACAGCGATTTTCGGACGAAGGTAGGCACTTATTTGAATTCTGCTTCCGGCATTCGATCCCTCTCGCCATTTTACGTCGGAATAGCATGTTTTCCACACCCGATTACGATCCTGGCAGCCTGAATACTGGAAGATAGGTTTTGGATACAGGAGCGATTTCTGACGAAGGAAGGCTCTGATTTGAATTGTGCATGCGGCATTCGATTCCTCTCGTCATTTTACGTCGGAATAGCACGGTTTCCACACCCGATTACGGTCCTGGAAGCCAGAATACTGGGAGATAGGTTTTGGATACAGGAGCGATTTGCTGACGAAGGAAGGCTCTGATTTGAATTCTGCTTCCGGCATTCGATCCCTCTCGCCATTTTACGTCGGAATAGTATGTTCTCCATACCCGATTACGGTCCTGGAAGCCAGAATACTGCAGGATAGGTTTTGGCTATAACATCGATTTTCGGACAAAGGTAGGCATTGATTTGAATTCTGCTTGCGGCATTTTATTCCTCTCGTCATTTTACGTCGGAATAGCATGTTTTCCATACCCGATTACGGTCCTGGAGGCCAGAATACTGGGAGATAGGTTTTGGCTCTAACAGCAATTTTCAGACGAAGGAAGGCTCTGATTTGAATTCTGCTTGCGACATTCGATCCCTCTCGCCATTTTACGTCGGAATAGCATGTTCTCCATACCCGATTACGGTCCTGGAAGCCAGAATACTGGGAGATAGGGTTTGGATACAGGAGCGATTTTCTGACGAAGGAAGGCTCTGATTTGAATTCTGCTTGCGGTATTCGATCCCTCTCGTCATTTTACGTCGGAATAGCATGTTTTCCATCCCCGATTACGGTCCTGGAAGCCAGAATACTGGGAGATAGGTTTTGGATACAGGAGCGATTTTCTGACGAAGGCAGTCTCTGATTTGAATTCTGCTTGCGGCATTCGATTCCTCTCGTCATTTTACGTCGGAATAGCATATTTTCCACACCCAATTACGATCCTGGGAGCCAGATTACTCCATGATAGGTTTTGACGTTAATAGCGATTTTCTGACGAAGGAAGGCTCTGATTTGAATTCTGCTAGCGGCATTCGATCCCTCTCGCCATTTTACGTCGGAATAGCACGGTTTCCACACCCGATTACGGTCCTGGAAGCCAGAATACTGGAAGATAGGTTTTGGCTATAACAGCGGTTCTCTGACGAAGGAAGGCTCTGATTTGAATTCTGCTTGCGACATTCAATCCCTCTCGTCATTTTACGTCGGAATAGCATGTTTTCCATACCCGATTACGGTCCTGGAAGCCAGAATACTGGGAGATAGGTTTTGGCTATAACAGCGGTTTTCTGACGAAGGAAGGCTCTGATTTGAATTCTGCTTGCGACATTCAATCCCTCTCGTCATTTTACGTCGGAATAGCATGTTTTCCACACCCGATTACGGTCCTCGAACCCAGAATACTGGGAGACAGGTTTTGGCTATAACAGTGGTTTTCTGACGAAGGAATTATCTGATTTGAATTCTGCTTGCGACATTCAATCCCTCTCGTCATTTTACGTCGGAATAGCATGTTTTCCATACCCGATTACGGTCCTGGAAGCCAGAATACTGGGAGATAGGTTTTGGCAATAAGAGCGACTTTATGACGAAGCGAGGCTCTGCTTTGAATTCTGCTTGCGGCATTCGATCCCTCTCGTCATTTTACATCGGAGTAGAATGTTTTCCACACCCGATTACGGTCCTGGAAGCCAGAATACTGGGAGATAGGTTTTGGCTATAACAGCGGTTTTCTGACGAAGGCAGTCTCTGATTTAAATTCTGCTTGCGACATTCAATCCCTCTCGTCATTTTACGTCGGAATAGCATGTTTTCCATACCCGATTACGGTCCTGGAAGCCAGAATACTGGGAGATAGGTTTTGGATACAGGAGCGATTTTCTGACGAAGGAAGGCTCTGATTTGAATTCTGCTTGCGGCATTCGATCCCTCTCGCCATTTTACGTCGGAATAGCATGTTCTCCATACCCGATTACGGTCCTGGAAGCCAGAATACTGCAAGATAGCTTTTGGCAATAACAGCGACTTTATGACGAAGTGAGGCTCTGATTTGAGTTCTGCTTGCGGCATTCTATCCCTCTCGTCATTTTACGTCGGAATAGCATGTTTTCCATACCCGATTACGGTCCTGGAAGCCAGAATACTGGGAGATAGGTTTTGGATACAGGAGCGATTTTCTGACGAAGGAAAGCTCTGATTTGAATTGTGCTTGCGGCATTCGATCCCTCTCGTCATTTTACGTCGGAATAGCATGTTTTCCATCCCCGATTACGGTCCTGGAAGCCAGAATACTGGGAGATAGCTTTTGGCTATAACAGCGGGTATCTGACGAAGGAAGGCTCTGATTTGAATTCTGCTCGCGGCATTCGATTCCTCTCGTCATTTTACGTCGGAGTAGAAAGTTTTCCACACCCGATTACGGTCCTGGAAGCCAGAATACTGGAAGATAGCTTTTGGCTATAACAGCGGGTATCTGACGAAGGAAGGATCTGATGTGAATTCTGCTTGCGGCATTCGATTCCTCTCGTCATTTTACGTCGGAATAGCATGCTTTCCACACCCGATTACGATCCTGGGAGCCAGATTACTCCAAGATAGGTTTTGGCTTTAATACCGATTTTGTGACGAAGGAAGGCTCTGATTTGAATTCTGCTTGCGGCATTCGATCCCTCTCGCCATTTTACGTCGGAATAGCGCGTTGTCCACTACCCATTACGATCCTGGGAGCCAGATTACTGCAAGATAGGTTTTGGCTATAACAGCGATTTTCGGACGAAGGTAGGCACTGATTTGAATTCTGCTTCCGGCATTCGATCCCTCTCGCCATTTTACGTCGGAATAGCATGTTTTCCACACCCGATTACGGTCCTGGAGGCCAGAATACTGGGAGATAGGTTTTGGCTCTAACAGCAATTTTCAGACGAAGGAAGGCTCTGATTTGAATTCTGCTTGCGACATTCGATTCCTCTCGTCATTTTACGTCGGAATAGCATGTTTTCCACACCCGATTACGGTCCTCGAAGCCAGAATACTGGGAGATAGGTTTTGGATACAGGAGCGATTTTCTGACGAAGGAAGGCTCTGATTTGAATTCTGCTTGCGGCATTCGATCCCTCTCGCCATTTTACGTCGGAATAGCATGTTCTCCATACCCTATTACGGTCCTGGAAGCCAGAATACTGCAAGATAGCTTTTGGCAATAACAGCGACTTTATGACGAAGTGAGGCTCTGATTTGAATTCTGCTTGCGGCATTCGATCCCTCTCGCCATTTTACGTCGGAATAGCATGTTCTCCATACCCGATTACGGTCCTGGAAGCCAGAATACTGCAGGATAGGTTTTGGCTATAACATCGATTTTCGGACAAAGGTAGGCATTGATTTGAATTCTGCTTGCGGCATTCGATTCCTCTCGTCATTTTACGTCGGAATAGCATGTTTTCCACACCCGATTACGATCCTGGCAGCCTGAATACTGGAAGATAGGTTTTGGATACAGGAGCGATTTCTGACGAAGGCAGCCTCTGATTTGAATTCTGCTCGCGGCATTCGATCGCTCTCGTCATTTTACGTCGGAATAGCATGTTTTCCGCACCCGATTACGGTCCTGGAAGCCAGAATACTGGGAGATAGGTTTTAGCTATAACAGCGGTTTTCTGACGAAGGAAGGATCTGATTTAAATTCTGCTTGCGACATTCAATCCCTCTCGTCATTTTACGTCGGAATAGCATGTTTTCCACACTCGATTACGGTCCTCGAACCCAGAATACTGGGAGACAGGTTTTGGCTATAACAGTGGTTTTCTGACGAAGGAATTATCTGATTTGAATTCTGCCTGCGACATTCAATCCCTCTCGTCATTTTACGTCGGAATAGCATGTTTTCCATACCCGATTACGGTCCTGGAAGCCAGAATACTGGGCGATAGGTTTTGGCAATAAGAGCGACTTTATGACGAAGTGAGGCTCTGCTTTGAATTCTGCTTGCGCCATTCGATCCCTCTCGTCATTTTACATCGGAGTAGAATGTTTTCCACACCCGATTACGGTCCTGGAAGCCAGAATACTGGGAGATAGGTTTTGGCTATAACAGCGGTTTTCTGACGAAGGCAGTCTCTGATTTAAATTCTGCTTGCGACATTCAATCCCTCTCGTCATTTTACGTCGGAATAGCATGTTTTCCATACCCGATTACGGTCCTGGAAGCCAGATTACTGCAAGATAGGTTTTGGCTATAACAGCGATTTTCGGACGAAGGTAGGCACTTATTTGAATTCTGCTTCCGGCATTCGATTCCTCTCGTCATTTTACGTCGGAATAGCACGGTTTCCACACCCGATTACGGTCCTGGAAGCCAGAATACTGGGAGATAGGTTTTGGATACAGGAGCGATTTGCTGACGAAGGAAGGCTCTGATTTGAATTCTGCTTACGGTATTCGATCCCTCTCGTCATTTTACGTCGGAATAGCATGTTTTCCATCCCCGATTACGGTCCTGGAAGCCAGAATACTGGGAGATAGGTTTTGGATACAGGAGCGATTTTCTGACGAAGGCAGTCTCTGATTTGAATTCTGCTTGCGGCATTCGATTCCTCTCGTCATTTTACGTCGGAATAGCATATTTGCCACACCCAATTACGATCCTGGGAGCCAGATTACTCCATGATAGGTTTTGACGTTAATAGCGATTTTCTGACGAAGGAAGGCTCTGATTTGAATTCTGCTAGCGGCATTCGATCCCTCTCGCCATTTTACGTCGGAATAGCACGGTTTCCACACCCGATTACGGTCCTGGAAGCCAGAATACTGGAAGATAGCTTTTGGCTATAACAGCGGTTTTCTGACGAAGGAAGGCTCTGATTTGAATTCTGCTTGCGACATTCAATCCCTCTCGTCATTTTACGTCGGAATAGCATGTTTTCCACACCCGATTACGGTCCTCGAACCCAGAATACTGGGAGACAGGTTTTGGCTATAACAGTGGTTTTCTGACGAAGGAATTATCTGATTTGAATTCTGCTTGCGACATTCAATCCCTCTCGTCATTTTACGTCGGAATAGCATGTTTTCCATACCCGATTACGGTCCTGGAAGCCAGAATACTGGGAGATAGGTTTTGGCAATAAGAGCGACTTTATGACGAAGTGAGGCTCTGCTTTGAATTCTGCTTGCGGCATTCGATCCCTCTCGTCATTTTACATCGGAGTAGAATGTTTTCCACACCCGATTACGGTCCTGGAAGCCAGAATACTGGGAGATAGGTTTTGGCTATAACAGCGGTTTTCTGACGAAGGCAGTCTCTGATTTAAATTCTGCTTGCGACATTCAATCCCTCTCGTCATTTTACGTCGGAATAGCATGTTTTCCATACCCGATTACGGTCCTGGAAGCCAGAATACTGGGAGATAGGTTTTGGATACAGGAGCGATTTTCTGACGAAGGAAGGCTCTGATTTGAATTCTGCTTGCGGCATTCGATCCCTCTCGCCATTTTACGTCGGAATAGCATGTTCTCCATACCCGATTACGGTCCTGGAAGCCAGAATACTGCAAGATAGCTTTTGGCAATAACAGCGACTTTATGACGAAGTGAGGCTCTGATTTGAGTTCTGCTTGCGGCATTCTATCCCTCTCGTCATTTTACGTCGGAATAGCATGTTTTCCATACCCGATTACGGTCCTGGAAGCCAGAATACTGGGAGATAGGTTTTGGATACAGGAGCGATTTTCTGACGAAGGAAAGCTCTGATTTGAATTGTGCTTGCGGCATTCGATCCCTCTCGTCATTTTACGTCGGAATAGCATGTTTTCCATCCCCGATTACGGTCCTGGAAGCCAGAATACTGGGAGATAGCTTTTGGCTATAACAGCGGGTATCTGACGAAGGAAGGCTCTGATTTGAATTCTGCTCGCGGCATTCGATTCCTCTCGTCATTTTACGTCGAAGTAGAAAGTTTTCCACACCCGATTACGGTCCTGGAAGCCAGAATACTGGAAGATAGCTTTTGGCTATAACAGCGGGTATCTGACGAAGGAAGGATCTGATGTGAATTCTGCTTGCGGCATTCGATTCCTCTCGTCATTTTACGTCGGAATAGCATGCTTTCCACACCCGATTACGATCCTGGGAGCCAGATTACTCCAAGATAGGTTTTGGCTTTAATACCGATTTTGTGACGAAGGAAGGCTCTGATTTGAATTCTGCTTGCGGCATTCGATCCCTCTCGCCATTTTACGTCGGAATAGCGCGTTGTCCACTACCCATTACGATCCTGGGAGCCAGATTACTGCAAGATAGGTTTTGGCTATAACAGCGATTTTCGGACGAAGGTAGGCACTGATTTGAATTCTGCTTCCGGCATTCGATCCCTCTCGCCATTTTACGTCGGAATAGCACGTTTTCCACACCCGATTACGGTCCTGGAGGCCAGAATACTGGGAGATAGGTTTTGGCTCTAACAGCAATTTTCAGACGAAGGAAGGCTCTGATTTGAATTCTGCTTGCGACATTCGATCCCTCTCGCCATTTTACGTCGGAATAGCATGTTCTCCATACCCGATTACGGTCCTGGAATCCAGAATACTGGGAGATAGGGTTTGGATACAGGAGCGATTTTCTGACGAAGGCAGTCTCTGATTTAAATTCTGCTTGCGACATTCAATCCCTCTCGTCATTTTACGTCGGAATAGCATGTTTTCCATACCCGATTACGGTCCTGGAAGCCAGATTACTGCAAGATAGGTTTTGGCTATAACAGCGATTTTCGGACGAAGGTAGGCACTGATTTGAATTCTGCTTCCGGCATTCGATCCCTCTCGCCATTTTACGTCGGAATAGCATGTTTTCCACACCCGATTACGATCCTGGCAGCCTGAATACTGGAAGATAGGTTTTGGATACAGGAGCGATTTCTGACGAAGGAAGGCTCTGATTTGAATTGTGCTTGCGGCATTCGATCCCTCTCGTCATTTTACGTCGGAATATCATGTTTTCCATCCCCGATTACGGTCCTGGAAGCCAGAATACTGGGAGATAGCTTTTGGCTATAACAGCGGGTATCTGACGAAGGAAGGCTCTGATTTGAATTCTGCTCGCGGCATTCGATTCCTCTCGTCATTTTACGTCGGAGTAGAAAGTTTTCCACACCCGATTACGGTCCTGGAAGCCAGAATACTGGAAGATAGCTTTTGGCTATAACAGCGGGTTTCTGACGAAGGAAGGATCTGATGTGAATTCTGCTTGCGGCATTCGATTCCTCTCGTCATTTTACGTCGGAATAGCATGCTTTCCACACCCGATTACGATCCTGGGAGCCAGATTACTCCAAGATAGGTTTTGGCTTTAATACCGATTTTGTGACGAAGGAAGGCTCTGATTTGAATTCTGCTTGCGGCATTCGATCCCTCTCGCCATTTTACGTCGGAATAGCGCGTTGTCCACTACCCATTACGATCCTGGGAGCCAGATTACTGCAAGATAGGTTTTGGCTATAACAGCGATTTTCGGACGAAGGTAGGCACTGATTTGAATTCTGCTTGCGGCATTCGATCCCTCTCGCCATTTTACGTCGGAATAGCATGTTTTCCACACCCGATTACGGTCCTGGAGGCCAGAATACTGGGAGATAGGTTTTGGCTCTAACAGCGATTTTCTGACGAAGGAAGGCTCTGATTTGAATTCTGCTTGCGACATTCGATCCCTCTCGTCATTTTACGTCGGAATAGCATATTTTCCACACCCAATTACGATCCTGGGAGCCAGATTACTCCATGATAGGTTTTGACGTTAATAGCGATTTTCTGACGAAGGAAGGCTCTGATTTGAATTCTGCTTGCGGCATTCGATTCCTCTCGTCATTTTACGTCGGAATAGCATATTTTCCACACCCAATTACGATCCTGGGAGCCAGATTACTGCAGGATAGGTTTTGGCTATAACATCGATTTTCGGACAAAGGTAGGCATTGATTTGAATTCTGCTTGCGGCATTCGATTCCTCTCGTCATTTTACGTCGGAATAGCATGTTTTCCACACCCGATTACGATCCTGGCAGCCTGAATACTGGAAGATAGGTTTTGGATACAGGAGCGATTTCTGACGAAGGCAGCCTCTGATTTGAATTCTGCTCGCGGCATTCGATCGCTCTCGTCATTTTACGTCGGAATAGCATGTTTTCCGCACCCGATTACGGTCCTGGAAGCCAGAATACTGGGAGATAGGTTTTAGCTATAACAGCGGTTTTCTGACGAAGGAAGGCTCTGATTTGAATTCTGCTTGCGGCATTCGATCCCTCTCGTCATTTTACATCGGAGTAGAATGTTTTCCACACCCGATTACGGTCCTGGAAGCCAGAATACTGGGAGATAGGTTTTGGATACAGGAGCGATTTCTGACGATGGCAGCCTCTGATTTGAATTCTGCTCGCGGCATTCGATCGCTCTCGTCATTTTACGTCGGAATAGCATGTTTTCCGCACCCGATTACGGTCCTGGAAGCCAGAATACTGGAAGATAGCTTTTGGCTATAACAGCGGTTCTCTGACGAAGGAATGCTCTGATTTGAATTCTGCTTGCGGCATTCGATCCCTCTCGCCATTTTACGTCGGAATAGCATGTTCTCCATACCCGATTACGGTCCTGGAAGCCAGAATACTACAGGATAGGTTTTGGCTATAACATCGATTTTCGGACAAAGGTAGGCATTGATTTGAATTCTGCTTGCGGCATTCGATTCCTCTCGTCATTTTACGTCGGAATAGCATGTTTTCCACACCCGATTACGATCCTGGCAGCCTGAATACTGGAAGATAGGTTTTGGATACAGGAGCGATTTCTGACGAAGGCAGCCTCTGATTTGAATTCTGCTCGCGGCATTCGATCGCTCTCGTCATTTTACGTCGGAATAGCATGTTTTCCGCACCCGATTACGGTCCTGGAAGCCAGAATACTGGGAGATAGGTTTTAGCTATAACAGCGGTTTTCTGACGAAGGAAGGCTCTGATTTGAATTCTGCTTGCGGCATTCGATCCCTCTCGTCATTTTACATCGGAGTAGAATGTTTTCCACACCCGATTATGGTCCTGGAAGCCAGAATACTGGGAGATAGGTTTTGGCTATAACAGCGGTTTTCTGATGAAGGCAGTCTCTGATTTAAATTCTGCTTGCGACATTCAATCCCTCTCGTCATTTTACGTCGGAATAGCATGTTTTCCGCACCCGATTACGGTCCTGGAAGCCAGAATACTGGGAGATAGGTTTTAGCTATAACAGCAGTTTTCTGACGAAGGAAGGCTCTGATTTGAATTCTGCTTGCGGCATTCGATCCCTCTCGTCATTTTACATCGGAGTAGAATGTTTTCCACACCCGATTACGGTCCTGGAAGCCAGAATTCTGGGAGATAGGTTTTGGATACAGGAGCGATTTTCTGACGAAGGAAGGCTCTGATTTGAATTCTGCTTGCGGCATTCGATCCCTCTCGCCATTTTACGTCGGAATAGCATGTTCTCCATACCCGATTACGGTCCTGGAAGCCAGAATACTGCAAGATAGCTTTTGGCAATAACAGCGACTTTATGACGAAGTGAGGCTCTGATTTGAATTCTGCTTGCGGCATTCAATCCCTCTCGTCATTTTACGTCGGAATAGCATGTTTTCCACACCCGATTACGGTCCTGGAAGCCAGAATACTGGGAGATAGGTTTTGGCAATAACAGCGACTTTATGACGAAGGAAGGCTCTGATTTGAATTCTGCTTGCGGCATTCGATCCCTCTTGTCATTTTACATCGGAGGAGAATGTTTTCCACACCCGATTACGGTCCTGGAAGCCAGAAAACTGGAAGATAGCTTTTGGCTATAACAGCGGTTTTCTGACGAAGGAAGGATCTGATTTGAATTCTGCTTGTGGCATTCGATTCCTCTCGCCATTTTACGTCGGAATAGCATGTTTTCCATAGCCGATTACGGTCCTGGAAGCCAGAATACTGGGAGATAGGTTTTGGATACAGGAGCGATTTTCTGACGAAGGAAGGCTCTGATTTGAATTCTGCTTGCGGCATTCGATCCCTCTCGCCATTTTACGTCGGAATAGCATGTTCTCCATACCCGATTACGGTCCTGGAAGCCAGAATACTGGAAGATAGCTTTTGGCTATAACAGCGGTTCTCTGACGAAGGAAGGCTCTGATTTGAATTCTGCTTGCGACATTCAATCCCTCTCGTCATTTTACGTCGGAATAGCATGTTTTCCATACCCGATTACGGTCCTGGAAGCCAGAATACTGGGAGATAGGTTTTGGCTATAACAGCGGTTTTCTGACGAAGGAAGGCTCTGATTTGAATTCTGCTTGCGACATTCAATCCCTCTCGTCATTTTACGTCGGAATAGCATGTTTTCCACACCCGATTACGGTCCTCGAACCCAGAATACTGGGAGACAGGTTTTGGCTATAACAGTGGTTTTCTGACGAAGGAATTATCTGATTTGAATTCTGCTTGCGACATTCAATCCCTCTCGTCATTTTACGTCGGAATAGCATGTTTTCCATACCCGATTACGGTCCTGGAAGCCAGAATACTGGGAGATAGGTTTTGGCAATAAGAGCGACTTTATGACGAAGTGAGGCTCTGCTTTGAATTCTGCTTGCGGCATTCGATCCCTCTCGTCATTTTACATCGGAGTAGAATGTTTTCCACACCCGATTACGGTCCTGGAAGCCAGAATACTGGGAGATAGGTTTTGGCTATAACAGCGGTTTTCTGACGAAGGCAGTCTCTGATTTAAATTCTGCTTGCGACATTCAATCCCTCTCGTCATTTTACGTCGGAATAGCATGTTTTCCATACCCGATTACGGTCCTGGAAGCCAGAATACTGGGAGATAGGTTTTGGATACAGGAGCGATTTTCTGACGAAGGAAGGCTCTGATTTGAATTCTGCTTGCGGCATTCGATCCCTCTCGCCATTTTACGTCGGAATAGCATGTTCTCCATACCCGATTACGGTCCTGGAAGCCAGAATACTGCAAGATAGCTTTTGGCAATAACAGCGACTTTATGACGAAGTGAGGCTCTGATTTGAGTTCTGCTTGCGGCATTCTATCCCTCTCGTCATTTTACGTCGGAATAGCATGTTTTCCATACCCGATTACGGTCCTGGAAGCCAGAATACTGGGAGATAGGTTTTGGATACAGGAGCGATTTTCTGACGAAGGAAAGCTCTGATTTGAATTGTGCTTGCGGCATTCGATCCCTCTCGTCATTTTACGTCGGAATAGCATGTTTTCCATCCCCGATTACGGTCCTGGAAGCCAGAATACTGGGAGATAGCTTTTGGCTATAACAGCGGGTATCTGACGAAGGAAGGCTCTGATTTGAATTCTGCTCGCGGCATTCGATTCCTCTCGTCATTTTACGTCGGAGTAGAAAGTTTTCCACACCCGATTACGGTCCTGGAAGCCAGAATACTGGAAGATAGCTTTTGGCTATAACAGCGGGTATCTGACGAAGGAAGGATCTGATTTGAATTCTGCTTGCGGCATTCGATTCCTCTCGTCATTTTACGTCGGAATAGCATGCTTTCCACACCCGATTACGATCCTGGGAGCCAGATTACTCCAAGATAGGTTTTGGCTTTAATACCGATTTTGTGACGAAGGAAGGCTCTGATTTGAATTCTGCTTGCGGCATTCGATCCCTCTCGCCATTTTACGTCGGAATAGCGCGTTGTCCACTACCCATTACGATCCTGGGAGCCAGATTACTGCAAGATAGGTTTTGGCTATAACAGCGATTTTCGGACGAAGGTAGGCACTGATTTGAATTCTGCTTCCGGCATTCGATCCCTCTCGCCATTTTACGTCGGAATAGCATGTTTTCCACACCCGATTACGGTCCTGGAGGCCAGAATACTGGGAGATAGGTTTTGGCTCTAACAGCGTTTTTCAGACGAAGGAAGGCTCTGATTTGAATTCTGCTTGCGACATTCGATCCCTCTCGCCATTTTACGTCGGAATAGCATGTTCTCCATACCCGATTACGGTCCTGGAATCCAGAATACTGGGAGATAGGGTTTGGATACAGGAGCGATTTTCTGACGAAGGCAGTCTCTGATTTAAATTCTGCTTGCGACATTCAATCCCTCTCGTCATTTTACGTCGGAATAGCATGTTTTCCATACCCGATTACGGTCCTGGAAGCCAGATTACTGCAAGATAGGTTTTGGCTATAACAGCGATTTTCGGACGAAGGTAGGCACTGATTTGAATTCTGCTTCCGGCATTCGATCCCTCTCGCCATTTTACGTCGGAATAGCATGTTTTCCACACCCGATTACGATCCTGGCAGCCTGAATACTGGAAGATAGGTTTTGGATACAGGAGCGATTTCTGACGAAGGAAGGCTCTGATTTGAATTGTGCTTGCGGCATTCGATCCCTCTCGTCATTTTACGTCGGAATATCATGTTTTCCATCCCCGATTACGGTCCTGGAAGCCAGAATACTGGGAGATAGCTTTTGGCTATAACAGCGGGTATCTGACGAAGGAAGGCTCTGATTTGAATTCTGCTCGCGGCATTCGATTCCTCTCGTCATTTTACGTCGGAGTAGAAAGTTTTCCACACCCGATTACGGTCCTGGAAGCCAGAATACTGGAAGATAGCTTTTGGCTATAACAGCGGGTATCTGACGAAGGAAGGATCTGATGTGAATTCTGCTTGCGGCATTCGATTCCTCTCGTCATTTTACGTCGGAATAGCATGCTTTCCACACCCGATTACGATCCTGGGAGCCAGATTACTCCAAGATAGGTTTTGGCTTTAATACCGATTTTGTGACGAAGGAAGGCTCTGATTTGAATTCTGCTTGCGGCATTCGATCCCTCTCGCCATTTTACGTCGGAATAGCGCGTTGTCCACTACCCATTACGATCCTGGGAGCCAGATTACTGCAAGATAGGTTTTGGCTATAACAGCGATTTTCGGACGAAGGTAGGCACTGATTTGAATTCTGCTTCCGGCATTCGATCCCTCTCGCCATTTTACGTCGGAATAGCATGTTTTCCACACCCGATTACGGTCCTGGAGGCCAGAATACTGGGAGATAGGTTTTGGCTCTAACAGCAATTTTCAGACGAAGGAAGGCTCTGATTTGAATTCTGCTTGCGACATTCGATCCCTCTCGTCATTTTACGTCGGAATAGCATATTTTCCACACCCGATTACGATCCTGGCAGCCTGAATACTGGAAGATAGGTTTTGGATACAGGAGCGATTTCTGACGAAGGAAGGCTCTGATTTGAATTGTGCTTGCGGCATTCGATCCCTCTCGTCATTTTACGTCGGAATATCATGTTTTCCATCCCCGATTACGGTCCTGGAAGCCAGAATACTGGGAGATAGCTTTTGGCTATAACAGCGGGTATCTGACGAAGGAAGGCTCTGATTTGAATTCTGCTCGCGGCATTCGATTCCTCTCGTCATTTTACGTCGGAATAGCATGCTTTCCACACCCGATTACGATCCTGGGAGCCAGATTACTCCAAGATAGGTTTTGGCTTTAATACCGATTTTGTGACGAAGGAAGGCTCTGATTTGAATTCTGCTTGCGGCATTCGATCCCTCTCGCCATTTTACGTCGGAATAGCGCGTTGTCCACTACCCATTACGATCCTGGGAGCCAGATTACTGCAAGATAGGTTTTGGCTATAACAGCGATTTTCGGACGAAGGTAGGCACTGATTTGAATTCTGGTTGCGGCATTCGATCCCTCTCGCCATTTTACGTCGGAATAGCATGTTTTCCACACCCGATTACGGTCCTGGAGGCCAGAATACTGGGAGATAGGTTTTGGCTCTAACAGCGATTTTCTGACGAAGGAAGGCTCTGATTTGAATTCTGCTTGCGACATTCGATCCCTCTCGTCATTTTACGTCGGAATAGCATATTTTCCACACCCAATTACGATCCTGGGAGCCAGATTACTCCATGATAGGTTTTGACGTTAATAGCGATTTTCTGACGAAGGAAGGCTCTGATTTGAATTCTGCTTGCGGCATTCGATTCCTCTCGTCATTTTACGTCGGAATAGCATATTTTCCACACCCAATTACGATCCTGGGAGCCAGATTACTGCAGGATAGGTTTTGGCTATAACATCGATTTTCGGACAAAGGTAGGCATTGATTTGAATTCTGCTTGCGGCATTCGATTCCTCTCGTCATTTTACGTCGGAATAGCATGTTTTCCACACCCGATTACGATCCTGGCAGCCTGAATACTGGAAGATAGGTTTTGGATACAGGAGCGATTTCTGACGAAGGCAGCCTCTGATTTGAATTCTGCTCGCGGCATTCGATCGCTCTCGTCATTTTACGTCGGAATAGCATGTTTTCCGCACCCGATTACGGTCCTGGAAGCCAGAATACTGGAAGATAGCTTTTGGCTATAACAGCGGTTCTCTGACGAAGGAATGCTCTGATTTGAATTCTGCTTGCGGCATTCGATCCCTCTCGCCATTTTACGTCGGAATAGCATGTTCTCCATACCCGATTACGGTCCTGGAAGCCAGAATACTACAGGATAGGTTTTGGCTATAACATCGATTTTCGGACAAAGGTAGGCATTGATTTGAATTCTGCTTGCGGCATTCGATTCCTCTCGTCATTTTACGTCGGAATAGCATGTTTTCCACACCCGATTACGATCCTGGCAGCCTGAATACTGGAAGATAGGTTTTGGATACAGGAGCGATTTCTGACGAAGGCAGCCTCTGATTTGAATTCTGCTCGCGGCATTCGATCGCTCTCGTCATTTTACGTCGGAATAGCATGTTTTCCGCACCCGATTACGGTCCTGGAAGCCAGAATACTGGGAGATAGGTTTTAGCTATAACAGCGGTTTTCTGACGAAGGAAGGCTCTGATTTGAATTCTGCTTGCGGCATTCGATCCCTCTCGTCATTTTACATCGGAGTAGAATGTTTTCCACACCCGATTACGGTCCTGGAAGCCAGAATACTGGGAGATAGGTTTTGGCTATAACAGCGGTTTTCTGATGAAGGCAGTCTCTGATTTAAATTCTGCTTGCGACATTCAATCCCTCTCGTCATTTTACGTCGGAATAGCATGTTTTCCGCACCCGATTACGGTCCTGGAAGCCAGAATACTGGGAGATAGGTTTTAGCTATAACAGCAGTTTTCTGACGAAGGAAGGCTCTGATTTGAATTCTGCTTGCGGCATTCGATCCCTCTCGTCATTTTACATCGGAGTAGAATGTTTTCCACACCCGATTACGGTCCTGGAAGCCAGAATTCTGGGAGATAGGTTTTGGATACAGGAGCGATTTTCTGACGAAGGAAGGCTCTGATTTGAATTCTGCTTGCGGCATTCGATCCCTCTCGCCATTTTACGTCGGAATAGCATGTTCTCCATACCCGATTACGGTCCTGGAAGCCAGAATACTGCAAGATAGCTTTTGGCAATAACAGCGACTTTATGACGAAGTGAGGCTCTGATTTGAATTCTGCTTGCGGCATTCAATCCCTCTCGTCATTTTACGTCGGAATAGCATGTTTTCCACACCCGATTACGGTCCTGGAAGCCAGAATACTGGGAGATAGGTTTTGGCAATACCAGCGACTTTATGACGAAGGAAGGCTCTGATTTGAATTCTGCTTGCGGCATTCGATCCCTCTTGTCATTTTACATCGGAGGAGAATGTTTTCCACACCCGATTACGGTCCTGGAAGCCAGAAAACTGGAAGATAGCTTTTGGCTATAACAGCGGTTTTCTGACGAAGGAAGGATCTGATTTGAATTCTGCTTGTGGCATTCGATTCCTCTCGCCATTTTACGTCGGAATAGCATGTTTTCCATAGCCGATTACGGTCCTGGAAGCCAGAATACTGGGAGATAGGTTTTGGATACAGGAGCGATTTTCTGACGAAGGAAGGCTCTGATTTGAATTCTGCTTGCGGCATTCGATCCCTCTCGCCATTTTACGTCGGAATAGCATGTTCTCCATACCCGATTACGGTCCTGGAAGCCAGAATACTGCAAGATAGCTTTTGGCAATAACAGCGACTTTATGACGAAGTGAGGCTCTGATTTGAATTCTGCTTGCGGCATTCGATCCCTCTCGTCATTTTACATCGGAGGAGAATGTTTTCCACACCCGATTACGGTCCTGGAAGCCAGAAAACTGGAAGATAGCTTTTGGCTATAACAGCGGTTTTCTGACGAAGGAAGGATCTGATTTGAATTCTGCTTGTGGCATTCGATTCCTCTCGCCATTTTACGTCGGAATAGCATGTTTTCCATAGCCGATTACGGTCCTGGAAGCCAGAATACTGGGAGATAGGTTTTGGATACAGGAGCGATTTTCTGACGAAGGAAGGCTCTGATTTGAATTGTGCTTGCGGCATTCGATCCCTCTCGTCATTTTACATCGGAGGAGAATGTTTTCCACACCCGATTACGGTCCTGGAAGCCAGAAAACTGGAAGATAGCTTTTGGCTATAACAGCGGTTTTCTGACGAAGGAAGGATCTGATTTGAATTCTGCTCGCGGCATTCGATCCCTCTCGTCATTTTACATCGGAGGACAATGATTTCCACACCCGATTACGGTCCTGGAAGCCAGAATACTGGAAGATAGCTTTTGGCTATAACAGCGGTTTTCTGACGAAGGAAGGCTCTGATTTGAATTCTGCTTGCGACATTCAATCCCTCTCGTCATTTTACGTCGGAATAGCATGTTTTCCACACCCGATTACGGTCCTCGAACCCAGAATACTGGGAGACAGGTTTTGGCTATAACAGTGGTTTTCTGACGAAGGAATTATCTGATTTGAATTCTGCTTGCGACATTCAATCCCTCTCGTCATTTTACGTCGGAATAGCATGTTTTCCATACCCGATTACGGTCCTGGAAGCCAGAATACTGGGAGATAGGTTTTGGCAATAAGAGCGACTTTATGACGAAGTGAGGCTCTGCTTTGAATTCTGCTTGCGGCATTCGATCCCTCTCGTCATTTTACATCGGAGTAGAATGTTTTCCACACCCGATTGCGGTCCTGGAAGCCAGAATACTGGGAGATAGGTTTTGGCTATAACAGCGGTTTTCTGACGAAGACAGTCTCTGATTTAAATTCTGCTTGCGACATTCAATCCCTCTCGTCATTTTACGTCGGAATAGCATGTTTTCCATACCCGATTACGGTCCTGGAAGCCAGAATACTGGGAGATAGGTTTTGGATACAGGAGCGATTTTGTGACGAAGGAAGGCTCTGATTTGAATTCTGCTTGCGGCATTCGATCCCTCTCGCCATTTTACGTCGGAATAGCGCGTTGTCCACTACCCATTACGATCCTGGGAGTCAGATTACTGCAAGATAGGTTTTGGCTATAACAGCGATTTTCGGACGAAGGTAGGCACTGATTTGAATTCTGCTTCCGGCATTCGATCCCTCTCGCCATTTTACGTCGGAATAGCATGTTTTCCGCACCCGATTACGATCCTGGCAGCCTGAATACTGGAAGATAGGTTTTGGATACAGGAGCGATTTCTGACGAAGGAAGGCACTGATTTGAATTGTGCATGCGACATTCGATTCCTCTCGTCATTTTACGTCGGAATAGCACGGTTTCCACACCCGATTACGGTCCTGGAAGCCAGAATACTGGGAGATAGGTTTTGGATACAGGAGCGATTTGCTGACGAAGGAAGGCTCTGATTTGAATTCTGCTTCCGGCATTCGATCCCTCTCGCCATTTTACGTCGGAATAGTATGTTCTCCATACCCGATTACGGTCCTGGAAGCCAGAATACTGCAGGATAGGTTTTGGCTATAACATCGATTTTCGGACAAAGGTAGGCATTGATTTGAATTCTGCTTGCGGCATTTTATTCCTCTCGTCATTTTACGTCGGAATAGCATGTTTTCCATACCCGATTACGGTCCTGGAGGCCAGAATACTGGGAGATAGGTTTTGGCTCTAACAGCAATTTTCAGACGAAGGAAGGCTCTGATTTGAATTCTGCTTGCGACATTCGATCCCTCTCGCCATTTTACGTCGGAATAGCATGTTTTCCATACCCGATTACGGTCCTGGAAGCCAGAATACTGGGAGATAGGTTTTGGATACAGGAGCGATTTTCTGACGAAGGAAGGTTCTGATTTGAATTCTGCTTGCGGCATTCGATCCCTCTCGCCATTTTACGTCGGAATAGCATGTTCTCCATACCCGATTACGGTCCTGGAAGCCAGAATACTGCAGGATAGGTTTTGGCTATAACATCGATTTTCGGACAAAGGTAGGCATTGATTTGAATTCTGCTTGCGGCATTTTATTCCTCTCGCCATTTTACGTCGGAATAGCATGTTTTCCATACCCGATTACGGTCCTGGAAGCCAGAATACTGGGAGATAGGTTTTGGATACAGGAGCGATTTTCTGACGAAGGAAGGCTCTGATTTGAATTCTGCTTGCGGCATTCGATCCCTCTCGCCATTTTACGTCGGAATAGCATGTTCTCCATACCCGATTACGGTCCTGGAAGCCAGAATACTGCAAGATAGCTTTTGGCTATAACAGCGATTTTCTGACGAAGGAAGGATCTGATTTGAATTCTGCTCGCGGCATTCGATCCCTCTCGTCATTTTACATCGGAGGACAATGATTTCCACACCCGATTACGGTCCTGGAAGCCAGAATACTGGAAGACAGGTTTTGGCTATAACAGTGGTTTTCTGACGAAGGAATTATCTGATTTGAATTCTGCCTGCGACATTCAATCCCTCTCGTCATTTTACGTCGGAATAGCATGTTTTCCATACCCGATTACGGTCCTGGAAGCCAGAATACTGGGAGATAGGTTTTGGCTATAACAGCGGTTTTCTGACGAAGGCAGTCTCTGATTTAAATTCTGCTTGCGACATTCAATCCCTCTCGTCATTTTACGTCGGAATAGCATGTTTTCCATACCCGATTACGGTCCTGGAAGACAGAATACTGGGAGATAGGTTTTGGATACAGGAGCGACTTTATGACGAAGTGAGGCTCTGCTTTGAATTGTGCTTGCGGCATTCGATCCCTCTCGTCATTTTACGTCGGAATAGCATGTTTTCCATCCCCGATTACGGTCCTGGAAGCCAGAATACTGGGAGATAGCTTTTGGCTATAACAGCGGGTATCTGACGAAGGAAGGCTCTGATTTGAATTCTGCTCGCGGCATTCGATTCCTCTCGTCATTTTACGTCGGAGTAGAAAGTTTTCCACACCCGATTACGGTCCTGGAAGCCAGAATACTGGAAGATAGCTTTTGGCTATAACAGCGGGTATCTGACGAAGGAAGGATCTGATGTGAATTCTGCTTGCGGCATTCGATTCCTCTCGTCATTTTACGTCGGAATAGCATGCTTTCCACACCCGATTACGATCCTGGGAGCCAGATTACTCCAAGATAGGTTTTGGCTTTAATACCGATTTTGTGACGAAGGAAGGCTCTGATTTGAATTCTGCTTGCGGCATTCGATCCCTCTCGCCATTTTACGTCGGAATAGCGCGTTGTCCACTACCCATTACGATCCTGGGAGCCAGATTACTGCAAGATAGGTTTTGGCTATAACAGCGATTTTCGGACGAAGGTAGGCACTGATTTGAATTCTGCTTCCGGCATTCTATCCCTCTCGTCATTTTACGTCGGAATAGCATGTTTTCCATACCCGATTACGGTCCTGGAAGCCAGAATACTGGGAGATAGGTTTTGGATACAGGAGCGATTTTCTGACGAAGGAAGGCTCTGATTTGAATTCTGCTTCCGGCATTCGATCCCTCTCGTCATTTTACATCGGAGGAGAATGTTTTCCACACCCGATTACGGTCCTGGAAGCCAGAAAACTGGAAGATAGCTTTTGGCTATAACAGCGGTTTTCTGACGAAGGAAGGATCTGATTTGAATTCTGCTTGCGACATTCAATCCCTCTCGTCATTTTACGTCGGAGTAGAATGTTTTCCACACCCGATTACGGTCCTGGAAGCCAGAATACTGGGAGATAGGTTTTGGATACAGGAGCGATTTTCTGACGAAGGAAGGCTCTGATTTGAATTCTGCTTGCGGCATTCGATCCCTCTCGCCAGTTTACGTCGGAATAGCATGTTTTCCGCACCCGATTACGATCCTGGCAGCCTGAATACTGGAAGATAGGTTTTGGATACAGGAGCGATTTCTGACGAAGGAAGGCACTGATTTGAATTGTGCATGCGGCATTCGATTCCTCTCGTCATTTTACGTCGGAATAGCACGGTTTCCACACCCGATTACGGTCCTGGAAGCCAGAATACTGGGAGATAGGTTTTGGATACAGGAGCGATTTGCTGACGAAGGAAGGCTCTGATTTGAATTCTGCTTCCGGCATTCGATCCCTCTCGCCATTTTACGTCGGAATAGTATGTTCTCCATACCCGATTACGGTCCTGGAAGCCAGAATACTGCAGGATAGGTTTTGGCTATAACATCGATTTTCGGACAAAGGTAGGCATTGATTTGAATTCTGCTTGCGGCATTTTATTCCTCTCGTCATTTTACGTCGGAATAGCATGTTTTCCATACCCGATTACGGTCCTGGAGGCCAGAATACTGGGAGATAGGTTTTGGCTCTAACAGCGATTTTCAGACGAAGGAAGGCTCTGATTTGAATTCTGCTTGCGACATTCGATCCCTCTCGCCATTTTACGTCGGAATAGCATGTTTTCCATACCCGATTACGGTCCTGGAAGCCAGAATACTGGGAGATAGGTTTTGGATACAGGAGCGATTTTCTGACGAAGGAAGGTTCTGATTTGAATTCTGCTTGCGGCATTCGATCCCTCTCGCCATTTTACGTCGGAATAGCATGTTCTCCATACCCGATTACGGTCCTGGAAGCCAGAATACTGCAGGATAGGTTTTGGCTATAACATCGATTTTCGGACAAAGGTAGGCATTGATTTGAATTCTGCTTGCGGCATTTTATTCCTCTCGCCATTTTACGTCGGAATAGCATGTTTTCCATACCCGATTACGGTCCTGGAAGCCAGAATACTGGGAGATAGGTTTTGGATACAGGAGCGATTTTCTGACGAAGGAAGGCTCTGATTTGAATTCTGCTTGCGGCATTCGATCCCTCTCGCCATTTTACGTCGGAATAGCATGTTCTCCATACCCGATTACGGTCCTGGAAGCCAGAATACTGCAAGATAGCTTTTGGCTATAACAGCGATTTTCTGACGAAGGAAGGATCTGATTTGAATTCTGCTCGCGGCATTCGATCCCTCTCGTCATTTTACATCGGAGGACAATGATTTCCACACCCGATTACGGTCCTGGAAGCCAGAATACTGGAAGATAGCTTTTGGCTATAACAGCGGTTTTCTGACGAAGGAAGGATCTGATTTGAATTCTGCTTGCGACATTCGATTCCTCTCGTCATTTTACGTCGGAATAGCATGTTTTCCACACCCGATTACGGTCCTCGAAGCCAGAATACTGGAAGATAGCTTTTGGCTATAACAGCGACTTTATGACGAAGTGAGGCTCTGATTTGAATTCTGCTTGCGGCATTCGATCCCTCTCGTCATTTTACATCGGAATAGCATGTTTTCCACACCCGATTACGGTCCTCGAACCCAGAATACTGGGAGACAGGTTTTGGCTATAACAGTGGTTTTCTGACGAAGGAATTATCTGATTTGAATTCTGCCTGCGACATTCAATCCCTCTCGTCATTTTACGTCGGAATAGCATGTTTTCCATACCCGATTACGGTCCTGGAAGCCAGAATACTGGGAGATAGGTTTTGGCAATAAGAGCGACTTTATGACGAAGTGAGGCTCTGCTTTGAATTCTGCTTGCGGCATTCGATCCCTCTCGTCATTTTACATCGGAGTAGAATGTTTTCCACACCCGATTACGGTCCTGGAAGCCAGAATACTGGGAGATAGGTTTTGGCTATAACAGCGGTTTTCTGACGAAGGCAGTCTCTGATTTAAATTCTGCTTGCGACATTCAATCCCTCTCGTCATTTTACGTCGGAATAGCATGTTTTCCATACCTGATTACGGTCCTGGAAGCCAGAATACTGGGAGATAGGTTTTGGATACAGGAGCGATTTTCTGACGAAGGAAGGCTCTGATTTGAATTCTGCTTGCGGCATTCGATCCCTCTCGCCATTTTACGTCGGAATAGCATGTTCTCCATACCCGATTACGGTCCTGGAAGCCAGAATACTGCAAGATAGCTTTTGGCAATAACAGCGACTTTATGACGAAGTGAGGCTCTGATTTGAATTCTGCTTGCGACATTCTATCCCTCTCGTCATTTTACGTCGGAATAGCATGTTTTCCATACCCGATTACGGTCCTGGAAGCCAGAATACTGGGAGATAGGTTTTGGATACAGGAGCGATTTTCTGACGAAGGAAGGCTCTGATTTGAATTGTGCTTGCGGCATTCGATCCCTCTCGTCATTTTACATCGGAGGAGAATGTTTTCCGCACCCGATTACGGTCCTGGAAGCCAGAAAACTGGAAGATAGCTTTTGGCTATAACAGCGCTTTTCTGACGAAGGAAGGATCTGATTTGAATTCTGCTTGCGACATTCAATCCCTCTCGTCATTTTACGTCGGAGTAGAATGTTTTCCACACCCGATTACGGTCCTGGAAGCCAGAATACTGGGAGATAGGTTTTGGATACAGGAGCGATTTTCTGACGAAGGAAGGCTCTGATTTGAATTCTGCTTGCGGCATTCGATCCCTCTCGCCAGTTTACGTCGGAATAGCATGTTTTCCGCACCCGATTACGGTCCTGGAAACCAGAATACTGGGAGATAGGTTTTGGCTATAACAGCGGTTTTCTGACGAAGGAAGGCTCTGATTTGAATTCTGCTTGCGACATTCAATCCCTCTCGTCATTTTACGTCGGAATAGCATGTTTTCCATACCCGATTACGGTCCTGGAAGCCAGAATACTGGGAGATAGGTTTTGGCTATAACAGCGGTTTTCTGACGAAGGAAGGCTCTGATTTGAATTCTGCTTGCGACATTCAATCCCTCTCGTCATTTTACGTCGGAATAGCATGTTTTCCACACCCGATTACGGTCCTCGAACCCAGAATACTGGGAGACAGGTTTTGGCTATAACAGTGGTTTTCTGACGAAGGAATTATCTGATTTGAATTCTGCTTGCGACATTCAATCCCTCTCGTCATTTTACGTCGGAATAGCATGTTTTCCATACCCGATTACGGTCCTGGAAGCCAGAATACTGGGAGATAGGTTTTGGCTATAACAGCGGTTTTCTGACGAAGGCAGTCTCTGATTTAAATTCTGCTTGCGACATTCAATCCCTCTCGTCATTTTACGTCGGAATAGCATGTTTTCCATACCCGATTACGGTCCTGGAAGCCAGAATACTGGGAGATAGGTTTTGGATACAGGAGCGATTTTCTGACGAAGGAAGGCTCTGATTTGAATTCTGCTTGCGGCATTCGATCCCTCTCGCCATTTTACGTCGGAATAGCATGTTTTCCACACCCGATTACGGTCCTGGAAGCCAGAATACTGGAAGATAGCTTTTGGCTATAACAGCGGATATCTGACGAAGGAAGGATCTGATGTGAATTCTGCTTGCGGCATTCGATTCCTCTCGTCATTTTACGTCGGAATAGCATGCTTTCCACACCCGATTACGATCCTGGGAGCCAGATTACTCCAAGATAGGTTTTGGCTTTAATACCGATTTTGTGACGAAGGAAGGCTCTGATTTGAATTCTGCTTGCGGCATTCGATCCCTCTCGCCATTTTACGTCGGAATAGCGCGTTGTCCACTACCCATTACGATCCTGGGAGCCAGATTACTGCAAGATAGGTTTTGGCTATAACAGCGATTTTCGGACGAAGGTAGGCACTGATTTGAATTCTGCTTCCGGCATTCTATCCCTCTCGTCATTTTACGTCGGAATAGCATGTTTTCCATACCCGATTACGGTCCTGGAAGCCAGAATACTGGGAGATAGGTTTTGGATACAGGAGCGATTTTCTGACGAAGGAAGGCTCTGATTTGAATTGTGCTTGCGGCATTCGATCCCTCTCGTCATTTTACATCGGAGGAGAATGTTTTCCACACCCGATTACGGTCCTGGAAGCCAGAAAACTGGAAGATAGCTTTTGGCTATAACAGCGGTTTTCTGACGAAGGAAGGATCTGATTTGAATTCTGCTTGCGACATTCAATCCCTCTCGTCATTTTACGTCGGAGTAGAATGTTTTCCACACCCGATTACGGTCCTGGAAGCCAGAATACTGGGAGATAGGTTTTGGATACAGGAGCGATTTTCTGACGAAGGAAGGCTCTGATTTGAATTCTGCTTGCGGCATTCGATCCCTCTCGCCAGTTTACGTCGGAATAGCATGTTTTCCGCACCCGATTACGGTCCTGGAAACCAGAATACTGGGAGATAGGTTTTGGCTATAACAGCGGTTTTCTGACGAAGGAAGGCTCTGATTTGAATTCTGCTTGCGACATTCAATCCCTCTCGTCATTTTACGTCGGAATAGCATGTTTTCCATACCCGATTACGGTCCTGGAAGCCAGAATACTGGGAGATAGGTTTTGGCTATAACAGCGGTTTTCTGACGAAGGAAGGCTCTGATTTGAATTCTGCTTGCGACATTCGATCCCTCTCGCCATTTTACGTCGGAATAGCGCGTTGTCCACTACCCATTACGATCCTGGGAGCCAGATTACTGCAAGATAGGTTTTGGCTATAACAGCGATTTTCGGACGAAGGTAGGCACTGATTTGAATTCTGCTTCCGGCATTCGATCCCTCTCGCCATTTTACGTCGGAATAGCATGTTTTCCACACCCGATTACGATCCTGGTAGCCTGAATACTGGAAGATAGGTTTTGGATACAGGAGCGATTTCTGACGAAGGAAGGCTCTGATTTGAATTGTGCTTGCGGCATTCGATCCCTCTCGTCATTTTACATCGGAGGAGAATGTTTTCCACACCCGATTACGGTCCTGGAAGCCAGAAAACTGGAAGATAGCTTTTGGCTATAACAGCGGTTTTCTGACGAAGGAAGGATCTGATTTGAATTCTGCTTGCGACATTCAATCCCTCTCGTCATTTTACGTCGGAGTAGAATGTTTTCCACACCCGATTACGGTCCTGGAAGCCAGAATACTGGGAGATAGGTTTTGGATACAGGAGCGGTTTTCTGACGAAGGAAGGCTCTGATTTGAATTCTGCTTGCGGCATTCGATCCCTCTCGCCAGTTTACGTCGGAATAGCATGTTTTCCGCACCCGATTACGGTCCTGGAAACCAGAATACTGGGAGATAGGTTTTGGCTATAACAGCGGTTTTCTGACGAAGGAAGGCTCTGATTTGAATTCTGCTTGCGACATTCAATCCCTCTCGTCATTTTACGTCGGAATAGCATGTTTTCCATACCCGATTACGGTCCTGGAAGCCAGAATACTGGGAGATAGGTTTTGGCTATAACAGCGGATATCTGACGAAGGAAGGATCTGATGTGAATTCTGCTTGCGGCATTCGATTCCTCTCGTCATTTTACGTCGGAATAGCATGCTTTCCACACCCGATTACGATCCTGGGAGCCAGATTACTCCAAGATAGGTTTTGGCTTTAATACCGATTTTGTGACGAAGGAAGGCTCTGATTTGAATTCTGCTTGCGGCATTCGATCCCTCTCGCCATTTTACGTCGGAATAGCGCGTTGTCCACTACCCATTACGATCCTGGGAGCCAGATTACTGCAAGATAGGTTTTGGCTATAACAGCGATTTTCGGACGAAGGAAGGCTCTGATTTGAATTCTGCTTGCGACATTCAATCCCTCTCGTCATTTTACGTCGGAATAGCATGTTTTCCATACCCGATTACGGTCCTGGAAGCCAGAATACTGGGAGATAGGTTTTGGCTATAACAGCGGATATCTGACGAAGGAAGGATCTGATGTGAATTCTGCTTGCGGCATTCGATTCCTCTCGTCATTTTACGTCGGAATAGCATGCTTTCCACACCCGATTACGATCCTGGGAGCCAGATTACTCCAAGATAGGTTTTGGCTTTAATACCGATTTTGTGACGAAGGAAGGCTCTGATTTGAATTCTGCTTGCGGCATTCGATCCCTCTCGTCATTTTACATCGGAGGAGAATGTTTTCCACACCCGATTACGGTCCTGGAAGCCAGAATACTGGGAGATAGGTTTTGGCTATAACAGCGGTTTTCTGACGAAGGAAGGATCTGATTTGAATTCTGCTTGCGACATTCAATCCCTCTCGTCATTTTACGTCGGAATAGCATGTTTTCCATACCCGATTACGGTCCTGGAAGCCAGAATACTGGGAGATAGGTTTTGGCAATAAGAGCGACTTTATGACGAAGTGAGGCTCTGATTTGAATTCTGCTTGCGGCATTCGATCCCTCTCGTCATTTTACATCGGAGTAGAATGTTTTCCACACCCGATTACGGTCCTGGAAGCCAGAATACTGGGAGATAGGTTTTGGCTATAACAGCGGTTTTCTGATGAAGGCAGTCTCTGATTTAAATTCTGCTTGCGACATTCAATCCCTCTCGTCATTTTACGTCGGAATAGCATGTTTTCCGCACCCGATTACGGTCCTGGAAGCCAGAATACTGGGAGATAGGTTTTAGCTATAACAGCGGTTTTCTGACGAAGGAAGGCTCTGATTTGAATTCTGCTTGCGGCATTCGATCCCTCTCGTCATTTTACATCGGAGTAGAATGTTTTCCACGCCCGATTACGGTCCTGGAAGCCAGAATACTGGGAGATAGGTTTTGGCAATAAGAGCGACTTTATGACGAAGTGAGGCTCTGATTTGAATTCTGCTTGCGGCATTCGATCCCTCTCGTCATTTTACATCGGAGTAGAATGTTTTCCACACCCGATTACGGTCCTGGAAGCCAGAATACTGGGAGATAGGTTTAGGCTATAACAGCGGTTTTCTGGCGAAGGCAGTCTCTGATTTAAATTCTGCTTGCGACATTCAATCCCTCTCGTCATTTTACGTCGGAATAGCATGTTTTCCACACCCGATTACGGTCCTCGAACCCAGAATACTGGGAGACAGGTTTTGGCTATAACAGTGGTTTTCTGACGAAGGAAGGATCTGATTTGAATTCTGCTTGCGACATTCAATCCCTCTCGTCATTTTACGTCGGAATAGCATGTTTTCCATACCCGATTACGGTCCTGGAAGCCAGAATACTGGGAGATAGGTTTTGGCAATAAGAGCGACTTTATGACGAAGTGAGGCTCTGCTTTGAATTCTGCTTGCGGCATTCGATCCCTCTCGTCATTTTACATCGGAGTAGAATGTTTTCCACACCCGATTACGGTCCTGGAAGCCAGAATACTGGGAGATAGGTTTTGGCTATAACAGCGGTTTTCTGACGAAGGCAGGCTCTGATTTAAATTCTGCTTGCGACATTCAATCCCTCTCGTCATTTTACGTCGGAATAGCATGTTTTCCATACCCGATTACGGTCCTGGAAGCCAGAATACTGGGAGATAGGTTTTGGATACTGGAGCGATTTTCTGACGAAGGAAGGCTCTGATTTGAATTCTGCTTGCGGCATTCGATCCCTCTCGCCATTTTACGTCGGAATAGCATGTTCTCCATACCCGATTACGGTCTTGGAAGCCAGAATACTGCAAGATAGCTTTTGGCTATAACAGCGATTTTCTGACGAAGGAAGGATCTGATTTGAATTCTGCTTGCGACATTCAATCCCTCTCGCCATTTTACGTCGGAATAGCATGTTCTCCATACCCGATTACGGTCTTGGAAGCCAGAATACTGCAAGATAGCTTTTGGCTATAACAGCGATTTTCTGACGAAGGAAGGATCTGATTTGAATTCTGCTTGCGACATTCAATCCCTCTCGTCATTTTACGTCAGAATAGCATGTTTTCCATACCCGATTACGGTCCTGGAAGCCAGAATACTGGGAGATAGGTTTTGGCAATAAGAGCGACTTTATGACGAAGTGAGGCTCTGATTTGAATTCTGCTTGCGGCATTCGATCCCTCTCGTCATTTTACATCGGAGTAGAATGTTTTCCACACCCGATTACGGTCCTGGAAGCCAGAATACTGGGAGATAGGTTTTGGCTATAACAGCGGTTTTCTGACGAAGGAAGGATCTGATTTGAATTCTGCTTGCGACATTCAATCCCTCTCGTCATTTTACGTCGGAATAGCATGTTTTCCATACCCGATTACGGTCCTGGAAGCCAGAATACTGGGAGATAGGTTTTGGCAATAAGAGCGACTTTATGACGAAGTGAGGCTCTGCTTTGAATTCTGCTTGCGGCATTCGATCCCTCTCGTCATTTTACATCGGAGTAGAATGTTCTCCATACCCGATTACGGTCTTGGAAGCCAGAATACTGCAAGATAGCTTTTGGCTATAACAGCGATTTTCTGACGAAGGAAGGCTCTGATTTGAATTCTGCTTGCGGCATTCGATCCCTCTCGCCATTTTACGTCGGAATAGCATGTTCTCCATACCCGATTACGGTCCTGGAAGCCAGAATACTGCAAGATAGCTTTTGGCAATAACAGCGACTTTATGACGAAGTGAGGCTCTGATTTGAATTCTGCTTTCGACATTCTATCCCTCTCGTCATTTTACGTCGGAATAGCATGTTTTCCATACCCGATTACGGTCCTGGAAGCCAGAATACTGGGAGATATGTTTTGGATACAGGAGCGATTTTCTGACGAAGGAAGGCTCTGATTTGAATTCTGCTTGCGACATTCAATCACTCTCGTCATTTTACGTCGGAATAGCATGTTTTCCACACCCGATTACGGTCCTGGAAGCCAGAATACTGGGAGATAGGTTTTGGCAATAACAGCGACTTTATGACGAAGTGAGGCTCTGATTTGAATTCTGCTTGCGGCATTCGATCCCTCTCGTCATTTTACATCGGAGGAGAATGTTTTCCACACCCGATTACGGTCCTGGAAGCCAGAAAACTGGAAGATAGCTTTTGGCTATAACAGCGGTTTTCTGACGAAGGAAGGATCTGATTTGAATTCTGCTTGCGACATTCAATCCCTCTCGTCATTTTACGTCGGAATAGCATGTTCTCCATACCCGATTACGGTCCTGGAAGCCAGAATACTGCAAGATAGCTTTTGGCTATAACAGCGATTTTCTGACGAAGGAAGGATCTGATTTGAATTCTGCTCGCGGCATTCGATCCCTCTCGTCATTTTACATCGGAGGACAATGATTTCCACATCCGATTACGGTCCTGGAAGCCAGAATACTGGAAGATAGCTTTTGGCTATAACAGCGGTTTTCTGACGAAGGAAGGATCTGATTTGAATTCTGCTTGCGACATTCGATTCCTCTCGTCATTTTACGTCGGAATAGCATGTTTTCCGCACCCGATTACGGTCCTGGAAACCAGAATACTGGGAGATATGTTTTGGCTATAACAGCGGTTTTCTGACGAAGGAAGGCTCTGATTTGAATTCTCCTTGCGACATTCAATCCCTCTCGTCATTTTACGTCGGAATAGCATGTTTTCCATCCCCGATTACGGTCCTGGAAGCCAGAATACTGGGAGATAGGTTTTGGATACAGGAGCGATTTTCTGACGAAGGCAGTCTCTGATTTGAATTCTGCTTGCGGCATTCGATTCCTCTCGTCATTTTACGTCGGAATAGCACGGTTTCCACACCCGATTACGGTCCTGGAAGCCAGAATACTGGAAGATAGCTTTTGGCTATAACAGCGGTTCTCTGACGAAGGAAGGCTCTGATTTGAATTCTGCTTGCGGCATTCGATGCCTCTCGTCATTTTACGTCGGAATAGCACGGTTTCCACACGCGATTACGGTGCTGGAAGCCAGAATACTGGGAGATAGGTTTTGGATACAGGAGCGATTTCTGACGATGGCAGCCTCTGATTTGAATTCTGCTTCCGGCATTCGATCCCTCTCGCCATTTTACGTCGGAATAGCATGTTTTCCACACCCGATTACGATCCTGGCAGCCTGAATACTGGAAGATAGGTTTTGGATACAGGAGCGATTTCTGACGAAGGCAGTCTCTGATTTGAATTCTGCTTGCGGCATTCGATTCCTCTCGTCATTTTACGTCGGAATAGCATATTTTCCACACCCGATTACGGTCCTGGAAGCCAGAATACTGGAAGATAGCTTTTGGCTATAACAGCGGTTCTCTGACGAAGGAAGGCTCTGATTTGAATTCTGCTTGCGGCATTCGATGCCTCTCGTCATTTTACGTCGGAATAGCACGGTTTCCACACGCGATTACGGTGCTGGAAGCCAGAATACTGGGAGATAGGTTTTGGCTCTAACAGCAATTTTCAGACGAAGGAAGGCTCTGATTTGAATTCTGCTTGCGGCATTCGATCCCTCTCGCCATTTTACGTCGGAATAGCATGTTTTCCACACCCGATTACGGTCCTCGAACCCAGAATACTGGGAGATAGGTTTTGGCTATAACAGCGGTTTTCTGACGAAGGCAGTCTCTGATTTAAATTCTGCTTGCGACATTCAATCCCTCTCGTCATTTTACGTCGGAATAGCATGTTTTCCATCCCCGATTACGGTCCTGGAAGCCAGAATACTGGGAGATAGGTTTTGGCTATAACAGCGGTTTTCTGACGAAGGAAGGCTCTGATTTGAATTCTGCTTGCGACATTCAATCCCTCTCGTCATTTTACGTCGGAATAGCATGTTTTCCACACCCGATTACGGTCCTCGAACCCAGAATACTGGGAGATAGGTTTTGGCTATAACAGCGGTTTTCTGACGAAGGCAGTCTCTGATTTAAATTCTGCTTGCGACATTCAATCCCTCTCGTCATTTTACGTCGGAATAGCATGTTTTCCATACCCGATTACGGTCCTGGAAGCCAGAATACTGGGAGATAGGTTTTGGATACAGGAGCGATTTTCTGACGAAGGAAGGCTCTGATTTGAATTCTGCTTGCGGCATTCGATCCCTCTCGCCATTTTACGTCGGAATAGCATGTTCTCCATACCCGATTACGGTCCTGGAAGCCAGAATACTGCAAGATAGCTTTTGGCAATAACAGCGACTTTATGACGAAGTGAGGCTCTGATTTGAATTCTGCTTGCGACATTCTATCCCTCTCGTCATTTTACGTCGGAATAGCATGTTTTCCATACCCGATTACGGTCCTGGAAGCCAGAATACTGGGAGATAGGTTTTGGATACAGGAGCGATTTTCTGACGAAGGAAGGCTCTGATTTGAATTGTGCTTGCGGCATTCGATCCCTCTCGTCATTTTACGTCGGAATAGCATGTTTTCCATCCCCGATTACGGTCCTGGAAGCCAGAATACTGGGAGATAGGTTTTGGATACAGGAGCGATTTGCTGACGAAGGAAGGCTCTGATTTGAATTCTGCTTCCGGCATTCGATCCCTCTCGCCATTTTACGTCGGAATAGCGCGTTGTCCACTACCCATTACGATCCTGGGAGCCAGATTACTCCAAGATAGGTTTTGGCTTTAATACCGATTTTGTGACGAAGGAAGGCTCTGATTTGAATTCTGCTTCCGGCATTCGATCCCTCTCGCTATTTTACGTCGGAATAGTATGTTTTCCACACCCGATTACGATCCTGGCAGCCTGAATACTGGAAGATAGGTTTTGGATACAGGAGCGATTTCTGACGAAGGAAGGCTCTGATTTGAATTGTGCATGCGGCATTCGATTCCTCTCGTCATTTTACGTCGGAATAGCACGGTTTCCACACCCGATTACGGTCCTGGAAGCCAGAATACTGGGGGATAGGTTTTGGATACAGGAGCGATTTGCTGACGAAGGAAGGCTCTGATTTGAATTCTGCTTCCGGCATTCGATCCCTCTCGCCATTTTACGTCGGAATAGTATGTTCTCCATACCCGATTACGGTCCTGGAAGCCAGAATACTGCAGGATAGGTTTTGGCTATAACATCGATTTTCGGACAAAGGTAGGCATTGATTTGAATTCTGCTTGCGGCATTTTATTCCTCTCGTCATTTTACGTCGGAATAGCATGTTTTCCATACCCGATTACGGTCCTGGAGGCCAGAATACTGGGAGATAGGTTTTGGCTCTAACAGCAATTTTCAGACGAAGGAAGGGTCTGATTTGAATTCTGCTTGCGACATTCGATCCCTCTCGTCATTTTACGTCGGAATAGCATGTTTTCCATCCCCGATTACGGTCCTGGAAGCCAGAATACTGGGAGATAGGTTTTGGATACAGGAGCGATTTTCTGACGAAGGCAGTCTCTGATTTGAATTCTGCTTGCGGCATTCGATTCCTCTCGTCATTTTACGTCGGAATAGCATATTTTCCACACCCGATTACGGTCCTGGAAGCCAGAATACTGGAAGATAGCTTTTGGCTATAACAGCGGTTCTCTGACGAAGGAAGGCTCTGATTTGAATTCTGCTTGCGGCATTCGATGCCTCTCGTCATTTTACGTCGGAATAGCACGGTTTCCACACGCGATTACGGTGCTGGAAGCCAGAATACTGGGAGATAGGTTTTGGCTCTAACAGCAATTTTCAGACGAAGGAAGGCTCTGATTTGAATTCTGCTTGCGGCATTCGATCCCTCTCGCCATTTTACGTCGGAATAGCATGTTCTCCATACCCGATTACGGTCCTGGAAGCCAGAATACTGGGAGATAGGTTTTGGATACAGGAGCGATTTTCTGACGAAGGAAGGCTCTGATTTGAATTCTGCTTGCGGCATTCGATCCCTCTCGCCATTTTACGTCGGAATAGCATGTTCTCCATACCCGATTACGGTCCTGGAAGCCAGAATACTGCAGGATAGGTTTTGGCTATAACATCGATTTTCGGACAAAGGTAGGCATTGATTTGAATTCTGCTTCCGGCATTCGATCCCTCTCGCCATTTTACGTCGGAATAGCATGTTCTCCATACCCGATTACGGTCCTGGAAGCCAGAATACTGCAGGATAGGTTTTGGCTATAACATCGATTTTCGGACAAAGGTAGGCATTGATTTGAATTCTGCTTGCGGCATTCGATTCCTCTCGTCATTTTACGTCGGAATAGCATGTTTTCCACACCCGATTACGATCCTGGCAGCCTGAATACTGGGAGATAGGTTTTGGCTATAACAGCGGTTTTCTGATGAAGGCAGTCTCTGATTTAAATTCTGCTTGCGACATTCAATCCCTCTCGTCATTTTACGTCGGAATAGCATGTTTTCCATACCCGATTACGGTCCTGGAAGCCAGAATACTGCAAGATAGCTTTTGGCTATAACAGCGGTTTTCTGACGCAGGAAGGATCTGATTTGAATTCTGCTTGCGACATTCAATCCCTCTCGTCATTTTACATCGGAGGCGAATGTTTTCCACACCCGATTACGGTCCTGGAAGCCAGAATACTGGAAGATAGCTTTTGGCTATAACAGCGGTTTTCTGACGAAGGAAGGATCTGATTTGAATTCTGCTTGCGACATTCAATCCCTCTCGTCATTTTACGTCGGAATAGCATGTTTTCCATACCCGATTACGGTCCTGGAAGCCAGAATACTGCAAGATAGCTTTTGGCTATAACAGCGGTTTTCTGACGCAGGAAGGATCTGATTTGAATTCTGCTTGCGACATTCAATCCCTCTCGTCATTTTACATCGGAGGCGAATGTTTTCCACACCCGATTACGGTCCTGGAAGCCAGAATACTGGAAGATAGCTTTTGGCTATAACAGCGGTTTTCTGACGAAGGAAGGATCTGATTTGAATTCTGCTTGCGACATTCAATCCCTCTCGTCATTTTACGTCGGAATAGCATGTTTTCCATACCCGATTACGGTCCTGGAAGCCAGAATACTGGGAGATAGGTTTTGGCAATAAGAGCGACTTTATGACGAAGTGAGGCTCTGATTTAAATTCTGCTTGCGGCATTCGATCCCTCTCGTCATTTTACATCGGAGTAGAATGTTTTCCACACCCGATTACGGTCCTGGAAGCCAGAATACTTGGAGATAGGTTTTGGCAATAACAGCGACTTTATGACGAAGTGAGGCTCTGATTTGAATTCTGCTTGCGGCATTCGATCCCTCTCGTCATTTTACATCGGAGGAGAATGTTTTCCACACCCGATTACGGTCCTGGAAGCCAGAATACTGGAAGATAGCTTTTGGCTATAACAGCGGTTTTCTGACGAAGGAAGGATCTGATTTGAATTCTGCTTCCGACATTCAATCCCTCTCGCCATTTTACGTCGGAATAGCATGTTTTCCATACCCGATTACGGTCCTGGAAGCCAGAATACTGGGAGATAGGTTTTGGATACAGGAGCGATTTTCTGACGAAGGAAGGCTCTGATTTGAATTCTGCTTGCGACATTCAATCCCTCTCGTCATTTTACGTCGGAATAGCATGTTTTCCACACCCGATTACGGTCCTGGAAGCCAGAATACTGGGAGATAGGTTTTGGCATTAACAGCGACTTTATGACGAAGTGAGGCTCTGATTTGAATTCTGCTTCCGGCATTCGATCCCTCTCGCCATTTTACGTCGGAATAGTATGTTCTCCATACCCGATTACGGTCCTGGAAGCCAGAATACTGCAGGATAGGTTTTGGCTATAACATCGATTTTCGGACAAAGGTAGGCATTGATTTGAATTCTGCTTGCGGCATTTTATTCCTCTCGTCATTTTACGTCGGAATAGCATGTTTTCCATACCCGATTACGGTCCTGGAGGCCAGAATACTGGGAGATAGGTTTTGGCTCTAACAGCAATTTTCAGACGAAGGAAGGCTCTGATTTGAATTCTGCTTGCGACATTCGATTCCTCTCGTCATTTTACGTCGGAATAGCATGTTTTCCACACCCGATTACGGTCCTCGAAGCCAGAATACTGGGAGATTCGTCTTGGATACAGGAGCGATTTCTGACGAAGGCAGTCTCTGATTTAAATTCTGCTTACGACATTCAATCCCTCTCGTCATTTTACGTCGGAATAGCATGTTTTCCACACCCGATTACGATCCTGGCAGCCTCAATACTGGAAGATAGGTTTTGGATACAGGAGCGATTTTCTGACGAAGGAAGGCTCTGATTTGAATTCTGCTTGCGGCATTCGATCCCTCTCGCCATTTTACGTCGGAATAGCATGCTCTCCATACCCGATTACGGTTCTGGCAGCCTCAATACTGGAAAATTGGTTTTGGATACAGGAGCGATTTTCTGACGAAGGAAGGCTCTGATTTCAATTCTGCTTGCGGCATTCGATCCCTCTCGTCATTTTACGTCGGAGTAGCATGTTTTCCACACCCGAATACGGTCCTGGAAGCGAGAATACTGGGAGATAGGTTTTGGCAATAACAGCGACTTTATGACGAAGTGAGGCTCTGATTTGAATTCTGCTTGCGGCATTCGATTCCTCTCGCCATTTTACGTCGGAATAGCATGTTTTCCACACCCGAGTACGATCCTGGCAGCCTCAATACTGGAAGATAGGTTTTGGATACAGGAGCGATTTTCTGACGAAGGAAGGCTCTGATTTGAATTGTGCTTGCGGCATTCGATCCCTCTCGTCATTTTACGTCGGAATAGCATGTTTTCCATCCCCGATTACGGTCCTGGAAGCCAGAATACTGGGAGATAGGTTTTGGATACAGGAGCGATTTTCTGACGAAGGCAGTCTCTGATTTGAATTCTGCTTGTGGCATTCGATTCCTCTCGTCATTTTACGTCGGAATAGCATGTTTTCCACACCCGATTACTATCCTGGGAGCCAGATTACTCCAAGATAGGTTTTGGCTTTAATACCGATTTTGTGACGAAGGAAGGCTCTGATTTGAATTCTGCTTGCGGCATTCGATCCCTCTCGCCATTTTACGTCGGAATAGTATGTTCTCCATACCCGATTACGGTCCTGGAAGCCAGAATACTGCAGGATAGGTTTTGGCTATAACATCGATTTTCGGACAAAGGTAGGCATTGATTTGAATTCTGCTTGCGGCATTTTATTCCTCTCGTCATTTTACGTCGGAATAGCATGTTTTCCATACCCGATTACGGTCCTGGAGGCCAGAATACTGGGAGATAGGTTTTGGCTCTAACAGCGATTTTCAGACGAAGGAAGGCTCTGATTTGAATTCTGCTTGCGACATTCGATTCCTCTCGTCATTTTACGTCGGAATAGCATGTTTTCCACACCCGATTACGGTCCTCGAAGCCAGAATACTGGGAGATTCGTCTTGGATACAGGAGCGATTTCTGACGAAGGCAGTCTCTGATTTAAATTCTGCTTACGACATTCAATCCCTCTCGTCATTTTACGTCGGAATAGCATGTTTTCCACACCCGATTACGATCCTGGCAGCCTCAATACTGGAAGATAGGTTTTGGATACAGGAGCGATTTTCTGACGAAGGAAGAACTCTGATTTGAATTCTGCTTGCGGCATTCGATCCCTCTCGCCATTTTACGTCGGAATAGCATGCTCTCCATACCCGATTACGGTTCTGGCAGCCTCAATACTGGAAAATAGGTTTTGGATACAGGAGCGATTTTCTGACGAAGGAAGGCTCTGATTTGAATTCTGCTTGCGGCATTCGATCCCTCTCGTCATTTTACGTCGGAGTAGCATGTTTTCCACACCCGAATACGGTCCTGGAAGCGAGAATACTGGGAGATAGGTTTTGGCAATAACAGCGACTTTATGACGAAGTGAGGCTCTGATTTGAATTCTGCTTGCGGCATTCGATTCCTCTCGCCATTTTACGTCGGAATAGCATGTTTTCCACACCCGATTACGGTCCTGGAAGCCAGAATACTGGAAGATAGCTTTTGGCTATAACAGCGGTTTTCTGACGAAGGAAGGATCTGATTTGAATTCTGCTTGCGACAATCAATCCCTCTCGTCATTTTACGTCGGAATAGCATGTTCTCCATACCCGATTACGGTCCTGGAAGCCAGAATACTGGGAGATAGGTTTTGGCAATAACAGCGACTTTATGACGAAGTGAGGCTCTGATTTGAATTCTGCTTGCGGCATTCGATCCCTCTCGTCATTTTACATCGGAGGAGAATGTTTTCCACACCCGATTACGGTCCTGGAAGCCAGAATACTGGAAGATAGCTTTTGGCTATAACAGCGGTTTTCTGACGAAGGAAGGATCTGATTTGAATTCTGCTTGCGACATTCAATCCCTCTCGTCATTTTACGTCGGAATAGCATGTTTTCCATACCCGATTACGGTCCTGGAAGCCAGAATACTGGGAGATAGGTTTTGGATACAGGAGCGATTTTCTGACGAAGGAAGGCTCTGATTTGAATTCTGCTTGCGACATTCAATCCCTCTCGTCATTTTACGTCGGAATAGCATGTTTTCCACACCCGATTACGGTCCTGGAAGCCAGAATACTGGGAGATAGGTTTTGGCAATAAGAGCGACTTTATGACGAAGTGAGGCTCTGATTTGAATTCTGCTTGCGACATTCGATTCCTCTCGTCATTTTACGTCGGAATAGCATGTTTTCCACACCCGATTACGGTCCTCGAAGCCAGAATACTGGGAGATTCGTCTTGGATACAGGAGCGATTTCTGACGAAGGCAGTCTCTGATTTAAATTCTGCTTACGACATTCAATCCCTCTCGTCATTTTACGTCGGAATAGCATGTTTTCCACACCCGATTACGATCCTGGCAGCCTCAATACTGGAAGATAGGTTTTGGATACAGGAGCGATTTTCTGACGAAGGAAGGCTCTGATTTGAATTCTGCTTGCGGCATTCGATCCCTCTCGCCATTTTACGTCGGAATAGCATGCTCTCCATACCCGATTACGGTTCTGGCAGCCTCAATACTGGAAGATAGGTTTTGGATACAGGAGCGATTTTCTGACGAAGGAAGGCTCTGATTTGAATTCTGCTTGCGACATTCAATCCCTCTCGTCATTTTACGTCGGAATAGCATGTTTTCCACACCCGATTACGGTCCTCGAACCCAGAATACTGGGAGACAGGTTTTGGCTATAACAGTGGTTTTCTGAAGAAGGAAGGATCTGATTTGAATTCTGCTTGCGACATTCAATCCCTCTCGTCATTTTACGTCGGAATAGCATGTTTTCCATACCCGATTACGGTCCTGGAAGCCAGAATACTGGGAGATAGGTTTTGGCAATAAGAGCGACTTTATGACGAAGTGAGGCTCTGCTTTGAATTCTGCTTGCGGCATTCGATCCCTCTCGTCATTTTACATCGGAGTAGAATGTTTTCCACACCCGATTACGGTCCTGGAAGCCAGAATACTGGGAGATAGGTTTTGGCTATAACAGCGGTTTTCTGACGAAGGCAGTCTCTGATTTAAATTCTGCTTGCGACATTCAATCCCTCTCGTCATTTTACGTCGGAATAGCATGTTTTCCATACCCGATTACGGTCCTGGAAGCCAGAATACTGGGATATAGGTTTTGGATACAGGAGCGATTTTCTGACGAAGGAAGGCTCTGATTTGAATTCTGCTTGCGGCATTCGATCCCTCTCGCCATTTTACGTCGGAATAGCATGTTCTCCATACCCGATTACGGTCTTGGAAGCCAGAATACTGCAAGATAGCTTTTGGCTATAACAGCGATTTTCTGACGAAGGAAGGATCTGATTTGAATTCTGCTTGCGACATTCAATCCCTCTCGTCATTTTACGTCGGAATAGCATGTTTTCCATACCCGATTACGGTCCTGGAAGCCAGAATACTGGGAGATAGGTTTTGGCAATAAGAGCGACTTTATGACGAAGTGAGGCTCTGCTTTGAATTCTGCTTGCGGCATTCGATCCCTCTCGTCATTTTACATCGGAGGAGAATGTTTTCCACACCCGATTACGGTCCTGGAAGCCAGAAAACTGGAAGATAGCTTTTGGCTATAACAGCGGTTTTCTGACGAAGGAAGGATCTGATTTGAATTCTGCTTGTGGCATTCGATTCCTCTCGCCATTTTACGTCGGAATAGCATGTTTTCCATAGCCGATTACGGTCCTGGAAGCCAGAATACTCGGAGATAGGTTTTGGATACAGGAGCGATTTTCTGACGAAGGAAGGCTCTGATTTGAATTGTGCTTGCGGCATTCGATCCCTCTCGTCATTTTACATCGGAGGAGAATGTTTTCCACACCCGATTACGGTCCTGGAAGCCAGAAAACTGGAAGATAGCTTTTGGCTATAACAGCGGTTTTCTGACGAAGGAAGGATCTGATTTGAATTCTGCTTGCGACATTCAATCCCTCTCGTCATTTTACGTCGGAGTAGAATGTTTTCCACACCCGATTACGGTCCTGGAAGCCAGAATACTGGGAGATAGGTTTTGGATACAGGAGCGATTTTCTGGCGAAGGAAGGCTCTGATTTGAATTCTGCTTGCGGCATTCGATCCCTCTCGCCATTTTACGTCGGAATAGCATGTTCTCCATACCCGATTACGGTCCTGGAAGCCAGAATACTGCAAGATAGCTTTTGGCTATAACAGCGATTTTCTGACGAAGGAAGGATCTGATTTGAATTCTGCTCGCGGCATTCGATCCCTCTCGTCATTTTACATCGGAGGACAATGATTTCCACACCCGATTACGGTCCTGGAAGCCAGAATACTGGGAGATAGCTTTTGGCTATAACAGCGGTTTTCTGACGAAGGAAGGATCTGATTTGAATTCTGCTTGCGACATTCGATTCCTCTCGTCATTTTACGTCGGAATAGCATGTTTTCCACACCCGATTACGGTCCTCGAAGCCAGAATACTGGAAGATAGCTTTTGGCTATAACAGCGGTTTTCTGACGAAGGAAGGATCTGATTTAAATTCTGCTTGCGACATTCAATCCCTCTCGTCATTTTACGTCGGAATAGCATGTTTTCCACACCCGATTACGGTCCTCGAACCCAGAATACTGGGAGACAGGTTTTGGCTATAACAGTGGTTTTCTGACGAAGGAATTATCTGATTTGAATTCTGTCTGCGACATTCAATCCCTCTCGTCATTTTACGTCGGAATAGCATGTTTTCCATACCCGATTACGGTCCTGGAAGCCAGAATACTGGGAGATAGGTTTTGGCAATAAGAGCGACTTTATGACGAAGTGAGGCTCTGCTTTGAATTCTGCTTGCGGCATTCGATCCCTCTCGTCATTTTACATCGGAGTAGAATGTTTTCCACACCCGATTACGGTCCTGGAAGCCAGAATACTGGGAGATAGGTTTTGGCTATAACAGCGGTTTTCTGACGAAGGCAGTCTCTGATTTAAATTCTGCTTGCGACATTCAATCCCTCTCGTCATTTTACGTCGGAATAGCATGTTTTCCATACCCGATTACGGTCCTGGAAGCCAGAATACTGGGAGATAGGTTTTGGATACAGGAGCGATTTTCTGACGAAGGAAGGCTCTGATTTGAATTCTGCTTGCGGCATTCGATCCCTCTCGCCATTTTACGTCGGAATAGCATGTTCTCCATACCCGATTACGGTCCTGGGAGCCAGATTACTCCAAGATAGGTTTTGGCTTTAATAGCGATTTTCTGACGAAGGAAGGCTCTGATTTGAATTCTGCTTGCGGCATTCGATTCCTCTCGTCATTTTACGTCGGAATAGCATGTTTTCCACACCCGATTACGGTCCTGGAAGCCAGAATACTGCAAGATAGCTTTTGGCTATAACAGCGGTTTTCTGACGCAGGAAGGATCTGTTTTGAATTCTGCTTGCGACATTCAATCCCTCTCGTCATTTTACATCGGAGGAGAATGTTTTCCACACCCGATTACGGTCCTGGAAGCCAGAATACTGGAAGATAGCTTTTGGCTATAACAGCGGTTTTCTGACGAAGGAAGGATCTGATTTGAATTCTGCTTGCGACAATCAATCCCTCTCGTCATTTTACGTCGGAATAGCATGTTCTCCATACCCGATTACGGTCCTGGAAGCCAGAATACTGGGAGATAGGTTTTGGCAATAACAGCGACTTTATGACGAAGTGAGGCTCTGATTTGAATTCTGCTTGCGGCATTCGATCCCTCTCGTCATTTTACATCGGAGGAGAATGTTTTCCACACCCGATTACGGTCCTGGAAGCCAGAATACTGGAAGATAGCTTTTGGCTATAACAGCGGTTTTCTGACGAAGGAAGGATCTGATTTGAATTCTGCTTGCGACATTCAATCCCTCTCGTCATTTTACGTCGGAATAGCATGTTTTCCATACCCGATTACGGTCCTGGAAGCCAGAATACTGGGAGATAGGTTTTGGATACAGGAGCGATTTTCTGACGAAGGAAGGCTCTGATTTGAATTCTGCTTGCGACATTCAATCCCTCTCGTCATTTTACGTCGGAATAGCATGTTTTCCACACCCGATTACGGTCCTGGAAGCCAGAATACTGGGAGATAGGTTTTGGCAATAACAGCGACTTTATGACGAAGTGAGGCTCTGATTTGAATTCTGCTTGCGACATTCGATTCCTCTCGTCATTTTACGTCGGAATAGCATGTTTTCCACACCCGATTACGGTCCTCGAAGCCAGAATACTGGGAGATTCGTCTTGGATACAGGAGCGATTTCTGACGAAGGAAGGCTCTGATTTGAATTCTGCTTGCGGCATTCGATTCCTCTCGTCATTTTACGTCGGAATAGCATGCTTTCCACACCCGATTACGGTCCTGGAAGCCAGAATACTGGAAGATAGCTTTTGGCTATAACAGCGGTTTTCTGACGAAGGAAGGATCTGATTTGAATTCTGCTTGCGACATTCAATCCCTCTCGTCATTTTACGTCGGAATAGCATGTTTTCCATACCCGATTACGGTCCTGGAAGCCAGAATACTGGGAGATAGGTTTTGGATACAGGAGCGATTTTCTGACGAAGGAAGGCTCTGATTTGAATTCTGCTTGCGACATTCAATCCCTCTCGTCATTTTACGTCGGAATAGCATGTTTTCCACACCCGATTACGGTCCTGGAAGCCAGAATACTGGGAGATAGGTTTTGGCAATAACAGCGACTTTATGACGAAGTGAGGCTCTGATTTGAATTCTGCTTGCGACATTCGATTCCTCTCGTCATTTTACGTCGGAATAGCATGTTTTCCACACCCGATTACGGTCCTCGAAGCCAGAATACTGGGAGATTCGTCTTGGATACAGGAGCGATTTCTGACGAAGGCAGTCTCTGATTTAAATTCTGCTTACGACATTCAATCCCTCTCGTCATTTTACGTCGGAATAGCATGTTTTCCACACCCGATTACGATCCTGGCAGCCTCAATACTGGAAGATAGGTTTTGGATACAGGAGCGATTTTCTGACGAAGGAAGGCTCTGATTTGAATTCTGCTTGCGGCATTCGATCCCTCTCGCCATTTTACGTCGGAATAGCATGCTCTCCATACCCGATTACGGTTCTGGCAGCCTCAATACTGGAAGATAGGTTTTGGATACAGGAGCGATTTTCTGACGAAGGAAGGCTCTGATTTGAATTCTGCTTGCGACATTCAATCCCTCTCGTCATTTTACGTCGGAATAGCATGTTTTCCACACCCGATTACGGTCCTCGAACCCAGAATACTGGGAGACAGGTTTTGGCTATAACAGTGGTTTTCTGACGAAGGAAGGATCTGATTTGAATTCTGCTTGCGACATTCAATCCCTCTCGTCATTTTACGTCGGAATAGCATGTTTTCCATACCCGATTACGGTCCTGGAAGCCAGAATACTGGGAGATAGGTTTTGGCAATAAGAGCGACTTTATGACGAAGTGAGGCTCTGCTTTGAATTCTGCTTGCGGCATTCGATCCCTCTCGTCATTTTACATCGGAGTAGAATGTTTTCCACACCCGATTACGGTCCTGGAAGCCAGAATACTGGGAGATAGGTTTTGGCTATAACAGCGGTTTTCTGACGAAGGCAGTCTCTGATTTAAATTCTGCTTGCGACATTCAATCCCTCTCGTCATTTTACGTCGGAATAGCATGTTTTCCATACCCGATTACGGTCCTGGAAGCCAGAATACTGGGAGATAGGTTTTGGATACAGGAGCGATTTTCTGACGAAGGAAGGCTCTGATTTGAATTCTGCTTGCGGCATTCGATCCCTCTCGCCATTTTACGTCGGAATAGCATGTTCTCCATACCCGATTACGGTCTTGGAAGCCAGAATACTGCAAGATAGCTTTTGGCTATAACAGCGATTTTCTGACGAAGGAAGGATCTGATTTGAATTCTGCTTGCGACATTCAATCCCTCTCGTCATTTTACGTCGGAATAGCATGTTTTCCATACCCGATTACGGTCCTGGAAGCCAGAATACTGGGAGATAGGTTTTGGCAATAAGAGCGACTTTATGACGAAGTGAGGCTCTGATTTGAATTCTGCTTGCGGCATTCGATCCCTCTCGTCATTTTACATCGGAGGAGAATGTTTTCCACACCCGATTACGGTCCTGGAAGCCAGAAAACTGGAAGATAGCTTTTGGCTATAACAGCGGTTTTCTGACGAAGGAAGGATCTGATTTGAATTCTGCTTGTGGCATTCGATTCCTCTCGCCATTTTACGTCGGAATAGCATGTTTTCCATAGCCGATTACGGTCCTGGAAGCCAGAATACTCGGAGATAGGTTTTGGATACAGGAGCGATTTTCTGACGAAGGAAGGCTCTGATTTGAATTGTGCTTGCGGCATTCGATCCCTCTCGTCATTTTACATCGGAGGAGAATGTTTTCCACACCCGATTACGGTCCTGGAAGCCAGAAAACTGGAAGATAGCTTTTGGCTATAACAGCGGTTTTCTGACGAAGGAAGGATCTGATTTGAATTCTGCTTGCGACATTCAATCCCTCTCGTCATTTTACGTCGGAGTAGAATGTTTTCCACACCCGATTACGGTCCTGGAAACCAGAATACTGGGAGATAGGTTTTGGATACAGGAGCGATTTTCTGGCGAAGGAAGGCTCTGATTTGAATTCTGCTTGCGGCATTCGATCCCTCTCGTCATTTTACATCGGAGGACAATGATTTCCACACCCGATTACGGTCCTGGAAGCCAGAATACTGGAAGATAGCTTTTGGCTATAACAGCGGTTTTCTGACGAAGGAAGGATCTGATTTGAATTCTGCTTGCGACATTCGATTCCTCTCGTCATTTTACGTCGGAATAGCATGTTTTCCACACCCGATTACGGTCCTCGAAGCCAGAATACTGGAAGATAGCTTTTGGCTATAACAGCGGTTTTCTGACGAAGGAAGGATCTGATTTGAATTCTGCTTGCGACATTCGATTCCTCTCGTCATTTTACGTCGGAATAGCATGTTTTCCACACCCGATTACGGTCCTCGAAGCCAGAATACTGCAAGATAGCTTTTGGCTATAACAGCGATTTTCTGACGAAGGAAGGATCTGATTTGAATTCTGCTCGCGGCATTCGATCCCTCTCGTCATTTTACATCGGAGGACAATGATTTCCACACCCGATTACGGTCCTGGAAGCCAGAATACTGGAAGATAGCTTTTGGCTATAACAGCGGTTTTCTGACGAAGGAAGGATCTGATTTGAATTCTGCTTGCGACATTCGATTCCTCTCGTCATTTTACGTCGGAATAGCATGTTTTCCACACCCGATTACGGTCCTCGAAGCCAGAATACTGGAAGATAGCTTTTGGCTATAACAGCGGTTTTCTGACGAAGGAAGGATCTGATTTAAATTCTGCTTGCGACATTCAATCCCTCTCGTCATTTTACATCGGAGTAGAATGTTTTCCACACCCGATTACGGTCCTGGAAGCCAGAATACTGGGAGATAGGTTTTGGCTATAACAGCGGTTCTCTGACGAAGGAAGGCTCTGATTTGAATTCTGCTTGCGACATTCGATTCCTCTCGCCATTTTACGTCGGAATAGCATGTTTTCCATACCCGATTACGGTCCTGGAAGCCAGAATACTGGGAGATAGGTTTTGGCAATAAGAGCGACTTTATGACGAAGTGAGGCTCTGCTTTGAATTCTGCTTGCGGCATTCGATCCCTCTCGTCATTTTACATCGGAGTAGAATGTTTTCCACACCCGATTACGGTCCTGGAAGCCAGAATACTGGGAGATAGGTTTTGGCTATAACAGCGGTTTTCTGACGAAGGCAGTCTCTGATTTAAATTCTGCTTGCGACATTCAATCCCTCTCGTCATTTTACGTCGGAATAGCATGTTTTCCATACCCGATTACGGTCCTGGAAGCCAGAATACTGGGAGATAGGTTTTGGATACAGGAGCGATTTTCTGACGAAGGAAGGCTCTGATTTGAATTCTGCTTGCGGCATTCGATCCCTCTCGCCATTTTACGTCGGAATAGCATGTTTTCCACACCCGATTACGGTCCTGGAAGCCAGAATACTGGGAGATAGGTTTTGGCAATAACAGCGACTTTATGACGAAGTGAGGCTCTGATTTGAATTCTGCTTGCGGCATTCGATCCCTCTCGTCATTTTACATCGGAGGAGAATGTTTTCCACACCCGATTACGGTCCTGGAAGCCAGAAAACTGGAAGATAGCTTTTGGCTATAACAGCGGTTTTCTGACGAAGGAAGGATCTGATTTGAATTCTGCTTGCGACATTCAATCCCTCTCGTCATTTTACGTCGGAGTAGAATGTTTTCCACACCCGATTACGGTCCTGGAAGCCAGAAAACTGGAAGATAGCTTTTGGCTATAACAGCGGTTTTCTGACGAAGGAAGGATCTGATTTGAATTCTGCTTGCGACATTCAATCCCTCTCGTCATTTTACGTCGGAGTAGAATGTTTTCCACACCCGATTACGGTCCTGGAAGCCAGAATACTGGGAGATAGGTTTTGGATACAGGAGCGATTTTCTGGCGAAGGAAGGCTCTGATTTGAATTCTGCTTGCGGCATTCGATCCCTCTCGCCATTTTACGTCGGAATAGCATGTTCTCCATACCCGATTACGGTCCTGGAAGCCAGAATACTGCAAGATAGCTTTTGGCTATAACAGCGATTTTCTGACGAAGGAAGGATCTGATTTGAATTCTGCTCGCGGCATTCGATCCCTCTCGTCATTTTACATCGGAGGACAATGATTTCCACACCCGATTACGGTCCTGGAAGCCAGAATACTGGAAGATAGCTTTTGGCTATAACAGCGGTTTTCTGACGAAGGAAGGATCTGATTTGAATTCTGCTTGCGACATTCGATTCCTCTCGTCATTTTACGTCGGAATAGCATGTTTTCCACACCCGATTACGGTCCTCGAAGCCAGAATACTGGAAGATAGCTTTTGGCTATAACAGCGGTTTTCTGACGAAGGAAGGATCTGATTTAAATTCTGCTTGCGACATTCAATCCCTCTCGTCATTTTACGTCGGAATAGCATGTTTTCCACACCCGATTACGGTCCTCGAACCCAGAATACTGGGAGACAGGTTTTGGCTATAACAGTGGTTTTCTGACGAAGGAATTATCTGATTTGAATTCTGTCTGCGACATTCAATCCCTCTCGTCATTTTACGTCGGAATAGCATGTTTTCCATACCCGATTACGGTCCTGGAAGCCAGAATACTGGGAGATAGGTTTTGGCTATAACAGCGGTTCTCTGACGAAGGAAGGCTCTGATTTGAATTCTGCTTGCGACATTCGATTCCTCTCGCCATTTTACGTCGGAATAGCATGTTTTCCATAGCCGATTACGGTCCTGGAAGCCAGAATACTGGGAGATAGGTTTTGGATACAGGAGCGATTTTCTGACGAAGGAAGGCTCTGATTTGAATTGTGCTTGCGGCATTCGATCCCTCTCGTCATTTTACATCGGAGGAGAATGTTTTCCACACCCGATTACGGTCCTGGAAGCCAGAAAACTGGAAGATAGCTTTTGGCTATAACAGCGGTTTTCTGACGAAGGAAGGATCTGATTTGAATTCTGCTCGCGGCATTCGATCCCTCTCGTCATTTTACATCGGAGGACAATGATTTCCACACCCGATTACGGTCCTGGAAGCCAGAATACTGGAAGATAGCTTTTGGCTATAACAGCGGTTTTCTGACGAAGGAAGGATCTGATTTGAATTCTGCTTGCGACATTCGATTCCTCTCGTCATTTTACGTCGGAATAGCATGTTTTCCACACCCGATTACGGTCCTCGAAGCCAGAATACTGGAAGATAGCTTTTGGCTATAACAGCGGTTTTCTGACGAAGGAAGGATCTGATTTAAATTCTGCTTGCGACATTCAATCCCTCTCGTCATTTTACGTCGGAATAGCATGTTTTCCACACCCGATTACGGTCCTCGAACCCAGAATACTGGGAGACAGGTTTTGGCTAGAACAGTGGTTTTCTGACGAAGGAATTATCTGATTTGAATTCTGTCTGCGACATTCAATCCCTCTCGTCATTTTACGTCGGAATAGCATGTTTTCCACACCCGATTACGGTCCTCGAAGCCAGAATACTGGAAGATAGCTTTTGGCTATAACAGCGGTTTTCTGACGAAGGAAGGATCTGATTTAAATTCTGCTTGCGACATTCAATCCCTCTCGTCATTTTACGTCGGAATAGCATGTTTTCCACACCCGATTACGGTCCTCGAACCCAGAATACTGGGAGACAGGTTTTGGCTATAACAGCGGTTTTCTGACGAAGGAAGGATCTGATTTAAATTCTGCTTGCGACATTCAATCCCTCTCGTCATTTTACATCGGAGTAGAATGTTTTCCACACCCGATTGCGGTCCTGGAAGCCAGAATACTGGGAGATAGGTTTTGGATACAGGAGCGATTTTCTGACGAAGGAAGGCTCTGATTTGAATTCTGCTTGCGGCATTCGATCCCTCTCGCCATTTTACGTCGGAATAGCATGTTCTCCATACCCGATTACGGTCCTGGAAGCCAGAATACTGCAAGATAGCTTTTGGCAATAACAGCGACTTTATGAGGAAGTGAGGCTCTGATTTGAATTCTGCTTGCGACATTCTATCCCTCTCGTCATTTTACATCGGAGGAGAATGTTTTCCACACCCGATTACGGTCCTGGAAGCCAGAAAACTGGAAGATAGCTTTTGGCTATAACAGCGGTTTTCTGACGAAGGAAGGATCTGATTTGAATTCTGCTTGCGACATTCAATCCCTCTCGTCATTTTACGTCGGAGTAGAATGTTTTCCACACCCGATTACGGTCCTGGAAGCCAGAATACTGGGAGATAGGTTTTGGCAATAAGAGCGACTTTATGACGAAGTGAGGCTCTGCTTTGAATTCTGCTTGCGGCATTCGATTCCTCTCGTCATTTTACGTCGGAATAGCATGTTTTCCATACCCGATTACGGTCCTGGAGGCCAGAATACTGGGAGATAGGTTTTGGCTCTAATAGCGATTTTCAGACGAAGGAAGGCTCTGATTTGAATTCTGCTTGCGGCATTCGATCCCTCTCGCCATTTTACGTCGGAATAGCATGTTCTCCATACCCGATTACGGTCCTGGAAGCCAGAATACTGCAAGATAGCTTTTGGCTATAACAGCGGTTTTCTGACGAAGGAAGGATCTGATTTGAATTCTGCTTGCGACATTCGATTCCTCTCGTCATTTTACGTCGGAATAGCATGTTTTCCGCACCCGATTACGGTCCTGGAAGCCAGAATACTGGGAGATAGGTTTTGGCTATAACAGCGGTTTTCTGACGAAGGAAGGCTCTGATTTGAATTCTCCTTGCGACATTCAATCCCTCTCGTCATTTTACGTCGGAATAGCATGTTTTCCACACCCGATTACTGTCCTCGAACCCAGAATACTGGGAGACAGGTTTTGGCTATAACAGTGGTTTTCTGACGAAGGAATTATCTGATTTGAATTCTGCTTGCGACATTCAATCCCTCTCGTCATTTTACGTCGGAATAGCATGTTTTCCATACCCGATTACGGTCCTGGAAGCCAGAATACTGGGAGATAGGTTTTGGCAATAAGAGCGACTTTATGACGAAGTGAGGCTCTGATTTAAATTCTGCTTGCGGCATTCGATCCCTCTCGTCATTTTACATCGGAGTAGAATGTTTTCCACACCCGGTTACGGTCCTGGAAGCCAGAATACTGGAAGATAGCTTTTGGCTATAACAGCGGTTTTCTGACGAAGGAAGGATCTGTTTTGAATTCTGCTTGCGACATTCAATCCCTCTCGTCATTTTACGTCGGAATAGCATGTTTTCCACACCCGATTACGGTCCTGGAAGCCAGAATACTGGGAGATAGGTTTTGGCAATAACAGCGACTTTATGACGAAGTGAGGCTCTGATTTGAATTCTGCTTGCGGCATTCGATCCCTCTCGTCATTTTACATCGGAGGAGAATGTTTTCCACACCCGATTACGGTCCTGGAAGCCAGAATACTGGAAGATAGCTTTTGGCTATAACAGCGGTTTTCTGACGAAGGAAGGATCTGATTTGAATTCTGCTTCCGACATTCAATCCCTTTCGTCATTTTACGTCGGAATAGCATGTTTTCCATACCCGATTACGGTCCTGGAAGCCAGAATACTGGGAGATAGGTTTTGGATACAGGAGCGATTTTCTGACGAAGGAAGGCTCTGATTTGAATTCTGCTTGCGACATTCAATCCCTCTCGTCATTTTACGTCGGAATAGCATGTTTTCCACACCCGATTACGGTCCTGGAAGCCAGAATACTGGGAGATAGGTTTTGGCATTAACAGCGACTTTATGACGAAGTGAGGATCTGATTTGAATTCTGCTTGCGACATTCGATTCCTCTCGTCATTTTACGTCGGAATAGCATGTTTTCCACACCCGATTACGATCCTGGCAGCCTCAATACTGGAAGATAGGTTTTGGATACAGGAGCGATTTTCTGACGAAGGAAGGCTCTGATTTGAATTCTGCTTGCGGCATTCGATCCCTCTCGCCATTTTACGTCGGAATAGCATGCTCTCCATACCCGATTACGGTTCTGGCAGCCTCAATACTGGAAGATAGGTTTTGGATACAGGAGCGATTTTCTGACGAAGGAAGGCTCTGATTTGAATTCTGCTTGCGGCATTCGATTCCTCTCGTCATTTTACGTCGGAATAGCATGTTTTCCACACCCGATTACGATCCTGGCAGCCTGAATACTGGAAGATAGGTTTTGGATACAGGAGCGATTTTCTGACGAAGGAAGGCTCTGATTTGAATTCTGCTTGCGACATTCAATCCCTCTCGTCATTTTATGTCGGAATAGCATGTTTTCCACACCCGATTACGGTCCTCGAACCCACAATACTGGGAGACAGGTTTTGGCTATAACAGTGGTTTTCTGACGAAGGAAGGCTCTGATTTGAATTCTGCTTGCGGCATTCGATTCCTCTCGTCATTTTACGTCGGAATAGCATGCTTTCCACACCCGATTACGATCCTGGGAGCCAGATTACTCCAAGATAGGTTTTGGCTTTAATAGCGATTTTCTGACGAAGGAAGGCTTTGATTTGAATTCTGCTTGCGGCATTCGATTCCTCTCGTCATTTTACGTCGGAATAGCATGCTTTCCATATCCGATTACGGTCCTGGAAGCCAGAATACTGCAAGATAGCTTTTGGCAATAACAGCGACTTTATGACGAAGTGAGGCTCTGATTTGAATTCTGCTTGCGGCATTCGATCCCTCTCGTCATTTTACATCGGAGGAGAATGTTTTCCACACCCGATTACGGTCCTGGAAGCCAGAATACTGCAGGATAGGTTTTGGCTATAACATCGATTTTCGGACAAAGGTAGGCATTGATTTGAATTCTGCATGCGGCATTCGATTCCTCTCGTCATTTTACGTCGGAATAGCATGTTTTCCATACCCGATTACGGTCCTGGAGGCCAGAATACTGGGAGATAGGTTTTGGCTCTAACAGCGATTTTCAGACGAAGGAAGGCTCTGATTTGAATTCTGCTTGCGACATTCAATCCCTCTCGTCATTTTACGTCGGAATAGCATGTTTTCCACACCCGATTACGGTCCTCGAAGCCAGAATACTGGGAGATAGGTTTTGGCAATAACAGCGACTTTATGACGAAGTGAGGCTCTGACTTGAATTCTGCTTGCGGCATTCGATCCCTCTCGTCATTTTACATCGGAGTAGAATGTTTTCCACACCCGATTACGGTCCTGGAAGCCAGAATACTTGGAGATAGGTTTTGGCAATAACAGCGACTTTATAACGAAGTGAGGCTCTGATGTGAATTCTGCTTGCGGCATTCGATCCCTCTCGTCATTTTACATCGGAGTAGAATGTTTTCCACACCCGATTACGGTCCTGGAAGCCAGAATACTGGGAGATAGGTCTTGGATACAGGAGCGATTTCTGACGAAGGCAGTCTCTGATTTAAATTCTGCTTGCGACGTTCAATCCCTCTCGTCATTTTATGTCGGAATAGCATGTTTTCCACACCCGATTACGGTCCTCAAAGACAGAATACTGGGAGATAGGTTTTGGCTATAACAGTGGCTTTCTGACGAAGGAAGGATCTGATTTGAATTCTGCTTGCGACATTCAATCCCTCTCGTCATTTTACGTCGGAGTAGCATGTTTTCCACACCCGATTACGGTCCTGGAAGCGAGAATACTGGGAGATAGGTTTTGGCAATAACAGCGACTTTATGACGAAGTGAGGCTCTGATTTGAATTCTGCTTGCGGCATTCGATTCCTCTCGCCATTTTACGTCGGAATAGCATGTTTTCCACACCCGAGTACGATCCTGGCAGCCTCAATACTGGAAGATAGGTTTTGGATACAGGAGCGATTTTCTGACGAAGGAAGGCTCTGATTTGAATTCTGCTCGCGGCATTCGATCCCTCTCGTCATTTTACGTCGGAATAGCATGTTTTCCACTCCCGATTATGGTCCTGGAAGCCAGAATACTGGGAGATAGGTTTTGGATACAGGAGCGATTTCTGACGAAGGCAGTCTCTGATTTGAATTCTGCTTGCGGCATTCGATTTCTCTCGTCATTTTACGTCGGAATAGCATGTTTTCCACACCCGATTACGATCCTGGCAGCCTGAATACTAGAAGATAGGTTTTGGATACAGGAGCGATTTCTGACGAAGGCAGTCTCTGATTTAAATTCTGCTTGCGACATTCAATCCCTCTCGTCATTTTATGTCGGAATAGCATGCTTTCCACACCCGATTACGGTCATCGAACCCACAATACTGGGAGACAGGTTTTGGCTATAACAGTGGTTTTCTGACGAAGGAAGGCTCTGATTTGAATTCTGCTGGCGGCATTCGATTCCTCTCGTCATTTTACGTCGGAATAGCATGCTTTCCACACCCGATTACGATCCTGGGAGCCAGATTACTCCAAGATAGGTTTTGGCTTTAATAGCGATTTTCTGACGAAGGAAGGCTCTGATTTGAATTCTGCTTGCGGCATTCGATCCCTCTCGTCATTTTACATCGGAGGAGAATGTTTTCCACACCCGATTACGGTCCTGGAAGCCAGAATACTGGAAGATAGCTTTTGGCTATAACAGCGGTTTTCTGACGAAGGAAGGATCTGATTTGAATTCTGCTTGTGGCATTCGATTCCTCTCGCCATTTTACGTCGGAATAGCATGTTTTCCATAGCCGATTACGGTCCTGGAAGCCAGAATACTGGGAGATAGGTTTTGGCAATAACAGCGACTTTATGACGAAGTGAGGCTCTGACTTGAGTTCTGCTTGCGGCATTCGATCCCTCTCGTCATTTTACATCGGAGTAGAATGTTTTCCATACCCGATTACGGTCCTGGAAGCCAGAATACTGGGAGATAGGTTTTGGCAATAAGAGCGACTTTATGACGAAGTGAGGCTCTGATTTAAATTCTGCTTGCGGCATTCGATCCCTCTCGTCATTTTACATCGGAGTAGAATGTTTTCCACACCCGGTTACGGTCCTGGAAGCCAGAATACTGGAAGATAGCTTTTGGCAATAACAGCGGTTTTCTGACGAAGGAAGGATCTGATTTGAATTCTGCTTGCGACATTCAATCCCTCTCGTCATTTTACATCGGAGGAGAATGTTTTCCACACCCGATTACGGTCCTGGAAGCCAGAATACTGGAAGATAGCTTTTGGCTATAACAATGGTTTTCTGACGAAGGTAGGATCTGATTTGAATTCTGCTTGCGGCATTCGATTCCTCTCGCCATTTTACGTCGGAATAGCATGTTTTCCACACCCGAGTACGATCCTGGCAGCCTCAATACTGGAAGATAGGTTTCGGATACAGGAGCGATTTTCTGACGAAGGAAGGCTCTGATTTGAATTCTGCTCGCGGCATTCGATCCCTCTCGTCATTTTACGTCGGAGTAGCATGTTTTCCACACCCGATTACGGTCCTGGAAGCGAGAATACTGGGAGATAGGTTTTGGCAATAACAGCGACTTTATGACGAAGTGAGGCTCTGATTTGAATTCTGCTTGCGGCATTCGATTCCTCTCGTCATTTTACGTCGGAATAGCATGTTTTCCATACCCGATTACGGTCCTGGAGGCCAGAATACTGGGAGATAGGTTTTGGCTCTAACAGCGATTTTCAGACGAAGGAAGGCTCTGATTTGAATTCTGCTTGCGACATTCAATCCCTCTCGTCATTTTACGTCGGAATAGCATGTTTTCCACACCCGATTACGGTCCTCGAAGCCAGAATACTGGGAGATAGGTTTTGGCAATAACAGCGACTTTATGACGAAGTGAGGCTCTGACTTGAATTCTGCTTGCGGCATTCGATCCCTCTCGTCATTTTACATCGGAGTAGAATGTTTTCCACACCCGATTACGGTCCTGGAAGCCAGAATACTTGGAGATAGGTTTTGGCAATAACAGCGACTTTATAACGAAGTGAGGCTCTGATGTGAATTCTGCTTGCGGCATTCGATCCCTCTCGTCATTTTACATCGGAGTAGAATGTTTTCCACACCCGATTACGGTCCTGGAAGCCAGAATACTGGGAGATAGGTCTTGGATACAGGAGCGATTTCTGACGAAGGCAGTCTCTGATTTGAATTCTGCTTGCGGCATTCAATCCCTCTCGTCATTTTACGTCGGAATAGCATGTTTTCCATACCCGATTACGGTCCTGGAAGCCAGAATACTGGGAGATAGGTTTTGGCAATAAGAGCGACTTTATGACGAAGTGAGGTTCTGATTTAAATTCTGCTTGCGGCATTCGATCCCTCTCGTCATTTTACATCGGAGTAGAATGTTTTCCACACCCGATTACGGTCCTGGAAGCCAGAATACTGGAAGATAGCTTTTGGCTATAACAGCGGTTTTCTGACGAAGGAAGGATCTGTTTTGAATTCTGCTTGCGACATTCAATCCCTCTCGTCATTTTACGTCGGAATAGCATGTTTTCCACACCCGATTACGGTCCTGGAAGCCAGAATACTTGGAGATAGGTTTTGGCAATAACAGCGACTTTATGACGAAGTGAGGCTCTGATTTGAATTCTGCTTGCGGCATTCGATCCCTCTCGTCATTTTACATCGGAGGAGAATGTTTTCCACACCCGATTACGGTCCTGGAAGCCAGAATACTGGAAGATAGCTTTTGGCTATAACAGCGGTTTTCTGACGAAGGAAGGATCTGATTTGAATTCTGCTTGCGACATTCAATCCCTCTCGTCATTTTACGTCGGAATAGCATGTTTTCCATACCCGATTACGGTCCTCGAAGCCAGAATACTGGGAGATTCGTCTTGGATACAGGAGCGATTTCTGACGAAGGCAGTCTCTGATTTAAATTCTGCTTACGACATTCAATCCCTCTCGTCATTTTACGTCGGAATAGCATGTTTTCCACACCCGATTACGATCCTGGCAGCCTCAATACTGGGAGATAGGTTTTGGATACAGGAGCGATTTTCTGACGAAGGCAGTCTCTGATTTGAATTCTGCTTGTGGCATTCGATTCCTCTCGTCATTTTACGTCGGAATAGCATGTTTTCCACACCCGATTACTATCCTGGGAGCCAGATTACTCCAAGATAGGTTTTGGCTTTAATACCGATTTTGTGACGAAGGAAGGCTCTGATTTGAATTCTGCTTGCGGCATTCGATCCCTCTCGCCATTTTACGTCGGAATAGTATGTTCTCCATACCCGATTACGGTCCTGGAAGCCAGAATACTGCAGGATAGGTTTTGGCTATAACATCGATTTTCGGACAAAGGTAGGCATTGATTTGAATTCTGCTTGCGGCATTTTATTCCTCTCGTCATTTTACATCGGAATAGCATGTTTTCCATACCCGATTACGGTCCTGGAGGCCAGAATACTGGGAGATAGGTTTTGGCTCTAACAGCAATTTTCAGACGAAGGAAGGCTCTGATTTGAATTCTGCTTGCGACATTCGATTCCTCTCGTCATTTTACGTCGGAATAGCATGTTTTCCACACCCGATTACGGTCCTCGAAGCCAGAATACTGGGAGATTCGTCTTGGATACAGGAGCGATTTCTGACGAAGGCAGTCTCTGATTTAAATTCTGCTTACGACATTCAATCCCTCTCGTCATTTTACGTCGGAATAGCATGTTTTCCACACCCGATTACGATCCTGGCAGCCTCAATACTGGAAGATAGGTTTTGGATACAGGAGCGATTTTCTGACGAAGGAAGAACTCTGATTTGAATTCTGCTTGCGGCATTCGATCCCTCTCGCCATTTTACGTCGGAATAGCATGCTCTCCATACCCGATTACGGTTCTGGCAGCCTCAATACTGGAAAATAGGTTTTGGATACAGGAGCGATTTTCTGACGAAGGAAGGCTCTGATTTGAATTCTGCTTGCGGCATTCGATCCCTCTCGTCATTTTACGTCGGAGTAGCATGTTTTCCACACCCGAATACGGTCCTGGAAGCGAGAATACTGGGAGATAGGTTTTGGCAATAACAGCGACTTTATGACGAAGTGAGGCTCTGATTTGAATTCTGCTTGCGGCATTCGATTCCTCTCGCCATTTTACGTCGGAATAGCATGTTTTCCACACCCGAGTACGATCCTGGCAGCCTCAATACTGGAAGATAGGTTTTGGATACAGGAGCGATTTTCTGACGAAGGAAGGCTCTGATTTGAATTGTGCTTGCGGCATTCGATCCCTCTCGCCATTTTACGTCGGAATAGCATGTTCTCCATACCCGATTACGGTCCTGGAAGCCAGAATACTGCAGGATAGGTTTTGGCTATAACATCGATTTTCGGACAAAGGTAGGCATTGATTTGAATTCTGCTTGCGGCATTCGATTCCTCTCGTCATTTTACGTCGGAATAGCATGTTTTCCACACCCGATTACGATCCTGGCAGCCTGAATACTGGAAGATAGGTTTTGGATACAGGAGCGATTTCTGACGAAGGCAGTCTCTGATTTGAATTCTGCTCGCGGCATTCGATCGCTCTCGTCATTTTACGTCGGAATAGCATGTTTTCCGCACCCGATTACGGTCCTGGAAGCCAGAATACTGGGAGATAGGTTTTAGCTATAACAGCGGTTTTCTGACGAAGGAAGGCTCTGATTTGAATTCTGCTTGCGGCATTCGATCCCTCTCGTCATTTTACATCGGAGTAGAATGTTTTCCACACCCGATTACGGTCCTGGAAGCCAGAATACTGGGAGATAGGTTTTGGCTATAACAGCGGTTTTCTGATGAAGGCAGTCTCTGATTTAAATTCTGCTTGCGACATTCAATCCCTCTCGTCATTTTACGTCGGAATAGCATGTTTTCCATACCCGATTACGGTCCTGGAAGCCAGAATACTGGGAGATAGGTTTTGGCTATAACAGCGGTTTTCTGACGAAGGAAGGCTCTGATTTGAATTCTGCTTGCGACATTCAATCCCTCTCGTCATTTTACGTCGGAATAGCATGTTTTCCCCACCCGATTACGGTCCTCGAACCCAGAATACTGGGAGATAGGTTTTGGCTATAACAGCGGTTTTCTGACGAAGGCAGTCTCTGATTTAAATTCTGCTTGCGACATTCAATCCCTCTCGTCATTTTACGTCGGAATAGCATGTTTTCCATCCCCGATTACGGTCCTGGAAGCCAGAATACTGGGAGATAGCTTTTGGCTATAACAGCGGGTATCTGACGAAGGAAGGCTCTGATTTGAATTCTGCTCGCGGCATTCGATTCCTCTCGTCATTTTACGTCGGAGTAGAAAGTTTTCCACACCCGATTACGGTCCTGGAAGCCAGAATACTGGAAGATAGCTTTTGATTATAACAGCGGGTATCTGACGAAGGAAGGATCTGATGTGAATTCTGCTTGCGGCATTCGATTCCTCTCGTCATTTTACGTCGGAATAGCATGCTTTCCACACCCGATTACGATCCTGGGAGCCAGATTACTCCATGATAGGTTTTGACGTTAATAGCGATTTTCTGACGAAGGAAGGCTCTGATTTGAATTCTGCTAGCGGCATTCGATCCCTCTCGCCATTTTACGTCGGAATAGCACGGTTTCCACACCCGATTACGGTCCTGGAAGCCAGAATACTGGAAGATAGCTTTTGGCTATAACAGCGGTTCTCTGACGAAGGAAGGCTCTGATTTGAATTCTGCTTGCGGCATTCGATGCCTCTGGTCATTTTACGTCGGAATAGCACGGTTTCCACACGCGATTACGGTGCTGGAAGCCAGAATACTGGGAGATAGGTTTTGGATACAGGAGCGATTTCTGACGATGGCAGCCTCTGATTTGAATTCTGCTCGCGGCATTCGATCGCTCTCGTCATTTTACGTCGGAGTAGAATGTTTTCCACACCCGATTACGGTCCTGGAAGCCAGAATACTGGGAGATAGGTTTTGGCTATAACAGCGGTTTTCTGATGAAGGCAGTCTCTGATTTAAATTCTGCTTGCGACATTCAATCCCTCTCGTCATTTTACGTCGGAATAGCATGTTTTCCGCACCCGATTACGGTCCTGGAAGCCAGAATACTGGGAGATAGGTTTTAGCTATAACAGCGGTTTTCTGACGAAGGAAGGCTCTGATTTGAATTCTGCTTGCGGCATTCGATCCCTCTCGTCATTTTACATCGGAGTAGAATGTTTTCCACACCCGATTACGGTCCTGGAAGCCAGAATACTGGGAGATAGGTTTTGGCAATAAGAGCGACTTTATGACGAAGTGAGGCTCTGATTTGAATTCTGCTTGCGGCATTCGATCCCTCTCGTCATTTTACATCGGAGTAGAATGTTTTCCACACCCGATTACGGTCCTGGAAGCCAGAATACTGGGAGATAGGTTTAGACTATAACAGCGGTTTTCTGGCGAAGGCAGTCTCTGATTTAAATTCTGCTTGCGACATTCAATCCCTCTCGTCATTTTACGTCGGAATAGCATGTTTTCCACACCCGATTACGGTCCTCGAACCCAGAATACTGGGAGACAGGTTTTGGCTATAACAGTGGTTTTCTGACGAAGGAAGGATCTGATTTGAATTCTGCTTGCGACATTCAATCCCTCTCGTCATTTTACATCGGAGTAGAATGTTTTCCACACCCGATTACGGTCCTGGAAGCCAGAATACTGGGAGATAGGTTTTGGCTATAACAGCGGTTTTCTGACGAAGGCAGTCTCTGATTTAAATTCTGCTTGCGACATTCAATCCCTCTCGTCATTTTACGTCGGAATAGCATGTTTTCCATACCCGATTACGGTCCTGGAAGCCAGAATACTGGGAGATAGGTTTTGGATACTGGAGCGATTTTCTGACGAAGGAAGGCTCTGATTTGAATTCTGCTTGCGGCATTCGATCCCTCTCGCCATTTTACGTCGGAATAGCATGTTCTCCATACCCGATTACGGTCTTGGAAGCCAGAATACTGCAAGATAGCTTTTGGCTATAACAGCGATTTTCTGACGAAGGAAGGATCTGATTTGAATTCTGCTTGCGACATTCAATCCCTCTCGCCATTTTACGTCGGAATAGCATGTTCTCCATACCCGATTACGGTCTTGGAAGCCAGAATACTGCAAGATAGCTTTTGGCTATAACAGCGATTTTCTGACGAAGGAAGGATCTGATTTGAATTCTGCTTGCGACATTCAATCCCTCTCGTCATTTTACGTCAGAATAGCATGTTTTCCATACCCGATTACGGTCCTGGAAGCCAGAATACTGGGAGATAGGTTTTGGCAATAAGAGCGACTTTATGACGAAGTGAGGCTCTGATTTGAATTCTGCTTGCGGCATTCGATCCCTCTCGTCATTTTACATCGGAGTAGAATGTTTTCCACACCCGATTACGGTCCTGGAAGCCAGAATACTGGGAGATAGGTTTTGGCTATAACAGCGGTTTTCTGACGAAGGAAGGATCTGATTTGAATTCTGCTTGCGACATTCAATCCCTCTCGTCATTTTACGTCGGAATAGCATGCTTTCCACACCCGATTACGATCCTGGGAGCCAGATTACTCCATGATAGGTTTTGACGTTAATAGCGATTTTCTGACGAAGGAAGGCTCTGATTTGAATTCTGCTAGCGGCATTCGATCCCTCTCGCCATTTTACGTCGGAATAGCACGGTTTCCACACCCGATTACGGTCCTGGAAGCCAGAATACTGGAAGATAGCTTTTGGCTATAACAGCGGTTCTCTGACGAAGGAAGGCTCTGATTTGAATTCTGCTTGCGGCATTCGATGCCTCTGGTCATTTTACGTCGGAATAGCACGGTTTCCACACGCGATTACGGTGCTGGAAGCCAGAATACTGGGAGATAGGTTTTGGATACAGGAGCGATTTCTGACGATGGCAGCCTCTGATTTGAATTCTGCTCGCGGCATTCGATCGCTCTCGTCATTTTACGTCGGAGTAGAATGTTTTCCACACCCGATTACGGTCCTGGAAGCCAGAATACTGGGAGATAGGTTTTGGCTATAACAGCGGTTTTCTGATGAAGGCAGTCTCTGATTTAAATTCTGCTTGCGACATTCAATCCCTCTCGTCATTTTACGTCGGAATAGCATGTTTTCCGCACCCGATTACGGTCCTGGAAGCCAGAATACTGGGAGATAGGTTTTAGCTATAACAGCGGTTTTCTGACGAAGGAAGGCTCTGATTTGAATTCTGCTTGAGGCATTCGATCCCTCTCGTCATTTTACATCGGAGTAGAATGTTTTCAACACCCGATTACGGTCCTGGAAGCCAGAATACTGGGAGATAGGTTTTGGCAATAAGAGCGACTTTATGACGAAGTGAGGCTCTGATTTGAATTCTGCTTGCGGCATTCGATCCCTCTCGTCATTTTACATCGGAGTAGAATGTTTTCCACACCCGATTACGGTCCTGGAAGCCAGAATACTGGGAGATAGGTTTAGACTATAACAGCGGTTTTCTGGCGAAGGCAGTCTCTGATTTAAATTCTGCTTGCGACATTCAATCCCTCTCGTCATTTTACGTCGGAATAGCATGTTTTCCACACCCGATTACGGTCCTCGAACCCAGAATACTGGGAGACAGGTTTTGGCTATAACAGTGGTTTTCTGACGAAGGAAGGATCTGATTTGAATTCTGCTTGCGACATTCAATCCCTCTCGTCATTTTACATCGGAGTAGAATGTTTTCCACACCCGATTACGGTCCTGGAAGCCAGAATACTGGGAGATAGGTTTTGGCTATAACAGCGGTTTTCTGACGAAGGCAGTCTCTGATTTAAATTCTGCTTGCGACATTCAATCCCTCTCGTCATTTTACGTCGGAATAGCATGTTTTCCATACCCGATTACGGTCCTGGAAGCCAGAATACTGGGAGATAGGTTTTGGATACTGGAGCGATTTTCTGACGAAGGAAGGCTCTGATTTGAATTCTGCTTGCGGCATTCGATCCCTCTCGCCATTTTACGTCGGAATAGCATGTTCTCCATACCCGATTACGGTCTTGGAAGCCAGAATACTGCAAGATAGCTTTTGGCTATAACAGCGATTTTCTGACGAAGGAAGGATCTGATTTGAATTCTGCTTGCGACATTCAATCCCTCTCGCCATTTTACGTCGGAATAGCATGTTCTCCATACCCGATTACGGTCTTGGAAGCCAGAATACTGCAAGATAGCTTTTGGCTATAACAGCGATTTTCTGACGAAGGAAGGATCTGATTTGAATTCTGCTTGCGACATTCAATCCCTCTCGTCATTTTACGTCAGAATAGCATGTTTTCCATACCCGATTACGGTCCTGGAAGCCAGAATACTGGGAGATAGGTTTTGGCAATAAGAGCGACTTTATGACGAAGTGAGGCTCTGATTTGAATTCTGCTTGCGGCATTCGATCCCTCTCGTCATTTTACATCGGAGTAGAATGTTTTCCACACCCGATTACGGTCCTGGAAGCCAGAATACTGGGAGATAGGTTTTGGCTATAACAGCGGTTTTCTGACGAAGGAAGGATCTGATTTGAATTCTGCTTGCGACATTCAATCCCTCTCGTCATTTTACGTCGGAATAGCATGTTTTCCATACCCGATTACGGTCCTGGCAGCCAGAATACTGGGAGATAGGTTTTGGCAATAAGAGCGACTTTATGACGAAGTGAGGCTCTGCTTTGAATTCTGCTTGCGGCATTCGATCCCTCTCGTCATTTTACATCGGAGTAGAATGTTCTCCATACCCGATTACGGTCTTGGAAGCCAGAATACTGCAAGATAGCTTTTGGCTATAACAGCGATTTTCTGACGAAGGAAGGCTCTGATTTGAATTCTGCTTGCGGCATTCGATCCCTCTCGCCATTTTACGTCGGAATAGCATGTTCTCCATACCCGATTACGGTCCTGGAAGCCAGAATACTGCAAGATAGCTTTTGGCAATAACAGCGACTTTATGACGAAGTGAGGCTCTGATTTGAATTCTGCTTGCGACATTCTATCCCTCTCGTCATTTTACGTCGGAATAGCATGTTTTCCATACCCGATTACGGTCCTGGAAGCCAGAATACTGGGAGATATGTTTTGGATACAGGAGCGATTTTCTGACGAAGGAAGGCTCTGATTTGAATTCTGCTTGCGACATTCAATCCCTCTCGTCATTTTACGTCGGAATAGCATGTTTTCCACACCCGATTACGGTCCTGGAAGCCAGAATACTGGGAGATAGGTTTTGGCAATAACAGCGACTTTATGACGAAGTGAGGCTCTGATTTGAATTCTGCTTGCGGCATTCGATCCCTCTCGTCATTTTACGTCGGAGTAGCATGTTTTCCACACCCGAGTACGATCCTGGCAGCCTCAATACTGGAAGATAGGTTTTGGATACAGGAGCGATTTTCTGACGAAGGAAGGCTCTGATTTGAATTCTGCTCGCGGCATTCGATCCCTCTCGTCATTTTACGTCGGAATAGCATGTTTTCCACTCCCGATTATGGTCCTGGAAGCCAGAATACTGGGAGATAGGTTTTGGATACAGGAGCGATTTCTGACGACGGCAGTCTCTGATTTGAATTCTGCTTGCGGCATTCGATTTCTCTCGTCATTTTACGTCGGAATAGCATGTTTTCCACACCCGATTACGATCCTGGCAGCCTGAATACTGGAAGATAGGTTTTGGATACAGGAGCGATTTCTGACGAAGGCAGTCTCTGATTTAAATTCTGCTTGCGACATTCAATCCCTCTCGTCATTTTATGTCGGAATAGCATGCTTTCCACACCCGATTACGGTCCTCGAACCCACAATACTGGGAGACAGGTTTTGGCTATAACAGTGGTTTTCTGACGAAGGAAGGCTCTGATTTGAATTCTGCTGGCGGCATTCGATTCCTCTCGTCATTTTACGTCGGAATAGCATGCTTTCCACACCCGATTACGATCCTGGGAGCCAGATTACTCCAAGATAGGTTTTGGCTTTAATAGCGATTTTCTGACGAAGGAAGGCTCTGATTTGAATTCTGCTTGCGGCATTCGATTCCTCTCGCCATTTTACGTCGGAATAGCATGCTTTCCATACCCGATTACGGTCCTGGAAGCCAGAATACTGCAAGATAGCTTTTGGCTATAACAGCGGTTTTCTGACGCAGGAAGGATCTGTTTTGAATTCTGCTTGCGACATTCAATCCCTCTCGTCATTTTACATCGGAGGAGAATGTTTTCCACACCCGATTACGGTCCTGGAAGCCAGAATACTGGAAGATAGCTTTTGGCTATAACAGCGGTTTTCTGACGAAGGAAGGATCTGATTTGAATTCTGCTTGCGACAATCAATCCCTCTCGTCATTTTACGTCGGAATAGCATGTTCTCCATACCCGATTACGGTCCTGGAAGCCAGAATACTGGGAGATAGGTTTTGGCAATAACAGCGACTTTATGACGAAGTGAGGCTCTGATTTGAATTCTGCTTGCGGCATTCGATCCCTCTCGTCATTTTACATCGGAGGAGAATGTTTTCCACACCCGATTACGGTCCTGGAAGCCAGAATACTGGAAGATAGCTTTTGGCTATAACAGCGGTTTTCTGACGAAGGAAGGATCTGATTTGAATTCTGCTTGCGACATTCAATCCCTCTCGTCATTTTACGTCGGAATAGCATGTTTTCCATACCCGATTACGGTCCTGGAAGCCAGAATACTGGGAGATAGGTTTTGGATACAGGAGCGATTTTCTGACGAAGGAAGGCTCTGATTTGAATTCTGCTTGCGACATTCAATCCCTCTCGTCATTTTACGTCGGAATAGCATGTTTTCCACACCCGATTACGGTCCTGGAAGCCAGAATACTGGGAGATAGGTTTTGGCAATAACAGCGACTTTATGACGAAGTGAGGCTCTGATTTGAATTCTGCTTGCGACATTCGATTCCTCTCGTCATTTTACGTCGGAATAGCATGTTTTCCACACCCGATTACGGTCCTCGAAGCCAGAATACTGGGAGATTCGTCTTGGATACAGGAGCGATTTCTGACGAAGGCAGTCTCTGATTTAAATTCTGCTTACGACATTCAATCCCTCTCGTCATTTTACGTCGGAATAGCATGTTTTCCACACCCGATTACGATCCTGGCAGCCTCAATACTGGAAGATAGGTTTTGGATACAGGAGCGATTTTCTGACGAAGGAAGGCTCTGATTTGAATTCTGCTTGCGGCATTCGATCCCTCTCGCCATTTTACGTCGGAATAGCATGCTCTCCATACCCGATTACGGTTCTGGCAGCCTCAATACTGGAAGATAGGTTTTGGATACAGGAGCGATTTTCTGACGAAGGAAGGCTCTGATTTGAATTCTGCTTGCGACATTCAATCCCTCTCGTCATTTTACGTCGGAATAGCATGTTTTCCACACCCGATTACGGTCCTCGAACCCAGAATACTGGGAGACAGGTTTTGGCTATAACAGTGGTTTTCTGAAGAAGGAAGGATCTGATTTGAATTCTGCTTGCGACATTCAATCCCTCTCGTCATTTTACGTCGGAATAGCATGTTTTCCATACCCGATTACGGTCCTGGAAGCCAGAATACTGGGAGATAGGTTTTGGCAATAAGAGCGACTTTATGACGAAGTGAGGCTCTGCTTTGAATTCTGCTTGCGGCATTCGATCCCTCTCGTCATTTTACATCGGAGTAGAATGTTTTCCACACCCGATTACGGTCCTGGAAGCCAGAATACTGGGAGATAGGTTTTGGCTATAACAGCGGTTTTCTGACGAAGGCAGTCTCTGATTTAAATTCTGCTTGCGACATTCAATCCCTCTCGTCATTTTACGTCGGAATAGCATGTTTTCCATACCCGATTACGGTCCTGGAAGCCAGAATACTGGGATATAGGTTTTGGATACAGGAGCGATTTTCTGACGAAGGAAGGCTCTGATTTGAATTCTGCTTGCGGCATTCGATCCCTCTCGCCATTTTACGTCGGAATAGCATGTTTTCCATAGCCGATTACGGTCCTGGAAGCCAGAATACTCGGAGATAGGTTTTGGATACAGGAGCGATTTTCTGACGAAGGAAGGCTCTGATTTGAATTGTGCTTGCGGCATTCGATCCCTCTCGTCATTTTACATCGGAGGAGAATGTTTTCCACACCCGATTACGGTCCTGGAAGCCAGAAAACTGGAAGATAGCTTTTGGCTATAACAGCGGTTTTCTGACGAAGGAAGGATCTGATTTGAATTCTGCTTGCGACATTCAATCCCTCTCGTCATTTTACGTCGGAGTAGAATGTTTTCCACACCCGATTACGGTCCTGGAAGCCAGAATACTGGGAGATAGGTTTTGGATACAGGAGCGATTTTCTGGCGAAGGAAGGCTCTGATTTGAATTCTGCTTGCGGCATTCGATCCCTCTCGCCATTTTACGTCGGAATAGCATGTTCTCCATACCCGATTACGGTCCTGGAAGCCAGAATACTGCAAGATAGCTTTTGGCTATAACAGCGATTTTCTGACGAAGGAAGGATCTGATTTGAATTCTGCTCGCGGCATTCGATCCCTCTCGTCATTTTACATCGGAGGACAATGATTTCCACACCCGATTACGGTCCTGGAAGCCAGAATACTGGAAGATAGCTTTTGGCTATAACAGCGGTTTTCTGACGAAGGAAGGATCTGATTTGAATTCTGCTTGCGACATTCGATTCCTCTCGTCATTTTACGTCGGAATAGCATGTTTTCCACACCCGATTACGGTCCTCGAAGCCAGAATACTGGAAGATAGCTTTTGGCTATAACAGCGGTTTTCTGACGAAGGAAGGATCTGATTTAAATTCTGCTTGCGACATTCAATCCCTCTCGTCATTTTACGTCGGAATAGCATGTTTTCCACACCCGATTACGGTCCTCGAACCCAGAATACTGGGAGACAGGTTTTGGCTATAACAGTGGTTTTCTGACGAAGGAATTATCTGATTTGAATTCTGTCTGCGACATTCAATCCCTCTCGTCATTTTACGTCGGAATAGCATGTTTTCCATACCCGATTACGGTCCTGGAAGCCAGAATACTGGGAGATAGGTTTTGGCAATAAGAGCGACTTTATGACGAAGTGAGGCTCTGCTTTGAATTCTGCTTGCGGCATTCGATCCCTCTCGTCATTTTACATCGGAGTAGAATGTTTTCCACACCCGATTACGGTCCTGGAAGCCAGAATACTGGGAGATAGGTTTTGGCTATAACAGCGGTTTTCTGACGAAGGAAGGCTCTGATTTGAATTCTGCTTGCGACATTCGATTCCTCTCGCCATTTTACGTCGGAATAGCATGTTTTCCATACCCGATTACGGTCCTGGAAGCCAGAATACTGGGAGATAGGTTTTGGCAATAAGAGCGACTTTATGACGAAGTGAGGCTCTGCTTTGAATTCTGCTTGCGGCATTCGATCCCTCTCGTCATTTTACATCGGAGTAGAATGTTTTCCACACCCGATTACGGTCCTGGAAGCCAGAATACTGGGAGATAGGTTTTGGCTATAACAGCGGTTTTCTGACGAAGGCAGTCTCTGATTTAAATTCTGCTTGCGACATTCAATCCCTCTCGTCATTTTACGTCGGAATAGCATGTTTTCCATACCCGATTACGGTCCTGGAAGCCAGAATACTGGGAGATAGGTTTTGGATACAGGAGCGATTTTCTGACGAAGGAAGGCTCTGATTTGAATTCTGCTTGCGGCATTCGATCCCTCTCGCCATTTTACGTCGGAATAGCATGTTCTCCATACCCGATTACGGTCCTGGGAGCCAGATTACTCCAAGATAGGTTTTGGCTTTAATAGCGATTTTCTGACGAAGGAAGGCTCTGATTTGAATTCTGCTTGCGGCATTCGATTCCTCTCGTCATTTTACGTCGGAATAGCATGTTTTCCACACCCGATTACGGTCCTGGAAGCCAGAATACTGCAAGATAGCTTTTGGCTATAACAGCGGTTTTCTGACGCAGGAAGGATCTGTTTTGAATTCTGCTTGCGACATTCAATCCCTCTCGTCATTTTACATCGGAGGAGAATGTTTTCCACACCCGATTACGGTCCTGGAAGCCAGAATACTGGAAGATAGCTTTTGGCTATAACAGCGGTTTTCTGACGAAGGAAGGATCTGATTTGAATTCTGCTTGCGACAATCAATCCCTCTCGTCATTTTACGTCGGAATAGCATGTTCTCCATACCCGATTACGGTCCTGGAAGCCAGAATACTGGGAGATAGGTTTTGGCAATAACAGCGACTTTATGACGAAGTGAGGCTCTGATTTGAATTCTGCTTGCGGCATTCGATCCCTCTCGTCATTTTACATCGGAGGAGAATGTTTTCCACACCCGATTACGGTCCTGGAAGCCAGAATACTGGAAGATAGCTTTTGGCTATAACAGCGGTTTTCTGACGAAGGAAGGATCTGATTTGAATTCTGCTTGCGACATTCAATCCCTCTCGTCATTTTACGTCGGAATAGCATGTTTTCCATACCCGATTACGGTCCTGGAAGCCAGAATACTGGGAGATAGGTTTTGGATACAGGAGCGATTTTCTGACGAAGGAAGGCTCTGATTTGAATTCTGCTTGCGACATTCAATCCCTCTCGTCATTTTACGTCGGAATAGCATGTTTTCCACACCCGATTACGGTCCTGGAAGCCAGAATACTGGGAGATAGGTTTTGGCAATAACAGCGACTTTATGACGAAGTGAGGCTCTGATTTGAATTCTGCTTGCGACATTCGATTCCTCTCGTCATTTTACGTCGGAATAGCATGTTTTCCACACCCGATTACGGTCCTCGAAGCCAGAATACTGGGAGATTCGTCTTGGATACAGGAGCGATTTCTGACGAAGGAAGGCTCTGATTTGAATTCTGCTTGCGGCATTCGATTCCTCTCGTCATTTTACGTCGGAATAGCATGCTTTCCATACCCGATTACGGTCCTGGAAGCCAGAATACTGCAAGATAGCTTTTGGCTATAACAGCGGTTTTCTGACGCAGGAAGGATCTGTTTTGAATTCTGCTTGCGACATTCAATCCCTCTCGTCATTTTACATCGGAGGAGAATGTTTTCCACACCCGATTACGGTCCTGGAAGCCAGAATACTGGAAGATAGCTTTTGGCTATAACAGCGGTTTTCTGACGAAGGAAGGATCTGATTTGAATTCTGCTTGCGACATTCGATTCCTCTCGTCATTTTACGTCGGAATAGCATGTTTTCCACACCCGATTACGGTCCTCGAAGCCAGAATACTGGAAGATAGCTTTTGGCTATAACAGCGGTTTTCTGACGAAGGAAGGATCTGATTTAAATTCTGCTTGCGACATTCAATCCCTCTCGTCATTTTACGTCGGAATAGCATGTTTTCCACACCCGATTACGGTCCTCGAACCCAGAATACTGGGAGACAGGTTTTGGCTATAACAGTGGTTTTCTGACGAAGGAATTATCTGATTTGAATTCTGTCTGCGACATTCAATCCCTCTCGTCATTTTACGTCGGAATAGCATGTTTTCCATACCCGATTACGGTCCTGGAAGCCAGAATACTGGGAGATAGGTTTTGGCAATAAGAGCGACTTTATGACGAAGTGAGGCTCTGCTTTGAATTCTGCTTGCGGCATTCGATCCCTCTCGTCATTTTACATCGGAGTAGAATGTTTTCCACACCCGATTACGGTCCTGGAAGCCAGAATACTGGGAGATAGGTTTTGGCTATAACAGCGATTTTCTGACGAAGGAAGGCTCTGATTTGAATTCTGCTTGCGACATTCGATTCCTCTCGCCATTTTACGTCGGAATAGCATGTTTTCCATACCCGATTACGGTCCTGGAAGCCAGAATACTGGGAGATAGGTTTTGGCAATAAGAGCGACTTTATGACGAAGTGAGGCTCTGCTTTGAATTCTGCTTGCGGCATTCGATCCCTCTCGTCATTTTACATCGGAGTAGAATGTTTTCCACACCCGATTACGGTCCTGGAAGCCAGAATACTGGGAGATAGGTTTTGGCTATAACAGCGGTTTTCTGACGAAGGCAGTCTCTGATTTGAATTCTGCTTGCGACATTCAATCCCTCTCGTCATTTTACGTCGGAATAGCATGTTTTCCATACCCGATTACGGTCCTGGAAGCCAGAATACTGGGAGATAGGTTTTGGATACAGGAGCGATTTTCTGACGAAGGAAGGCTCTGATTTGAATTCTGCTTGCGGCATTCGATCCCTCTCGCCATTTTACGTCGGAATAGCATGTTCTCCATACCCGATTACGGTCCTGGGAGCCAGATTACTCCAAGATAGGTTTTGGCTTTAATAGCGATTTTCTGACGAAGGAAGGCTCTGATTTGAATTCTGCTTGCGGCATTCGATTCCTCTCGTCATTTTACGTCGGAATAGCATGTTTTCCACACCCGATTACGGTCCTGGAAGCCAAAATACTGCAAGATAGCTTTTGGCTATAACAGCGGTTTTCTGACGCAGGAAGGATCTGTTTTGAATTCTGCTTGCGACATTCAATCCCTCTCGTCATTTTACATCGGAGGAGAATGTTTTCCACACCCGATTACGGTCCTGGAAGCCAGAATACTGGAAGATAGCTTTTGGCTATAACAGCGGTTTTCTGACGAAGGAAGGATCTGATTTGAATTCTGCTTGCGACATTCAATCCCTCTCGTCATTTTACGTCGGAATAGCATGTTCTCCATACCCGATTACGGTCCTGGAAGCCAGAATACTGGGAGATAGGTTTTGGCAATAACAGCGACTTTATGACGAAGTGAGGCTCTGATTTGAATTCTGCTTGCGGCATTCGATCCCTCTCGTCATTTTACATCGGAGGAGAATGTTTTCCACACCCGATTACGGTCCTGGAAGCCAGAATACTGGAAGATAGCTTTTGGCTATAACAGCGGTTTTCTGACGAAGGAAGGATCTGATTTGAATTCTGCTTGCGACATTCAATCCCTCTCGTCATTTTACGTCGGAATAGCATGTTTTCCATACCCGATTACGGTCCTGGAAGCCAGAATACTGGGAGATAGGTTTTGGATACAGGAGCGATTTTCTGACGAAGGAAGGCTCTGATTTGAATTCTGCTTGCGACATTCAATCCCTCTCGTCATTTTACGTCGGAATAGCATGTTTTCCACACCCGATTACGGTCCTGGAAGCCAGAATACTGGGAGATAGGTTTTGGCAATAACAGCGACTTTATGACGAAGTGAGGCTCTGATTTGAATTCTGCTTGCGACATTCGATTCCTCTCGTCATTTTACGTCGGAATAGCATGTTTTCCACACCCGATTACGGTCCTCGAAGCCAGAATACTGGGAGATTCGTCTTGGATACAGGAGCGATTTCTGACGAAGGAAGGCTCTGATTTGAATTCTGCTTGCGGCATTCGATTCCTCTCGTCATTTTACGTCGGAATAGCATGCTTTCCATACCCGATTACGGTCCTGGAAGCCAGAATACTGCAAGATAGCTTTTGGCTATAACAGCGGTTTTCTGACGCAGGAAGGATCTGTTTTGAATTCTGCTTGCGACATTCAATCCCTCTCGTCATTTTACATCGGAGGAGAATGTTTTCCACACCCGATTACGGTCCTGGAAGCCAGAATACTGGAAGATAGCTTTTGGCTATAACAGCGGTTTTCTGACGAAGGAAGGATCTGATTTGAATTCTGCTTGCGACAATCAATCCCTCTCGTCATTTTACGTCGGAATAGCATGTTCTCCATACCCGATTACGGTCCTGGAAGCCAGAATACTGGGAGATAGGTTTTGGCAATAACAGCGACTTTATGACGAAGTGAGGCTCTGATTTGAATTCTGCTTGCGGCATTCGATCCCTCTCGTCATTTTACATCGGAGGAGAATGTTTTCCACACCCGATTACGGTCCTGGAAGCCAGAATACTGGAAGATAGCTTTTGGCTATAACAGCGGTTTTCTGACGAAGGAAGGATCTGATTTGAATTCTGCTTGCGACATTCAATCCCTCTCGTCATTTTACGTCGGAATAGCATGTTTTCCATACCCGATTACGGTCCTGGAAGCCAGAATACTGGGAGATAGGTTTTGGATACAGGAGCGATTTTCTGACGAAGGAAGGCTCTGATTTGAATTCTGCTTGCGACATTCAATCCCTCTCGTCATTTTACGTCGGAATAGCATGTTTTCCACACCCGATTACGGTCCTGGAAGCCAGAATACTGGGAGATAGGTTTTGGCAATAACAGCGACTTTATGACGAAGTGAGGCTCTGATTTGAATTCTGCTTGCGACATTCGATTCCTCTCGTCATTTTACGTCGGAATAGCATGTTTTCCACACCCGATTACGGTCCTCGAAGCCAGAATACTGGGAGATTCGTCTTGGATACAGGAGCGATTTCTGACGAAGGCAGTCTCTGATTTAAATTCTGCTTACGACATTCAATCCCTCTCGTCATTTTACGTCGGAATAGCATGTTTTCCACACCCGATTACGATCCTGGCAGCCTCAATACTGGAAGATAGGTTTTGGATACAGGAGCGATTTTCTGACGAAGGAAGGCTCTGATTTGAATTCTGCTTGCGGCATTCGATCCCTCTCGCCATTTTACGTCGGAATAGCATGCTCTCCATACCCGATTACGGTTCTGGCAGCCTCAATACTGGAAGATAGGTTTTGGATACAGGAGCGATTTTCTGACGAAGGAAGGCTCTGATTTGAATTCTGCTTGCGACATTCAATCCCTCTCGTCATTTTACGTCGGAATAGCATGTTTTCCACACCCGATTACGGTCCTCGAACCCAGAATACTGGGAGACAGGTTTTGGCTATAACAGTGGTTTTCTGACGAAGGAAGGATCTGATTTGAATTCTGCTTGCGACATTCAATCCCTCTCGTCATTTTACGTCGGAATAGCATGTTTTCCATACCCGATTACGGTCCTGGAAGCCAGAATACTGGGAGATAGGTTTTGGCAATAAGAGCGACTTTATGACGAAGTGAGGCTCTGCTTTGAATTCTGCTTGCGGCATTCGATCCCTCTCGTCATTTTACATCGGAGTAGAATGTTTTCCACACCCGATTACGGTCCTGGAAGCCAGAATACTGGGAGATAGGTTTTGGCTATAACAGCGGTTTTCTGACGAAGGCAGTCTCTGATTTAAATTCTGCTTGCGACATTCAATCCCTCTCGTCATTTTACGTCGGAATAGCATGTTTTCCATACCCGATTACGGTCCTGGAAGCCAGAATACTGGGAGATAGGTTTTGGATACAGGAGCGATTTTCTGACGAAGGAAGGCTCTGATTTGAATTCTGCTTGCGGCATTCGATCCCTCTCGCCATTTTACGTCGGAATAGCATGTTCTCCATACCCGATTACGGTCTTGGAAGCCAGAATACTGCAAGATAGCTTTTGGCTATAACAGCGATTTTCTGACGAAGGAAGGATCTGATTTGAATTCTGCTTGCGACATTCAATCCCTCTCGTCATTTTACGTCGGAATAGCATGTTTTCCATACCCGATTACGGTCCTGGAAGCCAGAATACTGGGAGATAGGTTTTGGCAATAAGAGCGACTTTATGACGAAGTGAGGCTCTGCTTTGAATTCTGCTTGCGGCATTCGATCCCTCTCGTCATTTTACATCGGAGGAGAATGTTTTCCACACCCGATTACGGTCCTGGAAGCCAGAAAACTGGAAGATAGCTTTTGGCTATAACAGCGGTTTTCTGACGAAGGAAGGATCTGATTTGAATTCTGCTTGTGGCATTCGATTCCTCTCGCCATTTTACGTCGGAATAGCATGTTTTCCATAGCCGATTACGGTCCTGGAAGCCAGAATACTCGGAGATAGGTTTTGGATACAGGAGCGATTTTCTGACGAAGGAAGGCTCTGATTTGAATTGTGCTTGCGGCATTCGATCCCTCTCGTCATTTTACATCGGAGGAGAATGTTTTCCACACCCGATTACGGTCCTGGAAGCCAGAATACTGGAAGATAGCTTTTGGCTATAACAGCGGTTTTCTGACGAAGGAAGGATCTGATTTGAATTCTGCTTGCGACATTCAATCCCTCTCGTCATTTTACGTCGGAGTAGAATGTTTTCCACACCCGATTACGGTCCTGGAAACCAGAATACTGGGAGATAGGTTTTGGATACAGGAGCGATTTTCTGGCGAAGGAAGGCTCTGATTTGAATTCTGCTTGCGGCATTCGATCCCTCTCGTCATTTTACATCGGAGGACAATGATTTCCACATCCGATTACGGTCCTGGAAGCCAGAATACTGGAAGATAGCTTTTGGCTATAACAGCGGTTTTCTGACGAAGGAAGGATCTGATTTGAATTCTGCTTGCGACATTCGATTCCTCTCGTCATTTTACGTCGGAATAGCATGTTTTCCACACCCGATTACGGTCCTCGAAGCCAGAATACTGGAAGATAGCTTTTGGCTATAACAGCGGTTTTCTGACGAAGGAAGGATCTGATTTGAATTCTGCTTGCGACATTCGATTCCTCTCGTCATTTTACGTCGGAATAGCATGTTTTCCACACCCGATTACGGTCCTCGAAGCCAGAATACTGCAAGATAGCTTTTGGCTATAACAGCGATTTTCTGACGAAGGAAGGATCTGATTTGAATTCTGCTCGCGGCATTCGATCCCTCTCGTCATTTTACATCGGAGGACAATGATTTCCACACCCGATTACGGTCCTGGAAGCCAGAATACTGGAAGATAGCTTTTGGCTATAACAGCGGTTTTCTGACGAAGGAAGGATCTGATTTGAATTCTGCTTGCGACATTCGATTCCTCTCGTCATTTTACGTCGGAATAGCATGTTTTCCACACCCGATTACGGTCCTCGAAGCCAGAATACTGGAAGATAGCTTTTGGCTATAACAGCGGTTTTCTGACGAAGGAAGGATCTGATTTAAATTCTGCTTGCGACATTCAATCCCTCTCGTCATTTTACGTCGGAATAGCATGTTTTCCACACCCGATTACGGTCCTCGAACCCAGAATACTGGGAGATAGGTTTTGGCTATAACAGTGGTTTTCTGACGAAGGAATTATCTGATTTGAATTCTGTCTGCGACATTCAATCCCTCTCGTCATTTTACGTCGGAATAGCATGTTTTCCATACCCGATTACGGTCCTGGAAGCCAGAATACTGGGAGATAGGTTTTGGCAATAAGAGCGACTTTATGACGAAGTGAGGCTCTGCTTTGAATTCTGCTTGCGGCATTCGATCCCTCTCGTCATTTTACATCGGAGTAGAATGTTTTCCACACCCGATTACGGTCCTGGAAGCCAGAATACTGGGAGATAGGTTTTGGCTATAACAGCGGTTTTCTGACGAAGGAAGGCTCTGATTTGAATTCTGCTTGCGACATTCGATTCCTCTCGCCATTTTACGTCGGAATAGCATGTTTTCCATACCCGATTACGGTCCTGGAAGCCAGAATACTGGGAGATAGGTTTTGGCAATAAGAGCGACTTTATGACGAAGTGAGGCTCTGCTTTGAATTCTGCTTGCGGCATTCGATCCCTCTCGTCATTTTACATCGGAGTAGAATGTTTTCCACACCCGATTACGGTCCTGGAAGCCAGAATACTGGGAGATAGGTTTTGGCTATAACAGCGGTTTTCTGACGAAGGCAGTCTCTGATTTAAATTCTGCTTGCGACATTCAATCCCTCTCGTCATTTTACGTCGGAATAGCATGTTTTCCATACCCGATTACGGTCCTGGAAGCCAGAATACTGGGAGATAGGTTTTGGATACAGGAGCGATTTTCTGACGAAGGAAGGCTCTGATTTGAATTCTGCTTGCGGCATTCGATCCCTCTCGCCATTTTACGTCGGAATAGCATGTTTTCCACACCCGATTACGGTCCTGGAAGCCAGAATACTGGGAGATAGGTTTTGGCAATAACAGCGACTTTATGACGAAGTGAGGCTCTGATTTGAATTCTGCTTGCGGCATTCGATCCCTCTCGTCATTTTACATCGGAGGAGAATGTTTTCCACACCCGATTACGGTCCTGGAAGCCAGAAAACTGGAAGATAGGTTTTGGCTATAACAGCGGTTTTCTGACGAAGGAATTATCTGATTTGAATTCTGTCTGCGACATTCAATCCCTCTCGTCATTTTACGTCGGAATAGCATGTTTTCCATACCCGATTACGGTCCTGGAAGCCAGAATACTGGGAGATAGGTTTTGGCTATAACAGCGGTTCTCTGACGAAGGAAGGCTCTGATTTGAATTCTGCTTGCGACATTCGATTCCTCTCGCCATTTTACGTCGGAATAGCATGTTTTCCATAGCCGATTACGGTCCTGGAAGCCAGAATACTGGGAGATAGGTTTTGGATACAGGAGCGATTTTCTGACGAAGGAAGGCTCTGATTTGAATTGTGCTTGCGGCATTCGATCCCTCTCGTCATTTTACATCGGAGGAGAATGTTTTCCACACCCGATTACGGTCCTGGAAGCCAGAAAACTGGAAGATAGCTTTTGGCTATAACAGCGGTTTTCTGACGAAGGAAGGATCTGATTTGAATTCTGCTTGCGACATTCAATCCCTCTCGTCATTTTACGTCGGAGTAGAATGTTTTCCACACCCGATTACGGTCCTGGAAGCCAGAATACTGGGAGATAGGTTTTGGATACAGGAGCGATTTTCTGGCGAAGGAAGGCTCTGATTTGAATTCTGCTTGCGGCATTCGATCCCTCTCGCCATTTTACGTCGGAATAGCATGTTCTCCATACCCGATTACGGTCCTGGAAGCCAGAATACTGCAAGATAGGTTTTGGCTATAACAGCGATTTTCTGACGAAGGAAGGATCTGATTTGAATTCTGCTCGCGGCATTCGATCCCTCTCGTCATTTTACATCGGAGGACAATGATTTCCACACCCGATTACGGTCCTGGAAGCCAGAATACTGGAAGATAGCTTTTGGCTATAACAGCGGTTTTCTGACGAAGGAAGGATCTGATTTGAATTCTGCTTGCGACATTCGATTCCTCTCGTCATTTTACGTCGGAATAGCATGTTTTCCACACCCGATTACGGTCCTCGAAGCCAGAATACTGGAAGATAGCTTTTGGCTATAACAGCGGTTTTCTGACGAAGGAAGGATCTGATTTAAATTCTGCTTGCGACATTCAATCCCTCTCGTCATTTTACGTCGGAATAGCATGTTTTCCACACCCGATTACGGTCCTCGAACCCAGAATACTGGGAGACAGGTTTTGGCTATAACAGCGGTTTTCTGACGAAGGAAGGATCTGATTTAAATTCTGCTTGCGACATTCAATCCCTCTCGTCATTTTACATCGGAGTAGAATGTTTTCCACACCCGATTGCGGTCCTGGAAGCCAGAATACTGGGAGATAGGTTTTGGATACAGGAGCGATTTTCTGACGAAGGAAGGCTCTGATTTGAATTCTGCTTGCGGCATTCGATCCCTCTCGCCATTTTACGTCGGAATAGCATGTTCTCCATACCCGATTACGGTCCTGGAAGCCAGAATACTGCAAGATAGCTTTTGGCAATAACAGCGACTTTATGAGGAAGTGAGGCTCTGATTTGAATTCTGCTTGCGACATTCTATCCCTCTCGTCATTTTACATCGGAGGAGAATGTTTTCCACACCCGATTACGGTCCTGGAAGCCAGAAAACTGGAAGATAGCTTTTGGCTATAACAGCGGTTTTCTGACGAAGGAAGGATCTGATTTGAATTCTGCTTGCGACATTCAATCCCTCTCGTCATTTTACGTCGGAGTAGAATGTTTTCCACACCCGATTACGGTCCTGGAAGCCAGAATACTGGGAGATAGGTTTTGGCAATAAGAGCGACTTTATGACGAAGTGAGGCTCTGCTTTGAATTCTGCTTGCGGCATTCGATTCCTCTCGTCATTTTACGTCGGAATAGCATGTTTTCCATACCCGATTACGGTCCTGGAGGCCAGAATACTGGGAGATAGGTTTTGGCTCTAACAGCGATTTTCAGACGAAGGAAGGCTCTGATTTGAATTCTGCTTGCGGCATTCGATCCCTCTCGCCATTTTACGTCGGAATAGCATGTTCTCCATACCCGATTACGGTCCTGGAAGCCAGAATACTGCAAGATAGCTTTTGGCTATAACAGCGGTTTTCTGACGAAGGAAGGATCTGATTTGAATTCTGCTTGCGACATTCGATTCCTCTCGTCATTTTACGTCGGAATAGCATGTTTTCCGCACCCGATTACGGTCCTGGAAACCAGAATACTGGGAGATAGGTTTTGGCTATAACAGCGGTTTTCTGACGAAGGAAGGCTCTGATTTGAATTCTCCTTGCGACATTCAATCCCTCTCGTCATTTTACGTCGGAATAGCATGTTTTCCACACCCGATTACTGTCCTCGAACCCAGAATACTGGGAGACAGGTTTTGGCTATAACAGTGGTTTTCTGACGAAGGAATTATCTGATTTGAATTCTGCTTGCGACATTCAATCCCTCTCGTCATTTTACGTCGGAATAGCATGTTTTCCATACCCGATTACGGTCCTGGAAGCCAGAATACTGGGAGATAGGTTTTGGCAATAAGAGCGACTTTATGACGAAGTGAGGCTCTGCTTTGAATTCTGCTTGCGGCATTCGATCCCTCTCGTCATTTTACATCGGAGGCGAATGTTTTCCACACCCGATTACGGTCCTGGAAGCCAGAATACTGGAAGATAGCTTTTGGCTATAACAGCGGTTTTCTGACGAAGGAAGGATCTGATTTGAATTCTGCTTGCGACATTCAATCCCTCTTGTCATTTTACGTCGGAATAGCATGTTTTCCATACCCGATTACGGTCCTGGAAGCCAGAATACTGGGAGATAGGTTTTGGCAATAAGAGCGACTTTATGACGAAGTGAGGCTCTGATTTAAATTCTGCTTGCGGCATTCGATCCCTCTCGTCATTTTACATCGGAGTAGAATGTTTTCCACACCCGGTTACGGTCCTGGAAGCCAGAATACTGGAAGATAGCTTTTGGCTATAACAGCGGTTTTCTGACGAAGGAAGGATCTGTTTTGAATTCTGCTTGCGACATTCAATCCCTCTCGTCATTTTACGTCGGAATAGCATGTTTTCCACACCCGATTACGGTCCTGGAAGCCAGAATACTTGGAGATAGGTTTTGGCAATAACAGCGACTTTATGACGAAGTGAGGCTCTGATTTGAATTCTGCTTGCGGCATTCGATCCCTCTCGTCATTTTACATCGGAGGAGAATGTTTTCCACACCCGATTACGGTCCTGGAAGCCAGAATACTGGAAGATAGCTTTTGGCTATAACAGCGGTTTTCTGACGAAGGAAGGATCTGATTTGAATTCTGCTTCCGACATTCAATCCCTTTCGTCATTTTACGTCGGAATAGCATGTTTTCCATACCCGATTACGGTCCTGGAAGCCAGAATACTGGGAGATAGGTTTTGGATACAGGAGCGATTTTCTGACGAAGGAAGGCTCTGATTTGAATTCTGCTTGCGACATTCAATCCCTCTCGTCATTTTACGTCGGAATAGCATGTTTTCCACACCCGATTACGGTCCTGGAAGCCAGAATACTGGGAGATAGGTTTTGGCATTAACAGCGACTTTATGACGAAGTGAGGATCTGATTTGAATTCTGCTTGCGACATTCGATTCCTCTCGTCATTTTACGTCGGAATAGCATGTTTTCCACACCCGATTACGATCCTGGCAGCCTCAATACTGGAAGATAGGTTTTGGATACAGGAGCGATTTTCTGACGAAGGAAGGCTCTGATTTGAATTCTGCTTGCGGCATTCGATCCCTCTCGCCATTTTACGTCGGAATAGCATGCTCTCCATACCCGATTACGGTTCTGGCAGCCTCAATACTGGAAGATAGGTTTTGGATACAGGAGCGATTTTCTGACGAAGGAAGGCTCTGATTTGAATTCTGCTTGCGGCATTCGATTCCTCTCGTCATTTTACGTCGGAATAGCATGTTTTCCACACCCGAATACGATCCTGGCAGCCTGAATACTGGAAGATAGGTTTTGGATACAGGAGCGATTTTCTGACGAAGGAAGGCTCTGATTTGAATTCTGCTTGCGACATTCAATCCCTCTCGTCATTTTATGTCGGAATAGCATGTTTTCCGCACCCGATTACGGTCCTCGAACCCACAATACTGGGAGACAGGTTTTGGCTATAACAGTGGTTTTCTGACGAAGGAAGGCTCTGATTTGAATTCTGCTTGCGGCATTCGATTCCTCTCGTCATTTTACGTCGGAATAGCATGCTTTCCATATCCGATTACGGTCCTGGAAGCCAGAATACTGCAAGATAGCTTTTGGCAATAACAGCGACTTTATGACGAAGTGAGGCTCTGATTTGAATTCTGCTTGCGGCATTCGATCCCTCTCGTCATTTTACATCGGAGGAGAATGTTTTCCACACCCGATTACGGTCCTGGAAGCCAGAATACTGCAGGATAGGTTTTGGCTATAACATCGATTTTCGGACAAAGGTAGGCATTGATTTGAATTCTGCATGCGGCATTCGATTCCTCTCGTCATTTTACGTCGGAATAGCATGTTTTCCATACCCGATTACGGTCCTGGAGGCCAGAATACTGGGAGATAGGTTTTGGCTCTAACAGCGATTTTCAGACGAAGGAAGGCTCTGATTTGAATTCTGCTTGCGACATTCAATCCCTCTCGTCATTTTACGTCGGAATAGCATGTTTTCCACACCCGATTACGGTCCTCGAAGCCAGAATACTGGGAGATAGGTTTTGGCAATAACAGCGACTTTATGACGAAGTGAGGCTCTGACTTGAATTCTGCTTGCGGCATTCGATCCCTCTCGTCATTTTACATCGGAGTAGAATGTTTTCCACACCCGATTACGGTCCTGGAAGCCAGAATACTTGGAGATAGGTTTTGGCAATAACAGCGACTTTATAACGAAGTGAGGCTCTGATGTGAATTCTGCTTGCGGCATTCGATCCCTCTCGTCATTTTACGTCGGAGTAGAATGTTTTCCACACCCGATTACGGTCCTGGAAGCCAGAATACTGGGAGATAGGTCTTGGATACAGGAGCGATTTCTGACGAAGGCAGTCTCTGATTTAAATTCTGCTTGCGACGTTCAATCCCTCTCGTCATTTTATGTCGGAATAGCATGTTTTCCACACCCGATTACGGTCCTCAAAGACAGAATACTGGGAGATAGGTTTTGGCTATAACAGTGGCTTTCTGACGAAGGAAGGATCTGATTTGAATTCTGCTTGCGACATTCAATCCCTCTCGTCATTTTACGTCGGAATAGCATGTTTTCCACACCCGATTACGGTCCTGGAAGTCAGAATACTTGGAGATAGGTTTTGGCAATAACAGCGACTTTATAACGAAGTGAGGCTCTGATGTGAATTCTGCTTGCGGCATTCGATCCCTCTCGTCATTTTACATCGGAATAGCATGCTCTCCATACCCGATTACGGTTCTGGCAGCCTCAATACTGGAAAATAGGTTTTGGATACAGGAACGATTTTCTGACGAAGGAAGGCTCTGATTTGAATTCTGCTTGCGGCATTCGATCCCTCTCGTCATTTTACGTCGGAGTAGCATGTTTTCCACACCCGATTACGGTCCTGGAAGCGAGAATACTGGGAGATAGGTTTTGGCAATAACAGCGACTTTATGACGAAGTGAGGCTCTGATTTGAATTCTGCTTGCGGCATTCGATTCCTCTCGCCATTTTACGTCGGAATAGCATGTTTTCCACACCCGAGTACGATCCTGGCAGCCTCAATACTGGAAGATAGGTTTTGGATACAGGAGCGATTTTCTGACGAAGGAAGGCTCTGATTTGAATTCTGCTCGCGGCATTCGATCCCTCTCGTCATTTTACGTCGGAATAGCATGTTTTCCACTCCCGATTATGGTCCTGGAAGCCAGAATACTGGGAGATAGGTTTTGGATACAGGAGCGATTTCTGACGAAGGCAGTCTCTGATTTGAATTCTGCTTGCGGCATTCGATTTCTCTCGTCATTTTACGTCGGAATAGCATGTTTTCCACACCCGATTACGATCCTGGCAGCCTGAATACTAGAAGATAGGTTTTGGATACAGGAGCGATTTCTGACGAAGGCAGTCTCTGATTTAAATTCTGCTTGCGACATTCAATCCCTCTCGTCATTTTATGTCGGAATAGCATGCTTTCCACACCCGATTACGGTCATCGAACCCACAATACTGGGAGACAGGTTTTGGCTATAACAGTGGTTTTCTGACGAAGGAAGGCTCTGATTTGAATTCTGCTGGCGGCATTCGATTCCTCTCGTCATTTTACGTCGGAATAGCATGCTTTCCACACCCGATTACGGTCCTGGAAGCCTCAATACTGGAAGATAGGTTTTGGATACAGGAGCGATTTTCTGACGAAGGAAGGCTCTGATTTGAATTCTGCTTGCGGCATTCGATCCCTCTCGCCATTTTACGTCGGAATAGCATGCTCTCCATACCCGATTACGGTTCTGGCAGCCTCAATACTGGAAGATAGGTTTTGGATACAGGAGCGATTTTCTGACGAAGGAAGGCTCTGATTTGAATTCTGCTTGCGGCATTCGATTCCTCTCGTCATTTTACGTCGGAATAGCATGCTTTCCACACCCGATTACGATCCTGGGAGCCAGATTACTCCAAGATAGGTTTTGGCTTTAATAGCGATTTTCTGACGAAGGAAGGCTTTGATTTGAATTCTGCTTGCGGCATTCGATTCCTCTCGTCATTTTACGTCGGAATAGCATGCTTTCCATATCCGATTACGGTCCTGGAAGCCAGAATACTGCAAGATAGCTTTTGGCAATAACAGCGACTTTATGACGAAGTGAGGCTCTGATTTGAATTCTGCTTGCGGCATTCGATCCCTCTCGTCATTTTACATCGGAGGAGAATGTTTTCCACACCCGATTACGGTCCTGGAAGCCAGAATACTGCAGGATAGGTTTTGGCTATAACATCGATTTTCGGACAAAGGTAGGCATTGATTTGAATTCTGCATGCGGCATTCGATTCCTCTCGTCATTTTACGTCGGAATAGCATGTTTTCCATACCCGATTACGGTCCTGGAAGCCAGAATACTGGGAGATAGGTTTTGGCTCTAACAGCGATTTTCAGACGAAGGAAGGCTCTGATTTGAATTCTGCTTGCGACATTCAATCCCTCTCGTCATTTTACGTCGGAATAGCATGTTTTCCACACCCGATTACGGTCCTCGAAGCCAGAATACTGGGAGATAGGTTTTGGCAATAACAGCGACTTTATGACGAAGTGAGGCTCTGATTTGAATTCTGCTTGCGGCATTCGATCCCTCTCGTCATTTTACATCGGAGTAGAATGTTTTCCACACCCGATTACGGTCCTGGAAGCCAGAATACTTGGAGATAGGTTTTGGCAATAACAGCGACTTTATAACGAAGTGAGGCTCTGATGTGAATTCTGCTTGCGGCATTCGATCCCTCTCGTCATTTTACATCGGAGTAGAATGTTTTCCACACCCGATTACGGTCCTGGAAGCCAGAATACTGGGAGATAGGTCTTGGATACAGGAGCGATTTCTGACGAAGGCAGTCTCTGATTTAAATTCTGCTTGCGACGTTCAATCCCTCTCGTCATTTTATGTCGGAATAGCATGTTTTCCACACCCGATTACGGTCCTCAAAGACAGAATACTGGGAGATAGGTTTTGGCTATAACAGTGGCTTTCTGACGAAGGAAGGATCTGATTTGAATTCTGCTTGCGACATTCAATCCCTCTCGTCATTTTACGTCGGAATAGCATGTTTTCCACACCCGATTACGGTCCTGGAAGTCAGAATACTTGGAGATAGGTTTTGGCAATAACAGCGACTTTATAACGAAGTGAGGCTCTGATGTGAATTCTGCTTGCGGCATTCGATCCCTCTCGTCATTTTACATCGGAATAGCATGCTCTCCATACCCGATTACGGTTCTGGCAGCCTCAATACTGGAAAATAGGTTTTGGATACAGGAACGATTTTCTGACGAAGGAAGGCTCTGATTTGAATTCTGCTTGCGGCAATCGATCCCTCTCGTCATTTTACGTCGGAGTAGCATGTTTTCCACACCCGATTACGGTCCTGGAAGCGAGAATACTGGGAGATAGGTTTTGGCAATAACAGCGACTTTATGACGAAGTGAGGCTCTGATTTGAATTCTGCTTGCGGCATTCGATTCCTCTCGCCATTTTACGTCGGAATAGCATGTTTTCCACACCCGAGTACGATCCTGGCAGCCTCAATACTGGAAGATAGGTTTTGGATACAGGAGCGATTTTCTGACGAAGGAAGGCTCTGATTTGAATTCTGCTTGCGGCATTCGATCCCTCTCGTCATTTTACGTCGGAATAGCATGTTTTCCACTCCCGATTATGGTCCTGGAAGCCAGAATACTGGGAGATAGGTTTTGGATACAGGAGCGATTTCTGACGAAGGCAGTCTCTGATTTGAATTCTGCTTGCGGCATTCGATTCCTCTCGTCATTTTACGTCGGAATAGCATGTTTTCCACACCCGATTACGATCCTGGCAGCCTGAATACTAGAAGATAGGTTTTGGATACAGGAGCGATTTCTGACGAAGGCAGTCTCTGATTTAAATTCTGCTTGCGACATTCAATCCCTCTCGTCATTTTATGTCGGAATAGCATGCTTTCCACACCCGATTACGGTCATCGAACCCACAATACTGGGAGACAGGTTTTGGCTATAACAGTGGTTTTCTGACGAAGGAAGGCTCTGATTTGAATTCTGCTGGCGGCATTCGATTCCTCTCGTCATTTTACGTCGGAATAGCATGCTTTCCACACCCGATTACGGTCCTGGAAGCCAGAATACTGGAAGATAGCTTTTGGCTATAACAGCGGTTTTCTGACGAAGGAAGGATCTGATTTGAATTCTGCTTGTGGCATTCGATCCCTCTCGTCATTTTACATCGGAGTAGAATGTTTTCCATACCCGATTACGGTCCTGGAAGCCAGAATACTGGGAGATAGGTTTTGGCAATAAGAGCGACTTTATGACGAAGTGAGGCTCTGATTTAAATTCTGCTTGCGGCATTCGATCCCTCTCGTCATTTTACATCGGAGTAGAATGTTTTCCACACCCGGTTACGGTCCTGGAAGCCAGAATACTGGAAGATAGCTTTTGGCAATAACAGCGGTTTTCTGACGAAGGAAGGATCTGATTTGAATTCTGCTTGCGACATTCAATCCCTCTCGTCATTTTACATCGGAGGAGAATGTTTTCCACACCCGATTACGGTCCTGGAAGCCAGAATACTGGAAGATAGCTTTTGGCTATAACAATGGTTTTCTGACGAAGGTAGGATCTGATTTGAATTCTGCTTGCGGCATTCGATTCCTCTCGCCATTTTACGTCGGAATAGCATGTTTTCCACACCCGAGTACGATCCTGGCAGCCTCAATACTGGAAGATAGGTTTCGGATACAGGAGCGATTTTCTGACGAAGGAAGGCTCTGATTTGAATTCTGCTCGCGGCATTCGATCCCTCTCGTCATTTTACGTCGGAGTAGCATGTTTTCCACACCCGATTACGGTCCTGGAAGCGAGAATACTGGGAGATAGGTTTTGGCAATAACAGCGACTTTATGACGAAGTGAGGCTCTGATTTGAATTCTGCTTGCGGCATTCGATTCCTCTCGTCATTTTACGTCGGAATAGCATGTTTTCCATACCCGATTACGGTCCTGGAGGCCAGAATACTGGGAGATAGGTTTTGGCTCTAACAGCAATTTTCAGACGAAGGAAGGCTCTGATTTGAATTCTGCTTGCGACATTCAATCCCTCTCGTCATTTTACGTCGGAATAGCATGTTTTCCACACCCGATTACGGTCCTCGAAGCCAGAATACTGGGAGATAGGTTTTGGCAATAACAGCGACTTTATGACGAAGTGAGGCTCTGACTTGAATTCTGCTTGCGGCATTCGATCCCTCTCGTCATTTTACGTCGGAGTAGCATGTTTTCCACACCCGATTACGGTCCTGGAAGCCAGAATACTGGGAGATAGGTTTTGGCAATAACAGCGACTTTATAACGAAGTGAGGCTCTGATGTGAATTCTGCTTGCGGCATTCGATCCCTCTCGTCATTTTACATCGGAGTAGAATGTTTTCCACACCCGATTACGGTCCTGGAAGCCAGAATACTGGGAGATAGGTCTTGGATACAGGAGCGATTTCTGACGAAGGCAGTCTCTGATTTGAATTCTGCTTGCGGCATTCAATCCCTCTCGTCATTTTACGTCGGAATAGCATGTTTTCCATACCCGATTACGGTCCTGGAAGCCAGAATACTGGGAGATAGGTTTTGGCAATAAGAGCGACTTTATGACGAAGTGAGGTTCTGATTTAAATTCTGCTTGCGGCATTCGATCCCTCTCGTCATTTTACATCGGAGTAGAATGTTTTCCACACCCGATTACGGTCCTGGAAGCCAGAATACTGGAAGATAGCTTTTGGCTATAACAGCGGTTTTCTGACGAAGGAAGGATCTGTTTTGAATTCTGCTTGCGACATTCAATCCCTCTCGCCATTTTACGTCGGAGTAGCATGTTTTCCACACCCGATTACGGTCCTCGAAGCCAGAATACTGGGAGATAGGTTTTGGCTATAACAGCGACTTTATGACGAAGTGAGGCTCTGATTTGAATTCTGCTTGCGGCATTCGATCCCTCTCGTCATTTTACATCGGAGGAGAATGTTTTCCACACCCGATTACGGTCCTGGAAGCCAGAATACTGGAAGATAGCTTTTGGCTATAACAGCGGTTTTCTGACGAAGGAAGGATCTGATTTGAATTCTGCTTGCGACATTCAATCCCTCTCGTCATTTTACGTCGGAATAGCATGTTTTCCATACCCGATTACGGTCCTCGAAGCCAGAATACTGGGAGATTCGTCTTGGATACAGGAGCGATTTCTGACGAAGGCAGTCTCTGATTTAAATTCTGCTTACGACATTCAATCCCTCTCGTCATTTTACGTCGGAATAGCATGTTTTCCACACCCGATTACGATCCTGGCAGCCTCAATACTGGAAGATAGGTTTTTGATACAGGAGCGATTTTCTGACGAAGGAAGGCTCTGATTTGAATTCTGCTTGCGGCATTCGATCCCTCTCGCCATTTTACGTCGGAATAGCATGCTCTCCATACCCGATTACGGTTCTCGCAGCCTCAATACTGGAAGATAGGTTTTGGATACAGGAGCGATTTTCTGACGAAGGAAGGCTCTGATTTGAATTCTGCTTGCGGCATTCGATTCCTCTCGTCATTTTACGTCGGAATAGCATGTTTTCCACACCCGATTACGATCCTGGCAGCCTGAATACTGGAAGATAGCTTTTGGCTATAACAGCGGTTTTCTGACGAAGGTAGGATCTGATTTGAATTCTGCTTGCGGCATTCGATTCCTCTCGCCATTTTACGTCGGAATAGCATGTTTTCCACACCCGAGTACGATCCTGGCAGCCTCAATACTGGAAGATAGGTTTCGGATACAGGAGCGATTTTCTGACGAAGGAAGGCTCTGATTTGATTTCTGCTCGCGGCATTCGATCCCTCTCGTCATTTTACGTCGGAGTAGCATGTTTTCCACACCCGATTACGGTCCTGGAAGCGAGAATACTGGGAGATAGGTTTTGGCAATAACAGCGACTTTATGACGAAGTGAGGCTCTGATTTGAATTCTGCTTGCGGCATTCGATTCCTCTCGTCATTTTACGTCGGAATAGCATGTTTTCCATACCCGATTACGGTCCTGGAGGCCAGAATACTGGGACATAGGTTTTGGCTCTAACAGCAATTTTCAGACGAAGGAAGGCTCTGATTTGAATTCTGCTTGCGACATTCAATCCCTCTCGTCATTTTACGTCGGAATAGCATGTTTTCCACACCCGATTACGGTCCTCGAAGCCAGAATACTGGGAGATAGGTTTTGGCAATAACAGCGACTTTATGACGAAGTGAGGCTCTGACTTGAATTCTGCTTGCGGCATTCGATCCCTCTCGTCATTTTACATCGGAGTAGAATGTTTTCCACACCCGATTACGGTCCTGGAAGCCAGAATACTTGGAGATAGGTTTTGGCAATAACAGCGACTTTATAACGAAGTGAGGCTCTGATGTGAATTCTGCTTGCGGCATTCGATCCCTCTCGTCATTTTACATCGGAGTAGAATGTTTTCCACACCCGATTACGGTCCTGGAAGCCAGAATACTGGGAGATAGGTCTTGGATACAGGAGCGATTTCTGACGAAGGCAGTCTCTGATTTGAATTCTGCTTGCGGCATTCAATCCCTCTCGTCATTTTACGTCGGAATAGCATGTTTTCCATACCCGATTACGGTCCTGGAAGCCAGAATACTGGGAGATAGGTTTTGGCAATAAGAGCGACTTTATGACGAAGTGAGGTTCTGATTTAAATTCTGCTTGCGGCATTCGATCCCTCTCGTCATTTTACATCGGAGTAGAATGTTTTCCACACCCGATTACGGTCCTGGAAGCCAGAATACTGGAAGATAGCTTTTGGCTATAACAGCGGTTTTCTGACGAAGGAAGGATCTGTTTTGAATTCTGCTTGCGACATTCAATCCCTCTCGTCATTTTACGTCGGAATAGCATGTTTTCCACACCCGATTACGGTCCTCGAAGCCAGAATACTGGGAGATAGGTTTTGGCAATAACAGCGACTTTATGACGAAGTGAGGCTCTGATTTGAATTCTGCTTGCGGCATTCGATCCCTCTCGTCATTTTACATCGGAGGAGAATGTTTTCCACACCCGATTACGGTCCTGGAAGCCAGAATACTGGAAGATAGCTTTTGGCTATAACAGCGGTTTTCTGACGAAGGAAGGATCTGATTTGAATTCTGCTTGCGACATTCAATCCCTCTCGTCATTTTACGTCGGAATAGCATGTTTTCCATACCCGATTACGGTCCTCGAAGCCAGAATACTGGGAGATTCGTCTTGGATACAGGAGCGATTTCTGACGAAGGCAGTCTCTGATTTAAATTCTGCTTACGACATTCAATCCCTCTCGTCATTTTACGTCGGAATAGCATGTTTTCCACACCCGATTACGATCCTGGCAGCCTCAATACTGGAAGATAGGTTTTGGATACAGGAGCGATTTTCTGACGAAGGAAGGCTCTGATTTGAATTCTGCTTGCGGCATTCGATCCCTCTCGCCATTTTACGTCGGAATAGCATGTTTTCCACACCCGATTACGGTCCTCGAACCCACAATACTGGGAGACAGGTTTTGGCTATAACAGTGGTTTTCTGACGAAGGAAGGCTCTGATTTGAATTCTGCTTGCGGCATTCGATTCCTCTCGTCATTTTACGTCGGAATAGCATGCTTTCCACACCCGATTACGATCCTGGGGGCCAGATTACTCCAAGATAGGTTTTGGCTTTAATAGCGATTTTCTGACGAAGGAAGGCTCTGATTTGAATTCTGCTTGCGGCATTCGATTCCTCTCGTCATTTTACGTCGGAATAGCATGTTTTCCACACCCGATTACGGTCCTGGAAGCCAGAATACTGCAAGATAGCTTTTGGCTATAACAGCGGTTTTCTGACGCAGGAAGGATCTGATTTGAATTCTGCTTGCGACATTCAATCCCTCTCGTCATTTTACATCGGAGGAGAATGTTTTCCACACCCGATTACGGTCCTGGAAGCCAGAATACTGGAAGATAGCTTTTGGCTATAACAGCGGTTTTCTGACGGAGGAAGGATCTGATTTGAATTCTGCTTGCGACATTCAATCCCTCTCGTCATTTTACGTCGGAATAGCATGTTTTCCATACCCGATTACGGTCCTGGAAGCCAGAATACTGGGAGATAGGTTTTGGCAATAAGAGCGACTTTATGACGAAGTGAGGCTCTGATTTAAATTCTGCTTGCGGCATTCGATCCCTCTCGTCATTTTACATCGGAGTAGAATGTTTTCCACACCCGGTTACGGTCCTGGAAGCCAGAATACTGGAAGATAGCTTTTGGCTATAACAGCGGTTTTCTGACGAAGGAAGGATCTGATTTGAATTCTGCTTGCGACATTCAATCCCTCTCGTCATTTTACATCGGAGGAGAATGTTTTCCACACCCGATTACGGTCCTGGAAGCAAGAATACTGGAAGATAGCTTTTGGCTATAACAGCGGTTTTCTGACGGAGGAAGGATCTGATTTGAATTCTGCTTGCGACATTCAATCCCTCTCGTCATTTTACGTCGGAATAGCATGTTTTCCACACCCGATTACGGTCCTGGAAGCCAGAATACTTAGAGCTAGGTTTTGGCAATAACAGCGACTTTATGACGAAGTGAGGCTCTGATTTGAATTCTGCTTGCGGCATTCGATCCCTCTCGTCATTTTACATCGGAGGAGAATGTTTTCCACACCCGATTACGGTCCTGGATGCCAGAATACTGGAAGATAGCTTTTGGCTATAACAATGGTTTTCTGACGAAGGAAGGATCTGATTTGAATTCTGCTTGCGACATTCAATCCCTCTCGTCATTTTACGTCGGAATAGCATGTTTTCCACACCCGATTACGGTCCTGGAAGCCAGAATACTTAGAGCTAGGTTTTGGCAATAACAGCGACTTTATGACGAAGTGAGGCTCTGATTTGAATTCTGCTTGCGGCATTCGATCCCTCTCGTCATTTTACATCGGAGGAGAATGTTTTCCACACCCGATTACGGTCCTGGATGCCAGAATACTGGAAGATAGCTTTTGGCTATAACAATGGTTTTCTGACGAAGGAAGGATCTGATTTGAATTCTGCTTGCGACATTCAATCCCTCTCGTCATTTTACGTCGGAATAGCATGTTTTCCATACCCGATTACGGTCCTGGCAGCCTGAATACTGGAAGATAGGTTTTGGATACAGGAGCGATTTCTGACGAAGGAAGGCTCTGATTTGAATTCTGCTCGCGGCATTCGATCCCTCTCGTCATTTTACGTCGGAGTAGCATGTTTTCCACACCCGATTACGGTCCTGGAAGCGAGAATACTGGGAGATAGGTTTTGGCAATAACAGCGACTTTATGACGAAGTGAGGCTCTGATTTGAATTCTGCTTGCGGCATTCGATTCCTCTCGCCATTTTACGTCGGAATAGCATGTTTTCCACACCCGAGTACGATCCTGGCAGCCTCAATACTGGAAGATAGGTTTTGGATACAGGAGCGATTTTCTGACGAAGGAAGGCTCTGATTTGAATTCTGCTTGCGACATTCAATCCCTCTCGTCATTTTATGTCGGAATAGCATGTTTTCCACACCCGATTACGGTCCTCGAACCCACAATACTGGGAGACAGGTTTTGGCTATAACAGTGGTTTTCTGACGAAGGAAGGCTCTGATTTGAATTCTGCTTGCGGCATTCGATTCCTCTCGTCATTTTACGTCGGAATAGCATGCTTTCCACACCCGATTACGATCCTGGGGGCCAGATTACTCCAAGATAGGTTTTGGCTTTAATAGCGATTTTCTGACGAAGGAAGGCTCTGATTTGAATTCTGCTTGCGGCATTCGATTCCTCTCGTCATTTTACGTCGGAATAGCATGCTTTCCATACCCGATTACGGTCCTGGAAGCCAGAATACTGCAAGATAGCTTTTGGCTATAACAGCGGTTTTCTGACGCAGGAAGGATCTGATTTGAATTCTGCTTGCGACATTCAATCCCTCTCGTCATTTTACATCGGAGGAGAATGTTTTCCACACCCGATTACGGTCCTGGAAGCCAGAATACTGGAAGATAGCTTTTGGCTATAACAGCGGTTTTCTGACGGAGGAAGGATCTGATTTGAATTCTGCTTGCGACATTCAATCCCTCTCGTCATTTTACGTCGGAATAGCATGTTTTCCATACCCGATTACGGTCCTGGAAGCCAGAATACTGGGAGATAGGTTTTGGCAATAAGAGCGACTTTATGACGAAGTGAGGCTCTGATTTAAATTCTGCTTGCGGCATTCGATCCCTCTCGTCATTTTACATCGGAGTAGAATGTTTTCCACACCCGGTTACGGTCCTGGAAGCCAGAATACTGGAAGATAGCTTTTGGCTATAACAGCGGTTTTCTGACGAAGGAAGGATCTGATTTGAATTCTGCTTGCGACATTCAATCCCTCTCGTCATTTTACATCGGAGGAGAATGTTTTCCACACCCGATTACGGTCCTGGAAGCAAGAATACTGGAAGATAGCTTTTGGCTATAACAGCGGTTTTCTGACGGAGGAAGGATCTGATTTGAATTCTGCTTGCGACATTCAATCCCTCTCGTCATTTTACGTCGGAATAGCATGTTTTCCACACCCGATTACGGTCCTGGAAGCCAGAATACTTAGAGCTAGGTTTTGGCAATAACAGCGACTTTATGACGAAGTGAGGCTCTGATTTGAATTCTGCTTGCGGCATTCGATCCCTCTCGTCATTTTACATCGGAGGAGAATGTTTTCCACACCCGATTACGGTCCTGGAAGCCAGAATACTGGAAGATAGCTTTTGGCTATAACAATGGTTTTCTGACGAAGGAAGGATCTGATTTGAATTCTGCTTGCGACATTCAATCCCTCTCGTCATTTTACGTCGGAATAGCATGTTTTCCATACCCGATTACGGTCCTGGCAGCCTGAATACTGGAAGATAGGTTTTGGATACAGCAGCGATTTCTGACGAAGGAAGGCTCTGATTTGAATTCTGCTCGCGGCATTCGATCCCTCTCGTCATTTTACGTCGGAGTAGCATGTTTTCCACACCCGATTACGGTCCTGGAAGCGAGAATACTGGGAGATAGGTTTTGGCAATAACAGCGACTTTATGACGAAGTGAGGCTCTGATTTGAATTCTGCTTGCGGCATTCGATTCCTCTCGCCATTTTACGTCGGAATAGCATGTTTTCCACACCCGAGTACGATCCTGGCAGCCTCAATACTGGAAGATAGGTTTTGGATACAGGAGCGATTTTCTGACGAAGGAAGGCTCTGATTTGAATTCTGCTTGCGACATTCAATCCCTCTCGTCATTTTGCGTCGGAATAGCATGTTTTCCACACCCGATTAAGGTCCTGGAAGCCAGAATACTGGGAGATAGGTTTTGGCAATAACAGCGACTTTATGACGAAGTGAGGCTCTGATTTGAATTCTGCTTGCGACATTCGATTCCTCTCGTCATTTTACGTCGGAATAGCATGTTTTCCACACCCGAGTACGATCCTCGAAGCCAGAATACTGGGAGATTCGTCTTGGATACAGGAGCGATTTCTGACGAAGGCAGTCTCTGATTTAAATTCTGCTTACGACATTCAATCCCTCTCGTCATTTTACGTCGGAATAGCATGTTTTCCACACCCGATTACGATCCTGGCAGCCTCAATACTGGAAGATAGGTTTTGGATACAGGAGCGATTTTCTGACGAAGGAAGGCTCTGATTTGAATTCTGCTTGCGGCATTCGATCCCTCTCGCCATTTTACGTCGGAATAGCATGCTCTCCATACCCGATTACGGTTCTGGCAGCCTCAATACTGGAAGATAGGTTTTGGATACAGGAGCGATTTTCTGACGAAGGAAGGCTCTGATTTGAATTCTGCTTGCGGCATTCGATCCCTCTCGTCATTTTACATCGGAGTAGAATGTTTTCCACACCCGATTACGGTCCTGGAAGCCAGAATACTGGGAGATAGGTCTTGGATACAGGAGCGATTTCTGACGAAGGCAGTCTCTGATTTGAATTCTGCTTGCGGCATTCAATCCCTCTCGTCATTTTACGTCGGAATAGCATGTTTTCCATACCCGATTACGGTCCTGGAAGCCAGAATACTGGGAGATAGGTTTTGGCAATAAGAGCGACTTTATGACGAAGTGAGGTTCTGATTTAAATTCTGCTTGCGGCATTCGATCCCTCTCGTCATTTTACATCGGAGTAGAATGTTTTCCACACCCGGTTACGGTCCTGGAAGCCAGAATACTGGAAGATAGCTTTTGGCTATAACAGCGGTTTTCTGACGAAGGAAGGATCTGCTTTGAATTCTGCTTGCGACATTCAATCCCTCTCGTCATTTTACGTCGGAATAGCATGTTTTCCACACCCGATTACGGTCCTGGAAGCCAGAATACTTGGAGATAGGTTTTGGCAATAACAGCGACTTTATGACGAAGTGAGGCTCTGATTTGAATTCTGCTTGCGGCATTCGATCCCTCTCGTCATTTTACATCGGAGGAGAATGTTTTCCACACCCGATTACGGTCCTGGAAGCCAGAATACTGGAAGATAGCTTTTGGCTATAACAGCGGTTTTCTGACGAAGGAAGGATCTGATTTGAATTCTGCTTGCGACATTCAATCCCTCTCGTCATTTTACGTCGGAATAGCATGTTTTCCATACCCGATTACGGTCCTCGAAGCCAGAATACTGGGAGATTCGTCTTGGATACAGGAGCGATTTCTGACGAAGGCAGTCTCTGATTTAAATTCTGCTTACGACATTCAATCCCTCTCGTCATTTTACGTCGGAATAGCATGTTTTCCACACCCGATTACGATCCTGGCAGCCTCAATACTGGAAGATAGGTTTTGGATACAGGAGCGATTTTCTGACGAAGGAAGGCTCTGATTTGAATTCTGCTTGCGGCATTCGATCCCTCTCGCCATTTTACGTCGGAATAGCATGTTTTCCACACCCGATTACGGTCCTCGAACCCACAATACTGGGAGACAGGTTTTGGCTATAACAGTGGTTTTCTGACGAAGGAAGGCTCTGATTTGAATTCTGCTTGCGGCATTCGATTCCTCTCGTCATTTTACGTCGGAATAGCATGCTTTCCACACCCGATTACGATCCTGGGGGCCAGATTACTCCAAGATAGGTTTTGGCTTTAATAGCGATTTTCTGACGAAGGAAGGCTCTGATTTGAATTCTGCTTGCGGCATTCGATTCCTCTCGTCATTTTACGTCGGAATAGCATGCTTTCCATACCCGATTACGGTCCTGGAAGCCCGAATACTGCAAGATAGCTTTTGGCTATAACAGCGGTTTTCTGACGCAGGAAGGATCTGATTTGAATTCTGCTTGCGACATTCAATCCCTCTCGTCATTTTACATCGGAGGAGAATGTTTTCCACACCCGATTACGGTCCTGGAAGCCAGAATACTGGAAGATAGCTTTTGGCTATAACAGCGGTTTTCTGACGGAGGAAGGATCTGATTTGAATTCTGCTTGCGACATTCAATCCCTCTCGTCATTTTACGTCGGAATAGCATGTTTTCCATACCCGATTACGGTCCTGGAAGCCAGAATACTGGGAGATAGTTTTTGGCAATAAGAGCGACTTTATGACGAAGTGAGGCTCTGATTTAAATTCTGCTTGCGGCATTCGATCCCTCTCGTCATTTTACATCGGAGTAGAATGTTTTCCACACCCGGTTACGGTCCTGGAAGCCAGAATACTGGAAGATAGCTTTTGGCTATAACAGCGGTTTTCTGACGAAGGAAGGATCTGATTTGAATTCTGCTTGCGACATTCAATCCCTCTCGTCATTTTACATCGGAGGAGAATGTTTTCCACACCCGATTACGGTCCTGGAAGCAAGAATACTGGAAGATAGCTTTTGGCTATAACAGCGGTTTTCTGACGGAGGAAGGATCTGATTTGAATTCTGCTTGCGACATTCAATCCCTCTCGTCATTTTACGTCGGAATAGCATGTTTTCCACACCCGATTACGGTCCTGGAAGCCAGAATACTTAGAGCTAGGTTTTGGCAATAACAGCGACTTTATGACGAAGTGAGGCTCTGATTTGAATTCTGCTTGCGGCATTCGATCCCTCTCGTCATTTTACATCGGAGGAGAATGTTTTCCACACCCGATTACGGTCCTGGAAGCCAGAATACTGGAAGATAGCTTTTGGCTATAACAATGGTTTTCTGACGAAGGAAGGATCTGATTTGAATTCTGCTTGCGACATTCAATCCCTCTCGTCATTTTACGTCGGAATAGCATGTTTTCCATACCCGATTACGGTCCTGGCAGCCTGAATACTGGAAGATAGGTTTTGGATACAGGAGCGATTTCTGACGAAGGAAGGCTCTGATTTGAATTCTGCTCGCGGCATTCGATCCCTCTCGTCATTTTACGTCGGAGTAGCATGTTTTCCACACCCGATTACGGTCCTGGAAGCGAGAATACTGGGAGATAGGTTTTGGCAATAACAGCGACTTTATGACGAAGTGAGGCTCTGATTTGAATTCTGCTTGCGGCATTCGATTCCTCTCGTCATTTTACGTCGGAATAGCATGTTTTCCACACCCGATTACGGTCCTGGAAGCCAGAATACTTAGAGCTAGGTTTTGGCAATAACAGCGACTTTATGACGAAGTGAGGCTCTGATTTGAATTCTGCTTGCGGCATTCGATCCCTCTCGTCATTTTACGTCGGAGTAGCATGTTTTCCACACCCGATTACGGTCCTGGAAGCGAGAATACTGGGAGATAGGTTTTGGCAATAACAGCGACTTTATGACGAAGTGAGGCTCTGATTTGAATTCTGCTTGCGGCATTCGATTCCTCTCGCCATTTTACGTCGGAATAGCATGTTTTCCACACCCGAGTACGATCCTGGCAGCCTCAATACTGGAAGATAGGTTTTGGATACAGGAGCGATTTTCTGACGAAGGAAGGCTCTGATTTGAATTCTGCTTGCGACATTCGATCCCTCTCGTCATTTTACGTCGGAATAGCATGTTTTCCACACCCGATTAAGGTCCTGGAAGCCAGAATACTGGGAGATAGGTTTTGGCAATAACAGCGACTTTATGACGAAGTGAGGCTCTGATTTGAATTCTGCTTGCGACATTCGATTCCTCTCGTCATTTTACGTCGGAATAGCATGTTTTCCACACCCGAGTACGATCCTCGAAGCCAGAATACTGGGAGATTCGTCTTGGATACAGGAGCGATTTCTGACGAAGGCAGTCTCTGATTTAAATTCTGCTTACGACATTCAATCCCTCTCGTCATTTTACGTCGGAATAGCATGTTTTCCACACCCGATTACGATCCTGGCAGCCTCAATACTGGAAGATAGGTTTTGGATACAGGAGCGATTTTCTGACGAAGGAAGGCTCTGATTTGAATTCTGCTTGCGGCATTCGATCCCTCTCGCCATTTTACGTCGGAATAGCATGCTCTCCATACCCGATTACGGTTCTGGCAGCCTCAATACTGGAAGATAGGTTTTGGATACAGGAGCGATTTTCTGACGAAGGAAGGCTCTGATTTGAATTCTGCTTGCGACATTCGATTCCTCTCGTCATTTTACGTCGGAATAGCATGTTTTCCACACCCGAATACGATCCTGGCAGCCTGAATACTGGAAGATAGCTTTTGGCTATAACAGCGGTTTTCTGACGAAGGAAGGATCTGATTTGAATTCTGCTTGCGACATTCAATCCCTCTCGTCATTTTACGTCGGAATAGCATGTTTTCCATACCCGATTACGGTCCTGGAAGCCAGAATACTGGGAGATAGGTTTTGGCAATAAGAGCGACTTTATGACGAAGTGAGGCTCTGATTTAAATTCTGCTTGCGGCATTCGATCCCTCTCGTCATTTTACATCGGAGGAGAATGTTTTCCACACCCGATTACGGTCCTGGAAGCCAGAATACTGGAAGATAGCTTTTGGCTATAACAATGGTTTTCTGACGAAGGTAGGATCTGATTTGAATTCTGCTTGCGGCATTCGATTCCTCTCGCCATTTTACGTCGGAATAGCATGTTTTCCACACCCGAGTACGATCCTGGCAGCCTCAATACTGGAAGATAGGTTTCGGATACAGGAGCGATTTTCTGACGAAGGAAGGCTCTGATTTGAATTCTGCTCGCGGCATTCGATTCCTCTCGTCATTTTACGTCGGAGTAGCATGTTTTCCACACCCGATTACGGTCCTGGAAGCGAGAATACTGGGAGATAGGTTTTGGCAATAACAGCGACTTTATGACGAAGTGAGGCTCTGATTTGAATTCTGCTTGCGGCATTCGATTCCTCTCGTCATTTTACGTCGGAATAGCATGTTTTCCATACCCGATTACGGTTCTGGAAGCCAGAATACTGCAAGATAGGTTTTGGCTATAACATCGATTTTCGGACGAAGGTAGGATCTGATTTGAATTCTGCTTGCGGCATTCGATTCTTCTCGCCATTTTACGTCGGAATAGCATGTTTTCCACATCCTTGTACGATCCTTTCAGCCTCAATACTGGAAGATAGGTTTTGGATACAGGAGCGATTTTCTGACGAAGGAAGGCTCTGATTTGAATTCTTCTCGCGGCATTCGATCCCTCTCGTCATTTTACGTCGGAATTGCATGTTTTCCACACCCGATTACGGTCCTGGAAGCCAGAATACTGGGAGATAGGTTTTGGCAATAACAGCGACTTTATGACGAAGTGAGGCTCTGATTTGAATTCTGCTTGCGGCATTCGATCCCACTCGCCATTTTACGTCGGAATAGCATGCTCTCCATACCCGATTACGGTTCTGGAAGCCAGAATACTGCAAGATAGGTTTTGGCTATAACATCGATTTTCGGACGAAGGTAGGATCTGATTTGAATTCTGCTTGCGGCATTCGATTCCTCTCGCCATTTTACGTCGGAATAGCATGTTTTCCACACCCTTGTACGATCCTTTCAGCCTCAATACTGGAAGATAGGTTTTGGATACAGGAGCGATTTTCGGACGAAGGAAGGCTCTGATTTGAATTCTGCTTGCGGCATTCGATCCCACTCGCCATTTTACGTCGGAATAGCATGCTGTCCATACCCGATTACGGTTCTGGAAGCCAGAATACTGCAAGATAGGTTTTGGCTATAACATCGATTTTCGGACGAAGGTAGGATCTGATTTGAATTCTGCTTGCGGCATTCGATCCCTCTCGTCATTTTACATCGGAGGAGAATGTTTTCCACACCCGATTACGGTCCTGGAAGCCAGAATACTGGAAGATAGCTTTTGGCTATAACAATGGTTTTCTGACGAAGGTAGGATCTGATTTGAATTCTGCTTGCGGCATTCGATTCCTCTCGCCATTTTACGTCGGAATAGCATGTTTTCCACACCCGAGTACGATCCTGGCAGCCTCAATACTGGAAGATAGGTTTCGGATACAGGAGCGATTTTCTGACGAAGGAAGGCTCTGATTTGAATTCTGCTCGCGGCATTCGATCCCTCTCGTCATTTTACGTCGGAGTAGCATGTTTTCCACACCCGATTACGGTCCTGGAAGCGAGAATACTGGGAGATAGGTTTTGGCAATAACAGCGACTTTATGACGAAGTGAGGCTCTGATTTGAATTCTGCTTGCGGCATTCGATTCCTCTCGTCATTTTACGTCGGAATAGCATGTTTTCCATACCCGATTACGGTTCTGGAAGCCAGAATACTGCAAGATAGGTTTTGGCTATAACATCGATTTTCGGACGAAGGTAGGATCTGATTTGATTTCTGCTTGCGGCATTCGATTCTTCTCGCCATTTTACGTCGGAATAGCATGTTTTCCACATCCTTGTACGATCCTTTCAGCCTCAATACTGGAAGATAGGTTTTGGATACAGGAGCGATTTTCTGACGAAGGAAGGCTCTGATTTGAATTCTTCTCGCGGCATTCGATCCCTCTCGTCATTTTACGTCGGAATTGCATGTTTTCCACACCCGATTACGGTCCTGGAAGCCAGAATACTGGGAGATAGGTTTTGGCAATAACAGCGACTTTATGACGAAGTGAGGCTCTGATTTGAATTCTGCTTGCGGCATTCGATCCCACTCGCCATTTTACGTCGGAATAGCATGCTCTCCATACCCGATTACGGTTCTGGAAGCCAGAATACTGCAAGATAGGTTTTGGCTATAACATCGATTTTCGGACGAAGGTAGGATCTGATTTGAATTCTGCTTGCGGCATTCGATTCCTCTCGCCATTTTACGTCGGAATAGCATGTTTTCCACACCCTTGTACGATCCTTTCAGCCTCAATACTGGAAGATAGGTTTTGGATACAGGAGCGATTTTCGGACGAAGGAAGGCTCTGATTTGAATTCTGCTTGCGGCATTCGATCCCACTCGCCATTTTACGTCGGAATAGCATGCTGTCCATACCCGATTACGGTTCTGGAAGCCAGAATACTGCAAGATAGGTTTTGGCTATAACATCGATTTTCGGACGAAGGTAGGATCTGATTTGAATTCTGCTTGCGGCATTCGATTCTTCTCGCCATTTTACGTCGGAATAGCATGTTTTCCACACCCTTGTACGATCCTTTCAGCCTCAATACTGGAAGATAGGTTTTGGATACAGCAGCGATTTTCTGACGAAGGAAGGCTCTGATTTGAATTCTGCTTGCGGCATTCGATCCCACTCGCCATTTTACGTCGGAATAGCATGCTCTCCATACCCGATTACAATCCTGGCAGCCTGAATACTGGAAGATAGGTTTTGGATACAGGAGCGATTTCTGACGAAGGCAGTCTCTGATTTGAATTCTGCTTGCGGCATTCGATTCCTCTCGTCATTTTACGTCGGAATAGCATGTTTTCCACACCCGATTACGATCCTGGCAGCCTGAATACTGGAAGATAGCTTTTGGCTATAACAGCGGTTTTCTTACGAAGGTAGGATCTGATTTGAATTCTGCTTGCGGCATTCGATTCCTCTTGCCATTTTACGTCGGAATAGCATGTTTTCCACACCCGAGTATGATCCTGGCAGCCTCAATACTGGAAGATAGGTTTTGGATACAGGAGCGATTTTCTGACGAAGGAAGGCTCTGGTTTGAATTCTGCTCGCGGCATTCGATCCCTCTCGTTATTTTACGTCGGAGTAGAATGTTTTCCACACCCGATTACGGTCCTCGAAGCCAGAATACTGGGAGATAGGTCTTGGATACAGCAGCGATTTCTGACGAAGGCAGTCTCTGATTTAAATTCTGCTTGCGACATTCAATCCCTCTCGTCATTTTATGTCGGAATAGCATGTTTTCCACACCCGATTACGGTCCTGGAAGCCAGAATACTGGAAGATAGCTTTTGGCTATAACAGCGGTTTTCTGACGAAGGAAGGATCTGATTTGAATTCTGCTTGCGACATTCAATCCCTCTCGTCATTTTACATCGGAGGAGAATGTTTTCCACACCCGATTACGGTCCTGGAAGCAAGAATACTGGAAGATAGCTTTTGGCTATAACAGCGGTTTTCTGACGGAGGAAGGATCTGATTTGAATTCTGCTTGCGACATTCAATCCCTCTCGTCATTTTACGTCGGAATAGCATGTTTTCCACACCCGATTACGGTCCTGGAAGCCAGAATACTTAGAGCTAGGTTTTGGCAATAACAGCGACTTTATGACGAAGTGAGGCTCTGATTTAAATTCTGCTTGCGGCATTCGATCCCTCTCGTCATTTTACATCGGAGTAGAATGTTTTCCACACCCGGTTACGGTCCTGGAAGCCAGAATACTGGAAGATAGCTTTTGGCTATAACAGCGGTTTTCTGACGAAGGAAGGATCTGATTTGAATTCTGCTTGCGACATTCAATCCCTCTCGTCATTTTACATCGGAGGAGAATGTTTTCCACACCCGATTACGGTCCTGGAAGCAAGAATACTGGAAGATAGCTTTTGGCTATAACAGCGGTTTTCTGACGGAGGAAGGATCTGATTTGAATTCTGCTTGCGACATTCAATCCCTCTCGTCATTTTACGTCGGAATAGCATGTTTTCCACACCCGATTACGGTCCTGGAAGCCAGAATACTTAGAGGTAGGTTTTGGCAATAACAGCGACTTTATGACGAAGTGAGGCTCTGATTTGAATTCTGCTTGCGGCATTCGATCCCTCTCGTCATTTTACATCGGAGTAGAATGTTTTCCACACCCGATTACGGTCCTGGAAGCCAGAATACTGGAAGATAGCTTTTGGCTATAACAATGGTTTTCTGACGAAGGAAGGATCTGATTTGAATTCTGCTTGCGACATTCAATCCCTCTCGTCATTTTACGTCGGAATAGCATGTTTTCCATACCCGATTACGGTCCTGGCAGCCTGAATACTGGAAGATAGGTTTTGGATACAGGAGCGATTTCTGACGAAGGAAGGCTCTGATTTGAATTCTGCTCGCGGCATTCGATCCCTCTCGTCATTTTACGTCGGAATAGCATGTTTTCCACACCCGATTACGGTCCTGGAAGCCAGAATACTGGGAGATAGGTTTTGGCAATAACAGCGACTTTATGACGAAGTGAGGCTCTGATTTGAATTCTGCTTGCGGCATTCGATTCCTCTCGCCATTTTACGTCGGAATAGCATGTTTTCCACACCCGAGTACGATCCTGGCAGCCTCAATACTGGAAGATAGGTTTTGGATACAGGAGCGATTTTCTGACGAAGGAAGGCTCTGATTTGAATTCTGCTTGCGACATTCGATCCCTCTCGTCATTTTACGTCGGAATAGCATGTTTTCCACACCCGATTAAGGTCCTGGAAGCCAGAATACTGGGAGATAGGTTTTGGCAATAACAGCGACTTTATGACGAAGTGAGGCTCTGATTTGAATTCTGCTTGCGACATTCGATTCCTCTCGTCATTTTACGTCGGAATAGCATGTTTTCCACACCCGAGTACGATCCTCGAAGCCAGAATACTGGGAGATTCGTCTTGGATACAGGAGCGATTTCTGACGAAGGCAGTCTCTGATTTAAATTCTGCTTACGACATTCAATCCCTCTCGTCATTTTACGTCGGAATAGCATGTTTTCCACACCCGATTACGGTCCTGGAAGCCAGAATACTTGGAGATAGGTTTTGGCAATAACAGCGACTTTATGACGAAGTGAGGCTCTGATTTGAATTCTGCTTGCGGCATTCGATCCCTCTCGTCATTTTACATCGGAGGAGAATGTTTTCCACACCCGATTACGGTCCTGGAAGCCAGAATACTGCAAGATAGCTTTTGGCTATAACAGCGGTTTTCTGACGCAGGAAGGATCTGATTTGAATTCTGCTTGCGACATTCAATCCCTCTCGTCATTTTACATCGGAGGAGAATGTTTTCCACACCCGATTACGGTCCTGGAAGCCAGAATACTGGAAGATAGCTTTTGGCTATAACAGCGGTTTTCTGACGGAGGAAGGATCTGATTTGAATTCTGCTTGCGACATTCAATCCCTCTCGTCATTTTACGTCGGAATAGCATGTTTTCCACACCCGATTACGGTCCTGGAAGCCAGAATACTTAGAGCTAGGTTTTGGCAATAACAGCGACTTTATGACGAAGTGAGGCTCTGATTTAAATTCTGCTTGCGGCATTCGATCCCTCTCGTCATTTTACATCGGAGTAGAATGTTTTCCACACCCGGTTACGGTCCTGGAAGCCAGAATACTGGAAGATAGCTTTTGGCTATAACAGCGGTTTTCTGACGAAGGAAGGATCTGATTTGAATTCTGCTTGCGACATTCAATCCCTCTCGTCATTTTACATCGGAGGAGAATGTTTTCCACACCCGATTACGGTCCTGGAAGCAAGAATACTGGAAGATAGCTTTTGGCTATAACAGCGGTTTTCTGACGGAGGAAGGATCTGATTTGAATTCTGCTTGCGACATTCAATCCCTCTCGTCATTTTACGTCGGAATAGCATGTTTTCCACACCCGATTACGGTCCTGGAAGCCAGAATACTTAGAGCTAGGTTTTGGCAATAACAGCGACTTTATGACGAAGTGAGGCTCTGATTTGAATTCTGCTTGCGGCATTCGATCCCTCTCGTCATTTTACATCGGAGGAGAATGTTTTCCACACCCGATTACGGTCCTGGAAGCCAGAATACTGGAAGATAGCTTTTGGCTATAACAATGGTTTTCTGACGAAGGAAGGATCTGATTTGAATTCTGCTTGCGACATTCAATCCCTCTCGTCATTTTACGTCGGAATAGCATGTTTTCCATACCCGATTACGGTCCTGGCAGCCTGAATACTGGGAGATAGGTTTTGGATACAGGAGCGATTTCTGACGAAGGAAGGCTCTGATTTGAATTCTGCTCGCGGCATTCGATCCCTCTCGTCATTTTACGTCGGAGTAGCATGTTTTCCACACCCGATTACGGTCCTGGAAGCCAGAATACTGGGAGATAGGTTTTGGCAATAACAGCGACTTTATGACGAAGTGAGGCTCTGATTTGAATTCTGCTTGCGGCATTCGATTCCTCTCGCCATTTTACGTCGGAATAGCATGTTTTCCACACCCGAGTACGATCCTGGCAGCCTCAATACTGGAAGATAGGTTTTGGATACAGGAGCGATTTTCTGACGAAGGAAGGCTCTGATTTGAATTCTGCTTGCGACATTCGATCCCTCTCGTCATTTTACGTCGGAATAGCATGTTTTCCACACCCGATTAAGGTCCTGGAAGCCAGAATACTGGGAGATAGGTTTTGGCAATAACAGCGACTTTATGACGAAGTGAGGCTCTGATTTGAATTCTGCTTGCGACATTCGATTCCTCTCGTCATTTTACGTCGGAATAGCATGTTTTCCACACCCGAGTACGATCCTCGAAGCCAGAATACTGGGAGATTCGTCTTGGATACAGGAGCGATTTCTGACGAAGGCAGTCTCTGATTTAAATTCTGCTTACGACATTCAATCCCTCTCGTCATTTTACGTCGGAATAGCATGTTTTCCACACCCGATTACGGTCCTGGAAGCCAGAATACTTGGAGATAGGTTTTGGCAATAACAGCGACTTTATGACGAAGTGAGGCTCTGATTTGAATTCTGCTTGCGGCATTCGATCCCTCTCGTCATTTTACATCGGAGGAGAATGTTTTCCACACCCGATTACGGTCCTGGAAGCCAGAATACTGCAAGATAGCTTTTGGCTATAACAGCGGTTTTCTGACGCAGGAAGGATCTGATTTGAATTCTGCTTGCGACATTCAATCCCTCTCGTCATTTTACATCGGAGGAGAATGTTTTCCACACCCGATTACGGTCCTGGAAGCCAGAATACTGGAAGATAGCTTTTGGCTATAACAGCGGTTTTCTGACGGAGGAAGGATCTGATTTGAATTCTGCTTGCGACATTCAATCCCTCTCGTCATTTTACGTCGGAATAGCATGTTTTCCATACCCGATTACGGTCCTGGAAGCCAGAATACTGGGAGATAGTTTTTGGCAATAAGAGCGACTTTATGACGAAGTGAGGCTCTGATTTAAATTCTGCTTGCGGCATTCGATCCCTCTCGTCATTTTACATCGGAGTAGAATGTTTTCCACACCCGGTTACGGTCCTGGAAGCCAGAATACTGGAAGATAGCTTTTGGCTATAACAGCGGTTTTCTGACGAAGGAAGGATCTGATTTGAATTCTGCTTGCGACATTCAATCCCTCTCGTCATTTTACATCGGAGGAGAATGTTTTCCACACCCGATTACGGTCCTGGAAGCAAGAATACTGGAAGATAGCTTTTGGCTATAACAGCGGTTTTCTGACGGAGGAAGGATCTGATTTGAATTCTGCTTGCGACATTCAATCCCTCTCGTCATTTTACGTCGGAATAGCATGTTTTCCACACCCGATTACGGTCCTGGAAGCCAGAATACTTAGAGCTAGGTTTTGGCAATAACAGCGACTTTATGACGAAGTGAGGCTCTGATTTGAATTCTGCTTGCGGCATTCGATCCCTCTCGTCATTTTACATCGGAGGAGAATGTTTTCCACACCCGATTACGGTCCTGGAAGCCAGAATACTGGAAGATAGCTTTTGGCTATAACAATGGTTTTCTGACGAAGGAAGGATCTGATTTGAATTCTGCTTGCGACATTCAATCCCTCTCGTCATTTTACGTCGGAATAGCATGTTTTCCATACCCGATTACGGTCCTGGCAGCCTGAATACTGGAAGATAGGTTTTGGATACAGGAGCGATTTCTGACGAAGGAAGGCTCTGATTTGAATTCTGCTCGCGGCATTCGATCCCTCTCGTCATTTTACGTCGGAGTAGCATGTTTTCCACACCCGATTACGGTCCTGGAAGCGAGAATACTGGGAGATAGGTTTTGGCAATAACAGCGACTTTATGACGAAGTGAGGCTCTGATTTGAATTCTGCTTGCGGCATTCGATTCCTCTCGCCATTTTACGTCGGAATAGCATGTTTTCCACACCCGATTACGGTCCTCGAACCCACAATACTGGGAGACAGGTTTTGGCTATAACAGTGGTTTTCTGACGAAGGAAGGCTCTGATTTGAATTCTGCTTGCGGCATTCGATTCCTCTCGTCATTTTACGTCGGAATAGCATGCTTTCCACACCCGATTACGATCCTGGGGGCCAGATTACTCCAAGATAGGTTTTGGCTCTAATAGCGATTTTCTGACGAAGGAAGGCTCTGATTTGAATTCTGCTTGCGGCATTCGATTCCTCTCGTCATTTTACGTCGGAATAGCATGCTTTCCATACCCGATTACGGTCCTGGAAGCCAGAATACTGCAAGATAGCTTTTGGCTATAACAGCGGTTTTCTGACGCAGGAAGGATCTGATTTGAATTCTGCTTGCGACATTCAATCCCTCTCGTCATTTTACATCGGAGGAGAATGTTTTCCACACCCGATTACGGTCCTGGAAGCCAGAATACTGGAAGATAGCTTTTGGCTATAACAGCGGTTTTCTGACGGAGGAAGGATCTGATTTGAATTCTGCTTGCGACATTCAATCCCTCTCGTCATTTTACGTCGGAATAGCATGTTTTCCATACCCGATTACGGTCCTGGAAGCCAGAATACTGGGAGATAGGTTTTGGCAATAAGAGCGACTTTATGACGAAGTGAGGCTCTGATTTAAATTCTGCTTGCGGCATTCGATCCCTCTCGTCATTTTACATCGGAGTAGAATGTTTTCCACACCCGGTTACGGTCCTGGAAGCCAGAATACTGGAAGATAGCTTTTGGCTATAACAGCGGTTTTCTGACGAAGGAAGGATCTGATTTGAATTCTGCTTGCGACATTCAATCCCTCTCGTCATTTTACATCGGAGGAGAATGTTTTCCACACCCGATTACGGTCCTGGAAGCAAGAATACTGGAAGATAGCTTTTGGCTATAACAGCGGTTTTCTGACGGAGGAAGGATCTGATTTGAATTCTGCTTGCGACATTCAATCCCTCTCGTCATTTTACGTCGGAATAGCATGTTTTCCACACCCGATTACGGTCCTGGAAGCCAGAATACTTAGAGCTAGGTTTTGGCAATAACAGCGACTTTATGACGAAGTGAGGCTCTGATTTGAATTCTGCTTGCGGCATTCGATCCCTCTCGTCATTTTACGTCGGAGTAGCATGTTTTCCACACCCGATTACGGTCCTGGAAGCGAGAATACTGGGAGATAGGTTTTGGCAATAACAGCGACTTTATGACGAAGTGAGGCTCTGATTTGAATTCTGCTTGCGGCATTCGATTCCTCTCGCCATTTTACGTCGGAATAGCATGTTTTCCACACCCGAGTACGATCCTGGCAGCCTCAATACTGGAAGATAGGTTTTGGATACAGGAGCGATTTTCTGACGAAGGAAGGCTCTGATTTGAATTCTGCTTGCGACATTCAATCCCTCTCGTCATTTTACGTCGGAATAGCATGTTTTCCACACCCGATTAAGGTCCTGGAAGCCAGAATACTGGGAGATAGGTTTTGGCAATAACAGCGACTTTATGACGAAGTGAGGCTCTGATTTGAATTCTGCTTGCGACATTCGATTCCTCTCGTCATTTTACGTCGGAATAGCATGTTTTCCACACCCGAGTACGATCCTCGAAGCCAGAATACTGGGAGATTCGTCTTGGATACAGGAGCGATTTCTGACGAAGGCAGTCTCTGATTTAAATTCTGCTTACGACATTCAATCCCTCTCGTCATTTTACGTCGGAATAGCATGTTTTCCACACCCGATTACGATCCTGGCAGCCTCAATACTGGAAGATAGGTTTTGGATACAGGAGCGATTTTCTGACGAAGGAAGGCTCTGATTTGAATTCTGCTTGCGGCATTCGATCCCTCTCGCCATTTTACGTCGGAATAGCATGCTCTCCATACCCGATTACGGTTCTGGCAGCCTCAATACTGGAAGATAGGTTTTGGATACAGGAGCGATTTTCTGACGAAGGAAGGCTCTGATTTGAATTCTGCTTGCGACATTCGATTCCTCTCGTCATTTTACGTCGGAATAGCATGTTTTCCACACCCGAATACGATCCTGGCAGCCTGAATACTGGAAGATAGCTTTTGGCTATAACAGCGGTTTTCTGACGAAGGAAGGATCTGATTTGAATTCTGCTTGCGACATTCAATCCCTCTCGTCATTTTACGTCGGAATAGCATGTTTTCCATACCCGATTACGGTCCTGGAAGCCAGAATACTGGGAGATAGGTTTTGGCAATAAGAGCGACTTTATGACGAAGTGAGGCTCTGATTTGAATTCTGCTTGCGGCATTCGATTCCTCTCGTCATTTTACGTCGGAATAGCATGTTTTCCATACCCGATTACGGTTCTGGAAGCCAGAATACTGCAAGATAGGTTTTGGCTATAACATCGATTTTCGGACGAAGGTAGGATCTGATTTGAATTCTGCTTGCGGCATTCGATTCTTCTCGCCATTTTACGTCGGAATAGCATGTTTTCCATACCCGATTACGGTCCTGGAAGCCAGAATACTGGGAGATAGGTTTTGGCAATAAGAGCGACTTTATGACGAAGGCAGTCTCTGATTTAAATTCTGCTTACGACATTCAATCCCTCTCGTCATTTTACGTCGGAATAGCATGTTTTCCACACCCGATTACGATCCTGGCAGCCTCAATACTGGAAGATAGGTTTCGGATACAGGAGCGATTTTCTGACGAAGGAAGGCTCTGATTTGAATTCTGCTCGCGGCATTCGATTCCTCTCGTCATTTTACGTCGGAGTAGCATGTTTTCCACACCCGATTACGGTCCTGGAAGCGAGAATACTGGGAGATAGGTTTTGGCAATAACAGCGACTTTATGACGAAGTGAGGCTCTGATTTGAATTCTGCTTGCGGCATTCGATTCCTCTCGTCATTTTACGTCGGAATAGCATGTTTTCCATACCCGATTACGGTTCTGGAAGCCAGAATACTGCAAGATAGGTTTTGGCTATAACATCGATTTTCGGACGAAGGTAGGATCTGATTTGAATTCTGCTTGCGGCATTCGATTCTTCTCGCCATTTTACGTCGGAATAGCATGTTTTCCACATCCTTGTACGATCCTTTCAGCCTCAATACTGGAAGATAGGTTTTGGATACAGGAGCGATTTTCTGACGAAGGAAGGCTCTGATTTGAATTCTGCTTGCGGCATTCGATCCCTCTCGTCATTTTACGTCGGAATTGCATGTTTTCCACACCCGATTACGGTCCTGGAAGCCAGAATACTGGGAGATAGGTTTTGGCAATAACAGCGACTTTATGACGAAGTGAGGCTCTGATTTGAATTCTGCTTGCGGCATTCGATCCCACTCGCCATTTTACGTCGGAATAGCATGCTCTCCATACCCGATTACGGTTCTGGAAGCCAGAATACTGCAAGATAGGTTTTGGCTATAACATCGATTTTCGGACGAAGGTAGGATCTGATTTGAATTCTGCTTGCGGCATTCGATTCCTCTCGCCATTTTACGTCGGAATAGCATGTTTTCCACACCCTTGTACGATCCTTTCAGCCTCAATACTGGAAGATAGGTTTTGGATACAGGAGCGATTTTCGGACGAAGGAAGGCTCTGATTTGAATTCTGCTTGCGGCATTCGATCCCACTCGCCATTTTACGTCGGAATAGCATGCTGTCCATACCCGATTACGGTTCTGGAAGCCAGAATACTGCAAGATAGGTTTTGGCTATAACATCGATTTTCGGACGAAGGTAGGATCTGATTTGAATTCTGCTTGCGGCATTCGATCCCTCTCGTCATTTTACATCGGAGGAGAATGTTTTCCACACCCGATTACGGTCCTGGAAGCCAGAATACTGGAAGATAGCTTTTGGCTATAACAATGGTTTTCTGACGAAGGTAGGATCTGATTTGAATTCTGCTTGCGGCATTCGATTCCTCTCGCCATTTTACGTCGGAATAGCATGTTTTCCACACCCGAGTACGATCCTGGCAGCCTCAATACTGGAAGATAGGTTTCGGATACAGGAGCGATTTTCTGACGAAGGAAGGCTCTGATTTGAATTCTGCTCGCGGCATTCGATCCCTCTCGTCATTTTACGTCGGAGTAGCATGTTTTCCACACCCGATTACGGTCCTGGAAGCCAGAATACTGGGAGATAGGTTTTGGCAATAACAGCGACTTTATGACGAAGTGAGGCTCTGATTTGAATTCTGCTTGCGGCATTCGATCCCACTCGCCATTTTACGTCGGAATAGCATGCTCTCCATACCCGATTACGGTTCTGGAAGCCAGAATACTGCAAGATAGGTTTTGGCTATAACATCGATTTTCGGACGAAGGTAGGATCTGATTTGAATTCTGCTTGCGGCATTCGATTCTTCTCGCCATTTTACGTCGGAATAGCATGTTTTCCACACCCTTGTACGATCCTTTCAGCCTCAATACTGGAAGATAGGTTTTGGATACAGGAGCGATTTTCGGACGAAGGAAGGCTCTGATTTGAATTCTGCTTGCGGCATTCGATCCCACTCGCCATTTTACGTCGGAATAGCATGCTGTCCATACCCGATTACGGTTCTGGAAGCCAGAATACTGCAAGATAGGTTTTGGCTATAACATCGATTTTCGGACGAAGGTAGGATCTGATTTGAATTCTGCTTGCGGCATTCGATCCCTCTCGTCATTTTACATCGGAGGAGAATGTTTTCCACACCCGATTACGGTCCTGGAAGCCAGAATACTGGAAGATAGCTTTTGGCTATAACAATGGTTTTCTGACGAAGGTAGGATCTGATTTGAATTCTGCTTGCGGCATTCGATTCCTCTCGCCATTTTACGTCGGAATAGCATGTTTTCCACACCCGAGTACGATCCTGGCAGCCTCAATACTGGAAGATAGGTTTCGGATACAGGAGCGATTTTCTGACGAAGGAAGGCTCTGATTTGAATTCTGCTCGCGGCATTCGATCCCTCTCGTCATTTTACGTCGGAGTAGCATGTTTTCCACACCCGATTACGGTCCTGGAAGCGAGAATACTGGGAGATAGGTTTTGGCAATAACAGCGACTTTATGACGAAGTGAGGCTCTGATTTGAATTCTGCTTGCGGCATTCGATTCCTCTCGTCATTTTACGTCGGAATAGCATGTTTTCCATACCCGATTACGGTTCTGGAAGCCAGAATACTGCAAGATAGGTTTTGGCTATAACATCGATTTTCGGACGAAGGTAGGATCTGATTTGATTTCTGCTTGCGGCATTCGATTCTTCTCGCCATTTTACGTCGGAATAGCATGTTTTCCACATCCTTGTACGATCCTTTCAGCCTCAATACTGGAAGATAGGTTTTGGATACAGGAGCGATTTTCTGACGAAGGAAGGCTCTGATTTGAATTCTTCTTGCGGCATTCGATCCCTCTCGTCATTTTACGTCGGAATAGCATGTTTTCCACACCCGATTACGGTCCTGGAAGCCAGAATACTGGGAGATAGGTTTTGGCAATAACAGCGACTTTATGACGAAGTGAGGCTCTGATTTGAATTCTGCTTGCGGCATTCGATCCCACTCGCCATTTTACGTCGGAATAGCATGCTCTCCATACCCGATTACGGTTCTGGAAGCCAGAATACTGCAAGATAGGTTTTGGCTATAACATCGATTTTCGGACGAAGGTAGGATCTGATTTAAATTCTGCTTGCGGCATTCGATTCCTCTCGCCATTTTACGTCGGAATAGCATGTTTTCCACACCCTTGTACGATCCTTTCAGCCTCAATACTGGAAGATAGGTTTTGGATACAGGAGCGATTTTCGGACGAAGGAAGGCTCTGATTTGAATTCTGCTTGCGGCATTCGATCCCACTCGCCATTTTACGTCGGAATAGCATGCTGTCCATACCCGATTACGGTTCTGGAAGCCAGAATACTGCAAGATAGGTTTTGGCTATAACATCGATTTTCGGACGAAGGTAGGATCTGATTTGAATTCTGCTTGCGGCATTCGATTCTTCTCGCCATTTTACGTCGGAATAGCATGTTTTCCACACCCTTGTACGATCCTTTCAGCCTCAATACTGGAAGATAGGTTTTGGATACAGCAGCGATTTTCTGACGAAGGAAGGCTCTGATTTGAATTCTGCTTGCGGCATTCGATCCCACTCGCCATTTTACGTCGGAATAGCATGCTCTCCATACCCGATTACAATCCTGGCAGCCTGAATACTGGAAGATAGGTTTTGAATACAGGAGCGATTTCTGACGAAGGCAGTCTCTGATTTGAATTCTGCTTGCGGCATTCGATTCCTCTCGTCATTTTACGTCGGAATAGCATGTTTTCCACACCCGATTACGATCCTGGCAGCCTGAATACTGGAAGATAGCTTTTGGCTATAACAGCGGTTTTCTTACGAAGGTAGGATCTGATTTGAATTCTGCTTGCGGCATTCGATTCCTCTTGCCATTTTACGTCGGAATAGCATGTTTTCCACACCCGAGTATGATCCTGGCAGCCTCAATACTGGAAGATAGGTTTTGGATACAGGAGCGATTTTCTGACGAAGGAAGGCTCTGGTTTGAATTCTGCTCGCGGCATTCGATCCCTCTCGTTATTTTACGTCGGAGTAGAATGTTTTCCACACCCGATTACGGTCCTCGAAGCCAGAATACTGGGAGATAGGTCTTGGATACAGCAGCGATTTCTGACGAAGGCAGTCTCTGATTTAAATTCTGCTTGCGACATTCAATCCCTCTCGTCATTTTATGTCGGAATAGCATGTTTTCCACACCCGATTACGGTCCTCGAACCCAGAATACTGGGAGACAGGTTTTGGCTATAACAGTGGTTTTCTGACGAAAGAAGGCTCTGATTTGAATTCTGCTCGCGGCATTCGATCCCTCTCGTCATTTTACGTCGGAATAGCATGTTTTCCACACCCGATTACGATCCTGGCAGCCTGAATACTGGAAGATAGCTTTTGGCTATAACAGCGGTTTTCTGACGAAGGTAGGATCTGATTTGAATTCTGCTTGCGGCATTCGATTCCTCTCGCCATTTTACGTCGGAATAGCATGTTTTCCACACCCGAGTACGATCCTTTCAGCCTCAATACTGGAAGATAGGTTTTGGATACAGGAGCGATTTTCTGAAGAAGGAAGGCTCTGATTTGAATTCTGCTCGCGGCATTCGATCCCTCTCGTCATTTTACGTCGGAATAGCATGTTTTCCACACCCTTGTACGATCCTTTCAGCCTCAATACTGGAAGATAGGTTTTGGATACAGGAGCGATTTTCTGACGAAGGAAGGCTCTGATTTGAATTCTGCTTGCGGCATTCGATCCCACTCGCCATTTTACGTCGGAATAGCATGCTCTCCATACCCGATTACGGTTCTGGAAGCCAGAATACTGCAAGATAGGTTTTGGCTATAACATCGATTTTCGGACGAAGGTAGGATCTGATTTGAATTCTGCTTGCGGCATTCGATTCTTCTCGCCATTTTACGTCGGAATAGCATGTTTTCCACACCCTTGTACGATCCTTTCAGCCTCAATACTGGAAGATAGGTTTTGGATACAGCAGCGATTTTCTGACGAAGGAAGGCTGTGATTTGAATTCTGCTTGCGGCATTCGATCCCACTCGCCATTTTACGTCGGAATAGCATGCTCTCCATACCCGATTACAATCCTGGCAGCCTGAATACTGGAAGATAGGTTTTGGATACAGGAGCGATTTCTGACGAAGGCAGTCTCTGATTTGAATTCTGCTTGCGGCATTCGATTCCTCTCGTCATTTTACGTCGGAATAGCATGTTTTCCACACCCGATTACGATCCTGGCAGCCTCAATACTGGAAGATAGCTTTTGGCTATAACAGCGGTTTTCTGACGAAGGTAGGATCTGATTTGAATTCTGCTTGCGGCATTCGATTCCTCTTGCCATTTTACGTCGGAATAGCATGTTTTCCACACCCGAGTATGATCCTGGCAGCCTCAATACTGGAAGATAGGTTTTGGATACAGGAGCGATTTTCTGACGAAGGAAGGCTCTGGTTTGAATTCTGCTCGCGGCATTCGATCCCTCTTGTTATTTTACGTCGGAGTAGAATGTTTTCCACACCCGATTACGGTCCTCGAAGCCAGAATACTGGGAGATAGGTCTTGGATACAGCAGCGATTTCTGACGAAGGCAGTCTCTGATTTAAATTCTGCTTGCGACATTCAATCCCTCTCGTCATTTTATGTCGGAATAGCATGTTTTCCACACCCGATTACGGTCCTCGAACCCAGAATACTGGGAGACAGGTTTTGGCTATAACAGTGGTTTTCTGACGAAAGAAGGCTCTGATTTGAATTCTGCTCGCGGCATTCGATCCCTCTCGTCATTTTACGTCGGAATAGCATGTTTTCCACACCCGATTACGATCCTGGCAGCCTGAATACTGGAAGATAGCTTTTGGCTATAACAGCGGTTTTCTGACGAAGGTAGGATCTGATTTGAATTCTGCTTGCGGCATTCGATTCCTCTCGCCATTTTACGTCGGAATAGCATGTTTTCCACACCCGAGTACGATCCTTTCAGCCTCAATACTGGAAGATAGGTTTTGGATACAGGAGCGATTTTCTGACGAAGGAAGGCTCTGATTTGAATTCTGCTCGCGGCATTCGATCCCTCTCGTCATTTTACGTCGGAATAGCATGTTTTCCACACCCTTGTACGATCCTTTCAGCCTCAATACTGGAAGATAGGTTTTGGATACAGGAGCGATTTTCTGACGAAGGAAGGCTCTGATTTGAATTCTGCTTGCGGCATTCGATCCCACTCGCCATTTTACGTCGGAATAGCATGCTCTCCATACCCGATTACGGTTCTGGAAGCCAGAATACTGCAAGATAGGTTTTGGCTATAACATCGATTTTCGGACGAAGGTAGGATCTGATTTGAATTCTGCTTGCGGCATTCGATTCCTCTCGCCATTTTACGTCGGAATAGCATGTTTTCCACACCCTTGTACGATCCTTTCAGCCTCAATACTGGAAGATAGGTTTTGGATACAGCAGCGATTTTCTGACGAAGGAAGGCTCTGATTTGAATTCTGCTTGCGGCATTCGATCCCACTCGCCATTTTACGTCGGAATAGCATGCTCTCCATACCCGATTACAATCCTGGCAGCCTGCATACTGGAAGATAGGTTTTGGATACAGGAGCGATTTCTGACGAAGGCAGTCTCTGATTTGAATTCTGCTTGCGGCATTTGATTCCTCTCGTCATTTTACGTCGGAATAGCATGTTTTCCACACCCGATTACGATCCTGGCAGCCTGAATACTGGAAGATAGCTTTTGGCTATAACAGCGGTTTTCTGACGAAGGTAGGATCTGATTTGAATTCTGCTTGCGGCATTCGATTCCTCTTGCCATTTTACGTCGGAATAGCATGTTTTCCACACCCGAGTATGATCCTGGCAGCCTCAATACTGGAAGATAGGTTTTGGATACAGGAGCGATTTTCTGACGAAGGAAGGCTCTGATTTGAATTCTGCTCGCGGCATTCGATCCCTCTCGTCATTTTACGTCGGAGTAGAATGTTTTCCACACCCGATTACGGTCCTCGAAGCCAGAATACTGGGAGATAGGTCTTGGATACAGCAGCGATTTCTGACGAAGGCAGTCTCTGATTTAAATTCTGCTCGCGGCATTCGATCCCTCTCGTCATTTTACGTCGGAATAGCATGTTTTCCACACCCGATTACGATCCTGGCAGCCTGAATACTGGAAGATAGCTTTTGGCTATAACAGCGGTTTTCTGACGAAGGTAGGATCTGATTTGAATTCTGCTTGCGGCATTCGATTCCTCTCGCCATTTTACGTCGGAATAGCATATTTTCCACACCCGAGTACGATCCTTTCAGCCTCAATACTGGAAGATAGGTTTTGGATACAGGAGCGATTTTCTGACGAAGGAAGGCTCTGATTTGAATTCTGCTCGCGGCATTCGATCCCTCTCGTCATTTTACGTCGGAATAGCATGTTTTCCACACCCGATTACGGTCCTGGAAGCCAGAATGCTGGGAGATAGGTTTTGGCAATAACAGCGACTTTATGACGAAGTGAGGCTCTGATTTGAATTCTGCTTGCGGCATTCAATCCCTCTCGTCATTTTACATTGGAGTAGAATGTTTTCCACACCCGATTACGGTCCTGGAAGCCAGAATACTGGAAGATAGCTTTTGGCTATAACAGCGGTTTTCTGACGAAGGAAGGATCTGATTTGAATTCTGCTTGCGGCATTCAATCCCTCTCGTCATTTTACGTCGGAATAGCATGTTTTCCATACCCGATTACGGTCCTGGCAGCCAGAATACTGGGAGATTGGTTTTGGATACAGGAGCGATTTTCTGACGAAGGAAGGCTCTGATTTGAATTCTGCTTGCGGCATTCGATTCCTCTCGTCATTTTACGTCGGAATAGCACGTTTTCCACACCCGATCTCGATCCTGGCAGCCTGAATACTGGAAGATAGGTTTTGGCCATAACAGCGATTTTCGGACCAAGGCAGGCTCTGATTTGAATTCTGCTTGCGGCATTCAATCCCTGTCGTAATTTTACGTCGGAGTAGCACGTTTTCCACTACCCATTACGATGCTGGGAGCCAGATTATTGCAAGATAGGTTTTGGCTATAACAGCGATTTTCTGACGAAGGCAGGCTCTGATTTGAATTCTGCTTGCGGCTTTCGATTCCCCTCGTCATTTTACGTCGGAATAGCACGTTTTCCACTACCCATTACGATCCTGGGAGCCCGATTACTGCAAGATAGGTTTTGGCTATAACAGCGATTTTTGGAAGAAGGTAGGCACTGATTTGAATTCTGCTAGCGGCATTCGATTCCTCTCGTCATTTTGCGTCGGAATAGCATGTTTCCCACACCCGATTACGATACTGGCAGCCTGAATGCTGGAAGATAGCTTTTGGCTATAACAGCGATTTTCTGACGAAGGAAGGCTCTGATTTGAATTGTGCTTGCGGCGTTCGATCCCTCTCTTCATTTTACGTCGGAATAGCACGTTTTCCGCTACCCATTACGATCCTGGGAGCCAGATTACTGCAAGATAGGTTTTGGCTCTAACAGCGATTTTCTGACGAAGGAAGGCTCTGATTTGAATTCTGCTTGCGACATTCGATCCCACGCGTCATTTTACGTCGGAATAGCACGTTTTCCACTACCCATTACGATCCTGGGAGCCAGATTATTGCAAGATAGGTTTTGGCTATAACAGCGATTTTCTGACGAAGGCAGGCTCTGATTTGAATTCTGCTTGCGGCATTCGATTCCTCTCGTCATTTTACGTCGGAATAGCATGTTTCCCACACCCGATTACGATACTGGCAGCCTGAATGCTGGAAGATAGCTTTTGGCTATAACAGCGATTTTCTGACGAAGGAAGGCTCTGATTTGAATTGTGCTTGCGGCGTTCGATCCCTCGCGTCAATTTACGTCGAAATAGCATGTTTTACACTCCCGATCTCGATCCTGGAGGCCAGAATACTGGGAGATAGCTTTTGGCTATAACAGCGATTTTCGGACCAAGGCAGGCTCTGATTAGAATTCTGCTTGCGGCATTCGATCCCTCTCTTCATTTTACGTCGGAATAGCACGTTTTCCGCTACCCATTACGATCCTAGGAGCCAGATTACTGCAAGATAGGTTTTGGCTCTAACAGCGATTTTCTGACGAAGGAAGGCTCTGATTTGAATTCTGCTTGCGACATTCGATCCCACGCGTCATTTTACGTCGGAATAGCACGTTTTCCACTACCCATTACGATCCTGGGAGCCAGATTATTGCAAGATAGGTTTTGGCTATAACAGCGATTTTCTGACGAAGGCAGGCTCTGATTTGAATTCTGCTTGCGGCATTCGATTCCTCTCGTCATTTTACGTCGGAATAGCATGTTTCCCACACCCGATTACGATACTGGCAGCCTGAATGCTGGAAGATAGCTTTTGGCTATAACAGCGATTTTCTGACCAAGGCAGGCTCTGATTTGAATTCTGCTTGCGGCATTCAATCCCTGTCGTAATTTTACGTCGGAGTAGCACGTTTTCCACTACCCATTACGATGCTGGGAGCCAGATTATTGCAAGATAGGTTTTGGCTATAACAGCGATTTTCTGACGAAGGCAGTCTCTGATTTGAATTCTGCTTGCGGCTTTCGATTCCCCTCGTCATTTTACGTCGGAATAGCACGTTTTCCACTACCCATTACGATCCTGGGAGCCAGATTACTGCAAGATAGGTTTTGGCTATAACAGCGATTTTTGGAAGAAGGCAGGCACTGATTTGAATTCTGCTAGCGGCATTCGATTCCTCTCGTCATTTTGCGTCGGAATAGCATGTTTCCCACACCCGATTACGATACTGGCAGCCTGAATGCTGGAAGATAGCTTTTGGCTATAACAGCGATTTTCTGACGAAGGAAGGCTCTGATTTGAATTGTGCTTGCGGCGTTCGATCCCTCGCGTCAATTTACGCCGGAGTAACACGTTTTCCACTCCCGATCTCGATCCTGGCAGCCTGAATACTGGAAGATAGGTTTTGGCCATAACAGCGATTTTCGGACCAAGGCAGGCTCTGATTTGAATTCTGCTTGCGGCATTCAATCCCTGTCGTAATTTTACGTCGGAGTAGCATGTTTTCCACTACCCATTACGATGCTGGGAGCCAGATTATTGCAAGATAGGTTTTGGCTATAACAGCGATTTTCTGACGAAGGCAGGCTCTGATTTGAATTCTGCTTGCGGCTTTCGATTCCCCTCGTCATTTTACGTCGGAATAGCACGTTTTCCACTACCCATTACGATCCTGGGAGCCAGATTACTGCAAGATAGGTTTTGGCTATAACAGCGATTTTTGGAAGAAGGCAGGCACTGATTTGAATTCTGCTAGCGGCATTCGATTCCTCTCGTCATTTTGCGTCGGAATAGCATGTTTCCCACACCCGATTACGATACTGGCAGCCTGAATGCTGGAAGATAGCTTTTGGCTACAACAGCGATTTTCTGACGAAGGAAGGCTCTGATTTGAATTGTGCTTGCGGCGTTCGATCCCTCGCGTCAATTTACGTCGAAATAGCATGTTTTACACTCCCGATCTCGATCCTGGAGGCCAGAATACTGGGAGATAGCTTTTGGCTATAACAGCGATTTTCGGACCAAGGCAGGCTCTGATTAGAATTCTGCTTGCGGCATTCGATCCCTCTCTTCATTTTACGTCGGAATAGCACGTTTTCCGCTACCCATTACGATCCTGGGAGCCAGATTACTGCAAGATAGGTTTTGGCTATAACAGCGATTTTTGGAAGAAGGTAGGCACTGATTTGAATTCTGCTAGCGGCATTCGATTCCTCTCGTCATTTTGCGTCGGAATAGCATGTTTCCCACACCCGATTACGATACTGGCAGCCTGAATGCTGGAAGATAGCTTTTGGCTATAACAGTATTTTCTGACGAAGGAAGGCTCTGATTTGAATTGTGCTTGCGGCGTTCGATCCCTCGCGTCAATTTACGTCGAAATAGCATGTTTTACACTCCCGATCTCGATCCTGGAGGCCAGAATACTGGGAGATAGCTTTTGGCTATAACAGCGATTTTCGGACCAAGGCAGGCTCTGATTAGAATTCTGCTTGCGGCATTCGATCCCTCTCTTCATTTTACGTCGGAATAGCACGTTTTCCGCTACCCATTACGATCCTGGGAGCCAGATTACTGCAAGATAGGTTTTGGCTCTAACAGCGATTTTCTGACGAAGGAAGGCTCTGATTTGAATTCTGCTTGCGACATTCGATCCCACGCGTCATTTTACGTCGGAATAGCACGTTTTCCACTACCCATTACGATCCTGGGAGCCAGATTATTGCAAGATAGGTTTTGGCTATAACAGCGATTTTCTGACGAAGCAGGCTCTGATTTGAATTCTGCTTGCGGCATTCGATTCCTCTCGTCATTTTACGTCGGAATAGCATGTTTCCCACACCCGATTACGATACTGGCAGCCTGAATGCTGGAAGATAGCTTTTGGCTATAACAGCGATTTTCTGACGAAGGAAGGCTCTGATTTGAATTGTGCTTGCGGCGTTCGATCCCTCGCGTCAATTTACGTCGAAATAGCATGTTTTACACTCCCGATCTCGATCCTGGAGGCCAGAATACTGGGAGATAGCTTTTGGCTATAACAGCGATTTTCGGACCAAGGCAGGCTCTGATTAGAATTCTGCTTGCGGCATTCGATCCCTCTCTTCATTTTACGTCGGAATAGCACGTTTTCCGCTACCCATTACGATCCTGGGAGCCAGATTACTGCAAGATAGGTTTTGGCTATAACAGCGATTTTTGGAAGAAGGTAGGCACTGATTTGAATTCTGCTAGCGGCATTCGATTCCTCTCGTCATTTTGCGTCGGAATAGCATGTTTCCCACACCCGATTACGATACTGGCAGCCTGAATGCTGGAAGATAGCTTTTGGCTATAACAGCGATTTTCTGACGAAGGAAGGCTCTGATTTGAATTGTGCTTGCGGCGTTCGATCCCTCGCGTCAATTTACGTCGAAATAGCATGTTTTACACTCCCGATCTCGATCCTGGAGGCCAGAATACTGGGAGATAGCTTTTGGCTATAACAGCGATTTTCGGACCAAGGCAGGCTCTGATTAGAATTCTGCTTGCGGCATTCGATCCCTCTCTTCATTTTACGTCGGAATAGCACGTTTTCCGCTACCCATTACGATGCTGGGAGCCAGATTATTGCAAGATAGGTTTTGGCTATAACAGCGATTTTTGGAAGAAGGCAGGCACTGATTTGAATTCTGCTAGCGGCATTCGATTCCTCTCGTCATTTTGCGTCGGAATAGCATGTTTCCCACACCCGATTACGATACTGGCAGCCTGAATGCTGGAAGATAGCTTTTGGCTATAACAGCGATTTTCTGACGAAGGAAGGCTCTGATTTGAATTGTGCTTGCGGCGTTCGATCCCTCGCGTCAATTTACGCCGGAGTAGCACGTTTTCCACTCCCGATCTCGATCCTGGCAGCCTGAATACTGGAAGATAGGTTTTGGCCATAACAGCGATTTTCGGACCAAGGCAGGCTCTGATTTGAATTCTGCTTGCGGCATTCAATCCCTGTCGTAATTTTACGTCGGAGTAGCACGTTTTCCACTACCCATTACGATGCTGGGAGCCAGATTATTGCAAGATAGGTTTTGGCTATAACAGCGATTTTCTGACGAAGGCAGGCTCTGATTTGAATTCTGCTTGCGGCTTTCGATTCCCCTCGTCATTTTACGTCGGAATAGCACGTTTTCCACTACCCATTACGATCCTGGGAGCCAGATTACTGCAAGATAGGTTTTGGCTATAACAGCGATTTTTGGAAGAAGGCAGGCACTGATTTGAATTCTGCTAGCGGCATTCGATTCCTCTCGTCATTTTGCGTCGGAATAGCATGTTTCCCACACCCGATTACGATACTGGCAGCCTGAATGCTGGAAGATAGCTTTTGGCTATAACAGCGATTTTCTGACGAAGGAAGGCTCTGATTTGAATTGTGCTTGCGGCGTTCGATCCCTCGCGTCAATTTACGTCGAAATAGCATGTTTTACACTCCCGATCTCGATCCTGGAGGCCAGAATACTGGGAGATAGGTTTTGGCTATAACAGCGATTTTCGGACCAAGGCAGGCTCTGATTAGAATTCTGCTTGCGGCATTCGATCCCTCTCTTCATTTTACGTCGGAATAGCACGTTTTCCGCTACCCATTACGATCCTGGGAGCCAGATTACTGCAAGATAGGTTTTGGCTCTAACAGCGATTTTCTGACGAAGGAAGGCTCTGAATTGAATTCTGCTGGCGGCATTCGATCCCTCTCGTCATTTTACGTTGGAATAGCACGGTTTCCACTACCCATTACGATCCTGGGAGCCAGAACACTGGGAGATAGGTTTTGGCAATAACAGCGATTTTCTGACGAAGGAAGGCTCTGATTTGAATTCTGCTTGCGACATTCGATCCCACGCGTCATTTTACGTCGGAATAGCACGTTTTCCACTACCCATTACGATCCTGGGAGCCAGATTATTGCAAGATAGGTTTTGGCTATAACAGCGATTTTCTGACGAAGGCAGGCTCTGATTTGAATTCTGCTTGCGGCTTTCGATTCCCCACGTCATTTTACGTCGGAATAGCACGTTTTCCACTACCCATTACGATCCTGGGAGCCAGATTACTGCAAGATAGGTTTTGGCTATAACAGCGATTTTTGGAAGAAGGCAGGCACTGATTTGAATTCTGCTAGCGGCATTCGATTCCTCTAGTCATTTTGCGTCGGAATAGCATGTTTTCCATACCCGATTACGGTCCTGGCAGCCAGAATACTGGGAGATTGGTTTTGGATACAGGAGCGATTTTCTGACGAAGGAAGGCTCTGATTTGAATTCTGCTTGCGGCATTCGATTCCTCTCGTCATTTTACGTCGGAATAGCATGTTTTCCACACCCGATTACGGTCCTGGAAGCCAGAATACTGGGAGATAGGTTTTGGCAATAACAGCGACTTTATGACGAAGGGAGGCTCTGATTTGAATTCTGGATGCGGCATTCGATCCCTCTCGTCATTTTACGTCGGAATAGCATGTTTTCCACACCCGATCTCGATCCTGGCAGCCTGAATACTGGAAGATAGGTTTTGGCCATAACAGCGATTTTCGGACCAAGGCAGGCTCTGATTTGAATTCTGCTTGCGGCATTCAATCCCTGTCGTAATTTTACGTCGGAGTAGCACGTTTTCCACTACCCATTACGATGCTGGGAGCCAGATTATTGCAAGATAGGTTTTGGCTATAACAGCGATTTTCTGACGAAGGCAGGCTCTGATTTGAATTCTGCTTGCGGCTTTCGATTCCCCTCGTCATTTTACGTCGGAATAGCACGTTTTCCACTACCCATTACGATCCTGGGAGCCAGATTACTGCAAGATAGGTTTTGGCTATAACAGCGATTTTTGGAAGAAGGTAGGCACTGATTTGAATTCTGCTAGCGGCATTCGATTCCTCTCGTCATTTTGCGTCGGAATAGCATGTTTCCCACACCCGATTACGATACTGGCAGCCTGAATGCTGGAAGATAGCTTTTGGCTATAACAGCGATTTTCTGACGAAGGAAGGCTCTGATTTGAATTGTGCTTGCGGCGTTCGATCCCTCGCGTCAATTTACGTCGAAATAGCATGTTTTACACTCCCGATCTCGATCCTGGAGGCCAGAATACTGGGAGATAGCTTTTGGCTATAACAGCGATTTTCGGACCAAGGCAGGCTCTGATTAGAATTCTGCTTGCGGCATTCGATCCGTCTCTTCATTTTACGTCGGAATAGCACGTTTTCCGCTACCCATTACGATCCTGGGAGCCAGATTACTGCAAGATAGGTTTTGGCTCTAACAGCGATTTTCTGACGAAGGAAGGCTCTGAATTGAATTCTGCTGGCGGCATTCGATCCCTCTCGTCATTTTACGTTGGAATAGCACGGTTTCCACTACCCATTACGATCCTGGGAGCCAGAACACTGGGAGATAGGTTTTGGCAATAACAGCGATTTTCTGACGAAGGAAGGCTCTGATTTGAATTCTGCTTGCGACATTCGATCCCACGCGTCATTTTACGTCGGAATAGCACGTTTTCCACTACCCATTACTATCCTGGGAGCCAGATTATTGCAAGATAGGTTTTGGCTATAACAGCGATTTTCTGACGAAGGCAGGCTCTGATTTGAATTCTGCTTGCGGCATTCGATTCCTCTCGTCATTTTACGTCGGAATAGCACGTTTTCCACTACCCATTACGATCCTGGGAGCCAGAACACTGGGAGATAGGTTTTGGCTATAACAGCGATTTTCTGACGAAGGCAGGCTCTGATTTGAATTCTGCTTGCGGCATTCAATCCCTGTCGTAATTTTACGTCGGAGTAGCACGTTTTCCACTACCCATTACGATGCTGGGAGCCAGATTATTGCAAGATAGGTTTTGGCTATAACAGCGATTTTCTGACGAAGGCAGGCTCTGATTTGAATTCTGCTTGCGGCTTTCGATTCCCCTCGTCATTTTACGTCGGAATAGCACGTTTTCCAATACCCATTACGATCCTGGGAGCCAGATTACTGCAAGATAGGTTTTGGCTATAACAGCGATTTTTGGAAGAAGGCAGGCACTGATTTGAATTCTGCTAGCGGCATTCGATTCCTCTCGTCATTTTGCGTCGGAATAGCATGTTTCCCACACCCGATTACGATACTGGCAGCCTGAATGCTGGAAGATAGCTTTTGGCTATAACAGCGATTTTCTGACGAAGGAAGGCTCTGATTTGAATTGTGCTTGCGGCGTTCGATCCCTCGCGTCAATTTACGTCGAAATAGCATGTTTTACACTCCCGATCTCGATCCTGGAGGCCAGAATACTGGGAGATAGCTTTTGGCTATAACAGCGATTTTCGGACCAAGGCAGGCTCTGATTAGAATTCTGCTTGCGGCATTCGATCCCTCTCTTCATTTTACGTCGGAATAGCACGTTTTCCGCTACCCATTACGATCCTGGGAGCCAGATTACTGCAAGATAGGTTTTGGCTCTAACAGCGATTTTCTCACGAAGGAAGGCTCCGATTTGAATTCTGCTTGCGGCATTCGATTCCTCTCGTCATTTTACGTCGGAATAGCACGTTTTCCACTACCCATTACGATCCTGGGAGCCAGAACACTGGGAGATAGGTTTTGGCAATAACAGCGATTTTCTGACGAAGGAAGGCTCTGATTTGAATTCTGCTTGCGACATTCGATCCCACGCGTCATTTTACGTCGGAATAGCACGTTTTCCACTACCCATTACTATCCTGGGAGCCAGATTATTGCAAGATAGGTTTTGGCTATAACAGCGATTTTCTGACGAAGGCAGGCTCTGATTTGAATTCTGCTTGCGGCATTCGATTCCTCTCGTCATTTTACGTCGGAATAGCACGTTTTCCACTACCCATTACGATCCTGGGAGCCAGATTACTGGGAGATAGGTTTTGGCTCTAACAGCGATTTTCTGACGAAGGCAGGCTCTGATTTGAATTCTGCTTGCGGCATTCAATCCCTGTCGTAATTTTACGTCGGAGTAGCACGTTTTCCACTACCCATTACGATGCTGGGAGCCAGATTATTGCAAGATAGGTTTTGGCTATAACAGCGATTTTCTGACGAAGGCAGGCTCTGATTTGAATTCTGCTTGCGGCATTCGATTCCTCTCGTCATTTTACGTCGGAATAGCACGTTTTCCACTACCCATTACGATCCTGGGAGCCAGATTACTGCAAGATAGGTTTTGGCTATAACAGCGATTTTTGGAAGAAGGCAGGCACTGATTTGAATTCTGCTAGCGGCATTCGATTCCTCTCGTCATTTTGCGTCGGAATAGCATGTTTCCCACACCCGATTACGATACTGGCAGCCTGAATGCTGGAAGATAGCTTTTGGCTATAACAGCGATTTTCTGACGAAGGAAGGCTCTGATTTGAATTGTGCTTGCGGCGTTCGATCCCTCGCGTCAATTTACGTCGAAATAGCATGTTTTACACTCCCGATCTCGATCCTGGAGGCCAGAATACTGGGAGATAGCTTTTGGCTATAACAGCGATTTTCGGACCAAGGCAGGCTCTGATTAGAATTCTGCTTGCGGCATTCGATCCCTCTCTTCATTTTACGTCGGAATAGCACGTTTCCGCTACCCATTACGATCCTGGGAGCCAGATTACTGCAAGATAGGTTTTGGCTCTAACAGCGATTTTCTCACGAAGGAAGGCTCTGAATTGAATTCTGCTGGCGGCATTCGATCCCTCTCGTCATTTTACGTTGGAATAGCACGGTTTCCACTACCCATTACGATCCTGGGAGCCAGAACACTGGGAGATAGGTTTTGGCAATAACAGCGATTTTCTGACGAAGGAAGGCTCTGATTTGAATTCTGCTTGCGACATTCGATCCCACGCGTCATTTTACGTCGGAATAGCACGTTTTCCACTACCCATTACGATCCTGGGAGCCAGAACACTGGGAGATAGGTTTTGGCTATAACAGCGATTTTCGGACGAAGGCAGGCTCTGATTTGAATTCTGCTTGCGGCATTTGATCCCTCGCGTCATTTTACGCCGGAGTAGCACGTTTTCCACTCCCGATCTCGATCCTGGCAGCCTGAATACTGGAAGATAGGTTTTGGCCATAACAGCGATTTTCGGACGAAGGCAGGCTCTGATTTGAATTCTGCTTGCGGCATTCGATTCCCCTCGTCATTTTACGTCGGAATAGCACATTTTCCACTACCCATTACGATCCTGGGAGCCAGAACACTGGGAGATAGGTTTTGGCTATAACAGCGATTTTCGGAAGAAGGCAGGCACTGATTTGAATTCTGCTAGCGGCATTCGATCCCTCTTGTCATTTTACGTTGGAATAGCATGCTTTCCACACCCGATTACAATCCTGGCAGCCTGAATGCTGGAAGATAGGTTTTGGCTATAACAGCGATTTTCGGACGAAGGCAGGCTCTGATTTGAATTCTGCTTGCGGCATTTGATCCCTCGCGTCATTTTACGCCGGAGTAGCACGTTTTCCACTCCCGATCTCGATCCTGGCAGCCTGAATACTGGAAGATAGGTTTTGGCCATAACAGCGATTTTCGGACGAAGGCAGGCTCTGATTTGAATTCTGCTTGCGGCATTCGATTCCCCTCGTCATTTTACGTCGGAATAGCACATTTTCCACTACCCATTACGATCCTGGGAGCCAGAACACTGGAAGATAGCTTTTGGTTATAACAGCGATTTTCGGACCAAGGCAGGCTCTGATTTGAATTCTGCTTGCGGCATTCAATCCCTCTCGTCATTTTACGTCGGAATAGCACATTTTCCACTACCCATTACGATCCTGGGAGCCAGAACACTGGGAGATAGGTTTTGGTAATAACAGCGATTTTCTGACGAAGGAAGGCTCTGATTTGAATACTGCTTGCGGCATTCGATCCCTCGCGTCATTTTACGTCGGAATAGCATGCTTTCCACACCCGATTACAATCCTGGCAGCCTAAATGCTGGGAGATTGGTTTTGGCAATAACAGCGATTTTCCGACGAAGGCAGGCTCTGATTTGAATTCTGCTTGCGGCATTTGATCCGTCTCGTCATTTTGCGTCGGAATAGCATGTTTCCCACACCCGATTACGATACTTGCAGCCTGAATACTGGAAGATAGCTTTTGACTATAACAGCAATTTTCCGACTAAGACAGGCTCTGATTTGAATTCTGCTTGCGGCATTCAATCCCTGTCGTAATTTTACGTCGGAGTAGCACGTTTTCCACTACCCATTACGATCCTGGGAGCCAGATTATTGCAATATAGGTTTTGGCTATAACAGCGATTTTCTGACGATGGAGGGATCTGGTTTGAATTCTGCTTGCGGCATTCGATTCCTCTCGTCATTTTACGTCGGAATAGCACGTTTTCCACTACCCATTACGATCCTGGGAGCCAGAATACTGGGAGATAGGTTTTGGCAATAACAGCGATTTTCTGACGAAGGAAGGCTCTGATTTGAATTCTGCTTGCGGCAATCGATCCCTCTCGTCATTCTACGTTGGAATAGCATGCTTTCCACACCCGATTACAATCCTGGCAGCCTGAATGCTGGAAGATAGGTTTTGGCTATAAAAGCGATTTTCGGACGAAGGCAGGCTCTGATTTGAATTCTGCTTGCGGCATTTGATCCCTCGCGTCATTTTACGCCGTAGTAGCACGTTTTCCACTCCCGATCTCGATCCTGGCAGCCTGAATACTGGAAGATAGGTTTTGGCCATAACAGCGATTTTCGGACCAAGGCAGGCTCTGATTTGAATTCTGCTTGCGGCATTCAATCCCTGTCGTAATTTTACGTCGGAGTAGCACGTTTTCCACTACCCATTACGATCCTGGGAGCCAGATTATTGCAAGATAGGTTTTGGCTATAACAGCGATTTTCTGACGAAGGCAGGCTCTGATTTGAATTCTGCTTGCGGCTTTCGATTCCCCTCGTCATTTTACGTCGGAATAGCACGTTTTCCAATACCCATTACGATCCTGGGAGCCAGATTACTGCAAGATAGGTTTTGGCTATAACAGCGATTTTTGGAAGAAGGCAGGCACTGATTTGAATTCTGCTAGCGGCATTCGATTCCTCTCGTCATTTTGCGTCGGAATAGCATGTTTCCCACACCCGATTACGATACTGGCAGCCTGAATGCTGGAAGATAGCTTTTGGCTATAACAGCGATTTTCTGACGAAGGAAGGCTCTGATTTGAATTGTGCTTGCGGCGTTCGATCCCTCGCGTCAATTTACGTCGAAATAGCATGTTTTACACTCCCGATCTCGATCCTGGAGGCCAGAATACTGGGAGATAGCTTTTGGCTATAACAGCGATTTTCGGACCAAGGCAGGCTCTGATTAGAATTCTGCTTGCGGCATTCGATCCCTCTCTTCATTTTACGTCGGAATAGCACGTTTTCCGCTACCCATTACGATGCTGGGAGCCAGATTATTGCAAGATAGGTTTTGGCTATAACAGCGATTTTTGGAAGAAGGCAGGCACTGATTTGAATTCTGCTAGCGGCATTCGATTCCTCTCGTCATTTTGCGTCGGAATAGCATGTTTCCCACACCCGATTACGATACTGGCAACCTGAATGCTGGAAGATAGCTTTTGGCTATAACAGCGATTTTCTGACGAAGGAAGGCTCTGATTTGAATTGTGCTTGCGGCGTTCGATCCCTCGCGTCAATTTACGCCGGAGTAGCACGTTTTCCACTCCCGATCTCGATCCTGGCAGCCTGAATACTGGAAGATAGGTTTTGGCCATAACAGCGATTTTCGGACCAAGGCAGGCTCTGATTTGAATTCTGCTTGCGGCATTCAATCCCTGTCGTAATTTTACGTCGGAGTAGCACGTTTTCCACTACCCATTACGATGCTGGGAGCCAGATTATTGCAAGATAGGTTTTGGCTATAACAGCGATTTTCTGACGAAGGCAGGCTCTGATTTGAATTCTGCTTGCGGCATTCGATTCCTCTCGTCATTTTACGTCGGAATTTCACGTTTTCCACTACCCATTACGATCCTGGGAGCCAGAACACTGGGAGATAGGTTTTGGCTATAACAGCGATTTTCGGAAGAAGGCAGGCACTGATTTGAATTCTGCTAGCGGCATTCGATCCCTCTTGTCATTTTACGTTGGAATAGCATGCTTTCCACACCCGATTACAATCCTGGCAGCCTGAATGCTGGAAGATAGGTTTTGGCTATAACAGCGATTTTCGGACGAAGGCAGGCTCTGATTTGAATTCTGCTTGCGGCATTTGATCCCTCGCGTCATTTTACGCCGGAGTAGCACGTTTTCCACTCCCGATCTCGATCCTGGCAGCCTGAATACTGGAAGATAGGTTTTGGCCATAACAGCGATTTTCGGACGAAGGCAGGCTCTGATTTGAATTCTGCTTGCGGCATTCAATCCCTGTCGTAATTTTACGTCGGAGTAGCACGTTTTCCACTACCCATTACGATGCTGGGAGCCAGATTATTGCAAGATAGGTTTTGGCTATAACAGCGATTTTCTGACGAAGGCAGGCTCTGATTTGAATTCTGCTTGCGGCATTCGATTCCTCTCGTCATTTTACGTCGGAATAGCACGTTTTCCACTACCCATTACGATCCTGGGAGCCAGAACACTGGGAGATAGGTTTTGGCAATAACAGCGATTTTCTGACGAAGGAAGGCTCTGATTTGAATTCTGCTTGCGACATTCGATCCCACGCGTCATTTTACGTCGGAATAGCACGTTTTCCACTACCCATTACTATCCTGGGAGCCAGATTATTGCAAGATAGGTTTTGGCTATAACAGCGATTTTCTGACGAAGGAAGGCTCTGATTTGAATTCTGCTTGCGGCATTCGATTCCTCTCGTCATTTTACGTCGGAATAGCACGTTTTCCACTACCCATTACGATCCTGGGAGCCAGAACACTGGGAGATAGGTTTTGGCTATAACAGCGATTTTCTGACGAAGGCAGGCTCTGATTTGAATTCTGCTTGCGGCATTCAATCCCTGTCGTAATTTTACGTCGGAGTAGCACGTTTTCCACTACCCATTACGATGCTGGGAGCCAGATTATTGCAAGATAGGTTTTGGCTATAACAGCGATTTTCTGACGAAGGCAGGCTCTGATTTGAATTCTGCTTGCGGCATTCGATTCCCCTCGTCATTTTACGTCGGAATAGCACGTTTTCCACTACCCATTACGATCCTGGGAGCCAGATTACTGCAAGATAGGTTTTGGCTATAACAGCGATTTTTGGACGAAGGCAGGCTCTGATTTGAATTCTGCTAGCGGCATTCGATTCCTCTCGTCATTTTGCGTCGGAATAGCATGTTTCCCACACCCGATTACGATACTGGCAGCCTGAATGCTGGAAGATAGCTTTTGGCTATAACAGCGATTTTCTGACGAAGGAAGGCTCTGATTTGAATTGTGCTTGCGGCGTTCGATCCCTCGCGTCAATTTACGTCGAAATAGCATGTTTTACACTCCCGATCTCGATCCTGGAGGCCAGAATACTGGGAGATAGCTTTTGGCTATAACAGCGATTTTCGGACCAAGGCAGGCTCTGATTAGAATTCTGCTTGCGGCATTCGATCCCTCTCTTCATTTTACGTCGGAATAGCACGTTTTCCGCTACCCATTACGATCCTGGGAGCCAGATTACTGCAAGATAGGTTTTGGCTCTAACAGCGATTTTCTCACGAAGGAAGGCTCTGAATTGAATTCTGCTGGCGGCATTCGATCCCTCTCGTCATTTTACGTTGGAATAGCACGGTTTCCACTACCCATTACGATCCTGGGAGCCAGAACACTGGGAGATAGGTTTTGGCAATAACAGCGATTTTCTGACGAAGGAAGGCTCTGATTTGAATTCTGCTTGCGACATTCGATCCCACGCGTCATTTTACGTCGGAATAGCACGTTTTCCACTACCCATTACGATCCTGGGAGCCAGATTACTGCAAGATAGGTTTTGGCAATAACGGCGATTTTCTGACGAAGGAAGGCTCTGATTTGAATTCTGCTTGCGGCATTCGATTCCTCTCGTCATTTTACGTCGGAATTTCACGTTTTCCACTACCCATTACGATCCTGGGAGCCAGAACACTGGGAGATAGGTTTTGGCTATAACAGCGATTTTCGGAAGAAGGCAGGCACTGATTTGAATTCTGCTAGCGGCATTCGATCCCTCTTGTCATTTTACGTTGGAATAGCATGCTTTCCACACCCGATTACAATCCTGGCAGCCTGAATGCTGGAAGATAGGTTTTGGCTATAACAGCGATTTTCGGACGAAGGCAGGCTCTGATTTGAATTCTGCTTGCGGCATTTGATCCCTCGCGTCATTTTACGCCGGAGTAGCACGTTTTCCACTCCCGATCTCGATCCTGGCAGCCTGAATACTGGAAGATAGGTTTTGGCCATAACAGCGATTTTCGGACCAAGGCAGGCTCTGATTTGAATTCTGCTTGCGGCATTCAATCCCTGTCGTAATTTTACGTCGGAGTAGCACGTTTTCCACTACCCATTACGATCCTGGGAGCCAGATGATTGCAAGACAGGTTTTGGCTATAACAGCGATTTTCTGACGAAGGCAGGCTCTGATTTGAATTCTGCTTGCGGCATTCGATTCCCCTCGTCATTTTACGTCGGAATAGCACATTTTCCACTACCCATTACGATCCTGGGAGCCAGAACACTGGAAGATAGCTTTTGGTTATAACAGCGATTTTCGGACCAAGGCAGGCTCTGATTTGAATTCTGCTTGCGGCATTCAATCCCTCTCGTCATTTTACGTCGGAATAGCACATTTTCCACTACCCATTACGATCCTGGGAGCCAGAACACTGGGAGATAGGTTTTGGTAATAACAGCGATTTTCTGACGAAGGAAGGCTCTGATTTGAATACTGCTTGCGGCATTCGATCCCTCGCGTCATTTTACGTCGGAATAGCATGCTTTCCACACCCGATTACAATCCTGGCAGCCTAAATGCTGGGAGATTGGTTTTGGCAATAACAGCGATTTTCCGACGAAGGCAGGCTCTGATTTGAATTCTGCTTGCGGCATTTGATCCGTCTCGTCATTTTGCGTCGGAATAGCATGTTTCCCACACCCGATTACGATACTTGCAGCCTGAATACTGGAAGATAGCTTTTGACTATAACAGCGATTTTCCGACTAAGACAGGCTCTGATTTGAATTCTGCTTGCGGCATTCAATCCCTGTCGTAATTTTACGTCGGAGTAGCACGTTTTCCACTACCCATTACGATCCTGGGAGCCAGATTATTGCAATATAGGTTTTGGCTATAACAGCGATTTTCTGACGAAGGAAGGCTCTGGTTTGAATTCTGCTTGCGGCATTCGATTCCTCTCGTCATTTTACGTCGGAATAGCACGTTTTCCACTACCCATTACGATCCTGGGAGCCAGAATACTGGGAGATAGGTTTTGGCAATAACAGCGATTTTCTGACGAAGGAAGGCTCTGATTTGAATTCTGCTTGCGGCAATCGATCCCTCTCGTCATTTTACGTTGGAATAGCATGCTTTCCACACCCGATTACGATCCTGGCAGCCTGAATGCTGGAAGATAGGTTTTGGCTATAAAAGCGATTTTCGGACGAAGGCAGGCTCTGATTTGAATTCTGCTTGCGGCATTTGATCCCTCGCGTCATTTTACGCCGTAGTAGCACGTTTTCCACTCCCGATCTCGATCCTGGCAGCCTGAATACTGGAAGATAGGTTTTGGCCATAACAGCGATTTTCGGACCAAGGCAGGCTCTGATTTGAATTCTGCTTGCGGCATTCAATCCCTGTCGTAATTTTACGTCGGAGTAGCACGTTTTCCACTACCCATTACGATCCTGGGAGCCAGATTATTGCAAGATAGGTTTTGGCTATAACAGCGATTTTCTGACGAAGGCAGGCTCTGATTTGAATTCTGCTTGCGGCTTTCGATTCCCCTCGTCATTTTACGTCGGAATAGCACGTTTTCCAATACCCATTACGATCCTGGGAGCCAGATTACTGCAAGATAGGTTTTGGCTATAACAGCGATTTTTGGAAGAAGGCAGGCACTGATTTGAATTCTGCTAGCGGCATTCGATTCCTCTCGTCATTTTGCGTCGGAATAGCATGTTTCCCACACCCGATTACAATACTGGCAGCCTGAATGCTGGAAGATAGGTTTTGGCTATAACAGCGATTTTCTGACGAAGGAAGGCTCTGATTTGAATTCTGCTTGCGACACTCGATCCCACGCGTCATTTTACGTCGGAATAGCACGTTTTCCTCTACCCATTACGATCCTGGGAGCCAGATTATTGCAAGATAGGTTTTGGCTATAACAGCGATTTTCTGACGAAGGAAGGCTCTGATTTGAATTCTGCTTGCGGCATTCGATTCCTCTCGTCATTTTACGTCGGAATTTCACGTTTTCCACTAACCATTACGATCCTGGGAGCCAGATTACTGCAGGATAGGTTTTGGCTATAACAGCGATTTTCGGAAGAAGGCAGGCACTGATTTGAATTCTGCTAGCGGCATTCGATCCCTCTCGTCATTTTGCGTCGGAATAGCATGTTTCCCACACCCGATTACGATACTGGCAGCCTGAATGCTGGAAGATAGGTTTTGACTATAACAGCGATTTTCGGACCAAGGAAGGCTCTGATTTGAATTCTGCTTGCGGCAGTCGATCCCTCGCGTCATTTTACGCCGGAATAGCATGTTTTCCTCTACCCATTACGATCCTGGGAGCCAGATTATTACAAGATAGGTTTTGGCTATAACAGCGATTTTCTGACGAAGGATGGCTCTGATTTGAATTGTGCTTGCGACATTCGATCCCTCGCGTCATTTTACGTCGGAATAGCATGTTTTCCACTACCCATTACGATCCTGGGAGCCAGATTACTGCAAGATAGGTTTTGGCTCTAACAGCGATTTTCTGACGAAGGAAGGCTCTGAATTGAATTCTGCTGGCGGCATTCGATGCCTCTCGTCATTTTACGTTGGAATAGCACGGTTTCCACTACCCATTACGATCCTGGGAGCCAGAACACTGGGAGATAGGTTTTGGCAATAACAGCGATTTTCTGACGAAGGAAGGCTCTGATTTGAATTCTGCTTGCGACATTCGATCCCTCGCGTCATTTTACGTCGGAATAGCACGTTTTCCACTACCCATTACGATCCTGGGAGCCAGAACACTGGGAGATAGCTTTTGGCTATAACAGCGATTTTCTGGCGAAGGAAGGCTCTGATTTGAATTGTGCTTGCGGCATTCGATCCCTCGCGTCATTTTACGTCGGAATAGCATGTTTCCCACACTCGATTACGATACTTGCAGCCTGAATACTGGAAGATATGTTTTGGCAATAACAGCGATTTTCTGACGAAGGAAGGCTCTGATTTGAATTCTGCTTGCGACATTCGATCCCACGCGTCATTTTACGTCGGAATAGCACGTTTTCCACTACCCATTACGATCCTGGGAGCCAGATTATTGCAAGATAGGTTTTGGCTATAACAGCGATTTTCTGACGAAGGAAGACTCTGATTTGAATTGTGCTTGCGGCGTTCGATCCCTCGCGTCAATTTACGTCGGAATAGCATGTTTTACACTCCCGTCTCGATCCTGGAGGCCAGAATACTGGGAGATAGCTTTTGGCTATAACAGCGATTTTCGGACCAAGGCAGGCTCTGATTAGAATTCTGCTTGCGGCATTCGATCCCTCTCTTCATTTTACGTCGGAATAGCACGTTTTCCGCTACCCATTACAATCCTGGGAGCCAGATTACTGCAAGATAGGTTTTGGCTATAACAGCGGTTTGCTGACGAAGGAAGGCTCTGATTTGAATTCTGCTTGCGGCATTCGATTCCTCTCGTCATTTTACGTCGGAATAGCACGTTTTCCGCTACCCATTACGATCCTGGGAGCCAGATTACTGCAAGATAGGTTTTGGCTATAACAGCGATTTTCTGACGAAGGAAGGCTCTGATTTGAATTGTGCTTGCGGCGTTCGATCCCTCGCGTCAATTTACGTCGGAATAGCATGTTTTACACTCCCGTCTCGATCCTGGAGGCCAGAATACTGGGAGATAGCTTTTGGCTATAACAGCGATTTTCTGGCGAAGGAAGGCTCTGATTTGAATTGTGCTTGCGGCATTCGATCCCTCGCGTCATTTTACGTCGGAATAGCATGTTTCCCACACTCGATTACGATACTTGCAGCCTGAATACTGGAAGATATGTTTTGGCAATAACAGCGATTTTCTGACGAAGGAAGGCTCTGATTTGAATTCTGCTTGCGACATTCGATCCCACGCGTCATTTTACGTCGGAATAGCACGTTTTCCACTACCCATTACGATCCTGGGAGCCAGATTATTGCAAGATAGGTTTTGGCTATAACAGCGATTTTCTGACGAAGGAAGGCTCTGATTTGAATTGTGCTTGCGGCGTTCGATCCCTCGCGTCAATTTACGTCGGAATAGCATGTTTTACACTCCCGTCTCGATCCTGGAGGCCAGAATACTGGGAGATAGCTTTTGGCTATAACAGCGATTTTCGGACCAAGGCAGGCTCTGATTTGAATTCTGCTTGCGGCATTCGATCCCTCTCTTCATTTTACGTCGGAATAGCATGTTTTCCGCTACCCATTACAATCCTGGGAGCCAGATTACTGCAAGATAGGTTTTGGCTATAACAGCGGTTTGCTGACGAAGGAAGGCTCTGATTTGAATTCTGCTTGCGGCATTCGATTCCTCTCGTCATTTTACGTCGGAATAGCACGTTTTCCGCTACCCATTACGATCCTGGGAGCCAGATTACTGCAAGATAGGTTTTGGCTATAACAGCGATTTTCTGACGAAGGAAGGCTCTGATTTGAATTGTGCTTGCGGCGTTCGATCCCTCGCGTCAATTTACGTCGGAATAGCATGTTTTACACTCCCGTCTCGATCCTGGAGGCCAGAATACTGGGAGATAGCTTTTGGCTATAACAGCGATTTTCGGACCAAGGCAGGCTCTGATTAGAATTCTGCTTGCGGCATTCGATCCCTCTCTTCATTTTACGTCGGAATAGCACGTTTTCCGCTACCCATTACAATCCTGGGAGCCAGATTACTGGAAGATAGGTTTTGGCTATAACAGCGGTATTCTGACGAAGGAAGGCTCTGATTTGAATTCTGCTTGCGGCATTCGATTCCTCTCGTCATTTTACGTCGGAATAGCACGTTTTCCGCTACCCATTACGATCCTGGGAGCCAGATTACTGCAAGATAGGTTTTGGCTATAACAGCGATTTTCTGACGAAGGAAGGCTCTGATTTGAATTGTGCTTGCGGCGTTCGATCCCTCGCGTCAATTTACGTCGGAATAGCATGTTTTACACTCCCGTCTCGATCCTGGAGGCCAGAATACTGGGAGATAGCTTTTGGCTATAACAGCGATTTTCGGACCAAGGCAGGCTCTGATTTGAATTCTGCTGGCGGCATTCGATTCCTCTCGTCATTTTGCGTCGGAATAGCATGTTTCCCACACCCGATTACGATACTGGCAGCCTGAATGCTGGAAGATAGCTTTTGGCTATAACAGCGATTTTCTGACGAAGGAAGGCTCTGATTTGAATTGTGCTTGCGGCGTTCGATCCCTCGCGTCAATTTACGTCGGAATAGCATGTTTTACACTCCCGTCTCGATCCTGGAGGCCAGAATACTGGGAGATAGCTTTTGGCTATAACAGCGATTTTCGGACCAAGGCAGGCTCTGATTAGAATTCTGCTTGCGGCATTCGATCCCTCTCTTCATTTTACGTCGGAATAGCACGTTTTCCGCTACCCATTACAATCCTGGGAGCCAGATTACTGCAAGATAGGTTTTGGCTATAACAGCGGTTTGCTGACGAAGGAAGGCTCTGATTTGAATTCTGCTTGCGGCATTCGATTCCTCTCGTCATTTTACGTCGGAATAGCACGTTTTCCGCTACCCATTACGATCCTGGGAGCCAGATTACTGCAAGATAGGTTTTGGCTATAACAGCGATTTTCTGACGAAGGAAGGCTCTGATTTGAATTCTGCTTGCGGCGTTCGATCCCTCGCGTCAATTTACGTCGGAATAGCATGTTTTACACTCCCGTCTCGATCCTGGAGGCCAGAATACTGGGAGATAGCTTTTGGCTATAACAGCGATTTTCTGGCGAAGGAAGGCTCTGATTTGAATTGTGCTTGCGGCATTCGATCCCTCGCGTCATTTTACGTCGGAATAGCATGTTTCCCACACTCGATTACGATACTTGCAGCCTGAATACTGGAAGATATGTTTTGGCAATAACAGCGATTTTCTGACGAAGGAAGGCTCTGATTTGAATTCTGCTTGCGACATTCGATCCCACGCGTCATTTTACGTCGGAATAGCACGTTTTCCACTACCCATTACGATCCTGGGAGCCAGATTATTGCAAGATAGGTTTTGGCTATAACAGCGATTTTCTGACGAAGGAAGGCTCTGATTTGAATTGTGCTTGCGGCGTTCGATCCCTCGCGTCAATTTACGTCGGAATAGCATGTTTTACACTCCCGTCTCGATCCTGGAGGCCAGAATACTGGGAGATAGCTTTTGGCTATAACAGCGATTTTCGGACCAAGGCAGGCTCTGATTAGAATTCTGCTTGCGGCATTCGATCCCTCTCTTCATTTTACGTCGGAATAGCACGTTTTCCGCTACCCATTACAATCCTGGGAGCCAGATTACTGCAAGATAGGTTTTGGCTATAACAGCGGTTTGCTGACGAAGGAAGGCTCTGATTTGAATTCTGCTTGCGGCATTCGATTCCTCTCGTCATTTTACGTCGGAATAGCACGTTTTCCGCTACCCATTACGATCCTGGGAGCCAGATTACTGCAAGATAGGTTTTGGCTATAACAGCGATTTTCTGACGAAGGAAGGCTCTGATTTGAATTGTGCTTGCGGCGTTCGATCCCTCGCGTCAATTTACGTCGGAATAGCATGTTTTACACTCCCGTCTCGATCCTGGAGGCCAGAATACTGGGAGATAGCTTTTGGCTATAACAGCGATTTTCGGACCAAGGCAGGCTCTGATTTGAATTCTGCTGGCGGCATTCGATTCCTCTCGTCATTTTGCGTCGGAATAGCATGTTTCCCACACCCGATTACGATACTGGCAGCCTGAATGCTGGAAGATAGCTTTTGGCTATAACAGCGATTTTCTGACGAAGGAAGGCTCTGATTTGAATTGTGCTTGCGGCGTTCGATCCCTCGCGTCAATTTACGTCGGAATAGCATGTTTTACACTCCCGATCTCGATCCTGGAGGCCAGAATACTGGGAGATAGGTTTTGGCTATAACAGCGATTTTCTGACGAAGGAAGGCTCTGAATTGAATTCTGCTGGCGGCATTCGATCCCTCTCGTCATTTTACGTTGGAATACCACGGTTTCCAGTACCCATTACGATACTGGCAGCCTGAATGCTGGAAGATAGGTTTTGACTATAACAGCGATTTTCGGACGAAGGAAGGCTCTGATTTGAATTCTGCTTGCGACACTCGATCCCTCGCGTCATTTTACGTCGGAATAGCACGTTTTCCACTACCCATTACGATCCTGGGAGCCAGAACACTGCAAGATAGGTTTTGGCTATAACAGCGATTTTCTGACGAAGGAAGGCTCTGATTTGAATTGTGCTTGCGGCGTTCGATCCCTCGCGTCAATTTACGTCGGAATAGCATGTTTTACACTCCCGTCTCGATCCTGGAGGCCAGAATACTGGGAGATAGCTTTTGGCTATAACAGCGATTTTCGGACCAAGGCAGGCTCTGATTAGAATTCTGCTTGCGGCATTCGATCCCTCTCTTCATTTTACGTCGGAATAGCACGTTTTCCGCTACCCATTACAATCCTGGGAGCCAGATTACTGCAAGATAGGTTTTGGCTCTAACAGCGATTTTCTCACGAAGGAAGGCTCTGAATTGAATTCTGCTGGCGGCATTCGATCCCTCTCGTCATTTTACGTTGGAATAGCACGGTTTCCACTACCCATTACGATCCTGGGAGCCAGAACACTGGGAGATATGTTTTGGCAATAACAGCGATTTTCTGACGAAGGAAGGCTCTGATTTGAATTCTGCTGGCGGCATTCGATTCCTCTCGTCATTTTGCGTCGGAATAGCATGTTTCCCACACCCGATTACGATACTGGCAGCCTGAATGCTGGAAGATAGCTTTTGGCTATAACAGCGATTTTCTGACGAAGGAAGGCTCTGATTTGAATTGTGCTTGCGGCGTTCGATCCCTCGCGTCAATTTACGTCGGAATAGCATGTTTTACACTCCCGATCTCGATCCTGGAGGCCAGAATACTGGGAGATAGGTTTTGGCTATAACAGCGATTTTCTGACGAAGGAAGGCTCTGAATTGAATTCTGCTGGCGGCATTCGATCCCTCTCGTCATTTTACGTTGGAATACCACGGTTTCCACTACCCATTACGATACTGGCAGCCTGAATGCTGGAAGATAGGTTTTGACTATAACAGCGATTTTCGGACGAAGGAAGGCTCTGATTTGAATTCTGCTTGCGACACTCGATCCCTCGCGTCATTTTACGTCGGAATAGCACGTTTTCCACTACCCATTACGATCCTGGGAGCCAGAACACTGCAAGATAGGTTTTGGCTATAACAGCGATTTTCTGACGAAGGAAGGCTCTGATTTGAATTGTGCTTGCGGCGTTCGATCCCTCGCGTCAATTTACGTCGGAATAGCATGTTTTACACTCCCGTCTCGATCCTGGAGGCCAGAATACTGGGAGATAGCTTTTGGCTATAACAGCGATTTTCGGACCAAGGCAGGCTCTGATTAGAATTCTGCTTGCGGCATTCGATCCCTCTCTTCATTTTACGTCGGAATAGCACGTTTTCCGCTACCCATTACAATCCTGGGAGCCAGATTACTGCAAGATAGGTTTTGGCTCTAACAGCGATTTTCTCACGAAGGAAGGCTCTGAATTGAATTCTGCTGGCGGCATTCGATCCCTCTCGTCATTTTACGTTGGAATAGCACGGTTTCCACTACCCATTACGATCCTGGGGGCCAGAACACTGGGAGATATGTTTTGGCAATAACAGCGATTTTCTGACGAAGGAAGGCTCTGATTTGAATTCTGCTTGCGACATTCGATCCCACGCGTCATTTTACGTCGGAATAGCACGTTTTCCACTACCCATTACGATCCTGGGAGCCAGATTATTGCAAGATAGGTTTTGGCTATAACAGCGATTTTCTGACGAAGGAAGGCTCTGATTTGAATTCTGCTTGCGGCATTCGATTCCTCTCGTCATTTTACGTCGGAATTTCACGTTTTCCACTACCCATTACGATCCTGGGAGCCAGAACACTGGGAGATAGGTTTTGGCTATAACAGCGATTTTCGGAAGAAGGCAGGCACTGATTTGAATTCTGCTAGCGGCATTCGATCCCTCGCGTCATTTTACGCCGGAATAGCATGTTTTCCACTCCCGATCTCGATCGTGGCAGCCTGAATACTGGAAGATAGCTTTTGGCTATAACAGCGATTTTCGGACCAAGGCAGGCTCTGATTTGAATTCTGCTTGCGGCATTCGATTCCTCTCGTCATTTTACGTCGGAATTTCACGTTTTCCACTACCCATTACGATCCTGGGAGCCAGAACACTGGGAGATAGGTTTTGGCTATAACAGCGATTTTCTGACGAAGGAAGGCTCTGATTTGAATTCTGCTTGCGGCAGTCGATCCCTCGCGTCATTTTACGCCGGAATAGCATGTTTTCCACTCCCGATCTCGATCGTGGCAGCCTGAATACTGGAAGATAGCTTTTGGCTATAACAGCGATTTTCGGACCAAGGCAGGCTCTGATTTGAATTCTGCTTGCGGCAGTCGATCCCTCGCGTCATTTTACGCCGGAATAGCATGTTTTCCACTCCCGATCTCGATCGTGGCAGCCTGAATACTGGAAGATAGCTTTTGGCTATAACAGCGATTTTCGGACCAAGGCAGGCTCTGATTTGAATTCTGCTTGCGGCATTCGATTCCTCTCGTCATTTTACGTCGGAATTTCACGTTTTCCACTACCCATTACGATCCTGGGAGCCAGAACACTGGGAGATAGGTTTTGGCTATAACAGCGATTTTCGGAAGAAGGCAGGCACTGATTTGAATTCTGCTAGCGGCATTCGATCCCTCTTGTCATTTTACGTTGGAATAGCATGCTTTCCACACCCGATTACAATCCTGGCAGCCTGAATGCTGGAAGATAGGTTTTGGCTATAACAGCGATTTTCGGACGAAGGCAGGCTCTGATTTGAATTCTGCTTGCGGCATTTGATCCCTCGCGTCATTTTACGCCGGAGTAGCACGTTTTCCACTCCCGATCTCGATCCTGGCAGCCTGAATACTGGAAGATAGGTTTTGGCCATAACAGCGATTTTCGGACCAAGGCAGGCTCTGATTTGAATTCTGCTTGCGGCATTCAATCCCTGTCGTAATTTTACGTCGGAGTAGCACGTTTTCCACTACCCATTACGATCCTGGGAGCCAGATTACTGCAAGATAAGTTTTGGCTATAACAGCGATTTTTGGAAGAAGGCAGGCACTGATTTGAATTCTGCTAGCGGCATTCGATTCCTCTCGTCATTTTGCGTCGGAATAGCATGTTTCCCACACCCGATTACGATACTGGCAGCCTGAATGCTGGAAGATAGCTTTTGGCTATAACAGCGATTTTCTGACGAAGGAAGGCTCTGATTTGAATTGTGCTTGCGGCGTTCGATCCCTCGCGTCAATTTACGTCGAAATAGCATGTTTTACACTCCCGATCTCGATCCTGGAGGCCAGAATACTGGGAGATAGCTTTTGGCTATAACAGCGATTTTCGGACCAAGGCAGGCTCTGATTAGAATTCTGCTTGCGGCATTCGATCCCTCTCTTCATTTTACGTCGGAATAGCACGTTTTCCGCTACCCATTACGATCCTGGGAGCCAGATTATTGCAAGATAGGTTTTGGCTATAACAGCGATTTTCTGACGAAGGAAGGCTCTGATTTGAATTCTGCTTGCGGCATTCGATTCCTCTCGTCATTTTACGTCGGAATTTCACGTTTTCCACTAACCATTACGATCCTGGGAGCCAGATTACTGCAGGATAGGTTTTGGCTATAACAGCGATTTTCGGACGAAGGCAGGCACTGATTTGAATTCTGCTAGCGGCATTCGATCCCTCTCGTCATTTTGCGTCGGAATAGCATGTTTCCCACACCCGATTACAATACTGGCAGCCTGAATGCTGGAAGATAGGTTTTGACTATAACAGCGATTTTCGGACCAAGGAAGGCTCTGATTTGAATTCTGCTTGCGGCATTCGATCCCTCGCGTCATTTTACGACGGAATAGCATGTTTTCCACTCCCGATCTCGATCGTGGCAGCCTGAATACTGGAAGATAGGTTTTGGCTATAACAGCGATTTTCGGACCAAGGCAGGCTCTGATTTGAATTCTGCTTGCGGCATTCAATCCCTGTCGTCATTTTACGTCGGAGTAGCACGTTTTCCTCTACCCATTACGATCCTGGGAGCCAGATTATTGCAAGATAGGTTTTGGCTATAACAGAGATTTTCTGACGAAGGAAGGCTCTGATTTGAATTCTGCTTGCGGCATTCGATCCCTCTCGTCATTTTACGTCGGAATTTCACGTTTTCCACTCCCGATTACGATCCTGTGAGCCAGAATACTGCAGGATAGGTTTTGGCTATAACAGCGATTTTCGGACGAAGGCAGGCACTGATTTGAATTCTGCTAGCGGCATTCGATCCCTCTCGTCATTTTGCGTCGGAATAGCATGTTTCCCACACCCGATTACAATACTGGCAGCCTGAATGCTGGAAGATAGGTTTTGACTATAACAGCGATTTTCGGACCAAGGAAGGCTCTGATTTGAATTCTGCTTGCGGCAGTCGATCCCTCGCGTCATTTTACGCCGGAGTAGCACGTTTTCCACTCCCGATCTCGATCCTGGCAGCCTGAATACTGGAAGATAGGTTTTGGCCATAACAGCGATTTTCGGACCAAGGCAGGCTCTGATTTGAATTCTGCTTGCGGCATTCAATCCCTGTCGTAATTTTACGTCGGAGTAGCACGTTTTCCACTACCCATTACGATCCTGGGAGCCAGATTATTGCAAGATAGGTTTTGGCTATAACAGCGATTTTCTGACGAAGGCAGGCTCTGATTTGAATTCTGCTTGCGGCATTCGATTCCCCTCGTCATTTTACGTCGGAATAGCACATTTTCCACTACCCATTACGATCCTGGGAGCCAGAACACTGGAAGATAGCTTTTGGTTATAACAGCGATTTTCGGACCAAGGCAGGCTCTGATTTGAATTCTGCTTGCGGCATTCAATCCCTCTCGTCATTTTACGTCGGAATAGCACATTTTCCACTACCCATTACGATCCTGGGAGCCAGAACACTGGGAGATAGGTTTTGGTAATAACAGCGATTTTCTGACGAAGGAAGGCTCTGATTTGAATACTGCTTGCGGCATTCGATCCCTCGCGTCATTTTACGTCGGAATAGCATGCTTTCCACACCCGATTACAATCCTGGCAGCCTAAATGCTGGGAGATTGGTTTTGGCAATAACAGCGATTTTCCGACGAAGGCAGGCTCTGATTTGAATTCTGCTTGCGGCATTTGATCCGTCTCGTCATTTTGCATCGGAATAGCATGTTTCCCACACCCGATTACGATACTTGCAGCCTGAATACTGGAAGATAGCTTTTGACTATAACAGCGATTTTCCGACCAAGACAGGCTCTGATTTGAATTCTGCTTGCGGCATTCAATCCCTGTCGTAATTTTACGTCGGTGTAGCACGTTTTCCACTACCCATTACGATCCTGGGAGCCAGATTATTGCAATATAGGTTTTGGCTATAACAGCGATTTTCTGACGAAGGCAGGCTCTGATTTGAATTCTGCTTGCGGCATTCGATTCCTCTCGTCATTTTACGTCGGAATAGCACGTTTTCCACTACCCATAACGATCCTGGGAGCCAGAACACTGGGAGATAGGTTTTGGCAATAACAGCGATTTTCTGACGAAGGAAGGCTCTGATTTGAATTCTGCTTGCGGCAATCGATCCCTCTCGTCATTCTACGTTGGAATAGCATGCTTTCCACACCCGATTACAATCCTGGCAGCCTGAATGCTGGAAGATAGGTTTTGGCTATAAAAGCGATTTTCGGACGAAGGCAGGCTCTGATTTGAATTCTGCTTGCGGCATTTGATCCCTCGCGTCATTTTACGCCGTAGTAGCACGTTTTCCACTCCCGATCTCGATCCTGGCAGCCTGAATACTGGAAGATAGGTTTTGGCCATAACAGCGATTTTCGGACCAAGGCAGGCTCTGATTTGAATTCTGCTTGCGGCATTCAATCCCTGTCGTAATTTTACGTCGGAGTAGCACGTTTTCCACTACCCATTACGATCCTGGGAGCCAGATTATTGCAAGATAGGTTTTGGCTATAACAGCGATTTTCTGACGAAGGCAGGCTCTGATTTGAATTCTGCTTGCGGCTTTCGATTCCCCTCGTCATTTTGCGTCGGAATAGCATGTTTCCCACACCCGATTACGATACTGGCAGCCTGAATGCTGGAAGATAGCTTTTGGCTATAACAGCGATTTTCTGACGAAGGAAGGCTCTGATTTGAATTGTGCTTGCGGCGTTCGATCCCTCGCGTCAATTTACGTCGGAATAGCATGTTTTACACTCCCGATCTCGATCCTGGAGGCCAGATTATTGCAAGATAGGTTTTGGCTATAACAGCGATTTTCTGACGAAGGAAGGCTCTGATTTGAATTCTGCTTGCGGCATTCGATTCCTCTCGTCATTTTACGTCGGAATTTCACGTTTTCCACTAACCATTACGATCCTGGGAGCCAGATTACTGCAGGATAGGTTTTGGCTATAACAGCGATTTTCGGAAGAAGGCAGGCACTGATTTGAATTCTGGTAGCGGCATTCGATCCCTCTCGTCATTTTGCGTCGGAATAGCATGTTTCCCACACCCGATTACGATACTGGCAGCCTGAATGCTGGAAGATAGGTTTTGACTATAACAGCGATTTTCGGACCAAGGAAGGCTCTGATTTGAATTCTGCTTGCGGCAGTCGATCCCTCGCGTCATTTTACGCCGGAATAGCATGTTTTCCACTCCCGATCTCGATCGTGGCAGCCTGAATACTGGAAGATAGCTTTTGGCTATAACAGCGATTTTCGGACCAAGGCAGGCTCTGATTTGAATTCTGCTTGCGGCATTCAATCCCTGTCGTCATTTTACGTCGGAGTAGCACGTTTTCCTCTACCCATTACGATCCTGGGAGCCAGATTATTGCAAGATAGGTTTTGGCTATAACAGAGATTTTCTGACGAAGGAAGGCTCTGATTTGAATTCTGCTTGCGGCATTCGATTCCTCTCGTCATTTTACGTCGGAATTTCACGTTTTCCACTAACCATTACGATCCTGGGAGCCAGATTACTGCAGGATAGGTTTTGGCTATAACAGCGATTTTAGGAAGAAGGCAGGCACTGATTTGAATTCTGCTAGCGGCATTCGATGCCTCTCGTCATTTTGCGTCGGAATAGCATGTTTCCCACACCCGATTACAATACTGGCAGCCTGAATGCTGGAAGATAGGTTTTGACTATAACAGCGATTTTCGGACCAAGGAAGGCTCTGATTTGAATTCTGCTTGCGGCAGTCGATCCCTCGCGTCATTTTACGCCGGAGTAGCACGTTTTCCACTCCCGATCTCGATCCTGGCAGCCTGAATACTGGAAGATACGTTTTGGCCATAACAGCGATTTTCGGACCAAGGCAGGCTCTGATTTGAATTCTGCTTGCGGCATTCAATCCCTGTCGTAATTTTACGTCGGAGTAGCACGTTTTCCACTACCCATTACGATCCTGGGAGCCAGATTATTGCAAGATAGGTTTTGGCTATAACAGCGATTTTCTGACGAAGGCAGGCTCTGATTTGAATTCTGCTTGCGGCATTCGATTCCCCTCGTCATTTTACGTCGGAATAGCACATTTTCCACTACCCATTACGATCCTGGGAGCCAGAACACTGGAAGATAGCTTTTGGTTATAACAGCGATTTTCGGACCAAGGCAGGCTCTGATTTGAATTCTGCTTGCGGCATTCAATCCCTCTCGTCATTTTACGTCGGAATAGCACATTTTCCACTACCCATTACGATCCTGGGAGCCAGAACACTGGGAGATAGGTTTTGGTAATAACAGCGATTTTCTGACGAAGGAAGGCTCTGATTTGAATACTGCTTGCGGCATTCGATCCCTCGCGTCATTTTACGTCGGAATAGCATGCTTTCCACACCCGATTACAATCCTGGCAGCCTAAATGCTGGGAGATTGGTTTTGGCAATAACAGCGATTTTCCGACGAAGGCAGGCTCTGATTTGAATTCTGCTTGCGGCATTTGATCCCTCGCGTCATTTTACGCCGGAGTAGCACGTTTTCCACTCCCGATCTCGATCCTGGCAGCCTGAATACTGGAAGATAGGTTTTGGCCATAACAGCGATTTTCGGACCAAGGCAGGCTCTGATTTGAATTCTGCTTGCGGCATTCAATCCCTGTCGTAATTTTACGTCGGAGTAGCACGTTTTCCACTACCCATTACGATCCTGGGAGCCAGATTACTGCAAGATAGGTTTTGGCTATAACAGCGATTTTTGGAAGAAGGCAGGCACTGATTTGAATTCTGCTAGCGGCATTCGATTCCTCTCGTCATTTTGCGTCGGAATAGCATGTTTCCCACACCCGATTACGATACTGGCAGCCTGAATGCTGGAAGATAGCTTTTGGCTATAACAGCGATTTTCTGACGAAGGAAGGCTCTGATTTGAATTGTGCTTGCGGCGTTCGATCCCTCGCGTCAATTTACGTCGAAATAGCATGTTTTACACTCCCGATCTCGATCCTGGAGGCCAGAATACTGGGAGATAGCTTTTGGCTATAACAGCGATTTTCGGACCAAGGCAGGCTCTGATTAGAATTCTGCTTGCGGCATTCGATCCCTCTCTTCATTTTACGTCGGAATAGCACGTTTTCCGCTACCCATTACGATCCTGGGAGCCAGATTATTGCAAGATAGGTTTTGGCTATAACAGCGATTTTCTGACGAAGGAAGGCTCTGATTTGAATTCTGCTTGCGGCATTCGATTCCTCTCGTCATTTTACGTCGGAATTTCACGTTTTCCACTAACCATTACGATACTGGGAGCCAGATTACTGCAGGATAGGTTTTGGCTATAACAGCGATTTTCGGAAGAAGGCAGGCACTGATTTGAATTCTGCTAGCGGCATTCGATCCCTCTCGTCATTTTGCGTCGGAATAGCATGTTTCCCACACCCGATTACAATACTGGCAGCCTGAATGCTGGAAGATAGGTTTTGACTATAACAGCGATTTTCGGACCAAGGAAGGCTCTGATTTGAATTCTGCTTGCGGCAGTCGATCCCTCGCGTCATTTTACGCCGGAATAGCATGTTTTCCACTCCCGATCTCGATCGTGGCAGCCTGAATACTGGAAGATAGCTTTTGGCTATAACAGCGATTTTCGGACCAAGGCAGGCTCTGATTTGAATTCTGCTTGCGGCATTCAATCGCTGTCGTCATTTTACGTCGGAGTAGCACGTTTTCCTCTACCCATTACGATCCTGGGAGCCAGATTATTGCAAGATAGGTTTTGGCTATAACAGAGATTTTCTGACGAAGGAAGGCTCTGATTTGAATTCTGCTTGCGGCATTCGATTCCTCTCGTCATTTTACGTCGGAATAGCACATTTTCCACTACCCATTACGATCCTGGGAGCCAGAACACTGGAAGATAGCTTTTGGTTATAACAGCGATTTTCGGACCAAGGCAGGCTCTGATTTGAATTCTGCTTGCGGCATTCAATCCCTCTCGTCATTTTACGTCGGAATAGCACATTTTCCACTACCCATTACGATCCTGGGAGCCAGAACAGTGGGAGATAGGTTTTGGTAATAACAGCGATTTTCTGACGAAGGAAGGCTCTGATTTGAATACTGCTTGCGGCATTCGATCCCTCGCGTCATTTTACGTCGGAATAGCATGCTTTCCACACCCGATTACAATCCTGGCAGCCTAAATGCTGGGAGATTGGTTTTGGCAATAACAGCGATTTTCCGACGAAGGCAGGCTCTGATTTGAATTCTGCTTGCGGCATTTGATCCGTCTCGTCATTTTGCGTCGGAATAGCATGTTTCCCACACCCGATTACGATACTTGCAGCCTGAATACTGGAAGATAGCTTTTGACTATAACAGCGATTTTCCGACCAAGACAGGCTCTGATTAGAATTCTGCTTGCGGCATTCGATCCCTCTCTTCATTTTACGTCGGAATAGCACGTTTTCCGCTACCCATTACGATCCTGGGAGCCAGATTATTGCAAGATAGGTTTTGGCTATAACAGCGATTTTCTGACGAAGGAAGGCTCTGATTTGAATTCTGCTTGCGGCATTCGATTCCTCTCGTCATTTTACGTCGGAATTTCACGTTTTCCACTAACCATTACGATACTGGGAGCCAGATTACTGCAGGATAGGTTTTGGCTATAACAGCGATTTTCGGAAGAAGGCAGGCACTGATTTGAATTCTGCTAGCGGCATTCGATCCCTCTCGTCATTTTGCGTCGGAATAGCATGTTTCCCACACCCGATTACAATACTGGCAGCCTGAATGCTGGAAGATAGGTTTTGACTATAACAGCGATTTTCGGACCAAGGAAGGCTCTGATTTGAATTCTGCTTGCGGCAGTCGATCCCTCGCGTCATTTTACGCCGGAATAGCATGTTTTCCACTCCCGATCTCGATCGTGGCAGCCTGAATACTGGAAGATAGCTTTTGGCTATAACAGCGATTTTCGGACCAAGGCAGGCTCTGATTTGAATTCTGCTTGCGGCATTCAATCGCTGTCGTCATTTTACGTCGGAGTAGCACGTTTTCCTCTACCCATTACGATCCTGGGAGCCAGATTATTGCAAGATAGGTTTTGGCTATAACAGAGATTTTCTGACGAAGGAAGGCTCTGATTTGAATTCTGCTTGCGGCATTCGATTCCTCTCGTCATTTTACGTCGGAATTTCACGTTTTCCACTAACCATTACGATCCTGGGAGCCAGATTACTGCAGGATAGGTTTTGGCTATAACAGCGATTTTCGGAAGAAGGCAGGCACTGATTTGAATTCTGCTAGCGGCATTCGATCCCTCTCGTCATTTTGCGTCGGAATAGCATGTTTCCCACACCCGATTACAATACTGGCAGCCTGAATGCTGGAAGATAGGTTTTGACTATAACAGCGATTTTCGGACCAAGGAAGGCTCTGATTTGAATTCTGCTTGCGGCAGTCGATCCCTCGCGTCATTTTACGCCGGAGTAGCACGTTTTCCACTCCCGATCTCGATCCTGGCAGCCTGAATACTGGAAGATAGGTTTTGGCCATAACAGCGATTTTCGGACCAAGGCAGGCTCTGATTTGAATTCTGCTTGCGGCATTCAATCCCTGTCGTAATTTTACGTCGGAGTAGCACGTTTTCCACTACCCATTACGATCCTGGGAGCCAGATTATTGCAAGATAGGTTTTGGCTATAACAGCGATTTTCTGACGAAGGCAGGCTCTGATTTGAATTCTGCTTGCGGCATTCGATTCCCCTCGTCATTTTACGTCGGAATAGCACATTTTCCACTACCCATTACGATCCTGGGAGCCAGAACACTGGAAGATAGCTTTTGGTTATAACAGCGATTTTCGGACCAAGGCAGGCTCTGATTTGAATTCTGCTTGCGGCATTCAATCCCTCTCGTCATTTTACGTCGGAATAGCACATTTTCCACTACCCATTACGATCCTGGGAGCCAGAACAGTGGGAGATAGGTTTTGGTAATAACAGCGATTTTCTGACGAAGGAAGGCTCTGATTTGAATACTGCTTGCGGTATTCGATCCCTCGCGTCATTTTACGTCGGAATAGCATGCTTTCCACACCCGATTACAATCCTGGCAGCCTAAATGCTGGGAGATTGGTTTTGGCAATAACAGCGATTTTCCGACGAAGGCAGGCTCTGATTTGAATTCTGCTTGCGGCATTTGATCCGTCTCGTCATTTTGCGTCGGAATAGCATGTTTCCCACACCCGATTACGATACTTGCAGCCTGAATACTGGAAGATAGCTTTTGACTATAACAGCGATTTTCCGACCAAGACAGGCTCTGATTTGAATTCTGCTTGCGGCATTCAATCCCTGTCGTAATTTCACGTCGGTGTAGCACGTTTTCCACTACCCATTACGATCCTGGGAGCCAGATTATTGCAATATAGGTTTTGGCTATAACAGCGATTTTCTGACGAAGGCAGGCTCTGATTTGAATTCTGCTTGCGGCATTCGATTCCTCTCGTCATTTTACGTCGGAATAGCACGTTTTCCACTACCCATAACGATCCTGGGAGCCAGAACACTGGGAGATAGGTTTTGGCAATAACAGCGATTTTCTGACGAAAGAAGGCTCTGATTTGAATTCTGCTTGCGGCAATCGATCCCTCTCGTCATTCTACGTTGGAATAGCATGCTTTCCACACCCGATTACAATCCTGGCAGCCTGAATGCTGGAAGATAGGTTTTGGCTATAAAAGCGATTTTCGGACGAAGGCAGGCTCTGATTTGAATTCTGCTTTCGGCATTTGATCCCTCGCGTCATTTTACGCCGTAGTAGCACGTTTTCCACTCCCGATCTCGATCCTGGCAGCCTGAATACTGGAAGATAGGTTTTGGCCATAACAGCGATTTTCGGACCAAGGCAGGCTCTGATTTGAATTCTGCTTGCGGCATTCAATCCCTGTCGTAATTTTACGTCGGAGTAGCACGTTTTCCACTACCCATTACGATCCTGGGAGCCAGATTATTGCAAGATAGGTTTTGGCTATAACAGCGATTTTCTGACGAAGGCAGGCTCTGATTTGAATTCTGCTTGCGGCTTTCGATTCCCCTCGTCATTTTGCGTCGGAATAGCATGTTTCCCACACCCGATTACGATACTGGCAGCCTGAATGCTGGAAGATAGCTTTTGGCTATAACAGCGATTTTCTGACGAAGGAAGGCTCTGATTTGAATACTGCTTGCGGCATTCGATCCCTCGCGTCATTTTACGTCGGAATAGCATGCTTTCCACACCCGATTACAATCCTGGCAGCCTAAATGCTGGGAGATTGGTTTTGGCAATAACAGCGATTTTCCGACGAAGGCAGGCTCTGATTTGAATTCTGCTTGCGGCATTTGATCCGTCTCGTCATTTTGCGTCGGAATAGCATGTTTCCCACACCCGATTACGATACTTGCAGCCTGAATACTGGAAGATAGCTTTTGACTATAACAGCGATTTTCCGACCAAGACAGGCTCTGATTTGAATTCTGCTTGCGGCATTCAATCCCTGTCGTAATTTTACGTCGGTGTAGCACGTTTTCCACTACCCATTACGATCCTGGGAGCCAGATTATTGCAATATAGGTTTTGGCTATAACAGCGATTTTCTGACGAAGGCAGGCTCTGATTTGAATTCTGCTTGCGGCATTCGATTCCTCTCGTCATTTTACGTCGGAATAGCACGTTTTCCACTACCCATAACGATCCTGGGAGCCAGAACACTGGGAGATAGGTTTTGGCAATAACAGCGATTTTCTGACGAAGGAAGGCTCTGATTTGAATTCTGCTTGCGGCAATCGATCCCTCTCGTCACTCTACGTTGGAATAGCATGCTTTCCACACCCGATTACAATCCTGGCAGCCTGAATGCTGGAAGATAGGTTTTGGCTATAAAAGCGATTTTCGGACGAAGGCAGGCTCTGATTTGAATTCTGCTTGCGGCATTTGATCCCTCGCGTCATTTTACGCCGTAGTAGCACGTTTTCCACTCCCGATCTCGATCCTGGCAGCCTGAATACTGGAAGATAGGTTTTGGCCATAACAGCGATTTTCGGACCAAGGCAGGCTCTGATTTGAATTCTGCTTGCGGCATTCAATCCCTGTCGTAATTTTACGTCGGAGTAGCACGTTTTCCACTACCCATTACGATCCTGGGAGCCAGATTATTGCAAGATAGGTTTTGGCTATAACAGCGATTTTCTGACGAAGGCAGGCTCTGATTTGAATTCTGCTTGCGGCTTTCGATTCCCCTCGTCATTTTGCGTCGGAATAGCATGTTTCCCACACCCGATTACGATACTGGCAGCCTGAATGCTGGAAGATAGCTTTTGGCTATAACAGCGATTTTCTGACGAAGGAAGGCTCTGATTTGAATTGTGCTTGCGGCGTTCGATCCCTCGCGTCAATTTACGTCGGAATAGCATGTTTTACACTCCCGATCTCGATCCTGGAGGCCAGAATACTGGGAGATAGCTTTTGGCTATAACAGCGATTTTCGGACCAAGGCAGGCTCTGATTAGAATTCTGCTTGCGGCATTCGATCCCTCTCTTCATTTTACGTCGGAATAGCACGTTTTCCGCTAGCCATTACGATCCTGGGAGCCAGATTACTGCAAGATAGGTTTTGGCTCTAACAGCGATTTTCTGACGAAGGAAGGCTCTGAATTGAATTCTGCTTGCGACATTCGATCCCACGCGTCATTTTACGTCGGAATAGCATGTTTCCCACACCCGATTACAATACTGGCAGCCTGAATGCTGGAAGATAGGTTTTGACTATAACAGCGATTTTCGGACCAAGGAAGGCTCTGATTTGAATTCTGCTTGCGGCAGTCGATCCCTCGCGTCATTTTACGCCGGAATAGCATGTTTTCCACTCCCGATCTCGATCGTGGCAGCCTGAATACTGGAAGATAGCTTTTGGCTATAACAGCGATTTTCGGACCAAGGCAGGCTCTGATTTGAATTCTGCTTGCGGCATTCAATCCCTGTCGTCATTTTACGTCGGAGTAGCACGTTTTCCTCTACCCATTACGATCCTGGGAGCCAGATTATTGCAAGATAGGTTTTGGCTATAACAGCGATTTTCTGACGAAGGAAGGCTCTGATTTGAATTCTGCTTGCGGCATTCGATTCCTCTCGTCATTTTACGTCGGAATTTCACGTTTTCCACTAACCATTACGATCCTGGGAGCCAGATTACTGCAGGATAGGTTTTGGCTATAACAGCGATTTTCGGAAGAAGGCAGGCACTGATTTGAATTCTGCTAGCGGCATTCGATCCCTCTCGTCATTTTGTGTCGGAATAGCATGTTTCCCACACCCGATTACGATACTGGCAGCCTGAATGCTGGAAGATAGGTTTTGACTATAACAGCGATTTTCGGACCAAGGAAGGCTCTGATTTGAATTCTGCTTGCGGCAGTCGATCCCTCGCGTCATTTTACGCCGGAATAGCATGTTTTCCACTCCCGATCTCGATCGTGGCAGCCTGAATACTGGAAGATAGCTTTTGGCTATAACAGCGATTTTCGGACCAAGGCAGGCTCTGATTTGAATTCTGCTTGCGGCATTCAATCCCTGTCGTCATTTTGCGTCGGAATAGCATGTTTCCCACACCCGATTACGATACTGGCAGCCTGAATGCTGGAAGATAGCTTTTGGCTATAACAGCGATTTTCTGACGAAGGAAGGCTCTGATTTGAATTGTGCTTGCGGCGTTCGATCCCTCGCGTCAATTTACGTCGGAATAGCATGTTTTACACTCCCGATCTCGATCCTGGAGGCCAGAATACTGGGAGATAGGTTTTGGCTATAACAGCGATTTTCTGACGAAGGAAGGCTCTGAATTGAATTCTGCTTGCGGCAGTCGATCCCTCGCGTCATTTTACGCCGGAATAGCATGTTTTCCACTCCCGATCTCGATCGTGGCAGCCTGAATACTGGAAGATAGCATTTGGCTATAACAGCGATTTTCGGACCAAGGCAGGCTCTGATTTGAATTCTGCTTGCGGCATTCAATCCCTGTCGTCATTTTACGTCGGAGTAGCACGTTTTCCTCTACCCATTACGATCCTGGGAGCCAGATTATTGCAAGATAGGTTTTGGCTATAACAGCGATTTTCTGACGAAGGAAGGCTCTGATTTGAATTCTGCTTGCGGCATTCGATTCCTCTCGTCATTTTACGTCGGAATTTCACGTTTTCCACTAACCATTACGATCCTGGGAGCCAGATTACTGCAGGATAGGTTTTGGCTATAACAGCGATTTTCGGAAGAAGGCAGGCACTGATTTGAATTCTGCTAGCGGCATTCGATCCCTCTCGTCATTTTGCGTCGGAATAGCATGTTTCCCACACCCGATTACGATACTGGCAGCCTGAATGCTGGAAGATAGGTTTTGACTATAACAGCGATTTTCGGACCAAGGCAGGCTCTGATTTGAATTCTGCTTGCGGCATTCGATCCCTCGCGTCATTTTACGCCGGAATAGCATGTTTTCCACTCCCGATCTCGATCGTGGCAGCCTGAATACTGGAAGATAGCTTTTGGCTATAACAGCGATTTTCGGACCAAGGCAGGCTCTGATTTGAATTCTGCTTGCGGCATTCAATCCCTGTCGTCATTTTGCGTCGGAATAGCATGTTTCCCACACCCGATTACGATACTGGCAGCCTGAATGCTGGAAGATAGCTTTTGGCTATAACAGCGATTTTCTGACGAAGGAAGGCTCTGATTTGAATTGTGCTTGCGGCGTTCGATCCCTCGCGTCAATTTACGTCGGAATAGCATGTTTTACACTCCCGATCTCGATCCTGGAGGCCAGAATACTGGGAGATAGGTTTTGGCTATAACAGCGATTTTCTGACGAAGGAAGGCTCTGAATTGAATTCTGCTGGCGGCATTCGATCCCTCTCGTCATTTTACGTTGGAATACCACGGTTTCCACTACCCATTACGATACTGGCAGCCTGAATGCTGGAAGATAGGTTTTGGCTATAACAGCGATTTTCTGACGAAGGAAGGCTCTGATTTGAATTCTGCTTGCGGCATTCGATTCCTCTCGTCATTTTACGTCGGAATAGCACGTTTTCTGCTACCCATTACGATCCTGGGAGCCAGATTACTGCAAGATAGGTTTTGGCTATAACAGCGATTTTCTGACGAAGGAAGGCTCTGATTTGAATTGTGCTTGCGGCGTTCGATCCCTCGCGTCAATTTACGTCGGAATAGCATGTTTTACACTCCCGTCTCGATCCTGGAGGCCAGAATACTGGGAGATAGCTTTTGGCTATAACAGCGATTTTCGGACCAAGGCAGGCTCTGATTAGAATTCTGCTTGCGGCATTCGATCCCTCTCTTCATTTTACGTCGGAATAGCACGTTTTCCGCTACCCATTACAATCCTGGGAGCCAGATTACTGCAAGATAGGTTTTGGCTATAACAGCGATTTTCTGACGAAGGAAGGCTCTGATTTGAATTCTGCTTGCGGCATTCGATTCCTCTCGTCATTTTACGTCGGAATAGCATGTTTTCCGCACCCGATTACGATCCTGGCAGCCTGAATACTGGAAGATAGCTTTTGGCTATAACAGCGGTTTGCTGACGAAGGAAGGCTCTGATTTGAATTCTGCTTGCGGCATTCGATTCCTCTCGTCATTTTACGCCGGAATAGCATGTTTTCCACACCCGATTACGATCCTGGGAGCCAGATTACTGCAAGACAGGTTTTGGCTGTAATAGCGATTTTTTGACGAAGGAAGTCTCTGATTTGAATTCTGCTTGCGACATTCAATCCCTCTCGTCATTTGACGTCGGAATAGCATGTATTTCCATACCCGATTACGGTCCTGGAAGCCAGAATACTGGGAGATAGGTTTTGGATACAGGAACGATTTTCTGCCGAAGGAAGGCTCTGATTTGGATTCTGCTTGCGGCATTCGATGCCTCTCGTCATTTTACGTCGGAATAGCACGGTTTCCACACGTGATTACGGTCCTGGAGGCCAGAATACTGGGAGATAGGTTTTGGATACAGGAGCGATTTCTGACGAAGGCAGTCTCTGATTTGAATTCTACTTGCGGCATTCGATTCCTCTCGTCATTTTACGTCGGAATAGGATGTTTTCCACACCCGATTACGGTCCTCGAAGCCAGAATACTGTGAGATAGGTTTTGGATACAGGAGCGATTTTCTGACGAAGGCAGTCTCTGATTTAAATTCTGCTTGCGACATTCAATCCCTGTCGTCATTTTACGTCGGAATAGCATGTTTTCCATACCCGATTACGATCCTGGCAGCCTGAATACTGGAAGATAGCTTGTGGCTATAACAGCGGTTTTCTGACGAAGGAAGGCTCTGATTTAAATTCTGCTTGCGACATTCAATCGCTCTCGTCATTTTACATCGGAATAGCATGTTTTCCATACCCGATTACGGTCCTGGAAGCCAGAATACTGGGAGATAGGTTTTGGATACAGGAGCGATTTTCTAACGAAGGCAGTCTCTGATTTAAATTCTGCTTGCGACATTCAATCCCTCTCGTCATTTTACGTCGGAATAGCATGTTTTCCATACCCGATTACGGTCCTGGAAGCCAGAATACTGGGAGATAGGTTTTGGATACAGGAACGATTTTCTGCCGAAGGAAGGCTCTGATTTGAATTCTGCTTGCGGCATTCGATGCCTCTCGTCATTTTACGTCGGAATAGCACGGTTTCCACACGTGATTACGGTCCTGGAGGCCAGAATACTGGGAGATAGGTTTTGGCTCTAACAGCGATTTTCAGACGAAGGAAGGCTCTGATTTGAATTCTGCTTGCGGCATTCGAATCCTCTCGCCATTTTACGTCGGAATAGCATGTTTTCCATACCCGATTACGATCCTGGCAGCCTGAATACTGGAAGATAGCTTTTGGCTATAACAGCGATTTTCGGAAGAAGGCAGGCTCTGATTAGAATTCTGCTTGCGGCATTCGATCCCTCTCTTCATTTTACGTCGGAATAGCACGTTTTCCGCTACCCATTACGATCCTGGGAGCCAGATTACTGCAAGATAGGTTTTGGCTCTAACAGCGATTTTCTGACGAAGGAAGGCTCTGAATTGAATTCTGCTGGCGGCATTCGATGCCTCTCGTCATTTTACGTTGGAATAGCACGGTTTCCACTACCCATTACGATCCTGGGAGCCAGAACACTGGGAGATAGGTTTTGGCAATAACAGCGATTTTCTGACGAAGGAAGGCTCTGATTTGAATTGTGCTTGCGGCGTTCGATCCCTCGCGTCAATTTACGTCGGAATAGCATGTTTTCCACTACCCATTACGATCCTGAGAGCCAGATTATTGCAAGATAGGTTTTGGCTATAACAGCGATTTTCTGACGAAGGAAGGCTCTGATTTGAATTGTGCTTGCGGCGTTCGATCCCTCGCGTCAATTTACGTCGGAATAGCATGTTTTACACTCCCGTCTCGATCCTGGAGGCCAGAATACTGGGAGATAGCTTTTGGCTATAACAGCGATTTTCGGACCAAGGCAGGCTCTGATTAGAATTCTGCTTGCGGCATTCGATCCCTCTCTTCATTTTACGTCGGAATAGCACGTTTTCCGCTACCCATTACGATCCTGGGAGCCAGATTACTGCAAGATAGGTTTTGGCTATAACAGCGATTTTCTGACGAAGGAAGGCTCTGATTTGAATTCTGCTTGCGGCATTCGATTCCTCTCGTCATTTTACGTTGGAATACCACGGTTTCCACTACCCATTACGATACTGGCAGCCTGAATGCTGGAAGATAGGTTTTGACTATAACAGCGATTTTCGGACGAAGGAAGGCTCTGATTTGAATTCTGCTTGCGACATTCGATCCCTCGCGTCATTTTACGTCGGAATAGCACGTTTTCTACTACCCATTACGATCCTGGGAGCCAGAACACTGGGAGATAGCTTTTGGCTATAACAGCGATTTTCTGACGAAGGAAGGCTCTGATTTGAATTGTGCTTGCGGCATTCGATCCCTCGCGTCATTTTACGTCGGAATAGCATGTTTCCCACACCCGATTACGATACTTGCAGCCTGAATACTGGAAGATATGTTTTGGCAATAACAGCGATTTTCTGACGAAGGAAGGCTCTGATTTGAATTCTGCTTGCGACATTCGATCCCACGCGTCATTTTACGTCGGAATAGCACGTTTTCCACTACCCATTACGATCCTGGGAGCCAGATTACTGCAAGATAGGTTTTGGCTATAACAGCGATTTTCTGACGAAGGAAGGCTCTGATTTGAATTGTGCTTGCGGCGTTCGATCCCTCGCGTCAATTTACGTCGGAATAGCATGTTTTACACTCCCGTCTCGATCCTGGAGGCCAGAATACTGGGAGATAGCTTTTGGCTATAACAGCGATTTTCGGACCAAGGCAGGCTCTGATTAGAATTCTGCTTGCGGCATTCGATCCCTCTCTTCATTTTACGTCGGAGTAGCACGTTTTCCGCTACCCATTACAATCCTGGGAGCCAGATTACTGCAAGATAGGTTTTGGCTATAACAGCGATTTTCTGACGAAGGAAGGCTCTGATTTGAATTCTGCTTGCGGCATTCGATTCCTCTCGTCATTTTACGTCGGAATAGCACGTTTTCCACTACCCATTACGATCCTGGGAGCCAGATTACTGCAAGATAGGTTTTGGCTATAACAGCGATTTTCTGACGAAGGAAGGCTCTGATTTGAATTGTGCTTGCGGCGTTCGATCCCTCGCGTCAATTTACGTCGGAATAGCATGTTTTACACTCCCGTCTCGATCCTGGAGGCCAGAATACTGGGAGATAGCTTTTGGCTATAACAGCGATTTTCGGACCAAGGCAGGCTCTGATTAGAATTCTGCTTGCGGCATTCGATCCCTCTCTTCATTTTACGTCGGAATAGCATGTTTTCCGCACCCGATTACGATCCTGGCAGCCTGAATACTGGAAGATAGCTTTTGGCTATAACAGCGGTTTGCTGACGAAGGAAGGCTCTTATTTGGATTCTGCTTGCGGCATTCGATGCCTCTCGTCATTTTACGTCGGAATAGCACGGTTTCCACACGTGATTACGGTCCTGGAGGCCAGAATACTGGGGGATAGGTTTTGGATACAGGAGCGATTTCTGACGAAGGCAGTCTCTGATTTGAATTCTGCTTGCGGCATTCGATTCCTCTCGTCATTTTACGTCGGAATAGGATGTTTTCCACACCCGATTACGGTCCTCGAAGCCAGAATACTGTGAGATAGGTTTTGGATACAGGAGCGATTTTCTGACGAAGGCAGTCTCTGATTTAAATTCTGCTTGCGACATTCAATCCCTGTCGTCATTTTACGTCGGAATAGCATGTTTTCCATACCCGATTACGATCCTGGAAGCCAGAATACTGGGAGATAGGTTTTGGATACAGGAACGATTTTCTGCCGAAGGAAGGCTCTGATTTGAATTCTGCTCGCGGCATTCGATGCCTCTCGTCATTTTACGTCGGAATAGCACGTTTTCCGCTACCCATTACGATCCTGGGAGCCAGATTACTGCAAGATAGGTTTTGGCTATAACAGCGATTTTCTGACGAAGGAAGGCTCTGATTTGAATTGTGCTTGCGGCGTTCGATCCCTCGCGTCAATTTACGTCGGAATAGCATGTTTTACACTCCCGTCTCGATCCTGGAGGCCAGAATACTGGGAGATAGCTTTTGGCTATAACAGCGATTTTCGGACCAAGGCAGGCTCTGATTAGAATTCTGCTTGCGGCATTCGATCCCTCTCTTCATTTTACGTCGGAATAGCATGTTTTCCGCACCCGATTACGATCCTGGCAGCCTGAATACTGGAAGATAGCTTTTGGCTATAACAGCGGTTTGCTGACGAAGGAAGGCTCTTATTTGGATTCTGCTTGCGGCATTCGATGCCTCTCGTCATTTTACGTCGGAATAGCACGGTTTCCACACGTGATTACGGTCCTGGAGGCCAGAATACTGGGGGATAGGTTTTGGATACAGGAGCGATTTCTGACGAAGGCAGTCTCTGATTTGAATTCTGCTTGCGGCATTCGATTCCTCTCGTCATTTTACGTCGGAATAGGATGTTTTCCACACCCGATTACGGTCCTCGAAGCCAGAATACTGTGAGATAGGTTTTGGATACAGGAGCGATTTTCTGACGAAGGCAGTCTCTGATTTAAATTCTGCTTGCGACATTCAATCCCTGTCGTCATTTTACGTCGGAATAGCATGTTTTCCATACCCGATTACGATCCTGGCAGCCTGAATACTGGAAGATAGCTTTTGGCTATAACAGCGGTTTTCTGACGAAGGAAGGCTCTGATTTAAATTCTGCTTGCGACATTCAATCGCTCTCGTCATTTTACATCGGAATAGCATGTTTTCCATACCCGATTACGGTCCTGGAAGCCAGAATACTGGGAGATTGGTTTTGGATACAGGAGCGATTTTCTAACGAAGGCAGTCTCTGATTTAAATTCTGCTTGCGACATTCAATCCCTCTCGTCATTTTACGTCGGAATAGCATGTTTTCCATACCCGATTACGGTCCTGGAAGCCAGAATACTGGGAGATAGGTTTTGGATACAGGAACGATTTTCTGCGGAAGGAAGGCTCTGATTTGAATTCTGCTTGCGGCATTCGATGCCTCTCGTCATTTTACGTCGGAATAGCACGGTTTCCACACGTGATTACGGTCCTGGAGGCCAGAATACTGGGAGATAGGTTTTGGCTCTAACAGCGATTTTCAGACGAAGGAAGGCTCTGATTTGAATTCTGCTTGCGGCATTCGAATCCTCTCGCCATTTTACGTCGGAATAGCATGTTTTCCACACCCGATTACGATCCTGGCAGCCTGAATACTGGAAGATAGCTTTTGGCTATAACAGCGATTTTCGGAAGAAGGCAGGCTCTGATTAGAATTCTGCTTGCGGCATTCGATCCCTCTCTTCATTTTACGTCGGAATAGCACGTTTTCCGCTACCCATTACGATCCTGGGAGCCAGATTACTGCAAGATAGGTTTTGGCTCTAACAGCGATTTTCTGACGAAGGAAGGCTCTGAATTGAATTCTGCTGGCGGCATTCGATGCCTCTCGTCATTTTACGTTGGAATAGCACGGTTTCCACTACCCATTACGATCCTGGGAGCCAGAACACTGGGAGATAGGTTTTGGCAATAACAGCGATTTTCTGACGAAGGAAGGCTCTGATTTGAATTGTGCTTGCGGCGTTCGATCCCTCTCTTCATTTTACGTCGGAATAGCACGTTTTCCGCTACCCATTACGATCCTGGGAGCCAGATTACTGCAAGATAGGTTTTGGCTATAACAGCGATTTTCTGACGAAGGAAGGCTCTGATTTGAATTCTGCTTGCGGCATTCGATTCCTCTCGTCATTTTACGTTGGAATACCACGGTTTCCACTACCCATTACGATACTGGCAGCCTGAATGCTGGAAGATAGGTTTTGACTATAACAGCGATTTTCGGACGAAGGAAGGCTCTGATTTGAATTCTGCTTGCGACATTCGATCCCTCGCGTCATTTTACGTCGGAATAGCACGTTTTCTACTACCCATTACGATCCTGGGAGCCAGAACACTGGGAGATAGCTTTTGGCTATAACAGCGATTTTCTGACGAAGGAAGGCTCTGATTTGAATTGTGCTTGCGGCATTCGATCCCTCGCGTCATTTTACGTCGGAATAGCATGTTTCCCACACCCGATTACGATACTTGCAGCCTGAATACTGGAAGATAGGTTTTGGCAATAACAGCGATTTTCTGACGAAGGAAGGCTCTGATTTGAATTCTGCTTGCGACATTCGATTCCTCTCGTCATTTTACGTCGGAATAGCACGTTTTCCACTACCCATTACGATCCTGGGAGCCAGATTACTGCAAGATAGGTTTTGGCTATAACAGCGATTTTCTGACGAAGGAAGGCTCTGATTTGAATTCTGCCTGCGGCATTCGATCCCTCGCGTCATTTTACGTCGGAATAGCATGTTTTACACTCCCGTCTCGATCCTGGAGGCCAGAATACTGGGAGATAGCTTTTGGCTATAACAGCGATTTTCGGACCAAGGCAGGCTCTGATTAGAATTCTGCTTGCGGCATTCGATCCCTCTCTTCATTTTACGTCGGAGTAGCACGTTTTCCGCTACCCATTACAATCCTGGGAGCCAGATTACTGCAAGATAGGTTTTGGCAATAACAGCGATTTTCTGACGAAGGAAGGCTCTGATTTGAATTCTGCTTGCGGCATTCGATTCCTCTCGTCATTTTACGTCGGAATAGCACGTTTTCCACTACCCATTACGATCCTGGGAGCCAGATTACTGCAAGATAGGTTTTGGCTATAACAGCGATTTTCTGACGAAGGAAGGCTCTGATTTGAATTGTGCTTGCGGCATTCGATCCCTCGCGTCAATTTACGTCGGAATAGCATGTTTTACACTCCCGTCTCGATCCTGGAGGCCAGAATACTGGGAGATAGCTTTTGGCTATAACAGCGATTTTCGGACCAAGGCAGGCTCTGATTAGAATTCTGCTTGCGGCATTCGATCCCTCTCTTCATTTTACGTCGGAATAGCATGTTTTCCGCACCCGATTACGATCCTGGCAGCCTGAATACTGGAAGATAGCTTTTGGCTATAACAGCGGTTTGCTGACGAAGGAAGGCTCTTATTTGGATTCTGCTTGCGGCATTCGATGCCTCTCGTCATTTTACGTCGGAATAGCACGGTTTCCACACGTGATTACGGTCCTGGAGGCCAGAATACTGGGGGATAGGTTTTGGATACAGGAGCGATTTCTGACGAAGGCAGTCTCTGATTTGAATTCTGCTTGCGGCATTCGATTCCTCTCGTCATTTTACGTCGGAATAGGATGTTTTCCACACCCGATTACGGTCCTCGAAGCCAGAATACTGTGAGATAGGTTTTGGATACAGGAGCGATTTTCTGACGAAGGCAGTCTCTGATTTAAATTCTGCTTGCGACATTCAATCCCTGTCGTCATTTTACGTCGGAATAGCATGTTTTCCATACCCGATTACGATCCTGGAAGCCAGAATACTGGGAGATAGGTTTTGGATACAGGAACGATTTTCTGCCGAAGGAAGGCTCTGATTTGAATTCTGCTCGCGGCATTCGATGCCTCTCGTCATTTTACGTCGGAATAGCACGTTTTCCGCTACCCATTACGATCCTGGGAGCCAGATTACTGCAAGATAGGTTTTGGCTATAACAGCGATTTTCTGACGAAGGAAGGCTCTGATTTGAATTGTGCTTGCGGCGTTCGATCCCTCGCGTCAATTTACGTCGGAATAGCATGTTTTACACTCCCGTCTCGATCCTGGAGGCCAGAATACTGGGAGATAGCTTTTGGCTATAACAGCGATTTTCGGACCAAGGCAGGCTCTGATTTGAATTCTGCTTGCGGCATTCGATCCCTCTCGTCATTTTACGTCGGAATAGCATGTTTTCCACACCCGATTACGATCCTGGCAGCCTGAATACTGGAAGATAGCTTTTGGCTATAACAGCGGTTTGCTGACGAAGGAAGGCTCTTATTTGGATTCTGCTTGCGGCATTCGATGCCTCTCGTCATTTTACGTCGGAATAGCACGGTTTCCACACGTGATTACGGTCCTGGAGGCCAGAATACTGGGGGATAGGTTTTGGATACAGGAGCGATTTCTGACGAAGGCAGTCTCTGATTTGAATTCTGCTTGCGGCATTCGATTCCTCTCGTCATTTTACGTCGGAATAGGATGTTTTCCACACCCGATTACGGTCCTCGAAGCCAGAATACTGTGAGATAGGTTTTGGATACAGGAGCGATTTTCTGACGAAGGCAGTCTCTGATTTAAATTCTGCTTGCGACATTCAATCCCTGTCGTCATTTTACGTCGGAATAGCATGTTTTCCATACCCGATTACGATCCTGGCAGCCTGAATACTGGAAGATAGCTTTTGGCTATAACAGCGGTTTTCTGACGAAGGAAGGCTCTGATTTAAATTCTGCTTGCGACATTCAATCGCTCTCGTCATTTTACATCGGAATAGCATGTTTTCCATACCCGATTACGGTCCTGGAAGCCAGAATACTGGGAGATTGGTTTTGGATACAGGAGCGATTTTCTAACGAAGGCAGTCTCTGATTTAAATTCTGCTTGCGACATTCAATCCCTCTCGTCATTTTACGTCGGAATAGCATGTTTTCCATACCCGATTACGGTCCTGGAAGCCAGAATACTGGGAGATAGGTTTTGGATACAGGAACGATTTTCTGCGGAAGGAAGGCTCTGATTTGAATTCTGCTTGCGGCATTCGATGCCTCTCGTCATTTTACGTCGGAATAGCACGGTTTCCACACGTGATTACGGTCCTGGAGGCCAGAATACTGGGAGATAGGTTTTGGCTCTAACAGCGATTTTCAGACGAAGGAAGGCTCTGATTTGAATTCTGCTTGCGGCATTCGAATCCTCTCGCCATTTTACGTCGGAATAGCATGTTTTCCACACCCGATTACGATCCTGGCAGCCTGAATACTGGAAGATAGCTTTTGGCTATAACAGCGATTTTCGGAAGAAGGCAGGCTCTGATTAGAATTCTGCTTGCGGCATTCGATCCCTCTCTTCATTTTACGTCGGAATAGCACGTTTTCCGCTACCCATTACGATCCTGGGAGCCAGATTACTGCAAGATAGGTTTTGGCTCTAACAGCGATTTTCTGACGAAGGAAGGCTCTGAATTGAATTCTGCTGGCGGCATTCGATGCCTCTCGTCATTTTACGTTGGAATAGCACGGTTTCCACTACCCATTACGATCCTGGGAGCCAGAACACTGGGAGATAGGTTTTGGCAATAACAGCGATTTTCTGACGAAGGAAGGCTCTGATTTGAATTGTGCTTGCGGCGTTCGATCCCTCGCGTCAATTTACGTCGGAATAGCATGTTTTCCACTACCCATTACGATCCTGAGAGCCAGATTATTGCAAGATAGGTTTTGGCTATAACAGCGATTTTCTGACGAAGGAAGGCTCTGATTTGAATTGTGCTTGCGACGTTCGATCCCTCGCGTCAATTTACGTCGGAATAGCATGTTTTACACTCCCGTCTCGATCCTGGAGGCCAGAATACTGGGAGATAGCTTTTGGCTATAACAGCGATTTTCGGACCAAGGCAGGCTCTGATTAGAATTCTGCTTGCGGCATTCGATCCCTCTCTTCATTTTACGTCGGAATAGCACGTTTTCCGCTACCCATTACGATCCTGGGAGCCAGATTACTGCAAGATAGGTTTTGGCTATAACAGCGATTTTCTGACGAAGGAAGGCTCTGATTTGAATTCTGCTTGCGGCATTCGATTCCTATCGTCATTTTACGTTGGAATACCACGGTTTCCACTACCCATTACGATACTGGCAGCCTGAATGCTGGAAGATAGGTTTTGACTATAACAGCGATTTTCGGACGAAGGAAGGCTCTGATTTGAAATCTGCTTGCGACATTCGATCCCTCGCGTCATTTTACGTCGGAATAGCACGTTTTCCACTACCCATTACGATCCTGGGAGCCAGAACACTGGGAGATAGCTTTTGGCTATAACAGCGATTTTCTGACGAAGGAAGGCTCTGATTTGAATTGTGCTTGCGGCATTCGATCCCTCGCGTCATTTTACGTCGGAATAGCATGTTTCCCACACCCGATTACGATACTTGCAGCCTGAATACTGGAAGATATGTTTTGGCAATAACAGCGATTTTCTGACGAAGGAAGGCTCTGATTTGAATTCTGCTTGCGACATTCGATCCCACGCGTCATTTTACGTCGGAATAGCACGTTTTCCACTACCCATTACGATCCTGGGAGCCAGATTATTGCAAGATAGGTTTTGGCTATAACAGCGATTTTCTGACGAAGGAAGGCTCTGATTTGAATTGTGCTTGCGGCGTTCGATCCCTCGCGTCAATTTACGTCGGAATAGCATGTTTTACACTCCCGTCTCGATCCTGGAGGCCAGAATACTGGGAGATAGCTTTTGGCTATAACAGCGATTTTCGGACCAAGGCAGGCTCTGATTAGAATTCTGCTTGCGGCATTCGATCCCTCTCTTCATTTTACGTCGGAGTAGCACGTTTTCCGCTACCCATTACAATCCTGGGAGCCAGATTACTGCAAGATAGGTTTTAGCTATAACAGCGATTTTCTGACGAAGGAAGGCTCTGATTTGAATTCTGCTTGCGGCATTCGATTCCTCTCGTCATTTTACGTCGGAATAGCACGTTTTCCGCTACCCATTACGATCCTGGGAGCCAGATTACTGCAAGATAGGTTTTGGCTATAACAGCGATTTTCTGACGAAGGAAGGCTCTGATTTGAATTGTGCTTGCGGCGTTCGATCCCTCGCGTCAATTTACGTCGGAATAGCATGTTTTACACTCCCGTCTCGATCCTGGAGGCCAGAATCCTGGGAGATAGCTTTTGGCTATAACAGCGATTTTCGGACCAAGGCAGGCTCTGATTAGAATTCTGCTTGCGGCATTCGATCCCTCTCTTCATTTTACGTCGGAATAGCACGTTTTCCGCTACCCATTACAATCCTGGGAGCCAGATTACTGCAAGATAGGTTTTGGCTATAACAGCGATTTTCTGACGAAGGAAGGCTCTGATTTGAATTCTGCTTGCGGCATTCGATTCCTCTCGTGATTTTACGTCGGAATAGCATGTTTTCCGCACCCGATTACGATCCTGGCAGCCTGAATACTGGAAGATAGCTTTTGGCTATAACAGCGGTTTGCTGACGAAGGAAGGCTCTGATTTGAATTCTGCTTGCGGCATTCGATTCCTCTCGTGATTTTACGTCGGAATAGCATGTTTTCCGCACCCGATTACGATCCTGGCAGCCTGAATACTGGAAGATAGCTTTTGGCTATAACAGCGGTTTGCTGACGAAGGAAGGCTCTGATTTGAATTCTGCTTGCGGCATTCGATTCCTCTCGTCATTTTACGCCGGAATAGCATGTTTTCCACACCCGATTACGATCCTGGGAGCCAGATTACTGCAAGACAGGTTTTGGCTGTAATAGCGATTTTTTGACGAAGGAAGTCTCTGATTTGAATTCTGCTTGCGACATTCAATCCCTCTCGTCATTTGACGTCGGAATAGCATGTATTTCCATACCCGATTACGGTCCTGGAAGCCAGAATACTGGGAGATAGGTTTTGGATACAGGAGCGATTTCTGACGAAGGCAGTCTCTGATTTGAATTCTGCTTGCGGCATTCGATTCCTCTCGTCATTTTACGTCGGAATAGGATGTTTTCCACACCCGATTACGGTCCTCGAAGCCAGAATACTGTGAGATAGGTTTTGGATACAGGAGCGATTTTCTGACGAAGGCAGTCTCTGATTTAATTTCTGCTTGCGACATTCAATCCCTGTCGTCATTTTACGTCGGAATAGCATGTTTTCCATACCCGATTACGATCCTGGCAGCCTGAATACTGGAAGATAGCTTTTGGCTATAACAGCGGTTTTCTGACGAAGGAAGGCTCTGATTTAAATTCTGCTTGCGACATTCAATCCCTCTCGTCATTTTACGTCGGAATAGCATGTTTTCCATACCCGATTACGGTCCTGGAAGCCAGAATACTGGGAGATAGGTTTTGGCTATAACAGCGATTTTCGGACGAAGGCAGGCACTGATTTGAATTCTGCTTGCGGCATTCGATCCCTCTCTTCATTTTACGTCGGAATAGCACGTTTTCCGCTACCCATTACGATCCTGGGAGCCAGATTACTGCAAGATAGCTTTTGGCTATAACAGCGATTTTCGGACGAAGGCAGGCTCTGATTTGAATTCTGCTTGCGGCATTCGATCCCTCGCGTCATTTTACGTCGGAATAGCATGTTTTCCACTCCCGATCTCGATCCTGGCAGCCTGAATACTGGAAGATAGTTTTGGCTATAACAGCGATTTTCTGACGAAGGAAGGCTCTGAATTGAATTCTGCTGGCGGCATTCGATCCCTCACGTCATTTTGCGTCGGAATAGCATGTTTCCCACACCCGATTACGATACTTGCAGCCTGAATACTGGAAGATATGTTTTGGCTATAACAGCGATTTTCTGACGAAGGAAGACTCTGATTTGAATTGTGCTTGCGGCGTTCGATCCCTCGCGTCAATTTACGTCGGAATAGCATGTTTTCCACTCCCGATCTCGATCCTGGAGGCCAGAATACTGGGAGATAGGTTTTGGCTATAACAGCGATTTTCTGACGAAGGAAGGCTCTGAATTGAATTCTGCTGGCGGCATTCGATCCCTCTCGTCATTTTACGTTGGAATAGCACGGTTTCCACTACCCATTACGATACTGGCAGCCTGAATGCTGGAAGATAGGTTTTGACTATAACAGCGATTTTCGGACGAAGGAAGGCTCTGATTTGAATTCTGCTTGCGACATTCGAACCCTCGCGTCATTTTACGTCGGAATAGCACGTTTTCCACTACCCATTACGATCCTGGGAGCCAGAACACTGGGAGATAGCTTTTGGCTATAACAGCGATTTTCTGACGAAGGAAGGCTCTGGTATGAATTGTGCTTGCGGCATTCGATCCCTCGCGTCATTTTACGTCGGAATAGCATGTTTCCCACACCCGATTACGATACTTGCAGCCTGAATACTGGAAGATATGTTTTGGCAATAACAGCGATTTTCTGACGAAGGAAGGCTCTGATTTGAATTCTGCTTGCGACATTCGATCCCACGCGTCATTTTACGTCGGAATAGCACGTTTTCCACTACCCATTACGATCCTGGGAGCCAGATTATTGCAAGATAGGTTTTGGCTATAACAGCGATTTTCTGACGAAGGAAGGCTCTGATTTGAATTCTGCTTGCGGCATTCGATTCCTCTCGTCATTTTACGTCGGAATAGCACGTTTTCCGCTACCCATTACGATCCTGGGAGCCAGATTACTGCAAGATAGGTTTTGGCTCTAACAGCGATTTTCTGACGAAGGAAGGCTCTGATTTGAATTCTGCTTGCGGCATTTGATCCCTCGCGTCATTTTACGTCGGAATAGCATGTTTTCCACTCCCGATCTCGATCCTGGCAGCCTGAATACTGGAAGACAGTTTTGGCTATAACAGCGATTTTCGGACTAAGGAAGGCTCTGATTTGAATTGTGCTTGCGGCATTCGATCCCTCTCGTCATTTTGCGTCGGAATAGCATGTTTCCCACACCCGATTACGATACTGGCAGCCTGAATGCTGGAAGATAGGTTTTGACTATAACAGCGATTTTCTGACGAAGGAAGTCTCTGATTTGAATTGTGCTTGCGGCGTTCGATCCCTCGCGTCAATTTACGTCGGAATAGCATGTTTTACACTCCCGTCTCGATCCTGGGAGCCAGAACACTGGGAGATAGCTTTTGGCTATAACAGCGATTTTCTGACGAAGGAAGGCTCTGATTTGAATTGTGCTTGCGGCATTCGATCCCTCGCGTCATTTTACGTCGGAATAGCATGTTTTCCACACCCGATTACGATACTGGCAGCCTGAATGCTGGAAGATAGGTTTTGACTATAACAGCGATTTTCTGACGAAGGAAGTCTCTGATTTGAATTGTGCTTGCGGCGTTCGATCCCTCGCGTCAATTTACGTCGGAATAGCATGTTTTACACTCCCGTCTCGATCCTGGAGGCCAGAATACTGGGAGATAGCTTTTGGCTATAACAGCGATTTTCGGACCAAGGCAGGCACTGATTTGAATTCTGCTTGCGGCATTCGATCCCTCTCTTCATTTTACGTCGGAATAGCACGTTTTCCGCTACCCATTACGATCCTGGGAGCCAGATTACTGCAAGATAGGTTTTGGCTCTAACAGCGATTTTCTGACGAAGGAAGGCTCTGATTTGAATTCTGCTTGCGGCATTCGATTCCTCTCGTGATTTTACGTCGGAATAGCATGTTTTCCGCACCCGATTACGATCCTGGCAGCCTGAATACTGGAAGATAGCTTTTGGCTATAACAGCGGTTTGCTGACGAAGGAAGGCTCTGATTTGGATTCTGCTTGCGGCATTCGATGCCTCTCGTCATTTTACGTCGGAATAGCACGGTTTCCACACGTGATTACGGTCCTGGAGGCCAGAATACTGGGAGATAGGTTTTGGATACAGGAGCGATTTCTGACGAAGGCAGTCTCTGATTTGAATTCTGCTTGCGGCATTCGATTCCTCTCGTCATTTTACGTCGGAATAGGATGTTTTCCACACCCGATTACGGTCCTCGAAGCCAGAATACTGTGAGATAGGTTTTGGATACAGGAGCGATTTTCTGACGAAGGCAGTCTCTGATTTAAATTCTGCTTGCGACATTCAATCCCTGTCGTCATTTTACGTCGGAATAGCATGTTTTCCATACCCGATTACGATCCTGGCAGCCTGAATACTGGAAGATAGCTTTTGGCTATAACAGCGGTTTGCTGACGAAGGAAGGCTCTGATTTGGATTCTGCTTGCGGCATTCGATGCCTCTCGTCATTTTACGTCGGAATAGCACGGTTTCCACACGTGATTACGGTCCTGGAGGCCAGAATACTGGGAGATAGGTTTTGGATACAGGAGCGATTTCTGACGAAGGCAGTCTCTGATTTGAATTCTGCTTGCGGCATTCGATTCCTCTCGTCATTTTACATCGGAATAGCATGTTTTCCATACCCGATTACGGTCCTGGAAGCCAGAATACTGGGAGATAGGTTTTGGATACAGGAGCGATTTTCTAACGAAGGCAGTCTCTGATTTAAATTCTGCTTGCGACATTCAATCCCTCTCGTCATTTTACGTCGGAATAGCATGTTTTCCATACCCGATTACGGTCCTGGAAGCCAGAATACTGGGAGATAGGTTTTGGATACAGGAACGATTTTCTGCCGAAGGAAGGCTCTGATTTGAATTCTGCTCGCGGCATTCGATGCCTCTCGTCATTTTACGTCGGAATAGCACGGTTTCCACACGTGATTACGGTCCTGGAGGCCAGAATACTGGGAGATAGGTTTTGGATACAGGAGCGATTTCTGACGAAGGCAGTCTCTGATTTGAATTCTGCTTGCGGCATTCGATTCCTCTCGTCATTTTACGTCGGAATAGGATGTTTTCCACACCCGATTACGGTCCTCGAAGCCAGAATACTGTGAGATAGGTTTTGGATACAGGAGCGATTTTCTGACGAAGGCAGTCTCTGATTTAAATTCTGCTTGCGACATTCAATCCCTGTCGTCATTTTACGTCGGAATAGCATGTTTTCCATACCCGATTACGATCCTGGCAGCCTGAATACTGGAAGATAGCTTTTGGCTATAACAGCGGTTTTCTGACGAAGGAAGACTCTGATTTAAATTCTGCTTGCGACATTCAATCGCTCTCGTCATTTTACATCGGAATAGCATGTTTTCCATACCCGATTACGGTCCTGGAAGCCAGAATACTGGGAGATTGGTTTTGGATACAGGAGCGATTTTCTAACGAAGGCAGTCTCTGATTTAAATTCTGCTTGCGACATTCAATCCCTCTCGTCATTTTACGTCGGAATAGCATGTTTTCCATACCCGATTACGGTCCTGGAAGCCAGAATACTGGGAGATAGGTTTTGGATACAGGAACGATTTTCTGCGGAAGGAAGGCTCTGATTTGAATTCTGCTTGCGGCATTCGATGCCTCTCGTCATTTTACGTCGGAATAGCACGGTTTCCACACGTGATTACGGTCCTGGAGGCCAGAATACTGGGAGATAGGTTTTGGCTCTAACAGCGATTTTCAGACGAAGGAAGGCTCTGATTTGAATTCTGCTTGCGGCATTCGAATCCTCTCGCCATTTTACGTCGGAATAGCATGTTTTCCACACCCGATTACGATCCTGGCAGCCTGAATACTGGAAGATAGCTTTTGGCTATAACAGCGATTTTCGGAAGAAGGCAGGCTCTGATTAGAATTCTGCTTGCGGCATTCGATCCCTCTCTTCATTTTACGTCGGAATAGCACGTTTTCCGCTACCCATTACGATCCTGGGAGCCAGATTACTGCAAGATAGGTTTTGGCTCTAACAGCGATTTTCTGACGAAGGAAGGCTCTGAATTGAATTCTGCTGGCGGCATTCGATGCCTCTCGTCATTTTACGTTGGAATAGCACGGTTTCCACTACCCATTACGATCCTGGGAGCCAGAATACTGGGAGATTGGTTTTGGCAATAACAGCGATTTTCTGACGAAGGAAGGCTCTGATTTGAATTCTGCTTGCGGCACTCGATCCCTCGCGCCATTTTACGCCGGAATAGCATGTTTTCCACTACCCATTACGATCCTGAGAGCCAGATTATTGCAAGATAGGTTTTGGCTATAACAGCGATTTTCTGACGAAGGAAGGCTCTGATTTGAATTGTGCTTGCGGCGTTCGATCCCTCGCGTCAATTTACGTCGGAATAGCATGTTTTACACTCCCGTCTCGATCCTGGAGGCCAGAATACTGGGAGATAGCTTTTGGCTATAACAGCGATTTTCGGACCAAGGCAGGCTCTGATTAGAATTCTGCTTGCGGCATTCGATCCCTCTCTTCATTTTACGTCGGAATAGCACGTTTTCCGCTACCCATTACGATCCTGGGAGCCAGATTACTGCAAGATAGGTTTTGGCTATAACAGCGATTTTCTGACGAAGGAAGGCTCTGATTTGAATTCTGCTTGCGGCATTCGATTCCTATCGTCATTTTACGTTGGAATACCACGGTTTCCACTACCCATTACGATACTGGCAGCCTGAATGCTGGAAGATAGGTTTTGACTATAACAGCGATTTTCGGACGAAGGAAGGCTCTGATTTGAATTCTGCTTGCGAAATTCGATCCCTCGCGTCATTTTACGTCGGAATAGCACGTTTTCCACTACCCATTACGATCCTGGGAGCCAGAACACTGGGAGATAGCTTTTGGCTATAACAGCGATTTTCTGACGAAGGAAGGCTCTGATTTGAATTGTGCTTGCGGCATTCGATCCCTCGCGTCATTTTACGTCGGAATAGCATGTTTCCCACACCCGATTACGATACTTGCAGCCTGAATACTGGAAGATATGTTTTGGCAATAACAGCGATTTTCTGACGAAGGAAGGCTCTGATTTGAATTCTGCTTGCGACATTCGATCCCACGCGTCATTTTACGTCGGAATAGCACGTTTTCCACTACCCATTACGATCCTGGGAGCCAGATTATTGCAAGATAGGTTTTGGCTATAACAGCGATTTTCTGACGAAGGAAGGCTCTGATTTGAATTGTGCTTGCGGCGTTCGATCCCTCGCGTCAATTTACGTCGGAATAGCATGTTTTACACTCCCGTCTCGATCCTGGAGGCCAGAATACTGGGAGATAGCTTTTGGCTATAACAGCGATTTTCGGACCAAGGCAGGCTCTGATTAGAATTCTGCTTGCGGCATTCGATCCCTCTCTTCATTTTACGTCGGAGTAGCACGTTTTCCGCTACCCATTACAATCCTGGGAGCCAGATTACTGCAAGATAGGTTTTGGCAATAACAGCGATTTTCTGACGAAGGAAGGCTCTGATTTGAATTCTGCTTGCGGCATTCGATTCCTCTCGTCATTTTACGTCGGAATAGCACGTTTTCCACTACCCATTACGATCCTGGGAGCCAGATTACTGCAAGATAGGTTTTGGCTATAACAGCGATTTTCTGACGAAGGAAGGCTCTGATTTGAATTGTGCTTGCGGCGTTCGATCCCTCGCGTCAATTTACGTCGGAATAGCATGTTTTACACTCCCGTCTCGATCCTGGAGGCCAGAATACTGGGAGATAGCTTTTGGCTATAACAGCGATTTTCGGACCAAGGCAGGCTCTGATTAGAATTCTGCTTGCGGCATTCGATCCCTCTCTTCATTTTACGTCGGAATAGCACGTTTTCCGCTACCCATTACAATCCTGGGAGCCAGATTACTGCAAGATAGGTTTTGGCTATAACAGCGATTTTCTGACGAAGGAAGGCTCTGATTTGAATTCTGCTTGCGGCATTCGATTCCTCTCGTCATTTTACGTCGGAATAGCATGTTTTCCACACCCGATTACGATCCTGGCAGCCTGAATACTGGAAGATAGCTTTTGGCTATAACAGCGGTTTGCTGACGAAGGAAGGCTCTGATTTGAATTCTGCTTGCGGCATTCGATTCCTCTCGTGATTTTACGTCGGAATAGCATGTTTTCCGCACCCGATTACGATCCTGGCAGCCTGAATACTGGAAGATAGCTTTTGGCTATAACAGCGGTTTGCTGACGAAGGAAGGCTCTGATTTGAATTCTGCTTGCGGCATTCGATTCCTCTCGTCATTTTACGCCGGAATAGCATGTTTTCCACACCCGATTACGATCCTGGGAGCCAGATTACTGCAAGACAGGTTTTGGCTGTAATAGCGATTTTTTGACGAAGGAAGTCTCTGATTTGAATTCTGCTTGCGACATTCAATCCCTCTCGTCATTTGACGTCGGAATAGCATGTATTTCCATACCCGATTACGGTCCTGGAAGCCAGAATACTGGGAGATAGGTTTTGGATACAGGAACGATTTTCTGCCGAAGGAAGGCTCTGATTTGGATTCTGCTTGCGGCATTCGATGCCTCTCGTCATTTTACGTCGGAATAGCACGGTTTCCACACGTGATTACGGTCCTGGAGGCCAGAATACTGGGAGATAGGTTTTGGATACAGGAGCGATTTCTGACGAAGGCAGTCTCTGATTTGAATTCTGCTTGCGGCATTCGATTCCTCTCGTCATTTTACGTCGGAATAGGATGTTTTCCACACCCGATTACGGTCCTCGAAGCCAGAATACTGTGAGATAGGTTTTGGATACAGGAGCGATTTTCTGACGAAGGCAGTCTCTGATTTAATTTCTGCTTGCGACATTCAATCCCTGTCGTCATTTTACGTCGGAATAGCATGTTTTCCATACCCGATTACGATCCTGGCAGCCTGAATACTGGAAGATAGCTTTTGGCTATAACAGCGGTTTTCTGACGAAGGAAGGCTCTGATTTAAATTCTGCTTGCGACATTCAATCCCTCTCGTCATTTTACATCGGAATAGCATGTTTTCCATACCCGATTACGGTCCTGGAAGCCAGAATACTGGTAGATAGGTTTTGGCTATAACAGCGATTTTCGGACCAAGGCAGGCACTGATTTGAATTCTGCTTGCGGCATTCGATCCCTCTCTTCATTTTACGTCGGAATAGCACGTTTTCCGCTACCCATTACGATCCTGGGAGCCAGATTACTGCAAGATAGCTTTTGGCTATAACAGCGATTTTCGGACGAAGGCAGGCTCTGATTTGAATTCTGCTTGCGGCATTTGATCCCTCGCGTCATTTTACGTCGGAATAGCATGTTTTCCACTCCCGATCTCGATCCTGGCAGCATGAATACTGGAAGATAGTTTTGGCTATAACAGCGATTTTCTGACGAAGGAAGGCTCTGAATTGAATTCTGCTGGCGGCATTCGATCCCTCACGTCATTTTGCGTCGGAATAGCATGTTTCCCACACCCGATTACGATACTTGCAGCCTGAATACTGGAAGATATGTTTTGGCTATAACAGCGATTTTCTGACGAAGGAAGACTCTGATTTGAATTGTGCTTGCGGCGTTCGATCCCTCGCGTCAATTTACGTCGGAATAGCATGTTTTACACTCCCGATCTCGATCCTGGAGGCCAGAATACTGGGAGATAGGTTTTGGCTATAACAGCGATTTTCTGACGAAGGAAGGCTCTGAATTGAATTCTGCTGGCGGCATTCGATCCCTCTCGTCATTTTACGTTGGAATAGCACGGTTTCCACTACCCATTACGATACTGGCAGCCTGAATGCTGGAAGATAGGTTTTGACTATAACAGCGATTTTCGGACGAAGGAAGGCTCTGATTTGAATTCTGCTTGCGACATTCGAACCCTCGCGTCATTTTACGTCGGAATAGCACGTTTTCCACTACCCATTACGATCCTGGGAGCCAGAACACTGGGAGATAGCTTTTGGCTATAACAGCGATTTTCTGACGAAGGAAGGCTCTGATATGAATTGTGCTTGCGGCATTCGATTCCTCTCGTCATTTTACGCCGGAATAGCATGTTTTCCACACCCGATTACGATCCTGGGAGCCAGATTACTGCAAGACAGGTTTTGGCTGTAATAGCGATTTTTTGACGAAGGAAGTCTCTGATTTGAATTCTGCTTGCGACATTCAATCCCTCTCGTCATTTGACGTCGGAATAGCATGTATTTCCATACCCGATTACGGTCCTGGAAGCCAGAATACTGGGAGATAGGTTTTGGATACAGGAACGATTTTCTGCCGAAGGAAGGCTCTGATTTGGATTCTGCTTGCGGCATTCGATGCCTCTCGTCATTTTACGTCGGAATAGCACGGTTTCCACACGTGATTACGGTCCTGGAGGCCAGAATACTGGGAGATAGGTTTTGGATACAGGAGCGATTTCTGACGAAGGCAGTCTCTGATTTGAATTCTGCTTGCGGCATTCGATTCCTCTCGTCATTTTACGTCGGAATAGGATGTTTTCCACACCCGATTACGGTCCTCGAAGCCAGAATACTGTGAGATAGGTTTTGGATACAGGAGCGATTTTCTGACGAAGGCAGTCTCTGATTTAATTTCTGCTTGCGACATTCAATCCCTGTCGTCATTTTACGTCGGAATAGCATGTTTTCCATACCCGATTACGATCCTGGCAGCCTGAATACTGGAAGATAGCTTTTGGCTATAACAGCGGTTTTCTGACGAAGGAAGGCTCTGATTTAAATTCTGCTTGCGACATTCAATCCCTCTCGTCATTTTACGTCGGAATAGCATGTTTTCCATACCCGATTACGGTCCTGGAAGCCAGAATACTGGGAGATAGGTTTTGGCTATAACAGCGATTTTCGGACCAAGGCAGGCACTGATTTGAATTCTGCTTGCGGCATTCGATCCCTCTCTTCATTTTACGTCGGAATAGCACGTTTTCCGCTACCCATTACGATCCTGGGAGCCAGAATACTGCAAGATAGCTTTTGGCTATAACAGCGATTTTCGGACGAAGGCAGGCTCTGATTTGAATTCTGCTTGCGGCATTCGATCCCTCGCGTCATTTTACGTCGGAATAGCATGTTTTCCACTCCCGATCTCGATCCTGGCAGCATGAATACTGGAAGATAGTTTTGGCTATAACAGCGATTTTCTGACGAAGGAAGGCTCTGAATTGAATTCTGCTGGCGGCATTCGATCCCTCACGTCATTTTGCGTCGGAATAGCATGTTTCCCACACCCGATTACGATACTTGCAGCCTGAATACTGGAAGATATGTTTTGGCTATAACAGCGATTTTCTGACGAAGGAAGACTCTGATTTGAATTGTGCTTGCGGCGTTCGATCCCTCGCGTCAATTTACGTCGGAATAGCATGTTTTACACTCCCGATCTCGATCCTGGAGGCCAGAATACTGGGAGATAGGTTTTGGCTATAACAGCGATTTTCTGACGAAGGAAGGCTCTGAATTGAATTCTGCTGGCGGCATTCGATCCCTCTCGTCATTTTACGTTGGAATAGCACGGTTTCCACTACCCATTACGATACTGGCAGCCTGAATGCTGGAAGATAGGTTTTGACTATAACAGCGATTTTCGGACGAAGGAAGGCTCTGATTTGAATTCTGCTTGCGACATTCGAACCCTCGCGTCATTTTACGTCGGAATAGCACGTTTTCCACTACCCATTACGATCCTGGGAGCCAGAACACTGGGAGATAGCTTTTGGCTATAACAGCGATTTTCTGACGAAGGAAGGCTCTGATATGAATTGTGCTTGCGGCATTCGATCCCTCGCGTCATTTTACGTCGGAATAGCATGTTTCCCACACCCGATTACGATACTTGCAGCCTGAATACTGGAAGATATGTTTTGGCAATAACAGCGATTTTCTGACGAAGGAAGGCTCTGATTTGAATTCTGCTTGCGACATTCGATCCCACGCGTCATTTTACGTCGGAATAGCACGTTTTCCACTACCCATTACGATCCTGGGAGCCAGATTATTGCAAGATAGGTTTTGGCTATAACAGCGATTTTCTGACGAAGGAAGGCTCTGATTTGAATTCTGCTTGCGGCATTTGATCCCTCGCGTCATTTTACGTCGGAATAGCATGTTTTCCACTCCCGATCTCGATCCTGGCAGCCTGAATACTGGAAGACAGTTTTGGCTATAACAGCGATTTTCGGACTAAGGAAGGCTCTGATTTGAATTGTGCTTGCGGCATTCGATCCCTCTCGTCATTTTGCGTCGGAATAGCATGTTTCCCACACCCGATTACGATACTGGCAGCCTGAATGCTGGAAGATAGGTTTTGACTATAACAGCGATTTTCTGACGAAGGAAGTCTCTGATTTGAATTGTGCTTGCGGCGTTCGATCCCTCGCGTCAATTTACGTCGGAATAGCATGTTTTACACTCCCGTCTCGATCCTGGGAGCCAGAACACTGGGAGATAGCTTTTGGCTATAACAGCGATTTTCTGACGAAGGAAGGCTCTGATTTGAATTGTGCTTGCGGCATTCGATCCCTCGCGTCATTTTACGTCGGAATAGCACGTTTTCCACACCCGATTACGATACTGGCAGCCTGAATGCTGGAAGATAGGTTTTGACTATAACAGCGATTTTCTGACGAAGGAAGGCTCTGATTTGAATTCTGCTTGCGGCGTTCGATCCCTCGCGTCAATTTACGTCGGAATAGCATGTTTTACACTCCCGTCTCGATCCTGGAGGCCAGAATACTGGGAGATAGCTTTTGGCTATAACAGCGATTTTCGGACCAAGGCAGGCACTGATTTGAATTCTGCTTGCGGCATTCGATCCCTCTCTTCATTTTACGTCGGAATAGCACGTTTTCCGCTACCCATTACGATCCTGGGAGCCAGATTACTGCAAGATAGGTTTTGGCTCTAACAGCGATTTTCTGACGAAGGAAGGCTCTGAATTGAATTCTGCTTGCGGCATTCGATCCCTCTCGTCATTTTACGTTGGAATAGCACGGTTTCCACTACCCATTACGATCCTGGGAGCCAGAACACTGGGAGATAGCTTTTGGCTATAACAGCGATTTTCGGACCAAGGCAGGCTCTGATTTGAATTCTGCTTGCGGCATTCAATCCCTGTCGTCATTTTACGTCGGAGTAGCACGTTTTCCACTACCCATTACGATCCTGGGAGCCAGATTATTGCAAGATAGGTTTTGGCTATAACAGCGATTTTCTGACGAAGGAAGGCTCTGATTTGAATTCTGCTTGCGGCATTCGATTCCTCTCGTCATTTTACGTCGGAATTTCACGTTTTCCACTACCCATTACGATCCTGGGAGCCAGATTATTGCAAGATAGGTTTTGGCTATAACAGCGATTTTCTGACGAAGGAAGGCTCTGATTTGAATTCTGCTTGCGGCATTCGATTCCTCTCGTCATTTTACGTCGGAATTTCACGTTTTCCACTACCCATTACGATCCTGGGAGCCAGATTACTGCAAGATAGGTTTTGGCTATAACAGCGATTTTCGGAAGAAGGCAGGCACTGATTTGAATTCTTCTAGCGGCTTTCGATCCCTCTCGTCATTTTGCGTCGGAATAGCATGTTTCCCACAACCGATTACGATACTGGCAGCCTGAATACTGGAAGATAGCTTTTGGCTATAACAGCGGATTTCGGACGAAGGCAGGCTCTGATTTGAATTCTGCTTGCGGCATTTGATCCCTCACGTCATTTTGCGTCGGAATAGCATGTTTCCCACACCCGATTACGATACTTGCAGCCTGAATACTGGAAGATATGTTTTGGCAATAACAGCGATTTTCTGACGAAGGAAGGCTCTGATTTGAATTCTGCTTGCGTCATTCGATCCCTCGCGTCATTTTACGCCGGAGTAGCACGTTTTCCACTACCCATTACGATCCTGGCAGCCTGAATACTGGAATATAGGTTTTGGCTATAACAGCGATTTTCGGACGAATGCAGGCTCTGATTTGAATTGTGCTTGCGGCATTCGATCCCACGCGTCATTTTACGTCGGAATAGCATGATTTCCACACCCGATTACGGCCCTCGAAGCCAGAATACTGGGAGATAGGTTTTGGATACAGGAGCGATTTCTGACGAAGGCAGTCTCTGATTTGAATTCTGCTTCTGGCATTCGATTCCTCTCGTGATTTTACGTCGGAATAGCATGTTTTCCGCACCCGATTACGATCCTGGCAGCCTGAATACTGGAAGATAGCTTTTGGCTATAACAGCGGTTTGCTGACGAAGGAAGGCTCTGATTTGAATTCTGCTTGCGACATTCAATCCCTCTCGTCATTTGACGTCGGAATAGCATGTATTTCCATACCCGATTACGGTCCTGGAAGCCAGAATACTGGGAGATAGGTTTTGGATACAGGAACGATTTTCTGCCGAAGGAAGGCTCTGATTTGAATTCTGCTTGCGGCATTCGATGCCTCTCGTCATTTTACGTCGGAATAGCACGGTTTCCACACGTGATTACGGTCCTGGAGGCCAGAATACTGGGAGATAGGTTTTGGATACAGGAGCGATTTCTGACGAAGGCAGTCTCTGATTTGAATTCTGCTTGCGGCATTCGATTCCTCTCGTCATTTTACGTCGGAATAGGATGTTTTCCACACGTGATTACGGTCCTGGAGGCCAGAATACTGGGAGATAGGGTTTGGCTCTAACAGCGATTTTCAGACGAAGGAAGGCTCTGATTTGAATTCTGCTTGCGGCATTCGAATCCTCTCGCCATTTTACGTCGGAATAGCGCGTTTTCCACTACCCGATCACGGTCCTGGAACCCAGAATACTGGGAGATAGGTTTTGGATACAGGAGCGATTTCTGACGAAGGCAGTCTCTGATTTGAATTCTGCTTGCGGCATTCGATGCCTCTCGTCATTTTACGTCGGAATAGCACGGTTTCCACACGTGATTACGGTCCTGGAGGCCAGAATACTGGGAGATAGGTTTTGGCTCTAACAGCGATTTTCAGACGAAGGAAGGCTCTGATTTGAATTCTGCTTGCGGCATTCGAATCCTCTCGCCATTTTACGTCGGAATAGCATGTTTTCCACTCCCGATCTCGATCCTGGCAGCCTGAATACTGGAAGATAGTTTTGGCTATAACAGCGATTTTCGGACCAAGGAAGGCTCTGATTTGAATTGTGCTTGCGGCATTCGATCCCTCTCGTCATTTTACGTCGGAATAGCATGTTTTCCATACCCGATTACGGTCCTGGAAGCCAGAATACTGGGAGATAGGTTTTGGATACAGGAACGATTTTCTGCCGAAGGAAGGCTCTGATTTGAATTCTGCTTGCGGCATTCGATGCCTCTCGTCATTTTACGTCGGAATAGCACGGTTTCCACACGTGATTACGGTCCTGGAGGCCAGAATACTGGGAGATAGGTTTTGGCTCTAACAGCGATTTTCGGACCAAGGCAGGCTCTGATTAGAATTCTGCTTGCGGCATTCGATCCCTCTCTTCATTTTACGTCGGAATAGCACGTTTTCCGCTACCCATTACGATCCTGGGAGCCAGATTACTGCAAGATAGGTTTTGGCTATAACAGCGATTTTCTGACGAAGGCAGTCTCTGATTTAAATTCTGCTTGCGAAATTCAATCCCTGTCGTCATTTTACGTCGGAATAGCATGTTTTCCATACCCGATTACGGTCCTGGAAGCCAGAATACTGGGAGATAGGTTTTGGATACAGGAGCGATTTCTGACGAAGGCAGTCTCTGATTTGAATTCTGCTTCTGGCATTCGATTCCTCTCGTGATTTTACGTCGGAATAGCATGTTTTCCGCACCCGATTACGATCCTGGCAGCCTGAATACTGGAAGATAGCTTTTGGCTATAACAGCGGTTTGCTGACGAAGGAAGGCTCTGATTTGAATTCTGCTTGCGACATTCAATCCCTCTCGTCATTTGACGTCGGAATAGCATGTATTTCCATACCCGATTACGGTCCTGGAAGCCAGAATACTGGGAGATAGGTTTTGGATACAGGAACGATTTTCTGCCGAAGGAAGGCTCTGATTTAAATTCTGCTTGCGACATTCAATCCCTCTCGTCATTTTACATCGGAATAGCATGTTTTCCATACCCGATTACGGTCCTGGAACCCAGAATACTGGGAGATAGGTTTTGGATACAGGAGCGATTTCTGACGAAGGCAGTCTCTGATTTGAATTCTGCTTGCGGCATTCGATTCCTCTCGTCATTTTACGTCGGAATAGGATGTTTTCCACACCCGATTACGGTCCTCGAAGCCAGAATACTGTGAGATAGGTTTTGGATACAGGAGCGATTTTCTGACGAAGGCAGTCTCTGATTTAAATTCTGCTTGCGACATTCAATCCCTGTCGTCATTTTACGTCGGAATAGCACGGTTTCCACACGTGATTACGGTCCTGGAGGCCAGAATACTGGGAGATAGGTTTTGGCTCTAACAGCGATTTTCAGACGAAGGAAGGCTCTGATTTGAATTCTGCTTGCCGCATTCGAATCCTCTCGCCATTTTACGTCGGAATAGCATGTTTTCCACTCCCGATCTCGATCCTGGCAGCCTGAATACTGGAAGATAGTTTTGGCTATAACAGCGATTTTCGGACCAAGGAAGGCTCTGATTTGAATTGTGCTTGCGGCATTCGATCCCTCTCGTCATTTTACGCCGGAATAGCATGTTTTCCATACCCGATTACGGTCCTGGAAGCCAGAATACTGGGAGATAGGTTTTGGATACAGGAACGATTTTCTGCCGAAGGAAGGCTCTGATTTGAATTCTGCTTGCGGCATTCGATGCCGCTCGTCATTTTACGTCGGAATAGCACGGTTTCCACACGTGATTACGGTCCTGGAGGCCAGAATACTGGGAGATAGGTTTTGGCTCTAACAGCGATTTTCGGACCAAGGCAGGCTCTGATTAGAATTCTGCTTGCGGCATTCGATCCCTCTCTTCATTTTACGTCGGAATAGCACGTTTTCCGCTACCCATTACGATCCTGGGAGCCAGATTACTGCAAGATAGGTTTTGGCTATAACAGCGATTTTCTGACGAAGGAAGGCTCTGATTTGAATTCTGCTTGCGGCATTCGATTCCTCTCGTCATTTTACGTCGGAATTTCACGTTTTCCACTACCCATTACGATCCTGGGAGCCAGATTACTGCAAGATAGGTTTTGGCTATAACAGCGATTTTCGGAAGAAGGCAGGCACTGATTTGAATTATTCTAGCGGCATTCGATCCCTCTCGTCATTTTGCGTCGGAATAGCATGTTTTCCGCACCCGATTACGATCCTGGCAGCCTGAATACTGGAAGATAGCTTTTGGCTATAACAGCGATTTTCGGACCAAGGAAGGCTCTGATTTGAATTGTGCTTGCGGCATTCGATCCCTCTCGTCATTTTACGTCGGAATAGCATGTTTTCCATACCCGATTACGGTCCTGGAAGCCAGAATACTGGGAGATAGGTTTTGGATACAGGAACGATTTTCTGACGAAGGCAGTCTCTGATTTGAATTCTGCTTCTGGCATTCGATTCCTCTCGTGATTTTACGTCGGAATAGCATGTTTTCCGCACCCGATTACGATCCTGGCAGCCTGAATACTGGAAGATAGCTTTTGGCTATAACAGCGGTTTGCTGACGAAGGAAGGCTCTGATTTGAATTCTGCTTGCGACATTCAATCCCTCTCGTCATTTGACGTCGGAATAGCATGTATTTCCATACCCGATTACGGTCCTGGAAGCCAGAATACTGGGAGATAGGTTTTGGATACAGGAACGATTTTCTGCCGAAGGAAGGCTCTGATTTGAATTCTGCTTGCGGCATTCGATGCCTCTCGTCATTTTACGTCGGAATAGCACGGTTTCCACACGTGATTACGGTCCTGGAGGCCAGAATACTGGGAGATAGGTTTTGGATACAGGAGCGATTTCTGACGAAGGCAGTCTCTGATTTGAATTCTGCTTGCGGCATTCGATTCCTCTCGTCATTTTACGTCGGAATAGGATGTTTTCCACACGTGATTACGGTCCTGGAGGCCAGAATACTGGGAGATAGGGTTTGGCTCTAACAGCGATTTTCAGACGAAGGAAGGCTCTGATTTGAATTCTGCTTGCGGCATTCGAATCCTCTCGCCATTTTACGTCGGAATAGCGCGTTTTCCACTACCCGATCACGGTCCTGGAACCCAGAATACTGGGAGATAGGTTTTGGATACAGGAGCGATTTCTGACGAAGGCAGTCTCTGATTTGAATTCTGCTTGCGGCATTCGATGCCTCTCGTCATTTTACGTCGGAATAGCACGGTTTCCACACGTGATTACGGTCCTGGAGGCCAGAATACTGGGAGATAGGTTTTGGCTCTAACAGCGATTTTCAGACGAAGGAAGGCTCTGATTTGAATTCTGCTTGCGGCATTCGAATCCTCTCGCCATTTTACGTCGGAATAGCGCGTTTTCCACTACCCGATCACGGTCCTGGAACCCAGAATACTGGGAGATAGGTTTTGGATACAGGAGCGATTTCTGACGAAGGCAGTCTCTGATTTGAATTCTGCTTGCGGCATTCGATTCCTCTCGTCATTTTACGTCGGAATAGGATGTTTTCCACACCCGATTACGGTCCTCGAAGCCAGAATACTGTGAGATAGGTTTTGGATACAGGAGCGATTTTCTGACGAAGGCAGTCTCTGATTTAAATTCTGCTTGCGACATTCAATCCCTGTCGTCATTTTACGTCGGAATAGCATGTTTTCCATACCCGATTACGATCCTGGCAGCCTGAATACTGGAAGATAGCTTTTGGCTATAACAGCGGTTTTCTGACGAAGGAAGGCTCTGATTTAAATTCTGCTTGCGACATTCAATCCCTCTCGTCATTTTACGTCGGAATAGCATGTTTTCCATACCCGATTACGGTCCTGGAACCCAGAATACTGGGAGATAGGTTTTGGATACAGGAGCGATTTCTGACGAAGGCAGTCTCTGATTTGAATTCTGCTTGCGGCATTCGATTCCTCTCGTCATTTTACGTCGGAATAGGATGTTTTCCACACCCGATTACGGTCCTCGAAGCCAGAATACTGTGAGATAGGTTTTGGATACAGGAGCGATTTTCTGACGAAGGCAGTCTCTGATTTAAATTCTGCTTGCGACATTCAATCCCTGTCGTCATTTTACGTCGGAATAGCATGTTTTCCATACCCGATTACGATCCTGGCAGCCTGAATACTGGAAGATAGCTTTTGGCTATAACAGCGGTTTTCTGACGAAGGAAGGCTCTGATTTAAATTCTGCTTGCGACATTCAATACCTCTCGTCATTTTACATCGGAATAGCATGTTTTCCATACCCGATTACGGTCCTGGAAGCCAGAATACTGGGAGATAGGTTTTGGATACAGGAGCGATTTTCTAACGAAGGCAGTCTCTGATTTAAATTCCGCTTGCGACATTCAATCCCTCTCGTCATTTTACGTCGGAATAGCATGTTTTCCATACCCGATTACGGTCCTGGAAGCCAGAATACTGGGAGATAGGTTTTGGATACAGGAACGATTTTCTGCCGAAGGAAGGCTCTGATTTGAATTCTGCTTGCGGCATTCGATGCCTCTCGTCATTTTACGTCGGAATAGCACGGTTTCCACACGTGATTACGGTCCTGGAGGCCAGAATACTGGGAGATAGCTTTTGGCTATAACAGCGGTTTGCTGACGAAGGAAGGCTCTGATTTGAATTCTGCTTGCGGCATTCGATTCCTCTCGTCATTTTACGTCGGAATAGCATGTTTTCCACACCCGATTACGATCCTGGGAGCCAGATTACTGCAAGACAGGTTTTGGCTGTAATAGCGATTTTTTGACGAAGGAAGTCTCTGATTTGAATTCTGCTTGCGGCATTCGAATCCTCTCGCCATTTTACGTCGGAATAGCATGTTTTCCACTCCCGATTACGATCCTGGCAGCCTGAATACTGGAAGATAGTTTTGGCTATAACAGCGATTTTCGGACCAAGGAAGGCTCTGATTTGAATTGTGCTTGCGGCATTCGATCCCTCTCGTCATTTTACGTCGGAATAGCATGTTTTCCATACCCGATTACGGTCCTGGAAGCCAGAATACTGGGAGATAGGTTTTGGATACAGGAACGATTTTCTGCCGAAGGAAGGCTCTGATTTGAATTCTGCTTGCGGCATTCGATGCCTCTCGTCATTTTACGTCGGAATAGCACGGTTTCCACACGTGATTACGGTCCTGGAGGCCAGAATACTGGGAGATAGGTTTTGGCTCTAACAGCGATTTTCGGACCAAGGCAGGCTCTGATTAGAATTCTGCTTGCGGCATTCGATCCCTCTCGTCATTTTACGTCGGAATAGCACGTTTTCCGCTACCCATTACGATCCTGGGAGCCAGATTACTGCAAGATAGGTTTTGGCTATAACAGCGATTTTCTGACGAAGGAAGGCTCTGATTTGAATTCTGCTTGCGGCATTCGATTCCTCTCGTCATTTTACGTCGGAATTTCACGTTTTCCACTACCCATTACGATCCTGGGAGCCAGATTACTGCAAGATAGGTTTTGGCTATAACAGCGATTTTCGGAAGAAGGCAGGCACTGATTTGAATTATTCTAGCGGCATTCGATCCCTCTCGTCATTTTGCGTCGGAATAGCATGTTTCCCACAACCGATTACGATACTGGCAGCCTGAATACTGGAAGATAGCTTTTGGCTATAACAGCGGATTTCGGACGAAGGCAGGCTCTGATTTGAATTCTGCTTGCGGCATTTGATCCCTCACGTCATTTTGCGTCGGAATAGCATGTTTCCCACACCCGATTACGATACTTGCAGCCTGAATACTGGAAGATATGTTTTGGCAATAACAGCGATTTTCTGACGAAGGAAGGCTCTGATTTGAATTCTGCTTGCGCCATTCGATCCCTCGCGTCATTTTACGCCGGAGTAGCACGTTTTCCACTACCCATTACGATCCTGGCAGCCTGAATACTGGAAGATAGGTTTTGGCTATAACAGCGATTTTCGGACGAATGCAGGCTCTGATTTGAATTGTGCTTGCGGCATTCGATCCCTCGCGTCATTTTACGTCGGAATAGCATGTTTTCCACACCCGATTACGGCCCTCGAAGCCAGAATACTGGGAGATAGGTTTTGGATACAGGAGCGATTTTCTGACGAAGGCAGTCTCTGATTTAAATTCTGCTTGCGAAATTCAATCCCTGTCGTCATTTTACGTCGGAATAGCATGTTTTCCATACCCGATTACGGTCCTGGAAGCCAGAATACTGGGAGATAGGTTTTGGATACAGGAGCGATTTCTGACGAAGGCAGTCTCTGATTTGAATTCTGCTTCTGGCATTCGATTCCTCTCGTGATTTTACGTCGGAATAGCATGTTTTCCGCACCCGATTACGATCCTGGCAGCCTGAATACTGGAAGATAGCTTTTGGCTATAACAGCGGTTTGCTGACGAAGGAAGGCTCTGATTTGAATTCTGCTTGCGGCATTCGATTCCTCTCGTCATTTTACGCCGGAATAGCATGTTTTCCACACCCGATTACGATCCTGGGAGCCAGATTACTGCAAGACAGGTTTTGGCTGTAATAGCGATTTTTTGACGAAGGAAGTCTCTGATTTGAATTCTGCTTGCGACATTCAATCCCTCTCGTCATTTGACGTCGGAATAGCATGTATTTCCATACCCGATTACGGTCCTGGAAGCCAGAATACTGGGAGATAGGTTTTGGATACAGGAACGATTTTCTGCCGAAGGAAGGCTCTGATTTGAATTCTGCTTGCGGCATTCGATGCCTCTCGTCATTTTACGTCGGAATAGCACGGTTTCCACACGTGATTACGGTCCTGGAACCCAGAATACTGGGAGATAGGTTTTGGATACAGGAGCGATTTCTGACGAAGGCAGTCTCTGATTTGAATTCTGCTTGCGGCATTCGATTCCTCTCGTCATTTTACGTCGGAATAGGATGTTTTCCACACCCGATTACGGTCCTCGAAGCCAGAATACTGTGAGATAGGTTTTGGATACAGGAGCGATTTTCTGACGAAGGCAGTCTCTGATTTAAATTCTGCTTGCGACATTCAATCCCTCTCGTCATTTTACGTCGGAATAGCATGTTTTCCATACCCGATTACGATCCTGGCAGCCTGAATACTGGAAGATAGCTTTTGGCTATAACAGCGGTTTTCTGACGAAGGAAGGCTCTGATTTAAATTCTGCTTGCGACATTCAATCCCTCTCGTCATTTTACATCGGAATAGCATGTTTTCCATACCCGATTACGGTCCTGGAACCCAGAATACTGGGAGATAGGTTTTGGATACAGGAGCGATTTCTGACGAAGGCAGTCTCTGATTTGAATTCTGCTTGCGGCATTCGATTCCTCTCGTCATTTTACGTCGGAATAGGATGTTTTCCACACCCGATTACGGTCCTCGAAGCCAGAATACTGGGAGATAGGTTTTGGATACAGGAGCGATTTTCTGACGAAGGCAGTCTCTGATTTAAATTCTGCTTGCGACATTCAATCCCTCTCGTCATTTTACGTCGGAATAGCATGTTTTCCATACCCGATTACGATCCTGGCAGCCTGAATACTGGAAGATAGCTTTTGGCTATAACAGCGGTTTTCTGACGAAGGAAGGCTCTGATTTAAATTCTGCTTGCGACATTCAATACCTCTCGTCATTTTACATCGGAATAGCATGTTTTCCATACCCGATTACGGTCCTGGAAGCCAGAATACTGGGAGATAGGTTTTGGATACAGGAGCGATTTTCTAACGAAGGCAGTCTCTGATTTAAATTCTGCTTGCGACATTCAATCCCTCTCGTCATTTTACGTCGGAATAGCATGTTTTCCATACCCGATTACGGTCCTGGAAGCCAGAATACTGGGAGATAGGTTTTGGATACAGGAACGATTTTCTGCCGAAGGAAGGCTCTGATTTGAATTCTGCTTGCGGCATTCGATGCCTCTCGTCATTTTACGTCGGAATAGCACGGTTTCCACACGTGATTACGGTCCTGGAGGCCAGAATACTGGGAGATAGCTTTTGGCTATAACAGCGGTTTGCTGACGAAGGAAGGCTCTGATTTGAATTCTGCTTGCGGCATTCGATTCCTCTCGTCATTTTACGTCGGAATAGCATGTTTTCCACACCCGATTACGATCCTGGGAGCCAGATTACTGCAAGACAGGTTTTGGCTGTAATAGCGATTTTTTGACGAAGGAAGTCTCTGATTTGAATTCTGCTTGCGGCATTCGAATCCTCTCGCCATTTTACGTCGGAATAGCATGTTTTCCACTCCCGATCTCGATCCTGGCAGCCTGAATACTGGAAGATAGTTTTGGCTATAACAGCGATTTTCGGACCAAGGAAGGCTCTGATTTGAATTGTGCTTGCGGCATTCGATCCCTCTCGTCATTTTACGTCGGAATAGCATGTTTTCCATACCCGATTACGGTCCTGGAAGCCAGAATACTGGGAGATAGGTTTTGGATACAGGAACGATTTTCTGCCGAAGGAAGGCTCTGATTTGAATTCTGCTTGCGGCATTCGATGCCTCTCGTCATTTTACGTCGGAATAGCACGGTTTCCACACGTGATTACGGTCCTGGAGGCCAGAATACTGGGAGATAGGTTTTGGCTCTAACAGCGATTTTCGGACCAAGGCAGGCTCTGATTAGAATTCTGCTTGCGGCATTCGATCCCTCTCTTCATTTTACGTCGGAATAGCACGTTTTCCGCTACCCATTACGATCCTGGGAGCCAGATTACTGCAAGATAGGTTTTGGCTATAACAGCGATTTTCTGACGAAGGAAGGCTCTGATTTGAATTCTGCTTGCGGCATTCGATTCCTCTCGTCATTTTACGTCGGAATAGCACGTTTTCCACTACCCATTACGATCCTGGGAGCCAGATTACTGCAAGATAGGTTTTGGCTATAACAGCGATTTTCGGAAGAAGGCAGGCACTGATTTGAATTATTCTAGCGGCATTCGATCCCTCTCGTCATTTTGCGTCGGAATAGCATGTTTCCCACAACCGATTACGATACTGGCAGCCTGAATACTGGAAGATAGCTTTTGGCTATAACAGCGGATTTCGGACGAAGGCAGGCTCTGATTTGAATTCTGCTTGCGGCATTTGATCCCTCTCGTCATTTTGCGTCGGAATAGCATGTTTCCCACACCCGATTACGATACTTGCAGCCTGAATACTGGAAGATATGTTTTGGCAATAACAGCGATTTTCTGACGAAGGAAGGCTCTGATTTGAATTCTGCTTGCGCCATTCGATCCCTCGCGTCATTTTACGCCGGAGTAGCACGTTTTCCACTACCCATTACGATCCTGGCAGCCTGAATACTGGAAGATAGGTTTTGGCTATAACAGCGATTTTCGGACGAATGCAGGCTCTGATTTGAATTGTGCTTGCGGCATTCGATCCCTCGCGTCATTTTACGTCGGAATAGCATGTTTTCCACACCCGATTACGGCCCTCGAAGCCAGAATACTGGGAGATAGGTTTTGGATACAGGAGCGATTTTCTGACGAAGGCAGTCTCTGATTTAAATTCTGCTTGCGAAATTCAATCCCTGTCGTCATTTTACGTCGGAATAGCATGTTTTCCATACCCGATTACGGTCCTGGAAGCCAGAATACTGGGAGATAGGTTTTGGATACAGGAGCGATTTCTGACGAAGGCAGTCTCTGATTTGAATTCTGCTTCTGGCATTCGATGCCTCTCGTGATTTTACGTCGGAATAGCATGTTTTCCGCACCCGATTACGATCCTGGCAGCCTGAATACTGGAAGATAGCTTTTGGCTATAACAGCGGTTTGCTGACGAAGGAAGGCTCTGATTTGAATTCTGCTTGCGGCATTCGATTCCTCTCGTCATTTTACGCCGGAATAGCATGTTTTCCACACCCGATTACGATCCTGGGAGCCAGATTACTGCAAGACAGGTTTTGGCTGTAATAGCGATTTTTTGACGAAGGAAGTCTCTGATTTGAATTCTGCTTGCGACATTCAATCCCTCTCGTCATTTGACGTCGGAATAGCATGTATTTCCATACCCGATTACGGTCCTGGAAGCCAGAATACTGGGAGATAGGTTTTGGATACAGGAACGATTTTCTGCCGAAGGAAGGCTCTGATTTGAATTCTGCTTGCGGCATTCGATGCCTCTCGTCATTTTACGTCGGAATAGCACGGTTTCCACACGTGATTACGGTCCTGGAGGCCAGAATACTGGGAGATAGGTTTTGGATACAGGAGCGATTTCTGACGAAGGCAGTCTCTGATTTGAATTCTGCTTGCGGCATTCGATTCCTCTCGTCATTTTACGTCGGAATAGCGCGTTTTCCACTACCCGATCACGGTCCTGGAACCCAGAATACTGGGAGATAGGTTTTGGATACAGGAGCGATTTCTGACGAAGGCAGTCTCTGATTTGAATTCTGCTTGCGGCATTCGATTCCTCTCGTCATTTTACGTCGGAATAGGATGTTTTCCACACCCGATTACGGTCCTCGAAGCCAGAATACTGTGAGATAGGTTTTGGATACAGGAGCGATTTTCTGACGAAGGCAGTCTCTGATTTAAATTCTGCTTGCGACATTCAATCCCTGTCGTCATTTTACGTCGGAATAGCATGTTTTCCATACCCGATTACGATCCTGGCAGCCTGAATACTGGAAGATAGCTTTTGGCTATAACAGCGGTTTTCTGACGAAGGAAGGCTCTGATTTAAATTCTGCTTGCGACATTCAATCCCTCTCGTCATTTTACATCGGAATAGCATGTTTTCCATACCCGATTACGGTCCTGGAAGCCAGAATACTGGGAGATAGGTTTTGGATACAGGAGCGATTTTCTAACGAAGGCAGTCTCTGATTTAAATTCTGCTTGCGACATTCAATCCCTCTCGTCATTTTACGTCGGAATAGCATGTTTTCCATACCCGATTACGGTCCTGGAAGCCAGAATACTGGGAGATAGGTTTTGGATACAGGAACGATTTTCTGCCGAAGGAAGGCTCTGATTTGAATTCTGCTTGCGGCATTCGATGCCTCTCGTCATTTTACGTCGGAATAGCACGGTTTCCACACGTGATTACGGTCCTGGAGGCCAGAATACTGGGAGATAGGTTTTGGCTCTAACAGCGATTTTCAGACGAAGGAAGGCTCTGATTTGAATTCTGCTTGCGGCATTCGAATCCTCTCGCCATTTTACGTCGGAATAGCATGTTTTCCACTCCCGATCTCGATCCTGGCAGCCTGAATACTGGAAGATAGTTTTGGCTATAACAGCGATTTTCGGACCAAGGAAGGCTCTGATTTGAATTGTGCTTGCGGCATTCGATCCCTCTCGTCATTTTACGTCGGAATAGCATGTTTTCCATACCCGATTACGGTCCTGGAAGCCAGAATACTGGGAGATAGGTTTTGGATACAGGAACGATTTTCTGCCGAAGGAAGGCTCTGATTTGAATTCTGCTTGCGGCATTCGATGCCTCTCGTCATTTTACGTCGGAATAGCACGTTTTCCGCTACCCATTACGATCCTGGGAGCCAGATTACTGCAAGATAGGTTTTGGCTATAACAGCGATTTTCTGACGAAGGAAGGCTCTGATTTGAATTCTGCTTGCGGCATTCGATTCCTCTCGTCATTTTACGTCGGAATTTCACGTTTTCCACTACCCATTACGATCCTGGGAGCCAGATTACTGCAAGATAGGTTTTGGCTATAACAGCGATTTTCGGAAGAAGGCAGGCACTGATTTGAATTATTCTAGCGGCATTCGATCCCTCTCGTCATTTTGCGTCGGAATAGCATGTTTCCCACAACCGATTACGATACTGGCAGCCTGAATACTGGAAGATAGCTTTTGGCTATAACAGCGGATTTCGGACGAAGGCAGGCTCTGATTTGAATTCTGCTTGCGGCATTTGATCCCTCACGTCATTTTGCGTCGGAATAGCATGTTTCCCACACCCGATTACGATACTTGCAGCCTGAATACTGGAAGATATGTTTTGGCAATAACAGCGATTTTCTGACGAAGGAAGGCTCTGATTTGAATTCTGCTTGCGCCATTCGATCCCTCGCGTCATTTTACGCCGGAGTAGCACGTTTTCCACTACCCATTACGATCCTGGCAGCCTGAATACTGGAAGATAGGTTTTGGCTATAACAGCGATTTTCGGACGAATGCAGGCTCTGATTTGAATTGTGCTTGCGGCATTCGATCCCTCGCGTCATTTTACGTCGGAATAGCATGTTTTCCACACCCGATTACGGCCCTCGAAGCCAGAATACTGGGAGATAGGTTTTGGATACAGGAGCGATTTTCTGACGAAGGCAGTCTCTGATTTAAATTCTGCTTGCGAAATTCAATCCCTGTCGTCATTTTACGTCGGAATAGCATGTTTTCCATACCCGATTACGGTCCTGGAAGCCAGAATACTGGGAGATAGGTTTTGGATACAGGAGCGATTTCTGACGAAGGCAGTCTCTGATTTGAATTCTGCTTCTGGCATTCGATTCCTCTCGTGATTTTACGTCGGAATAGCATGTTTTCCGCACCCGATTACGATCCTGGCAGCCTGAATACTGGAAGATAGCTTTTGGCTATAACAGCGGTTTGCTGACGAAGGAAGGCTCTGATTTGAATTCTGCTTGCGGCATTCGATTCCTCTCGTCATTTTACGCCGGAATAGCATGTTTTCCACACCCGATTACGATCCTGGGAGCCAGATTACTGCAAGACAGGTTTTGGCTGTAATAGCGATTTTTTGACGAAGGAAGTCTCTGATTTGAATTCTGCTTGCGACATTCAATCCCTCTCGTCATTTGACGTCGGAATAGCATGTATTTCCATACCCGATTACGGTCCTGGAAGCCAGAATACTGGGAGATAGGTTTTGGATACAGGAACGATTTTCTGCCGAAGGAAGGCTCTGATTTGAATTCTGCTTGCGGCATTCGATGCCTCTCGTCATTTTACGTCGGAATAGCACGGTTACCACACGTGATTACGGTCCTGGAGGCCAGAATACTGGGAGATAGGTTTTGGATACAGGAGCGATTTCTGACGAAGGCAGTCTCTGATTTGAATTCTGCTTGCGGCATTCGATTCCTCTCGTCATTTTACGTCGGAATAGCGCGTTTTCCACTACCCGATCACGGTCCTGGAACCCAGAATACTGGGAGATAGGTTTTGGATACAGGAGCGATTTCTGACGAAGGCAGTCTCTGATTTGAATTCTGCTTGCGGCATTCGATTCCTCTCGTCATTTTACGTCGGAATAGGATGTTTTCCACACCCAATTACGGTCCTCGAAGCCAGAATACTGTGAGATAGGTTTTGGATACAGGAGCGATTTTCTGACGAAGGCAGTCTCTGATTTAAATTCTGCTTGCGACATTCAATCCCTGTCGTCATTTTACGTCGGAATAGCATGTTTTCCATACCCGATTACGATCCTGGCAGCCTGAATACTGGAAGATAGCTTTTGGCTATAACAGCGGTTTTCTGACGAAGGAAGGCTCTGATTTAAATTCTGCTTGCGACATTCAATCCCTCTCGTCATTTTACATCGGAATAGCATGTTTTCCATACCCGATTACGGTCCTGGAAGCCAGAATACTGGGAGATAGGTTTTGGATACAGGAGCGATTTTCTAACGAAGGCAGTCTCTGATTTAAATTCTGCTTGCGACATTCAATCCCTCTCGTCATTTTACGTCGGAATAGCATGTTTTCCATACCCGATTACGGTCCTGGAAGCCAGAATACTGGGAGATAGGTTTTGGATACAGGAACGATTTTCTGCCGAAGGAAGGCTCTGATTTGAATTCTGCTTGCGGCATTCGATGCCTCTCGTCATTTTACGTCGGAATAGCACGGTTTCCACACGTGATTACGGTCCTGGAGGCCAGAATACTGGGAGATAGGTTTTGGCTCTAACAGCGATTTTCGGACCAAGGCAGGCTCTGATTAGAATTCTGCTTGCGGCATTCGATCCCTCTCTTCATTTTACGTCGGAATAGCACGTTTTCCGCTACCCATTACGATCCTGGGAGCCAGATTACTGCAAGATAGGTTTTGGCTATAACAGCGATTTTCTGACGAAGGAAGGCTCTGATTTGAATTCTGCTTGCGGCATTCGATTCCTCTCGTCATTTTACGTCGGAATTTCACGTTTTCCACTACCCATTACGATCCTGGGAGCCAGATTACTGCAAGATAGGTTTTGGCTATAACAGCGATTTTCGGAAGAAGGCAGGCACTGATTTGAATTATTCTAGCGGCATTCGATCCCTCTCGTCATTTTGCGTCGGAATAGCATGTTTCCCACAACCGATTACGATACTGGCAGCCTGAATACTGGAAGATAGCTTTTGGCTATAACAGCGGATTTCGGACGAAGGCAGGCTCTGATTTGAATTCTGCTTGCGGCATTTGATCCCTCACGTCATTTTGCGTCGGAATAGCATGTTTCCCACACCCGATTACGATACTTGCAGCCTGAATACTGGAAGATATGTTTTGGCAATAACAGCGATTTTCTGACGAAGGAAGGCTCTGATTTGAATTCTGCTTGCGGCATTTGATCCCTCACGTCATTTTGCGTCGGAATAGCATGTTTCCCACACCCGATTACGATACTTGCAGCCTGAATACTGGAAGATATGTTTTGGCAATAACAGCGATTTTCTGACGAAGGAAGGCTCTGATTTGAATTCTGCTTGCGTCATTCGATCCCTCGCGTCATTTTACGCCGGAGTAGCACGTTTTCCACTACCCATTACGATCCTGGCAGCCTGAATACTGGAATATAGGTTTTGGCTATAACAGCGATTTTCGGACGAATGCAGGCTCTGATTTGAATTGTGCTTACGGCATTCGATCCCACGCGTCATTTTACGTCGGAATAGCATGATTTCCACACCCGATTACGGCCCTCGAAGCCAGAATACTGGGAGATAGGTTTTGGATACAGGAGCGATTTTCTGACGAAGGCAGTCTCTGATTTAAATTCTGCTTGCGAAATTCAATCCCTGTCGTCATTTTACGTCGGAATAGCATGTTTTCCATACCCGATTACGGTCCTGGAAGCCAGAATACTGGGAGATAGGTTTTGGATACAGGAGCGATTTCTGACGAAGGCAGTCTCTGATTTGAATTCTGCTTCTGGCATTCGATTCCTCTCGTCATTTTACGCCGGAATAGCATGTTTTCCACACCCGATTACGATCCTGGGAGCCAGATTACTCCAAGGTAGCTTTTGGCTATAACAGCGATTTTCTTACGAAGGCAGTCTCTGATTTGAATTCTGCTTGCGGCATTCGATTCCTCTCGTCATTTTACGTCGGAATAGCGCGTTTTCCACTACCCGATCACGGTCCTGGAACCCAGAATACTGGGAGATAGGTTTTGGATACAGGAGCGATTTCTGACGAAGGCAGTCTCTGATTTGAATTCTGCTTGCGGCATTCGATTCCTCTCGTCATTTTACGTCGGAATAGGATGTTTTCCACACCCGATTACGGTCCTCGAAGCCAGAATACTGTGAGATAGGTTTTGGATACAGGAGCGATTTTCTGACGAAGGCAGTCTCTGATTTAAATTCTGCTTGCGACATTCAATCCCTGTCGTCATTTTACGTCGGAATAGCATGTTTTCCATACCCGATTACGATCCTGGCAGCCTGAATACTGGAAGATAGCTTTTGGCTATAACAGCGGTTTTCTGACGAAGGAAGGCTCTGATTTAAATTCTGCTTGCGACATTCAATCCCTCTCGTCATTTTACATCGGAATAGCATGTTTTCCATACCCGATTACGGTCCTGGAAGCCAGAATACTGGGAGATAGGTTTTGGATACAGGAGCGATTTTCTAACGAAGGCAGTCTCTGATTTAAATTCTGCTTGCGACATTCAATCCCTCTCGTCATTTTACGTCGGAATAGCATGTTTTCCATACCCGATTACGGTCCTGGAAGCCAGAATACTGGGAGATAGGTTTTGGATACAGGAACGATTTTCTGACGAAGGAAGGCTCTGATTTGAATTCTGCTTGCGGCATTCGATGCCTCTCGTCATTTTACGTCGGAATAGCACGGTTTCCACACGTGATTACGGTCCTGGAGGCCAGAATACTGGGAGATAGGTTTTGGCTCTAACAGCGATTTTCAGACGAAGGAAGGCTCTGATTTGAATTCTGCTTGCGGCATTCGAATCCTCTCGCCATTTTACGTCGGAATAGCATGTTTTCCACTCCCGATCTCGATCCTGGCAGCCTGAATACTGGAAGATAGTTTTGGCTATAACAGCGATTTTCGGACCAAGGAAGGCTCTGATTTGAATTGTGCTTGCGGCATTCGATCCCTCTCGTCATTTTGCGTCGGAATAGCATGTTTTCCACACCCGATTACGATACTGGCAGCCTGAATGCTGGAAGATAGGTTTTGACTATAACAGCGATTTTCGGACGAAGGCAGGCTCTGATTTGAATTCTGCTTGCGGCATTTGATCCCTCGCGTCATTTTACGTCGGAATAGCATGTTTTCCACTCCCGATCTCGGTCCTGGCAGCCTGAATACTGGAAGATAGTTTTGGCTATAACAGCGATTTTCGGACCAAGGAAGGCTCTGATTTGAATTGTGCTTGCGGCATTCGATCCCTCGCGTCATTTTACGTCGGAATAGCATGTTTCCCACACCCGATTACGATACTTGCAGCCTGAATACTGGAAGATATGTTTTGGCAATAACAGCGATTTTCTGACGAAGGAAGGCTCTGATTTGAATTCTGCTTGCGACATTCGATCCCTCGCGTCATTTTACGTCGGAATAGCACGTTTCCACTACCCATTACGATCCTGGGAGCCAGAACACTGGGAGATAGCTTTTGGCTATAACAGCGATTTTCTGACGAAGGAAGTCTCTGATTTGAATTGTGCTTGCGGCGTTCGATCCCTCGCGTCAATTTACGTCGGAATAGCATGTTTTACACTCCCGTCTCGATCCTGGAGGCCAGAATACTGGGAGATAGCTTTTGGCTATAACAGCGATTTTCGGACCAAGGCAGGCACTGATTTGAATTCTGCTTGCGGCATTCGATCCCTCTCTTCATTTTACGTCGGAATAGCACGTTTTCCGCTACCCATTACGATCCTGGGAGCCAGATTACTGCAAGATAGGATTTGGCTCTAACAGCGATTTTCTGACGAAGGAAGGCTCTGAATTGAATTCTGCTAGCGGCATTCGATCCCTCTCGTCATTTTACGTTGGAATAGCACGGTTTCCACTACCCATTACGATCCTGGGAGCCAGAACACTGGGAGATAGCTTTTGGCTATAACAGCGATTTTCGGACCAAGGCAGGCTCTGATTTGAATTCTGCTTGCGGCATTCAATCCCTGTCGCCATTTTACGTCGGAGTAGCACGTTTTCCACTACCCATTACGATCCTGGGAGCCAGATTATTGCAAGATAGGTTTTGGCTATAACAGCGATTTTCTGACGAAGGAAGGCTCTGATTTGAATTCTGCTTGCGGCATTTGATCCCTCGCGTCATTTTACGTCGGAATAGCATGTTTTCCACTCCCGATCTCGATCCTGGCAGCCTGAATACTGGAAGACAGTTTTGGCTATAACAGCGATTTTCGGACCAAGGAAGGCTCTGATTTGAATTGTGCTTGCGGCATTCGATCCCTCTCGTCATTTTGCGTCGGAATAGCATGTTTCCCACACCCGATTACGATACTGGCAGCCTGAATGCTGGAAGATAGGTTTTGACTATAACAGCGATTTTCTGACGAAGGAAGTCTCTGATTTGAATTGTGCTTGCGGCGTTCGATCCCTCGCGTCAATTTACGTCGGAATAGCATGTTTTACACTCCCGTCTCGATCCTGGAGGCCAGAATACTGGGAGATAGCTTTTGGCTATAACAGCGATTTTCGGACCAAGGCAGGCTCTGATTTGAATTCTGCTTGCGGCATTCAATCCCTGTCGTCATTTTACGTCGGAGTAGCACGTTTTCCACTACCCATTACGATCCTGGGAGCCAGATTATTGCAAGATAGGTTTTGGCTATAACAGCGATTTTCTGACGAAGGAAGGCTCTGATTTGAATTCTGCTTGCGGCATTCGATTCCTCTCGTCATTTTACGTCGGAATTTCACGTTTTCCACTACCCATTACGATCCTGGGAGCCAGATTACTGCAAGATAGGTTTTGGCTATAACAGCGATTTTCGGAAGAAGGCAGGCACTGATTTGAATTCTTCTAGCGGCATTCGATCCCTCTCGTCATTTTGCGTCGGAATAGCATGTTTCCCACAACCGATTACGATACTGGCAGCCTGAATACTGGAAGATAGCTTTTGGCTATAACAGCGGATTTCGGACGAAGGCAGGCTCTGATTTGAATTCTGCTTGCGGCATTTGATCCCTCACGTCATTTTGCGTCGGAATAGCATGTTTCCCACACCCGATTACGATACTTGCAGCCTGAATACTGGAAGATATGTTTTGGCAATAACAGCGATTTTCTGACGAAGGAAGGCTCTGATTTGAATTCTGCTTGCGTCATTCGATCCCTCGCGTCATTTTACGCCGGAGTAGCATGTTTCCCACAACCGATTACGATACTGGCAGCCTGAATACTGGAAGATAGCTTTTGGCTATAACAGCGGATTTCGGACGAAGGAAGGCTCTGATTTGGATTCTGCTTGCGGCATTCGATGCCTCTCGTCATTTTACGTCGGAATAGCACGGTTTCCACACGTGATTACGGTCCTGGAGGCCAGAATACTGGGAGATAGGTTTTGGATACAGGAGCGATTTCTGACGAAGGCAGTCTCTGATTTGAATTCTGCTTGCGGCATTCGATTCCTCTCGTCATTTTACGTCGGAATAGGATGTTTTCCACACCCGATTACGGTCCTCGAAGCCAGAATACTGTGAGATAGGTTTTGGATACAGGAGCGATTTTCTGACGAAGGCAGTCTCTGATTTAAATTCTGCTTGCGACATTCAATCCCTGTCGTCATTTTACGTCGGAATAGCATGTTTTCCATACCCGATTACGATCCTGGCAGCCTGAATACTGGAAGATAGCTTTTGGCTATAACAGCGGTTTTCTGACGAAGGAAGGCTCTGATTTAAATTCTGCTTGCGACATTCAATCCCTCTCGTCATTTTACATCGGAATAGCATGTTTTCCACACCCGATTACGGTCCTGGAAGCCAGAATACTGGGAGATAGGTTTTGGCTATAACAGCGATTTTCGGACGAAGGCAGGCACTGATTTGAATTCTGCTTGCGGCATTCGATCCCTCTCTTCATTTTACGTCGGAATAGCACGTTTTCCACTACCCATTACGATCCTGGGAGCCAGATTACTGCAAGATAGGTTTTGGCTCTAACAGCGATTTTCTGACGAAGGAAGGCTCTGATTTGAATTGTGCTTGCGAAATTCAATCCCTGTCGTCATTTTACGTCGGAATAGGATGTTTTCCACACCCGATTACGATACTTGCAGCCTGAATACTGGAAGATATGTTTTGGCTATAACAGCGATTTTCTGACGAAGGAAGTCTCTGATTTGAATTGTGCTTGCGGCGTTCGATCCCTCGCGTCAATTTACGTCGGAATAGCATGTTTTACACTCCCGTCTCGATCCTGGAGGCCAGAATACTGGGAGATAGCTTTTGGCTATAACAGCGATTTTCGGACGAAGGCAGGCTCTGATTTGAATTCTGCTTGCGGCATTCGATCCCTCGCGTCATTTTACGTCGGAATAGCATGTTTTCCACTCCCGATCTCGATCCTGGCAGCCTGAATACTGGAAGATAGTTTTGGCTATAACAGCGATTTTCTGACGAAGGAAGGCTCTGAATTGAATTCTGCTGGCGGCATTCGATCCCTCACGTCATTTTGCGTCGGAATAGCATGTTTCCCACACCCGATTACGATACTTGCAGCCTGAATACTGGAAGATATGTTTTGGCTATAACAGCGATTTTCTGACGAAGGAAGACTCTGATTTGAATTGTGCTTGCGGCGTTCGATCCCTCGCGTCAATTTACGTCGGAATAGCATGTTTTACACTCCCGATCTCGATCCTGGAGGCCAGAATACTGGGAGATAGGTTTTGGCTATAACAGCGATTTTCTGACGAAGGAAGGCTCTGAATTGAATTCTGCTGGCGACATTCGATCCCTCTCGTCATTTTACGTTGGAATAGCACGGTTTCCACTACCCATTACGATACTGGCAGCCTGAATGCTGGAAGATAGGTTTTGACTATAACAGCGATTTTCGGACGAAGGAAGGCTCTGATTTGAATTCTGCTTGCGACATTCGAACCCTCGCGTCATTTTACGTCGGAATAGCACGTTTTCCACTACCCATTACGATCCTGGGAGCCAGAACACTGGGAGATAGCTTTTGGCTATAACAGCGATTTTCTGACGAAGGAAGGCTCTGATTTGAATTGTGCTTGCGGCATTCGATCCCTCGCGTCATTTTACGTCGGAATAGCATGTTTCCCACACCCGATTACGATACTGGCAGCCTGAATACTGGAAGATATGTTTTGGCAATAACAGCGATTTTCTGACGAAGGAAGGCTCTGATTTGAATTCTGCTTGCGACATTCGATCCCACGCGTCATTTTACGTCGGAATAGCACGTTTTCCACTACCCATTACGATCCTGGGAGCCAGATTACTGCAAGATAGGTTTTGGCTATAACAGCGATTTTCTGACGAAGGAAGGCTCTGATTTGAATTCTGCTTGCGGCATTCGATTCCTCTCGTCATTTTACGTCGGAATAGCACGTTTTCCACTACCCATTACGATCCTGGGAGCCAGATTACTGCAAGATAGGTTTTGGCTCTAACAGCGATTTTCCGACGAAGGAAGGCTCTGATTTGAATTCTGCTTGCGGCATTTGATCCCTCGCGTCATTTTACGTCGGAATAGCATGTTTTCCACTCCCGATCTCGATCCTGGCAGCCTGAATACTGGAAGACAGTTTTGGCTATAACAGCGATTTTCGGACTAAGGAAGGCTCTGATTTGAATTGTGCTTGCGGCATTCGATCCCTCTCGTCATTTTGCGTCGGAATAGCATGTTTCCCACACCCGATTACGATACTGGCAGCCTGAATGCTGGAAGATAGGTTTTGACTATAACAGCGATTTTCTGACGAAGGAAGTCTCTGATTTGAATTGTGCTTGCGGCGTTCGATCCCTCGCGTCAATTTACGTCGGAATAGCATGTTTTACACTCCCGTCTCGATCCTGGAGGCCAGAATACTGGGAGATAGCTTTTGGCTATAACAGCGATTTTCGGACGAAGGCAGGCACTGATTTGAATTCTGCTTGCGGCATTCGATCCCTCTCGTCATTTTACGTCGGAATAGCACGTTTTCCACTACCCATTACGATCCTGGGAGCCAGATTACTGCAAGATAGGTTTTGGCTCTAACAGCGATTTTCTGACGAAGGAAGGCTCTGAATTGAATTCTGCTAGCGGCATTCGATCCCTCTCGTCATTTTACGTTGGAATAGCACGGTTTCCACTACCCATTACGATCCTGGGAGCCAGAACACTGGGAGATAGCTTTTGGCTATAACAGCGATTTTCGGACCAAGGCAGGCTCTGATTTGAATTCTGCTTGCGGCATTCAATCCCTGTCGTCATTTTACGTCGGAGTAGCACGTTTTCCACTACCCATTACGATCCTGGGAGCCAGATTATTGCAAGATAGGTTTTGGCTATAACAGCGATTTTCTGACGAAGGAAGGCTCTGATTTGAATTCTGCTTGCGGCATTCGATTCCTCTCGTCATTTTACGTCGGAATTTCACGTTTTCCACTACCCATTACGATCCTGGGAGCCAGATTATTGCAAGATAGGTTTTGGCTATAACAGCGATTTTCTGACGAAGGAAGGCTCTGATTTGAATTCTGCTTGCGGCATTCGATCCCTCTCGTCATTTTACGTCGGAATATCACGTTTTCCACTACCCATTACGATCCTGGGAGCCAGATTACTGCAAGATAGGTTTTGGCTATAACAGCGATTTTCGGAAGAAGGCAGGCACTGATTTGAATTCTTCTAGCGGCATTCGATCCCTCTCGTCATTTTGCGTCGGAATAGCATGTTTCCCACAACCGATTACGATACTGGCAGCCTGAATACTGGAAGATAGCTTTTGGCTATAACAGCGGATTTCGGACGAAGGCAGGCTCTGATTTGAATTCTGCTTGCGGCATTTGATCCCTCACGTCATTTTGCGTCGGAATAGCATGTTTCCCACACCCGATTACGATACTTGCAGCCTGAATACTGGAAGATATGTTTTGGCAATAACAGCGATTTTCTGACGAAGGAAGGCTCTGATTTGAATTCTGCTTGCGTCATTCGATCCCTCGCGTCATTTTACGCCGGAGTAGCATGTTTCCCACAACCGATTACGATACTGGCAGCCTGAATACTGGAAGATAGCTTTTGGCTATAACAGCGGATTTCGGACGAAGGAAGGCTCTGATTTGGATTCTGCTTGCGGCATTCGATGCCTCTCGTCATTTTACGTCGGAATAGCACGGTTTCCACACGTGATTACGGTCCTGGAGGCCAGAATACTGGGAGATAGGTTTTGGATACAGGAGCGATTTCTGACGAAGGCAGTCTCTGATTTGAATTCTGCTTGCGGCATTCGATTCCTCTCGTCATTTTACGTCGGAATAGGATGTTTTCCACACCCGATTACGGTCCTCGAAGCCAGAATACTGTGAGATAGGTTTTGGATACAGGAGCGATTTTCTGACGAAGGCAGTCTCTGATTTAAATTCTGCTTGCGACATTCAATCCCTGTCGTCATTTTACGTCGGAATAGCATGTTTTCCATACCCGATTACGATCCTGGCAGCCTGAATACTGGAAGATAGCTTTTGGCTATAACAGCGGTTTTCTGACGAAGGAAGGCTCTGATTTAAATTCTGCTTGCGACATTCAATCCCTCTCGTCATTTTACGTCGGAATAGCATGTTTTCCATACCCGATTACGGTCCTGGAAGCCAGAATACTGGGAGATAGGTTTTGGCTATAACAGCGATTTTCGGACGAAGGCAGGCACTGATTTGAATTCTGCTTGCGGCATTCGATCCCTCGCATCATTTTACGTCGGAATAGCACGTTTTCCACTCCCCATTACGATCCTGGGAGCCAGATTACTGCAAGATAGGTTTTGGCTCTAACAGCGATTTTCTGACGAAGGAAGGCTCTGATTTGAATTGTGCTTGCGAAATTCAATCCCTGTCGTCATTTTACGTCGGAATAGGATGTTTTCCACACCCGATTACGATACTTGCAGCCTGAATACTGGAAGATATGTTTTGGCTATAACAGCGATTTTCTGACGAAGGAAGTCTCTGATTTGAATTGTGCTTGCGGCGTTCGATCCCTCGCGTCAATTTACGTCGGAATAGCATGTTTTACACTCCCGTCTCGATCCTGGAGGCCAGAATACTGGGAGATAGCTTTTGGCTATAACAGCGATTTTCGGACGAAGGCAGGCTCTGATTTGAATTCTGCTTGCGGCATTCGATCCCTCGCGTCATTTTACGTCGGAATAGCATGTTTTCCACTCCCGATCTCGATCCTGGCAGCCTGAATACTGGAAGATAGTTTTGGCTATAACAGCGATTTTCTGACGAAGGAAGGCTCTGAATTGAATTCTGCTGGCGGCATTCGATCCCTCACGTCATTTTGCGTCGGAATAGCATGTTTCCCACACCCGATTACGATACTTGCAGCCTGAATACTGGAAGATATGTTTTGGCTATAACAGCGATTTTCTGACGAAGGAAGGCTCTGATTTGAATTGTGCTTGCGGCATTCGATCCCTCGCGTCAATTTGCGACGGAATAGCATGTTTTCCACTCCCGATCTCGATCCTGGAGGCCAGAATACTGGGAGATAGGTTTTGGCTATAACAGCGATTTTCTGACGAAGGAAGGCTCTGAATTGAATTCTGCTGGCGGCATTCGATCCCTCTCGTCATTTTACGTTGGAATAGCACGGTTTCCACTACCCATTACGATACTGGCAGCCTGAATGCTGGAAGATAGGTTTTGACTATAACAGCGATTTTCGGACGAAGGAAGGCTCTGATTTGAATTCTGCTTGCGACATTCGATCCCTCGCGTCATTTTACGTCGGAATAGCACGTTTTCCACTACCCATTACGATCCTGGGAGCCAGAACACTGGGAGATAGCTTTTGGCTATAACAGCGATTTTCTGACGAAGGAAGGCTCTGATTTGAATTGTGCTTGCGGCATTCGATCCCTCGCGTCATTTTACGTCGGAATAGCATGTTTTCCACACCCGATTACGATACTTGCAGCCTGAATACTGGAAGATATGTTTTGGCAATAACAGCGATTTTCTGACGAAGGAAGGCTCTGATTTGAATTCTGCTTGCGACATTCGATCCCACGCGTCATTTTACGTCGGAATAGCACGTTTTCCACTACCCATTACGATCCTGGGAGCCAGATTACTGGAAGATAGGTTTTGGCTATAACAGCGATTTTCTGACGAAGGAAGGCTCTGATTTGAATTCTGCTTGCGGCATTCGATTCCTCTCGTCATTTTACGTCGGAATAGCACGTTTTCCGCTACCCATTACGATCCTGGGAGCCAGATTACTGCAAGATAGGTTTTGGCTCTAACAGCGATTTTCCGACGAAGGAAGGCTCTGATTTGAATTCTGCTTGCGGCATTTGATCCCTCGCGTCATTTTACGTCGGAATAGCATGTTTTCCACTCCCGATCTCGATCCTGGCAGCCTGAATACTGGAAGACAGTTTTGGCTATAACAGCGATTTTCGGACTAAGGAAGGCTCTGATTTGAATTGTGCTTGCGGCATTCGATCCCTCTCGTCATTTTACGTCGGAATAGCACGTTTTCCACACCCGATTACGATACTGGCAGCCTGAATGCTGGAAGATAGGTTTTGACTATAACAGCGATTTTCTGACGAAGGAAGGCTCTGATTTGAATTGTGCTTGCGGCGTTCGATCCCTCGCGTCAATTTACGTCGGAATAGCATGTTTTACACTCCCGTCTCGATCCTGGAGGCCAGAATACTGGGAGATAGCTTTTGGCTATAACAGCGATTTTCGGACCAAGGCAGGCACTGATTTGAATTCTGCTTGCGGCATTCGATCCCTCTCGTCATTTTACGTCGGAATAGCACGTTTTCCGCTACCCATTACGATCCTGGGAGCCAGATTACTGCAAGATAGGTTTTGGCTCTAACAGCGATTTTCTGACGAAGGAAGGCTCTGAATTGAATTCTGCTAGCGGCATTCGATCCCTCTCGTCATTTTACGTTGGAATAGCACGGTTTCCACTACCCATTACGATCCTGGGAGCCAGAACACTGGGAGATAGCTTTTGGCTATAACAGCGATTTTCGGACCAAGGCAGGCTCTGATTTGAATTCTGCTTGCGGCATTCAATCCCTGTCGTCATTTTACGTCGGAGTAGCACGTTTTCCACTACCCATTACGATCCTGGGAGCCAGATTATTGCAAGATAGGTTTTGGCTATAACAGCGATTTTCTGACGAAGGAAGGCTCTGATTTGAATTCTGCTTGCGGCATTCGATTCCTCTCGTCATTTTACGTCGGAATAGCACGTTTTCCACTACCCATTACGATCCTGGGAGCCAGATTATTGCAAGATAGGTTTTGGCTATAACAGCGATTTTCTGACGAAGGAAGGCTCTGATTTGAATTCTGCTTGCGGCATTCGATTCCTCTCGTCATTTTACGTCGGAATTTCACGTTTTCCACTACCCATTACGATCCTGGGAGCCAGATTACTGCAAGATAGGTTTTGGCTATAACAGCGATTTTCGGAAGAAGGCAGGCACTGATTTGAATTCTTCTAGCGGCATTCGATCCCTCTCGTCATTTTGCGTCGGAATAGCATGTTTCCCACAACCGATTACGATACTGGCAGCCTGAATACTGGAAGATAGCTTTTGGCTATAACAGCGGATTTCGGACGAAGGCAGGCTCTGATTTGAATTCTGCTTGCGGCATTTGATCCCTCACGTCATTTTGCGTCGGAATAGCATGTTTCCCACACCCGATTACGATACTTGCAGCCTGAATACTGGAAGATATGTTTTGGCAATAACAGCGATTTTCTGACGAAGGAAGGCTCTGATTTGAATTCTGCTTGCGTCATTCGATCCCTCGCGTCATTTTACGCCGGAGTAGCACGTTTTCCACTACCCATTACGATCCTGGCAGCCTGAATACTGGAATATAGGTTTTGGCTATAACAGCGATTTTCGGACGAATGCAGGCTCTGATTTGAATTGTGCTTGCGGCATTCGATCCCTCGCGTCATTTTACGTCGGAATAGCATGATTTCCACACCCGATTACGGCCCTCGAAGCCAGAATACTGGGAGATAGGTTTTGGATACAGGAGCGATTTTCTGACGAAGGCAGTCTCTGATTTAAATTCTGCTTGCGACATTCAATCCCTGTCGTCATTTTACGTCGGAATAGCATGTTTTCCATACCCGATTACGGTCCTGGAAGCCAGAATACTGGGAGATAGGTTTTGGATACAGGAGCGATTTCTGACGAAGGCAGTCTCTGATTTGAATTCTGCTTCTGGCATTCGATTCCTCTCGTGATTTTACGTCGGAATAGCATGTTTTCCGCACCCGATTACGATCCTGGCAGCCTGAATACTGGAAGATAGCTTTTGGCTATAACAGCGGTTTGCTGACGAAGGAAGGCTCTGATTTGAATTCTGCTTGCGGCATTCGATTCCTCTCGTCATTTTACGTCGGAATAGCATGTTTTCCACACCCGATTACGATCCTGGGAGCCAGATTACTGCAAGACAGGTTTTGGCTGTAATAGCGATTTTTTGACGAAGGAAGTCTCTGATTTGAATTCTGCTTGCGACATTCAATCCCTCTCGTCATTTGACGTCGGAATAGCATGTATTTCCATACCCGATTACGGTCCTGGAAGCCAGAATACTGGGAGATAGGTTTTGGATACAGGAACGATTTTCTGCCGAAGGAAGGCTCTGATTTGAATTCTGCTTGCGGCATTCGATGCCTCTCGTCATTTTACGTCGGAATAGCACGGTTTCCACACGTGATTACGGTCCTGGAGGCCAGAATACTGGGAGATAGGTTTTGGATACAGGAGCGATTTCTGACGAAGGCAGTCTCTGATTTGAATTCTGCTTGCGGCATTCGATTCCTCTCGTCATTTTACGTCGGAATAGGATGTTTTCCACACGTGATTACGGTCCTGGAGGCCAGAATACTGGGAGATAGGGTTTGGCTCTAACAGCGATTTTCAGACGAAGGAAGGCTCTGATTTGAATTCTGCTTGCGGCATTCGAATCCTCTCGCCATTTTACGTCGGAATAGCGCGTTTTCCACTACCCGATCACGGTCCTGGAACCCAGAATACTGGGAGATAGGTTTTGGATACAGGAGCGATTTCTGACGAAGGCAGTCTCTGATTTGAATTCTGCTTGCGGCATTCGATGCCTCTCGTCATTTTACGTCGGAATAGCACGGTTTCCACACGTGATTACGGTCCTGGAGGCCAGAATACTGGGAGATAGGTTTTGGCTCTAACAGCGATTTTCAGACGAAGGAAGGCTCTGATTTGAATTCTGCTTGCGGCATTCGAATCCTCTCGCCATTTTACGTCGGAATAGCATGTTTTCCACACCCGATTACGATCCTGGGAGCCAGATTACTGCAAGACAGGTTTTGGCTGTAATAGCGATTTTTTGACGAAGGAAGTCTCTGATTTGAATTCTGCTTGCGACATTCAATCCCTCTCGTCATTTGACGTCGGAATAGCATGTATTTCCATACCCGATTACGGTCCTGGAAGCCAGAATACTGGGAGATAGGTTTTGGATACAGGAACGATTTTCTGCCGAAGGAAGGCTCTGATTTGAATTCTGCTTGCGGCATTCGATGCCTCTCGTCATTTTACGTCGGAATAGCACGGTTTCCACACGTGATTACGGTCCTGGAGGCCAGAATACTGGGAGATAGGTTTTGGATACAGGAGCGATTTCTGACGAAGGCAGTCTCTGATTTGAATTCTGCTTGCGGCATTCGATTCCTCTCGTCATTTTACGTCGGAATAGGATGTTTTCCACACGTGATTACGGTCCTGGAGGCCAGAATACTGGGAGATAGGGTTTGGCTCTAACAGCGATTTTCAGACGAAGGAAGGCTCTGATTTGAATTCTGCTTGCGGCATTCGAATCCTCTCGCCATTTTACGTCGGAAAAGCGCGTTTTCCACTACCCGATCACGGTCCTGGAACCCAGAATACTGGGAGATAGGTTTTGGATACAGGAGCGATTTCTGACGAAGGCAGTCTCTGATTTGAATTCTGCTTGCGGCATTCGATGCCTCTCGTCATTTTACGTCGGAATAGCACGGTTTCCACACGTGATTACGGTCCTGGAGGCCAGAATACTGGGAGATAGGTTTTGGCTCTAACAGCGATTTTCAGACGAAGGAAGGCTCTGATTTGAATTCTGCTTGCGGCATTCGAATCCTCTCGCCATTTTACGTCGGAATAGCGCGTTTTCCACTACCCGATCACGGTCCTGGAACCCAGAATACTGGGAGATAGGTTTTGGATACAGGAGCGATTTCTGACGAAGGCAGTCTCTGATTTGAATTCTGCTTGCGGCATTCGATTCCTCTCGTCATTTTACGTCGGAATAGGATGTTTTCCACACCCGATTACGGTCCTCGAAGCCAGAATACTGGGAGATAGGTTTTGGATACAGGAGCGATTTTCTGACGAAGGCAGTCTCTGATTTAAATTCTGCTTGCGACATTCAATCCCTGTCGTCATTTTACGTCGGAATAGCATGTTTTCCATACCCGATTACGATCCTGGCAGCCTGAATACTGGAAGATAGCTTTTGGCTATAACAGCGGTTTTCTGACGAAGGAAGGCTCTGATTTAAATTCTGCTTGCGACATTCAATCCCTCTCGTCATTTTACGTCGGAATAGCATGTTTTCCATACCCGATTACGGTCCTGGAAGCCAGAATACTGGGAGATAGGTTTTGGATACAGGAGCGATTTTCTAACGAAGGCAGTCTCTGATTTAAATTCTGCTTGCGACATTCAATCCCTCTCGTCATTTTACGTCGGAATAGCATGTTTTCCATACCCGATTACGGTCCTGGAAGCCAGAATACTGGGAGATAGGTTTTGGATACAGGAACGATTTTCTGACGAAGGAAGGCTCTGATTTGAATTCTGCTTGCGGCATTCGATTCCTCTCGTCATTTTACGTCGGAATAGCACGGTTTCCACACGTGATTACGGTCCTGGAGGCCAGAATACTGGGAGATAGGTTTTGGCTCTAACAGCGATTTTCAGACGAAGGAAGGCTCTGATTTGAATTCTGCTTGCGGCATTCGAATCCTCTCGCCATTTTACGTCGGAATAGCATGTTTTCCACTCCCGATCTCGATCCTGGCAGCCTGAATACTGGAAGATAGTTTTGGCTATAACAGCGATTTTCGGACCAAGGAAGGCTCTGATTTGAATTGTGCTTGCGGCATTCGATCCCTCTCGTCATTTTACGTCGGAATAGCATGTTTTCCATACCCGATTACGGTCCTGGAAGCCAGAATACTGGGAGATAGGTTTTGGATACAGGAACGATTTTCTGCCGAAGGAAGGCTCTGATTTGAATTCTGCTTGCGGCATTCGATGCCTCTCGTCATTTTACGTCGGAATAGCACGGTTTCCACACGTGATTACGGTCCTGGAGGCCAGAATACTGGGAGATAGGTTTTGGCTCTAACAGCGATTTTCGGACCAAGGCAGGCTCTGATTAGAATTCTGCTTGCGGCATTCGATCCCTCTCTTCATTTTACGTCGGAATAGCACGTTTTCCGCTACCCATTACAATCCTGGGAGCCAGATTACTGCAAGATAGGTTTTGGCTATAACAGCGATTTTCTGACGAAGGAAGGCTCTGATTTGAATTCTGCTTGCGGCATTCGATTCCTCTCGTCATTTTACGTCGGAATTTCACGTTTTCCACTACCCATTACGATCCTGGGAGCCAGATTACTGCAAGATAGGTTTTGGCTATAACAGCGATTTTCGGAAGAAGGCAGGCACTGATTTGAATTATTCTAGCGGCATTCGATCCCTCTCGTCATTTTGCGTCGGAATCGCATGTTTCCCACAACCGATTACGATACTGGCAGCCTGAATACTGGAAGATAGCTTTTGGCTATAACAGCGGATTTCGGACGAAGGCAGGCTCTGATTTGAATTCTGCTTGCGGCATTTGATCCCTCACGTCATTTTGCGTCGGAATAGCATGTTTCCCACACCCGATTACGATACTTGCAGCCTGAATACTGGAAGATATGTTTTGGCAATAACAGCGATTTTCTGACGAAGGAAGGCTCTGATTTGAATTCTGCTTGCGGCATTTGATCCCTCACGTCATTTTGCGTCGGAATAGCATGTTTCCCACACCCGATTACGATACTTGCAGCCTGAATACTGGAAGATATGTTTTGGCAATAACAGCGATTTTCTGACGAAGGAAGGCTCTGATTTGAATTCTGCTTGCGTCATTCGATCCCTCGCGTCATTTTACGCCGGAGTAGCACGTTTTCCACTACCCATTACGATCCTGGCAGCCTGAATACTGGAATATAGGTTTTGGCTATAACAGCGATTTTCTGACGAAGGAAGTCTCTGATTTGAATTGTGCTTGCGGCGTTCGATCCCTCGCGTCAATTTACGTCGGAATAGCATGTTTTACACTCCCGTCTCGATCCTGGAGGCCAGAATACTGGGAGATAGCTTTTGGCTATAACAGCGATTTTCGGACCAAGGCAGGCACTGATTTGAATTCTGCTTGCGGCATTCGATCCCTCTCTTCATTTTACGTCGGAATAGCACGTTTTCCGCTACCCATTACGATCCTGGGAGCCAGATTACTGCAAGATAGGTTTTGGCTCTAACAGCGATTTTCTGACGAAGGAAGGCTCTGAATTGAATTCTGCTAGCGGCATTCGATCCCTCTCGTCATTTTACGTTGGAATAGCACGGTTTCCACTACCCATTGCGATCCTGGGAGCCAGATTACTGCAAGATAGGTTTTGGCTATAACAGCGATTTTCGGAAGAAGGCAGGCACTGATTTGAATTCTTCTAGCGGCATTCGATCCCTCTCGTCATTTTGCGTCGGAATAGCATGTTTCCGACAACCGATTACGATACTGGCAGCCTGAATACTGGAAGATAGCTTCTGGCTATAACAGCGGATTTCGGACGAAGGCAGGCTCTGATTTGAATTCTGCTTGCGGCATTTGATCCCTCGCGTCATTTTACGTCGGAATAGCATGTTTTCCACTCCCGATCTCGATCCTGGCAGCCTGAATACTGGAAGATAGTTTTGGCTATAACAGCGATTTTCGGACCAAGGAAGGCTCTGATTTGAATTGTGCTTGCGGCATTCGATCCCTCGCGTCATTTTACGTCGGAATAGCATGTTTCCCACACCCGATTACGATACTTGCAGCCTGAATACTGGAAGATATGTTTTGGCAATAACAGCGATTTTCTGACGAAGGAAGGCTCTGATTTGAATTCTGCTTGCGTCATTCGATCCCTCGCGTCATTTTACGCCGGAATAGGATGTTTTCCACACCCGATTACGGTCCTCGAAGCCAGAATACTGTGAGATAGGTTTTGGACACAGGACCGATTTTCTGACGAAGGCAGTCTCTGATTTAAATTCTGCTTGCGACATTCAATCCCTGTCGTCATTTTACGGAGGAATAGCATGTTTTCCATACCCGATTACGATCCTGGCAGCCTGAATACTGGAAGATAGCTTTTGGCTATAACAGCGGTTTTCTGACGAAGGAAGGCTCTGATTTAAATTCTGCTTGCGACATTCAATCCCTCTCGTCATTTTACGTCGGAATAGCATGTTTTCCATACCCGATTACGGTCCTGGAAGCCAGAATACTGGGAGATAGGTTTTGGATACAGGAACGATTTTCTGCCGAAGGAAGGCTCTGATTTGAATTCTGCTTGCGGCATTCGATGCCTCTCGTCATTTTACGTCGGAATAGCATGTTTCCCACACCCGATTACGATACTGGCAGCCTGAATGCTGGAAGATAGGTTTTGACTATAACAGCGATTTTCGGACGAAGGCAGGCTCTGATTTGAATTCTGCTTGCGGCATTCGAATCCTCTCGCCATTTTACGTCGGAATAGCATGTTTTCCACTCCCGATCTCGATCCTGGCAGCCTGAATACTGGAAGATAGTTTTGGCTATAACAGCGATTTTCGGACCAAGGAAGGCTCTGATTTGAATTGTGCTTGCGGCATTCGATCCCTCTCGTCATTTTGCGTCGGAATAGCATGTTTCCCACACCCGATTACGATACTGGCAGCCTGAATGCTGGAAGATAGGTTTTGACTATAACAGCGATTTTCGGACGAAGGCAGGCTCAGATTTGAATTCTGCTTGCGGCATTTGATCCCTCGCGTCATTTTACGTCGGAATAGCATGTTTTCCACTCCCGATCTCGATCCTGGCAGCCTGAATACTGGAAGATAGTTTTGGCTATAACAGCGATTTTCGGACCAAGGAAGGCTCTGATTTGAATTGTGCTTGCGGCATTCGATCCCTCGCGTCATTTTACGTCGGAATAGCATGTTTCCCACACCCGATTACGATACTTGCAGCCTGAATACTGGAAGATATGTTTTGGCAATAACAGCGATTTTCTGACGAAGGAAGGCTCTGATTTGAATTCTGCTTGCGACATTCGATCCCTCGCGTCATTTTACGTCGGAATAGCACGTTTTCCACTACCCATTACGATCCTGGGAGCCAGAACACTGGGAGATAGCTTTTGGCTATAACAGCGATTTTCTGACGAAGGAAGTGTCTGATTTGAATTGTGCTTGCGGCGTTCGATCCCTCGCGTCAATTTACGTCGGAATAGCATGTTTTACACTCCCGTCTCGATCCTGGAGGCCAGAATACTGGGAGATAGCTTTTGGCTATAACAGCGATTTTCGGACCAAGGCAGGCACTGATTTGAATTCTGCTTGCGGCATTCGATCCCTCTCTTCATTTTACGTCGGTATAGCACGTTTTCCGCTACCCATTACGATCCTGGGAGCCAGATTACTGCAAGATAGGTTTTGGCTCTAACAGCGATTTTCTGACGAAGGAAGGCTCTGAATTGAATTCTGCTTGCGTCATTCGATCCCTCGCGTCATTTTACGCCGGAATAGGATGTTTTCCACACCCGATTACGGTCCTCGAAGCCAGAATACTGTGAGATAGGTTTTGGACACAGGAGCGATTTTCTGACGAAGGCAGTCTCTGATTTAAATTCTGCTTGCGACATTCAATCCCTGTCGTAATTTTACGGAGGAATAGCATGTTTTCCATACCCGATTACGATCCTGGCAGCCTGAATACTGGAAGATAGCTTTTGGCTATAACAGCGGTTTTCTGACGAAGGAAGGCTCTGATTTAAATTCTGCTTGCGACATTCAATCCCTCTCGTCATTTTACGTCGGAATAGCATGTTTTCCATACCCGATTACGGTCCTGGAAGCCAGAATACTGGGAGATAGGTTTTGGATACAGGAACGATTTTCTGCCGAAGGAAGGCTCTGATTTGAATTCTGCTTGCGGCATTCGATGCCTCTCGTCATTTTACGTCGGAATAGCACGGTTTCCACACGTGATTACGGTCCTGGAGGCCAGAATACTGGGAGATAGGTTTTGGCTCTAACAGCGATTTTCAGACGAAGGAAGGCTCTGATTTGAATTCTGCTTGCGGCATTCGAATCCTCTCGCCATTTTACGTCGGAATAGCATGTTTTCCACTCCCGATCTCGATCCTGGCAGCCTGAATACTGGAAGATAGTTTTGGCTATAACAGCGATTTTCGGACCAAGGAAGGCTCTGATTTGAATTGTGCTTGCGGCATTCGATCCCTCTCGTCATTTTGCGTCGGAATAGCATGTTTTCCACACCCGATTACGATACTGGCAGCCTGAATGCTGGAAGATAGGTTTTGACTATAACAGCGATTTTCGGACGAAGGCAGGCTCTGATTTGAATTCTGCTTGCGGCATTCGATCCCTCGCGTCATTTTACGTCGGAATAGCATGTTTTCCACTCCCGATCTCGATCCTGGCAGCCTGAATACTGGAAGATAGTTTTGGCTATAACAGCGATTTTCGGACCAAGGAAGGCTCTGATTTGAATTGTGCTTGCGGCATTCGATCCCTCGCGTCATTTTACGTCGGAATAGCATGTTTCCCACACCCGATTACGATACTTGCAGCCTGAATACTGGAAGATATGTTTTGGCAATAACAGCGATTTTCTGACGAAGGAAGGCTCTGATTTGAATTCTGCTTGCGGCATTCGAATCCTCTCGCCATTTTACGTCTGAATAGCGCGTTTTCCACTACCCGATCACGGTCCTCGAAGCCAGAATACTGTGAGATAGGTTTTGGATACAGGAGCGATTTTCTGACGAAGGCAGTCTCTGATTTAAATTCTGCTTGCGACATTCAATCCCTCTCGTCATTTTACGTCGGAATAGCATGTTTTCCATACCCGATTACGGTCCTGGAAGCCAGAATACTGTGAGATAGGTTTTGGATACAGGAGCGATTTTCTGACGAAGGCAGTCTCTGATTTAAATTCTGCTTGCGACATTCAATACCTGTCGTCATTTTACGTCGGAATAGCATGTTTTCCACACGTGATTACGGTCCTGGAGGCCAGAATACTGGGAGATAGGTTTTGGCTCTAACAGCGATTTTCAGACGAAGGAAGGCTCTGATTTGAATTCTGCTTGCGGCATTCGAATCCTCTCGCCATTTTACGTCGGAATAGCGCGTTTTCCACTACCCGATCACGGTCCTCGAAGCCAGAATACTGTGAGATAGGTTTTGGATACAGGAGCGATTTTCTGACGAAGGCAGTCTCTGATTTAAATTCTGCTTGCGACATTCAATACCTGTCGTCATTTTACGTCGGAATAGCATGTTTTCCATACCCGATTACGATCCTGGCAGCCTGAATACTGGAAGATAGCTTTTGGCTATAACAGCGGTTTTCTGACGAAGGAAGGCTCTGATTTGAATTCTGCTTGCGGCATTCGAATCCTCTCGCCATTTTACGTCGGAATAGCATGTTTTCCACTCCCGATCTCGATCCTGGCAGCCTGAATACTGGAAGATAGGTTTTGGCTATAACAGCGATTTTCGGACCAAGGCAGGCTCTAATTTGAATTCTGCTTGCGGCATTCGATCCCTCGCGTCATTTTACGTCGGAATAGCATGTTTTCCACTCCCGATCTCGATCCTGGCAGCCTGAATACTGGAAGATAGTTTTGGCTATAACAGCGATTTTCGGACCAAGGAAGGCTCTGATTTGAATTGTGCTTGCGGCATTCGATCCCTCGCGTCATTTTACGTCGGAATAGCATGTTTCCCACACCCGATTACGATACTTGCAGCCTGAATACTGGAAGATATGTTTTGGCAATAACAGCGATTTTCTGACGAAGGAAGGCTCTGATTTGAATTCTGCTTGCGACATTCGATCCCTCGCGTCATTTTACGTCGGAATAGCACGTTTTCCACTACCCATTACGATCCTGGGAGCCAGAACACTGGGAGATAGCTTTTGGCTATAACAGCGATTTTCTGACGAAGGAAGTCTCTGATTTGAATTGTGCTTGCGGCGTTCGATCCCTCGCGTCAATTTACGTCGGAATAGCATGTTTTACATTCCCGTCTCGATCCTGGAGGCCAGAATACTGGGAGATAGCTTTTGGCTATAACAGCGATTTTCGGACCAAGGCAGGCACTGATTTGAATTCTGCTTGCGGCATTCGATCCCTGTCGTCATTTTACGTCGGAGTAGCACGTTTTCCACTACCCATTACGATCCTGGGAGCCAGATTATTGCAAGATAGGTTTTGGCTATAACAGCGATTTTCTGACGAAGGAAGGCTCTGCTTTGAATTCTGCTTGCGGCATTCGATTCCTCTCGTCATTTTACGTCGGAATTTCACGTTTTCCACTACCCATTACGATCCTGGGAGCCAGATTACTGCAAGATAGGTTTTGGCTATAACAGCGATTTTCGGAAGAAGGCAGGCACTGATTTGAATTCTTCTAGCGGCATTCGATCCCTCTCGTCATTTTGCGTCGGAATAGCATGTTTCCGACAACCGATTACGATACTGGCAGCATGAATACTGGAAGATAGCTTTTGGCTATAACAGCGGATTTCCGACGAAGGCAGGCTCTGATTTGAATTCTGCTTGCGGCATTTGATCCCTCACGTCATTTTGCGTCGGAATAGCATGTTTCCCACACCCGATTACGATACTTGCAGCCTGAATACTGGAAGATATGTTTTGGCAATAACAGCGATTTTCTGACGAAGGAAGGCTCTGATTTGAATTCTGCTTGCGGCATTTGATCCCTCACCTCATTTTGCGTCGGAATAGCATGTTTCCCACACCCGATTACGATACTTGCAGCCTGAATACTGGAAGATATGTTTTGGCAATAACAGCGATTTTCTGACGAAGGAAGGCTCTGATTTGAATTCTGCTTGCGTCATTCGATCCCTCGCGTCATTTTACGCCGGAGTAGCACGTTTTCCACTACCCATTACGATCCTGGCAGCCTGAATACTGGAATATAGGTTTTGGCTATAACAGCGATTTTCGGACGAATGCAGGCTCTGATTTGAATTGTGCTTGCGGCATTCGATCCCACGCGTCATTTTACGTCGGAATAGCATGATTTCCACACCCGATTACGGTCCTGGAAGCCAGAATACTGGGAGATAGGTTTTGGATACAGGAGCGATTTCTGACGAAGGCAGTCTCTGATTTAAATTCTGCTTCTGGCATTCGATTCCTCTCGTGATTTTACGTCGGAATAGCATGTTTTCCGCACCCGATTACGATCCTGGCAGCCTGAATACTGGAAGATAGCTTTTGGCTATAACAGCGGTTTTCTGACGAAGGAAGGCTCTGATTTGAATTGTGCTTGCGACGTTCGATCCCTCGCGTCAATTTACGTCGGAATAGCATGTTTTACACTCCCGTCTCGATCCTGGAGGCCAGAATACTGGGAGATAGCTTTTGGCTATAACAGCGATTTTCGGACCAAGGCAGGCTCTGATTAGAATTCTGCTTGCGGCATTCGATCCCTCTCTTCATTTTACGTCGGAATAGCACGTTTTCCGCTACCCATTACGATCCTGGGAGCCAGATTACTGCAAGATAGGTTTTGGCTATAACAGCGATTTTCTGACGAAGGAAGGCTCTGATTTGAATTCTGCTTGCGGCATTCGATTCCTATCGTCATTTTACGTTGGAATACCACGGTTTCCACTACCCATTACGATCCTGGGAGCCAGAACACTGGGAGATAGCTTTTGGCTATAACAGCGATTTTCTGACGAAGGAAGTCTCTGATTTGAATTGTGCTTGCGGCGTTCGATCCCTCGCGTCAATTTACGTCGGAATAGCATGTTTTACATTCCCGTCTCGATCCTGGAGGCCAGAATACTGGGAGATAGCTTTTGGCTATAACAGCGATTTTCGGACCAAGGCAGGCACTGATTTGAATTCTGCTTGCGGCATTCGATCCCTGTCGTCATTTTACGTCGGAGTAGCACGTTTTCCACTACCCATTACGATCCTGGGAGCCAGATTATTGCAAGATAGGTTTTGGCTATAACAGCGATTTTCTGACGAAGGAAGGCTCTGCTTTGAATTCTGCTTGCGGCATTCGATTCCTCTCGTCATTTTACGTCGGAATTTCACGTTTTCCACTACCCATTACGATCCTGGGAGCCAGATTACTGCAAGATAGGTTTTGGCTATAACAGCGATTTTCGGAAGAAGGCAGGCACTGATTTGAATTCTTCTAGCGGCATTCGATCCCTCTCGTCATTTTGCGTCGGAATAGCATGTTTCCGACAACCGATTACGATACTGGCAGCATGAATACTGGAAGATAGCTTTTGGCTATAACAGCGGATTTCCGACGAAGGCAGGCTCTGATTTGAATTCTGCTTGCGGCATTTGATCCCTCACGTCATTTTGCGTCGGAATAGCATGTTTCCCACACCCGATTACGATACTTGCAGCCTGAATACTGGAAGATATGTTTTGGCAATAACAGCGATTTTCTGACGAAGGAAGGCTCTGATTTGAATTCTGCTTGCGGCATTTGATCCCTCACCTCATTTTGCGTCGGAATAGCATGTTTCCCACACCCGATTACGATACTTGCAGCCTGAATACTGGAAGATATGTTTTGGCAATAACAGCGATTTTCTGACGAAGGAAGGCTCTGATTTGAATTCTGCTTGCGTCATTCGATCCCTCGCGTCATTTTACGCCGGAGTAGCACGTTTTCCACTACCCATTACGATCCTGGCAGCCTGAATACTGGAATATAGGTTTTGGCTATAACAGCGATTTTCGGACGAATGCAGGCTCTGATTTGAATTGTGCTTGCGGCATTCGATCCCACGCGTCATTTTACGTCGGAATAGCATGTTTTCCACACCCGATTACGGTCCTGGAAGCCAGAATACTGGGAGATAGGTTTTGGATACAGGAGCGATTTCTGACGAAGGCAGTCTCTGATTTAAATTCTGCTTCTGGCATTCGATTCCTCTCGTGATTTTACGTCGGAATAGCATGTTTTCCGCACCCGATTACGATCCTGGCAGCCTGAATACTGGAAGATAGCTTTTGGCTATAACAGCGGTTTGCTGACGAAGCAAGGCTCTGATTTGAATTCTGCTTGCGGCATTCGATTCCTCTCGTCATTTTACGCCGGAATAGCATGTTTTCCACACCCGATTACGATCCTGGGAGCCAGATTACTGCAAGACAGGTTTTGGCTGTAATAGCGATTTTTTGACGAAGGAAGTCTCTGATTTGAATTCTGCTTGCGACATTCAATCCCTCTCGTCATTTGACGTCGGAATAGGATGTTTTCCACACCCGATTACGGTCCTCGAAGCCAGAATACTGTGAGATAGGTTTTGGATACAGGAGCGATTTTCTGACGAAGGCAGTCTCTGATTTAAATTCTGCTTGCGACATTCAATCCCTGTCGTCATTTTACGTCGGAATAGCATGTTTTCCATACCCGATTACGATCCTGGCAGCCTGAATACTGGAAGATAGCTTTTGGCTATAACAGCGGTTTTCTGACGAAGGAAGGCTCTGATTTAAATTCTGCTTGCGACATTCAATCCCTCTCGTCATTTTACGTCGGAATAGCATGTTTTCCATACCCGATTACGGTCCTGGAAGCCAGAATACTGGGAGACAGGTTTTGGATACAGGAGCGATTTCAGACGAAGGCAGTCTCTGATTTGAATTCTGCTTCCGGCATTCGATGCCTCTCGTCATTTCACGTCCGAATAGCATGTTTTCCACACCCGATTACGATCCTGGCAGCCTGAATACTGGAAGATAGCTTTTGGCTATAACAGCGGTTTTCTGACGAAAGAAGGCTCTGATTTGAATTCTGCTTGCGACATTCAATCACTCTCGTCATTTTACGTCGGAATAGCATGTTTTCCATACCCGATTACGATCCTCGAAGACAGAATACTGGGAGATAGGTTTTGGCTATAACAGCGATTTTCTGACGAAGGCAGTCTCTGATTTGAATTCTGCTTGCGACATTCGATTCCTCTCGTCATTTTACGTCGGAATAGCATGTTGTCCACACCCGATTACGATCCTGGGAGCCAGATTACTCCAAGGTAGGTTTTGGCTTTAATACCGATTTTCTGACGAAGGAAGGCTCTGATTTGAATTCTGCATGCGGCATTCGATCCCTCTCGTCATTTTACATTGGAGTAGAATGTTTTCCACACCCGATTACGGTCCTGGAAGCCAGAATACTGGAAGTTAGCTTTTGGCTATAACAGCGGTTTTCTGACGAAGGAAGCCTCTGATTTGAATTCTGCTTGCGACATTCAATCAATCTCGTCATTTTACGTCGGAATGGCATGTTTTCCATACCCGATTACGGTCCTGGAAGCCAGAACACTGGGAGATAGGTTTTTGATACAGGAACGATTTTCTGACGAAGGCAGTCTCTGATTTGAATTCTGCTTGCGACATTCGATTCCTCTCGTCATTTTACGTCGGAATAGCATGTTTTCCACACCCGATTACGATCCTGGGAGCCATATTACTCCAAGATAGGTTTTGGCTTTAATACCGATTTTCTGACGAAGGAAGGCTCTGATTTGAATTCTGCTTGCGGCATTCGATCCCTCTCGTCATTTTACATCGGAGTAGAATGTTTTCCACACCCGATTACGGTACTGGAGGCCAGCATACTGGGAGATAGGTTTTGGCTTTAATACCGATTTTCTGACGAAGGAAGCCTCTGATTTGAATTCTGCCTGCGGCATTCGATCCCTCTCGTCATTTTATGTCGGAATAGCATGTTTTCCATACCCGATTACGGTCCTGGAAGCCAGAACACTGGGAGATAGGTTTTTGATACAGGAGCGATTTTCTGACGAAGGCAGTCTCTGATTTGAATTCTGCTTGCGACATTCGATTCCTCTCGTCATTTTACGTCGGAATAGCATGTTTTCCACACCCGATTACGATCCTGGGAGCCAGATTACTCCAAGGTAGCTTTTGGCTATAACAGCGATTTTCTGACGAAGGCAGTCTCTGATTTGAATTCTGCTTGCGACATTCGATTCCTCTCGTCATTTTACGTCGGAATAGCATGTTTTCCACACCCGATTACGATCCTGGGAGCCTTATTACTCCAAGATAGGTTTTGGCTTTAATACCGATTTTCTGACGAAGGAAGGCTCTGATTTGAATTCTGCTTGCGGCATTCGATCCCTCTCGTCATTTTACATCGGAGTAGAATGTTTTCCACACCCGATTACGGTCCTGGAGGCCAGCATACTGGGAGATAGGTTTTGGCTCTAACAGCGATTTTCAGACGAAGGAAGGCTCTGATTTGAATTCTGCCTGCGGCATTCGATCCCTCTCGTCATTTTATGTCGGAATAGCATGTTTTCCATACCCGATTACGGTCCTGGAGGCCAGTACACTGGGAGATAGGTTTTTGATACAGGAGCGATTTTCTGACGAAGGCAGTCTCTGATTTGAATTCTGCTTGCGACATTCGATTCCTCTCGTCATTTTACGTCGGAATAGCATGTTTTCCACACCCGATTACGATCCTGGGAGCCAGATTACTCCAAGGTAGCTTTTGGCTATAACAGCGATTTTCTGACGAAGGCAGTCTCTGATTTGAATTCTGCTTGCGACATTCGATTCCTCTCGTCATTTTACGTCGGAATAGCATGTTTTCGACACCCGATTACGATCCTGGGAGCCTTATTACTCCAAGATAGGTTTTGGCTTTAATACCGATTTTCTGACGAAGGAAGGCTCTGATTTGAATTCTGCTTGCGGCATTCGATCCCTCTCGTCATTTTACATCGGAGTAGAATGTTTTCCACACCCGATTACGGTCCTGGAGGCCAGAATACTGGGAGATAGGTTTTGGCTATAACAGCGATTTTCAGACGAAGGAAGGCTCTGATTTGAATTCTGCCTGCGGCATTCGATCCCTCTCGTCATTTTATGTCGGAATAGCATGTTTTCCACACCCGATTACGGTCCTGGAAGCCAGTACACTGGGAGATAGGTTTTTGATACAGGAGCGATTTTCTGACGAAGGCAGTCTCTGGTTTGAATTCTGCTTGCGACATTCGATTCCTCTCGTCATTTTACGTCGGAATAGCATGTTTTCCACACCCGATTACGATCCTGGGAGCCAGATTACTCCAAGGTAGCTTTTGGCTATAACAGCGATTTTCTGACGAAGGAAGGCTCTGATTTGAATTCTGCTTGCGACATTCGATTCCTCTCGTCATTTTACGTCGGAATAGCATGTTTTCCACACCCGATTACGATCCTGGGAGCCTTATTACTCCAAGATAGGTTTTGGCTTTAATACCGATTTTCTGACGAAGGAAGGCTCTGATTTGAATTCTGCTTGCGGCATTCGATCCCTCTCGTCATTTTACATCGGAGTAGAATGTTTTCCACACCCGATTACGGTCCTGGAGGCCAGCATACTGGGAGATAGGTTTTGGCTCTAACAGCGGTTTTCAGACGAAGGAAGGCTCTGATTTGAATTCTGCCTGCGGCATTCGATCCCTCGCGCCATTTTATGTCGGAATAGCATGTTTTCCATACCCGATTACGGTCCTGGAAGCCAGTACACTGGGAGATAGGTTTTTGATACAGGAGCGATTTTCTGACGAAGGCAGTCTCTGATTTGAATTCTGCTTGCGACATTCGATTCCTCTCGTCATTTTACGTCGGAATAGCATGTTTTCCACACCCGATTACGATCCTGGGAGCCAGATTACTCCAAGGTAGCTTTTGGCTATAACAGCGATTTTCTGACGAAGGCAGTCTCTGATTTGAATTCTGCTTGCGACATTCGATTCCTCTCGTCATTTTACGTCGGAATAGCATGTTTTCCACACCCGATTACGATCCTGGGAGCCTTATTACTCCAAGATAGGTTTTGGCTTTAATACCGATTTTCTGACGAAGGAAGGCTCTGATTTGAATTCTGCTTGCGGCATTCGATCCCTCTCGTCATTTTACATCGGAGTAGAATGTTTTCCACACCCGATTACGGTCCTGGAGGCCAGCATACTGGGAGATAGGTTTTGGCTCTAACAGCGGTTTTCAGACGAAGGAAGGCTCTGATTTGAATTCTGCCTGCGGCATTCGATCCCTCTCGTCATTTTATGTCGGAATAGCATGTTTTCCACACCCGATTACGGTCCTGGAAGCCAGTACACTGGGAGATAGGTTTTTGATACAGGAGCGATTTTCTGACGAAGGCAGTCTCTGGTTTGAATTCTGCTTGCGACATTCGATTCCTCTCGTCATTTTACGTCGGAATAGCATGTTTTCCACACCCGATTACGATCCTGGGAGCCAGATTACTCCAAGGTAGCTTTTGGCTATAACAGCGATTTTCTGACGAAGGCAGTCTCTGATTTGAATTCTGCTTGCGACATTCGATCCCTCTCGTCATTTTACGTCGGAATAGCATGTTTTCCACACCCGATTACGATCCTGGGAGCCTTATTACTCCAAGATAGGTTTTGGCTTTAATACCGATTTTCTGACGAAGGAAGGCTCTGATTTGAATTCTGCTTGCGGCATTCGATCCCTCTCGTCATTTTACATCGGAGTAGAATGTTTTCCACACCCGATTACGGTCCTGGAGGCCAGCATACTGGGAGATAGGTTTTGGCTCTAACAGCGGTTTTCAGACGAAGGAAGGCTCTGATTTGAATTCTGCCTGCGGCATTCGATCCCTCTCGTCATTTTACGTCGGAATAGCATGTTTTCCATACCCGATTACGGTCCTGGAAGCCAGTACACTGGGAGATAGGTTTTTGATACAGGAGCGATTTTCTGACGAAGGCAGTCTCTGATTTGAATTCTGCTTGCGACATTCGATTCCTCTCGTCATTTTACGTCGGAATAGCATGTTTTCCACACCCGATTACGATCCTGGGAGCCAGATTACTCCAAGGTAGGTTTTGGCTATAACAGCGATTTTCTGACGAAGGCAGTCTCTGATTTGAATTCTGCTTGCGACATTCGATTCCTCTCGTCATTTTACGTCGGAATAGCATGTTTTCCACACCCGATTACGATCCTGGGAGCCATATTACTCCAAGATAGGTTTTGGCTTTAATACCGATTTTCTGACGAAGGAAGGCTCTGATTTGAATTCTGCTTGCGGCATTCGATCCCTCTCGTCATTTTACATCGGAGTAGAATGTTTTCCACACCCGATTACGGTCCTGGAGGCCAGCATACTGGGAGATAGGTTTTGGCTCTAACAGCGGTTTTCAGACGAAGGAAGGCTCTGATTTGAATTCTGCCTGCGGCATTCGATCCCTCTCGTCATTTTATGTCGGAATAGCATGTTTTCCACACCCGATTACGGTCCTGGAAGCCAGAATACTGGGAGACAGGTTTTGGATACAGGAGCGATTTCAGACGAAAGCAGTCTCTGATTTGAATTCTGCTTCCGGCATTCGATGCCTCTCGTCATTTCACGTCCGAATAGCATGTTTTCCACACCCGATTACGATCCTGGCAGCCTGAATACTGGAAGATAGCTTTTGGCTATAACAGCGGTTTTCTGACGAAAGAAGGCTCTGATTTGAATTCTGCTTGCGACATTCAATCCCTCTCGTCATTTTACGTCGGAATAGCATGTTTTCCATACCCGATTACGATCCTCGAAGACAGAACACTGGGAGATAGGTTTTTGATACAGGAGCGATTTTCTGACGAAGGCAGTCTCTGATTTGAATTCTGCTTGCGACATTCGATTCCTCTCGTCATTTTACGTCGGAATAGCATGTTTTCCACACCCGATTACGATCCTGGGAGCCAGATTACTCCAAGGTAGGTTTTGGCTTTAATACCGATTTTCTGACGAAGGAAGGCTCTGATTTGAATTCTGCTTGCGGCATTCGATCCCTCTCGTCATTTTACATCGGAGTAGAATGTTTTCCACACCCGATTACGGTCCTGGAAGCCAGAATACTGGAAGTTAGCTTTTGGCTATAACAGCGGTTTTCTGACGAAGGAAGGCTCTGATTTGAATTCTGCTTGCGACATTCAATCAATCTCGTCATTTTACGTCGGAATGGCATGTTTTCCATACCCGATTACGGTCCTGGAAGCCAGAACACTGGGAGATAGGTTTTTGATACAGGAACGATTTTCTGACGAAGGCAGTCTCTGATTTGAATTCTGCTTGCGACATTCGATTCCTCTCGTCATTTTACGTCGGAATAGCATGTTTTCCACACCCGATTACGATCCTGGGAGTCATATTACTCCAAGATAGGTTTTGGCTTTAATACCGATTTTCTGACGAAGGAAGGCTCTGATTTGAATTCTGCTTGCGGCATTCGATCCCTCTCGTCATTTTACATCGGAGTAGAATGTTTTCCACACCCGATTACGGTACTGGAGGCCAGCATACTGGGAGATAGGTTTTGGCTTTAATACCGATTTTCTGACGAAGGAAGCCTCTGATTTGAATTCTGCCTGCGGCATTCGATCCCTCTCGTCATTTTATGTCGGAATAGCATGTTTTCCATACCCGATTACGGTCCTGGAAGCCAGTACACTGGGAGATAGGTTTTTGATACAGGAGCGATTTTCTGACGAAGGCAGTCTCTGGTTTGAATTCTGCTTGCGACATTCGATTCCTCTCGTCATTTTACGTCGGAATAGCATGTTTTCCACACCCGATTACGATCCTGGGAGCCAGATTACTCCAAGGTAGCTTTTGGCTATAACAGCGATTTTCTGACGAAGGCAGTCTCTGATTTGAATTCTGCTTGCGACATTCGATTCCTCTCGTCATTTTACGTCGGAATAGCATGTTTTCCACACCCGATTACGATCCTGGGAGCCATATTACTCCAAGATAGGTTTTGGCTTTAATACCGATTTTCTGACGAAGGAAGGCTCTGATTTGAATTCTGCTTGCGGCATTCGATCCCTCTCGTCATTTTACATCGGAGTAGAATGTTTTCCACACCCGATTACGGTCCTGGAGGCCAGCATACTGGGAGATAGGTTTTGGCTCTAACAGCGGTTTTCAGACGAAGGAAGGCTCTGATTTGAATTCTGCCTGCGGCATTCGATCCCTCTCGTCATTTTATGTCGGAATAGCATGTTTTCCATACCCGATTACGGTCCTGGAAGCCAGAATACTGGGAGATAGGTTTTGGATACAGGAGCGATTTCAGACGAAAGCAGTCTCTGATTTGAATTCTGCTTCCGGCATTCGATGCCTCTCGTCATTTCACGTCCGAATAGCATGTTTTCCACACCCGATTACGATCCTGGCAGCCTGAATACTGGAAGATAGCTTTTGGCTATAACAGCGGTTTTCTGACGAAAGAAGGCTCTGATTTGAATTCTGCTTGCGACATTCAATCCCTCTCGTCATTTTACGTCGGAATAGCATGTTTTCCATACCCGATTACGATCCTCGAAGACAGAACACTGGGAGATAGGTTTTTGATACAGGAACGATTTTCTGACGAAGGCAGTCTCTGATTTGAATTCTGCTTGCGACATTCGATTCCTCTCGTCATTTTACGTCGGAATAGCATGTTTTCCACACCCGATTACGATCCTGGGAGCCAGATTACTCCAAGGTAGGTTTTGGCTTTAATACCGATTTTCTGACGAAGGAAGGCTCTGATTTGAATTCTGCTTGCGGCATTCGATCCCTCTCGTCATTTTACATCGGAGTAGAATGTTTTCCACACCCGATTACGGTCCTGGAAGCCAGAATACTGGAAGTTAGCTTTTGGCTATAACAGCGGTTTTCTGACGAAGGAAGGCTCTGATTTGAATTCTGCTTGCGACATTCAATCAATCTCGTCATTTTACGTCGGAATGACATGTTTTCCATACCCGATTACGGTCCTGGAAGCCAGAACACTGGGAGATAGGTTTTTGATACAGGAGCGATTTTCTGACGAAGGCAGTCTCTGATTTGAATTCTGCTTGCGACATTCGATTCCTCTCGTCATTTTACGTCGGAATAGCATGTTTTCCACACCCGATTACGATCCTGGGAGTCATATTACTCCAAGATAGGTTTTGGCTTTAATACCGATTTTCTGACGAAGGAAGGCTCTGATTTGAATTCTGCTTGCGGCATTCGATCCCTCTCGTCATTTTACATCGGAGTAGAATGTTTTCCACACCCGATTACGGTACTGGAGGCCAGCATACTGGGAGATAGGTTTTGGCTTTAATACCGATTTTCTGACGAAGGAAGCCTCTGATTTGAATTCTGCCTGCGGCATTCGATCCCTCTCGTCATTTTATGTCGGAATAGCATGTTTTCCATACCCGATTACGGTCCTGGAAGCCAGAACACTGGGAGATAGGTTTTTGATACAGGAGCGATTTTCTGACGAAGGCAGTCTCTGATTTGAATTCTGCTTGCGACATTCGATTCCTCTCGTCATTTTACGTCGGAATAGCATGTTTTCCACACCCGATTACGATCCTGGGAGCCAGATTACTCCAAGATAGGTTTTGGCTTTAATACCGATTTTCTGACGAAGGAAGGCTCTGATTTGAATTCTGCTTGCGGCATTCGATCCCTCTCGTCATTTTACATCGGAGTAGAATGTTTTCCACACCCCATTACGGTCCTGGAGGCCAGCATACTGGGAGATAGGTTTTGGCTCTAACAGCGATTTCCAGACGAACGAAGGCTCTGATTTGAATTCTGCATGCGGCATTCGATCCCTCTCGTCATTTTATGTCGGAATAGCATGTTTTCCATACCCGATTACGATCCTGGCAGCCTGAATACTGGAAGATAGCTTTTGGCTATAACAGCGGTTTGCTGACGAAAGAAGGCTCTGATTTGAATTCTGCTTGCGGCATTCGATTCCTCTCGTCATTTTACGTCGGAATAGCATGTTTTCCATACCCGATTACGGTCCTGGAAGCCAGAATACTGGGAGATAGGTTTTGGATACAGGAGCGATTTCTGACGAAAGAAGGCTCTGATTTGAATTCTGCTTGCGACATTCAATCCCTCTCGTCATTTTACGTCGGAATAGCATGTTTTCCATACCCGATTACGGTCCTGGAAGCCAGAATGCTGGGAGATAGGTTTTGGCTATAACAGCGGTTTTCTGACGAAGGCAGTCTCTGATTTGAATTCTGCTTCCGGCATTCGATTCCTCCCGTCATTTTACGTCCGAATAGCATGTTTTCCACACCCGATTACTATCCTGGGAGCCAGATTACTCCAAGGTAGCTTTTGGCTATAACAGCGGTTTTCTGACGAAGGAAGGCTCTGATTTGAATTCTGTTTGCGACATTCAATCACTCTCGTCATTTTACGTCCTAATAGCATGTTTTCCATACCCGATTACGATCCTCGAAGACAGAATACTGGGAGATAGGTTTTGGCTATAACAGCGATTTTCTGACGAAGGCAGTCTCTGATTTGAATTCTGCTTGCGACATTCGATTCCTCTCGTCATTTTACGTCGGAATAGCATGTTTTCCACACCCGATTACGATCCTGGGAGCCATATTACTCCAAGATAGGTTTTGGTTTTAATACCGATTTTCTGACGAAGGAAGGCTCTGATTTGAATTCTGCTTGCGGCATTCGATCCCTCTCGTCATTTTACATCGGAGTAGAATGTTTTCCACACCCGATTACGGTCCTGGACGCCAGCATACTGGGAGATAGGTTTTGGCTCTAACAGCGGTTTTCAGACGAAGGAAGGCTCTGATTTGAATTCTGCCTGCGGCATTCGATCCCTCTCGTCATTTTATGTCGGAATAGCATGTTTTCCATACCCGATTACGGTCCTGGAAGCCAGAATACTGGGAGACAGGTTTTGGATACAGGAGCGATTTCAGACAAAGGCAGTCTCTGATTTGAATTCTGCTTCCGGCATTCGATGCCTCTCGTCATTTCACGTCCGAATAGCATGTTTTCCACACCCGATTACGATCCTGGCAGCCTGAATACTGGAAGATAGCTTTTGGCTATAACAGCGGTTTTCTGACGAAAGAAGGCTCTGATTTGAATTCTGCATGCGGCATTCGATCCCTCTCGTCATTTTACATCGGAGTAGGATGTTTTCCACACCCGATTACGGTCCTGGAAGCCAGAATACTGGAAGTTAGCTTTTGGCTATAACAGCGGTTTTCTGACGAAGGAAGGATCTGATTTGAATTCTGCCTGCGGCATTCGATCCCTCTCGTCATTTTACGTCGGAATAGCATGTTTTCCACACCCGATTACGATCCTGGGAGCCATATTACTCCAAGATAGGTTTTGGTTTTAATACCGATTTTCTGACGAAGGAAGGCTCTGATTTGAATTCTGCTTGCGGCATTCGATCCCTCTCGTCATTTTACATCGGAGTAGAATGTTTTCCACACCCGATTACGGTCCTGGACGCCAGCATACTGGGAGATAGGTTTTGGCTCTAACAGCGGTTTTCAGACGAAGGAAGGCTCTGATTTGAATTCTGCCTGTGGCATTCGATCCCTCTCGTCATTTTATGTCGGAATAGCATGTTTTCCATACCCGATTACGGTCCTGGAAGCCAGTACACTGGGAGATAGGTTTTTGATACAGGAGCGATTTTCTGACGAAGGCAGTCTCTGGTTTGAATTCTGCTTGCGACATTCGATCCCTCTCGTCATTTTACGTCGGAATAGCATGTTTTCCACACCCGATTACGATCCTGGCAGCCTGAATACTGGGAGATAGGTTTTGGCTCTAACAGCGATTTTCAGACGAAGGAAGGCTCTGATTTGAATTCTGCATGCGACATTCAATCACTCTCGCCATTTTACGTCGGAATAGCATGTTTTCCATACCCGATTACGATCCTCGAAGCCAGAATACTGGGAGATAGGTTTTGGCTATAACAGCGATTTTCTGACGAAGGCAGTCTCTGATTTGAATTCTGCTTGCGACATTCGATTCCTCTCGTCATTTTACGTCGGAATAGCATGTTTTCCACACCCGATTACGGTCCTGGAAGCCAGAATACTGGAAGTTAGCTTTTGGCTATAACAGCGGTTTTCTGACGAAGGAAGGCTCTGATTTGAATTCTGCTTGCGACATTCAATCAATCTCGTCATTTTACGTCGGAATGACATGTTTTCCATACCCGATTACGGTCCTGGAAGCCAGAACACTGGGAGATAGGTTTTTGATACAGGAGCGATTTTCTGACGAAGGCAGTCTCTGGTTTGAATTCTGCTTGCGACATTCGATTCCTCTCGTCATTTTACGTCGGAATAGCATGTTTTCCACACCCGATTACGATCCTGGGAGCCAGATTACTCCAAGATAGGTTTTGGCTTTAATACCGATTTTCTGACGAAGGAAGGCTCTGATTTGAATTCTGCTTGCGGCATTCGATCCCTCTCGTCATTTTACATCGGAGTAGAATGTTTTCCACACCCCATTACGGTCCTGGAGGCCAGCATACTGGGAGATAGGTTTTGGCTCTAACAGCGATTTCCAGACGAACGAAGGCTCTGATTTGAATTCTGCATGCGGCATTCGATCCCTCTCGTCATTTTATGTCGGAATAGCATGTTTTCCATACCCGATTACGATCCTGGCAGCCTGAATACTGGAAGATAGCTTTTGGCTATAACACCGGTTTGCTGACGAAAGAAGGCTCTGATTTGAATTCTGCTTGCGACATTCAATCAATCTCGTCATTTTACGTCGGAATGGCATGTTTTCCATACCCGATTACGGTCCTGGAAGCCAGAACACTGGGAGATAGGTTTTTGATACAGGAACGATTTTCTGACGAAGGCAGTCTCTGATTTGAATTCTGCTTGCGACATTCGATTCCTCTCGTCATTTTACGTCGGAATAGCATGTTTTCCACACCCGATTACGATCCTGGGAGCCATATTACTCCAAGATAGGTTTTGGCTTTAATACCGATTTTCTGACGAAGGAAGGCTCTGATTTGAATTCTGCTTGCGGCATTCGATCCCTCTCGTCATTTTACATCGGAGTAGAATGTTTTCCACACCCGATTACGGTACTGGAGGCCAGCATACTGGGAGATAGATTTTGGCTTTAATACCGATTTTCTGACGAAGGAAGCCTCTGATTTGAATTCTGCCTGCGGCATTCGATCCCTCTCGTCATTTTATGTCGGAATAGCATGTTTTCCATACCCGATTACGGTCCTGGAAGCCAGAACACTGGGAGATAGGTTTTTGATACAGGAGCGATTTTCTGACGAAGGCAGTCTCTGGTTTGAATTCTGCTTGCGACATTCGATTCCTCTCGTCATTTTACGTCGGAATAGCATGTTTTCCACACCCGATTACGATCCTGGGAGCCAGATTACTCCAAGGTAGCTTTTGGCTATAACAGCGATTTTCTGACGAAGGCAGTCTCTGATTTGAATTCTGCTTGCGACATTCGATTCCTCTCGTCATTTTACGTCGGAATAGCATGTTTTCCACACCCGATTACGATCCTGGGAGCCTTATTACTCCAAGATAGGTTTTGGCTTTAATACCGATTTTCTGACGAAGGAAGGCTCTGATTTGAATTCTGCTTGCGGCATTCGATCCCTCTCGTCATTTTACATCGGAGTAGAATGTTTTCCACACCCGATTACGGTCCTGGAGGCCAGCATACTGGGAGATAGGTTTTGGCTCTAACAGCGGTTTTCAGACGAAGGAAGGCTCTGATTTGAATTCTGCCTGCGGCATTCGATCCCTCTCGTCATTTTATGTCGGAATAGCATGTTTTCCACACCCGATTACGGTCCTGGAAGCCAGTACACTGGGAGATAGGTTTTTGATACAGGAGCGATTTTCTGACGAAGGCAGGCTCTGATTTGAATTCTGCTTGCGACATTCGATTCCTCTCGTCATTTTACGTCGGAATAGCATGTTTTCCACACCCGATTACGATCCTGGGAGCCAGATTACTCCAAGATAGCTTTTGGCTATAACAGCGATTTTCTGACGAAGGCAGTCTCTGATTTGAATTCTGCTTGCGACATTCGATTCCTCTCGTCATTTTACGTCGGAATAGCATGTTTTCCACACCCGATTACGATCCTGGGAGCCAGATTACTCCAAGATAGGTTTTGGCTTTAATACCGATTTTCTGACGAAGGAAGGCTCTGATTTGAATTCTGCTTGCGGCATTCGATCCCTCTCGTCATTTTACATCGGAGTAGAATGTTTTCCACACCCGATTACGGTCCTGGAGGCCAGCATACTGGGAGATAGGTTTTGGCTCTAACAGCGGTTTTCAGACGAAGGAAGGCTCTGATTTGAATTCTGCCTGCGGCATTCGATCCCTCTCGTCATTTTATGTCGGAATAGCATGTTTTCCATACCCGATTACGGTCCTGGAAGCCAGAATACTGGGAGACAGGTTTTGGATACAGGAGCGATTTCAGACGAAAGCAGTCTCTGATTTGAATTCTGCTTCCGGCATTCGATGCCTCTCGTCATTTCACGTCCGAATAGCATGTTTTCCACACCCGATTACGATCCTGGGAGCCATATTACTCCAAGATAGGTTTTGGCTTTAATACCGATTTTCTGACGAAGGAAGGCTCTGATTTGAATTCTGCTTGCGGCATTCGATCCCTCTCGTCATTTTACATCGGAGTAGAATGTTTTCCACACCCGATTACGGTCCTGGAGGCCAGCATACTGGGAGATAGGTTTTGGCTCTAACAGCGGTTTTCAGACGAAGGAAGGCTCTGATTTGAATTCTGCCTGCGGCATTCGATCCCTCTCGTCATTTTATGTCGGAATAGCATGTTTTCCATACCCGATTACGGTCCTGGAAGCCAGAATACTGGGAGACAGGTTTTGGATACAGGAGCGATTTCAGACGAAAGCAGTCTCTGATTTGAATTCTGCTTCCGGCATTCGATGCCTCTCGTCATTTCACGTCCGAATAGCATGTTTTCCACACCCGATTACGATCCTGGCAGCCTGAATACTGGAAGATAGCTTTTGGCTATAACAGCGGTTTTCTGACGAAAGAAGGCTCTGATTTGAATTCTGCTTGCGACATTCAATCCCTCTCGTCATTTTACGTCGGAATAGCATGTTTTCCATACCCGATTACGATCCTCGAAGACAGAACACTGGGAGATAGGTTTTTGATACAGGAACGATTTTCTGACGAAGGCAGTCTCTGATTTGAATTCTGCTTGCGACATTCGATTCCTCTCGTCATTTTACGTCGGAATAGCATGTTTTCCACACCCGATTACGATCCTGGGAGTCATATTACTCCAAGATAGGTTTTGGCTTTAATACCGATTTTCTGACGAAGGAAGGCTCTGATTTGAATTCTGCTTGCGGCATTCGATCCCTCTCGTCATTTTACATCGGAGTAGAATGTTTTCCACACCCGATTACGGTACTGGAGGCCAGCATACTGGGAGATAGGTTTTGGCTTTAATACCGATTTTCTGACGAAGGAAGCCTCTGATTTGAATTCTGCCTGCGGCATTCGATCCCTCTCGTCATTTTACATCGGAATAGCATGTTTTCCATACCCGATTACGGTCCTGGAAGCCAGAACACTGGGAGATAGGTTTTTGATACAGGAGCGATTTTCTGACGAAGGCAGTCTCTGGTTTGAATTCTGCTTGCGACATTCGATTCCTCTCGTCATTTTACGTCGGAATAGCATGTTTTCCACACCCGATTACGATCCTGGGAGCCAGATTACTCCAAGATAGGTTTTGGCTTTAATACCGATTTTCTGACGAAGGAAGGCTCTGATTTGAATTCTGCTTGCGGCATTCGATCCCTCTCGTCATTTTACATCGGAGTAGAATGTTTTCCACACCCCATTACGGTCCTGGAGGCCAGCATACTGGGAGATAGGTTTTGGCTCTAACAGCGATTTCCAGACGAACGAAGGCTCTGATTTGAATTCTGCATGCGGCATTCGATCCCTCTCGTCATTTTATGTCGGAATAGCATGTTTTCCATACCCGATTACGATCCTGGCAGCCTGAATACTGGAAGATAGCTTTTGGCTATAACAGCGGTTTGCTGACGAAAGAAGGCTCTGATTTGAATTCTGCTTGCGGCATTCGATTCCTCTCGTCATTATACGTCGGAATAGCATGTTTTCCATACCCGATTACGGTCCTGGAAGCCAGAATACTGGGAGATAGGTTTTGGATACAGGAGCGATTTCTGACGAAAGAAGGCTCTGATTTGAATTCTGCTTGCGACATTCAATCCCTCTCGTCATTTTACGTCGGAATAGCATGTTTTCCATACCCGATTACGGTCCTGGAAGCCAGAATGCTGGGAGATAGGTTTTGGCTATAACAGCGGTTTTCTGACGAAGGCAGTCTCTGATTTGAATTCTGCTTCCGGCATTCGATTCCTCCCGTCATTTTACGTCCGAATAGCATGTTTTCCACACCCGATTACTATCCTGGGAGCCAGATTACTCCAAGGTAGCTTTTGGCTATAACAGCGGTTTTCTGACGAAGGAAGGCTCTGATTTGAATTCTGTTTGCGACATTCAATCACTCTCGTCATTTTACGTCCTAATAGCATGTTTTCCATACCCGATTACGATCCTCGAAGACAGAATACTGGGAGATAGGTTTTGGCTATAACAGCGATTTTCTGACGAAGGCAGTCTCTGATTTGAATTCTGCTTGCGACATTCGATTCCTCTCGTCATTTTACGTCGGAATAGCATGTTTTCCACACCCGATTACGATCCTGGGAGCCATATTACTCCAAGATAGGTTTTGGTTTTAATACCGATTTTCTGACGAAGGAAGGCTCTGATTTGAATTCTGCTTGCGGCATTCGATCCCTCTCGTCATTTTACATCGGAGTAGAATGTTTTCCACACCCGATTACGGTCCTGGACGCCAGCATACTGGGAGATAGGTTTTGGCTCTAACAGCGGTTTTCAGACGAAGGAAGGCTCTGATTTGAATTCTGCCTGCGGCATTCGATCCCTCTCGTCATTTTATGTCGGAATAGCATGTTTTCCATACCCGATTACGGTCCTGGAAGCCAGAATACTGGGAGACAGGTTTTGGATACAGGAGCGATTTCAGACGAAGGCAGTCTCTGATTTGAATTCTGCTTCCGGCATTCGATGCCTCTCGTCATTTCACGTCCGAATAGCATGTTTTCCACACCCGATTACGATCCTGGCAGCCTGAATACTGGAAGATAGCTTTTGGCTATAACAGCGGTTTTCTGACGAAAGAAGGCTCTGATTTGAATTCTGCATGCGGCATTCGATCCCTCTCGTCATTTTACATCGGAGTAGAATGTTTTCCACACCCGATTACGGTCCTGGAAGCCAGAATACTGGAAGTTAGCTTTTGGCTATAACAGCGGTTTTCTGACGAAGGAAGGATCTGATTTGAATTCTGCTTGCGACATTCAATCAATCTCGTCATTTTACGTCCTAATAGCATGTTTTCCATACCCGATTACGATCCTCGAAGACAGAATACTGGGAGATAGGTTTTGGCTATAACAGCGGTTTTCTGACGAAGGCAGTCTCTGATTTGAATTCTGCTTCCGGCATTCGATTCCTCCCGTCATTTTACGTCCGAATAGCATGTTTTCCACACCCGATTACTATCCTGGGAGCCAGATTACTCCAAGGTAGCTTTTGGCTATAACAGCGGTTTTCTGACGAAGGAAGGCTCTGATTTGAATTCTGTTTGCGACATTCAATCACTCTCGTCATTTTACGTCCTAATAGCATGTTTTCCATACCCGATTACGATCCTCGAAGACAGAATACTGGGAGATAGGTTTTGGCTATAACAGCGATTTTCTGACGAAGGCAGTCTCTGATTTGAATTCTGCTTGCGACATTCGATTCCTCTCGTCATTTTACGTCGGAATAGCATGTTTTCCACACCCGATTACGATCCTGGGAGCCATATTACTCCAAGATAGGTTTTGGTTTTAATACCGATTTTCTGACGAAGGAAGGCTCTGATTTGAATTCTGCTTGCGGCATTCGATCCCTCTCGTCATTTTACATCGGAGTAGAATGTTTTCCACACCCGATTACGGTCCTGGACGCCAGCATACTGGGAGATAGGTTTTGGCTCTAACAGCGGTTTTCAGACGAAGGAAGGCTCTGATTTGAATTCTGCCTGCGGCATTCGATCCCTCTCGTCATTTTATGTCGGAATAGCATGTTTTCCATACCCGATTACGGTCCTGGAAGCCAGAATACTGGGAGATAGGTTTTTGATACAGGAGCGATTTTCTGACGAAGGCAGTCTCTGGTTTGAATTCTGCTTGCGACATTCGATCCCTCTCGTCATTTTACGTCCGAATAGCATGTTTTCCACACCCGATTACGATCCTGGCAGCCTGAATACTGGGAGATAGGTTTTGGCTCTAACAGCGATTTTCAGACGAACGAAGGCTCTGATTTGAATTCTGCATGCGACATTCAATCACTCTCGTCATTTTACGTCGGAATAGCATGTTTTCCATACCCGATTACGATCCTCGAAGACAGAATACTGGGAGATAGGTTTTGGCTATAACAGCGATTTTCTGACGAAGGCAGTCTCTGATTTGAATTCTGCTTGCGACATTCGATTCCTCTCGTCATTTTACGTCGGAATAGCATGTTTTCCACACCCGATTACGGTCCTGGAAGCCAGAATACTGGAAGTTAGCTTTTGGCTATAACAGCGGTTTTCTGACGAAGGAAGGCTCTGATTTGAATACTGTTTGCGACATTCAATCAATCTCGTCATTTTACGTCGGAATGACATGTTTTCCATACCCGATTACGGTCCTGGAAGCCAGAACACTGGGAGATAGGTTTTTGATACAGGAGCGATTTTCTGACGAAGGCAGTCTCTGATTTGAATTCTGCTTGCGACATTCGATTCCTCTCGTCATTTTACGTCGGAATAGCATGTTTTCCACACCCGATTACGATCCTGGGAGCCAGATTACTCCAAGATAGGTTTTGGCTTTAATACCGATTTTCTGACGAAGGAAGGCTCTGATTTGAATTCTGCTTGCGGCATTCGATCCCTCTCGTCATTTTACATCGGAGTAGAATGTTTTCCACACCCCATTACGGTCCTGGAGGCCAGCATACTGGGAGATAGGTTTTGGCTCTAACAGCGATTTCCAGACGAACGAAGGCTCTGATTTGAATTCTGCATGCGGCATTCGATCCCTCTCGTCATTTTATGTCGGAATAGCATGTTTTCCATACCCGATTACGATCCTGGCAGCCTGAATACTGGAAGATAGCTTTTGGCTATAACAGCGGTTTGCTGACGAAAGAAGGCTCTGATTTGAATTCTGCTTGCGGCATTCGATTCCTCTCGTCATTTTACGTCGGAATAGCATGTTTTCCATACCCGATTACGGTCCTGGAAGCCAGAATACTGGGAGACAGGTTTTGGATACAGGAGCGATTTCAGACGAAGGCAGTCTCTGATTTGAATTCTGCTTCCGGCATTCGATGCCTCTCGTCATTTCACGTCCGAATAGCATGTTTTCCACACCCGATTACGATCCTGGCAGCCTGAATACTGGAAGATAGCTTTTGGCTATAACAGCGGTTTTCTGACGAAAGAAGGCTCTGATTTGAATTCTGCTTGCGGCATTCGATCCCTCTCGTCATTTTACATCGGAGTAGAATGTTTTCCACACCCGATTACGGTCCTGGACGCCAGCATACTGGGAGATAGGTTTTGGCTCTAACAGCGGTTTTCAGACGAAGGAAGGCTCTGATTTGAATTCTGCCTGCGGCATTCGATCCCTCTCGTCATTTTATGTCGGAATAGCATGTTTTCCATACCCGATTACGGTCCTGGAAGCCAGAATACTGGGAGACAGGTTTTGGATACAGGAGCGATTTCAGACGAAGGCAGTCTCTGATTTGAATTCTGCTTCCGGCATTCGATCCCTCTCGTCATTTTACGTCCGAATAGCATGTTTTCCACACCCGATTACGATCCTGGCAGCCTGAATACTGGGAGATAGGTTTTGGCTCTAACAGCGATTTTCAGACGAACGAAGGCTCTGATTTGAATTCTGCATGCGGCATTCGATCCCTCTCGTCATTTTATGTCGGAATAGCATGTTTTCCATACCCGATTACGGTCCTGGAAGCCAGAATACTGGGAGACAGGTTTTGGATACAGGAGCGATTTCAGACGAAGGCAGTCTCTGATTTGAATTCTGCTTCCGGCATTCGATGCCTCTCGTCATTTCACGTCCGAATAGCATGTTTTCCACACCCGATTACGATCCTGGCAGCCTGAATACTGGAAGATAGCTTTTGGCTATAACAGCGGTTTTCTGACGAAAGAAGGCTCTGATTTGAATTCTGCATGTGGCATTCGATCCCTCTCGTCATTTTACATCGGAGTAGAATGTTTTCCACACCCGATTACGGTCCTGGAAGCCAGAATACTGGAAGTTAGCTTTTGGCTATAACAGCGGTTTTCTGACGAAGGAAGGATCTGATTTGAATTCTGCCTGCGGCATTCGATCCCTCTCGTCATTTTACGTCGGAATAGCATGTTTTCCACACCCGATTACGATCCTGGGAGCCATATTACTCCAAGATAGGTTTTGGTTTTAATACCGATTTTCTGACGAAGGAAGGCTCTGATTTGAATTCTGCTTGCGGCATTCGATCCCTCTCGTCATTTTACGTCCGAATAGCATGTTTTCCACACCCGATTACGATCCTGGCAGCCTGAATACTGGGAGATAGGTTTTGGCTCTAACAGCGATTTTCAGACTAAAGAAGGCTCTGATTTGAATTCTGCATGCGGCATTCGATCCCTCTCGTCATTTTACATCGGAGTAGAATGTTTTCCACACCCGATTACGGTCCTGGACGCCAGCATACTGGGAGATAGGTTTTGGCTCTAACAGCGGTTTTCAGACGAAGGAAGGCTCTGATTTGAATTCTGCCTGTGGCATTCGATCCCTCTCGTCATTTTATGTCGGAATAGCATGTTTTCCATACCCGATTACGGTCCTGGAAGCCAGTACACTGGGAGATAGGTTTTTGATACAGGAGCGATTTTCTGACGAAGGCAGTCTCTGGTTTGAATTCTGCTTGCGACATTCGATCCCTCTCGTCATTTTACGTCCGAATAGCATGTTTTCCACACCCGATTACGATCCTGGCAGCCTGAATACTGGGAGATAGGTTTTGGCTCTAACAGCGATTTTCAGACGAACGAAGGCTCTGATTTGAATTCTGCATGCGACATTCAATCACTCTCGTCATTTTACGTCGGAATAGCATGTTTTCCATACCCGATTACGATCCTCGAAGACAGAATACTGGGAGATAGGTTTTGGCTATAACAGCGATTTTCTGACGAAGGCAGTCTCTGATTTGAATTCTGCTTGCGACATTCGATTCCTCTCGTCATTTTACGTCGGAATAGCATGTTTTCCACACCCGATTACGATCCTGGGAGCCAGATTACTCCAAGATAGGTTTTGGCTTTAATACCGATTTTCTGACGAAGGAAGGCTCTGATTTGAATTCTGCTTGCGGCATTCGATCCCTCTCGTCATTTTACATCGGAGTAGAATGTTTTCCACACCCCATTACGGTCCTGGAGGCCAGCATACTGGGAGATAGGTTTTGGCTCTAACAGCGATTTCCAGACGAACGAAGGCTCTGATTTGAATTCTGCATGCGGCATTCGATCCTTCTCGTCATTTTATGTCGGAATAGCATGTTTTCCATACCCGATTACGATCCTGGCAGCCTGAATACTGGAAGATAGCTTTTGGCTATAACAGCGGTTTGCTGACGAAAGAAGGCTCTGATTTGAATTCTGCTCGCGGCATTCGATTCCTCTCGTCATTTTACGTCGGAATAGCATGTTTTCCATACCCGATTACGGTCCTGGAAGCCAGAATACTGGGAGATAGGTTTTGGATACAGGAGCGATTTCTGACGAAAGAAGGCTCTGATTTGAATTCTGCTTGCGACATTCAATCCCTCTCGTCATTTTACGTCGGAATAGCATGTTTTCCATACCCGATTACGGTCCTGGAAGCCAGAATGCTGGGAGATAGGTTTTGGCTATAACAGCGGTTTTCTGACGAAGGCAGTCTCTGATTTGAATTCTGCTTGCGGCATTCAATCCCTGTCGTCATTTTACGTCGGAGTAGCACGTTTTCCACTACCCATTACGATCCTGGGAGCCAGATTATTGCAAGATAGGTTTTGGCTATAACAGCGATTTTCTGACGAAGGAAGGCTCTGCTTTGAATTCTGCTTGCGGCATTCGATTCCTCTCGTCATTTTACGTCGGAATTTCACGTTTTCCACTACCCATTACGATCCTGGGAGCCAGATTACTGCAAGATAGGTTTTGGCTATAACAGCGATTTTCGGAAGAAGGCAGGCACTGATTTGAAGTCTTCTAGCGGCATTCGATCCCTCTCGTCATTTTGCGTCGGAATAGCATGTTTCCGACAACCGATTACGATACTGGCAGCCTGAATACTGGAAGATAGCTTTTGGCTATAACAGCGGATTTCGGACGAAGGCAGGCTCTGATTTGAATTCTGCTTGCGGCATTTGATCCCTCACGTCATTTTGCGTCGGAATAGCATGTTTCCCACACCCGATTACGATACTTGCAGCCTGAATACTGGAAGATATGTTTTGGCAATAACAGCGATTTTCTGACGAAGGAAGGCTCTGATTTGAATTCTGCTTGCGGCATTTGATCCCTCACGTCATTTTGCGTCGGAATAGCATGTTTCCCACACCCGATTACGATACTTGCAGCCTGAATACTGGAAGATATGTTTTGGCAATAACAGCGATTTTCTGACGAAGGAAGGCTCTGATTTGAATTCTGCTTGCGTCATTCGATCCCTCGCGTCATTTTACGTCGGAGTAGCACGTTTTCCACTACCCATTACGGTCCTGGCAGCCTGAATACTGGAATATAGGTTTTGGCTATAACAGCGATTTTCGGACGAATGCAGGCTCTGATTTGAATTGTGCTTGCGGCATTCGATCCCACGCGTCATTTTACGTCGGAATAGCATGATTTCCATACCCGATTACGGCCCTCGAAGCCAGAATACTGGGAGATAGGTTTTGGATACAGGAGCGATTTTCTGACAAAGGCAGTCTCTGATTTAAATTCTGCTTGCGAAATTCAATCCCTGTCGTCATTTTACGTCGGAATAGCATGTTTTCCATACCCGATTACGGTCCTGGAAGCCAGAATACTGGGAGATAGGTTTTGGATACAGGAGCGATTTCTGACGAAGGCAGTCTCTGATTTGAATTCTGCTTCTGGCATTCGATTCCTCTCGTGATTTTACGTCGGAATAGCATGTTTTCCGCACCCGATTACGATCCTGGCAGCCTGAATACTGGAAGATAGCTTTGGCTATAACAGCGGTTTGCTGACGAAGGAAGGCTCTGATTTGAATTCTGCTTGCGGCATTCGATTCCTCTCGTCATTTTACGCCGGAATAGCATGTTTTCCACACCCGATTACGATCCTGGGAGCCAGATTACTGCAAGACAGGTTTTGGCTGTAATAGCGATTTTTTGACGAAGGAAGTCTCTGATTTGAATTCTGCTTGCGACATTCAATCCCTCTCGTCATTTGACGTCGGAATAGCATGTATTTCCATACCCGATTACGGTCCTGGAAGCCAGAATACTGGGAGATAGGTTTTGGATACAGGAACGATTTTCTGCCGAAGGAAGGCTCTGATTTGAATTCTGCTTGCGGCATTCGATGCCTCTCGTCATTTTACGTCGGAATAGCACGGTTTCCACACGTGATTACGGTCCTGGAGGCCAGAATACTGGGAGATAGGTTTTGGATACCGGAGCGATTTCTGACGAAGGCAGTCTCTGATTTGAATTCTGCTTGCGGCATTCGATTCCTCTCGTCATTTTACGTCGGAATAGGATGTTTTCCACACGTGATTACGGTCCTGGAGGCCAGAATACTGGGAGATAGGTTTTGGCTCTAACAGCGATTTTCAGACGAAGGAAGGCTCTGATTTGAATTCTGCTTGCGGCATTCGAATCCTCTCGCCATTTTACGTCGGAATAGCGCGTTTTCCACTACCCGATCACGGTCCTGGAACCCAGAATACTGGGAGATAGGTTTTGGATACAGGAGCGATTTCTCACGAAGGCAGTCTCTGATTTGAATTCTGCTTGCGGCATTCGATTCCTCTCGTCATTTTACGTCGGAATAGGATGTTTTCCACACCCGATTACGGTCCTCGAAGCCAGAATACTGTGAGATAGGTTTTGGATACAGGAGCGATTTTCTGACGAAGGCAGTCTCTGATTTAAATTCTGCTTGCGACATTCAATCCCTGTCGTCATTTTACGTCGGAATAGCATGTTTTCCATACCCGATTACGATCCTGGCAGCCTGAATACTGGAAGATAGCTTTTGGCTATAACAGCGGTTTTCTGACGAAGGAAGGCTCTGATTTAAATTCTGCTTGCGGCATTCGATCCCTCTCGTCATTTTGCGTCGGAATAGCATGTTTCCGACAACCGATTACGATACTGGCAGCCTGAATACTGGAAGATAGCTTTTGGCTATAACAGCGGATTTCGGACGAAGGCAGGCTCTGATTTGAATTCTGCTTGCGGCATTTGATCCCTCACGTCATTTTGCGTCGGAATAGCATGTTTCCCACACCCGATTACGATACTTGCAGCCTGAATACTGGAAGATATGTTTTGGCAATAACAGCGATTTTCTGACGAAGGAAGGCTCTGATTTGAATTCTGCTTGCGGCATTTGATCCCTCACGTCATTTTGCGTCGGAATAGCATGTTTCCCACACCCGATTACGATACTTGCAGCCTGAATACTGGAAGATATGTTTTGGCAATAACAGCGATTTTCTGACGAAGGAAGGCTCTGATTTGAATTCTGCTTGCGTCATTCGATCCCTCGCGTCATTTTACGCCGGAGTAGCACGTTTTCCACTACCCATTACGGTCCTGGCAGCCTGAATACTGGAATATAGGTTTTGGCTATAACAGCGATTTTCGGACGAATGCAGGCTCTGATTTGAATTGTGCTTGCGGCATTCGATCCCACGCGTCATTTTACGTCGGAATAGCATGATTTCCATACCCGATTACGGCCCTCGAAGCCAGAATACTGGGAGATAGGTTTTGGATACAGGAGCGATTTTCTGACAAAGGCAGTCTCTGATTTAAATTCTGCTTGCGAAATTCAATCCCTGTCGTCATTTTACGTCGGAATAGCATGTTTTCCATACCCGATTACGGTCCTGGAAGCCAGAATACTGGGAGATAGGTTTTGGATACAGGAGCGATTTCTGACGAAGGCAGTCTCTGATTTGAATTCTGCTTCTGGCATTCGATTCCTCTCGTGATTTTACGTCGGAATAGCATGTTTTCCGCACCCGATTACGATCCTGGCAGCCTGAATACTGGAAGATAGCTTTGGCTATAACAGCGGTTTGCTGACGAAGGAAGGCTCTGATTTGAATTCTGCTTGCGGCATTCGATTCCTCTCGTCATTTTACGCCGGAATAGCATGTTTTCCACACCCGATTACGATCCTGGGAGCCAGATTACTGCAAGACAGGTTTTGGCTGTAATAGCGATTTTTTGACGAAGGAAGTCTCTGATTTGAATTCTGCTTGCGACATTCAATCCCTCTCGTCATTTGACGTCGGAATAGCATGTATTTCCATACCCGATTACGGTCCTGGAAGCCAGAATACTGGGAGATAGGTTTTGGATACAGGAACGATTTTCTGCCGAAGGAAGGCTCTGATTTGAATTCTGCTTGCGGCATTCGATGCCTCTCGTCATTTTACGTCGGAATAGCACGGTTTCCACACGTGATTACGGTCCTGGAGGCCAGAATACTGGGAGATAGGTTTTGGATACCGGAGCGATTTCTGACGAAGGCAGTCTCTGATTTGAATTCTGCTTGCGGCATTCGATTCCTCTCGTCATTTTACGTCGGAATAGCATGTTTTCCACACGTGATTACGGTCCTGGAGGCCAGAATACTGGGAGATAGGTTTTGGCTCTAACAGCGATTTTCAGACGAAGGAAGGCTCTGATTTGAATTCTGCTTGCGGCATTCGAATCCTCTCGCCATTTTACGTCGGAATAGCGCGTTTTCCACTACCCGATCACGGTCCTGGAACCCAGAATACTGGGAGATAGGTTTTGGATACAGGAGCGATTTCTCACGAAGGCAGTCTCTGATTTGAATTCTGCTTGCGGCATTCGATTCCTCTCGTCATTTTACGTCGGAATAGGATGTTTTCCACACCCGATTACGGTCCTCGAAGCCAGAATACTGTGAGATAGGTTTTGGATACAGGAGCGATTTTCTGACGAAGGCAGTCTCTGATTTAAATTCTGCTTGCGACATTCAATCCCTGTCGTCATTTTACGTCGGAATAGCATGTTTTCCATACCCGATTACGATCCTGGCAGCCTGAATACTGGAAGATAGCTTTTGGCTATAACAGCTGTTTTCTGACGAAGGAAGGCTCTGATTTAAATTCTGCTTGCGACATTCAATCCCTCTCGTCATTTTACATCGGAATAGCATGTTTTCCATACCCGATTACGGTCCTGGAAGCCAGAATACTGGGAGATAGGTTTTGGATACAGGAGCGATTTTCTAACGAAGGCAGTCTCTGATTTAAATTCTGCTTGCGACATTCAATCCCTCTCGTCATTTTACGTCGGAATAGCATGTTTTCCATACCCGATTACGGTCCTGGAAGCCAGAATACTGGGAGATAGGTTTTGGATACAGGAACGATTTTCTGCCGAAGGAAGGCTCTGATTTGAATTCTGCTTGCGGCATTCGATGCCTCTCGTCATTTTACGTCGGAATAGCACGGTTTCCACACGTGATTACGGTCCTGGAGGCCAGAATACTGGGAGATAGGTTTTGGCTCTAACAGCGATTTTCAGACGAAGGAAGGCTCTGATTTGAATTCTGCTTGCGGCATTCGAATCCTCTCGCCATTTTACGTCGGAATAGCGCGTTTTCCACTACCCGATCACGGTCCTGGAACCCAGAATACTGGGAGATAGGTTTTGGCTACAACAGCGACTTTATGACGAAGGGAGGCTCTGAGTTGAATTCTGCTTGCGACATTCGATTCCTCTCGTCATTTTACGTCGGAATAGCATGATTTCCACACCCGATTACGGTCCTCGAAGCCAGAATACTGGGAGATAGGTTTTGGATACAGGATCGATTTCTGACGAAGGCAGTCTCTAATTTGAATTCTGCTTGTGGCATTCGATTCCTCTCGTCATTTTACGTCGGAAGAGCATGTTTTCCACACCCGATTACGATCCTGGCAGCCTGAATACTGGAAGATAGCTTTTGGCTATAACAGCGGTTTGCTGACGAAGGAAGGCTCTGATTTGAATTCTGCTTGCGGCATTCGATTCCTCTCGTCATTTTACGTTCGAATAGCATGTTTTCCACACCCGATTACGGTCCTCGAAGCCAGAATACTGGGAGATAGGTTTTGGCTATAACAGCGGTTTTCTGACGAAGGCAGTCTCTGATTTGAATTCTGCTTGCGACATTCAATCCCTCTCGTCATTTTACGTCGGAATAGCATGTTTTCCATACCCGATTACGGTCCTGGAAGCCAGAATGCTGGGAGATAGGTTTTGGCTATAACAGCGGTTTTCTGACGAAGGCAGTCTCTGATTTGAATTCTGCTTCCGGCATTCGATTCCTCCCGTCATTTTACGTCCGAATAGCATGTTTTCCACACCCGATTACGATCCTGGGAGCCAGATTACTCCAAGGTAGCTTTTGGCTATAACAGCGATTTTCTGACGAAGGCAGTCTCTGATTTGAATTCTGCTTGCGACATTCGATTCCTCTCGTCATTTTACGTCGGAATAGCATGTTTTCCACACCCGATTACGATCCTGGGAGCCATATTACTCCAAGATAGGTTTTGGCTTTAATACCGATTTTCTGACGAAGGAAGGCTCTGATTTGAATTCTGCTTGCGGCATTCGATCCCTCTCGTCATTTTACATCGGAGTAGAATGTTTTCCACACCCGATTACGGTCCTGGAGGCCAGCATACTGGGAGATAGGTTTTGGCTCTAACAGCGGTTTTCAGACGAAGGAAGGCTCTGATTTGAATTCTGCCTGCGGCATTCGATCCCTCTCGTCATTTTATGTCGGAATAGCATGTTTTCCATACCCGATTACGGTCCTGGAAGCCAGTACACTGGGAGATAGGTTTTTGATACAGGAGCGATTTTCTGACGAAGGCAGTCTCTGGTTTGAATTCTGCTTGCGACATTCGATTCCTCTCGTCATTTTAGGTCGGAATAGCATGTTTTCCACACCCGATTACGATCCTGGGAGCCAGATTACTCCAAGATAGGTTTTGGCTTTAATACCGATTTTCTGACGAAGGAAGGCTCTGATTTGAATTCTGCTTGCGGCATTCGATCCCTCTCGTCATTTTACGTACGAATAGCATGTTTTCCACACCCGATTACGATCCTGGCAGCCTGAATACTGGGAGATAGGTTTTGGCTCTAACAGCGATTTTCAGACGAACGAAGGCTCTGATTTGAATTCTGCATGCGGCATTCGATCCCTCTCGTCATTTTATGTCGGAATAGCATGTTTTCCATACCCGATTACGGTCCTGGAAGCCAGAATACTGGGAAACAGGTTTTGGATACAGGAGCGATTTCAGACGAAGGCAGTCTCTGATTTGAATTCTGCTTCCGGCATTCGATGCCTCTCGTCATTTCACGTCCGAATAGCATGTTTTCCACACCCGATTACGATCCTGGCAGCCTGAATACTGGAAGATAGCTTTTGGCTATAACAGCGGTTTTCTGACGAAAGAAGGCTCTGATTTGAATTCTGCTTGCGACATTCAATCACTCTCGTCATTTTACGTCGGAATAGCATGTTTTCCATACCCGATTACGATCCTCGAAGACAGAATACTGGGAGATAGGTTTTGGCTATAACAGCGATTTTCTGACGAAGGCAGTCTCTGATTTGAATTCTGCTTGCGACATTCGATTCCTCTCGTCATTTTACGTCGGAATAGCATGTTTTCCACACCCGATTACGATCCTGGCAGCCTGACAACTGGAAGATAGCTTTTGGCTATAACAGCGGTTTTCTGACGAAAGAAGGCTCTGATTTGAATTCTGCTTGCGACATTCAATCACTCTCGTCATTTTACGTCGGAATAGCATGTTTTCCATACCCGATTACGATCCTCGAAGACAGAATACTGGGAGATAGGTTTTGGCTATAACAGCGATTTTCTGACGAAGGCAGTCTCTGATTTGAATTCTGCTTGCGACATTCGATTCCTCTCGTCATTTCACGTCGGAATAGCATGTTTTCCACACCCGATTACGATCCTGGGAGCCAGATTACTCCAAGGTAGGTTTTGGCTTTAATACCGATTTTCTGACGAAGGAAGGCTCTGATTTGAATTCTGCTTGCGACATTCAATCAATCTCGTCATTTTACGTCAGAATGGCATGTTTTCCATACCCGATTACGGTCCTGGAAGCCAGAACACTGGGAGATAGGTTTTTGATACAGGAACGATTTTCTGACGAAGGCAGTCTCTGATTTGAATTCTGCTTGCGACATTCGATTCCTCTCGTCATTTTACGTCGGAATAGCATGTTTTCCACACCCGATTACGATCCTGGGAGCCATATTACTCCAAGATAGGTTTTGGCTTTAATACCGATTTTCTGACGAAGGAAGGCTCTGATTTGAATTCTGCTTGCGGCATTCGATCCCTCTCGTCATTTTACATCGGAGTAGAATGTTTTCCACACCCGATTACGGTCCTGGAGGCCAGCATACTGGGAGATAGGTTTTGGCTCTAACAGCGATTTTCAGACGAAGGAAGGCTCTGATTTGAATTCTGCTTGCGACATTCAATCCCTCTCGCCATTTTACGTCGGAATAGCATGTTTTCCACACCCGATTACGATCCTGGCAGCCTGAATACAGGAAGATAGCTTTTGGCTCTAACAGCGATTTTCAGACGAAGGAAGGCTCTGATTTGAATTCTGCTTGCGACATTCAATCCCTCTCGCCATTTTACGTCGGAATAGCATGTTTTCCACACCCGATTACGGTCCTGGGAGCCAGATTACTGCAAGACAGGTTTTGGCTGTAATAGCTATTTTTTGACGAAGGAAGTCTCTGATTTAAATTCTGCTTGCGACATTCAATCCCTCTCGTCATTTTACGTCGGAATAGCATGTTTTCCATACCCGATTACGGTCCTGGAAGCCAGAATACTGGGAGATAGGTTTTGGATACAGGAGCGATTTTCCGACGAAGGCAGTCTCTGATTAAATTCTGCTTGCGACATTCAATCCCTCTCGTCATTTTACGTCGGAATAGCATGTTTTCCATACCCGATTACGGTCCTGGAAGCCAGAATACTGGGAGATAGGTTTTGGATACAGGAGCGATTTCTGACGAAGCCAGTCTCTGATTTGAATTCTGCTTGCGGCATTCGATGCCTCTCGTCATTTTACGTCGGAATAGCATGTTTTCCACACGTGATTACGGTCCTGGAGGCCAGAATACTGGGAGATAGGTTTTGGATACAGGAACGATTTTCTGACGAAGGAAGGCTCTGATTTGAATTCTGCTTGCGGCATTCGATGCCTCTTGTCTTTTTACGTCGGAATAGCACGGTTTCCACACGTGATTACGGTCCTGGAGGCCAGAATACTGGGAGATAGGTTTTGGCTCTAACAGCGATTTTCAGACGAAGGAAGGCTCTGATTTGAATTCTGCTTGCGACATTCAATCCCTCTCGCCATTTTACGTCGGAATAGCATGTTTTCCACACCCGATTACGGTCCTCGAAGCCAGAATACTGGGAGATAGGTTTTGGATACAGGAACGATTTTCTGACGAAGGAAGGCTCTGATTTGAATTCTGCTTGCGGCATTCGATGCCTCTCGTCATTTTACGTCGGAATAGCATGTTTTCCACACCCGATTACGGTCCTGGGAGCCAGATTACTGCAAGACAGGTTTTGGCTGTAATAGCTATTTTTTGACGAAGGAAGTCTCTGATTTAAATTCTGCTTGCGACATTCAATCCCTCTCGTCATTTTACGTCGGAATAGCATGTTTTCCACACGTGATTACGGTCCTGGAGGCCAGAATACTGGGAGATAGGTTTTGGCTCTAACAGCGATTTTCAGACGAAGGAAGGCTCTGATTTGAATTCTGCTTGCGACATTCAATCCCTCTCGCCATTTTACGTCGGAATAGCATGTTTTCCACACCCGATTACGATCCTGGCAGCCTGAATACAGGAAGATAGCTTTTGGCTCTAACAGCGATTTTCAGACGAAGGAAGGCTCTGATTTGAATTCTGCTTGCGACATTCAATCCCTCTCGCCATTTTACGTCGGAATAGCATGTTTTCCACACCCGATTACGGTCCTGGGAGCCAGATTACTGCAAGACAGGTTTTGGCTGTAATAGCTATTTTTTGACGAAGGAAGTCTCTGATTTAAATTCTGCTTGCGACATTCAATCCCTCTCGTCATTTTACGTCGGAATAGCATGTTTTCCATACCCGATTACGGTCCTGGAAGCCAGAATACTGGGAGATAGGTTTTGGATACAGGAGCGATTTTCCGACGAAGGCAGTCTCTGATTTAAATTCTGCTTGCGACATTCAATCCCTCTCGTCATTTTACGTCGGAATAGCATGTTTTCCATACCCGATTACGGTCCTGGAAGCCAGAATACTGGGAGATAGGTTTTGGATACAGGAGCGATTTCTGACGAAGCCAGTCTCTGATTTGAATTCTGCTTGCGGCATTCGATGCCTCTCGTCATTTTACGTCGGAATAGCATGTTTTCCACACGTGATTACGGTCCTGGAGGCCAGAATACTGGGAGATAGGTTTTGGATACAGGAACGATTTTCTGACGAAGGAAGGCTCTGATTTGAATTCTGCTTGCGGCATTCGATGCCTTTTGTCTTTTTACGTCGGAATAGCACGGTTTCCACACGTGATTACGGTCCTGGAGGCCAGAATACTGGGAGATAGGTTTTGGCTCTAACAGCGATTTTCAGACGAAGGAAGGCTCTGATTTGAATTCTGCTTGCGACATTCAATCCCTCTCGCCATTTTACGTCGGAATAGCATGTTTTCCACACCCGATTACGGTCCTCGAAGCCAGAATACTGGGAGATAGGTTTTGGATACAGGAACGATTTTCTGACGAAGGAAGGCTCTGATTTGAATTCTGCTTGCGGCATTCGATGCCTCTCGTCATTTTACGTCGGAATAGCATGTTTTCCACACCCGATTACGGTCCTGGGAGCCAGATTACTGCAAGACAGGTTTTGGCTGTAATAGCTATTTTTTGACGAAGGAAGTCTCTGATTTAAATTCTGCTTGCGACATTCAATCCCTCTCGTCATTTTACGTCGGAATAGCATGTTTTCCACACGTGATTACGGTCCTGGAGGCCAGAATACTGGGAGATAGGTTTGGGCTCTAACAGCGATTTTCAGACGAAGGAAGGCTCTGATTTGAATTCTGCTTGCGGAATTCGAATCCTCTCGCCATTTTACGTCGGAATAGCATGTTTTCCACACCCGATTACGATCCTGGCAGTCTGAATACTGGAAGATAGCTTTTGGCTATAACAGCGGTTTGCTGACGAAGGAAGGCTCTGATTTGAATTCTGCTTGCGGCATTCGATTCCTCTCGTCATTTTACGTCGGAATAGCATGTTTTCCACACCCGATTACGTTCCTCGAAGCCAGAATACTGGGAGATAGGTTTTGGATACAGGAACGATTTTCTGACGAAGGAAGGCTCTGATTTGAATTCTGCTTGCGGCATTCGATGCCTTTTGTCTTTTTACGTCGGAATAGCACGGTTTCCACACGTGATTACGGTCCTGGAGGCCAGAATACTGGGAGATAGGTTTTGGCTCTAACAGCGATTTTCGGACGAAGGAAGTCTCTGATTTGAATTCTGCTTGCGGGATTCGATTCCTCTCGTCATTTTACGTCGGAATAACATGTTTTCCACACACGATTACGATCCTGGGAGCCAGATTACTCCAAGATAGGTTTTGGCTATAACAGCGAGTTTCTGACGAAGGAATGCTCTGATTTGAATACTGCTTGCGACATTCGATTCCTCTCGTCATTTTACATCGGAATAGTGCGTTTTGCACTATCCATTACTATCCTGGGAGCCAGATTACTGCAAGATAGGTTTTGGCTCTAATAGCGATTTTCTGACGAAGGAAGGCTCTGATTTGAATTCTGCTTGCGGCATTCGATCCCTCTCGCCATTTTACATGGGAATAGCACGGTTTCCACACCCGATTACGATCCTGGCAGCCTGAATACTGGGAGATAGGTTTTGGCTATAACAGCGAGTTTCTGACGAAGGAATGCTCTGATTTGAATACTGCTTGCGACATTCGATCCCTCTCGTCATTTTACATCGGAATAGCGCGTTTTGCACTATCCATTACTATCCTGGGAGCCAGATTACTGCAAGATAGGTTTTGGCTCTAATAGCGATTTTCTGACGAAGGAAGGCTCTGATTTGAATTCTGCTTGCGGCATTCGATCCCTCTCGCCATTTTACATGGGAATAGCACGGTTTCCACATCCGATTACGATCCTGGCAGCCTGAATACTGGAAGATAGGTTTTGGCTCTAACAGCGATTTTCAGACGAAGGAATGCTCTGATTTGAATTCTGCTTGCGACATTCGATTCCTCTCGTTATTTTACGTCGGAATAGCATGTTTTCCACACCCGATTACGATCCTGGCAGCCTGAATACTGGGAGATAGGTTTTGGCTATAACAGCGAGTTTCTGACGAAGGAATGCTCTGATTTGAATACTGCTTGCGACATTCGATTCCTCTCGTCATTTTACATCGGAATAGCGCGTTTTGCACTATCCATTACTATCCTGGGAGCCAGATTACTGCAAGATAGGTTTTGGCTCTAATAGCGATTTTCTGACGAAGGAAGGCTCTGATTCGAATTCTGCTTGCGACATTCGATCCCTCGCGTCATTTTACGTCGGAATAGCATGTTTTCCACTCTCGATTGCGATCCTGGCAGCCTGAATACTGGGAGATACGTTTTGGATACAGGAGCGATTTTCTGACGAAGGAAGGCTCTGATTTGAATTCTGCTTGCGGCATTCGATTCCTCTCTTCATTTTACGCCGGAGTAGCACGCTTTCCTCTACCCATTACGATCCTGGAAGCGAGATTACTGCAAGATAGGTTTTGGCTATAACAGCGATTTTCGGACGAAGGCAGGCTCTGAATGGAATTCTGCTTGCGACATTCGATTCCTCTCGTCATTTTACGTCGGAATAGCATGTTTTCCACTCCCGATTGCGATCCTGGCAGCCTGAATACTGGGAGATAGGTTCTGGCTATAACAGCGATTTTCTGACGAAGGGAGGCTCTGATTTGAATTCTGCTTGCGACATTCGATTCCTCTCGTCATTTTAAGTCGGAATAGCGCGTCTTCCACTACCCATTACTATCCTGGGAGCCAGATTACTGCAAGATAGGTTTTGGCTATAACAGCGATTTTCGGACGAAGGCAGGCTCTGATTTGAATTCTGCTTGCGACATTCGATTCCTCTCGTCATTTTACGTCGGAATAGCACGTTTTCCACATCCGATTACGATCCTGGCAGCCTGAATACTGGGAGGTAGGTTTTGGCTATAACAGCGAGTTTCTGACGAAGGAAGGCTCTGATTTGAATTCTGCTTGCGACATTCGATCCCTCGCGTCATTTTACGTCGGAATAGCATGTTTTCCACTCCCGATTGCGATCCTGGCAGCCTGAATACTGGGAGATAGGTTTTGGCTATAACAGCAAGTTTCTGACGAAGGAAGGCTCTGATTTGAATTCTGCTTGCGGCATTCGATTCCTCTCTTCATTTTACGTCGGAGTAGCACGTTTTCCTCTACCCATTACGATCCTGGAAGCCAGATTACTGCAAGATAGGTTTTGGCTCTAATAGCGATTATCTGACGAAGGAAGGCTCTGATTTGAATTCTGCTTGCGGCATTCGATCCCTCTCGTCATTTTACGTCGGAATAGCATGTTTTACACACCCGATTACGGTCCTCGAAGCCTGAATACTGGGACATAGGTTTTGGCTATAACAGCGAGTTTCTGACGAAGGAATGCTCTGATTTGAATACTGCTTGCGACATTCGATTCCTCTCGTCATTTTACATCGGAATAGCGCGTTTTGCACTATCCATTACTATCCTGGGAGCCAGATTACTGCAAGATAGGTTTTGGCTCTAATAGCGATTTTCTGACGAAGGAAGGCTCTGATTTGAATTCTGCTTGCGGCATTCGATCCCTCTCGCCATTTTACATCGGAATAGCACGGTTTCCACATCCGATTACGATCCTGGCAGCCTGAATACTGGAAGATAGGTTTTGGCTCTAACAGCGATTTTCAGACGAAGGAATGCTCTGATTTGAATACTGCTTGCGACATTCGATTCCTCTCGTCATTTTACATCGGAATAGCGCGTTTTGCACTATCCATTACTATCCTGGGAGCCAGATTACTGCAAGATAGGTTTTGGCTCTAATAGCGATTTTCTGACGAAGGAAGGCTGTGATTTGAATTCTGCTTGCGGCATTCGATTCCTCTCTTCATTTTACGCCGGAGTAGCACGCTTTCCTCTACCCATTACGATCCTGGAAGCGAGATTACTGCAAGATAGGTTTTGGCTATAACAGCGATTTTCGGACGAAGGCAGGCTCTGAATGGAATTCTGCTTGCGACATTCGATTCCTCTCGTCATTTTAAGTCGGAATAGCATGTTTTCCACATCCGATTACGATCCTGGCAGCCTGAATACTGGGAGATAGGTTTTGGCTGTAACAGCGAGTTTCTGACGAGGGAAGGCTCTGATTTGAATTCTGCTTGCGACATTCGATCCCTCGCGTCATTTTACGTCGGAATAGCATGTTTTCCACTCCCGATTGCGATCCTGGCAGCCTGAATACTGGGAGATAGGTTTTGGCTATAACAGCGATTTTCTGACGAAGGGAGGCTCTGATTTGAATTCTGCTTGCGACATTCGATTCCTCTCGTCATTTTAAGTCGGAATAGCGCGTCTTCCACTACCCATTACTATCCTGGGAGCCAGATTACTGCAAGATAGGTTTTGGCTATAACAGCGATTTTCGGACGAAGGCAGGCTCTGATTTGAATTCTGCTTGCGACATTCGATTCCTCTCGTCATTTTACGTCGGAATAGCACGTTTTCCACATCCGATTACGATCCTGGCAGCCTGAATACTGGGAGATAGGTTTTGGCTATAACAGCGAGTTTCTGACGAAGGAAGGCTCTGATTTGAATTCTGCTTGCGACATTCGATCCCTCGCGTCATTTTACATCGGAATAGCGCGTTTTGCACTATCCATTACTATCCTGGGAGCCAGATTACTGCAAGATAGGTTTTGGCTCTAATAGCGATTTTCTGACGAAGGAAGGCTCTGATTTGAATTCTGCTTGCGGCATTCGATCCCTCTCGCCATTTTACATCGGAATAGCACGGTTTCCACATCCGATTACGATCCTGGCAGCCTGAATACTGGAAGATAGGTTTTGGCTCTAACAGCGATTTTCAGACGAAGGAATGCTCTGATTTGAATTCTGCTTGCGACATTCGATTCCTCTCGTTATTTTACGTCGGAATAGCATGTTTTCCACACCCGATTACGATCCTGGCAGCCTGAATACTGGGAGATAGGTTTTGGCTATAACAGCGAGTTTCTGACGAAGGAAGGCTCTGATTTGAATTCTGCTTGCGACATTCGATCCCTCGCGTCATTTTACATCGGAATAGCGCGTTTTGCACTATCCATTACTATCCTGGGAGCCAGATTACTGCAAGATAGGTTTTGGCTCTAATAGCGATTTTCTGACGAAGGAAGGCTCTGATTTGAATTCTGCTTGCGGCATTCGATCCCTCTCGCCATTTTACATCGGAATAGCACGGTTTCCACATCCGATTACGATCCTGGCAGCCTGAATACTGGAAGATAGGTTTTGGCTCTAACAGCGATTTTCAGACGAAGGAATGCTCTGATTTGAATTCTGCTTGCGACATTCGATTCCTCTCGTTATTTTACGTCGGAATAGCATGTTTTCCACACCCGATTACGGTCCTCGAAGCCTGAATACTGGGACATAGGTTTTGGCTATAACAGCGAGTTTCTGACGAAGGAATGCTCTGATTTGAATACTGCTTGCGACATTCGATTCCTCTCGTCATTTTACATCGGAATAGCGCGTTTTGCACTATCCATTACTATCCTGGGAGCCAGATTACTGCAAGATAGGTTTTGGCTCTAATAGCGATTTTCTGACGAAGGAAGGCTCTGATTTGAATTCTGCTTGCGACATTCGATCCCTCGCGTCATTTTACGTCGGAATAGCATGTTTTCCACTCTCGATAGCGATCCTGGCAGCCTGAATACTGGGAGATACGTTTTGGATACAGGAGCGATTTTCTGACGAAGGAAGGCTCTGATTTGAATTCTGCTTGCGGCATTCGATTCCTCTCTTCATTTTACGCCGGAGTAGCACGCTTTCCTCTACCCATTACGATCCTGGAAGCGAGATTACTGCAAGATAGGTTTTGGCTATAACAGCGATTTTCGGACGAAGGCAGGCTCTGAATGGAATTCTGCTTGCGACATTCGATTCCTCTTGTCATTTTAAGTCGGAATAGCATGTTTTCCACATCCGATTACGATCCTGGCAGCCTGAATACTGGGAGATAGGTTTTGGCTATAACAGCGAGTTTCTGACGAGGGAAGGCTCTGATTTGAATTCTGCTTGCGGCATTCGATCCCTCTCGTCATTTTACGTCGGAATAGCATGTTTTCCACACCCGATTCCGGTCCTCGAAGCCTGAATACTGGGACATAGGTTTTGGCTATAACAGCGAGTTTCTGACGAAGGAATGCTCTGATTTGAATACTGCTTGCGACATTCGATTCCTCTCGTCATTTTACATCGGAATAGCGCGTTTTGCACTATCCATTACTATCCTGGGAGCCAGATTACTGCAAGATAGGTTTTGGCTCTAATAGCGATTTTCTGACGAAGGAAGGCTCTGATTTGAATTCTGCTTGCGGCATTCGATCCCTCTCGCCATTTTACATCGGAATAGCACGGTTTCCACATCCGATTACGATCCTGGCAGCCTGAATACTGGAAGATAGGTTTTGGCAATAACAGCGATTTTCTGACGAAGGAAGGCTCTGATTTGAATTCTGCTTGCGGCATTCGATTCCTCTCTTCATTTTACGTCGGAGTAGCACGTTTTCCTCTACCCATTACGATCCTGGAAGCCAGATTACTGCAAGATAGGTTTTGGCTATAACAGCGATTTTCGGACGAAGGAAGTCTCTGATTTGAATTCTGCTTGCGACATTCGATTCCTCTCTTCATTTTACGTCGGAGTAGCACGTTTTCCTCTACCCATTACGATCCTGGAAGCCAGATTACTGCAAGATAGGTTTTGGCTATAACAGCGATTTTCGGACGAAGGAAGTCTCTGATTTGAATTCTGCTTGCGGGATTCGATTCCTCTCGTCATTTTACGTCGGAATAACATGTTTTCCACACACGATTACGATCCTGGGAGCCAGATTACTCCAAGATAGGTTTTGGCTATAACAGCGAGTTTCTGACGAAGGAATGCTCTGATTTGAATACTGCTTGCGACATTCGATTCCTCTCGTCATTTTACATCGGAATAGTGCGTTTTGCACTATCCATTACTATCCTGGGAGCCAGATTACTGCAAGATAGGTTTTGGCTCTAATAGCGATTTTCTGACGAAGGAAGGCTCTGATTTGAATTCTGCTTGCGACATTCGATCCCTCGCGTCATTTTACGTCGGAATAGCATGTTTTCCACTCTCGATTGCGATCCTGGCAGCCTGAATACTGGGAGATACGTTTTGGATACAGGAGCGATTTTCTGACGAAGGAAGGCTCTGATTTGAATTCTGCTTGCGACATTCAATCCCTCGCGTCATTTTACGTCGGAATAGCATGTTTTCCACATCCGATTACGATCCTGGCAGCCTGAATACTGGGAGATAGGTTTTGGCTATAACAGCGAGTTTCTGACGAAGGAAGGCTCTGATTTGAATTCTGCTTGCGACATTCAATCCCTCGCGTCATTTTACGTCGGAATAGCATGTTTTCCACTCCCGATTGCGATCCTGGCAGCCTGAATACTGGGAGATAGGTTTTGGCTATAACAGCGATTTTCTGACGAAGGGAGGCTCTGATTTGAATTCTGCTTGCGACATTCGATTCCTCTCGTCATTTTAAGTCGGAATAGCGCGTCTTCCACTACCCATTACTATCCTGGGAGCCAGATTACTGCAAGATAGGTTTTGGCTATAACAGCGATTTTCGGACGAAGGCAGGCTCTGATTTGAATTCTGCTTGCGACATTCGATTCCTCTCGTCATTTTACGTCGGAATAGCATGTTTTCCACATCCGATTACGATCCTGGGAGCCAGATTACTGCAAGATAGGTTTTGGCTATAACAGCGATTTTCGGACGAAGGCAGGCTCTGATTTGAATTCTGCTTGCGACATTCGATTCCTCTCGTCATTTTACGTCGAAGTAGCACGTTTTCCTCTACCCATTACGATCCTGGAAGCCAGATTACTGCAAGATAGGTTTTGGCTCTAATAGCGATTTTCTGACGAAGGAAGGCTCTGATTTGAATTCTGCTTGCGGCATTCGATCCCTCTCGTCATTTTACGTCGGAATAGCATGTTTTGCACTATCCATTACTATCCTGGGAGCCAGATTACTGCAAGATAGGTTTTGGCAATAACAGCGATTTTCTGACGAAGGCAGGCTCTGATTTGAATTCTGCTTGCGACATTCGATTCCTCTTGTCATTTTACGTCGGAATAGCATGTTTTCCACACCCGATTACGGTCCTCGAAGCCAGAATACTGGGAGATAGGTTGTGGCTATAACAGCGAGTTTCTGACGAAGGAATGCTCTGATTTGAATACTGCTTGCGACATTCGATTCCTCTCGTCATTTTACATCGGAATAGCGCGTCTTCCACTACCCATTACTATCCGGGGAGCCAGATTACTGCAAGATAGGTTTTGGCTATAACAGCGATTTTCGGACGAAGGCAGGCTCTGATTTGAATTCTGCTTGCGACATTCGATTCCTCTCGTCATTTTACGTCGGAGTAGCACGTTTTCCTCTACCCATTACGATCCTGGAAGCCAGATTACTGCAAGATAGGTTTTGGCTCTAATAGCGATTTTCTGACGAAGGAAGGCTCTGATTTGAATTCTGCTTGCGGCATTCGATCCCTCTCGCCATTTTACGTCGGAATAGCGCGTTTTCCACTACCCATTACGATCCTGGGAGCCAGATTACTGCAAGATATGTTTTGGCTATAACAGCGATTTTCAGACGAAGGAATGCTCTGATTTGAATTCTGCTTGCGACATTCGATTCCTCTCGTTATTTTACGTCGGAATAGCATGTTTTCCTCTCCCGATTGCGATCCTGGCAGCCTGAATACTGGGAGATAGGTTTTGGCTATAACAGCGATTTTCTGACCAAGGGAGGCTCTGATTTGAATTCTGCTTGCGACATTCGATTCCTCTCGTCATTTTACGTCGGAATAGCATGTTTTCCACATCCGATTACGATCCTGGAAGCCAGATTACTCCAAGATAGGTTTTGGATTTAATACCGATTTTCTGACGAAGGAAGGCTCTGATTTGAATTCTGCTTGCGACATTCGATTCCTCTCGTCATTTTACGTCGGAGTAGCACGTTTTCCTCTACCCATTACGATCCTGGAAGCCAGATTACTGCAAGATAGGTTGTGGTTATAACAGCGAGTTTCTGACGAAGGAATGCTCTGATTTGAATACTGCTTGCGACATTCGATTCCTCTCGTCATTTTACGTCGGAATAGCGCGTTTTGCACTATCCATTACTATCCTGGGAGCCAGATTACTGCAAGATAGGTTTTGGCAATAACAGCGATTTTCTGACGAAGGCAGGCTCTGATTTGAATTCTGCTTGCGACATTCGATTCCTCTTGTCATTTTAAGTCGGAATAGCATGTTTTCCACATCCGATTACGATCCTGGCAGCCAGAATACTGGGAGATAGGTTTTGGCTATAACAGCGATTTTCGGACGAAGGCAGGCTCTGATTTGAATTCTGCTTGCGACATTCGATTCCTCTCGTCATTTTACGTCGGAATAGCATGTTTTCCACATCCGATTACGATCCTGGGAGCCAGATTACTCCAAGATAGGTTTTGGATTTAATACCGATTTTCTGACGAAGGAAGGCTCTGATTTGAATTCTGCTTGCGGCATTCGATCCCTCTCGCCATTTTACGTCGGAATAGCGCGTTTTCCACTACCCATTACGATCCTGGGAGCCAGATTACTGCAAGATAGGTTTTGGCTATAACAGCGATTTTCAGACGAAGGAAGGCTCTGATTTGAATTCTGCTTGCGACATTCGATTCCTCTCGTCATTTTACGTCGGAGTAGCACGTTTTCCTCTACCCATTACGATCCTGGAAGCCAGATTACTGCAAGATAGGTTTTGGCTCTAATAGCGATTTTCTGACGAAGGAAGGCTCTGATTTGAATTCTGCTTGCGGCATTCGATCCCTCTCGTCATTTTACGTCGGAATAGCATGTTTTCCACTATCCATTACTATCCTGGGAGCCAGATTACTGCAAGATAGGTTTTGGCAATAACAGCGATTTTCTGACGAAGGCAGGCTCTGATTTGAATTCTGCTTGCGACATTCGATTCCTCTTGTCATTTTAAGTCGGAATAGCATGTTTTCCACATCCGATTACGATCCTGGCAGCCAGAATACTGGGAGATAGGTTTTGGCTATAACAGCGATTTTCGGACGAAGGCAGGCTCTGATTTGAATTCTGCTTGCGACATTCGATTCCTCTCGTCATTTTACGTCGGAATAGCATGTTTTCCACATCCGATTACGATCCTGGGAGCCAGATTACTCCAAGATAGGTTTTGGATTTAATACCGATTTTCTGACGAAGGAAGGCTCTGATTTGAATTCTGCTTGCGGCATTCGATCCCTCTCGCCATTTTACGTCGGAATAGCGCGTTTTCCACTACCTATTACTATCCTGGGAGCCAGATTACTGCAAGATAGGTTTTGGCAATAACAGCGATTTTCTGACGAAGGCAGGCTCTGATTTGAATTCTGCTTGCGACATTCGATTCCTCTTGTCATTTTAAGTCGGAATAGCATGTTTTCCACATCCGATTACGATCCTGGCAGCCAGAATACTGGGAAATAGGTTTTGGCTATAACAGCGATTTTCGGACGAAGGCAGGCTCTGATTTGAATTCTGCTTGCGACATTCGATTCCTCTCGTCATTTTACGTCGGAATAGCATGTTTTCCACATCCGATTACGATCCTGGGAGCCAGATTACTCCAAGATAGGTTTTGGATTTAATACCGATTTTCTGACGAAGGAAGGCTCTGATTTGAATTCTGCTTGCGGCATTCGATCCCTCTCGCCATTTTACGTCGGAATAGCGCGTTTTCCACTACCCATTACGATCCTGGGAGCCAGATTACTGCAAGATAGGTTTTGGCTATAACAGCGATTTTCAGACGAAGGAATGCTCTGATTTGAATTCTGCTTGCGACATTCGATTCCTCTCGTCATTTTACGTCGGAGTAGCACGTTTTCCTCTACCCATTACGATCCTGGAAGCCAGATTACTGCAAGATAGGTTTTGGCTCTAATAGCGATTTTCTGACGAAGGAAGGCTCTGATTTGAATTCTGCTTGCGGCATTCGATCCCTCTCGTCATTTTACGTCGGAATAGCATGTTTTCCACTATCCATTACTATCCTGGGAGCCAGATTACTGCAAGATAGGTTTTGGCAATAACAGCGATTTTCTGACGAAGGCAGGCTCTGATTTGAATTCTGCTTGCGACATTCGATTCCTCTTGTCATTTTAAGTCGGAATAGCATGTTTTCCACATCCGATTACGATCCTGGCAGCCAGAATACTGGGAGATAGGTTTTGGCTATAACAGCGATTTTCGGACGAAGGCAGGCTCTGATTTGAATTCTGCTTGCGACATTCGATTCCTCTCGTCATTTTACGTCGGAATAGCATGTTTTCCACATCCGATTACGATCCTGGGAGCCAGATTACTCCAAGATAGGTTTTGGATTTAATACCGATTTTCTGACGAAGGAAGGCTCTGATTTGAATTCTGCTTGCGACATTCGATTCCTCTCGTCATTTTACGTCGGAATAGCATGTTTTCCACATCCGATTTCGATCCTGGGAGCCAGATTACTCCAAGATAGGTTTTGGATTTAATACCGATTTTCTGACGAAGGAAGGCTCTGATTTGAATTCTGCTTGCGGCATTCGATCCCTCTCGCCATTTTACGTCGGAATAGCGCGTTTTCCACTACCCATTACGATCCTGGGAGCCAGATTACTGCAAGATAGGTTTTGGCTATAACAGCGATTTTCAGACGAAGGAATGCTCTGATTTGAATTCTGCTTGCGACATTCGATTCCTCTCGTTATTTTACGTCGGAATAGCATGTTTTCCACTCCCGATTACGATCCTGGCAGCCTGAATACTGGGAGATAGGTTTTGGCTCTAACAGCGATTTTCAGACGAAGGAATGCTCTGATTTGAATTCTGCTTGCGACATTCGATTCCTCTCGTTATTTTACGTCGGAATAGCATGTTTTCCACACCCGATTACGGTCCTCGATGCCAGAATACTGTGAGATAGGTTGTGGCTATAACAGCGAGTTTCTGACGAAGGCAGGCTCTGATTTGAATTCTGCTTGCGACATTCGATTCCTCTTGTCATTTTAAGTCGGAATAGCATGTTTTCCACATCCGATTACGATCCTGGCAGCCAGAATACTGGGAGATAGGTTTTGGCTATAACAGCGATTTTCGGACGAAGGCAGGCTCTGATTTGAATTCTGCTTGCGACATTCGATTCCTCTCGTCATTTTACGTCGGAATAGCATGTTTTCCACATCCGATTACGATCCTGGGAGCCAGAATACTGGGAGATAGGTTTTGGCTATAACAGCGATTTTCGGACGAAGGCAGGCTCTGATTTGAATTCTGCTTGCGACATTCGATTCCTCTCGTCATTTTACGTCGGAATAGCATGTTTTCCACATCCGATGTCGATCCTGGGAGCCAGATTACTCCAAGATAGGTTTTGGATTTAATACCGATTTTCTGACGAAGGAAGGCTCTGATTTGAATTCTGCTTGCGGCATTCGATCCCTCTCGCCATTTTACGTCGGAATAGCGCGTTTTCCACTACCCATTACGATCCTGGGAGCCAGATTACTGCAAGATAGGTTTTGGCTATAACAGCGATTTTCAGACGAAGGAATGCTCTGATTTGAATTCTGCTTGCGACATTCGATTCCTCTCGTTATTTTACGTCGGAATAGCATGTTTTCCTCTCCCGATTGCGATCCTGGCAGCCTGAATACTGGGAGATAGGTTTTGGCTATAACAGCGATTTTCTGACCAAGGGAGGCTCTGATTTGAATTCTGCTTGCGACATTCGATTCCTCTCGTTATTTTACGTCGGAATAGCATGTTTTCCACACCCGATTACGGTCCTCGAAGCCAGAATACTGGGAGATAGGTTGTGGCTATAACAGCGAGTTTCTGACGAAGGAATGCTCTGATTTGAATACTGCTTGCGACATTCGATTCCTCTCGTCATTTTACGTCGGAATAGCGCGTTTTGCACTATCCATTACTATCCTGGGAGCCAGATTACTGCAAGATAGGTTTTGGCAATAACAGCGATTTTCTGACGAAGGCAGGCTCTGATTTGAATTCTGCTTGCGACATTCGATTCCTCTTGTCATTTTAAGTCGGAATAGCATGTTTTCCACATCCGATTACGATCCTGGCAGCCAGAATACTGGGAGATAGGTTTTGGCTATAACAGCGATTTTCGGACGAAGGCAGGCTCTGATTTGAATTCTGCTTGCGACATTCGATTCCTCTCGTCATTTTACGTCGGAATAGCATGTTTTCCACATCCGATTACGATCCTGGGAGCCAGATTACTCCAAGATAGGTTTTGGATTTAATACCGATTTTCTGACGAAGGAAGGCTCTGATTTGAATTCTGCTTGCGGCATTCGATCCCTCTCGCCATTTTACGTCGGAATAGCGCGTTTTCCACTACCCATTACGATCCTGGGAGCCAGATTACTGCAAGATAGGTTTTGGCTATAACAGCGATTTTCAGACGAAGGAATGCTCTGATTTGAATTCTGCTTGCGACATTCGATTCCTCTCGTTATTTTACGTCGGAATAGCATGTTTTCCACTCCCGATTGCGATCCTGGCAGCCTGAATACTGGGAGATAGGTTTTGGCTATAACAGCGATTTTCTGACGAAGGGAGGCTCTGATTTGAATTCTGCTTGCGACATTCGATTCCTCTCGTCATTTTAAGTCGGAATAGCGCGTCTTCCACTACCCATTACGATCCTGGAAGCCAGATTACTGCAAGATAGGTTTTGGCTCTAATAGCGATTTTCTGACGAAGGAAGGCTCTGATTTGAATTCTGCTTGCGGCATTCGATCCCTCTCGTCATTTTACGTCGGAATAGCATGTTTTCCACTATCCATTACTATCCTGGGAGCCAGATTACTGCAAGATAGGTTTTGGCAATAACAGCGATTTTCTGACGAAGGCAGGCTCTGATTTGAATTCTGCTTGCGACATTCGATTCCTCTTGTCATTTTAAGTCGGAATAGCATGTTTTCCACATCCGATTACGATCCTGGAAGCCAGATTACTGCAAGATAGGTTTTGGCTCTAATAGCGATTTTCTGACGAAGGAAGGCTCTGATTTGAATTCTGCTTGCGGCATTCGATCCCTCTCGTCATTTTACGTCGGAATAGCATGTTTTCCACTATCCATTACTATCCTGGGAGCCAGATTACTGCAAGATAGGTTTTGGCAATAACAGCGATTTTCTGACGAAGGCAGGCTCTGATTTGAATTCTGCTTGCGACATTCGATTCCTCTTGTCATTTTAAGTCGGAATAGCATGTTTTCCACATCCGATTACGATCCTGGCAGCCAGAATACTGGGAGATAGGTTTTGGCTATAACAGCGATTTTCGGACGAAGGCAGGCTCTGATTTGAATTCTGCTTGCGACATTCGATTCCTCTCGTCATTTTACGTCGGAATAGCATGTTTTCCACATCCGATTACGATCCTGGGAGCCAGATTACTCCAAGATAGGTTTTGGATTTAATACCGATTTTCTGACGAAGGAAGGCTCTGATTTGAATTCTGCTTGCGGCATTCGATCCCTCTCGCCATTTTACGTCGGAATAGCGCGTTTTCCACTACCTATTACGATCCTGGGAGCCAGATTACTGCAAGATAGGTTTTGGCTATAACAGCGATTTTCAGACGAAGGAATGCTCTGATTTGAATTCTGCTTGCGACATTCGATTCCTCTCGTTATTTTGAGTCGGAATAGCATGTTTTCCACATCCGATTACGATCCTGGCAGCCTGAATACTGGGAGATAGGTTTTGGCTATAACAGCGAGTTTCTGACGAAGGAAGGCTCTGATTTGAATTCTGCTTGCTACATTCGATCCCTCGCGTCATTTTACGTCGGAATAGCATGTTTTCCACTCCCGATTGCGATCCTGGCAGCCTGAATACTGGGAGATAGGTTTTGGCAATAACAGCGATTTTCTGACGAAGGCAGGCTCTGATTTGAATTCTGCTTGCGACATTCGATTCCTCTTGTCATTTTAAGTCGGAATAGCATGTTTTCCACATCCGATTACGATCCTGGCAGCCAGAATACTGGGAGATGGGTTTTGGCTATAACAGCGATTTTCGGACGAAGGCAGGCTCTGATTTGAATTCTGCTTGCGACATTCGATTCCTCTCGTCATTTTACGTCGGAATAGCATGTTTTCCACATCCGCTTTCGATCCTGGGAGCCAGATTACTCCAAGATAGGTTTTGGATTTAATACCGATTTTCTGACGAAGGAAGGCTCTGATTTGAATTCTGCTTGCGGCATTCGATCCCTCTCGCCATTTTACGTCGGAATAGCGCGTTTTCCACTACCTATTACGATCCTGGGAGCCAGATTACTGCAAGATAGGTTTTGGCTATAACAGCGATTTTCAGACGAAGGAATGCTCTGATTTGAATTCTGCTTGCGACATTCGATTCCTCTCGTTATTTTGAGTCGGAATAGCATGTTTTCCACATCCGATTACGATCCTGGCAGCCTGAATACTGGGAGATAGGTTTTGGCTATAACAGCGAGTTTCTGACGAAGGAAGGCTCTGATTTGAATTCTGCTTGCTACATTCGATCCCTCGCGTCATTTTACGTCGGAATAGCATGTTTTCCACTCCCGATTGCGATCCTGGCAGCCTGAATACTGGGAGATAGGTTTTGGCAATAACAGCGATTTTCTGACGAAAGCAGGCTCTGATTTGAATTCTGCTTGCGACATTCGATTCCTCTTGTCATTTTAAGTCGGAATAGCATGTTTTCCACATCCGATTACGATCCTGGCAGCCAGAATACTGGGAGATGGGTTTTGGCTATAACAGCGATTTTCGGACGAAGGCAGGCTCTGATTTGAATTCTGCTTGCGACATTCGATTCCTCTCGTCATTTTACGTCGGAATAGCATGTTTTCCACATCCGATTTCGATCCTGGGAGCCAGATTACTCCAAGATAGGTTTTGGATTTAATACCGATTTTCTGACGAAGGAAGGCTCTGATTTGAATTCTGCTTGCGGCATTCGATCCCTCTCGCCATTTTACGTCGGAATAGCGCGTTTTCCACTAGCCATTACGATCCTGGGAGCCAGATTACTGCAAGATAGGTTTTGGCTATAACAGCGATTTTCAGACGAAGGAATGCTCTGATTTGAATTCTGCTTGCGACATTCGATTCCTCTCGTTATTTTACGTCGGAATAGCATGTTTTCCTCTCCCGATTGCGATCCTGGCAGCCTGAATACTGGGAGATAGGTTTTGGCTATAACAGCGATTTTCTGACCAAGGGAGGCTCTGATTTGAATTCTGCTTGCGACATTCGATTCCTCTCGTTATTTTACGTCGGAATAGCATGTTTTCCACACCCGATTACGGTCCTCGAAGCCAGAATACTGGGAGATATGTTGTGGCTATAACAGCGAGTTTCTGACGAAGGAATGCTCTGATTTGAATACTGCTTGCGACATTCGATTCCTCTCGTCATTTTACGTCGGAATAGCGCGTTTTGCACTATCCATTACTATCCTGGGAGCCAGATTACTGCAAGATAGGTTTTGGCAATAACAGCGATTTTCTGACGAAGGCAGGCTCTGATTTGAATTCTGCTTGCGACATTCGATTCCTCTTGTCATTTTAAGTCGGAATAGCATGTTTTCCACATCCGATTACGATCCTGGGAGCCAGATTACTGCAAGATAGGTTTTGGCTATAACAGCGATTTTCGGACGAAGGCAGGCTCTGATTTGAATTCTGCTTGCGACATTCGATTCCTCTCGTCATTTTACGTCGGAATAGCATGTTTTCCACATCCGATTTCGATCCTGGGAGCAAGATTACTCCAAGATAGGTTTTGGATTTAATACCGATTTTCTGACGAAGGAAGGCTCTGATTTGAATTCTGCTTGCGGCATTCGATCCCTCTCGCCATTTTACGTCGGAATAGCGCGTTTTCCACTACCCATTACGATCCTGGGATCCAGATTACTGCAAGATAGGTTTTGGCTATAACAGCGATTTTCAGACGAAGGAATGCTCTGATTTGAATTTTGCTTGCGACATTCGATTCCTCTCGTTATTTTACGTCGGAATAGCATGTTTTCCTCTCCCGATTGCGATCCTGGCAGCCTGAATACTGGGAGATAGGTTTTGGCTATAACAGCGATTTTCTGACCAAGGGAGGCTCTGATTTGAATTCTGCTTGCGACATTCGATTCCTCTCGTTATTTTACGTCGGAATAGCATGTTTTCCACACCCGATTACGGTCCTCGAATCCAGAATACTGGGAGATAGGTTGTGGCTATAACAGCGAGTTTCTGACGAAGGAATGCTCTGATTTGAATACTGCTTGCGACATTCGATTCCTCTCGTCATTTTACGTCGGAATAGCGCGTTTTGCACTATCCATTACTATCCTGGTAGCCAGATTACTGCAAGATAGGTTTTGGCAATAACAGCGATTTTCTGACGAAGGCAGGCTCTGATTTGAATTCTGCTTGCGACATTCGATTCCTCTTGTCATTTTAAGTCGGAATAGCATGTTTTCCACATCCGATTACGATCCTGGCAGCCAGAATACTGGGAGATAGGTTTTGGCTATAACAGCGATTTTCGGACGAAGGCAGGCTCTGATTTGAATTCTGCTTGCAACATTCGATTCCTCTCGTCATTTTACGTCGGAATAGCATGTTTTCCACATCCGATTACGATCCTGGGAGCCAGAATACTGGGAGATAGGTTTTGGCTATAACAGCGATTTTCGGACGAAGGCAGGCTCTGATTTGAATTCTGCTTGCGACATTCGATTCCTCTCGTCATTTTACGTCGGAATAGCATGTTTTCCACATCCGATTTCGATCCTGGGAGCCAGATTACTCCAAGATAGGTTTTGGATTTAATACCGATTTTCTGACGAAGGAAGGCTCTGATTTGAATTCTGCTTGCGGCATTCGATCCCTCTCGCCATTTTACGTCGGAATAGCGCGTTTTCCACTACCCATTACGATCCTGGGAGCCAGATTACTGCAAGATAGGTTTTGGCTATAACAGCGATTTTCAGACGAAGGAATGCTCTGATTTGAATTCTGCTTGCGACATTCGATTCCTCTCGTTATTTTACGTCGGAATAGCATGTTTTCCTCTCCCGATTGCGATCCTGGCAGCCTGAATACTGGGAGATAGGTTTTGGCTATAACAGCGATTTTCTGACCAAGGGAGGCTCTGATTTGAATTCTGCTTGCGACATTCGATTCCTCTCGTTATTTTACGTCGGAATAGCATGTTTTCCACACCCGATTACGGTCCTCGAAGCCAGAATACTGGGAGATAGGTTGTGGCTATAACAGCGAGTTTCTGACGAAGGAATGCTCTGATTTGAATACTGCTTGCGACATTCGATTCCTCTCGTCATTTTACGTCGGAATACCGCGTTTTGCACTATCCATTACTATCCTGGTAGCCAGATTACTGCAAGATAGGTTTTGGCAATAACAGCGATTTTCTGACGAAGGCAGGCTCTGATTTGAATTCTGCTTGCGACATTCGATTCCTCTTGTCATTTTAAGTCGGAATAGCATGTTTTCCACATCCGATTACGATCCTGGCAGCCAGAATACTGGGAGATAGGTTTTGGCTATAACAGCGATTTTCGGACGAAGGCAGGCTCTGATTTGAATTCTGCTTGCGACATTCGATTCCTCTCGTCATTTTACGTCGGAATAGCATGTTTTCCACATCCGATTACGATCCTGGGAGCCAGAATACTGGGAGATAGGTTTTGGCTATAACAGCGATTTTCGGACGAAGGCAGGCTCTGATTTGAATTCTGCTTGCGACATTCGATTCCTCTCGTCATTTTACGTCGGAATAGCATGTTTTCCACATCCGATTTCGATCCTGGGAGCCAGATTACTCCAAGATAGGTTTTGGATTTAATACCGATTTTCTGACGAAGGAAGGCTCTGATTTGAATTCTGCTTGCGGCATTCGATCCCTCTCGCCATTTTACGTCGGAATAGCGCGTTTTCCACTACCCATTACGATCCTGGGAGCCAGATTACTGCAAGATAGGTTTTGGCTATAACAGCGATTTTCAGACGAAGGAATGCTCTGATTTGAATTCTGCTTGCGACATTCGATTCCTCTCGTTATTTTACGTCGGAATAGCATGTTTTCCACTCCCGATTGCGATCCTGGCAGCCTGAATACTGGGAGATAGGTTTTGGCTATAACAGCGATTTTCTGACAAAGGGAGGCTCTGATTTGAATTCTGCTTGCGACATTCGATTCCTCTCGTTATTTTACGTCGGAATAGCATGTTTTCCACACCCGATTACGGTCCTCGAAGCCAGAATACTGGGAGATAGGTTGTGGCTATAACAGCGAGTTTCTGACGAAGGAATGCTCTGATTTGAATACTGCTTGCGACATTCGATTCCTCTCGTCATTTTACGTCGGAATAGCGCGTTTTGCACTATCCATTACTATCCTGGGAGCCAGATTACTGCAAGATAGGTTTTGGCAATAACAGCGATTTTCTGACGAAGGCAGGCTCTGATTTGAATTCTGCTTGCGACATTCGATTCCTCTTGTCATTTTAAGTCGGAATAGCATGTTTTCCACACCCGATTACGATCCTGGCAGCCAGAATACTGGGAGATAGGTTTTGGCTATAACAGCGATTTTCGGACGAAGGCAGGCTCTGATTTGAATTCTGCTTGCGACATTCGATTCCTCTCGTCATTTTACGTCGGAATAGCATGTTTTCCACATCCGATTACGATCCTGGGAGCCAGATTACTCCAAGATAGGTTTTGGATTTAATACCGATTTTCTGACGAAGGAAGGCTCTGATTTGAATTCTGCTTGCGGCATTCGATCCCTCTCGCCATTTTACGTCGGAATAGCGCGTTTTCCACTACCCATTACGATCCTGGGAGCCAGATTACTGCAAGATAGGTTTTGGCTATAACAGCGATTTTCAGACGAAGGAATGCTCTGATTTGAATTCTGCTTGCGACATTCGATTCCTCTCGTTATTTTACGTCGGAATAGCATGTTTTCCACTCCCGATTGCGATCCTGGCAGCCTGAATACTGGGAGATAGGTTTTGGCTATAACAGCGATTTTCTGACGAAGGGAGGCTCTGATTTGAATTCTGCTTGCGACATTCGATTCCTCTCGTCATTTTAAGTCGGAATAGCGCGTCTTCCACTACCCATTACTATCCTGGGAGCCAGATTACTGCAAGATAGGTTTTGGCTATAACAGCGATTTTCGGACGAAGGCAGGCTCTGATTTGAATTCTGCTTGCGACATTCGATTCCTCTCGTCATTTTACGTCGGAGTAGCACGTTTTCCTCTACCCATTACGATCCTGGAAGCCAGATTACTGCAAGATAGGTTTTGGCTCTAATAGCGATTTTCTGACGAAGGAAGGCTCTGATTTGAATTCTGCTTGCGGCATTCGATCCCTCTCGTCATTTTACGTCGGAATAGCATGTTTTCCACTATCCATTACTATCCTGGGAGCCAGATTACTGCAAGATAGGTTTTGGCAATAACAGCGATTTTCTGACGAAGGCAGGCTCTGATTTGAATTCTGCTTGCGACATTCGATTCCTCTTGTCATTTTAAGTCGGAATAGCATGTTTTCCACATCCGATTACGATCCTGGCAGCCAGAATACTGGGAGATAGGTTGTGGCTATAACAGCGATTTTCGGACGAAGGCAGGCTCTGATTTGAATTCTGCTTGCGACATTCGATTCCTCTCGTCATTTTACGTCGGAATAGCATGTTTTCCACATCCGATTACGATCCTGGGAGCCAGAATACTGGGAGAGAGGTTTTGGCTATAACAGCGATTTTCGGACGAAGGCAGGCTCTGATTTGAATTCTGCTTGCGACATTCGATTCCTCTCGTCATTTTACGTCGGAATAGCATGTTTTCCACATCCGATTTCGATCCTGGGAGCCAGATTACTCCAAGATAGGTTTTGGATTTAATACCGATTTTCTGACGAAGGAAGGCTCTGATTTGAATTCTGCTTGCGACATTCGATTCCTCTCGTTATTTTACGTCGGAATAGCATGTTTTCCTCTCCCGATTGCGATCCTGGCAGCCTGAATACTGGGAGATAGGTTTTGGCTATAACAGCGATTTTCTGACCAAGGGAGGCTCTGATTTGAATTCTGCTTGCGACATTCGATTCCTCTCGTTATTTTACGTCGGAATAGCATGTTTTCCACACCCGATTACGGTCCTCGAAGCCAGAATACTGGGAGATAGGTTGTGGCTATAACAGCGAGTTTCTGACGAAGGAATGCTCTGATTTGAATACTGCTTGCGACATTCGATTCCTCTCGTCATTTTACGTCGGAATAGCGCGTTTTGCACTATCCATTACTATCCTGGGAGCCAGATTACTGCAAGATAGGTTTTGGCAATAACAGCGATTTTCTGACGAAGGCAGGCTCTGATTTGAATTCTGCTTGCGACATTCGATTCCTCTTGTCATTTTAAGTCGGAATAGCATGTTTTCCACATCCGATTACGATCCTGGCAGCCAGAATACTGGGAGATAGGTTTTGGCTATAACAGCGATTTTCGGACGAAGGCAGGCTCTGATTTGAATTCTGCTTGCGACATTCGATTCCTCTCGTCATTTTACGTCGGAATAGCATGTTTTCCACATCCGATTACGATCCTGGGAGCCAGATTACTCCAAGATAGGTTTTGGATTTAATACCGATTTTCTGACGAAGGAAGGCTCTGATTTGAATTCTGCTTGCGGCATTCGATCCCTCTCGCCATTTTACGTCGGAATAGCATGTTTTCCACATCCGATTACGATCCTGGCAGCCTGAATACTGGGAGATAGGTTTTGGCTATAACAGCGAGTTTCTGACGAAGGAAGGCTCTGATTTGAATTCTGCTTGCGACATTCAATCCCTCGCGTCATTTTACGTCGGAATAGCATGTTTTCCACTCCCGATTGCGATCCTGGCAGCCTGAATACTGGGAGATAGGTTTTGGCTATAACAGCGATTTTCTGACGAAGGGAGGCTCTGATTTGAATTCTGCTTGCGACATTCGATTCCTCTCGTCATTTTAAGTCGGAATAGCGCGTCTTCCACTACCCATTACTATCCTGGGAGCCAGATTACTGCAAGATAGGTTTTGGCTATAACAGCGATTTTCGGACGAAGGCAGGCTCTGATTTGAATTCTGCTTGCGGCATTCGATCCCTCTCGCCATTTTACGTCGGAATAGCATGTTTTCCACATCCGATTACGATCCTGGCAGCCTGAATACTGGGAGATAGGTTTTGGCTATAACAGCGAGTTTCTGACGAAGGAAGGCTCTGATTTGAATTCTGCTTGCGGCATTCGATCCCTCTCGCCATTTTACGTCGGAATAGCATGTTTTCCACATCCGATTACGATCCTGGCAGCCTGAATACTGGGAGATAGGTTTTGGCTATAACAGCGAGTTTCTGACGAAGGAAGGCTCTGATTTGAATTCTGCTTGCTACATTCGATCCCTCGCGTCATTTTACGTCGGAATAGCATGTTTTCCACTCCCGATTGCGATCCTGGCAGCCTGAATACTGGGAGATAGGTTTTGGCTATAACAGCGATTTTCTGACGAAGGGAGGCTCTGATTTGAATTCTGCTTGCGACATTCGATTCCTCTCGTCATTTTAAGTCGGAATAGCATGTTTTCCACATCCGATTACGATCCTGGCAGCCTGAATACTGGGAGATAGGTTTTGGCTATAACAGCGATTTTCTGACGAAGGGAGGCTCTGATTTGAATTCTGCTTGCGACATTCGATTCCTCTCGTCATTTTAAGTCGGAATAGCGCGTCTTCCACTACCCATTACTATCCTGGGAGCCAGATTACTGCAAGATAGGTTTTGGCTATAACAGCGATTTTCGGACGAAGGCAGGCTCTGATTTGAATTCTGCTTGCGATATTCGATTCCTCTCGTCATTTTACGTCGGAATAGCATGTTTTCCACATCCGATTACGATCCTGGGAGCCAGATTACTCCAAGATAGGTTTTGGATTTAATACCGATTTTCTGACGAAGGAAGGCTCTGATTTGAATTCTGCTTGCGGCATTCGATCCCTCTCGTCATTTTACGTCGGAATAGCATGTTTTCCGCACCCGATTACGGTCCTCGAAGCCAGAATACTGGGAGATAGGTTTTGGCTATAACAGCGATTTTCTGACGAAGGAAGGCTCTGATTTGAATTCTGCTTGCGACATTCGATTCCTCTCGTCATTTTACGTCGGAATAGCGCGTCTTCCACTACCCATTACTATCCTGGGAGCCAGATTACTGCAAGATAGGTTTCGGCTATAACAGCGATTTTCGGACGAAGGCAGGCTCTGATTTGAATTGTGCTTGCGACATTCGATTCCTCTCTTCATTTTACGCCGGAGTAGCACGTTTTCCTCTACCCATTACGATCCTGGAAGCGAGATTACTGCAAGATAGGTTTTGGCTATAACAGCGAGTTTCTGACGAAGGAATGCTTTGATTTGAATTCTGCTTGCGACATTCGATTCCTCTCGTTATTTTACGTCGGAATAGCATGTTTTCCACATCCGATTACGATCCTGGGAGCCAGATTACTGCAAGATAGGTTTTGGCTATAACAGCGATTTTCGGACGAAGGCAGGCTCTGATTTGAATTCTGCTTACGACATTCGATTCCTCTCGTCATTTTACGCCGGAGTAGCACGTTTTCCTCTACCCATTACGATCCTGGAAGCGAGATTACTGCAAGATAGGTTTTGGCTATAACAGCGAGTTTCTGACGAAGGAATGCTTTGATTTGAATTCTGCTTGCGACATTCGATTCCTCTCGTTATTTTACGTCGGAATAGCATGTTTTCCACATCCGATTACGATCCTGGGAGCCAGATTACTGCAAGATAGGTTTTGGCTATAACAGCGATTTTCGGACGAAGGCAGGCTCTGATTTGAATTCTGCTTACGACATTCGATTCCTCTCGTCATTTTACGTCGGAATAGCATGTTTTCCACATCCGATTACGATCCTGGCAGCCAGAATACTGGGAGATAGGTTTTGGCTATAACAGCGATTTTCGGACGAAGGCAGGCTCTGATTTGAATTCTGCTTGCGACATTCGATTCCTCTCGTCATTTTACGTCGGAGTAGCACGTTTTCCTCTACCCATTACGATCCTGGAAGCCAGATTACTGCAAGATAGGTTTTGGCTCTAATAGCGATTTTCTGACGAAGGAAGGCTCTGATTTGAATTCTGCTTGCGGCATTCGATCCCTCTCGTCATTTTACGTCGGAATAGCATGTTTTCCACTCCCGATTGCGATCCTGGCAGCCTGAATACTGGGAGATAGGTTTTGGCTCTAACAGCGATTTTCAGACGAAGGAATGCTCTGATTTGAATTCTGCTTGCGACATTCGATTCCTCTCGTTATTTTACGTCGGAATAGCATGTTTTCCACACCCGATTACGGTCCTCGATGCCAGAATACTGTGAGATAGGTTGTGGCTATAACAGCGAGTTTCTGACGAAGGAATGCTCTGATTTGAATACTGCTTGCGACATTCGATTCCTCTCGTCATTTTACGTCGGAATAGCGCGTTTTGCACTATCCATTACTATCCTGGGAGCCAGATTACTGCAAGATAGGTTTTGGCAATAACAGCGATTTTCTGACGAAGGCAGGCTCTGATTTGAATTCTGCTTGCGACATTCGATTCCTCTTGTCATTTTAAGTCGGAATAGCATGTTTTCCACATCCGATTACGATCCTGGGAGCCAGAATACTGGGAGATAGGTTTTGGCTATAACAGCGATTTTCGGACGAAGGCAGGCTCTGATTTGAATTCTGCTTGCGACATTCGATTCCTCTCGTCATTTTACGTCGGAATAGCATGTTTTCCACATCCGATTACGATCCTGGGAGCCAGATTACTCCAAGATAGGTTTTGGATTTAATACCGATTTTCTGACGAAGGAAGGCTCTGATTTGAATTCTGCTTGCGGCATTCGATCCCTCTCGCCATTTTACGTCGGAATAGCGCGTTTTCCACTACCCATTACGATCCTGGGAGCCAGATTACTGCAAGATAGGTTTTGGCTATAACAGCGATTTTCAGACGAAGGAATGCTCCGATTTGAATTCTGCTTGCGACATTCGATTCCTCTCGTTATTTTACGACGGAATAGCATGTTTTCCACTCCCGTTTGCGATCCTGGCAGCCTGAATACTGGGAGATAGGTTTTGGCTATAACAGCGATTTTCTGACGAAGGGAGGCTCTGATTTGAATTCTGCTTGCGACATTCGATTCCTCTCGTCATTTTAAGTCGGAATAGCGCGTCTTCCACTACCCATTACTATCCTGGGAGCCAGATTACTGCACGATAGGTTTTGGCTATAACAGCGATTTTCGGACGAAGGCAGGCTCTGATTTGAATTCTGCTTGCGACATTCGATTCCTCTCGTCATTTTACGTCGGAGTAGCACGTTTTCCTCTACCCATTACGATCCTGGAAGCCAGATTACTGCAAGATAGGTTTTGGCTCTAATAGCGATTTTCTGACGAAGGAAGGCTCTGATTTGAATTCTGCTTGCGGCATTCGCTCCCTCTCGTCATTTTACGTCGGAATAGCATGTTTTCCACTATCCATTACTATCCTGGGAGCCAGATTACTGCAAGATAGGTTTTGGCAATAACAGCGATTTTCTGACGAAGGCAGGCTCTGATTTGAATTCTGCTTGCGACATTCGATTCCTCTTGTCATTTTAAGTCGGAATAGCATGTTTTCCACATCCGATTACGATCCTGGCAGCCAGAATACTGGGAGATAGGTTTTGGCTATAACAGCGATTTTCGGACGAAGGAAGGCTCTGATTTGAATTCTGCTTGCGACATTCGATTCCTCTCGTCATTTTACGTCGGAATAGCGCGTCTTCCACTACCCATTACTATCCTGGGAGCCAGATTACTGCAAGATAGGTTTCGGCTATAACAGCGATTTTCGGACGAAGGCAGGCTCTGATTTGAATTGTGCTTGCGACATTCGATTCCTCTCTTCATTTTACGCCGGAGTAGCACGTTTTCCTCTACCCATTACGATCCTGGAAGCGAGATTACTGCAAGATAGGTTTTGGCTATAACAGCGAGTTTCTGACGAAGGAATGCTTTGATTTGAATTCTGCTTGCGACATTCGATTCCTCTCGTTATTTTACGTCGGAATAGCATGTTTTCCACACCCGATTACGATCCTGGGAGCCAGATTACTGCAAGATAGGTTTTGGCTATAACAGCGATTTTCGGACGAAGGCAGGCTCTGATTTGAATTCTGCTTACGACATTCGATTCCTCTCGTCATTTTACGTCGGAATAGCATGTTTTCCACTCCCGATTACGATCCTGGCAGCCAGAATACTGGGAGATAGGTTTTGGCTATAACAGCGATTTTCGGACGAAGGCAGGCTCTGATTTGAATTCTGCTTGCGACATTCGATTCCTCTCGTCATTTTACGTCGGAGTAGCACGTTTTCCTCTACCCATTACGATCCTGGAAGCCAGATTACTGCAAGATAGGTTTTGGCTCTAACAGCGATTTTCAGACGAAGGAATGCTCTGATTTGAATTCTGCTTGCGACATTCGATTCCTCTCGTTATTTTACGTCGGAATAGCATGTTTTCCACACCCGATTACGGTCCTCGATGCCAGAATACTGTGAGATAGGTTGTGGCTATAACAGCGAGTTTCTGACGAAGGAATGCTCTGATTTGAATACTGCTTGCGACATTCGATTCCTCTCGTCATTTTACGTCGGAATAGCGCGTTTTGCACTATCCATTACTATCCTGGGAGCCAGATTACTGCAAGATAGGTTTTGGCAATAACAGCGATTTTCTGACGAAGGCAGGCTCTGATTTGAATTCTGCTTGCGACATTCGATTCCTCTTGTCATTTTAAGTCGGAATAGCATGTTTTCCACATCCGATTACGATCCTGGGAGCCAGAATACTGGGAGATAGGTTTTGGCTATAACAGCGATTTTCGGACGAAGGCAGGCTCTGATTTGAATTCTGCTTGCGACATTCGATTCCTCTCGTCATTTTACGTCGGAATAGCATGTTTTCCACATCCGATTACGATCCTGGGAGCCAGATTACTCCAAGATAGGTTTTGGATTTAATACCGATTTTCTGACGAAGGAAGGCTCTGATTTGAATTCTGCTTGCGGCATTCGATCCCTCTCGCCATTTTACGTCGGAATAGCGCGTTTTCCACTACCCATTACGATCCTGGGAGCCAGATTACTGCAAGATAGGTTTTGGCTATAACAGCGATTTTCAGACGAAGGAATGCTCCGATTTGAATTCTGCTTGCGACATTCGATTCCTCTCGTTATTTTACGTCGGAATAGCATGTTTTCCACTCCCGTTTGCGATCCTGGCAGCCTGAATACTGGGAGATAGGTTTTGGCTATAACAGCGATTTTCTGACGAAGGGAGGCTCTGATTTGAATTCTGCTTGCGACATTCGATTCCTCTCGTCATTTTAAGTCGGAATAGCGCGTCTTCCACTACCCATTACTATCCTGGGAGCCAGATTACTGCACGATAGGTTTTGGCTATAACAGCGATTTTCGGACGAAGGCAGGCTCTGATTTGAATTCTGCTTGCGACATTCGATTCCTCTCGTCATTTTACGTCGGAGTAGCACGTTTTCCTCTACCCATTACGATCCTGGAAGCCAGATTACTGCAAGATAGGTTTTGGCTCTAATAGCGATTTTCTGACGAAGGAAGGCTCTGATTTGAATTCTGCTTGCGGCATTCGCTCCCTCTCGTCATTTTACGTCGGAATAGCATGTTTTCCACTATCCATTACTATCCTGGGAGCCAGATTACTGCAAGATAGGTTTTGGCAATAACAGCGATTTTCTGACGAAGGCAGGCTCTGATTTGAATTCTGCTTGCGACATTCGATTCCTCTTGTCATTTTAAGTCGGAATAGCATGTTTTCCACATCCGATTACGATCCTGGCAGCCAGAATACTGGGAGATAGGTTTTGGCTATAACAGCGATTTTCGGACGAAGGCAGGCTCTGATTTGAATTCTGCTTGCGACATTCGATTCCTCTCGTCATTTTACGTCGGAATAGCATGTTTTCCACATCCGATTTCGATCCTGGGAGCCAGATTACTCCAAGATAGGTTTTGGATTTAATACCGATTTTCTGACGAAGGAAGGCTCTGATTTGAATTCTGCTTGCGGCATTCGATCCCTCTCGCCATTTTACGTCGGAATAGCGCGTTTTCCACTACCCATTACGATCCTGGGAGCCAGATTACTGCAAGATAGGTTTTGGCTATAACAGCGATTTTCAGACGAAGGAATGCTCTGATTTGAATTCTGCTTGCGACATTCGATTCCTCTCGTTATTTTACGTCGGAATAGCATGTTTTCCTCTCCCGATTGCGATCCTGGCAGCCTGAATACTGGGAGATAGGTTTTGGCTATAACAGCGATTTTCTGACCAAGGGAGGCTCTGATTTGAATTCTGCTTGCGACATTCGATTCCTCTCGTTATTTTACGTCGGAATAGCATGTTTTCCACACCCGATTACGGTCCTGGCAGCCAGAATACTGGGAGATAGGTTTTGGCTATAACAGCGATTTTCGGACGAAGGCAGGCTCTGATTTGAATTCTGCTTGCGACATTCGATTCCTCTCGTCATTTTACGTCGGAATAGCATGTTTTCCACATCCGATTTCGATCCTGGGAGCCAGATTACTCCAAGATAGGTTTTGGATTTAATACCGATTTTCTGACGAAGGAAGGCTCTGATTTGAATTCTGCTTGCGGCATTCGATCCCTCTCGCCATTTTACGTCGGAATAGCGCGTTTTCCACTACCCATTACGATCCTGGGAGCCAGATTACTGCAAGATAGGTTTTGGCTATAACAGCGATTTTCAGACGAAGGAATGCTCTGATTTGAATTCTGCTTGCGACATTCGATTCCTCTCGTCATTTTACGTCGGAATAGCATGTTTTCCACATCCGATTACGATCCTGGGAGCCAGAATACTGGGAGATAGGTTTTGGCTATAACAGCGATTTTCGGACGAAGGCAGGCTCTGATTTGAATTCTGCTTGCGACATTCGATTCCTCTCGTCATTTTACGTCGGAATAGCATGTTTTCCTCTCCCGATTGCGATCCTGGCAGCCTGAATACTGGGAGATAGATTTTGGCTATAACAGCGATTTTCTGACGAAGGGAGGCTCTGATATGAATTCTGCTTGCGACATTCGATTCCTCTCGTCATTTTACGTCGGAATAGCGCGTTTTGTACTATCCATTACTATCCTGGGAGCCAGATTACTGCAAGATAGGTTTTGGCTCTAATAGCGATTTTCTGACGAAGGAAGGCTCTGATTTGAATTCTGCTTGCGGCATTCGATCCCTCTCGTCATTTTACGTCGGAATAGCATGTTTTCCTCTCCCGATTGCGATCCTGGCAGCCTGAATACTGGGAGATAGGTTTTGGCTATAACAGCGATTTTCTGACCAAGGGAGGCTCTGATTTGAATTCTGCTTGCGGCATTCGATCCCTCTCGCCATTTTACGTCGGAATAGCGCGTTTTCCACTACCCATTACGATCCTGGGAGCCAGATTACTGCAAGATAGGTTTTGGCTATAACAGCGATTTTCAGACGAAGGAATGCTCTGATTTGAATTCTGCTTGCGACATTCGATTCCTCTCGTCATTTTACGTCGGAATAGCATGTTTTCCACATCCGATTACGATCCTGGGAGCCAGAATACTGGGAGATAGGTTTTGGCTATAACAGCGATTTTCGGACGAAGGCAGGCTCTGATTTGAATTCTGCTTGCGACATTCGATTCCTCTCGTCATTTTACGTCGGAATAGCATGTTTTCCACATCCGATTACGATCCTGGCAGCCTGAATACTGGGAGATAGGTTTTGGCTCTAACAGCGATTTTCAGACGAAGGAATGCTCTGATTTGAATTCTGCTTGCGACATTCGATTCCTCTCGTTATTTTACGTCGGAATAGCATGTTTTCCACACCCGATTACGGTCCTCGATGCCAGAATACTGTGAGATAGGTTGTGGCTATAACAGCGAGTTTCTGACGAAGAAATGCTCTGATTTGAATACTGCTTGCGACATTCGATTCCTCTCGTCATTTTACGTCGGAATAGCGCGTTTTGCACTATCCATTACTATCCTGGGAGCCAGATTACTGCAAGATAGGTTTTGGCAATAACAGCGATTTTCTGACGAAGGCAGGCTCTGATTTGAATTCTGCTTGCGACATTCGATTCCTCTTGTCATTTTAAGTCGGAATAGCATGTTTTCCACATCCGATTACGATCCTGGGAGCCAGAATACTGGGAGATAGGTTTTGGCTATAACAGCGATTTTCGGACGAAGGCAGGCTCTGATTTGAATTCTGCTTGCGACATTCGATTCCTCTCGTCATTTTACGTCGGAATAGCATGTTTTCCACATCCGATTACGATCCTGGGAGCCAGATTACTCCAAGATAGGTTTTGGATTTAATACCGATTTTCTGACGAAGGAAGGCTCTGATTTGAATTCTGCTTGCGGCATTCGATCCCTCTCGCCATTTTACGTCGGAATAGCGCGTTTTCCACTACCCATTACGATCCTGGGAGCCAGATTACTGCAAGATAGGTTTTGGCAATAACAGCGATTTTCTGACGAAGGCAGGCTCTGATTTGAATTCTGCTTGCGACATTCGATTCCTCTTGTCATTTTAAGTCGGAATAGCATGTTTTCCACATCCGATTACGATCCTGGGAGCCAGAATACTGGGAGATAGGTTTTGGCTATAACAGCGATTTTCGGACGAAGGCAGGCTCTGATTTGAATTCTGCTTGCGACATTCGATTCCTCTCGTCATTTTACGTCGGAATAGCATGTTTTCCACATCCGATTACGATCCTGGGAGCCAGATTACTCCAAGATAGGTTTTGGATTTAATACCGATTTTCTGACGAAGGAAGGCTCTGATTTGAATTCTGCTTGCGGCATTCGATCCCTCTCGCCATTTTACGTCGGAATAGCGCGTTTTCCACTACCCATTACGATCCTGGGAGCCAGATTACTGCAAGATAGGTTTTGGCTATAACAGCGATTTTCAGACGAAGGAATGCTCCGATTTGAATTCTGCTTGCGACATTCGATTCCTCTCGTTATTTTACGTCGGAATAGCATGTTTTCCACTCCCGTTTGCGATCCTGGCAGCCTGAATACTGGGAGATAGGTTTTGGCTATAACAGCGATTTTCTGACGAAGGGAGGCTCTGATTTGAATTCTGCTTGCGACATTCGATTCCTCTCGTCATTTTAAGTCGGAATAGCGCGTCTTCCACTACCCATTACTATCCTGGGAGCCAGATTACTGCACGATAGGTTTTGGCTATAACAGCGATTTTCGGACGAAGGCAGGCTCTGATTTGAATTCTGCTTACGACATTCGATTCCTCTCGTCATTTTACGTCGGAGTAGCACGTTTTCCTCTACCCATTACGATCCTGGAAGCCAGATTACTGCAAGATAGGTTTTGGCTCTAATAGCGATTTTCTGACGAAGGAAGGCTCTGATTTGAATTCTGCTTGCGGCATTCGATCCCTCTCGTCATTTTACGTCGGAATAGCATGTTTTCCACTATCCATTACTATCCTGGGAGCCAGATTACTGCAAGATAGGTTTTGGCAATAACAGCGATTTTCTGACGAAGGCAGGCTCTGATTTGAATTCTGCTTGCGACATTCGATTCCTCTTGTCATTTTAAGTCGGAATAGCATGTTTTCCACATCCGATTACGATCCTGGGAGCCAGAATACTGGGAGATAGGTTTTGGCTATAACAGCGATTTTCGGACGAAGGCAGGCTCTGATTTGAATTCTGCTTGCGACATTCGATTCCTCTCGTCATTTTACGTCGGAATAGCATGTTTTCCACATCCGATTACGATCCTGGCAGCCTGAATACTGGGAGATAGGTTTTGGCTCTAACAGCGATTTTCAGACGAAGGAATGCTCTGATTTGAATTCTGCTTGCGACATTCGATTCCTCTCGTTATTTTACGTCGGAATAGCATGTTTTCCACACCCGATTACGGTCCTCGATGCCAGAATACTGTGAGATAGGTTGTGGCTATAACAGCGAGTTTCTGACGAAGAAATGCTCTGATTTGAATACTGCTTGCGACATTCGATTCCTCTCGTCATTTTACGTCGGAATAGCGCGTTTTGCACTATCCATTACTATCCTGGGAGCCAGATTACTGCAAGATAGGTTTTGGCAATAACAGCGATTTTCTGACGAAGGCAGGCTCTGATTTGAATTCTGCTTGCGACATTCGATTCCTCTTGTCATTTTAAGTCGGAATAGCATGTTTTCCACATCCGATTACGATCCTGGGAGCCAGAATACTGGGAGATAGGTTTTGGCTATAACAGCGATTTTCGGACGAAGGCAGGCTCTGATTTGAATTCTGCTTGCGACATTCGATTCCTCTCGTCATTTTACGTCGGAATAGCATGTTTTCCACATCCGATTACGATCCTGGGAGCCAGATTACTCCAAGATAGGTTTTGGATTTAATACCGATTTTCTGACGAAGGAAGGCTCTGATTTGAATTCTGCTTGCGGCATTCGATCCCTCTCGCCATTTTACGTCGGAATAGCGCGTTTTCCACTACCCATTACGATCCTGGGAGCCAGATTACTGCAAGATAGGTTTTGGCTATAACAGCGATTTTCAGACGAAGGAATGCTCCGATTTGAATTCTGCTTGCGACATTCGATTCCTCTCGTTATTTTACGTCGGAATAGCATGTTTTTCTCTCCCGATTGCGATCCTGGCAGCCTGAATACTGGGAGATAGGTTTTGGCTATAACAGCGATTTTCTGACGAAGGGAGGCTCTGATTTGAATTCTGCTTGCGACATTCGATTCCTCTCGTTATTTTACGTCGGAATAGCATGTTTTCCACTCCCGATTGCGATCCTGGCAGCCTGAATACTGGGAGATAGGTTTTGGCTATAACAGCGATTTTCTGACGAAGGGAGGCTCTGATATGAATTCTGCTTGCGACATTCGATTCCTCTCGTCATTTTACGTCGGAATAGCGCGTTTTGTACTATCCATTACTATCCTGGGAGCCAGATTACTGCAAGATAGGTTTTGGCTCTAATAGCGATTTTCTGACGAAGGAAGGCTCTGATTTGAATTCTGCTTGCGGCATTCGATCCCTCTCGTCATTTTACGTCGGAATAGCATGTTTTCCACTATCCATTACTATCCTGGGAGCCAGATTACTGCAAGATAGGTTTTGGCAATAACAGCGATTTTCTGACGAAGGCAGGCTCTGATTTGAATTCTGCTTGCGACATTCGATTCCTCTTGTCATTTTAAGTCGGAATAGCATGTTTTCCACATCCGATTACGATCCTGGCAGCCAGAATACTGGGAGATATGTTTTGGCTATAACAGCGATTTTCGGACGAAGGCAGGCTCTGATTTGAATTCTGCTTGCGGCATTCGATCCCTCTCGCCATTTTACGTCGGAATAGCGCGCTTTCCACTACCTATTACGATCCTGGGAGCCAGATTACTGCAAGATAGGTTTTGGCTATAACAGCGATTTTTAGACGAAGGAATGCTCTGATTTGAATTCTGCTTGCGACATTCGATTAGTCTCGTTATTTTACGTCGGAATAGCATGTTTTCCACTCCCGATTGCGATCCTGGCAGCCTGAATACTGGGAGATAGGTTTTGGCTATAACAGCGATTTTCTGACCAAGGGAGGCTCTGATTTGAATTCTGCTTGCGACATTCGATTCCTCTCGTTATTTTACGTCGGAATAGCATGTTTTCCACACCCGATTACGGTCCTCGAAGCCAGAATACTGGGAGATAGGTTGTGGCTATAACAGCGAGTTTCTGACGAAGGAATGCTCTGATTTGAATACTGCTTGCGACATTCGATTCCTCTCGTCATTTTACGTCGGAATAGCGCGTTTTGCACTATCCATTACTATCCTGGGAGCCAGATTACTGCAAGATAGGTTTTGGCAATAACAGCGATTTTCTGACGAAGGCAGGCTCTGATTTGAATTCTGCTTGCGACATTCGATTCCTCTCGTTATTTTACGTCGGAATAGCATGTTTTCCACTCCCGATTGCGATCCTGGCAGCCTGAATACTGGGAGATAGGTTTTGGCTATAACAGCGATTTTCTGACGAAGGGAGGCTCTGATTTGAATTCTGCTTGCGACATTCGATTCCTCTCGTCATTTTACGTCGGAATAGCGCGTCTTCCACTACCCATTACTATCCTGGGAGCCAGATTACTGCACGATAGGTTTTGGCTATAACAGCGATTTTCGGAAGAAGGCAGGCTCTGATATGAATTCTGCTTCCGACATTCGATTCCTCTCGTCATTTTACGTCGGAGTAGCACGTTTTCCTCTACCCATTACGATCCTGGAAGCCAGATTACTGCAAGATAGGTTTTGGCTCTAATAGCGATTTTCTGACGAAGGAAGGCTCTGATTTGAATTCTGCTTGCGGCATTCGATCCCTCTCGTCATTTTACGTCGGAATAGCATGTTTTCCACTATCCATTACTATCCTGGGAGCCAGATTACTGCAAGATAGGTTTTGGCAATAACAGCGATTTTCTGACGAAGGCAGGCTCTGATTTGAATTCTGCTTGCGACATTCGATTCCTCTTGTCATTTTAAGTCGGAATAGCATGTTTTCCACATCCGATTACGATCCTGGCAGCCAGAATACTGGGAGATAGGTTTTGGCTATAACAGCGATTTTCGGACGAAGGCAGGCTCTGATTTGAATTCTGCTTGCGACATTCGATTCCTCTCGTCATTTTACGTCGGAATAGCATGTTTTCCACATCCGATTTCGATCCTGGGAGCCAGATTACTCCAAGATAGGTTTTGGATTTAATACCGATTTTCTGACGAAGGAAGGCTCTGATTTGAATTCTGCTTGCGGCATTCGATCCCTCTCGCCATTTTACGTCGGAATAGCGCGTTTTCCACTACCCATTACGATCCTGGGAGCCAGATTACTGCAAGATAGGTTTTGGCTATAACAGCGATTTTCAGACGAAGGAATGCTCTGATTTGAATTCTGCTTGCGACATTCGATTCCTCTCGTTATTTTACGTCGGAATAGCATGTTTTCCTCTCCCGATTGCGATCCTGGCAGCCTGAATACTGGGAGATAGGTTTTGGCTATAACAGCGATTTTCTGACCAAGGGAGGCTCTGATTTGAATTCTGCTTGCGACATTCGATTCCTCTCGTTATTTTACGTCGGAATAGCATGTTTTCCACATCCGATTACGATCCTGGGAACCAGATTACTGCAAGATAGGTTTTGGCTATAACAGCGATTTTCGGACGAAGGCAGGCTCTGATTTGAATTCTGCTTGCGACATTCGATTCCTCTTGTCATTTTAAGTCGGAATAGCATGTTTTCCACATCCGATTACGATCCTGGCAGCCAGAATACTGGGAGATATGTTTTGGCTATAACAGCGATTTTCGGACGAAGGCAGGCTCTGATTTGAATTCTGCTTGCGGCATTCGATCCCTCTCGCCATTTTACGTCGGAATAGCGCGCTTTCCACTACCTATTACGATCCTGGGAGCCAGATTACTGCAAGATAGGTTTTGGCTATAACAGCGATTTTTAGACGAAGGAATGCTCTGATTTGAATTCTGCTTGCGACATTCGATTAGTCTCGTTATTTTACGTCGGAATAGCATGTTTTCCACTCCCGATTGCGATCCTGGCAGCCTGAATACTGGGAGATAGGTTTTGGCTATAACAGCGATTTTCTGACCAAGGGAGGCTCTGATTTGAATTCTGCTTGCGACATTCGATTCCTCTCGTTATTTTACGTCGGAATAGCATGTTTTCCACACCCGATTACGGTCCTCGAAGCCAGAATACTGGGAGATAGGTTGTGGCTATAACAGCGAGTTTCTGACGAAGGAATGCTCTGATTTGAATACTGCTTGCGACATTCGATTCCTCTCGTCATTTTACGTCGGAATAGCGCGTTTTGCACTATCCATTACTATCCTGGGAGCCAGATTACTGCAAGATAGGTTTTGGCAATAACAGCGATTTTCTGACGAAGGCAGGCTCTGATTTGAATTCTGCTTGCGACATTCGATTCCTCTCGTCATTTTACGTCGGAATAGCATGTTTTCCACTCCCGATTGCGATCCTGGCAGCCTGAATACTGGGAGATAGGTTTTGGCTATAACAGCGATTTTCTGACGAAGGGAGGCTCTGATTTGAATTCTGCTTGCGACATTCGATTCCTCTCGTCATTTTAAGTCGGAATAGCGCGTCTTCCACTACCCATTACTATCCTGGGAGCCAGATTACTGCACGATAGGTTTTGGCTATAACAGCGATTTTCGGAAGAAGGCAGGCTCTGATATGAATTCTGCTTCCGACATTCGATTCCTCTCGTCATTTTACGTCGGAGTAGCACGTTTTCCTCTACCCATTACGATCCTGGAAGCCAGATTACTGCAAGATAGGTTTTGGCTCTAATAGCGATTTTCTGACGAAGGAAGGCTCTGATTTGAATTCTGCTTGCGGCATTCGATCCCTCTCGTCATTTTACGTCGGAATAGCATGTTTTCCACTATCCATTACTATCCTGGGAGCCAGATTACTGCAAGATAGGTTTTGGCAATAACAGCGATTTTCTGACGAAGGCAGGCTCTGATTTGAATTCTGCTTGCGACATTCGATTCCTCTTGTCATTTTAAGTCGGAATAGCATGTTTTCCACATCCGATTACGATCCTGGCAGCCAGAATACTGGGAGATAGGTTTTGGCTATAACAGCGATTTTCGGACGAAGGCAGGCTCTGATTTGAATTCTGCTTGCGACATTCGATTCCTCTCGTCATTTTACGTCGGAATAGCATGTTTTCCACATCCGATTTCGATCCTGGGAGCCAGATTACTCCAAGATAGGTTTTGGATTTAATACCGATTTTCTGACGAAGGAAGGCTCTGATTTGAATTCTGCTTGCGGCATTCGATCCCTCTCGCCATTTTACGTCGGAATAGCGCGTTTTCCACTACCCATTACGATCCTGGGAGCCAGATTACTGCAAGATAGGTTTTGGCTATAACAGCGATTTTCAGACGAAGGAATGCTCTGATTTGAATTCTGCTTGCGACATTCGATTCCTCTCGTTATTTTACGTCGGAATAGCATGTTTTCCTCTCCCGATTGCGATCCTGGCAGCCTGAATACTGGAAGATAGGTTTTGGCTATAACAGCGATTTTCTGACCAAGGGAGGCTCTGATTTGAATTCTGCTTGCGACATTCGATTCCTCTCGTTATTTTACGTCGGAATAGCATGTTTTCCACACCCGATTACGGTCCTCGAAGCCAGAATACTGGGAGATAGGTTGTGGCTATAACAGCGAGTTTCTGACGAAGGAATGCTCTGATTTGAATACTGCTTGCGACATTCGATTCCTCTCGTCATTTTACGTCGGAATAGCGCGTTTTGCACTATCCATTACTATCCTGGGAGCCAGATTACTGCAAGATAGGTTTTGGCAATAACAGCGATTTTCTGACGAAGGCAGGCTCTGATTTGAATTCTGCTTGCGACATTCGATTCCTCTTGTCATTTTAAGTCGGAATAGCATGTTTTCCACATCCGATTACGATCCTGGCAGCCAGAATACTGGGAGATAGGTTTTGGCTATAACAGCGATTTTCGGACGAAGGCAGGCTCTGATTTGAATTCTGCTTGCGACATTCGATTCCTCTCGTCATTTTACGTCGGAATAGCATGTTTTCCACATCCGATTACGATCCTGGGAGCCAGATTACTCCAAGATAGGTTTTGGATTTAATACCGATTTTCTGACGAAGGAAGGCTCTGATTTGAATTCTGCTTGCGGCATTCGATCCCTCTCGCCATTTTACGTCGGAATAGCGCGTTTTCCACTACCCATTACGATCCTGGGAGCCAGATTACTGCAAGATAGGTTTTGGCTATAACAGCGATTTTCAGACGAAGGAATGCTCTGATTTGAATTCTGCTTGCGACATTCGATTCCTCTCGTTATTTTACGTCGGAATAGCATGTTTTCCACTATCCATTACTATCCTGGGAGCCAGATTACTGCAAGATAGGTTTTGGCAATAACAGCGATTTTCTGACGAAGGCAGGCTCTGATTTGAATTCTGCTTGCGACATTCGATTCCTCTTGTCATTTTAAGTCGGAATAGCATGTTTTCCACATCCGATTACGATCCTGGCAGCCAGAATACTGGGAGATAGGTTTTGGCTATAACAGCGATTTTCGGACGACGGCAGGCTCTGATTTGAATTCTGCTTGCGGCATTCGATTCCTCTCGTCATTTTACGTCGGAATAGCATGTTTTCCACATCCGATTTCGATCCTGGGAGCCAGATTACTCCAAGATAGGTTTTGGATTTAATACCGATTTTCTGACGAAGGAAGGCTCTGATTTGAATTCTGCTTGCGGCATTCGATCCCTCTCGCCATTTTACGTCGGAATAGCGCGTTTTCCACTACCCATTACGATCCTGGGAGCCAGATTACTGCAAGATAGGTTTTGGCTATAACAGCGATTTTCAGACGAAGGAAGGCTCTGATTTGAATTCTGCTTGCGACATTCGATTCCTCTCGTTATTTTACGTCGGAATAGCATGTTTTCCTCTCCCGATTGCGATCCTGGCAGCCTGAATACTGGGAGATAGGTTTTGGCTATAACAGCGATTTTCTGACCAAGGGAGGCTCTGATTTGAATTCTGCTTGCGACATTCGATTCCTCTCGTTATTTTACGTCGGAATAGCATGTTTTCCACATCCGATTACGATCCTGGGAACCAGATTACTGCAAGATAGGTTTTGGCTATAACAGCGATTTTCGGACGAAGGCAGGCTCTGATTTGAATTCTGCTTGCGACATTCGATTCCTCTCGTCATTTTACGTCGGAATAGCATGTTTTCCACATCCGATTACGATCCTGGGAGCCAGAATACTGGGAGATAGGTTTTGGCTATAACAGCGATTTTCGGACGAAGGCAGGCTCTGATTTGAATTCTGCTTGCGACATTCGATTCCTCTCGTTATTTTACGTCGGAATAGCATGTTTTCCACATCCGATTACGATCCTGGCAGCCTGAATACTGGGAGATAGGTTTTGGCTCTAACTGCGATTTTCAGACGAAGGAATGCTCTGATTTGAATTCTGCTTGCGACATTCGATTCCTCTCGTTATTTTACGTCGGAATAGCACGTTTTCCACACCCGATTACGGTCCTCGATGCCAGAATACTGTGAGATAGGTTGTGGCTATAACAGCGAGTTTCTGACGAAGGAATGCTCTGATTTGAATACTGCTTGCGACATTCGATTCCTCTCGTCATTTTACGTCGGAATAGCGCGTTTTGCACTATCCATTACTATCCTGGGAGCCAGATTACTGCAAGATAGGTTTTGGCAATAACAGCGATTTTCTGACGAAGGCAGGCTCTGATTTGAATTCTGCTTGCGACATTCGATTCCTCTTTTCATTTTAAGTCGGAATAGCATGTTTTCCACATCCGATTACGATCCTGGGAGCCAGATTACTCCAAGATAGGTTTTGGATTTAATACCGATTTTCTGACGAAGGAAGGCTCTGATTTGAATTCTGCTTGCGGCATTCGATCCCTCTCGCCATTTTACGTCGGAATAGCGCGTTTTCCACTACCCATTACGATCCTGGGAGCCAGATTACTGCAAGATAGGTTTTGGCTATAACAGCGATTTTCAGACGAAGGAATGCTCTGATTTGAATTCTGCTTGCGACATTCGATTCCTCTCGTTATTTTACGTCGGAATAGCATGTTTTCCACTATCCATTACTATCCTGGGAGCCAGATTACTGCAAGATAGGTTTTGGCAATAACAGCGATTTTCTGACGAAGGCAGGCTCTGATTTGAATTCTGCTTGCGACATTCGATTCCTCTTGTCATTTTAAGTCGGAATAGCATGTTTTCCACATCCGATTACGATCCTGGCAGCCAGAATACTGGGAGATAGGTTTTGGCTATAACAGCGATTTTCGGACGACGGCAGGCTCTGATTTGAATTCTGCTTGCGGCATTCGATTCCTCTCGTCATTTTACGTCGGAATAGCATGTTTTCCACATCCGATTTCGATCCTGGGAGCCAGATTACTCCAAGATAGGTTTTGGATTTAATACCGATTTTCTGACGAAGGAAGGCTCTGATTTGAATTCTGCTTGCGGCATTCGATCCCTCTCGCCATTTTACGTCGGAATAGCGCGTTTTCCACTACCCATTACGATCCTGGGAGCCAGATTACTGCAAGATAGGTTTTGGCTATAACAGCGATTTTCTGACGAAGGAATGCTCTGATTTGAATTCTGCTTGCGACATTCGATTCCTCTCGTTATTTTACGTCGGAATAGCATGTTTTCCTCTCCCGATTGCGATCCTGGCAGCCTGAATACTGGGAGATAGGTTTTGGCTATAACAGCGATTTTCTGACCAAGGGAGGCTCTGATTTGAATTCTGCTTGCGACATTCGATTCCTCTCGTTATTTTACGTCGGAATAGCATGTTTTCCACATCCGATTACGATCCTGGGAACCAGATTACTGCAAGATAGGTTTTGGCTATAACAGCGATTTTCGGACGAAGGCAGGCTCTGATTTGAATTCTGCTTGCGACATTCGATTCCTCTCGTCATTTTACGTCGGAATAGCATGTTTTCCACATCCGATTACGATCCTGGGAGCCAGAATACTGGGAGATAGGTTTTGGCTATAACAGCGATTTTCGGACGAAGGCAGGCTCTGATTTGAATTCTGCTTGCGACATTCGATTCCTCTCGTTATTTTACGTCGGAATAGCATGTTTTCCACATCCGATTACGATCCTGGCAGCCTGAATACTGGGAGATAGGTTTTGGCTCTAACTGCGATTTTCAGACGAAGGAATGCTCTGATTTGAATTCTGCTTGCGACATTCGATTCCTCTCGTTATTTTACGTCGGAATAGCACGTTTTCCACACCCGATTACGGTCCTCGATGCCAGAATACTGTGAGATAGGTTGTGGCTATAACAGCGAGTTTCTGACGAAGGAATGCTCTGATTTGAATACTGCTTGCGACATTCGATTCCTCTCGTCATTTTACGTCGGAATAGCGCGTTTTGCACTATCCATTACTATCCTGGGAGCCAGATTACTGCAAGATAGGTTTTGGCAATAACAGCGATTTTCTGACGAAGGCAGGCTCTGATTTGAATTCTGCTTGCGACATTCGATTCCTCTTTTCATTTTAAGTCGGAATAGCATGTTTTCCACATCCGATTACGATCCTGGGAGCCAGATTACTCCAAGATAGGTTTTGGATTTAATACCGATTTTCTGACGAAGGAAGGCTCTGATTTGAATTCTGCTTGCGGCATTCGATCCCTCTCGCCATTTTACGTCGGAATAGCGCGTTTTCCACTACCCATTACGATCCTGGGAGCCAGATTACTGCAAGATAGGTTTTGGCTATAACAGCGATTTTCAGACGAAGGAATGCTCTGATTTGAATTCTGCTTGCGACATTCGATTCCTCTCGTTATTTTACGTCGGAATAGCATGTTTTCCACTATCCATTACTATCCTGGGAGCCAGATTACTGCAAGATAGGTTTTGGCAATAACAGCGATTTTCTGACGAAGGCAGGCTCTGATTTGAATTCTGCTTGCGACATTCGATTCCTCTTGTCATTTTAAGTCGGAATAGCATGTTTTCCACATCCGATTACGATCCTGGCAGCCAGAATACTGGGAGATAGGTTTTGGCTATAACAGCGATTTTCGGACGAAGGCAGGCTCTGATTTGAATTCTGCTTGCGACATTCGATTCCTCTCGTCATTTTACGTCGGAATAGCATGTTTTCCACATCCGATTTCGATCCTGGGAGCCAGATTACTCCAAGATAGGTTTTGGATTTAATACCGATTTTCTGACGAAGGAAGGCTCTGATTTGAATTCTGCTTGCGGCATTCGATCCCTCTCGCCATTTTACGTCGGAATAGCGCGTTTTCCACTACCCATTACGATCCTGGGAGCCAGATTACTGCAAGATAGGTTTTGGCTATAACAGCGATTTTCAGACGAAGGAATGCTCTGATTTGAATTCTGCTTGCGACATTCGATTCCTCTCGTTATTTTACGTCGGAATAGCATGTTTTCCTCTCCCGATTGCGATCCTGGCAGCCTGAATACTGGGAGATAGGTTTTGGCTATAACAGCGATTTTCTGACGAAGGCAGGCTCTGATTTGAATTCTGCTTGCGACATTCGATTCCTCTTGTCATTTTAAGTCGGAATAGCATGTTTTCCACATCCGATTACGATCCTGGCAGCCAGAATACTGGGAGATAGGTTTTGGCTATAACAGCGATTTTCGGACGAAGGCAGGCTCTGATTTGAATTCTGCTTGCGACATTCGATTCCTCTCGTCATTTTACGTCGGAATAGCATGTTTTCCACATCCGATTACGATCCTGGGAGCCAGATTACTCCAAGATAGGTTTTGGATTTAATACCGATTTTCTGACGAAGGAAGGCTCTGATTTGAATTCTGCTTGCGGCATTCGATCCCTCTCGCCATTTTACGTCGGAATAGCGCGTTTTCCACTACCCATTACGATCCTGGGAGCCAGATTACTGCAAGATAGGTTTTGGCTATAACAGCGATTTTCAGACGAAGGAATGCTCTGATTTGAATTCTGCTTGCGACATTCGATTCCTCTCGTTATTTTACGTCGGAATAGCATGTTTTCCACTATCCATTACTATCCTGGGAGCCAGATTACTGCAAGATAGGTTTTGGCAATAACAGCGATTTTCTGACGAAGGCAGGCTCTGATTTGAATTCTGCTTGCGACATTCGATTCCTCTTGTCATTTTAAGTCGGAATAGCATGTTTTCCACATCCGATTACGATCCTGGCAGCCAGAATACTGGGAGATAGGTTTTGGCTATAACAGCGATTTTCGGACGAAGGCAGGCTCTGATTTGAATTCTGCTTGCGACATTCGATTCCTCTCGTCATTTTACGTCGGAATAGCATGTTTTCCACATCCGATTTCGATCCTGGGAGCCAGATTACTCCAAGATAGGTTTTGGATTTAATACCGATTTTCTGACGAAGGAAGGCTCTGATTTGAATTCTGCTTGCGGCATTCGATCCCTCTCGCCATTTTACGTCGGAATAGCGCGTTTTCCACTACCCATTACGATCCTGGGAGCCAGATTACTGCAAGATAGGTTTTGGCTATAACAGCGATTTTCAGACGAAGGAATGCTCTGATTTGAATTCTGCTTGCGACATTCGATTCCTCTCGTTATTTTACGTCGGAATAGCATGTTTTCCTCTCCCGATTGCGATCCTGGCAGCCTGAATACTGGGAGATAGGTTTTGGCTATAACAGCGATTTTCTGACCAAGGGAGGCTCTGATTTGAATTCTGCTTGCGACATTCGATTCCTCTCGTTATTTTACGTCGGAATAGCATGTTTTCCACACCCGATTACGGTCCTCGAAGCCAGAATACTGGGAGATAGGTTGTGGCTATAACAGCGAGTTTCTGACGAAGGAATGCTCTGATTTGAATACTGCTTGCGACATTCGATTCCTCTCGTCATTTTACGTCGGAATAGCATGTTTTCCACATCCGATTACGATCCTGGGAGCCAGATTACTGCAAGATAGGTTTTGGCTATAACAGCGATTTTCGGACGAAGGCAGGCTCTGATTTGAATTCTGCTTGCGACATTCGATTCCTCTCGTCATTTTACGTCGGAATAGCATGTTTTCCACATCCGATTACGATCCTGGCAGCCTGAATACTGGGAGATAGGTTTTGGCTCTAACAGCGATTTTCAGACGAAGGAATGCTCTGATTTGAATTCTGCTTGCGACATTCGATTCCTCTCGTTATTTTACGTCGGAATAGCATGTTTTCCACACCCGATTACGGTCCTCGATGCCAGAATACTGTGAGATAGGTTGTGGCTATAACAGCGAGTTTCTGACGAAGGAATGCTCTGATTTGAATACTGCTTGCGACATTCGATTCCTCTCGTCATTTTACGTCGGAATAGCGCGTTTTGCACTATCCATTACTATCCTGGGAGCCAGATTACTGCAAGATAGGTTTTGGCAATAACAGCGATTTTCTGACGAAGGCAGGCTCTGATTTGAATTCTGCTTGCGACATTCGATTCCTCTTGTCATTTTAAGTCGGAATAGCATGTTTTCCACATCCGATTACGATCCTGGGAGCCAGATTACTCCAAGATAGGTTTTGGATTTAATACCGATTTTCTGACGAAGGAAGGCTCTGATTTGAATTCTGCTTGCGGCATTCGATCCCTCTCGCCATTTTACGTCGGAATAGCGCGTTTTCCACTACCCATTACGATCCTGGGAGCCAGATTACTGCAAGATAGGTTTTGGCTATAACAGCGATTTTCAGACGAAGGAATGCTCTGATTTGAATTCTGCTTGCGACATTCGATTCCTCTCGTTATTTTACGTCGGAATAGCATGTTTTCCACTATCCATTACTATCCTGGGAGCCAGATTACTGCAAGATAGGTTTTGGCAATAACAGCGATTTTCTGACGAAGGCAGGCTCTGATTTGAATTCTGCTTGCGACATTCGATTCCTCTTGTCATTTTAAGTCGGAATAGCATGTTTTCCACATCCGATTACGATCCTGGCAGCCAGAATACTGGGAGATAGGTTTTGGCTATAACAGCGATTTTCGGACGAAGTCAGGCTCTGATTTGAATTCTGCTTGCGACATTCGATTCCTCTCGTCATTTTACGTCGGAATAGCATGTTTTCCACATCCGATTTCGATCCTGGGAGCAAGATTACTCCAAGATAGGTTTTGGATTTAATACCGATTTTCTGACGAAGGAAGGCTCTGATTTGAATTCTGCTTGCGGCATTCGATCCCTCTCGCCATTTTACGTCGGAATAGCGCGTTTTCCACTACCCATTACGATCCTGGGAGCCAGATTACTGCAAGATAGGTTTTGGCTATAACAGCGATTTTCAGACGAAGGAATGCTCTGATTTGAATTCTGCTTGCGACATTCGATTCCTCTCGTTATTTTACGTCGGAATAGCATGTTTTCCACACCCGATTACGGTCCTCGAAGCCAGAATACTGGGAGATAGGTTGTGGCTATAACAGCGAGTTTCTGACGAAGGAATGCTCTGATTTGAATACTGCTTGCGACATTCGATTCCTCTCGTCATTTTACGTCGGAATAGCATGTTTTCCACATCCGATTACGATCCTGGGAGCCAGATTACTGCAAGATAGGTTTTGGCTATAACAGCGATTTTCGGACGAAGGCAGGCTCTGATTTGAATTCTGCTTGAGGCATTCGATTCCTCTCGTCATTTTACGTCGGAATAGCATGTTTTCCACAGCCGATTACGATCCTGGGAGCCAGAATACTGGGAGATAGGTTTTGGCTATAACAGCGATTTTCGGACGAAGGCAGGCTCTGATTTGAATTCTGCTTGCGACATTCGATTCCTCTCGTCATTTTACGTCGGAATAGCATGTTTTCCACATCCGATTACGATCCTGGCAGCCTGAATACTGGGAGATAGGTTTTGGCTCTAACAGCGATTTTCAGACGAAGGAATGCTCTGATTTGAATTCTGCTTGCGACATTCGATTCCTCTCGTTATTTTACGTCGGAATAGCATGTTTTCCACACCCGATTACGGTCCTCGATGCCAGAATACTGTGAGATAGGTTGTGGCTATAACAGCGAGTTTCTGACGAAGGAATGCTCTGATTTGAATACTGCTTGCGATATTCGATTCCTCTCGTCATTTTACGTCGGATTAGCGCGTTTTGCACTATCCATTACTATCCTGGGAGCCAGATTACTGCAAGATAGGTTTTGGCAATAACAGCGATTTTCTGACGAAGGCAGGCTCTGATTTGAATTCTGCTTGCGACATTCGATTCCTCTTGTCATTTTAAGTCGGAATAGCATGTTTTCCACATCCGATTACGATCCTGGGAGCCAGAATACTGGGAGATAGGTTTTGGCTATAACAGCGATTTTCGGACGAAGGCAGGCTCTGATTTGAATTCTGCTTGCGACATTCGATTCCTCTCGTCATTTTACGTCGGAATAGCATGTTTTCCACATCCGATTACGATCCTGGGAGCCAGATTACTCCAAGATAGGTTTTGGCAATAACAGCGATTTTCTGACGAAGGCAGGCTCTGATTTGAATTCTGCTTGCGACATTCGATTCCTCTCGTCATTTTACGTCGGAATAGCATGTTTTCCACATCCGATTACGATCCTGGGAGCCAGAATACTGGGAGATAGGTTTTGGCTATAACAGCGATTTTCGGACGAAGGCAGGCTCTGATTTGAATTCTGCTTGCGACATTCGATTCCTCTCGTCATTTTACGTCGGAATAGCATGTTTTCCACATCCGATTACGATCCTGGGAGCCAGATTACTCCAAGATAGGTTTTGGATTTAATACCGATTTTCTGACGAAGGAAGGCTCTGATTTGAATTCTGCTTGCGGCATTCGATCCCTCTCGCCATTTTACGTCGGAATAGCGCGTTTTCCACTACCCATTACGATCCTGGGAGCCAGATTAATGCAAGATAGGTTTTGGCTATAACAGCGATTTTCAGACGAAGGAATGCTCCGATTTGAATTCTGCTTGCGACATTCGATTCCTCTCGTTATTTTACGTCGGAATAGCATGTTTTCCACTCCCGTTTGCGATCCTGGCAGCCTGAATACTGGGAGATAGGTTTTGGCTATAACAGCGATTTTCTGACGAAGGGAGGCTCTGATTTGAATTCTGCTTGCGACATTCGATTCCTCTCGTCATTTTAAGTCGGAATAGCGCGTCTTCCACTACCCATTACTATCCTGGGAGCCAGATTACTGCAAGATAGGTTTTGGCAATAACAGCGATTTTCTGACGAAGGCAGGCTCTGATTTGAATTCTGCTTGCGACATTCGATTCCTCTTGTCATTTTAAGTCGGAATAGCATGTTTTCCACATCCGATTACGATCCTGGGAGCCAGATTACTCCAAGATAGGTTTTGGATTTAATACCGATTTTCTGACGAAGGAAGGCTCTGATTTGAATTCTGCTTGCGGCATTCGATCCCTCTCGCCATTTTACGTCGGAATAGCGCGTTTTCCACTACCCATTACGATCCTGGGAGCCAGATTACTGCAAGATAGGTTTTGGCTATAACAGCGATTTTCAGACGAAGGAATGCTCTGATTTGAATTCTGCTTGCGACATTCGATTCCTCTCGTTATTTTACGTCGGAATAGCATGTTTTCCACTATCCATTACTATCCTGGGAGCCAGATTACTGCAAGATAGGTTTTGGCAATAACAGCGATTTTCTGACGAAGGCAGGCTCTGATTTGAATTCTGCTTGCGACATTCGATTCCTCTTGTCATTTTAAGTCGGAATAGCATGTTTTCCACATCCGATTACGATCCTGGCAGCCAGAATACTGGGAGATAGGTTTTGGCTATAACAGCGATTTTCGGACGAAGTCAGGCTCTGATTTGAATTCTGCTTGCGACATTCGATTCCTCTCGTCATTTTACGTCGGAATAGCATGTTTTCCACATCCGATTTCGATCCTGGGAGCAAGATTACTCCAAGATAGGTTTTGGCTATAACAGCGATTTTCAGACGAAGGAATGCTCTGATTTGAATTCTGCTTGCGACATTCGATTCCTCTCGTTATTTTACGTCGGAATAGCATGTTTTCCACACCCGATTACGGTCCTCGAAGCCAGAATACTGGGAGATAGGTTGTGGCTATAACAGCGAGTTTCTGACGAAGGAATGCTCTGATTTGAATACTGCTTGCGACATTCGATTCCTCTCGTCATTTTACGTCGGAATAGCATGTTTTCCACATCCGATTACGATCCTGGGAGCCAGATTACTGCAAGATAGGTTTTGGCTATAACAGCGATTTTCGGACGAAGGCAGGCTCTGATTTGAATTCTGCTTGCGACATTCGATTCCTCTCGTCATTTTACGTCGGAATAGCATGTTTTCCACAGCCGATTACGATCCTGGGAGCCAGAATACTGGGAGATAGGTTTTGGCTATAACAGCGATTTTCGGACGAAGGCAGGCTCTGATTTGAATTCTGCTTGCGACATTCGATTCCTCTCGTTATTTTACGTCGGAATAGCATGTTTTCCACACCCGATTACGGTCCTCGATGCCAGAATACTGTGAGATAGGTTGTGGCTATAACAGCGAGTTTCTGACGAAGGAATGCTCTGATTTGAATACTGCTTGCGATATTCGATTCCTCTCGTTATTTTACGTCGGAATAGCATGTTTTCCACATCCGATTACGATCCTGGCAGCCTGAATACTGGGAGATAGGTTTTGGCTCTAACAGCGATTTTCAGACGAAGGAATGCTCTGATTTGAATTCTGCTTGCGACATTCGATTCCTCTCGTTATTTTACGTCGGAATAGCATGTTTTCCACACCCGATTACGGTCCTCGATGCCAGAATACTGTGAGATAGGTTGTGGCTATAACAGCGAGTTTCTGACGAAGGAATGCTCTGATTTGAATACTGCTTGCGATATTCGATTCCTCTCGTCATTTTACGTCGGATTAGCGCGTTTTGCACTATCCATTACTATCCTGGGAGCCAGATTACTGCAAGATAGGTTTTGGCAATAACAGCGATTTTCTGACGAAGGCAGGCTCTGATTTGAATTCTGCTTGCGACATTCGATTCCTCTTGTCATTTTAAGTCGGAATAGCATGTTTTCCACATCCGATTACGATCCTGGGAGCCAGAATACTGGGAGATAGGTTTTGGCTATAACAGCGATTTTCGGACGAAGGCAGGCTCTGATTTGAATTCTGCTTGCGACATTCGATTCCTCTCGTCATTTTACGTCGGAATAGCATGTTTTCCACACCCGATTACGATCCTGGGAGCCAGATTACTGCAAGATAGGTTTTGGCAATAACAGCGATTTTCTGACGAAGGCAGGCTCTGATTTGAATTCTGCTTGCGACATTCGATTCCTCTCGTCATTTTACGTCGGAATAGCATGTTTTCCACATCCGATTACGATCCTGGGAGCCAGAATACTGGGAGATAGGTTTTGGCTATAACAGCGATTTTCGGACGAAGGCAGGCTCTGATTTGAATTCTGCTTGCGACATTCGATTCCTCTCGTCATTTTACGTCGGAATAGCATGTTTTCCACATCCGATTACGATCCTGGGAGCCAGATTACTCCAAGATAGGTTTTGGATTTAATACCGATTTTCTGACGAAGGAAGGCTCTGATTTGAATTCTGCTTGCGGCATTCGATCCCTCTCGCCATTTTACGTCGGAATAGCGCGTTTTCCACTACCCATTACGATCCTGGGAGCCAGATTAATGCAAGATAGGTTTTGGCTATAACAGCGATTTTCAGACGAAGGAATGCTCCGATTTGAATTCTGCTTGCGACATTCGATTCCTCTCGTTATTTTACGTCGGAATAGCATGTTTTCCACTCCCGTTTGCGATCCTGGCAGCCTGAATACTGGGAGATAGGTTTTGGCTATAACAGCGATTTTCTGACGAAGGGAGGCTCTGATTTGAATTCTGCTTGCGACATTCGATTCCTCTCGTCATTTTAAGTCGGAATAGCGCGTCTTCCACTACCCATTACTATCCTGGGAGCCAGATTACTGCACGATAGGTTTTGGCTATAACAGCGATTTTCGGACGAAGGCAGGCTCTGATTTGAATTCTGCTTGCGACATTCGATTCCTCTCGTTATTTTACGTCGGAATAGCATGTTTTCCACTCCCGATTGCGATCCTGGCAGCCTGAATACTGGGAGATAGGTTTTGGCTATAACAGCGATTTTCAGACGAAGGAATGCTCTGATTTGAATTCTGCTTGCGACATTCGATTCCTCTCGTTATTTTACGTCGGAATAGCATGTTTTCCACACCCGATTACGGTCCTCGATGCCAGAATACTGTGAGATAGGTTGTGGCTATAACAGCGAGTTTCTGACGAAGGAATGCTCTGATTTGAATACTGCTTGCGATATTCGATTCCTCTCGTCATTTTACGTCGGAATAGCGCGTTTTGCACTATCCATTACTATCCTGGGAGCCAGATTACTGCAAGATAGGTTTTGGCAATAACAGCGATTTTCTGACGAAGGCAGGCTCTGATTTGAATTCTGCTTGCGACATTCGATTCCTCTTGTCATTTTAAGTCGGAATAGCATGTTTTCCACATCCGATTACGATCCTGGGAGCCAGAATACTGGGAGATAGCTTTTGGCTATAACAGCGGGTTTCTGACGAAGGAAGGATCTGATTTGAATTCTGCTTGCGGCATTCGATCCCTCTCGTCATTTTACGTCGGAATAGCATGTTTTCCACACCCGATTACGGTCCTGGAAGCCAGAATACTGGGAGATAGGTTTTGGATACAGGAGCGATTTCTGACGAAGGCAGTCTCTGATTTGAATTCAGCTTGCGGCATTCGACCCCTCTCGTCATTTTACGTCGGAATAGCATGTTTTCCACACCCGAGTACGATCCTGGTAGCCTCAATACTGGAAGATAGGTTTTGGATACAGGAGCGATTTTCTGACGAAGGAAGGCTCTGATTTGAATTCTGCTCGCGGCATTCGATCCCTCTCGTCATTTTACGTCGGAATAGCATGTTTTCCACACCCGATTACAGTCCTCGAACCCAGAATACTGGGAGACAGGTTTTGGCTATAACAGTGGTTTTCTGACGAAGGAAGGCTCTGATTTGAATTCTGCTTGCGGCATTCGATTCCTCTCGTCATTTTACGTCGGAATAGCATGTTTTCCACACCCGATTACGGTCCTGGAAGCCAGAATACTGGAAGATAGCTTTTGGCTATAACAGCGGTTTTCTGACGAAGGAAGGATCTGATTTGAATTCTGCTTGCGACATTCAATCCCTCTCGTCATTTTACGTCGGAGTAGAAAGTTTTCCACACCCGATTACGGTCCTGGAAGCCAGAATACTGGAAGATAGGTTTTGGCTATAACAGCGATTTTCGGACGAAGGCAGGCTCTGATTTGAATTCTGCTTGCGGCATTCGATCCCTCTCGCCATTTTACGTCGGAATAGCGCGTTTTCCACTACCCATTACGATCCTGGGAACCAGATTACTGCAAGATAGGTTTTGGCAATAACAGCGATTTTCTGACGAAGGCAGGCTCTGATTTGAATTCTGCTTGCGACATTCGATTCCTCTTGTCATTTTAAGTCGGAATAGCATGTTTTCCACATCCGATTACGATCCTGGGAGCCAGAATACTGGGAGATAGGTTTTGGCTATAACAGCGATTTTCGGACGAAGGCAGGCTCTGATTTGAATTCTGCTTGCGACATTCGATTCCTCTCGTCATTTTACGTCGGAATAGCATGTTTTCCACATCCGATTACGATCCTGGGAGCCAGATTACTCCAAGATAGGTTTTGGATTTAATACCGATTTTCTGACGAAGGAAGGCTCTGATTTGAATTCTGCTTGCGACATTCGATTCCTCTTGTCATTTTAAGTCGGAATAGCATGTTTTCCACATCCGATTACGATCCTGGGAGCCAGAATACTGGGAGATAGGTTTTGGCTATAACAGCGATTTTCTGACGAAGGGAGGCTCTGATATGAATTCTGCTTGCGACATTCGATTCCTCTCGTCATTTTACGTCGGAATAGCGCGTTTTGTACTATCCATTACTATCCTGGGAGCCAGATTACTGCAAGATAGGTTTTGGCTCTAATAGCGATTTTCTGACGAAGGAAGGCTCTGATTTGAATTCTGCTTGCGGCATTCGATCCCTCTCGTCATTTTACGTCGGAATAGCATGTTTTCCACTATCCATTACTATCCTGGGAGCCAGATTACTGCAAGATAGGTTTTGGCAATAACAGCGATTTTCTGACGAAGGCAGGCTCTGATTTGAATTCTGCTTGCGACATTCGATTCCTCTCGTCATTTTACGTCGGAATAGCATGTTTTCCACATCCGATTACGATCCTGGGAGCCAGAATACTGGGAGATAGGTTTTGGCTATAACAGCGATTTTCGGACGAAGGCAGGCTCTGATTTGAATTCTGCTTGCGACATTCGATTCCTCTCGTCATTTTACGTCGGAATAGCATGTTTTCCACATCCGATTACGATCCTGGCAGCCTGAATACTGGGAGATAGGTTTTGGCTCTAACAGCGATTTTCAGACGAAGGAATGCTCTGATTTGAATTCTGCTTGCGACATTCGATTCCTCTCGTTATTTTACGTCGGAATAGCATGTTTTCCACACCCGATTACGGTCCTCGATGCCAGAATACTGTGAGATAGGTTGTGGCTATAACAGCGAGTTTCTGACGAAGGAATGCTCTGATTTGAATACTGCTTGCGACATTCGATTCCTCTCGTCATTTTACGTCGGAATAGCGCGTTTTGCACTATCCATTACTATCCTGGGAGCCAGATTACTGCAAGATAGGTTTTGGCAATAACAGCGATTTTCTGACGAAGGCAGGCTCTGATTTGAATTCTGCTTGCGACATTCGATTCCTCTTGTCATTTTAAGTCGGAATAGCATGTTTTCCACATCCGATTACGATCCTGGGAGCCAGAATACTGGGAGATAGGTTTTGGCTATAACAGCGATTTTCGGACGAAGGCAGGCTCTGATTTGAATTCTGCTTGCGACATTCGATTCCTCTCGTCATTTTACGTCGGAATAGCATGTTTTCCACTATCCATTACTATCCTGGGAGCCAGATTACTGCAAGATAGGTTTTGGCAATAACAGCGATTTTCTGACGAAGGCAGGCTCTGATTTGAATTCTGCTTGCGACATTCGATTCCTCTCGTCATTTTACGTCGGAATAGCATGTTTTCCACATCCGATTACGATCCTGGGAGCCAGAATACTGGGAGATAGGTTTTGGCTATAACAGCGATTTTCGGACGAAGGCAGGCTCTGATTTGAATTCTGCTTGCGACATTCGATTCCTCTCGTCATTTTACGTCGGAATAGCATGTTTTCCACATCCGATTACGATCCTGGCAGCCTGAATACTGGGAGATAGGTTTTGGCTCTAACAGCGATTTTCAGACGAAGGAATGCTCTGATTTGAATTCTGCTTGCGACATTCGATTCCTCTCGTTATTTTACGTCGGAATAGCATGTTTTCCACACCCGATTACGGTCCTCGATGCCAGAATACTGTGAGATAGGTTGTGGCTATAACAGCGAGTTTCTGACGAAGGAATGCTCTGATTTGAATACTGCTTGCGACATTCGATTCCTCTCGTCATTTTACGTCGGAATAGCGCGTTTTGCACTATCCATTACTATCCTGGGAGCCAGATTACTGCAAGATAGGTTTTGGCAATAACAGCGATTTTCTGACGAAGGCAGGCTCTGATTTGAATTCTGCTTGCGACATTCGATTCCTCTTGTCATTTTAAGTCGGAATAGCATGTTTTCCACATCCGATTACGATCCTGGGAGCCAGAATACTGGGAGATAGGTTTTGGCTATAACAGCGATTTTCGGACGAAGGCAGGCTCTGATTTGAATTCTGCTTGCGACATTCGATTCCTCTCGTCATTTTACGTCGGAATAGCATGTTTTCCACATCCGATTACGATCCTGGGAGCCAGATTACTCCAAGATAGGTTTTGGCTTTAATACCGATTTTCTGACGAAGGAAGGCTCTGATTTGAATTCTGCTTGCGGCATTCGATCCCTCTCGCCATTTTACGTCGGAATAGCGCGTTTTCCACTACCCATTACGATCCTGGGAGCCAGATTACTGCAAGATAGGTTTTGGCTATAACAGCGATTTTCAGACGAAGGAATGCTCCGATTTGAATTCTGCTTGCGACATTCGATTCCTCTCGTTATTTTACGTCGGAATAGCATGTTTTCCACTCCCGTTTGCGATCCTGGCAGCCTGAATACTGGGAGATAGGTTTTGGCTATAACAGCGATTTTCTGACGAAGGGAGGCTCTGATTTGAATTCTGCTTGCGACATTCGATTCCTCTCGTCATTTTACGTCGGAATAGCGCGTCTTCCACTACCCATTACTATCCTGGGAGCCAGATTACTGCACGATAGGTTTTGGCTATAACAGCGATTTTCGGACGAAGGCAGGCTCTGATTTGAATTCTGCTTGCGACATTCGATTCCTCTCGTCATTTTACGTCGGAATAGCATGTTTTCCACTCCCGATTGCGATCCTGGCAGCCTGAATACTGGGAGATAGGTTTTGGCTATAACAGCGATTTTCTGACGAAGGGAGGCTCTGATATGAATTCTGCTTGCGACATTCGATTCCTCTCGTCATTTTACGTCGGAATAGCGCGTTTTGCACTATCCATTACTATCCTGGGAGCCAGATTACTGCAAGATAGGTTTTGGCTCTAATAGCGATTTTCTGACGAAGGAAGGCTCTGATTTGAATTCTGCTTGCGGCATTCGATCCCTCTCGTCATTTTACGTCGGAATAGCATGTTTTCCACTATCCATTACTATCCTGGGAGCCAGATTACTGCAAGATAGGTTTTGGCAATAACAGCGATTTTCTGACGAAGGCAGGCTCTGATTTGAATTCTGCTTGCGACATTCGATTCCTCTCGTCATTTTACGTCGGAATAGCATGTTTTCCACATCCGATTACGATCCTGGGAGCCAGAATACTGGGAGATAGGTTTTGGCTATAACAGCGATTTTCGGACGAAGGCAGGCTCTGATTTGAATTCTGCTTGCGACATTCGATTCCTCTCGTCATTTTACGTCGGAATAGCATGTTTTCCACATCCGATTACGATCCTGGCAGCCTGAATACTGGGAGATAGGTTTTGGCTCTAACAGCGATTTTCAGACGAAGGAATGCTCTGATTTGAATTCTGCTTGCGACATTCGATTCCTCTCGTTATTTTACGTCGGAATAGCATGTTTTCCACACCCGATTACGGTCCTCGATGCCAGAATACTGTGAGATAGGTTGTGGCTATAACAGCGAGTTTCTGACGAAGGAATGCTCTGATTTGAATACTGCTTGCGACATTCGATTCCTCTCGTCATTTTACGTCGGAATAGCGCGTTTTGCACTATCCATTACTATCCTGGGAGCCAGATTACTGCAAGATAGGTTTTGGCAATAACAGCGATTTTCTGACGAAGGCAGGCTCTGATTTGAATTCTGCTTGCGACATTCGATTCCTCTTGTCATTTTAAGTCGGAATAGCATGTTTTCCACATCCGATTACGATCCTGGGAGCCAGAATACTGGGAGATAGGTTTTGGCTATAACAGCGATTTTCGGACGAAGGCAGGCTCTGATTTGAATTCTGCTTGCGACATTCGATTCCTCTCGTCATTTTACGTCGGAATAGCATGTTTTCCACATCCGATTACGATCCTGGGAGCCAGATTACTCCAAGATAGGTTTTGGCAATAACAGCGATTTTCTGACGAAGGCAGGCTCTGATTTGAATTCTGCTTGCGACATTCGATTCCTCTCGTCATTTTACGTCGGAATAGCATGTTTTCCACATCCGATTACGATCCTGGGAGCCAGAATACTGGAAGATAGGTTTTGGCTATAACAGCGATTTTCGGACGAAGGCAGGCTCTGATTTGAATTCTGCTTGCGACATTCGATTCCTCTCGTCATTTTACGTCGGAATAGCATGTTTTCCACATCCGATTACGATCCTGGGAGCCAGATTACTCCAAGATAGGTTTTGGATTTAATACCGATTTTCTGACGAAGGAAGGCTCTGATTTGAATTCTGCTTGCGGCATTCGATCCCTCTCGCCATTTTACGTCGGAATAGCGCGTTTTCCACTACCCATTACGATCCTGGGAGCCAGATTAATGCAAGATAGGTTTTGGCTATAACAGCGATTTTCAGACGAAGGAATGCTCCGATTTGAATTCTGCTTGCGACATTCGATTCCTCTCGTTATTTTACGTCGGAATAGCATGTTTTCCACTCCCGTTTGCGATCCTGGCAGCCTGAATACTGGGAGATAGGTTTTGGCTATAACAGCGATTTTCTGACGAAGGGAGGCTCTGATTTGAATTCTGCTTGCGACATTCGATTCCTCTCGTCATTTTAAGTCGGAATAGCGCGTCTTCCACTACCCATTACTATCCTGGGAGCCAGATTACTGCACGATAGGTTTTGGCTATAACAGCGATTTTCGGACGAAGGCAGGCTCTGATTTGAATTCTGCTTGCGACATTCGATTCCTCTCGTTATTTTACGTCGGAATAGCATGTTTTCCACTCCCGATTGCGATCCTGGCAGCCTGAATACTGGGAGATAGGTTTTGGCTATAACAGCGATTTTCAGACGAAGGAATGCTCTGATTTGAATTCTGCTTGCGACATTCGATTCCTCTCGTTATTTTACGTCGGAATAGCATGTTTTCCACACCCGATTACGGTCCTCGATGCCAGAATACTGTGAGATAGGTTGTGGCTATAACAGCGAGTTTCTGACGAAGGAATGCTCTGATTTGAATACTGCTTGCGATATTCGATTCCTCTCGTCATTTTACGTCGGAATAGCGCGTTTTGCACTATCCATTACTATCCTGGGAGCCAGATTACTGCAAGATAGGTTTTGGCAATAACAGCGATTTTCTGACGAAGGCAGGCTCTGATTTGAATTCTGCTTGCGACATTCGATTCCTCTTGTCATTTTAAGTCGGAATAGCATGTTTTCCACATCCGATTACGATCCTGGGAGCCAGAATACTGGGAGATAGCTTTTGGCTATAACAGCGGGTTTCTGACGAAGGAAGGATCTGATTTGAATTCTGCTTGCGGCATTCGATCCCTCTCGTCATTTTACGTCGGAATAGCATGTTTTCCACACCCGATTACGGTCCTGGAAGCCAGAAAACTGGGAGATAGGTTTTGGATACAGGAGCGATTTCTGACGAAGGCAGTCTCTGATTTGAATTCAGCTTGCGGCATTCGACCCCTCTCGTCATTTTACGTCGGAATAGCATGTTTTCCACACCCGAGTACGATCCTGGTAGCCTCAATACTGGAAGATAGGTTTTGGATACAGGAGCGATTTTCTGACGAAGGAAGGCTCTGATTTGAATTCTGCTCGCGGCATTCGATCCCTCTCGTCATTTTACGTCGGAATAGCATGTTTTCCACACCCGATTACAGTCCTCGAACCCAGAATACTGGGAGACAGGTTTTGGCTATAACAGTGGTTTTCTGACGAAGGAAGGCTCTGATTTGAATTCTGCTTGCGGCATTCGATTCCTCTCGTCATTTTACGTCGGAATAGCATGTTTTCCACACCCGATTACGGTCCTGGAAGCCAGAATACTGGAAGATAGCTTTTGGCTATAACAGCGGTTTTCTGACGAAGGAAGGATCTGATTTGAATTCTGCTTGCGACATTCAATCCCTCTCGTCATTTTACGTCGGAGTAGAAAGTTTTCCACACCCGATTACGGTCCTGGAAGCCAGAATACTGGAAGATAGGTTTTGGCTATAACAGCGATTTTCGGACGAAGGCAGGCTCTGATTTGAATTCTGCTTGCGACATTCGATTCCTCTCGTCATTTTACGTCGGAATAGCATGTTTTCCACATCCGATTACGATCCTGGGAGCCAGATTACTCCAAGATAGGTTTTGGATTTAATACCGATTTTCTGACGAAGGAAGGCTCTGATTTGAATTCTGCTTGCGGCATTCGATCCCTCTCGCCATTTTACGTCGGAATAGCGCGTTTTCCACTACCCATTACGATCCTGGGAGCCAGATTACTGCAAGATAGGTTTTGGCTATAACAGCGATTTTCAGACGAAGGAATGCTCCGATTTGAATTCTGCTTGCGACATTCGATTCCTCTCGTTATTTTACGTCGGAATAGCATGTTTTCCACTCCCGTTTGCGATCCTGGCAGCCTGAATACTGGGAGATAGGTTTTGGCTATAACAGCGATTTTCTGACGAAGGGAGGCTCTGATTTGAATTCTGCTTGCGACATTCGATTCCTCTCGTCATTTTAAGTCGGAATAGCGCGTCTTCCACTACCCATTACTATCCTGGGAGCCAGATTACTGCACGATAGGTTTTGGCTATAACAGCGATTTTCGGACGAAGGCAGGCTCTGATTTGAATTCTGCTTGCGACATTCGATTCCTCTCGTTATTTTACGTCGGAATAGCATGTTTTCCACTCCCGATTGCGATCCTGGCAGCCTGAATACTGGGAGATAGGTTTTGGCTATAACAGCGATTTTCTGACGAAGGAAGGCTCTGATTTGAATTCTGCTTGCGACATTCGATTCCTCTCGTCATTTTACGTCGGAATAGCGCGTTTTGCACTATCCATTACTATCCTGGGAGCCAGATTACTGCAAGATAGGTTTTGGCTCTAATAGCGATTTTCTGACGAAGGAAGGCTCTGATTTGAATTCTGCTTGCGGCATTCGATCCCTCTCGTCATTTTACGTCGGAATAGCATGTTTTCCACTACCCATTACGATCCTGGGAGCCAGATTACTGCAAGATAGGTTTTGGCAATAACAGCGATTTTCTGACGAAGGCAGGCTCTGATTTGAATTCTGCTTGCGACATTCGATTCCTCTCGTCATTTTACGTCGGAATAGCATGTTTTCCACATCCGATTACGATCCTGGGAGCCAGAATACTGGGAGATAGGTTTTGGCTATAACAGCGATTTTCGGACGAAGGCAGGCTCTGATTTGAATTCTGCTTGCGACATTCGATTCCTCTCGTCATTTTACGTCGGAATAGCATGTTTTCCACATCCGATTACGATCCTGGCAGCCTGAATACTGGGAGATAGGTTTTGGCTCTAACAGCGATTTTCAGACGAAGGAATGCTCTGATTTGAATTCTGCTTGCGACATTCGATTCCTCTCGTTATTTTACGTCGGAATAGCATGTTTTCCACACCCGATTACGGTCCTCGATGCCAGAATACTGTGAGATAGGTTGTGGCTATAACAGCGAGTTTCTGACGAAGGAATGCTCTGATTTGAATACTGCTTGCGACATTCGATTCCTCTCGTCATTTTACGTCGGAATAGCGCGTTTTGCACTATCCATTACTATCCTGGGAGCCAGATTACTGCAAGATAGGTTTTGGCAATAACAGCGATTTTCTGACGAAGGCAGGCTCTGATTTGAATTCTGCTTGCGACATTCGATTCCTCTTGTCATTTTAAGTCGGAATAGCATGTTTTCCACATCCGATTACGATCCTGGGAGCCAGAATACTGGGAGATAGGTTTTGGCTATAACAGCGATTTTCGGACGAAGGCAGGCTCTGATTTGAATTCTGCTTGCGACATTCGATTCCTCTCGTCATTTTACGTCGGAATAGCATGTTTTCCACATCCGATTACGATCCTGGGAGCCAGATTACTCCAAGATAGGTTTTGGATTTAATACCGATTTTCTGACGAAGGAAGGCTCTGATTTGAATTCTGCTTGCGGCATTCGATCCCTCTCGCCATTTTACGTCGGAATAGCGCGTTTTCCACTACCCATTACGATCCTGGGAGCCAGATTACTGCAAGATAGGTTTTGGCTATAACAGCGATTTTCAGACGAAGGAATGCTCTGATTTGAATTCTGCTTGCGACATTCGATTCCTCTCGTTATTTTACGTCGGAATAGCATGTTTTCCACTCCCGTTTGCGATCCTGGCAGCCTGAATACTGGGAGATAGGTTTTGGCTATAACAGCGATTTTCTGACGAAGGGAGGCTCTGATTTGAATTCTGCTTGCGACATTCGATTCCTCTCGTCATTTTAAGTCGGAATAGCGCGTCTTCCACTACCCATTACTATCCTGGGAGCCAGATTACTGCACGATAGGTTTTGGCTATAACAGCGATTTTCGGACGAAGGCAGGCTCTGATTTGAATTCTGCTTGCGACATTCGATTCCTCTCGTCATTTTACGTCGGAATAGCATGTTTTCCACTCCCGATTGCGATCCTGGCAGCCTGAATACTGGGAGATAGGTTTTGGCTATAACAGCGATTTTCTGACGAAGGGAGGCTCTGATATGAATTCTGCTTGCGACATTCGATTCCTCTCGTCATTTTACGTCGGAATAGCGCGTTTTGCACTATCCATTACTATCCTGGGAGCCAGATTACTGCAAGATAGGTTTTGGCTCTAATAGCGATTTTCTGACGAAGGAAGGCTCTGATTTGAATTCTGCTTGCGGCATTCGATCCCTCTCGTCATTTTACGTCGGAATAGCATGTTTTCCACTATCCATTACTATCCTGGGAGCCAGATTACTGCAAGATAGGTTTTGGCAATAACAGCGATTTTCTGACGAAGGCAGGCTCTGATTTGAATTCTGCTTGCGACATTCGATTCCTCTCGTCATTTTACGTCGGAATAGCATGTTTTCCACATCCGATTACGATCCTGGGAGCCAGAATACTGGGAGATAGGTTTTGGCTATAACAGCGATTTTCGGACGAAGGCAGGCTCTGATTTGAATTCTGCTTGCGACATTCGATTCCTCTCGTCATTTTACGTCGGAATAGCATGTTTTCCACATCCGATTACGATCCTGGCAGCCTGAATACTGGGAGATAGGTTTTGGCTCTAACAGCGATTTTCAGACGAAGGAATGCTCTGATTTGAATTCTGCTTGCGACATTCGATTCCTCTCGTTATTTTACGTCGGAATAGCATGTTTTCCACACCCGATTACGGTCCTCGATGCCAGAATACTGTGAGATAGGTTGTGGCTATAACAGCGATTTTCTGACGAAGGAATGCTCTGATTTGAATACTGCTTGCGACATTCGATTCCTCTCGTCATTTTACGTCGGAATAGCGCGTTTTGCACTATCCATTACTATCCTGGGAGCCAGATTACTGCAAGATAGGTTTTGGCAATAACAGCGATTTTCTGACGAAGGCAGGCTCTGATTTGAATTCTGCTTGCGACATTCGATTCCTCTTGTCATTTTAAGTCGGAATAGCATGTTTTCCACATCCGATTACGATCCTGGGAGCCAGAATACTGGGAGATAGGTTTTGGCTATAACAGCGATTTTCGGACGAAGGCAGGCTCTGATTTGAATTCTGCTTGCGACATTCGATTCCTCTCGTCATTTTACGTCGGAATAGCATGTTTTCCACATCCGATTACGATCCTGGGAGCCAGATTACTCCAAGATAGGTTTTGGATTTAATACCGATTTTCTGACGAAGGAAGGCTCTGATTTGAATTCTGCTTGCGGCATTCGATCCCTCTCGCCATTTTACATCGGAATAGCGCGTTTTCCACTACCCATTACGATCCTGGGAGCCAGATTACTGCAAGATAGGTTTTGGCAATAACAGCGATTTTCTGACGAAGGCAGGCTCTGATTTGAATTCTGCTTGCGACATTCGATTCCTCTTGTCATTTTAAGTCGGAATAGCATGTTTTCCACATCCGATTACGATCCTGGGAGCCAGAATACTGGGAGATAGGTTTTGGCTATAACAGCGATTTTCGGACGAAGGCAGGCTCTGATTTGAATTCTGCTTGCGACATTCGATTCCTCTCGTCATTTTACGTCGGAATAGCATGTTTTCCACATCCGATTACGATCCTGGGAGCCAGATTACTCCAAGATAGGTTTTGGATTTAATACCGATTTTCTGACGAAGGAAGGCTCTGATTTGAATTCTGCTTGCGGCATTCGATCCCTCTCGCCATTTTACGTCGGAATAGCGCGTTTTCCTCTCCCGATTGCGATCCTGGCAGCCTGAATACTGGGAGATAGGTTTTGGCTATAACAGCGATTTTCTGACGAAGGGAGGCTCTGATTTGAATTCTGCTTGCGACATTCGATTCCTCTCGTTATTTTACGTCGGAATAGCATGTTTTCCACTCCCGATTGCGATCCTGGCAGCCTGAATACTGGGAGATAGGTTTTGGCTATAACAGCGATTTTCTGACGAAGGGAGGCTCTGATATGAATTCTGCTTGCGACATTCGATTCCTCTCGTCATTTTACGTCGGAATAGCGCGTTTTGTACTATCCATTACTATCCTGGGAGCCAGATTACTGCAAGATAGGTTTTGGCTCTAATAGCGATTTTCTGACGAAGGAAGGCTCTGATTTGAATTCTGCTTGCGGCATTCGATCCCTCTCGTCATTTTACGTCGGAATAGCATGTTTTCCACTATCCATTACTATCCTGGGAGCCAGATTACTGCAAGATAGGTTTTGGCAATAACAGCGATTTTCTGACGAAGGCAGGCTCTGATTTGAATTCTGCTTGCGACATTCGATTCCTCTCGTCATTTTACGTCGGAATAGCATGTTTTCCACATCCGATTACGATCCTGGGAGCCAGAATACTGGGAGATAGGTTTTGGCTATAACAGCGATTTTCGGACGAAGGCAGGCTCTGATTTGAATTCTGCTTGCGACATTCGATTCCTCTCGTCATTTTACGTCGGAATAGCATGTTTTCCACATCCGATTACGATCCTGGCAGCCTGAATACTGGGAGATAGGTTTTGGCTCTAACAGCGATTTTCAGACGAAGGAATGCTCTGATTTGAATTCTGCTTGCGACATTCGATTCCTCTCGTTATTTTGCGTCGGAATAGCATGTTTTCCACACCCTATTACGGTCCTCGATGCCAGAATACTGTGAGATAGGTTGTGGCTATAACAGCGAGTTTCTGACGAAGGAATGCTCTGATTTGAATACTGCTTGCGACATTCGATTCCTCTCGTCATTTTACGTCGGAATAGCGCGTTTTGCACTATCCATTACTATCCTGGGAGCCAGATTACTGCAAGATAGGTTTTGGCAATAACAGCGATTTTCTGACGAAGGCAGGCTCTGATTTGAATTCTGCTTGCGACATTCGATTCCTCTTGTCATTTTAAGTCGGAATAGCATGTTTTCCACATCCGATTACGATCCTGGGAGCCAGAATACTGGGAGATAGGTTTTGGCTATAACAGCGATTTTCGGACGAAGGCAGGCTCTGATTTGAATTCTGCTTGCGACATTCGATTCCTCTCGTCATTTTACGTCGGAATAGCATGTTTTCCACATCCGATTACGATCCTGGGAGCCAGATTACTCCAAGATAGGTTTTGGATTTAATACCGATTTTCTGACGAAGGAAGGCTCTGATTTGAATTCTGCTTGCGGCATTCGATCCCTCTCGCCATTTTACGTCGGAATAGCGCGTTTTCCACTACCCATTACGATCCTGGGAGCCAGATTACTGCAAGATAGGTTTTGGCTATAACAGCGATTTTCAGACGAAGGCATGCTCTGATTTGAATTCTGCTTGCGACATTCGATTCCTCTCGTTATTTTACGTCGGAATAGCATGTTTTCCACTCCCGTTTGCGATCCTGGCAGCCTGAATACTGGGAGATAGGTTTTGGCTATAACAGCGATTTTCTGACGAAGGGAGGCTCTGATTTGAATTCTGCTTGCGACATTCGATTCCTCTCGTCATTTTAAGTCGGAATAGCGCGTCTTCCACTACCCATTACTATCCTGGGAGCCAGATTACTGCACGATAGGTTTTGGCTATAACAGCGATTTTCGGACGAAGGCAGGCTCTGATTTGAATTCTGCTTGCGACATTCGATTCCTCTCGTTATTTTACGTCGGAATAGCATGTTTTCCACTCCCGATTGCGATCCTGGCAGCCTGAATACTGGGAGATAGGTTTTGGCTATAACAGCGATTTTCTGACGAAGGGAGGCTCTGATATGAATTCTGCTTGCGACATTCGATTCCTCTCGTCATTTTACGTCGGAATAGCGCGTTTTGTACTATCCATTACTATCCTGGGAGCCAGATTACTGCAAGATAGGTTTTGGCTCTAATAGCGATTTTCTGACGAAGGAAGGCTCTGATTTGAATTCTGCTTGCGGCATTCGATCCCTCTCGTCATTTTACGTCGGAATAGCATGTTTTCCACTATCCATTACTATCCTGGGAGCCAGATTACTGCAAGATAGGTTTTGGCAATAACAGCGATTTTCTGACGAAGGCAGGCTCTGATTTGAATTCTGCTTGCGACATTCGATTCCTCTCGTCATTTTACGTCGGAATAGCATGTTTTCCACATCCGATTACGATCCTGGGAGCCAGAATACTGGGAGATAGGTTTTGGCTATAACAGCGATTTTCGGACGAAGGCAGGCTCTGATTTGAATTCTGCTTGCGACATTCGATTCCTCTCGTCATTTTACGTCGGAATAGCATGTTTTCCACATCCGATTACGATCCTGGGAGCCAGATTACTGCAAGATAGGTTTTGGCTATAACAGCGATTTTCAGACGAAGGAATGCTCTGATTTGAATTCTGCTTGCGACATTCGATTCCTCTCGTTATTTTACGTCGGAATAGCATGTTTTCCACTATCCATTACTATCCTGGGAGCCAGATTACTGCAAGATAGGTTTTGGCAATAACAGCGATTTTCTGACGAAGGCAGGCTCTGATTTGAATTCTGCTTGCGACATTCGATTCCTCTTGTCATTTTAAGTCGGAATAGCATGTTTTCCACATCCGATTACGATCCTGGCAGCCAGAATACTGGGAGATAGGTTTTGGCTATAACAGCGATTTTCGGACGAAGGCAGGCTCTGATTTGAATTCTGCTTGCGACATTCGATTCCTCTCGTCATTTTACGTCGGAATAGCATGTTTTCCACATCCGATTTCGATCCTGGGAGCCAGATTACTCCAAGATAGGTTTTGGATTTAATACCGATTTTCTGACGAAGGAAGGCTCTGATTTGAATTCTGCTTGCGGCATTCGATCCCTCTCGCCATTTTACGACGGAATAGCGCGTTTTCCACTACCCATTACGATCCTGGGAGCCAGATTACTGCAAGATAGGTTTTGGCTATAACAGCGATTTTCAGACGAAGGAATGCTCTGATTTGAATTCTGCTTGCGACATTCGATTCCTCTCGTTATTTTACGTCGGAATAGCATGTTTTCCTCTCCCGATTGCGATCCTGGCAGCCTGAATACTGGGAGATAGGTTTTGGCTATAACAGCGATTTTCTGACCAAGGGAGGCTCTGATTTGAATTCTGCTTGCGACATTCGATTCCTCTCGTTATTTTACGTCGGAATAGCATGTTTTCCACACCCGATTACGGTCCTCGAAGCCAGAATACTGGGAGATAGGTTGTGGCTATAACAGCGAGTTTCTGACGAAGGAATGCTCTGATTTGAATACTGCTTGCGACATTCGATTCCTCTCGTCATTTTACGTCGGAATAGCATGTTTTCCACATCCGATTACGATCCTGGGAGCCAGATTACTGCAAGATAGGTTTTGGCTATAACAGCGATTTTCGGACGAAGGCAGGCTCTGATTTGAATTCTGCTTGCGACATTCGATTCCTCTCGTCATTTTACGTCGGAATAGCATGTTTTCCACAGCCGATTACGATCCTGGGAGCCAGAATACTGGGAGATAGGTTTTGGCTATAACAGCGATTTTCGGACGAAGGCAGGCTCTGATTTGAATTCTGCTTGCGACATTCGATTCCTCTCGTCATTTTACGTCGGAATAGCATGTTTTCCACATCCGATTACGATCCTGGCAGCCTGAATACTGGGAGATAGGTTTTGGCTCTAACAGCGATTTTCAGACGAAGGAATGCTCTGATTTGAATTCTGCTTGCGACATTCGATTCCTCTCGTTATTTTACGTCGGAATAGCATGTTTTCCACACCCGATTACGGTCCTCGATGCCAGAATACTGTGAGATAGGTTGTGGCTATAACAGCGAGTTTCTGACGAAGGAATGCTCTGATTTGAATACTGCTTGCGATATTCGATTCCTCTCGTCATTTTACGTCGGAATAGCGCGTTTTGCACTATCCATTACTATCCTGGGAGCCAGATTACTGCAAGATAGGTTTTGGCAATAACAGCGATTTTCTGACGAAGGCAGGCTCTGATTTGAATTCTGCTTGCGACATTCGATTCCTCTTGTCATTTTAAGTCGGAATAGCATGTTTTCCACATCCGATTACGATCCTGGGAGCCAGAATACTGGGAGATAGCTTTTGGCTATAACAGCGGGTTTCTGACGAAGGAAGGATCTGATTTGAATTCTGCTTGCGGCATTCGATCCCTCTCGTCATTTTACGTCGGAATAGCATGTTTTCCACACCCGATTACGGTCCTGGAAGCCAGAATACTGGGAGATAGGTTTTGGATACAGGAGCGATTTCTGACGAAGGCAGTCTCTGATTTGAATTCAGCTTGCGGCATTCGACCCCTCTCGTCATTTTACGTCGGAATAGCATGTTTTCCACACCCGAGTACGATCCTGGAAGCCAGAATACTGGGATATAGGTTTTGGATACAGGAGCGATTTTCTGACGAAGGAAGGCTCTGATTTGAATTCTGCTCGCGGCATTCGATCCCTCTCGTCATTTTACGTCGGAATAGCATGTTTTCCACACCCGATTACAGTCCTCGAACCCAGAATACTGGGAGACAGGTTTTGGCTATAACAGTGGTTTTCTGACGAAGGAAGGCTCTGATTTGAATTCTGCTTGCGGCATTCGATTCCTCTCGTCATTTTACGTCGGAATAGCATGTTTTCCACACCCGATTACGGTCCTGGAAGCCAGAATACTGGAAGATAGCTTTTGGCTATAACAGCGGTTTTCTGACGAAGGAAGGATCTGATTTGAATTCTGCTTGCGACATTCAATCCCTCTCGTCATTTTACGTCGGAGTAGAAAGTTTTCCACATCCGATTACGATCCTGGGAGCCAGAATACTGGGAGATAGGTTTTGGCTATAACAGCGATTTTCGGACGAAGGCAGGCTCTGATTTGAATTCTGCTTGCGACATTCGATTCCTCTCGTCATTTTACGTCGGAATAGCATGTTTTCCACATCCGATTACGATCCTGGGAGCCAGATTACTCCAAGATAGGTTTTGGATTTAATACCGATTTTCTGACGAAGGAAGGCTCTGATTTGAATTCTGCTTGCGGCATTCGATCCCTCTCGCCATTTTACGTCGGAATAGCGCGTTTTCCACTACCCATTACGATCCTGGGAGCCAGATTACTGCAAGATAGGTTTTGGCTATAACAGCGATTTTCAGACGAAGGAATGCTCCGATTTGAATTCTGCTTGCGACATTCGATTCCTCTTGTCATTTTAAGTCGGAATAGCATGTTTTCCACATCCGATTACGATCCTGGGAGCCAGAATACTGGGAGATAGCTTTTGGCTATAACAGCGGGTTTCTGACGAAGGAAGGATCTGATTTGAATTCTGCTTGCGGCATTCGATCCCTCTCGTCATTTTACGTCGGAATAGCATGTTTTCCACACCCGATTACGGTCCTGGAAGCCAGAATACTGGGAGATAGGTTTTGGATACAGGAGCGATTTCTGACGAAGGCAGTCTCTGATTTGAATTCAGCTTGCGGCATTCGACCCCTCTCGTCATTTTACGTCGGAATAGCATGTTTTCCACACCCGAGTACGATCCTGGAAGCCAGAATACTGGGATATAGGTTTTGGATACAGGAGCGATTTTCTGACGAAGGAAGGCTCTGATTTGAATTCTGCTCGCGGCATTCGATCCCTCTCGTCATTTTACGTCGGAATAGCATGTTTTCCACACCCGATTACAGTCCTCGAACCCAGAATACTGGGAGACAGGTTTTGGCTATAACAGTGGTTTTCTGACGAAGGAAGGCTCTGATTTGAATTCTGCTTGCGGCATTCGATTCCTCTCGTCATTTTACGTCGGAATAGCATGTTTTCCACACCCGATTACGGTCCTGGAAGCCAGAATACTGGAAGATAGCTTTTGGCTATAACAGCGGTTTTCTGACGAAGGAAGGATCTGATTTGAATTCTGCTTGCGACATTCAATCCCTCTCGTCATTTTACGTCGGAGTAGAAAGTTTTCCACACCCGATTACGGTCCTGGAAGCCAGAATACTGGGAGATAGGTTTTGGATTTAATACCGATTTTCTGACGAAGGAAGGCTCTGATTTGAATTCTGCTTGCGGCATTCGATCCCTCTCGCCATTTTACGTCGGAATAGCGCGTTTTCCACTACCCATTACGATCCTGGGAACCAGATTACTGCAAGATAGGTTTTGGCAATAACAGCGATTTTCTGACGAAGGCAGGCTCTGATTTGAATTCTGCTTGCGACATTCGATTCCTCTTGTCATTTTAAGTCGGAATAGCATGTTTTCCACATCCGATTACGATCCTGGGAGCCAGATTACTCCAAGATAGGTTTTGGATTTAATACCGATTTTCTGACGAAGGAAGGCTCTGATTTGAATTCTGCTTGCGGCATTCGATCCCTCTCGCCATTTTACGTCGGAATAGCGCGTTTTCCACTACCCATTACGATCCTGGGAGCCAGATTACTGCAAGATAGGTTTTGGCTATAACAGCGATTTTCAGACGAAGGAATGCTCCGATTTGAATTCTGCTTGCGACATTCGATTCCTCTCGTTATTTTACGTCGGAATAGCATGTTTTCCACTCCCGTTTGCGATCCTGGCAGCCTGAATACTGGGAGATAGGTTTTGGCTATAACAGCGATTTTCTGACGAAGGGAGGCTCTGATTTGAATTCTGCTTGCGGCATTCGATCCCTCTCGTCATTTTACGTCGGAATAGCATGTTTTCCACTATCCATTACTATCCTGGGAGCCAGATTACTGCAAGATAGGTTTTGGCAATAACAGCGATTTTCTGACGAAGGCAGGCTCTGATTTGAATTCTGCTTGCGACATTCGATTCCTCTCGTCATTTTACGTCGGAATAGCATGTTTTCCACATCCGATTACGATCCTGGGAGCCAGAATACTGGGAGATAGGTTTTGGCTATAACAGCGATTTTCGGACGAAGGCAGGCTCTGATTTGAATTCTGCTTGCGACATTCGATTCCTCTCGTCATTTTACGTCGGAATAGCATGTTTTCCACATCCGATTACGATCCTGGCAGCCTGAATACTGGGAGATAGGTTTTGGCTCTAACAGCGATTTTCAGACGAAGGAATGCTCTGATTTGAATTCTGCTTGCGACATTCGATTCCTCTCGTTATTTTACGTCGGAATAGCATGTTTTCCACACCCGATTACGGTCCTCGATGCCAGAATACTGTGAGATAGGTTGTGGCTATAACAGCGAGTTTCTGACGAAGGAATGCTCTGATTTGAATACTGCTTGCGACATTCGATTCCTCTCGTCATTTTACGTCGGAATAGCGCGTTTTGCACTATCCATTACTATCCTGGGAGCCAGATTACTGCAAGATAGGTTTTGGCAATAACAGCGATTTTCTGACGAAGGCAGGCTCTGATTTGAATTCTGCTTGCGACATTCGATTCCTCTTGTCATTTTAAGTCGGAATAGCATGTTTTCCACATCCGATTACGATCCTGGGAGCCAGAATACTGGGAGATAGGTTTTGGCTATAACAGCGATTTTCGGACGAAGGCAGGCTCTGATTTGAATTCTGCTTGCGACATTCGATTCCTCTCGTCATTTTACGTCGGAATAGCATGTTTTCCACATCCGATTACGATCCTGGGAGCCAGATTACTCCAAGATAGGTTTTGGATTTAATACCGATTTTCTGACGAAGGAAGGCTCTGATTTGAATTCTGCTTGCGGCATTCGATCCCTCTCGCCATTTTACATCGGAATAGCGCGTTTTCCACTACCCATTACGATCCTGGGAGCCAGATTACTGCAAGATAGGTTTTGGCAATAACAGCGATTTTCTGACGAAGGCAGGCTCTGATTTGAATTCTGCTTGCGACATTCGATTCCTCTTGTCATTTTAAGTCGGAATAGCATGTTTTCCACATCCGATTACGATTCTGGGAGCCAGAATACTGGGAGATAGGTTTTGGCTATAACAGCGATTTTCGGACGAAGGCAGGCTCTGATTTGAATTCTGCTTGCGACATTCGATTCCTCTCGTCATTTTACGTCGGAATAGCATGTTTTCCACATCCGATTACGATCCTGGGAGCCAGATTACTCCAAGATAGGTTTTGGATTTAATACCGATTTTCTGACGAAGGAAGGCTCTGATTTGAATTCTGCTTGCGGCATTCGATCCCTCTCGCCATTTTACGTCGGAATAGCGCGTTTTCCACTACCCATTACGATCCTGGGAGCCAGATTACTGCAAGATAGGTTTTGGCTATAACAGCGATTTTCAGACGAAGGAATGCTCTGATTTGAATTCTGCTTGCGACATTCGATTCCTCTCGTTATTTTACGTCGGAATAGCATGTTTTCCTCTCCCGATTGCGATCCTGGCAGCCTGAATACTGGGAGATAGGTTTTGGCTATAACAGCGATTTTCTGACGAAGGGAGGCTCTGATTTGAATTCTGCTTGCGACATTCGATTCCTCTCGTCATTTTACGTCGGAATAGCATGTTTTCCACATCCGATTACGATCCTGGCAGCCTGAATACTGGGAGATAGGTTTTGGCTCTAACAGCGATTTTCAGACGAAGGAATGCTCTGATTTGAATTCTGCTTGCGACATTCGATTCCTCTCGTTATTTTACGTCGGAATAGCATGTTTTCCACACCCGATTACGGTCCTCGATGCCAGAATACTGTGAGATAGGTTGTGGCTATAACAGCGAGTTTCTGACGAAGGAATGCTCTGATTTGAATACTGCTTGCGACATTCGATTCCTCTCGCCATTTTACGTCGGAATAGCGCGTTTTCCACTACCCATTACGATCCTGGGAGCCAGATTACTGCAAGATAGGTTTTGGCAATAACAGCGATTTTCTGACGAAGGCAGGCTCTGATTTGAATTCTGCTTGCGACATTCGATTCCTCTTGTCATTTTAAGTCGGAATAGCATGTTTTCCACATCCGATTACGATCCTGGGAGCCAGAATACTGGGAGATAGGTTTTGGCTATAACAGCGATTTTCGGACGAAGGCAGGCTCTGATTTGAATTCTGCTTGCGACATTCGATTCCTCTCGTCATTTTACGTCGGAATAGCATGTTTTCCACATCCGATTACGATCCTGGGAGCCAGATTACTCCAAGATAGGTTTTGGATTTAATACCGATTTTCTGACGAAGGAAGGCTCTGATTTGAATTCTGCTTGCGGCATTCGATCCCTCTCGCCATTTTACGTCGGAATAGCGCGTTTTCCACTACCCATTACGATCCTGGGAGCTAGATTACTGCAAGATAGGTTTTGGCTATAACAGCGATTTTCAGACGAAGGAATTCTCAGATTTGAATTCTGCTTGCGACATTCGATTCCTCTCGTTATTTTACGTCGGAATAGCATGTTTTCCACTCCCGTTTGCGATCCTGGCAGCCTGAATACTGGGAGATAGGTTTTGGCTATAACAGCGATTTTCTGACGAAGGGAGGCTCTGATTTGAATTCTGCTTGCGACATTCGATTCCTCTCGTCATTTTAAGTCGGAATAGCGCGTCTTCCACTACCCATTACTATCCTGGGAGCCAGATTACTGCACGATAGGTTTTGGCTATAACAGCGATTTTCGGACGAAGGCAGGCTCTGATTTGAATTCTGCTTGCGACATTCGATTCCTCTCGTCATTTTACGTCGGAGTAGCACGTTTTCCTCTACCCATTACGATCCTGGAAGCCAGATTACTGCAAGATAGGTTTTGGCAATAACAGCGATTTTCTGACGAAGGCAGGCTCTGATTTGAATTCTGCTTGCGACATTCGATTCCTCTTGTCATTTTAAGTCGGAATAGCATGTTTTCCACATCCGATTACGATCCTGGCAGCCAGAATACTGGGAGATAGGTTTTGGCTATAACAGCGATTTTCGGACGAAGGCAGGCTCTGATTTGAATTCTGCTTGCGACATTCGATTCCTCTCGTCATTTTACGTCGGAATAGCGCGTCTTCCACTACCCATTACTATCCTGGGAGCCAGATTACTGCAAGATAGGTTTTGGCTATAACAGCGATTTTCGGACGAAGGCAGGCTCTGATTTGAATTCTGCTTGCGACATTCGATTCCTCTCGTCATTTTACGTCGGAGTAGCACGTTTTCCTCTACCCATTACGATCCTGGAAGCCAGATTACTGCAAGATAGGTTTTGGCTCTAATAGCGATTTTCTGACGAAGGAAGGCTCTGATTTGAATTCTGCTTGCGGCATTCGATCCCTCTCGTCATTTTACGTCGGAATAGCATGTTTTCCACTATCCATTACTATCCTGGGAGCCAGATTACTGCAAGATAGGTTTTGGCAATAACAGCGATTTTCTGACGAAGGCAGGCTCTGATTTGAATTCTGCTTGCGACATTCGATTCCTCTTGTCATTTTAAGTCGGAATAGCATGTTTTCCACATCCGATTACGATCCTGGCAGCCAGAATACTGGGAGATATGTTTTGGCTATAACAGCGATTTTCGGACGAAGGCAGGCTCTGATTTGAATTCTGCTTGCGACATTCGATTCCTCTCGTCATTTTACGTCGGAATAGCATGTTTTCCACATCCGATTACGATCCTGGGAGCCAGATTACTCCAAGATAGGTTTTGGATTTAATACCGATTTTCTGACGAAGGAAGGCTCTGATTTGAATTCTGCTTGCGGCATTCGATCCCTCTCGCCATTTTACGTCGGAATAGCGCGTTTTCCACTACCCATTACGATCCTGGGAGCCAGATTACTGCAAGATAGGTTTTGGCTATAACAGCGATTTTCAGACGAAGGAATGCTCTGATTTGAATTCTGCTTGCGACATTCGATTCCTCTCGTTATTTTACGTCGGAATAGCATGTTTTCCACTCCCGATTGCGATCCTGGCAGCCTGAATACTGGGAGATAGGTTTTGGCTATAACAGCGATTTTCTGACGAAGGGAGGCTCTGATTTGAATTCTGCTTGCGACATTCGATTCCTCTCGTCATTTTACGTCGGAATAGCATGTTTTCCACATCCGATTGCGATCCTGGGAGCCAGATTACTCCAAGATAGGTTTTGGATTTAATACCGATTTTCTGACGAAGGAAGGCTCTGATTTGAATTCTGCTTGCGGCATTCGATTCCACTCGTCATTTTACGTCGGAATAGCACGGTTTCCACTCCCGATTACGGTCCTGGAGGCCAGAATACTGGGAGATAGGTTTAGGCAATAACAGCGATTTTCTGACGAAGGAGGGCTCTGATTTGAATTCAGCTTGCGACATTCGATTCCTCTCGTTATTTTACGTCGGAATAGCATGTTTTCCACACCCGATTACGGTCCTCGAAGCCAGAATACTGGGAGATAGTTTGTGGCTATAACAGCGAGTTTCTGACGAAGGAATGCTCTGATTTGAATTCTGCTTGCGACATTCGATTCCTCTCGTCATTTTACGTCGGAATAGCATGTTTTCCACATCCGATTACGATCCTGGGAGCCAGAATACTGGGAGATATGTTTTGGCTATAACAGCGATTTTCGGACGAAGGCAGGCTCTGATTTGAATTCTGCTTGCGACATTCGATTCCTCTCGTCATTTTACGTCGGAGTAGCACGTTTTCCTCTACCCATTACGATCCTGGAAGCCAGATTACTGCAAGATAGGTTTTGGCTCTAATAGCGATTTTCTGACGAAGGAAGGCTCTGATTTGAATTCTGCTTGCGGCATTCGATCCCTCTCGTCATTTTACGTCGGAATAGCATGTTTTCCACTATCCATTACTATCCTGGGAGCCAGATTACTGCAAGATAGGTTTTGGCAATAACAGCGATTTTCTGACGAAGGCAGGCTCTGATTTGAATTCTGCTTGCGACATTCGATTCCTCTTGTCATTTTAAGTCGGAATAGCATGTTTTCCACATCCGATTACGATCCTGGCAGCCAGAATACTGGGAGATATGTTTTGGCTATAACAGCGATTTTCGGACGAAGGCAGGCTCTGATTTGAATTCTGCTTGCGACATTCGATTCCTCTCGTCATTTTACGTCGGAATAGCATGTTTTCCACATCCGATTACGATCCTGGGAGCCAGATTACTCCAAGATAGGTTTTGGATTTAATACCGATTTTCTGACGAAGGAAGGCTCTGATTTGAATTCTGCTTGCGGCATTCGATCCCTCTCGCCATTTTACGTCGGAATAGCGCGTTTTCCACTACCCATTACGATCCTGGGAGCCAGATTACTGCAAGATAGGTTTTGGCTATAACAGCGATTTTCAGACGAAGGAATGCTCTGATTTGAATTCTGCTTGCGACATTCGATTCCTCTCGTTATTTTACGTCGGAATAGCATGTTTTCCACTCCCGATTGCGATCCTGGCAGCCTGAATACTGGGAGATAGGTTTTGGCTATAACAGCGATTTTCTGACGAAGGGAGGCTCTGATTTGAATTCTGCTTGCGACATTCGATTCCTCTCGTCATTTTACGTCGGAATAGCATGTTTTCCACATCCGATTGCGATCCTGGGAGCCAGATTACTCCAAGATAGGTTTTGGATTTAATACCGATTTTCTGACGAAGGAAGGCTCTGATTTGAATTCTGCTTGCGGCATTCGATTCCACTCGTCATTTTACGTCGGAATAGCACGGTTTCCACTCCCGATTACGGTCCTGGAGGCCAGAATACTGGGAGATAGGTTTAGGCAATAACAGCGATTTTCTGACGAAGGAGGGCTCTGATTTGAATTCAGCTTGCGACATTCGATCCCTCTCGCCATTTTACGTCGGAATAGCGCGTTTTCCACTACCCATTACGATCCTGGGAGCCAGATTACTGCAAGATAGGTTTTGGCTATAACAGCGATTTCTGACGAAGGTATTCACTGATTTGAATTCTGCTTGCGGTATTCGATTCCACTCGTCATTTTACGTCGGAATAGCACGGTTTCCACACCCGATTACGGTCCTGGAGGCCAGAATACTGGGAGATACGTTTTGGCTATAACAGCGGTTTTCTGACGAAGGAAGGCTCTGATTTGAATTCTGCTTGCGACATTCAATCCCTCTCGTCATTTTACGTCGGAATAGCATGTTTTCCGCACCCGATTACGGTCCTCGAAGCCAGAATACTGGGAGATAGGTTTCGGCTTTAACAGCGATTTTCTGACGAAGGAGGGCTCTGATTTGAATTCTGCTTGCGACATTCGATTTCTCTCGTTATTTTACGTCGGAATAGCATGTTTTCCACACCCGATTACGGTCCTCGAAGCCAGAATACTGGGAGATAGGTTGTGGCTATAACAGCGAGTTTCTGACGAAGGAATGCTCTGATTTGAATTCTGCTTGCGACATTCGATTCCTCTCGTTATTTTACGTCGGAATAGCATGTTTTCCACATCCGATTACGATCCTGGGAGCCAGATTACTGCAAGATAGGTTTTGGCTATAACAGCGATTTTCGGACGAAGGCAGGCTCTGATTTGAATTCTGCTTGCGACATTCGATTCCTCTCGTCATTTTACGTCCGAATAGCATGTTTTCCACATCCGATTACGATCCTGGCAGCCTGAATACTGGGAGATAGGTTTTGGCTCTAACAGCGATTTTCAGACGAAGGAATGCTTTGATTTGAATTCTGCTTGCGACATTCGATTCCTCTCGTTATTTTACGTCGGAATAGCATGTTTTCCACACCCGATTACGGTCCTCGAAGCCAGAATACTGGGAGATAGTTTGTGGCTATAACAGCGAGTTTCTGACGAAGGAATGCTCTGATTTGAATTCTGCTTGCGACATTCGATTCCTCTCGTCATTTTACGTCGGAATAGCATGTTTTCCACATCCGATTACGATCCTGGGAGCCAGAATACTGGGAGATATGTTTTGGCTATAACAGCGATTTTCGGACGAAGGCAGGCTCTGATTTGAATTCTGCTTGCGACATTCGATTCCTCTCGTCATTTTACGTCCGAATAGCATGTTTTCCACATCCGATTACGATCCTGGCAGCCTGAATACTGGGAGATAGGTTTTGGCTCTAACAGCGATTTTCAGACGAAGGAATGCTCTGATTTGAATTCTGCTTGCGACATTCGATTCCTCTCGTTATTTTACGTCGGAATAGCATGTTTTCCACACCCGATTACGGTCCTCGAAGCCAGAATACTGGGAGATAGTTTGTGGCTATAACAGCGAGTTTCTGACGAAGGAATGCTCTGATTTGAATTCTGCTTGCGACATTCGATTCCTCTCGTCATTTTACGTCGGAATAGCATGTTTTCCACATCCGATTACGATCCTGGGAGCCAGAATACTGGGAGATATGTTTTGGCTATAACAGCGATTTTCGGACGAAGGCAGGCTCTGATTTGAATTCTGCTTGCGACATTCGATTCCTCTCGTCATTTTACGTCCGAATAGCATGTTTTCCACATCCGATTACGATCCTGGCAGCCTGAATACTGGGAGATAGGTTTTGGCTCTAACAGCGATTTTCAGACGAAGGAATGCTCTGATTTGAATTCTGCTTGCGACATTCGATTCCTCTCGTTATTTTACGTCGGAATAGCATGTTTTCCACACCCGATTACGGTCCTCGAAGCCAGAATACTGGGAGATAGGTTTCGGCTTTAACAGCGATTTTCTGACGAAGGAGGGCTCTGATTTGAATTCTGCTTGCGACATTCGATTTCTCTCGTTATTTTACGTCGGAATAGCATGTTTTCCACACCCGATTACGGTCCTCGAAGCCAGAATACTGGGAGATAGGTTGTGGCTATAACAGCGAGTTTCTGACGAAGGAATGCTCTGATTTGAATTCTGCTTGCGACATTCGATTCCTCTCGTTATTTTACGTCGGAATAGCATGTTTTCCACATCCGATTACGATCCTGGGAGCCAGATTACTGCAAGATAGGTTTTGGCTATAACAGCGATTTTCGGACGAAGGCAGGCTCTGATTTGAATTCTGCTTGCGACATTCGATTCCTCTCGTCATTTTACGTCGGAATAGCATGTTTTCCACATCCGATTACGATCCTGGGAGCCAGAATACTGGGAGATAGGTTTTGGCTATAACAGCGATTTTCGGACGAAGGCAGGCTCTGATTTGAATTCTGCTTGCGACATTCGATTCCTCTCGTCATTTTACGTCCGAATAGCATGTTTTCCACATCCGATTACGATCCTGGCAGCCTGAATACTGGGAGATAGGTTTTGGCTCTAACAGCGATTTTCAGACGAAGGAATGCTTTGATTTGAATTCTGCTTGCGACATTCGATTCCTCTCGTTATTTTACGTCGGAATAGCATGTTTTCCACACCCGATTACGGTCCTCGAAGCCAGAATACTGGGAGATAGTTTGTGGCTATAACAGCGAGTTTCTGACGAAGGAATGCTCTGATTTGAATTCTGCTTGCGACATTCGATTCCTCTCGTCATTTTACGTCGGAATAGCATGTTTTCCACATCCGATTACGATCCTGGGAGCCAGAATACTGGGAGATATGTTTTGGCTATAACAGCGATTTTCGGACGAAGGCAGGCTCTGATTTGAATTCTGCTTGCGACATTCGATTCCTCTCGTCATTTTACGTCCGAATAGCATGTTTTCCACATCCGATTACGATCCTGGCAGCCTGAATACTGGGAGATAGGTTTTGGCTCTAACAGCGATTTTCAGACGAAGGAATGCTCTGATTTGAATTCTGCTTGCGACATTCGATTCCTCTCGTTATTTTACGTCGGAATAGCATGTTTTCCACACCCGATTACGGTCCTCGAAGCCAGAATACTGGGAGATAGTTTGTGGCTATAACAGCGAGTTTCTGACGAAGGAATGCTCTGATTTGAATTCTGCTTGCGACATTCGATTCCTCTCGTCATTTTACGTCGGAATAGCATGTTTTCCACATCCGATTACGATCCTGGGAGCCAGAATACTGGGAGATATGTTTTGGCTATAACAGCGATTTTCGGACGAAGGCAGGCTCTGATTTGAATTCTGCTTGCGACATTCGATTCCTCTCGTCATTTTACGTCCGAATAGCATGTTTTCCACATCCGATTACGATCCTGGCAGCCTGAATACTGGGAGATAGGTTTTGGCTCTAACAGCGATTTTCAGACGAAGGAATGCTCTGATTTGAATTCTGCTTGCGACATTCGATTCCTCTCGTTATTTTACGTCGGAATAGCATGTTTTCCACACCCGATTACGGTCCTCGAAGCCAGAATACTGGGAGATAGTTTGTGGCTATAACAGCGAGTTTCTGACGAAGGAATGCTCTGATTTGAATACTGCTTGCGACATTCGATTCCTCTCGTCATTTTACGTCGGAATAGCGCGTTTTGCACTGTCCATTACTATCCTGGGAGCCAGATTACTGCAAGATAGGTTTTGGCAATAACAGCGATTTTCTGACGAAAGCAGGCTCTGATTTGAATTCTGCTTGCGACATTCGATTCCTCTTGTCATTTTAAGTCGGAATAGCATGTTTTCCACACCCGATTACGGTCCTGGAGGCCAGAATACTGGGAGATAGGTTTAGGCAATAACAGCGATTTTCTGACGAAGGAGGGCTCTGATTTGAATTCTGCTTGCGACATTCGATTCCTCTCGTCATTTTACGTCGGAATAGCATGTTTTCCACACCCGATTACGATCCAGGGAGCCAGATTACTCCAAGATAGGTTTTGGATTTAATACCGATTTTCTGACGAAGGAAGGCTCTGATTTGAATTCTGCTTGCGGCATTCGACCCCTCTCGCCATTTTACGTCGGAATAGCGCGTTTTCCACTACCCATTACGATCCTGGGAGCCAGATTACTGCAAGATAGGTTTTGGCTATAACAGCGATTTCTGACGAAGGTATTCACTGATTTGAATTCTGCTTGCGGCATTCGATTCCACTCGTCATTTTACGTCGGAATAGCATGTTTTCCGCACCCGATTACGGTCCTCGAAGCCAGAATACTGGGAGATAGGTTTCGGCTATAACAGCGATTTTCTGACGAAGGAGGGCTCTGATTTGAATTCTGCTTGCGACATTCGATTTCTCTCGTTATTTTACGTCGGAATAGCATGTTTTCCACACCCGATTACGGTCCTCGAAGCCAGAATACTGGGAGATAGGTTGTGGCTATAACAGCGAGTTTCTGACGAAGGAATGCTCTGATTTGAATTCTGCTTGCGACATTCAATCCCTCTCGTCATTTTACGTAGGAATAGCATGTTTTCCGCACCCGATTACGGTCCTCGAAGCCAGAATACTGGGAGATAGGTTTTGGCTATAACAGCGATTTTCTGACGAAGGAAGGCTCTGATTTGAATTCTGCTTGCGACATTCGATTCCTCTCGTCATTTTACGTCGGAATAGCGCGTCTTCCACTACCCATTACTATCCTGGGAGCCAGATTACTGCAAGATAGGTTTCGGCTATAACAGCGATTTTCGGACGAAGGCAGGCTCTGATTTGAATTCTGCTTGCGACATTCGATTCCTCTCTTCATTTTACGCCGGAGTAGCACGTTTTCCTCTACCCATTACGATCCTGGAAGCGAGATTACTGCAAGATAGGTTTTGGCTATAACAGCGATTTTCGGACGAAGGCAGGCTCTGATTTGAATTCTGCTTGCGACATTCGATTTCTCTCGTTATTTTACGTCGGAATAGCATGTTTTCCACACCCGATTACGGTCCTCGAAGCCAGAATACTGGGAGATAGGTTGTGGCTATAACAGCGAGTTTCTGACGAAGCAATGCTCTGATTTGAATTCTGCTTGCGACATTCGATTCCTCTCGTCATTTTACGTCGGAATAGCATGTTTTCCACATCCGATTACGATCCTGGGAGCCAGAATACTGGGAGATATGTTTTGGCTATAACAGCGATTTTCGGACGAAGGCAGGCTCTGATTTGAATTCTGCTTGCGACATTCGATTCCTCTCGTCATTTTACGTCCGAATAGCATGTTTTCCACATCCGATTACGATCCTGGCAGCCTGAATACTGGGAGATAGGTTTTGGCTCTAACAGCGATTTTCAGACGAAGGAATGCTCTGATTTGAATTCTGCTTGCGACATTCGATTCCTCTCGTTATTTTACGTCGGAATAGCATGTTTTCCACACCCGATTACGGTCCTCGAAGCCAGAATACTGGGAGATAGTTTGTGGCTATAACAGCGAGTTTCTGACGAAGGAATGCTCTGATTTGAATACTGCTTGCGACATTCGATTCCTCTCGTCATTTTACGTCGGAATAGCGCGTTTTGCACTGTCCATTACTATCCTGGGAGCCAGATTACTGCAAGATAGGTTTTGGCAATAACAGCGATTTTCTGACGAAAGCAGGCTCTGATTTGAATTCTGCTTGCGACATTCGATTCCTCTCGTCATTTTATGTCGGAATAGCATGTTTTCCACACCCGATTACGGTCCTGGAGGCCAGAATACTGGGAGATAGGTTTAGGCAATAACAGCGATTTTCTGACGAAGGAGGGCTCTGATTTGAATTCTGCTTGCGACATTCGATTCCTCTCGTCATTTTACGTCGGAATAGCATGTTTTCCACACCCGATTACGATCCAGGGAGCCAGATTACTCCAAGATAGGTTTTGGATTTAATACCGATTTTCTGACGAAGGAAGGCTCTGATTTGAATTCTGCTTGCGGCATTCGATCCCTCTCGCCATTTTACGTCGGAATAGCGCGTTTTCCACTACCCATTACGATCCTGGGAGCCAGATTACTGCAAGATAGGTTTTGGCTATAACAGCGATTTCTGACGAAGGTATTCACTGATTTGAATTCTGCTTGCGGCATTCGATTCCTCTCGTCATTTTACGTCGGAATAGCATGTTTTCCGCACCCGATTACGGTCCTCGAAGCCAGAATACTGGGAGATAGGTTTCGGCTATAACAGCGATTTTCTGACGAAGGAGGGCTCTGATTTGAATTCTGCTTGCGACATTCGATTTCTCTCGTTATTTTACGTCGGAATAGCATGTTTTCCACACCCGATTACGGTCCTCGAAGCCAGAATACTGGGAGATAGGTTGTGGCTATAACAGCGAGTTTCTGACGAAGGAATGCTCTGATTTGAATTCTGCTTGCGACATTCAATCCCTCTCGTCATTTTACGTAGGAATAGCATGTTTTCCGCACCCGATTACGGTCCTCGAAGCCAGAATACTGGGAGATAGGTTTTGGCTATAACAGCGATTTTCTGACGAAGGAAGGCTCTGATTTGAATTCTGCTTGCGACATTCGATTCCTCTCGTCATTTTACGTCGGAATAGCGCGTCTTCCACTACCCATTACTATCCTGGGAGCCAGATTACTGCAAGATAGGTTTCGGCTATAACAGCGATTTTCGGACGAAGGCAGGCTCTGATTTGAATTCTGCTTGCGACATTCGATTCCTCTCTTCATTTTACGCCGGAGTAGCACGTTTTCCTCTACCCATTACGATCCTGGAAGCGAGATTACTGCAAGATAGGTTTTGGCTATAACAGCGATTTTCGGACGAAGGCAGGCTCTGATTTGAATTCTGCTTGCGACATTCGATTTCTCTCGTTATTTTACGTCGGAATAGCATGTTTTCCACACCCGATTACGGTCCTGGAGGCCAGAATACTGGGAGATAGGTTGTGGCTATAACAGCGAGTTTCTGACGAAGCAATGCTCTGATTTGAATTCTGCTTGCGACATTCGATTCCTCTCGTCATTTTACGTCGGAATAGCATGTTTTCCACATCCGATTACGATCCTGGCAGCCTGAATACTGGGAGATATGTTTTGGCTCTAACAGCGATTTTCAGACGAAGGAATGCTCTGATTTGAATTCTGCTTGCGACATTCGATTCCTCTCGTTATTTTACGTCGGAATAGCATGTTTTCCACACCCGATTACGGTCCTCGAAGCCAGAATACTGGGAGATAGGTTGTGGCTATAACAGCGAGTTTCTGACGAAGGAATGCTCTGATTTGAATACTGCTTGCGACATTCGATTCCTCTCGTTATTTTACGTCGGAATAGCATGTTTTCCACACCCGATTACGGTCCTCGAAGCCAGAATACTGGGAGATAGGTTGTGGCTATAACAGCGAGTTTCTGACGAAGGAATGCTCTGATTTGAATACTGCTTGCGACATTCGATTCCTCTCGTCATTTTACGTCGGAATAGCGCGTTTTGCACTATCCATTACTATCCTGGGATCCAGATTACTGCAAGATAGGTTATGGCAATAACAGCGATTTTCTGACGAAGGCAGGCTCTGATTTGAATTCTGCTTGCGACATTCGATTCCTCTTGTCATTTTAAGTCGGAATAGCATGTTTTCCACATCCGATTACGATCCTGGCAGCCAGAATACTGGGAGATAGGTTTTGGCTATAACAGCGAGTTTCTGACGAAGGAATGCTCTGATTTGAATTCTGCTTGCGACATTCAATCCCTCTCGTCATTTTACGTCGGAATAGCATGTTTTCCGCACCCGATTACGGTCCTCGAAGCCAGAATACTGGGAGATAGGTTTTGGCTCTAACAGCGATTTTCAGACGAAGGAATGCTCTGATTTGAATTCTGCTTGCGACATTCGATTCCTCTCGTCATTTTACGTCGGAATAGCGCGTTTTGCACTATCCATTACTATCCTGGGATCCAGATTACTGCAAGATAGGTTATGGCAATAACAGCGATTTTCTGACGAAGGCAGGCTCTGATTTGAATTCTGCTTGCGACATTCGATTCCTCTTGTCATTTTAAGTCGGAATAGCATGTTTTCCACACCCGATTACGGTCCTCGAAGCCAGAATACTGGGAGATAGGTTGTGGCTATAACAGCGAGTTTCTGACGAAGGAATGCTCTGATTTGAATACTGCTTGCGACATTCGATTCCTCTCGTCATTTTACGTCGGAATAGCGCGTTTTGCACTATCCATTACTATCCTGGGAGCCAGATTACTGCAAGATAGGTTTTGGCTATAACAGCGAGTTTCTGACGAAGGAATGCTCTGATTTGAATTCTGCTTGCGACATTCGATTCCTCTCGTTATTTTACGTCGGAATAGCATGTTTTCCACACCCGATTACGGTCCTCGAAGCCAGAATACTGGGAGATAGGTTGTGGCTATAACAGCGAGTTTCTGACGAAGGAATGCTCTGATTTGAATTCTGCTTGCGACATTCGATTTCTCTCGTTATTTTACGTCGGAATAGCATGTTTTCCACACCCGATTACGGTCCTCGAAACCAGAATACTGGGAGATAGGTTGTGGCTATAACAGCGAGTTTCTGACGAAGCAATGCTCTGATTTGAATTCTGCTTGCGACATTCGATTCCTCTCGTTATTTTACGTCGGAATAGCATGTTTTCCACATCCGATTACGATCCTGGGAGCCAGATTACTGGGAGATAGGTTTTGGCTATAACAGCGATTTTCGGACGAAGGCAGGCTCTGATTTGAATTCTGCTTGCGACATTCGATTCCTCTCGTCATTTTACGTCGGAATAGCATGTTTTCCACATCCGATTACGATCCTGGGAGCCAGAATACTGGGAGATAGGTTTTGGCTATAACAGCGAGTTTCTGACGAAGGAATGCTCTGATTTGAATTCTGCTTGCGACATTCGATTTCTCTCGTTATTTTACGTCGGAATAGCATGTTTTCCACACCCGATTACGGTCCTCGAAGCCAGAATACTGGGAGATAGGTTGTGGCTATAACAGCGAGTTTCTGACGAAGGAATGCTCTGATTTGAATACTGCTTGCGACATTCGATTCCTCTCGTCATTTTTCGTCGGAATAGCGCGTTTTGCACTATCCATTACTATCCTGGGAGCCAGATTACTGCAAGATAGGTTTTGGCAATAACAGCGATTTTCTGACGAAGGCAGGCTCTGATTTGAATTCTGCTTGCGACATTCGATTCCTCTCGTCATTTTACGTCGGAATAGCATGTTTTCCACATCCGATTACGATCCTGGGAGCCAGATTACTCCAAGATAGGTTTTGGATTTAATACCGATTTTCTGACGAAGGAAGGCTCTGATTTGAATTCTGCTTGCGGCATTCGATCCCTCTCGCCATTTTACGTCGGAATAGCGCGTTTTCCACTACCCATTACGATACTGGGAGCCAGATTACTGCAAGATAGGTTTTGGCTATAACAGCGATTTCTGACGAAGGTATTCACTGATTTGAATTCTGCTTGCGGCATTCGATTCCACTCGTCATTTTACGTCGGAATAGCACGGTTTCCACACCCGATTACGGTCCTGGAGGCCAGAATACTGGGAGATAGGATTAGGCAATAACAGCGATTTTCTGACGAAGGAATGCTCTGATTTGAATTCTGCTTGCGACATTCGATTCCTCTCGTTATTTTACGTCGGAATAGCATGTTTTCCACACCCGATTACGGTCCTCGAAGCCAGAATACTGGGAGATAGGTTGTGGCTATAACAGCGAGTTTCTGACGAAGGAATGCTCTGATTTGAATACTGCTTGCGACATTCGATTCCTCTCGTCATTTTACGTCGGAATAGCGCGTTTTGCAATATCCATTACTATCCTGGGATCCAGATTACTGCAAGATAGGTTATGGCAATAACAGCGATTTTCTGACGAAGGCAGGCTCTGATTTGAATTCTGCTTGCGACATTCGATTCCTCTTGTCATTTTAAGTCGGAATAGCATGTTTTCCACATCCGATTACGATCCTGGCAGCCAGAATACTGGGAGATAGGTTTTGGCTATAACAGCGAGTTTCTGACGAACGAATGCTCTGATTTGAATTCTGCTTGCGACATTCAATCCCTCTCGTCATTTTACGTCGGAATAGCATGTTTTCCGCACCCGATTACGGTCCTCGAAGCCAGAATACTGGGAGATAGGTTTTGGCTATAACAGCGATTTTCTGACGAAGGAAGGCTCTGATTTGAATTCTGCTTGCGACATTCAATCCCTCTCGTCATTTTACGTCGGAATAGCATGTTTTCCGCACCCGATTACGGTCCTCGAAGCCTGAATACTGGAAGATAGTTTTGGCTATAACAGCGATTTTCGGACCAAGGAAGGCTCTGATTTGAATTGTGCTTGCGGCATTCGATCCCTCTCGTCATTTTGCGTCGGAATAGCATGTTTCCCACACCCGATTACGATACTGGCAGCCTGAATGCTGGAAGATAGGTTTTGACTATAACAGCGATTTTCGGACGAAGGCAGGCTCTGATTTGAATTCTGCTTGCGACATTCGATTCCTCTCGTCATTTTACGTCGGAATAGCATGTTTTCCACTCCCGATTACGATCCTTGGAGCCAGATTACTCCAAGATAGGTTTTGGATTTAATACCGATTTTCTGACGAAGGAAGGCTCTGATTTGAATTCTGCTTGCGGCATTCGATCCCTCTCGCCATTTTACGTCGGAATAGCGCGTTTTCCACTACCCATTACGATCCTGGGAGCCAGATTACTGCAAGATAGGTTTTGGCTATAACAGCGATTTCTGACGAAGGTATTCACTGATTTGAATTCTGCTTGCGGCATTCGATTCCTCTCGTCATTTTACGTCGGAGTAGCATGCACCCGATTACGATCCTGGGAGCCAGATTACTCCAAGATAGGTTTTGGATTTAATACCGATTTTCTGACGAAGGAAGGCTCTGATTTGAATTCTGCTTGCGGCATTCGATCCCTCTCGCCATTTTACGTCGGAATAGCGCGTTTTCCACTACCCATTACGATCCTGGGAGCCAGATTACTGCAAGATAGGTTTTGGCTATAACAGCGATTTCTGACGAAGGTATTCACTGATTTGAATTCTGCTTGCGGCATTCGATTCCACTCGTCATTTTACGTCGGAATAGCACGGTTTCCACATCCGATTACGATCCTGGCAGCCTGAATACTGGGAGATAGGTTTTGGCTATAACAGCGAGTTTCTGACGAAGGAAGGCTCTGATTTGAATTCTGCTTGCGACATTCGATCCCTCGCGTCATTTTACGTCGGAATAGCATGTTTTCCACTCCCGATTGCGATCCTGGCAGCCTGAATACTGGGAGATACGTTTTGGATACAGGAGCGATTTTCTGACGAAGGAAGGCTCTGATTTGAATTCTGCTTGCGGCATTCGATTCCTCTCTTCATTTTACGCCGGAGTAGCACGTTTTCCTCTACCCATTACGATCCTGGAAGCGACATTACTGCAAGATAGGTTTTGGCTATAACAGCGATTTTCGGACGAAGGCAGGCTCTGATTTGAATTCTGCTTGCGACATTCGATTCCTCTCGTCATTTTAAGTCGGAATAGCATGTTTTCCACATCCGATTACGATCCTGGCAGCCTGAATACTGGGAGATAGGTTTTGGCTATAACAGCGAGTTTCTGACGAAGGAAGGCTCTGATTTGAATTCTGCTTGCGACATTCGATCCCTCGCATCATTTTACGTCGGAATAGCATGTTTTCCACTCCCGATTGCGATCCTGGCAGCCTGAATACTGGGAGATAGGTTTTGGCTATAACAGCGAGTTTCTGACGAAGGAATGCTCTGATTTGAATACTGCTTGCGACATTCGATTCCTCTCGTCATTTTACGTCGGAATAGCATGTTTTCCGCACCCGATTACGGTCCTCGAAGCCAGATTACTGCAAGATAGGTTTTGGCTATAACAGCGATTTTCTGACGAAAGAAGGCTCTGACTTGAATTCTGCTTGCGGCATTCGATCCCTCTCGTTATTTTACGTTGGAATAGCATATTTTCCGCACCCGATTACGGTCCTCGAAGCCAGAATACTGGGAGATAGGTTTTGGCTATAACAGCGATTTTCTGACGAAGGAAGGCTCTGATTTGAATTCTGCTTGCGACATTCGATTCCTCTCGTCATTTTACGTCGGAATAGCGCGTCTTCCACTACCCATTACTATCCTGGGAGCCAAATTACTGCAAGATAGGTTTCGGCTATAACAGCGATTTTCGGACGAAGGCAGGCTCTGATTTGAATTCTGCTTGCGACATTCGATTCCTCTCTTCATTTTACGCCGGAGTAGCACGTTTTCCTCTACCCATTACGATCCTGGAAGCGAGATTACTGCAAGATAGGTTTTGGCTATAACAGCGATTTTCGGACGAAGGCAGGCTCTGATTTGAATTCTGCTTGCGACATTCGATTCCTCTCGTCATTTTAAGTCGGAATAACATGTTTTCCACATCCGATTACGATCCTGGCAGCCTGAATACTGGGAGATAGGTTTTGGCTATAACAGCGAGTTTCTGACGAAGGAAGGCTCTGATTTGAATTCTGCTTGCGACATTCGATCCCTCGCGTCATTTTACGTCGGAATAGCATGTTTTCCACTCCCGATTGCGATCCTGGCAGCCTGAATACTGGGAGATAGGTTTTGGCTATAACAGCGATTTTCTGACGAAGGAAGGCTCTGATTTGAATTCTGCTTGCGGCATTCGATCCCTCTCGTCATTTTACGTCGGAATAGCGCGTCTTCCACTACCCATTACTATCCTGGGAGCCAGATTACTGCAAGATAGGTCTCGGCTATAACAGCGATTTTCGGACGAAGGCAGGCTCTGATTTGAATTCTGCTTGCGACGTTCGATTCCTCTCTTCATTTTACGCCGGAGTAGCATGTTTTCCACATCCGATTACGATCCTGGCAGCCTGAATACTGGGAGATAGGTTTTGGCTATAACAGCGATTTTCTGACGAAGGAAGGCTCTGATTTGAATTCTGCTTGCGGCATTCGATCCCTCTCGTCATTTTACGTCGGAATAGCAAGTTTTCCACATCCGATTACGATCCTGGCAGCCTGAATACTGGAAGATAGGTTTTGGCTATAACAGCGAGTTTCTGACGAAGGAAGGCTCTGATTTGAATTCTGCTTGCGACATTCGATCCCTCGCGTCATTTTACGTCGGAATAGCATGTTTTCCACTCTAGATTGCGATCCTGGCAGCCTGAATACTGGGAGATACGTTTTGGATACAGGAGCGATTTTCTGACGAAGGAAGGCTCTGATTTGAATTCTGCTTGCGGCATTCGATTCCTCTCTTCATTTTACGCCGGAGTAGCACGTTTTCCTCTACCCATTACGATCCTGGAAGCGAGATTACTGCAAGATAGGTTTTGGCTATAACAGCGATTTTCGGACGAAGGCAGGCTCTGATTTGAATTCTGCTTGCGACATTCGATTCCTCTCGTCATTTTAAGTCGGAATAGCATGTTTTCCACATCCGATTACGATCCTGGCAGCCTGAATACTGGGAGATAGGTTTTGGCTATAACAGCGAGTTTCTGACGAAGGAAGGCTCTGATTTGAATTCTGCTTGCGACATTCGATCCCTCGCGTCATTTTACGTCGGAATAGCATGTTTTCCACTCTCGATTGCGATCCTGGCAGCCTGAATACTGGGAGATACGTTTTGGATACAGGAGCGATTTTCTGACGAAGGAAGGCTCTGATTTGAATTCTGCTTGCGGCATTCGATTCCTCTCTTCATTTTACGCCGGAGTAGCACGTTTTCCTCTACCCATTACGATCCTGGAAGCGAGATTACTGCAAGATAGGTTTTGGCTATAACAGCGATTTTCGGACGAAGGCAGGCTCTGATTTGAATTCTGCTTGCGGCATTCGATTCCACTCGTCATTTTACGTCGGAATAGCACGGTTTCCACACCCGATTGCGATCCTGGCAGCCTGAATACTGGGAGATACGTTTTGGATACAGGAGCGATTTTCTGACGAAGGAAGGCTCTGATTTGAATTCTGCTTGCGGCATTCGATTCCTCTCTTCATTTTACGCCGGAGTAGCACGTTTTCCTCTACCCATTACGATCCTGGAAGCGAGATTACTGCAAGATAGGTTTTGGCTATAACAGCGATTTTCGGACGAAGGCAGGCTCTGATTTGAATTCTGCTTGCGGCATTCGATTCCACTCGTCATTTTACGTCGGAATAGCACGGTTTCCACACCCGATTACGGTCCTGGAGGCCAGAATACTGGGAGATACGTTTTGGCTATAACAGCGGTTTTCTGACGAAGGAAGGCTCTGATTTGAATTCTGCTTGCGACATTCAATCCCTCTCGTCATTTTACGTCGGAATAGCATGTTTTCCGCACCCGATTACGGTCCTCGAAGCCAGAATACTGTGAGATAGGTTTCGGCTTTAACAGCGATTTTCTGACGAAGGAGGGCTCTGATTTGAATTCTGCTTGCGACATTCGATTTCTCTCGTTATTTTACGTCGGAATAGCATGTTTTCCACACCCGATTACGGTCCTCGAAGCCAGAATACTGGGAGATAGGTTGTGGCTATAACAGCGAGTTTCTGACGAAGGAATGCTCTGATTTGAATTCTGCTTGCGACATTCGATTCCTCTCGTTATTTTACGTCGGAATAGCATGTTTTCCACATCCGATTACGATCCTGGGAGCCAGATTACTGCAAGATAGGTTTTGGCTATAACAGCGATTTTCGGACGAAGGCAGGCTCTGATTTGAATTCTGCTGGCGACATTCGATTCCTCTCGTCATTTTACGCCGGAATAGCATGTTTTCCACATCCGATTACGATCCTGGGAGCCAGAATACTGGGAGATAGGTTTTGGCTATAACAGCGATTTTCGGACGAAGGCAGGCTCTGATTTGAATTCTGCTTGCGACATTCGATTCCTCTCGTCATTTTACGTCCGAATAGCATGTTTTCCACATCCGATTACGATCCTGGCAGCCTGAATACTGGGAGATAGGTTGTGGCTATAACAGCGAGTTTCTGACGAAGGAATGCTCTGATTTGAATTCTGCTTGCGACATTCGATTCCTCTCGTTATTTTACGTCGGAATAGCATGTTTTCCACATCCGATTACGATCCTGGGAGCCAGATTACTGCAAGATAGGTTTTGGCTATAACAGCGATTTTCGGACGAAGGCAGGCTCTGATTTGAATTCTGCTTGCGACATTCGATTCCTCTCGTCATTTTACGTCGGAATAGCATGTTTTCCACATCCGATTATGATCCTGGGAGCCAGAATACTGGGAGATAGGTTTTGGCTATAACAGCGATTTTCGGACGAAGGCAGGCTCTGATTTGAATTCTGCTTGCGACATTCGATTCCTCTCGTCATTTTACGTCGGAATAGCATGTTTTCCACACCCGATTACGGTCCTGGAAGCCAGAATACTGGGAGATAGGTTTTTTATACAGGAGCGATTTTCTGACGAAGGAAGGCTCTGATTTGAATTCTGCTTGCGGCATTCGATTCCTCTCGTCATTTTACGTCGGAATAGCATGTTTTCCACACCCGATTACGATCCTGGCAGCCTGAATACTGGAAGATAGGTTTTTTCTATAACAGCGGTTTTCTGACGAAGGTAGGATCTGATTTGAATTCTGCTCGCGGCATTCGATCCCTCTCGTCATTTTACGTCGGAATAGCATGTTTTCCACACCCGATTACGGTCCTGGAAGCCAGAATACTGGGAGATAGGTTTTGGCAATAACAGGGACTTTATGACGAAGTGAGGCTCTGATTTGAATTCTGCTAGCGGCATTCGATTCCTCTCGCCATTTTACGTCGGAATAGCATGTTTTCCACACCCGAGTACGATCCTGGCAGCCTCAATACTGGAAGATAGGTTTTGGATACAGGAGCGATTTTCTGACGAAGGAAGGCTCTGATTTGAATTCTGCTCGCGGCATTCGATCCCTCTCGTCATTTTACGTCGGAATAGCATGTTTTCCACACCCGATTACGGTCCTGGAAGCCAGAATACTGGGAGATAGGTTTTGGATACAGGAGCGATTTCTGACGAAGGCAGTCTCTGATTTGAATTCTGCTTGCGGCATTCGATTCCTCTCGTCATTTTACGTCGGAATAGCATGTTTTCCACACCCAATTACGATCCTGGCAGCCTGAATACTGGAAGATAGGTTTTTTCTATAACAGCGGTTTTCTGACGAAGGTAGGATCTGATTTGAATTCTGCTTGCGGCATTCGATTCCTCTCGCCATTTTACGTCGGAATAGCATGTTTTCCACACCCGAGTACGATCCTGGCAGCCTCAATACTGGAAGATAGGTCTTGGATACAGGAGCGATTTCTGACGAAGGCAGACTCTGATTTAAATTCTGCTTGCGACATTCAATCCCACTCGTCATTTTATGTCGGAATAGCATGTTTTCCACACCCGATTACAGTCCTCGAACCCAGAATACTGGGAGACAGGTTTTGGCTATAACAGTGGTTTTCTGACGAAGGAAGTCTCTGATTTGAATTCTGCTCGCGGCATTCGATCCCTCTCGTGATTTTACGTCGGACTAGCATGTTTTCCACACCCGAGTACGATCCTGGCAGCCTCAATACTGGAAGATAGGTTTTGGATACAGGAGCGATTTTCTGACGAAGGAAGGCTCTGATTTGAATTCTGCTCGCGGCATTCGATCCCTCTCGTCATTTTACGTCGGAATAGCATGTTTTCCACACCCGATTACGGTCCTGGAAGCCAGAATACTGGGAGATAGGTTTTGGATACAGGAGCGATTTCTGACGAAGGCAGTCTCTGATTTGAATTCTGCTTGCGGCATTCGATCCCTCTCGTCATTTTACGTCGGAATAGCATGTTTTCCACACCCGAATACGATCCTGGCAGCCTGAATACTGGAAGATAGGTTTTGGATACAGGAGCGATTTCTGACGAAGGCAGTCTCTGATTTGAATTCTGCTTGCGGCATTCGATTCCTCTCGCCATTTTACGACGGAATAGCATGTTTTCCACACCCGAGTACGATCCTGGTAGCATCAATACTGGAAGATAGCTTTTGGCCATAACAGCGGGTTTCTGACGAAGGAAGGATCTGATTTGAATTCTGCTGGCGGCATTCGATCCCTCTCGTCATTTTACGTCGGAATAGCATGTTTTCCACACCCGATTACGGTCCTGGAAGCCAGAATACTGGGAGATAGGTTTTTTATACAGGAGCGATTTTCTGACGAAGGAAGGCTCTGATTTGAATTCTGCTTGCGGCATTCGATTCCTCTCGTCATTTTACGTCGGAATAGCATGTTTTCCACACCCGATTACGATCCTGGCAGCCTGAATACTGGGAGATAGGTTTTGGATACAGGAGCGATTTTCCGACGAAGGAAGGCACTGATTTGAATTCTGCTTGCGGCATTCGATTCCTCTCGCCATTTTACGTCGGAATAGCATGTTTTCCACACCCGATTACGGTCCTGGAAGCCAGAATACTGGGAGATAGGTTTTGGATACAGGAGCGATTTTCTGACGAAGGAAGGCACTGATTTGAATTCTGCTTGCGGCATTCGATTCCTCTCGCCATTTTACGTCGGAATAGCATGTTTTCCACACCCGATTACGGTCCTGGAAGCCAGAATACTGGGAGATAGGTTTTTTATACAGGAGCGATTTTCTGACGAAGGAAGGCTCTGATTTGAATTCTGCTTGCGGCATTCGATTCCTCTCGTCATTTTACGTCGGAATAGCATGTTTTCCACACCCGATTACGATCCTGGCAGCCTGAATACTGGAAGATAGGTTTTTTCTATAACAGCGGTTTTCTGACGAAGGTAGGATCTGATTTGAATTCTGCTCGCGGCATTCGATCCCTCTCGTCATTTTACGTCGGAATAGCATGTTTTCCACACCCGATTACGGTCCTGGAAGCCAGAATACTGGGAGATAGGTTTTGGATACAGGAGCGATTTCTGACGAAGGCAGTCTCTGATTTGAATTCTGCTTGCGGCATTCGATCCCTCTCGTCATTTTACATCGGAATAGCATGTTTTCCACACCCGATTACGGTCCTGGAAGCCAGAATACTGGGAGATAGGTCTTGGATACAGGAGCGATTTCTGACGAAGGCAGACTCTGATTTAAATTCTGCTTGCGACATTCAATCCCACTCGTCATTTTATGTCGGAATAGCATGTTTTCCACACCCGAGTACAGTCCTCGAACCCAGAATACTGGGAGACAGGTTTTGGCTATAACAGTGGTTTTCTGACGAAGGAAGTCTCTGATTTGAATTCTGCTCGCGGCATTCGATTCCTCTCGCCATTTTACGTCGGAATAGCATGTTTTCCACACCCGAGTACGATCCTGGCAGCCTGAATACTGGAAGATAGGTTTTTTCTATAACAGCGGTTTTCTGACGAAGGTAGGATCTGATTTGAATTCTGCTTGCGGCATTCGATTCCTCTCGCCATTTTACGTCGGAATAGCATGTTTTCCACACCCGAGTACGATCCTGGCAGCCTGAATACTGGAAGATAGGTTTTTTCTATAACAGCGGTTTTCTGACGAAGGTAGGATCTGATTTGAATTCTGCTTGCGGCATTCGATTCCTCTCGCCATTTTACGTCGGAATAGCATGTTTTCCACACCCGAGTACGATCCTGGCAGCCTCAATACTGGAAGATAGGTTTTGGATACAGGAGCGATTTCTGACGAAGGAAGGCTCTGATTTGAATTCTGCTCGCGGCATTCGATTCCTCTCGCCATTTTACGTCGGAATAGCATGTTTTCCACACCCGAGTACGATCCTGGTAGCCTCAATAATGGAAGATAGCTTTTGGCTATAACAGCGGGTTTCTGACGAAGGAAGGATCTGATTTGAATTCTGCTTGCGGCATTCGATCCCTCTCGTCATTTTACGTCGGAATAGCATGTTTTCCACACCCGATTACGGTCCTGGAAGCCAGAATACTGGGAGATAGGTCTTGGATACAGGAGCGATTTCTGACGAAGGCAGACTCTGATTTAAATTCTGCTTGCGACATTCAATCCCACTCGTCATTTTATGTCGGAATAGCATGTTTTCCACACCCGATTACAGTCCTCGAACCCAGAATACTGGGAGACAGGTTTTGGCTATAACAGTGGTTTTCTGACGAAGGAAGTCTCTGATTTGAATTCTGCTCGCGGCATTCGATCCCTCTCGTGATTTTACGTCGGACTAGCATGTTTTCCACACCCGATTACGGTCCTGGAAGCCAGAATACTGGGAGATAGGTTTTGGATACAGGAGCGATTTTCTGACGAAGGAAGGCACTGATTTGAATTCTGCTTGCGGCATTCGATTCCTCTCGCCATTTTACGTCGGAATAGCATGTTTTCCACACCCGAGAACGATCCTGGTAGCCTCAATAATGGAAGATAGCTTTTGGCTATAACAGCGGGTTTCTGACGAAGGAAGGATCTGATTTGAATTCTGCTTGCGGCATTCGATCCCTCTCGTCATTTTACGTCGGAATAGCATGTTTTCCACACCCGATTACAGTCCTCGAACCCAGAATACTGGGAGACAGGTTTTGGCTATAACAGTGGTTTTCTGACGAAGGAAGGCTCTGATTTGAATTCTGCTTGCGGCATTCGATTCCTCTCGCCATTTTACGTCGGAATAGCATGTTTTCCACACCCGAGTACGATCCTGGCAGCCTCAATACTGGAAGATAGGTTTTGGATACAGGAGCGATTTCTGACGAAGGAAGGCTCTGATTTGAATTCTGCTCGCGGCATTCGATTCCTCTCGCCATTTTACGTCGGAATAGCATGTTTTCCACACCCGAGTACGATCCTGGTAGCCTCAATAATGGAAGATAGCTTTTGGCTATAACAGCGGGTTTCTGACGAAGGAAGGATCTGATTTGAATTCTGCTTGCGGCATTCGATCCCTCTCGTCATTTTACGTCGGAATAGCATGTTTTCCACACCCGATTACGGTCCTGGAAGCCAGAATACTGGGAGATAGGTCTTGGATACAGGAGCGATTTCTGACGAAGGCAGACTCTGATTTAAATTCTGCTTGCGACATTCAATCCCACTCGTCATTTTATGTCGGAATAGCATGTTTTCCACACCCGATTACAGTCCTCGAACCCGGAATACTGGGAGACAGGTTTTGGCTATAACAGTGGTTTTCTGACGAAGGAAGTCTCTGATTTGAATTCTGCTCGCGGCATTCGATCCCTCTCGTGATTTTACGTCGGACTAGCATGTTTTCCACACCCGATTACGGTCCTGGAAGCCAGAATACTGGGAGATAGGTTTTGGATACAGGAGCGATTTTCTGACGAAGGAAGGCACTGATTTGAATTCTGCTTGCGGCATTCGATTCCTCTCGCCATTTTACGTCGGAATAGCATGTTTTCCACACCCGAGAACGATCCTGGTAGCCTCAATAATGGAAGATAGCTTTTGGCTATAACAGCGGGTTTCTGACGAAGGAAGGATCTGATTTGAATTCTGCTTGCGGCATTCGATCCCTCTCGTCATTTTACGTCGGAATAGCATGTTTTCCACACCCGATTACGGTCCTGGAAGCCAGAATACTGGAAGATAGCTTTTGGCTATAACAGCGGTTTTCTGACGAAGGAAGGATCTGATTTGAATTCTGTTTGCGACATTCAATCCCTCTCGTCATTTTACGTCGGAGTAGGAAGTTTTCCACACCCGATTACGGTCCTGGAAGCCAGAATACTGGAAGATAGCTTTTGGCTATAACAGCGGGTTTCTGACGAAGGAAGGCTCTGATTTGAATTCTTCTTGCGACATTCAATCCCTCTCGTCATTTTATGTCGGAATAGCATGTTTTCCACACCCGATTACAGTCCTCGAACCCAGAATACTGGGAGACAGGTTTTGGCTATAACAGTGGTTTTCTGACGAAGGAAGGCTCTGATTTGAATTCTGCTTGCGGCATTCGATTCCTCTCGCCATTTTACGTCGGAATAGCATGTTTTCCACACCCGAGTACGATCCTGGCAGCCTCAATACTGGAAGATAGGTTTTGGATACAGGAGCGATTTTCTGACGAAGGAAGGCTCTGATTTGAATTCTGCTCGCGGCATTCGATCCCTCTCGTCATTTTACGTCGGAATAGCATGGTTTCCACACCCGATTACGGTCCTGGAAGCCAGAATACTGGGAGATAGGTTTTTTATACAGGAGCGATTTTCTGACGAAGGAAGGCTCTGATTTGAATTCTGCTTGCGGCATTCGATCCCTCTCGTCATTTTACATCGGAATAGCATGTTTTCCACACCCGATTACGATCCTGGCAGCCTGAATACTGGAAGATAGGTTTTTTCTATAACAGCGGTTTTCTGACGAAGGTAGGATCTGATTTGAATCCTGCTTGCGGCATTCGATTCCTCTCGCCATTTTACGTCGGAATAGCATGTTTTCCACACCCGAGTACGATCCTGGCAGCCTCAATACTGGAAGATAGGTTTTGGATACAGGAGCGATTTCTGACGAAGGAAGGCTCTGATTTGAATTCTGCTCGCGGCATTCGATTCCTCTCGCCATTTTACGTCGGAATAGCATGTTTTCCACACCCGAGTACGATCCTGGTAGCCTCAATACTGGAAGAAAGGTTTTGGATACAGGAGCGATTTCTGACGAAGGAAGGCTCTGATTTGAATTCTGCTCGCGGCATTCGATTCCTCTCGCCATTTTACGTCGGAATAGCATGTTTTCCACACCCGAGTACGATCCTGGTAGCCTCAATACTGGAAGATAGCTTTTGGCTATAACAGCGGGTTTCTGACGAAGGAAGGATCTGATTTGAATTCTGCTTGCGGCATTCGATCCCTCTCGTCATTTTACGTCGGAATAGCATGTTTTCCACACCCGATTACGATCCTGGTAGCCTCAATACTGGAAGAAAGGTTTTGGATACAGGAGCGATTTCTGACGAAGGAAGGCTCTGATTTGAATTCTGCTCGCGGCATTCGATTCCTCTCGCCATTTTACGTCGGAATAGCATGTTTTCCACACCCGAGTACGATCCTGGTAGCCTCAATACTGGAAGATAGCTTTTGGCTATAACAGCGGGTTTCTGACGAAGGAAGGATCTGATTTGAATTCTGCTTGCGGCATTCGATCCCTCTCGTCATTTTACGTCGGAATAGCATGTTTTCCACACCCGATTACGGTCCTGGAAGCCAGAATACTGGGAGATAGGTCTTGGATACAGGAGCGATTTCTGACGAAGGCAGACTCTGATTTAAATTCTGCTTGCGACATTCAATCCCACTCGTCATTTTATGTCGGAATAGCATGTTTTCCACACCCGATTACAGTCCTCGAACCCAGAATACTGGGAGACAGGTTTTGGCTATAACAGTGGTTTTCTGACGAAGGAAGTCTCTGATTTGAATTCTGCTCGCGGCATTCGATCCCTCTCGTGATTTTACGTCGGAATAGCATGTTTTCCACACCCGATTACGGTCCTGGAAGCCTGAATACTGGAAGATAGGTTTTTTCTATAACAGCGGTTTTCTGACGAAGGTAGGATCTGATTTGAATTCTGCTTGCGGCATTCGATCCCTCTCGTCATTTTACGTCGGAATAGCATGTTTTCCACACCCGATTACGGTCCTGGCAGCCTCAATACTGGAAGATAGGTTTTGGATACAGGAGCGATTTCTGACGAAGGAAGGCTCTGATTTGAATTCTGCTCGCGGCATTCGATTCCTCTCGCCATTTTACGTCGGAATAGCATGTTTTCCACACCCGAGTACGATCCTGGTAGCCTCAATACTGGAAGAAAGGTTTTGGATACAGGAGCGATTTCTGACGAAGGAAGGCTCTGATTTGAATTCTGCTCGCGGCATTCGATTCCTCTCGCCATTTTACGTCGGAATAGCATGTTTTCCACACCCGAGTACGATCCTGGTAGCCTCAATACTGGAAGATAGCTTTTGGCTATAACAGCGGGTTTCTGACGAAGGAAGGATCTGATTTGAATTCTGCTTGCGGCATTCGATCCCTCTCGTCATTTTACGTCGGAATAGCATGTTTTCCACACCCGATTACGATCCTGGTAGCCTCAATACTGGAAGAAAGGTTTTGGATACAGGAGCGATTTCTGACGAAGGAAGGCTCTGATTTGAATTCTGCTCGCGGCATTCGATTCCTCTCGCCATTTTACGTCGGAATAGCATGTTTTCCACACCCGAGTACGATCCTGGTAGCCTCAATACTGGAAGATAGCTTTTGGCTATAACAGCGGGTTTCTGACGAAGGAAGGATCTGATTTGAATTCTGCTTGCGGCATTCGATCCCTCTCGTCATTTTACGTCGGAATAGCATGTTTTCCACACCCGATTACGGTCCTGGAAGCCAGAATACTGGGAGATAGGTTTTGGATACAGGAGCGATTTCTGACGAAGGCAGTCTCTGATTTGAATTCAGCTTGCGGCATTCGACCCCTCTCGTCATTTTACGTCGGAATAGCATGTTTTCCACACCCGATTACAGTCCTCGAACCCAGAATACAGGGAGACAGGTTTTGGCTATAACAGTGGTTTTCTGACGAAGGAAGTCTCTGATTTGAATTCTGCTCGCGGCATTCGATCCCTCTCGTGATTTTACGTCGGACTAGCATGTTTTCCACACCCGATTACGGTCCTGGAAGCCAGAATACTGGAAGATAGCTTTTGGCTATAACAGCGGTTTTCTGACGAAGGAAGGATCTGATTTGAATTCTGCTTGCGACATTCAATCCCTCTCGTCATTTTACGTCGGAGTAGAAAGTTTTCCACACCCGATTACGGTCCTGGAAGCCAGAATACTGGAAGATAGCTTTTGGCTATAACAGCGGGTTTCTGACGAAGGAAGGCTCTGATTTGAATTCTTCTTGCGACATTCAATCCCTCTCGTCATTTTATGTCGGAATAGCATGTTTTCCACACCCGATTACAGTCCTCGAACCCAGAATACTGGGAGACAGGTTTTGGCTATAACAGTGGTTTTCTGACGAAGGAAGGCTCTGATTTGAATTCTGCTTGCGGCATTCGATTCCTCTCGTCATTTTACGTCGGAATAGCATGTTTTCCACACCCGATTACGATCCTGGCAGCCTGAATACTGGAAGATAGGTTTTTTCTATAACAGCGGTTTTCTGACGAAGGTAGGATCTGATTTGAATTCTGCTTGCGGCATTCGATTCCTCTCGCCATTTTACGTCGGAATAGCATGTTTACCACACCCGAGTACGATCATGGCAGCCTCAATACTGGAAGATAGGTTTTGGATACAGGAGCGATTTTCTGACGAAGGAAGGCTCTGATTTGAATTCTGCTCGCGGCATTCGATCCCTCTCGTCATTTTACGTCGGAATAGCATGTTTTCCACACCCGATTACAGTCCTCGAACACAGAATACTGGGAGACAGGTTTTGGCTATAACAGTGGTTTTCTGACGAAGGAAGTCTCTGATTTGAATTCTGCTCGCGGCATTCGATCCCTCTCGTGATTTTACGTCGGACTAGCATGTTTTCCACAACCGATTACGGTCCTGGAAGCCAGAATACTGGGAGATAGGTTTTGGATACAGGAGCGATTTTCTGACGAAGGAAGGCACTGATTTGAATTCTGCTTGCGGCATTCGATTCCTCTCGCCATTTTACGTCGGAATAGCATGTTTTCCACACCCGAGTACGATCCTGGTAGCCTCAATAATGGAAGATAGCTTTTGGCTATAACAGCGGGTTTCTGACGAAGGAAGGATCTGATTTGAATTCTGCTTGCGGCATTCGATCCCTCTCGTCATTTTACGTCGGAATAGCATGTTTTCCACACCCGATTACGGTCCTGGAAGCCAGAATACTGGGAGATAGGTTTTGGATACAGGAGCGATTTCTGACGAAGGCAGTCTCTGATTTGAATCCAGCTTGCGGCATTCGACCCCTCTCGTCATTTTACGTCGGAATAGCATGTTTTCCACACCCGATTACAGTCCTCGAACCCAGAATACTGGGAGACAGGTTTTGGCTATAACAGTGGTTTTCTGACGAAGGAAGTCTCTGATTTGAATTCTGCTCGCGGCATTCGATCCCTCTCGTGATTTTACGTCGGACTAGCATGTTTTCCACACCCGATTACGGTTCTGGAAGCCAGAATACTGGGAGATAGGTTTTGGATACAGGAGCGATTTTCTGACGAAGGAAGGCACTGATTTGAATTCTGCTTGCGGCATTCGATTCCTCTCGCCATTTTACGTCGGAATAGCATGTTTTCCACACCCGAGTACGATCCTGGTAGCCTCAATAATGGAAGATAGCTTTTGGCTATAACAGCGGGTTTCTGACGAAGGAAGGATCTGATTTGAATTCTGCTTGCGGCATTCGATCCCTCTCGTCATTTTACGTCGGAATAGCATGTTTTCCACACCCGATTACGGTCCTGGAAGCCAGAATACTGGGAGATAGGTTTTGGATACAGGAGCGATTTCTGACGAAGGCAGTCTCTGATTTGAATTCAGCTTGCGGCATTCGACCCCTCTCGTCATTTTACGTCGGAATAGCATGTTTTCCACACCCGAGTACGATCCTGGTAGCCTCAATACTGGAAGATAGGTTTTGGATACAGGAGCGATTTTCTGACGAAGGAAGGCTCTGATTTGAATTCTGCTCGCGGCATTCGATCCCTCTCGTCATTTTACGTCGGAATAGCATGTTTTCCACACCCGATTACAGTCCTCGAACCCAGAATACTGGGAGACAGGTTTTGGCTATAACAGTGGTTTTCTGACGAAGGAAGGCTCTGATTTGAATTCTGCTTGCGGCATTCGATTCCTCTCGTCATTTTACGTCGGAATAGCATGTTTTCCACACCCGATTACGGTCCTGGAAGCCAGAATACTGGAAGATAGCTTTTGGCTATAACAGCGGTTTTCTGACGAAGGAAGGATCTGATTTGAATTCTGCTTGCGACATTCAATCCCTCTCGTCATTTTACGTCGGAGTAGAAAGTTTTCCACACCCGATTACGGTCCTGGAAGCCAGAATACTGGAAGATAGCTTTTGGCTATAACAGCGGGTTTCTGACGAAGGAAGGCTCTGATTTGAATTCTTCTTGCGACATTCAATCCCTCTCGTCATTTTATGTCGGAATAGCATGTTTTCCACACCCGATTACAGTCCTCGAACCCAGAATACTGGGAGACAGGTTTTGGCTATAACAGTGGTTTTCTGACGAAGGAAGGCTCTGATTTGAATTCTGCTTGCGGCATTCGATTCCTCTCGTCATTTTACGTCGGAATAGCATGTTTTCCACACCCGATTACGATCCTGGCAGCCTGAATACTGGAAGATAGGTTTTTTCTATAACAGCGGTTTTCTGACGAAGGTAGGATCTGATTTGAATTCTGCTTGCGGCATTCGATTCCTCTCGCCATTTTACGTCGGAATAGCATGTTTTCCACACCCGAGTACGATCATGGCAGCCTCAATACTGGAAGATAGGTTTTGGATACAGGAGCGATTTTCTGACGAAGGAAGGCTCTGATTTGAATTCTGCTCGCGGCATTCGATCCCTCTCGTCATTTTACGTCGGAATAGCATGTTTTCCACACCCGATTACGGTCCTGGAAGCCAGAATACTGGGAGATAGGTTTTGGATACAGGAGCGATTTTCTGACGAAGGAAGGCTCTGATTTGAATTCTGCTCGCGGCATTCGATCCCTCTCGTCATTTTACGTCGGAATAGCATGTTTTCCACACCCGATTACAGTCCTCGAACCCAGAATACTGGGAGACAGGTTTTGGCTATAACAGTGGTTTTCTGACGAAGGAAGGCTCTGATTTGAATTCTGCTTGCGGCATTCGATTCCTCTCGTCATTTTACGTCGGAATAGCATGTTTTCCACACCCGATTACGGTCCTGGAAGCCAGAATACTGGAAGATAGCTTTTGGCTATAACAGCGGTTTTCTGACGAAGGAAGGATCTGATTTGAATTCTGCTTGCGACATTCAATCCCTCTCGTCATTTTACGTCGGAGTAGAAAGTTTTCCACACCCGATTACGGTCCTGGAAGCCAGAATACTGGAAGATAGCTTTTGGCTATAACAGCGGGTTTCTGACGAAGGAAGGCTCTGATTTGAATTCTTCTTGCGACATTCAATCCCTCTCGTCATTTTATGTCGGAATAGCATGTTTTCCACACCCGATTACAGTCCTCGAACCCAGAATACTGGGAGACAGGTTTTGGCTATAACAGTGGTTTTCTGACGAAGGAAGGCTCTGATTTGAATTCTGCTTGCGGCATTCGATTCCTCTCGTCATTTTACGTCGGAATAGCATGTTTTCCACACCCGATTACGATCCTGGCAGCCTGAATACTGGAAGATAGGTTTTTTCTATAACAGCGGTTTTCTGACGAAGGTAGGATCTGATTTGAATTCTGCTTGCGGCATTCGATTCCTCTCGCCATTTTACGTCGGAATAGCATGTTTTCCACACCCGAGTACGATCATGGCAGCCTCAATACTGGAAGATAGGTTTTGGATACAGGAGCGATTTTCTGACGAAGGAAGGCTCTGATTTGAATTCTGCTCGCGGCATTCGATCCCTCTCGTCATTTTACGTCGGAATAGCATGTTTTCCACACCCGATTACGGTCCTGGAAGCCAGAATACTGGGAGATAGGTTTTGGATACAGGAGCGATTTCTGACGAAGGCAGTCTCTGATTTGAATTCTGCTTGCGGCATTCGATCCCTCTCGTCATTTTACATCGGAATAGCATGTTTTCCACACCCGATTACGATCCTGGCAGCCTGAATACTGGAAGATAGGTTTTTTCTATAACAGCGGTTTTCTGACGAAGGTAGGATCTGATTTGAATTCTGCTTGCGGCATTCGATTCCTCTCGCCATTTTACGTCGGAATAGCATGTTTTCCACACCCGAGTACGATCCTGGCAGCCTCAATACTGGAAGATAGGTTTTGGATACAGGAGCGATTTCTGACGAAGGAAGGCTCTGATTTGAATTCTGCTCGCGGCATTCGATTCCTCTCGCCATGTTACGTCGGAATAGCATGTTTTCCACACCCGAGTACGATCCTGGTAGCCTCAATACTGGAAGAAAGGTTTTGGATACAGGAGCGATTTCTGACGAAGGAAGGCTCTGATTTGAATTCTGCTCGCGGCATTCGATTCCTCTCGCCATTTTACGTCGGAATAGCATGTTTTCCACACCCGAGTACGATCCTGGTAGCCTCAATACTGGAAGATAGCTTTTGGCTATAACAGCGGGTTTCTGACGAAGGAAGGATCTGATTTGAATTCTGCTTGCGGCATTCGATCCCTCTCGTCATTTTACGTCGGAATAGCATGTTTTCCACACCCGATTACGGTCCTGGAAGCCAGAATACTGGGAGATAGGTCTTGGATACAGGAGCGATTTCTGACGAAGGCAGACTCTGATTTAAATTCTGCTTGCGACATTCAATCCCACTCGTCATTTTATGTCGGAATAGCATGTTTTCCACACCCGATTACAGTCCTCGAACCCAGAATACTGGGAGACAGGTTTTGGCTATAACAGTGGTTTTCTGACGAAGGAAGTCTCTGATTTGAATTCTGCTCGCGGCATTCGATCCCTCTCGTGATTTTACGTCGGAATAGCATGTTTTCCACACCCGATTACGGTCCTGGAAGCCAGAATACTGGGAGATAGGTCTTGGATACAGGAGCGATTTCTGACGAAGGCAGACTCTGATTTAAATTCTGCTTGCGACATTCAATCCCACTCGTCATTTTATGTCGGAATAGCATGTTTTCCACACCCGATTACAGTCCTCGAACCCAGAATACTGGGAGACAGGTTTTGGCTATAACAGTGGTTTTCTGACGAAGGAAGTCTCTGATTTGAATTCTGCTCGCGGCATTCGATCCCTCTCGTGATTTTACGTCGGACTAGCATGTTTTCCACACCCGATTACGGTCCTGGAAGCCAGAATACTGGGAGATAGGTTTTGGATACAGGAGCGATTTTCTGACGAAGGCAGTCTCTGATTTGAATTCTGCTTGCGGCATTCGATTCCTCTCGTCATTTTACGTCGGAATAGCATGTTTTCCACACCCGATTACGATCCTGGCAGCCTGAATATTGGAAGATAGGTTTTTTCTATAACAGCGGTTTTCTGACGAAGGTAGGATCTGATTTGAATTCTGCTTGTGGCATTCGATTCCTCTCGCCATTTTACGTCGGAATAGCATGTTTTCCACACCCGAGTACGATCCTGGCAGCCTCAATACTGAAAGAAAGGTTTTGGATACAGGAGCGATTTCTGACGAAGGAAGGCTCTGATTTGAATTCTTCTTGCGACATTCAATCCCTCTCGTCATTTTATGTCGGAATAGCATGTTTTCCACACCCGATTACAGTCCTCGAACCCAGAATACTGGGAGACTGGTTTTGGCTATAACAGTGGTTTTCTGACGAAGGAAGGCTCTGATTTGAATTCTGCTTGCGGCATTCGATCCCTCTCGTCATTTTACGTCGGAATAGCATGTTTTCCACACCCGATTACGGTCCTGGAAGCCAGAATACTGGGAGATAGGTTTTGGATACAGGAGCGATTTTCTGACGAAGGCAGTCTCTGATTTGAATTCTGCTTGCGGCATTCGATTCCTCTCGTCATTTTACGTCGGAATAGCATGTTTTCCACACCCGATTACGATCCTGGCAGCCTGAATATTGGAAGATAGGTTTTTTCTATAACAGCGGTTTTCTGACGAAGGTAGGATCTGATTTGAATTCTGCTTGCGGCATTCGATTCCTCTCGCCATTTTACGTCGGAATAGCATGTTTTCCACACACGATTACAGTCCTCGAACCCAGAATACTGGGAGACAGGTTTTGGCTATAACAGTGGTTTTCTGACGAAGGTAGGATCTGATTTGAATTCTGCTTGCGGCATTCGATTCCTCTCGCCATTTTACGTCGGAATAGCATGTTTTCCACACCCGAGTACGATCCTGGCAGCCTCAATACTGGAAGATAGGTTTTGGATACAGGAGCGATTTCTGACGAAGGAAGGCTCTGATTTGAATTCTGCTCGCGGCATTCGATTCCTCTCGCCATTTTACGTCGGAATAGCATGTTTTCCACACCCGAGTACGATCCTGGTAGCCTCAATACTGGAAGATAGGTTTTGGATACAGGAGCGATTTTCTGACGAAGGAAGGCTCTGATTTGAATTCTGCTCGCGGCATTCGATCCCTCTCGTCATTTTACGTCGGAATAGCATGTTTTCCGCACCCGATTACAGTCCTCGAACCCAGAATACTGGGAGACAGGTTTTGGCTATAACAGTGGTTTTCTGACGAAGGAAGTCTCTGATTTGAATTCTACCCGCGGCATTCGATCCCTCTCGTGATTTTACGTCGGACTAGCATGTTTTCCACACCCGATTACGGTCCTGGAAGCCAGAATACTGGGAGATAGGTTTTGGATACAGGAGCGATTTTCTGACGAAGGAAGGCTCTGATTTGAATTCTGCTCGCGGCATTCGATTCCTCTCGCCATTTTACGTCGGAATAGCATGTTTTCCACACCCGATTACGGTCCTGGAAGCCAGAATACTGGGAGATAGGTTTTGGATACAGGAGCGATTTTCTGACGAAGGAAGGCACTGATTTGAATTCTGCTTGCGGCATTCGATTCCTCTCGCCATTTTACGTCGGAATAGCATGTTTTCCACACCCGAGTACGATCCTGGTAGCATCAATACTGGAAGATAGCTTTTGGCTATAACAGCGGGTTTCTGACGAAGGAAGGATCTGATTTGAATTCTGCTGGCGGCATTCGATCCCTCTCGTCATTTTACGTCGGAATAGCATGTTTTCCACACCCGATTACGGTCCTGGAAGCCAGAATACTGGGAGATAGGTCTTGGATACAGGAGCGATTTCTGACGAAGGCAGACTCTGATTTGAATTCTGCTGGCGGCATTCGATCCCTCTCGTCATTTTACGTCGGAATAGCATGTTTTCCACACCCGATTACGGTCCTGGAAGCCAGAATACTGGGAGATAGGTTTTGGATACAGGAGCGATTTCTGACGAAGGCAGTCTCTGATTTGAATTCTGCTTGCGGCATTCGATCCCTCTCGTCATTTTACATCGGAGTAGAATGTTTTCCACACCCGATTACGGTCCTGGAAGCCAGAATACTGGAAGATAGGTTTTGGATACAGGAGCGATTTCTGACGAAGGCAGTCTCTGATTTGAATTCTGCTTGCGGCATTCGATTCCTCTCGTCATTTTACGTCGGAATAGCATGTTTTCCACACCCGATTACGGTCCTGGAAGCCAGAATACTGGGAGATAGGTCTTGGATACAGGAGCGATTTCTGACGAAGGAAGGCTCTGATTTGAATTCTGCTCGCGGCATTCGATTCCTCTCGCCATTTTACGTCGGAATAGCATGTTTTCCACACCCGATTACGGTCGTGGAAGCCAGAATACTGGGAGACAGGTTTTGGCTATAACAGTGGTTTTCTGACGAAGGAAGTCTCTGATTTGAATTCTGCTCGCGGCATTCGATCCCTCTCGTGATTTTACGTCGGACTAGCATGTTTTCCACACCCGATTACGGTCCTGGAAGCCAGAATACTGGGAGATAGGTTTTGGATACAGGAGCGATTTTCTGACGAAGGAAGGCACTGATTTGAATTCTGCTTGCGGCATTCGATTCCTCTCGCCATTTTACGTCGGAATAGCATGTTTTCCACACCCGAGTACGATCCTGGTAGCATCAATACTGGAAGATAGCTTTTGGCTATAACAGCGGGTTTCTGACGAAGGAAGGATCTGATTTGAATTCTGCTGGCGGCATTCGATCCCTCTCGTCATTTTACGTCGGAATAGCATGTTTTCCACACCCGATTACGGTCCTGGAAGCCAGAATACTGGGAGATAGGTCTTGGATACAGGAGCGATTTCTGACGAAGGCAGACTCTGATTTGAATTCTGCTGGCGGCATTCGATCCCTCTCGTCATTTTACGTCGGAATAGCATGTTTTCCACACCCGATTACGGTCCTGGAAGCCAGAATACTGGGAGATAGGTTTTGGATACAGGAGCGATTTCTGACGAAGGCAGTCTCTGATTTGAATTCTGCTTGCGGCATTCGATCCCTCTCGTCATTTTACATCGGAGTAGAATGTTTTCCACACCCGATTACGGTCCTGGAAGCCAGAATACTGGAAGATAGGTTTTGGATACAGGAGCGATTTCTGACGAAGGCAGTCTCTGATTTGAATTCTGCTTGCGGCATTCGATTCCTCTCGTCATTTTACGTCGGAATAGCATGTTTTCCACACCCGATTACGGTCCTGGAAGCCAGAATACTGGGAGATAGGTCTTGGATACAGGAGCGATTTCTGACGAAGGAAGGCTCTGATTTGAATTCTGCTCGCGGCATTCGATTCCGCTCGCCATTTTACGTCGGAATAGCATGTTTTCCACACCCGATTACGGTCCTGGAAGCCAGAATACTGGGAGATAGGTTTTGGATACAGGAGCGATTTTCTGACGAAGGAAGGCTCTGATTTGAATTCTGCTCGCGGCATTCGATCCCTCTCGTCATTTTACGTCGGAATAGCATGTTTTCCACACCCGATTACAGTCCTCGAACCCAGAATACTGGGAGACAGGTTTTGGCTATAACAGTGGTTTTCTGACGAAGGAAGTCTCTGATTTGAATTCTGCCCGCGGCATTCGATCCCTCTCGCCATTTTACGTCGGAATAGCATGTTTTCCACACCCGAGTACGATCCTGGTAGCCTCAATAATGGAAGATAGCTTTTGGCTATAACAGCGGGTTTCTGACGAAGGAAGGATCTGATTTGAATTCTGCTTGCGGCATTCGATCCCTCTCGTCATTTTACGTCGGAATAGCATGTTTTCCACACCCGATTACGGTCCTGGAAGCCAGAATACTGGGAGATAGGTTTTGGATACAGGAGCGATTTTCTGACGAAGGCAGTCTCTGATTTGAATTCTGCTTGCGGCATTCGATCCCTCTCGTCATTTTACATCGGAGTAGAATGTTTTCCACAACCGATTACGATCCTGGCAGCCTGAATACTGGAAGATAGCTTTTGGCTATAACAGCGGTTTTCTGACGAAGGTAGGATCTGATTTGAATTCTGCTTGCGGCATTCGATTCCTCTCGTCATTTTACGTCGGAATAGCATGTTTTCCACACCCGATTACGATCCTGGCAGCCTGAATACTGGAAGATAGGTTTTTTCTATAACAGCGGTTTTCTGACGAAGGTAGGATCTGATTTGAATTCTGCTTGCGGCATTCGATCCCTCTCGTCATTTTACGTCGGAATAGCATGTTTTCCACACCCGATTACGGTCCTGGAAGCCAGAATACTGGGAGATAGGTTTTGGTTATAACAGCGGTTTTCTGACGAAGGCAGTCTCTGATTTGAATTCTGCTTGCGACATTCAATCCCTCTCGTCATTTTACGTCGGAATAGCATGTTTTCCACACCCGATTACGGTCCTGGAAACCAGAATACTGGGAGATAGGTTTTGGATATAACAGCGGTTTTCTGACGAAGGCAGTCTCTGATTTAAATTCTGCTTGCGACATTCGATCCCTCTCGTCATTTTACATCGGAGTAGAATGTTTTCCACACCCGATTACGGTCCTGGAAGCCAGAATACTGGGAGATAGGTTTTGGCTATAACAGCGGTTTTCTGACGAAGGAAGGATCTGATTTGAATTCTGCTTGCGACATTCAATCCCTCTCGTCATTTTACGTCAGAATAGCATGTTTTCCATACCCGATTACGGTCCTGGAAGCCAGAATACTGGAAGATAGCTTTTGGCTATAACAGCGGTTTTCTGACGAAGGAAGGATCTGATTTGAATTCTGCTTGCGACATTCAATCCCTCTCGTCATTTTACGTCGGAATAGCATGTTTTCCACACCCGAGTACGATCCTGGCAGCCTCAATACTTGAAGATAGGTTTTGGATACAGCAGCGATTTTCTGACGAAGGAAGGCTCTGATTTGAATTCTGCTGGCGGCATTCGATCCCTCTCGTCATTTTACGTCGGAATAGCATGTTTTCCACACCCGATTACAGTCCTCGAACCCAGAATACTGGGAGACAGGTTTTGGCTATAACAGTGGTTTTCTGACGAAGGAAGTCTCTGATTTGAATTCTGCCCGCGGCATTCGATCCCTCTCGCCATTTTACGTCGGAATAGCATGTTTTCCACACCCGAGTACGATCCTGGTAGCATCAATACTGGAAGATAGCTTTTGGCTATAACAGCGGGTTTCTGACGAAGGAAGGATCTGATTTGAATTCTGCTGGCGGCATTCGATCCCTCTCGTCATTTTACGTCGGAATAGCATGTTTTCCACACCCGATTACGGTCCTGGAAGCCAGAATACTGGGAGATAGGTCTTGGATACAGGAGCGATTTCTGACGAAGGCAGACTCTGATTTGAATTCTGCTGGCGGCATTCGATCCCTCTCGTCATTTTACGTCGGAATAGCATGTTTTCCACACCCGATTACGGTCCTGGAAGCCAGAATACTGGGAGATAGGTTTTGGATACAGGAGCGATTTCTGACGCAGGCAGTCTCTGATTTGAATTCTGCTTGCGGCATTCGATCCCTCTCGTCATTTTACATCGGAGTAGAATGTTTTCCACACCCGATTACGGTCCTGGAAGCCAGAATACTGGAAGATAGGTTTTGGATACAGGAGCGATTTCTGACGAAGGCAGTCTCTGATTTGAATTCTGCTTGCGGCATTCGATTCCTCTCGTCATTTTACGTCGGAATAGCATGTTTTCCACACCCGATTACGGTCCTGGAAGCCAGAATACTGGGAGATAGGTCTTGGATACAGGAGCGATTTCTGACGAAGGAAGGCTCTGATTTGAATTCTGCTCGCGGCATTCGATTCCTCTCGCCATTTTACGTCGGAATAGCATGTTTTCCACACCCGATTACGGTCCTGGAAGCCAGAATACTGGGAGACAGGTTTTGGCTATAACAGTGGTTTTCTGACGAAGGAAGTCTCTGATTTGAATTCTGCTCGCGGCATTCGATCCCTCTCGTCATTTTACGTCGGAATAGCATGTTTTCCACACCCGATTACGGTCCTGGAAGCCAGAATACTGGGAGATAGGTTTTGGATACAGGAGCGATTTTCTGACGAAGGAAGGCTCTGATTTGAATTCTGCTTGCGGCATTCGATTCCTCTCGCCATTTTACGTCGGAATAGCATGTTTTCCACACCCGAGTACGATCCTGGTAGCATCAATACTGGAAGATAGCTTTTGGCTATAACAGCGGGTTTCTGACGAAGGAAGGATCTGATTTGAATTCTGCTGGCGGCATTCGATCCCTCTCGTCATTTTACGTCGGAATAGCATGTTTTCCACACCCGATTACGGTCCTGGAAGCCAGAATACTGGGAGATAGGTCTTGGATACAGGAGCGATTTCTGACGAAGGCAGACTCTGATTTGAATTCTGCTGGCGGCATTCGATCCCTCTCGTCATTTTACGTCGGAATAGCATGTTTTCCACACCCGATTACGGTCCTGGAAGCCAGAATACTGGGAGATAGGTTTTGGATACAGGAGCGATTTTCTGACGAAGGAAGGCTCTGATTTGAATTCTGCTCGCGGCATTCGATCCCTCTCGTCATTTTACGTCGGAATAGCATGTTTTCCACACCCGATTACAGTCCTCGAACCCAGAATACTGGGAGACAGGTTTTGGCTATAACAGTGGTTTTCTGACGAAGGAAGTCTCTGATTTGAATTCTGCCCGCGGCATTCGATCCCTCTCGCCATTTTACGTCGGAATAGCATGTTTTCCACACCCGAGTACGATCCTGGTAGCCTCAATAATGGAAGATAGCTTTTGGCTATAACAGCGGGTTTCTGACGAAGGAAGGATCTGATTTGAATTCTGCTTGCGGCATTCGATCCCTCTCGTCATTTTACGTCGGAATAGCATGTTTTCCACACCCGATTACGGTCCTGGAAGCCAGAATACTGGGAGATAGGTCTTGGATACAGGAGCGATTTCTGACGAAGGCAGACTCTGATTTAAATTCTGCTTGCGACATTCAATCCCACTCGTCATTTTATGTCGGAATAGCATGTTTTCCACACCCGATTACAGTCCTCGAACCCAGAATACTGGGAGACAGGTTTTGGCTATAACAGTGGTTTTCTGACGAAGGAAGTCTCTGATTTGAATTCTGCTCGCGGCATTCGATCCCTCTCGTCATTTTACGTCGGAATAGCATGTTTTCCACACCCGATTACGGTCCTGGAAGCCAGAATACTGGGAGATAGGTTTTGGATACAGGAGCGATTTTCTGACGAAGGCAGTCTCTGATTTGAATTCTGCTTGCGGCATTCGATTCCTCTCGTCATTTTACGTCGGAATAGCATGTTTTCCACACCCGATTACGATCCTGGCAGCCTGAATACTGGAAGATAGGTTTTTTCTATAACAGCGGTTTTCTGACGAAGGTAGGATCTGATTTGAATTCTGCTTGCGGCATTCGATCCCTCTCGTCATTTTACGTCGGAATAGCATGTTTTCCACACCCGATTACGGTCCTGGAAGCCAGAATACTGGGAGATAGGTTTTGGTTATAACAGCGGTTTTCTGACGAAGGCAGTCTCTGATTTAAATTCTGCTTGCGACATTCAATCCCTCTCGTCATTTTACGTCGGAATAGCATGTTTTCCACACCCGATTACGGTCCTGGAAACCAGAATACTGGGAGATAGGTTTTGGTTATAACAGCGGTTTTCTGACGAAGGAAGGCTCTGATTTAAATTCTGCTTGCGACATTCGATCCCTCTCGTCATTTTACATCGGAGTAGAATGTTTTCCACACCCGATTACGGTCCTGGAAGCCAGAATACTGGGAGTTAGGTTTTGGCTATAACAGCGGTTTTCTGACGAAGGAAGGATCTGATTTGAATTCTGCTTGCGACATTCAATCCCTCTCGTCATTTTACGTCAGAATAGCATGTTTTCCATACCCGATTACGGTCCTGGAAGCCAGAATACTGGAAGATAGCTTTTGGCTATAACAGCGGTTTTCTGACGAAGGAAGGATCTGATTTGAATTCTGCTTGCGACATTCAATCCCTCTCGTCATTTTACGTCGGAATAGCATGTTTTCCACACCCGAGTACGATCCTGGCAGCCTCAATACTTGAAGATAGGTTTTGGATACAGCAGCGATTTTCTGACGAAGGAAGGCTCTGATTTGAATTCTGCTGGCGGCATTCGATCCCTCTCGTCATTTTACGTCGGAATAGCATGTTTTCCACACCCGATTACAGTCCTCGAACCCAGAATACTGGGAGACAGGTTTTGGCTATAACAGTGGTTTTCTGACGAAGGAAGTCTCTGATTTGAATTCTGCCCGCGGCATTCGATCCCTCTCGCCATTTTACGTCGGAATAGCATGTTTTCCACACCCGAGTACGATCCTGGTAGCATCAATACTGGAAGATAGCTTTTGGCTATAACAGCGGGTTTCTGACGAAGGAAGGATCTGATTTGAATTCTGCTGGCGGCATTCGATCCCTCTCGTCATTTTACGTCGGAATAGCATGTTTTCCACACCCGATTACGGTCCTGGAAGCCAGAATACTGGGAGATAGGTCTTGGATACAGGAGCGATTTCTGACGAAGGCAGACTCTGATTTGAATTCTGCTGGCGGCATTCGATCCCTCTCGTCATTTTACGTCGGAATAGCATGTTTTCCACACCCGATTACGGTCCTGGAAGCCAGAATACTGGGAGATAGGTTTTGGATACAGGAGCGATTTCTGACGCAGGCAGTCTCTGATTTGAATTCTGCTTGCGGCATTCGATCCCTCTCGTCATTTTACATCGGAGTAGAATGTTTTCCACACCCGATTACGGTCCTGGAAGCCAGAATACTGGAAGATAGGTTTTGGATACAGGAGCGATTTCTGACGAAGGCAGTCTCTGATTTGAATTCTGCTTGCGGCATTCGATTCCTCTCGTCATTTTACGTCGGAATAGCATGTTTTCCACACCCGATTACGGTCCTGGAAGCCAGAATACTGGGAGATAGGTCTTGGATACAGGAGCGATTTCTGACGAAGGAAGGCTCTGATTTGAATTCTGCTCGCGGCATTCGATTCCTCTCGTCATTTTACGTCGGAATAGCATGTTTTCCACACCCGATTACGGTCCTGGAAGCCAGAATACTGGGAGACAGGTTTTGGCTATAACAGCGGTTTTCTGACGAAGGAAGTCTCTGATTTGAATTCTGCTCGCGGCATTCGATCCCTCTCGTGATTTTACGTCGGACTAGCATGTTTTCCACACCCGATTACGGTCCTGGAAGCCAGAATACTGGGAGATAGGTTTTGGATACAGGAGCGATTTTCTGACGAAGGAAGGCTCTGATTTGAATTCTGCTTGCGGCATTCGATTCCTCTCGCCATTTTACGTCGGAATAGCATGTTTTCCACACCCGAGTACGATCCTGGTAGCATCAATACTGGAAGATAGCTTTTGGCTATAACAGCGGGTTTCTGACGAAGGAAGGATCTGATTTGAATTCTGCTGGCGGCATTCGATCCCTCTCGTCATTTTACGTCGGAATAGCATGTTTTCCACACCCGATTACGGTCCTGGAAGCCAGAATACTGGGAGATAGGTCTTGGATACAGGAGCGATTTCTGACGAAGGCAGACTCTGATTTGAATTCTGCTGGCGGCATTCGATCCCTCTCGTCATTTTACGTCGGAATAGCATGTTTTCCACACCCGATTACGGTCCTGGAAGCCAGAATACTGGGAGATAGGTTTTGGATACAGGAGCGATTTTCTGACGAAGGAAGGCTCTGATTTGAATTCTGCTCGCGGCATTCGATCCCTCTCGTCATTTTACGTCGGAATAGCATGTTTTCCACACCCGATTACAGTCCTCGAACCCAGAATACTGGGAGACAGGTTTTGGCTATAACAGTGGTTTTCTGACGAAGGAAGTCTCTGATTTGAATTCTGCCCGCGGCATTCGATCCCTCTCGCCATTTTACGTCGGAATAGCATGTTTTCCACACCCGAGTACGATCCTGGTAGCCTCAATAATGGAAGATAGCTTTTGGCTATAACAGCGGGTTTCTGACGAAGGAAGGATCTGATTTGAATTCTGCTTGCGGCATTCGATCCCTCTCGTCATTTTACGTCGGAATAGCATGTTTTCCACACCCGATTACGGTCCTGGAAGCCAGAATACTGGGAGATAGGTCTTGGATACAGGAGCGATTTCTGACGAAGGCAGACTCTGATTTAAATTCTGCTTGCGACATTCAATCCCACTCGTCATTTTATGTCGGAATCGCATGTTTTCCACACCCGATTACAGTCCTCGAACCCAGAATACTGGGAGACAGGTTTTGGCTATAACAGTGGTTTTCTGACGAAGGAAGTCTCTGATTTGAATTCTGCTCGCGGCATTCGATCCCTCTCGTCATTTTACGTCGGAATAGCATGTTTTCCACACCCGATTACGGTCCTGGAAGCCAGAATACTGGGAGATAGGTTTTGGATACAGGAGCGATTTTCTGACGAAGGCAGTCTCTGATTTGAATTCTGCTTGCGGCATTCGATCCCTCTCGTCATTTTACATCGGAGTAGAATGTTTTCCACAACCGATTACGATCCTGGCAGCCTGAATACTGGAAGATAGCTTTTGGCTATAACAGCGGTTTTCTGACGAAGGTAGGATCTGATTTGAATTCTGCTTGCGGCATTCGATTCCTCTCGTCATTTTACGTCGGAATAGCATGTTTTCCACACCCGATTACGATCCTGGCAGCCTGAATACTGGAAGATAGGTTTTTTCTATAACAGCGGTTTTCTGACGAAGGTAGGATCTGATTTGAATTCTGCTTGCGGCATTCGATCCCTCTCGTCATTTTACGTCGGAATAGCATGTTTTCCACACCCGATTACGGTCCTGGAAGCCAGAATACTGGGAGATAGGTTTTGGCTATAACAGCGGTTTTCTGACGAAGGCAGTCTCTGATTTAAATTCTGCTTGCGACATTCAATCCCTCTCGTCATTTTACGTCGGAATAGCATGTTTTCCACACCCGATTACGGTCCTGGAAACCAGAATACTGGGAGATAGGTTTTGGTTATAACAGCGATTTTCTGACGAAGGCAGTCTCTGATTTAAATTCTGCTTGCGACATTCGATCCCTCTCGTCATTTTACATCGGAGTAGAATGTTTTCCACACCCGATTACGGTCCTGGAAGCCAGAATACTGGGAGATAGGTTTTGGCTATAACAGCGGTTTTCTGACGAAGGAAGGATCTGATTTGAATTCTGCTTGCGACATTCAATCCCTCTCGTCATTTTACGTCAGAATAGCATGTTTTCCATACCCGATTACGGTCCTGGAAGCCAGAATACTGGAAGATAGCTTTTGGCTATAACAGCGGTTTTCTGACGAAGGAAGGATCTGATTTGAATTCTGCTTGCGACATTCAATCCCTCTCGTCATTTTACGTCGGAATAGCATGTTTTCCACACCCGAGTACGATCCTGGCAGCCTCAATACTTGAAGATAGGTTTTGGATACAGCAGCGATTTTCTGACGAAGGAAGGCTCTGATTTGAATTCTGCTCGCGGCATTCGATTCCTCTCGTCATTTTACGTCGGAGTAGAAAGTTTTCCACACCCGATTACGGTCCTGGAAGCCAGAATACTGCAAGATAGGTTTTGGCTATAACATCGATTTTCGGACGAAGGTAGGATCTGATTTGAATTCTGCTTGCGGCATTCGATTCCTCTCGCCATTTTACGTCGGAATAGCATGTTTTCCACACCCGAGTACGATCCTGGCAGCCTCAATACTGGAAGATAGGTTTTGGATACAGGAGCGATTTTCTGACGAAGGAAGGCTCTGATTTGAATTCTGCTCGCGGCATTCGATCCCTCTCGTCATTTTACGTCGGAATAGCATGTTTTCCACACCCGATTACGGTCCTCGAACCCAGAATACTGGGAGACAGGTTTTGGCTATAACAGTGGTTTTCTGAAGAAGGAAGGCTCTGATTTGAATTCTGCTGGCGGCATTCGATCCCTCTCGTCATTTTACGTCGGAATAGCATGTTTTCCACACCCGATTACGGTCCTGGAAGCCAGAATACTGGGAGATAGGTTTTGGATACAGGAGCGATTTCTGACGAAGGCAGTCTCTGATTTGAATTCTGCTTGCGGCATTCGATCCCTCTCGTCATTTTACATCGGAGTAGAATGTTTTCCACACCCGATTACGGTCCTGGAAGCCAGAATACTGGAAGATAGGTTTTGGATACAGGAGCGATTTCTGACGAAGGCAGTCTCTGATTTGAATTCTGCTTGCGGCATTCGATTCCTCTCGTCATTTTACGTCGGAATAGCATGTTTTCCACACCCGATTACGGTCCTGGAAGCCAGAATACTGGGAGATAGGTCTTGGATACAGGAGCGATTTCTGACGAAGGAAGGCTCTGATTTGAATTCTGCTCGCGGCATTCGATTCCTCTCGCCATTTTACGTCGGAATAGCATGTTTTCCACACCCGATTACGGTCCTGGAAGCCAGAATACTGGGAGACAGGTTTTGGCTATAACAGTGGTTTTCTGACGAAGGAAGTCTCTGATTTGAATTCTGCTCGCGGCATTCGATCCCTCTCGTGATTTTACGTCGGACTAGCATGTTTTCCACACCCGATTACGGTCCTGGAAGCCAGAATACTGGGAGATAGGTTTTGGATACAGGAGCGATTTTCTGACGAAGGAAGGCACTGATTTGAATTCTGCTTGCGGCATTCGATTCCTCTCGCCATTTTACGTCGGAATAGCATGTTTTCCACACCCGAGTACGATCCTGGTAGCATCAATACTGGAAGATAGCTTTTGGCTATAACAGCGGGTTTCTGACGAAGGAAGGATCTGATTTGAATTCTGCTGGCGGCATTCGATCCCTCTCGTCATTTTACGTCGGAATAGCATGTTTTCCACACCCGATTACGGTCCTGGAAGCCAGAATACTGGGAGATAGGTCTTGGATACAGGAGCGATTTCTGACGAAGGCAGACTCTGATTTGAATTCTGCTGGCGGCATTCGATCCCTCTCGTCATTTTACGTCGGAATAGCATGTTTTCCACACCCGATTACGGTCCTGGAAGCCAGAATACTGGGAGATAGGTTTTGGATACAGGAGCGATTTTCTGACGAAGGAAGGCTCTGATTTGAATTCTGCTCGCGGCATTCGATCCCTCTCGTCATTTTACGTCGGAATAGCATGTTTTCCACACCCGATTACAGTCCTCGAACCCAGAATACTGGGAGACAGGTTTTGGCTATAACAGTGGTTTTCTGACGAAGGAAGTCTCTGATTTGAATTCTGCCCGCGGCATTCGATCCCTCTCGCCATTTTACGTCGGAATAGCATGTTTTCCACACCCGATTACGGTCCTGGAAGCCAGAATACTGGGAGATAGGTCTTGGATACAGGAGCGATTTCTGACGAAGGCAGACTCTGATTTAAATTCTGCTTGCGACATTCAATCCCACTCGTCATTTTATGTCGGAATAGCATGTTTTCCACACCCGATTACAGTCCTCGAACCCAGAATACTGGGAGACAGGTTTTGGCTATAACAGTGGTTTTCTGACGAAGGAAGTCTCTGATTTGAATTCTGCTCGCGGCATTCGATCCCTCTCGTCATTTTACGTCGGAATAGCATGTTTTCCACACCCGATTACGGTCCTGGAAGCCAGAATACTGGGAGATAGGTTTTGGATACAGGAGCGATTTTCTGACGAAGGCAGTCTCTGATTTGAATTCTGCTTGCGGCATTCGATCCCTCTCGTCATTTTACATCGGAGTAGAATGTTTTCCACAACCGATTACGATCCTGGCAGCCTGAATACTGGAAGATAGCTTTTGGCTATAACAGCGGTTTTCTGACGAAGGTAGGCTCTGATTTGAATTCTGCTTGCGGCATTCGATTCCTCTCGTCATTTTACGTCGGAATAGCATGTTTTCCACACCCGATTACGATCCTGGCAGCCTGAATACTGGAAGATAGGTTTTTTCTATAACAGCGGTTTTCTGACGAAGGTAGGATCTGATTTGAATTCTGCTTGCGGCATTCGATCCCTCTCGTCATTTTACGTCGGAATAGCATGTTTTCCACACCCGATTACGGTCCTGGAAGCCAGAATACTGGGAGATAGGTTTTGGCTATAACAGCGGTTTTCTGACGAAGGCAGTCTCTGATTTAAATTCTGCTTGCGACATTCAATCCCTCTCGTCATTTTACGTCGGAATAGCATGTTTTCCACACCCGATTACGGTCCTGGAAACCAGAATACTGGGAGATAGGTTTTGGTTATAACAGCGGTTTTCTGACGAAGGAAGACTCTGATTTGAATTCTGCTTGCGACATTCGATCCCTCTCGTCATTTTACATCGGAGTAGAATGTTTTCCACACCCGATTACGGTCCTGGAAGCCAGAATACTGGGAGTTAGGTTTTGGCTATAACAGCGGTTTTCTGACGAAGGAAGGCTCTGATTTGAATTCTGCTTGCGACATTCAATCCCTCTCGTCATTTTACGTCGGAATAGCATGTTTTCCATACCCGATTACGGTCCTGGAAGCCAGAATACTGGAAGATAGCTTTTGGCTATAACAGCGGTTTTCTGACGAAGGAAGGATCTGATTTGAATTCTGCTTGCGACATTCAATCCCTCTCGTCATTTTACGTCGGAATAGCATGTTTTCCACACCCGATTACGATCCTGGCAGCCTCAATACTTGAAGATAGGTTTTGGATACAGCAGCGATTTTCTGACGAAGGAAGGCTCTGATTTGAATTCTGCTCGCGGCATTCGATCCCTCTCGTCATTTTACGTCGGAGTAGAAAGTTTTCCACACCCGATTACGGTCCTGGAAGCCAGAATACTGCAAGATAGGTTTTGGCTATAACATCGATTTTCGGACGAAGGTAGGATCTGATTTGAATTCTGCTTGCGGCATTCGATTCCTCTCGCCATTTTACGTCGGAATAGCATGTTTTCCACACCCGAGTACGATCCTGGCAGCCTCAATACTGGAAGATAGGTTTTGGATACAGGAGCGATTTTCTGACGAAGGAAGGCTCTGATTTGAATTCTGCTCGCGGCATTCGATCCCTCTCGTCATTTTACGTCGGAATAGCATGTTTTCCACACCCGATTACGGTCCTCGAACCCAGAATACTGGGAGACAGGTTTTGGCTATAACAGTGGTTTTCTGAAGAAGGAAGGCTCTGATTTGAATTCTGCTCGCGGCATTCGATCCCTCTCGTCATTTTACGTCGGAATAGCATGTTTTCCATACCCGATTACGGTCCTGGAAGCCAGAATACTGGGAGATAGGTTTTGAATACAGGAGCGATTTTCTGACGAAGGAAGGCTCTGATTTGAATTCTGCTTGCGACATTCAATCCCTCTCGTCATTTTACGTCGGAATAGCATGTTTTCCACACCCGATTACGGTCCTGGAAGACAGAATACTGGGAGATAGGTTTTGGCAATAACAGCGACTTTATGACGAAGTGAGGCTCTGATTTGAATTCTGCTTGCGGCATTCGATCCCTCTCGTCATTTTACTTCGGAGGAGAATGTTTTCCACACCCGATTACGGTCCTGGAAGCCAGAATACTGGGAGATAGGTTTTGGCAATAAGAGCGACTTTATGACGAAGTGAGGCTCTGATTTGAATTCTGCTTGCGGCATTCGATCCCTCTCGTCATTTTACATCGGAGTAGAATGTTTTCCACACCCGATTACGGTCCTGGAAGCCAGAATACTGGGAGATAGGTTTTGATTATAACAGCGGTTTTCTGACGAAGGCAGTCTCTGATTTAAATTCTGCTTGCGACATTCAATCCCTCTCGTCATTTTACGTCGGAATAGCATGTTTTCCACACCCGATTACGGTCCTGGAAACCAGAATACTGGGAGATAGGTTTTGGTTATAACAGCGGTTTTCTGACGAAGGCAGTCTCTGATTTAAATTCTGCTTGCGACATTCGATCCCTCTCGTCATTTTACATCGGAGTAGAATGTTTTCCACACCCGATTACGGTCCTGGAAGCCAGAATACTGGGAGTTAGGTTTTGGCTATAACAGCGGTTTTCTGACGAAGGAAGGATCTGATTTGAATTCTGCTTGCGACATTCAATCCCTCTCGTCATTTTACGTCAGAATAGCATGTTTTCCACACCCGATTACGGTCCTGGAAGCCAGAATACTGGAAGATAGCTTTTGGCTATAACAGCGGTTTTCTGACGAAGGAAGGATCTGATTTGAATTCTGCTTGCGACATTCAATCCCTCTCGTCATTTTACGTCGGAATAGCATGTTTTCCACACCCGAGTACGATCCTGGCAACCTGAATACTGGAAGATAGGTTTTGGATACAGGAGCGATTTCTGACGAAGGCAGTCTCTGATTTGAATTCTGCTTGCGACATTCAATCCCTCTCGTCATTTTATGTCGGAATAGCATGTTTTCCACACCCGATTACGGTCCTCGAACCCACAATACTGGGAGACAGGTTTTGGCTATAACAGTGGTTTTCTGACGAAGGAAGGCTCTGATTTGAATTCTGCTTGCGGCATTCGATCCCTCTCGTCATTTTACGTCGGAATAGCATGTTTTCCACACCCGATTACGGTCCTGGAAGCCAGAATACTGGGAGAAAGGTTTTGGCAATAACAGCGACTTTATGACGAAGTGAGGCTCTGATTTGAATTCTGCTTGCGGCATTCGATCCCTCTCGTCATTTTACGTCGGAATAGCATGTTTTCCACACCCGATTACGGTCCTCGAAGCCAGAATTCTGGGAGATAGGTTTTGGACACAGGAGCGATTTCTGACGAAGGCAGTCTCTGATTTGAATTCTGCTTGCGGCATTCGATTCCTCTCGTCATTTTACGTCGGAATAGCATGTTTTCCACACCCGATTACGGTCCTGGAAGCCAGAATACTGGGAGATAGGTCTTGGATACAGGAGCGATTTCTGACGAAGGAAGGCTCTGATTTGAATTCTGCTCGCGGCATTCGATTCCTCTCGCCATTTTACGTCGGAATAGCATGTTTTCCACACCCGATTACGGTCCTGGAAGCCAGAATACTGGGAGACAGGTTTTGGCTATAACAGTGGTTTTCTGACGAAGGAAGTCTCTGATTTGAATTCTGCTCGCGGCATTCGATCCCTCTCGTGATTTTACGTCGGACTAGCATGTTTTCCACACCCGATTACGGTCCTGGAAGCCAGAATACTGGGAGATAGGTTTTGGATACAGGAGCGATTTTCTGACGAAGGAAGGCACTGATTTGAATTCTGCTTGCGGCATTCGATTCCTCTCGCCATTTTACGTCGGAATAGCATGTTTTCCACACCCGAGTACGATCCTGGTAGCATCAATACTGGAAGATAGCTTTTGGCTATAACAGCGGGTTTCTGACGAAGGAAGGATCTGATTTGAATTCTGCTGGCGGCATTCGATCCCTCTCGTCATTTTACGTCGGAATAGCATGTTTTCCACACCCGATTACGGTCCTGGAAGCCAGAATACTGGGAGATAGGTTTTGGATACAGGAGCGATTTTCTGACGAAGGAAGGCTCTGATTTGAATTCTGCTCGCGGCATTCGATCCCTCTCGTCATTTTACGTCGGAATAGCATGTTTTCCACACCCGATTACAGTCCTCGAACCCAGAATACTGGGAGACAGGTTTTGGCTATAACAGTGGTTTTCTGACGAAGGAAGTCTCTGATTTGAATTCTGCCCGCGGCATTCGATCCCTCTCGCCATTTTACGTCGGAATAGCATGTTTTCCACACCCGATTACGGTCCTGGAAGCCAGAATACTGGGAGATAGGTCTTGGATACAGGAGCGATTTCTGACGAAGGCAGACTCTGATTTAAATTCTGCTTGCGACATTCAATCCCACTCGTCATTTTATGTCGGAATAGCATGTTTTCCACACCCGATTACAGTCCTCGAACCCAGAATACTGGGAGACAGGTTTTGGCTATAACAGTGGTTTTCTGACGAAGGAAGTCTCTGATTTGAATTCTGCTCGCGGCATTCGATCCCTCTCGTCATTTTACGTCGGAATAGCATGTTTTCCACACCCGATTACGGTCCTGGAAGCCAGAATACTGGGAGATAGGTTTTGGATACAGGAGCGATTTTCTGACGAAGGCAGTCTCTGATTTGAATTCTGCTTGCGGCATTCGATCCCTCTCGTCATTTTACATCGGAGTAGAATGTTTTCCACAACCGATTACGATCCTGGCAGCCTGAATACTGGAAGATAGCTTTTGGCTATAACAGCGGTTTTCTGACGAAGGTAGGATCTGATTTGAATTCTGCTTGCGGCATTCGATTCCTCTCGTCATTTTACGTCGGAATAGCATGTTTTCCACACCCGATTACGATCCTGGCAGCCTGAATACTGGAAGATAGGTTTTGGCTATAACAGCGGTTTTCTGACGAAGGTAGGATCTGATTTGAATTCTGCTTGCGGCATTCGATCCCTCTCGTCATTTTACGTCGGAATAGCATGTTTTCCACACCCGATTACGGTCCTGGAAGCCAGAATACTGGGAGATAGGTTTTGGTTATAACAGCGGTTTTCTGACGAAGGCAGTCTCTGATTTAAATTCTGCTTGCGACATTCAATCCCTCTCGTCATTTTACGTCGGAATAGCATGTTTTCCACACCCGATTACGGTCCTGGAAACCAGAATACTGGGAGATAGGTTTTGGTTATAACAGCGGTTTTCTGACGAAGGCAGTCTCTGATTTAAATTCTGCTTGCGACATTCGATCCCTCTCGTCATTTTACATCGGAGTAGAATGTTTTCCACACCCGATTACGGTCCTGGAAGCCAGAATACTGGGAGATAGGTTTTGGCTATAACAGCGGTTTTCTGACGAAGGAAGGATCTGATTTGAATTCTGCTTGCGACATTCAATCCCTCTCGTCATTTTACGTCAGAATAGCATGTTTTCCATACCCGATTACGGTCCTGGAAGCCAGAATACTGGAAGATAGCTTTTGGCTATAACAGCGGTTTTCTGACGAAGGAAGGCTCTGATTTGAATTCTGCTTGCGGCATTCGATCCCTCTCGTCATTTTACGTCGGAATAGCATGTTTTCCACACCCGAGTACGATCCTGGCAGCCTCAATACTGGAAGATAGGTTTTGGATACAGCAGCGATTTTCTGACGAAGGAAGGCTCTGATTTGAATTCTGCTCGCGGCATTCGATTCCTCTCGTCATTTTACGTCGGAGTAGAAAGTTTTCCACACCCGATTACGGTCCTGGAAGCCAGAATACTGCAAGATAGGTTTTGGCTATAACAGCGATTTTCGGACGAAGGTAGGATCTGATTTGAATTCTGCTTGCGGCATTCGATTCCTCTCGCCATTTTACGTCGGAATAGCATGTTTTCCACACCCGAGTACGATCCTGGCAGCCTCAATACTGGAAGATAGGTTTTGGATACAGGAGCGATTTTCTGACGAAGGAAGGCTCTGATTTGAATTCTGCTCGCGGCATTCGATCCCTCTCGTCATTTTACGTCGGAATAGCATGTTTTCCACACCCGATTACGGTCCTCGAACCCAGAATACTGGGAGACAGGTTTTGGCTATAACAGTGGTTTTCTGAAGAAGGAAGGCTCTGATTTGAATTCTGCTCGCGGCATTCGATCCCTCTCGTCATTTTACGTCGGAATAGCATGTTTTCCATACCCGATTACGGTCCTGGAAGCCAGAATACTGGGAGATAGGTTTTGAATACAGGAGCGATTTTCTGACGAAGGAAGGCTCTGATTTGAATTCTGCTTGCGGCATTCGATCCCTCTCGTCATTTTACGTCGGAATAGCATGTTTTCCATACCCGATTACGGTCCTGGAAGCCAGAATACTGGGAGATAGGTTTTGGATACAGGAGCGATTTTCTGACGAAGGAAGGCTCTGATTTGAATTCTGCTTGCGACATTCAATCCCTCTCGTCATTTTACGTCGGAATAGCATGTTTTCCACACCCGATTACGGTCCTGGAAGACAGAATACTGGGAGATAGGTTTTGGCAATAACAGCGACTTTATGACGAAGTGAGGCTCTGATTTGAATTCTGCTTGCGGCATTCGATCCCTCTCGTCATTTTACTTCGGAGGAGAATGTTTTCCACACCCGATTACGGTCCTGGAAGCCAGAATACTGGGAGATAGGTTTTGGCAATAAGAGCGACTTTATGACGAAGGGAGGCTCTGATTTGAATTCTGCTTGCGGCATTCGATCCCTCTCGTCATTTTACATCGGAGTAGAATGTTTTCCACACCCGATTACGGTCCTGGAAGCCAGAATACTGGGAGATAGGTTTTGATTATAACAGCGGTTTTCTGACGAAGGCAGTCTCTGATTTAAATTCTGCTTGCGACATTCAATCCCTCTCGTCATTTTACGTCGGAATAGCATGTTTTCCACACCCGATTACGGTCCTGGAAGCCAGAATACTGGGAGATAGGTTTTGGTTATAACAGCGGTTTTCTGACGAAGGCAGGCTCTGATTTAAATTCTGCTTGCGACATTCGATCCCTCTCGTCATTTTACATCGGAGTAGAATGTTTTCCACACCCGATTACGGTCCTGGAAGCCAGAATACTGGGAGATAGGTTTTGGCTATAACAGCGGTTTTCTGACGAAGGAAGGATCTGATTTGAATTCTGCTTGCGACATTCAATCCCTCTCGTCATTTTACGTCAGAATAGCATGTTTTCCATACCCGATTACGGTCCTGGAAGCCAGAATACTGGAAGATAGCTTTTGGCTATAACAGCGGTTTTCTGACGAAGGAAGGATCTGATTTGAATTCTGCTTGCGACATTCAATCCCTCTCGTCATTTTACGTCGGAATAGCATGTTTTCCACACCCGAGTACGATCCTGGCAACCTGAATACTGGAAGATAGGTTTTGGATACAGGAGCGATTTCTGACGAAGGCAGTCTCTGATTTGAATTCTGCTTGCGACATTCAATCCCTCTCGTCATTTTATGTCGGAATAGCATGTTTTCCACACCCGATTACGGTCCTCGAACCCACAATACTGGGAGACAGGTTTTGGCTATAACAGTGGTTTTCTGACGAAGGAAGGCTCTGATTTGAATTCTGCTTGCGGCATTCGATCCCTCTCGTCATTTTACGTCGGAATAGCATGTTTTCCACACCCGATTACGGTCCTGGAAGCCAGAATACTGGGAGAAAGGTTTTGGCAATAACAGCGACTTTATGACGAAGTGAGGCTCTGATTTGAATTCTGCTTGCGGCATTCGATCCCTCTCGTCATTTTACGTCGGAATAGCATGTTTTCCACACCCGATTACGGTCCTCGAAGCCAGAATTCTGGGAGATAGGTTTTGGACACAGGAGCGATTTCTGACGGAGGAAGGCTCTGATTTGAATTCTGCTCGCGGCATTCGATTCCTCTCGTCATTTTACGTCGGAATAGCATGTTTTCCACACCCGAGTACGATCCTGGCAGCCTCAATACTTGAAGATAGGTTTTGGATACAGCAGCGATTTTCTGACGAAGGAAGGCTCTGATTTGAATTTTGCTCGCGGCATTCGATTCCTCTCGTCATTTTACGTCGGAGTAGAAAGTTTTCCACACCCGATTACGGTCCTGGAAGCCAGAATACTGCAAGATAGGTTTTGGCTATAACATCGATTTTCGGACGAAGGTAGGATCTGATTTGAATTCTGCTTGCGGCATTCGATTCCTCTCGCCATTTTACGTCGGAATAGCATGTTTTCCACACCCGACTACGATCCTGGCAGCCTCAATACTGGAAGATAGGTTTTGGATACAGGAGCGATTTTCTGACGAAGGACGGCTCTGATTTGAATTCTGCTCGCGGCATTCGATCCCTCTCGTCATTTTACGTCGGAATAGCATGTTTTCCATACCCGATTACGGTCCTGGAAGCCAGAATACTGGGAGATAGGTTTTGAATACAGGAGCGATTTTCTGACGAAGGAAGGCTCTGATTTGAATTCTGCTTGCGGCATTCGATCCCTCTCGTCATTTTACGTCGGAATAGCATGTTTTCCATACCCGATTACGGTCCTGGAAGCCAGAATACTGGGAGATAGGTTTTGGATACAGGAGCGATTTTCTGACGAAGGAAGGCTCTGATTTGAATTCTGCTTGCGACATTCAATCCCTCTCGTCATTTTACGTCGGAATAGCATGTTTTCCACACCCGATTGCGGTCCTGGAAGACAGAATACTGGGAGATAGGTTTTGGCAATAACAGCGACTTTATGACGAAGTGAGGCTCTGATTCGAATTCTGCTTGCGGCATTCGATCCCTCTCGTCATTTTACATCGGAGTAGAATGTTTTCCACACCCGATTACGGTCCTGGAAGCCAGAATACTGGGAGATAGGTTTTGGCTATAACAGCGGTTTTCTGACGAAGGAAGGATCTGATTTGAATTCTGCTTGCGACATTCAATCCCTCTCGTCATTTTACGTCAGAATAGCATGTTTTCCACACCCGATTACGGTCCTCGAACCCAAAATACTGGGAGACAGGTTTTGGCTATAACAGTGGTTTTCTGACGAAGGAAGGATCTGATTTGAATTCTGCTTGCGACATTCAATCCCTCTCGTCATTTTACGTCGGAATAGCATGTTTTCCATACCCGATTACGGTCCTGGAAGCCAGAATACTGGGAGATAGGTTTTGGATACAGGAGCGATTTTCTGACGAAGGAAGGCTCTGATTTGAATTCTGCTTGCGACATTCAATCCCTCTCGTCATTTTACGTCGGAATAGCATGTTTTCCACACCCGATTACGGTCCTGGAAGACAGAATACTGGGAGATAGGTTTTGGCAATAACAGCGACTTTATGACGAAGTGAGGCTCTGATTTGAATTCTGCTTGCGGCATTCGATCCCTCTCGTCATTTTACTTCGGAGGAGAATGTTTTCCACACCCGATTACGGTCCTGGAAGCCAGAATACTGGGAGATAGGTTTTGGCAATAAGAGCGACTTTATGACGAAGTGAGGCTCTGATTTGAATTCTGCTTGCGGCATTCGATCCCTCTCGTCATTTTACATCGGAGTAGAATGTTTTCCACACCCGATTACGGTCCTGGAAGCCAGAATACTGGGAGATAGGTTTTGATTATAACAGCGGTTTTCTGACGAAGGCAGTCTCTGATTTAAATTCTGCTTGCGACATTCAATCCCTCTCGTCATTTTACGTCGGAATAGCATGTTTTCCACACCCGATTACGGTCCTGGAAACCAGAATACTGGGAGATAGGTTTTGGTTATAACAGCGGTTTTCTGACGAAGGCAGTCTCTGATTTAAATTCTGCTTGCGACATTCGATCCCTCTCGTCATTTTACATCGGAGTAGAATGTTTTCCACACCCGATTACGGTCCTGGAAGCCAGAATACTGGGAGTTAGGTTTTGGCTATAACAGCGGTTTTCTGACGAAGGAAGGATCTGATTTGAATTCTGCTTGCGACATTCAATCCCTCTCGTCATTTTACGTCGGAATAGCATGTTTTCCACACCCGAGTACGATCCTGGCAACCTGAATACTGGAAGATAGGTTTTGGATACAGGAGCGATTTCTGACGAAGGCAGTCTCTGATTTGAATTCTGCTTGCGACATTCAATCCCTCTCGTCATTTTATGTCGGAATAGCATGTTTTCCACACCCGATTACGGTCCTCGAACCCACAATACTGGGAGACAGGTTTTGGCTATAACAGTGGTTTTCTGACGAAGGAAGGCTCTGATTTGAATTCTGCTTGCGGCATTCGATCCCTCTCGTCATTTTACGTCGGAATAGCATGTTTTCCACACCCGATTACGGTCCTGGAAGCCAGAATACTGGGAGAAAGGTTTTGGCAATAACAGCGACTTTATGACGAAGTGAGGCTCTGATTTGAATTCTGCTTGCGGCATTCGATCCCTCTCGTCATTTTACGTCGGAATAGCATGTTTTCCACACCCGATTACGGTCCTCGAAGCCAGAATTCTGGGAGATAGGTTTTGGACACAGGAGCGATTTCTGACGGAGGAAGGCTCTGATTTGAATTCTGCTCGCGGCATTCGATTCCTCTCGTCATTTTACGTCGGAATAGCATGTTTTCCACACCCGAGTACGATCCTGGCAGCCTCAATACTTGAAGATAGGTTTTGGATACAGCAGCGATTTTCTGACGAAGGAAGGCTCTGATTTGAATTTTGCTCGCGGCATTCGATTCCTCTCGTCATTTTACGTCGGAGTAGAAAGTTTTCCACACCCGATTACGGTCCTGGAAGCCAGAATACTGCAAGATAGGTTTTGGCTATAACATCGATTTTCGGACGAAGGTAGGATCTGATTTGAATTCTGCTTGCGGCATTCGATTCCTCTCGCCATTTTACGTCGGAATAGCATGTTTTCCACACCCGACTACGATCCTGGCAGCCTCAATACTGGAAGATAGGTTTTGGATACAGGAGCGATTTTCTGACGAAGGACGGCTCTGATTTGAATTCTGCTCGCGGCATTCGATCCCTCTCGTCATTTTACGTCGGAATAGCATGTTTTCCACACCCGATTGCGGTCCTGGAAGACAGAATACTGGGAGATAGGTTTTGGCAATAACAGCGACTTTATGACGAAGTGAGGCTCTGATTCGAATTCTGCTTGCGGCATTCGATCCCTCTCGTCATTTTACATCGGAGTAGAATGTTTTCCACACCCGATTACGGTCCTGGAAGCCAGAATACTGGGAGATAGGTTTTGGCTATAACAGCGGTTTTCTGACGAAGGAAGGATCTGATTTGAATTCTGCTTGCGACATTCAATCCCTCTCGTCATTTTACGTCAGAATAGCATGTTTTCCACACCCGATTACGGTCCTCGAACCCAAAATACTGGGAGACAGGTTTTGGCTATAACAGTGGTTTTCTGACGAAGGAAGGATCTGATTTGAATTCTGCTTGCGACATTCAATCCCTCTCGTCATTTTACGTCGGAATAGCATGTTTTCCATACCCGATTACGGTCCTGGAAGCCAGAATACTGGGAGATAGGTTTTGGATACAGGAGCAATTTTCTGACGAAGGAAGGCTCTGATTTGAATTCTGCTTGTGGCATTCGATCCCTCTCGCCATTTTACGTCGGAATAGCATGTTCTCCATACCCGATTACGGTCCTGGAAGCCAGAATACTGCAAGATAGCTTTTGGCAATAACAGCGACTTTATGACGAAGTGAGGCTCTGATTTGAATTCTGCTTGCGACATTCTATCCCTCTCGTCATTTTACATCGGAGGAGAATGATTTCCACACCCGATTACGGTCCTGGAAGCCAGAATACTGGAAGATAGCTTTTGGCTATAACAGCGGTTTTCTGACGAAGGAAGGATCTGATTTGAATTCTGCTTGCGACATTCGATTCCTCTCGTCATTTTACGTCGGAATAGCATGTTTTCCACACCCGATTACGGTCCTCGAAGCCAGAATACTGGGAGATAGGTCTTGGATACAGCAGCGATTTCTGACGAAGGCAGTCTCTGATTTAAATTCTGCTTGCGACATTCAATCCCTCTCGTCATTTTACGTCGGAATAGCATGTTTTCCACACCCGATTACGATCCTGGCAGCCTCAATACCGGAAGATAGGTTTTGGATACAGGAGCGATTTTCTGACGAAGGAAGGCTCTTATTTGAATTCTGCTCGCGGCATTCGATCCCTCTCGTCATTTTACGTCGGAATAGCATGTTTTCCGCACCCGATTACGGTCCTGGAAACCAGAATACTGGGAGATAGGTTTTGGCTATAACAGCGGTTTTCTGACGAAGGAAGGCTCCGATTTGAATTCTGCTTGCGGCATTCGATCCCTCTCGTCATTTTACATCCGAGTAGAATGTTTTCCACACCCGATTACGGTCCTGGAAGCCAGAATACTGGGAGATAGGTTTTGGCTATAACAGCGGTTTTCTGACGAAGGAAGGATCTGATTTGAATTCTGCTTGCGACATTCAATCCCTCTCGTCATTTTACGTCGGAATAGCATGTTTTCCATACCCGATTACGGTCCTGGAAGCCAGAATACTGGGAGATAGGTTTTGGATACAGGAGCGATTTTCTGACGAAGGAAGGCTCTGATTTGAATTCTGCTTGCGGCATTCGATCCCTCTCGCCATTTTACGTCGGAATAGCGTGTTCTCCATACCCGATTACGGTCCTGGAAGCCAGAATACTGCAAGATAGCTTTTGGCTATAACAGCGATTTTCTGACGAAGGAAGGATCTGATTTGAATTCTGCTTGCGACATTCAATCCCTCTCGTCATTTTACGTCGGAATAGCATGTTTTCCACACCCGATTACGGTCCTGGAAGCCAGAATACTGGGAGATAGGTTTTGGCAATAACAGCGACTTTATGACGAAGTGAGGCTCTGATTTGAATTCTGCTTGCGGCATTCGATCCCTCTCGTCATTTTACATCGGAGGAGAATGTTTTCCACACGCGATTACGGTCCTTGAAGCCAGAATACTGGAAGATAGCTTTTGGCTATAACAGCGGTTTTCTGACGAAGGAAGGATCTGATTTGAATTCTGCTTGCGACATTCAATCCCTCTCGTCATTTTACGTCGGAATAGCATGTTTTCCATACCCGATTACGGTCCTGGAAGCCAGAATACTGGAAGATAGCTTTTGGCTATAACAGTGGTTTTCTGACGAAGGAAGGATCTGATTTGAATTCTGCTTGCGACATTCAATCCCTCTCGTCATTTTACGTCGGAATAGCATGTTTTCCATACCCGATTACGGTCCTGGAAGCCAGAATACTGGGAGATAGGTTTTGGCAATAAGAGCGACTTTATGACGAAGTGAGGCTCTGATTTGAATTCTGCTTGCGGCATTCGATCCCTCTCGTCATTTTACATCGGAGTAGAATGTTTTCCACACCCGATTACGGTCCTGGAAGCCAGAATACTGGGAGATAGGTTTTGGCTATAACAGCGGTTTTCTGACGAAGGCAGTCTCTGATTTGAATTCTGCTTGTGGCATTCGATCCCTCTCGCCATTTTACGTCGGAATAGCATGTTCTCCATACCCGATTACGGTCCTGGAAGCCAGAATACTGCAAGATAGCTTTTGGCAATAACAGCGACTTTATGACGAAGTGAGGCTCTGATTTGAATTCTGCTTGCGACATTCTATCCCTCTCGTCATTTTACATCGGAGGAGAATGATTTCCACACCCGATTACGGTCCTGGAAGCCAGAATACTGGAAGATAGCTTTTGGCTATAACAGCGGTTTTCTGACGAAGGAAGGATCTGATTTGAATTCTGCTTGCGACATTCGATTCCTCTCGTCATTTTACGTCGGAATAGCATGTTTTCCACACCCGATTACGGTCCTCGAAGCCAGAATACTGGGAGATAGGTCTTGGATACAGCAGCGATTTCTGACGAAGGCAGTCTCTGATTTAAATTCTGCTTGCGACATTCAATCCCTCTCGTCATTTTACGTCGGAATAGCATGTTTTCCACACCCGATTACGATCCTGGCAGCCTCAATACCGGAAGATAGGTTTTGGATACAGGAGCGATTTTCTGACGAAGGAAGGCTCTTATTTGAATTCTGCTCGCGGCATTCGATCCCTCTCGTCATTTTACGTCGGAATAGCATGTTTTCCGCACCCGATTACGGTCCTGGAAACCAGAATACTGGGAGATAGGTTTTGGCTATAACAGCGGTTTTCTGACGAAGGAAGGCTCCGATTTGAATTCTGCTTGCGGCATTCGATCCCTCTCGTCATTTTACATCCGAGTAGAATGTTTCCCACACCCGATTACGGTCCTGGAAGCCAGAATACTGGGAGATAGGTTTTGGCTATAACAGCGGTTTTCTGACGAAGGAAGGATCTGATTTGAATTCTGCTTGCGACATTCAATCCCTCTCGTCATTTTACGTCGGAATAGCATGTTTTCCATACCCGATTACGGTCCTGGAAGCCAGAATACTGGGAGATAGGTTTTGGATACAGGAGCGATTTTCTGACGAAGGAAGGCTCTGATTTGAATTCTGCTTGCGGCATTCGATCCCTCTCGCCATTTTACGTCGGAATAGCGTGTTCTCCATACCCGATTACGGTCCTGGAAGCCAGAATACTGCAAGATAGCTTTTGGCTATAACAGCGATTTTCTGACGAAGGAAGGATCTGATTTGAATTCTGCTTGCGACATTCAATCCCTCTCGTCATTTTACGTCGGAATAGCATGTTTTCCACACCCGATTACGGTCCTGGAAGCCAGAATACTGGGAGATAGGTTTTGGCAATAACAGCGACTTTATGACGAAGTGAGGCTCTGATTTGAATTCTGCTTGCGGCATTCGATCCCTCTCGTCATTTTACATCGGAGGAGAATGTTTTCCACACGCGATTACGGTCCTTGAAGCCAGAATACTGGAAGATAGCTTTTGGCTATAACAGCGGTTTTCTGACGAAGGAAGGATCTGATTTGAATTCTGCTTGCGACATTCAATCCCTCTCGTCATTTTACGTCGGAATAGCATGTTTTCCATACCCGATTACGGTCCTGGAAGCCAGAATACTGGAAGATAGCTTTTGGCTATAACAGTGGTTTTCTGACGAAGGAAGGATCTGATTTGAATTCTGCTTGCGACATTCAATCCCTCTCGTCATTTTACGTCGGAATAGCATGTTTTCCATACCCGATTACGGTCCTGGAAGCCAGAATACTGGGAGATAGGTTTTGGCAATAAGAGCGACTTTATGACGAAGTGAGGCTCTGATTTGAATTCTGCTTGCGGCATTCGATCCCTCTCGTCATTTTACATCGGAGTAGAATGTTTTCCACACCCGATTACGGTCCTGGAAGCCAGAATACTGGGAGATAGGTTTTGGCTATAACAGCGGTTTTCTGACGAAGGCAGTCTCTGATTTGAATTCTGCTTGTGGCATTCGATCCCTCTCGCCATTTTACGTCGGAATAGCATGTTCTCCATACCCGATTACGGTCCTGGAAGCCAGAATACTGCAAGATAGCTTTTGGCAATAACAGCGACTTTATGACGAAGTGAGGCTCTGATTTGAATTCTGCTTGCGACATTCTATCCCTCTCGTCATTTTACATCGGAGGAGAATGATTTCCACACCCGATTACGGTCCTGGAAGCCAGAATACTGGAAGATAGCTTTTGGCTATAACAGCGGTTTTCTGACGAAGGAAGGATCTGATTTGAATTCTGCTTGCGACATTCGATTCCTCTCGTCATTTTACGTCGGAATAGCATGTTTTCCACACCCGATTACGGTCCTCGAAGCCAGAATACTGGGAGATAGGTCTTGGATACAGCAGCGATTTCTGACGAAGGCAGTCTCTGATTTAAATTCTGCTTGCGACATTCAATCCCTCTCGTCATTTTACGTCGGAATAGCATGTTTTCCACACCCGATTACGATCCTGGCAGCCTCAATACCGGAAGATAGGTTTTGGATACAGGAGCGATTTTCTGACGAAGGAAGGCTCTGATTTGAATTCTGCTCGCGGCATTCGATCCCTCTCGTCATTTTACGTCGGAATAGCATGTTTTCCGCACCCGATTACGGTCCTGGAAACCAGAATACTGGGAGATAGGTTTTGGCTATAACAGCGGTTTTCTGACGAAGGAAGGCTCTGATTTGAATTCTGCTTGCGGCATTCGATCCCTCTCGTCATTTTACATCCGAGTAGAATGTTTTCCACACCCGATTACGGTCCTGGAAGCCAGAATACTGGGAGATAGGTTTTGGCTATAACAGCGGTTTTCTGACGAAGGAAGGATCTGATTTGAATTCTGCTTGCGACATTCAATCCCTCTCGTCATTTTACGTCGGAATAGCATGTTTTCCATACCCGATTACGGTCCTGGAAGCCAGAATACTGGGAGATAGGTTTTGGATACAGGAGCGATTTTCTGACGAAGGAAGGCTCTGATTTGAATTCTGCTTGCGGCATTCGATCCCTCTCGCCATTTTACGTCGGAATAGCGTGTTCTCCATACCCGATTACGGTCCTGGAAGCCAGAATACTGCAAGATAGCTTTTGGCTATAACAGCGATTTTCTGACGAAGGAAGGCTCTGATTTGAATTCTGCTTGCGACATTCAATCCCTCTCGTCATTTTACGTCGGAATAGCATGTTTTCCACACCCGATTACGGTCCTGGAAGCCAGAATACTGGGAGATAGGTTTTGGCAATAACAGCGACTTTATGACGAAGTGAGGCTCTGATTTGAATTCTGCTTGCGGCATTCGATCCCTCTCGTCATTTTACATCGGAGGAGAATGTTTTCCACACGCGATTACGGTCCTTGAAGCCAGAATACTGGAAGATAGCTTTTGGCTATAACAGCGGTTTTCTGACGAAGGAAGGATCTGATTTGAATTCTGCTTGCGACATTCAATCCCTCTCGTCATTTTACGTCGGAATAGCATGTTTTCCATACCCGATTACGGTCCTGGAAGCCAGAATACTGGAAGATAGCTTTTGGCTATAACAGTGGTTTTCTGACGAAGGAAGGATCTGATTTGAATTCTGCTTGCGACATTCAATCCCTCTCGTCATTTTACGTCGGAATAGCATGTTTTCCATACCCGATTACGGTCCTGGAAGCCAGAATACTGGGAGATAGGTTTTGGCAATAAGAGCGACTTTATGACGAAGTGAGGCTCTGATTTGAATTCTGCTTGCGGCATTCGATCCCTCTCGTCATTTTACGTCGGAGTAGAATGTTTTCCACACCCGATTACGGTCCTGGAAGCCAGAATACTGGGAGATAGGTTTTGGCTATAACAGCGGTTTTCTGACGAAGGCAGTCTCTGATTTAAATTCTGCTTGCGACATTCAATCCCTCTCGTCATTTTACGTCGGAATAGCATGTTTTCCATACCCGATTACGGTCCTGGAAGCCAGAATACTGGGAGATAGGTTTTGGATACAGGAGCAATTTTCTGACGAAGGAAGGCTCTGATTTGAATTCTGCTTGCGGCATTCGATCCCTCTCGCCATTTTACGTCGGAATAGCATGTTCTCCACACCCGATTACGATCCTGGCAGCCTCAATACCGGAAGATAGGTTTTGGATACAGGAGCGATTTTCTGACGAAGGAAGGCTCTTATTTGAATTCTGCTCGCGGCATTCGATCCCTCTCGTCATTTTACGTCGGAATAGCATGTTTTCCGCACCCGATTACGGTCCTGGAAACCAGAATACTGGGAGATAGGTTTTGGCTATAACAGCGGTTTTCTGACGAAGGAAGGCTCTGATTTGAATTCTGCTTGCGGCATTCGATCCCTCTCGTCATTTTACATCCGAGTAGAATGTTTTCCACACCCGATTACGGTCCTGGAAGCCAGAATACTGGGAGATAGGTTTTGGCTATAACAGCGGTTTTCTGACGAAGGAAGGATCTGATTTGAATTCTGCTTGCGACATTCAATCCCTCTCGTCATTTTACGTCGGAATAGCATGTTTTCCATACCCGATTACGGTCCTGGAAGCCAGAATACTGGGAGATAGGTTTTGGATACAGGAGCGATTTTCTGACGAAGGAAGGCTCTTATTTGAATTCTGCTCGCGGCATTCGATCCCTCTCGTCATTTTACGTCGGAATAGCATGTTTTCCGCACCCGATTACGGTCCTGGAAACCAGAATACTGGGAGATAGGTTTTGGCTATAACAGCGGTTTTCTGACGAAGGAAGGCTCTGATTTGAATTCTGCTTGCGGCATTCGATCCCTCTCGTCATTTTACATCCGAGTAGAATGTTTTCCACACCCGATTACGGTCCTGGAAGCCAGAATACTGGGAGATAGGTTTTGGCTATAACAGCGGTTTTCTGACGAAGGAAGGATCTGATTTGAATTCTGCTTGCGACATTCAATCCCTCTCGTCATTTTACGTCGGAATAGCATGTTTTCCATACCCGATTACGGTCCTGGAAGCCAGAATACTGGGAGATAGGTTTTGGATACAGGAGCGATTTTCTGACGAAGGAAGGCTCTTATTTGAATTCTGCTCGCGGCATTCGATCCCTCTCGTCATTTTACGTCGGAATAGCATGTTTTCCGCACCCGATTACGGTCCTGGAAACCAGAATACTGGGAGATAGGTTTTGGCTATAACAGCGGTTTTCTGACGAAGGAAGGCTCCGATTTGAATTCTGCTTGCGGCATTCGATCCCTCTCGTCATTTTACATCCGAGTAGAATGTTTTCCACACCCGATTACGGTCCTGGAAGCCAGAATACTGGGAGATAGGTTTTGGCTATAACAGCGGTTTTCTGACGAAGGAAGGATCTGATTTGAATTCTGCTTGCGACATTCAATCCCTCTCGTCATTTTACGTCGGAATAGCATGTTTTCCATACCCGATTACGGTCCTGGAAGCCAGAATACTGGGAGATAGGTTTTGGATACAGGAGCGATTTTCTGACGAAGGAAGGCTCTGATTTGAATTCTGCTTGCGGCATTCAATCCCTCTCGTCATTTTACGTCGGAATAGCATGTTTTCCATACCCGATTACGGTCCTGGAAGCCAGAATACTGGAAGATAGCTTTTGGCTATAACAGCGGTTTTCTGACGAAGGAAGGATCTGATTTGAATTCTGCTTGCGACATTCGATCCCTCTCGTCATTTTACGTCGGAATAGCATGTTTTCCATACCCGATTACGGTCCTGGAAGCCAGAATACTGGGAGATAGCTTTTGGCTATAACAGCGGTTTTCTGACGAAGGAAGGCTCTGATTTGAATTCTGCTTGCGGCATTCGATCCCTCTCGTCATTTTACATCCGAGTAGAATGTTTTCCACACCCGATTACGGTCCTGGAAGCCAGAATACTGGGAGATAGGTTTTGGCTATAACAGCGGTTTTCTGACGAAGGAAGGATCTGATTTGAATTCTGCTTGCGACATTCAATCCCTCTCGTCATTTTACGTCGGAATAGCATGTTTTCCATACCCGATTACGGTCCTGGAAGCCAGAATACTGGGAGATAGGTTTTGGATACAGGAGCGATTTTCTGACGAAGGAAGGCTCTGATTTGAATTCTGCTTGCGGCATTCAATCCCTCTCGTCATTTTACGTCGGAATAGCATGTTTTCCATACCCGATTACGGTCCTGGAAGCCAGAATACTGGAAGATAGCTTTTGGCTATAACAGCGGTTTTCTGACGAAGGAAGGATCTGATTTGAATTCTGCTTGCGACATTCGATCCCTCTCGTCATTTTACGTCGGAATAGCATGTTTTCCATACCCGATTACGGTCCTGGAAGCCAGAATACTGGGAGATAGGTTTTGGATACAGGAGCGATTTTCTGACGAAGGAAGGCTCTGATTTGAATTCTGCTTGCGACATTCAATCCCTCTCGTCATTTTACGTCGGAATAGCATGTTTTCCACACCCGATTGCGGTCCTGGAAGACAGAATACTGGGAGATAGGTTTTGGCAATAACAGCGACTTTATGACGAAGTGAGGCTCTGATTCGAATTCTGCTTGCGGCATTCGATCCCTCTCGTCATTTTACATCGGAGTAGAATGTTTTCCACACCCGATTACGGTCCTGGAAGCCAGAATACTGGGAGATAGGTTTTGGCTATAACAGCGGTTTTCTGACGAAGGAAGGATCTGATTTGAATTCTGCTTGCGACATTCAATCCCTCTCGTCATTTTACGTCAGAATAGCATGTTTTCCACACCCGATTACGGTCCTCGAACCCAAAATACTGGGAGACAGGTTTTGGCTATAACAGTGGTTTTCTGACGAAGGAAGGATCTGATTTGAATTCTGCTTGCGACATTCAATCCCTCTCGTCATTTTACGTCGGAATAGCATGTTTTCCATACCCGATTACGGTCCTGGAAGCCAGAATACTGGGAGATAGGTTTTGGCTATAACAGCGGTTTTCTGACGAAGGCAGTCTCTGATTTAAATTCTGCTTGCGACATTCAATCCCTCTCGTCATTTTACGTCGGAATAGCATGTTTTCCATACTCGATTACGGTCCTGGAAGCCAGAATACTGGGAGATAGGTTTTGGATACAGGAGCAATTTTCTGACGAAGGAAGGCTCTGATTTGAATTCTGCTTGTGGCATTCGATCCCTCTCGCCATTTTACGTCGGAATAGCATGTTCTCCATACCCGATTACGGTCCTGGAAGCCAGAATACTGCAAGATAGCTTTTGGCAATAACAGCGACTTTATGACGAAGTGAGGCTCTGATTTGAATTCTGCTTGCGACATTCTATCCCTCTCGTCATTTTACATCGGAGGAGAATGATTTCCACACCCGATTACGGTCCTGGAAGCCAGAATACTGGAAGATAGCTTTTGGCTATAACAGCGGTTTTCTGACGAAGGAAGGATCTGATTTGAATTCTGCTTGCGACATTCGATTCCTCTCGTCATTTTACGTCGGAATAGCATGTTTTCCACACCCGATTACGGTCCTCGAAGCCAGAATACTGGGAGATAGGTCTTGGCAATAACAGCGACTTTATGACGAAGTGAGGCTCTGATTTGAATTCTGCTTGCGGCATTCGATCCCTCTCGTCATTTTACATCGGAGGAGAATGTTTTCCACACGCGATTACGGTCCTGGAAGCCAGAATACTGGAAGATAGCTTTTGGCTATAACAGCGGTTTTCTGACGAAGGAAGGATCTGATTTGAATTCTGCTTGCGACATTCAATCCCTCTCGTCATTTTACGTCGGAATAGCATGTTTTCCATACCCGATTACGGTCCTGGAAGCCAGAATACTGGAAGATAGCTTTTGGCTATAACAGCGGTTTTCTGACGAAGGAAGGCTCTGATTTGAATTCTGCTTGCGACATTCAATCCCTCTCGTCATTTTACGTCGGAGTAGAATGTTTTCCACACCCGATTACGGTCCTGGAAGCCAGAATACTGGAAGATAGCTTTTGACTATAACAGCGGTTTTCTGACGAAGGCAGTCTCCGATTTAAATTCTGCTTGCAACATTCAATCCCTCTCGTCATTTTACGTCGGAATAGCATGTTTTCCACACCCGATTACGGTCCTCGAACCCAGAATACTGGGAGACAGGTTTTGGCTATAACAGTGGTTTTCTGACGAAGGAAGGATCTGATTTGAATTCTGCTTGCGACATTCAATCCCTCTCGTCATTTTACGTCGGAATAGCATGTTTTCCATACCCGATTACGGTCCTGGAAGCCAGAATACTGGGAGATAGGTTTTGGCAATAAGAGCGACTTTATGACGAAGTGAGGCTCTGATTTGAATTCTGCTTGCGGCATTCGATCCCTCTCGTCATTTTACATCGGAGTAGAATGTTTTCCACACCCGATTACGGTCCTGGAAGCCAGAATACTGGGAGATAGGTTTTGGCTATAACAGCGGTTTTCTGACGAAGGCAGTCTCTGATTTAAATTCTGCTTGCGACATTCAATCCCTCTCGTCATTTTACGTCGGAATAGCATGTTTTCCATACCCGATTACGGTCCTGGAAGCCAGAATACTGGGAGATAGGTTTTGGATACAGGAGCAATTTTCTGACGAAGGAAGGCTCTGATTTGAATTCTGCTTGCGGCATTCGATCCCTCTCGTCATTTTACGTCGGAATAGCATGTTCTCCACACCCGATTACGATCCTGGCAGCCTCAATACCGGAAGATAGGTTTTGGATACAGGAGCGATTTTCTGACGAAGGAAGGCTCTTATTTGAATTCTGCTCGCGGCATTCGATCCCTCTCGTCATTTTACGTCGGAATAGCATGTTTTCCGCACCCGATTACGGTCCTGGAAACCAGAATACTGGGAGATAGGTTTTGGCTATAACAGCGGTTTTCTGACGAAGGAAGGATCTGATTTGAATTCTGCTTGCGACATTCAATCCCTCTCGTCATTTTACGTCGGAATAGCATGTTTTCCATACCCGATTACGGTCCTGGAAGCCAGAATACTGGGAGATAGGTTTTGGATACAGGAGCGATTTTCTGACGAAGGAAGGCTCTTATTTGAATTCTGCTCGCGGCATTCGATCCCTCTCGTCATTTTACGTCGGAATAGCATGTTTTCCGCACCCGATTACGGTCCTGGAAACCAGAATACTGGGAGATAGGTTTTGGCTATAACAGCGGTTTTCTGACGAAGGAAGGCTCCGATTTGAATTCTGCTTGCGGCATTCGATCCCTCTCGTCATTTTACATCCGAGTAGAATGTTTTCCACACCCGATTACGGTCCTGGAAGCCAGAATACTGGGAGATAGGTTTTGGCTATAACAGCGGTTTTCTGACGAAGGAAGGATCTGATTTGAATTCTGCTTGCGACATTCAATCCCTCTCGTCATTTTACGACGGAATAGCATGTTTTCCATACCCGATTACGGTCCTGGAAGCCAGAATACTGGGAGATAGGTTTTGGATACAGGAGCGATTTTCTGACGAAGGAAGGCTCTGATTTGAATTCTGCTTGCGGCATTCGATCCCTCTCGTCATTTTACGTCGGAATAGCATGTTTTCCATACCCGATTACGGTCCTGGAAGCCAGAATACTGGAAGATAGATTTTGGCTATAACAGCGGTTTTCTGACGAAGGAAGGATCTGATTTGAATTCTGCTTGCGACATTCAATCCCTCTCGTCATTTTACGTCGGAGTAGAATGTTTTCCACACCCGATTACGGTCCTGGAAGCCAGAATACTGGAAGATAGCTTTTGACTATAACAGCGGTTTTCTGACGAAGGCAGTCTCCGATTTAAATTCTGCTTGCAACATTCAATCCCTCTCGTCATTTTACGTCGGAATAGCATGTTTTCCATACCCGATTACGGTCCTGGAAGCCAGAATACTGGGAGATAGGTTTTGGATACAGGAGCGATTTTCTGACGAAGGAAGGCTCTGATTTGAATTCTGCTTGCGGCGTTCGATCCCTCTCGCCACTTTACGTCGGAATAGCGTGTTTTCCATACCCGATTACGGTCCTGGAAGCCAGAATACTGCAAGATAGCTTTTGGCTATAAAAGCGATTTTCTGACGAAGGAAGGCTCTGATTTGAATTCTGCTTGCGACATTCAATCCCTCTCGTCATTTTACGTCGGAATAGCATGTTTTCCACAGCCGATTACGGTCCTGGAAGCCAGAATACTGGGAGATAGGTTTTGGCAATAACAGCGACTTTATGACGAAGTGAGGCTCTGATTTGAATTCTGCTTGCGGCATTCGATCCCTCTCGTCATTTTACATCGGAGGAGAATGTTTTCCACACGCGATTACGGTCCTGGAAGCCAGAATACTGGGAGATAGGTTTTGGCTATAACAGCGGTTTTCTGACGAAGGAAGGATCTGATTTGAATTCTGCTTGCGACATTCAATCCCTCTCGTCATTTTACGTCGGAGTAGAATGTTTTCCACACCCGATTACGGTCCTGGAAGCCAGAATACTGGAAGATAGCTTTTGACTATAACAGCGGTTTTCTGACGAAGGCAGTCTCTGATTTAAATTCTGCTTGCAACATTCAATCCCTCTCGTCATTTTACGTCGGAATAGCATGTTTTCCACACCCGATTACGGTCCTCGAACCCAGAATACTGGGAGACAGGTTTTGGCTATAACAGTGGTTTTCTGACGAAGGAAGGATCTGATTTGAATTCTGCTTGCGACATTCAATCCCTCTCGTCATTTTACGTCGGAATAGCATGTTTTCCATACCCGATTACGGTCCTGGAAGCCAGAATACTGGGAGATAGGTTTTGGCAATAAGAGCGACTTTATGACGAAGTGAGGCTCTGATTTGAATTCTGCTTGCGGCATTCGATCCCTCTCGTCATTTTACATCGGAGTAGAATGTTTTCCACACCCGATTACGGTCCTGGAAGCCAGAATACTGGGAGATAGGTTTTGGCTATAACAGCGGTTTTCTGACGAAGGAAGGATCTGATTTGAATTCTGCTTGCGACATTCAATCCCTCTCGTCATTTTACGTCAGAATAGCATGTTTTCCACACCCGATTACGGTCCTCGAACCCAAAATACTGGGAGACAGGTTTTGGCTATAACAGTGGTTTTCTGACGAAGGAAGGATCTGATTTGAATTCTGCTTGCGACATTCAATCCCTCTCGTCATTTTACGTCGGAATAGCATGTTTTCCACACCCGATTACGGTCCTGGAAGCCAGAATACTGGGAGATAGGTTTTGGCTATAACAGCGGTTTTCTGACGAAGGCAGTCTCTGATTTAAATTCTGCTTGCGACATTCAATCCCTCTCGTCATTTTACGTCGGAATAGCATGTTTTCCATACTCGATTACGGTCCTGGAAGCCAGAATACTGGGAGATAGGTTTTGGATACAGGAGCAATTTTCTGACGAAGGAAGGCTCTGATTTGAATTCTGCTTGTGGCATTCGATCCCTCTCGCCATTTTACGTCGGAATAGCATGTTCTCCATACCCGATTACGGTCCTGGAAGCCAGAATACTGCAAGATAGCTTTTGGCAATAACAGCGACTTTATGACGAAGTGAGGCTCTGATTTGAATTCTGCTTGCGACATTCTATCCCTCTCGTCATTTTACATCGGAGGAGAATGATTTCCACACCCGATTACGGTCCTGGAAGCCAGAATACTGGAAGATAGCTTTTGGCTATAACAGCGGTTTTCTGACGAAGGAAGGATCTGATTTGAATTCTGCTTGCGACATTCGATTCCTCTCGTCATTTTACGTCGGAATAGCATGTTTTCCACACCCGATTACGGTCCTCGAAGCCAGAATACTGGGAGATAGGTCTTGGCAATAACAGCGACTTTATGACGAAGTGAGGCTCTGATTTGAATTCTGCTTGCGGCATTCGATCCCTCTCGTCATTTTACATCGGAGGAGAATGTTTTCCACACGCGATTACGGTCCTGGAAGCCAGAATACTGGAAGATAGCTTTTGGCTATAACAGCGGTTTTCTGACGAAGGAAGGATCTGATTTGAATTCTGCTTGCGACATTCAATCCCTCTCGTCATTTTACGTCGGAATAGCATGTTTTCCATACCCGATTACGGTCCTGGAAGCCAGAATACTGGAAGATAGCTTTTGGCTATAACAGCGGTTTTCTGACGAAGGAAGGATCTGATTTGAATTCTGCTTGCGACATTCAATCCCTCTCGTCATTTTACGTCGGAGTAGAATGTTTTCCACACCCGATTACGGTCCTGGAAGCCAGAATACTGGAAGATAGCTTTTGACTATAACAGCGGTTTTCTGACGAAGGCAGTCTCCGATTTAAATTCTGCTTGCAACATTCAATCCCTCTCGTCATTTTACGTCGGAATAGCATGTTTTCCACACCCGATTACGGTCCTCGAACCCAGAATACTGGGAGACAGGTTTTGGCTATAACAGTGGTTTTCTGACGAAGGAAGGATCTGATTTGAATTCTGCTTGCGACATTCAATCCCTCTCGTCATTTTACGTCGGAATAGCATGTTTTCCATACCCGATTACGGTCCTGGAAGCCAGAATACTGGGAGATAGGTTTTGGCAATAAGAGCGACTTTATGACGAAGTGAGGCTCTGATTTGAATTCTGCTTGCGGCATTCGATCCCTCTCGTCATTTTATGTCGGAATAGTATGTTTTCCACACCCGATTACGGTCCTGGAAGCCAGAATACTGGGAGATAGGTTTTGGCTATAACAGCGGTTTTCTGACGAAGGCAGTCTCTGATTTAAATTCTGCTTGCGACATTCAATCCCTCTCGTCATTTTACGTCGGAATAGCATGTTTTCCATACCCGATTACGGTCCTGGAAGCCAGAATACTGGGAGATAGGTTTTGGATACAGGAGCAATTTTCTGACGAAGGAAGGCTCTGATTTGAATTCTGCTTGCGGCATTCGATTCCTCTCGCCATTTTACGTCGGAATAGCATGTTCTCCACACCCGATTACGATCCTGGCAGCCTCAATACCGGAAGATAGGTTTTGGATACAGGAGCGATTTTCTGACGAAGGAAGGCTCTTATTTGAATTCTGCTCGCGGCATTCGATCCCTCTCGTCATTTTACGTCGGAATAGCATGTTTTCCGCACCCGATTACGGTCCTGGAAGCCAGAATACTGGGAGATAGGTTTTGGCTATAACAGCGGTTTTCTGACGAAGGAAGGATCTGATTTGAATTCTGCTTGCGACATTCAATCCCTCTCGTCATTTTACGTCGGAATAGCATGTTTTCCATACCCGATTACGGTCCTGGAAGCCAGAATACTGGGAGATAGGTTTTGGATACAGGAGCGATTTTCTGACGAAGGAAGGCTCTTATTTGAATTCTGCTCGCGGCATTCGATCCCTCTCGTCATTTTACGTCGGAATAGCATGTTTTCCGCACCCGATTACGGTCCTGGAAACCAGAATACTGGGAGATAGGTTTTGGCTATAACAGCGGTTTTCTGACGAAGGAAGGCTCCGATTTGAATTCTGCTTGCGGCATTCGATCCCTCTCGTCATTTTACATCCGAGTAGAATGTTTTCCACACCCGATTACGGTCCTGGAAGCCAGAATACTGGGAGATAGGTTTTGGCTATAACAGCGGTTTTCTGACGAAGGCAGTCTCTGATTTGAATTCTGCTTGCGACATTCAATCCCTCTCGTCATTTTACGACGGAATAGCATGTTTTCCATACCCGATTACGGTCCTGGAAGCCAGAATACTGGGAGATAGGTTTTGGATACAGGAGCGATTTTCTGACGAAGGAAGGCTCTGATTTGAATTCTGCTTGCGGCATTCAATCCCTCTCGTCATTTTACGTCGGAATAGCATGTTTTCCATACCCGATTACGGTCCTGGAGGCCTGAATACTGGAAGATAGATTTTGGCTATAACAGCGGTTTTCTGACGAAGGAAGGATCTGATTTGAATTCTGCTTGCGACATTCAATCCCTCTCGTCATTTTACGTCGGAGTAGAATGTTTTCCACACCCGATTACGGTCCTGGAAGCCAGAATACTGGAAGATAGCTTTTGACTATAACAGCGGTTTTCTGACGAAGGCAGTCTCCGATTTAAATTCTGCTTGCAACATTCAATCCCTCTCGTCATTTTACGTCGGAATAGCATGTTTTCCATACCCGATTACGGTCCTGGAAGCCAGAATACTGGGAGATAGGTTTTGGATACAGGAGCGATTTTCTGACGAAGGAAGGCTCTGATTTGAATTCTGCTTGCGGCGTTCGATCCCTCTCGCCACTTTACGTCGGAATAGCGTGTTCTCCATACCCGATTACGGTCCTGGAAGCCAGAATACTGCAAGATAGCTTTTGGCTATAAAAGCGATTTTCTGACGAAGGAAGGATCTGATTTGAATTCTGCTTGCGACATTCAATCCCTCTCGTCATTTTACGTCGGAATATCGCGTTTTCCACAGCCGATTACGGTCCTGGAAGCCAGAATACTGGGAGATAGGTTTTGGCAATAACAGCGACTTCATGACGAAGTGAGGCTCTGATTTGAATTCTGCTTGCGGCATTCGATCCCTCTCGTCATTTTACATCGGAGGAGAATGTTTTCCACACGCGATTACGGTCCTGGAAGCCAGAATACTGGGAGATAGGTTTTGGCTATAACAGCGGTTTTCTGACGAAGGAAGGATCTGATTTGAATTCTGCTTGCGACATTCAATCCCTCTCGTCATTTTACGTCGGAGTAGAATGTTTTCCACACCCGATTACGGTCCTGGAAGCCAGAATACTGGAAGATAGCTTTTGACTATAACAGCGGTTTTCTGACGAAGGCAGTCTCTGATTTAAATTCTGCTTGCAACATTCAATCCCTCTCGTCATTTTACGTCGGAATAGCATGTTTTCCACACCCGATTACGGTCCTCGAACCCAGAATACTGGGAGACAGGTTTTGGCTATAACAGTGGTTTTCTGACGAAGGAAGGATCTGATTTGAATTCTGCTTGCGACATTCAATCCCTCTCGTCATTTTACGTCGGAATAGAATGTTTTCCATACCCGATTACGGTCCTGGAAGCCAGAATACTGGGAGATAGGTTTTGGCAATAAGAGCGACTTTATGACGAAGTGAGGCTCTGATTTGAATTCTGCTTGCGGCATTCGATCCCTCTCGTCATTTTACATCGGAGTAGAATGTTTTCCACACCCGATTACGGTCCTGGAAGCCAGAATACTGGAAGATAGCTTTTGACTATAACAGCGGTTTTCTGACGAAGGCAGTCTCCGATTTAAATTCTGCTTGCAACATTCAATCCCTCTCGTCATTTTACGTCGGAATAGCATGTTTTCCACACCCGATTACGGTCCTCGAACCCAGAATACTGGGAGACAGGTTTTGGCTATAACAGTGGTTTTCTGACGAAGGAAGGATCTGATTTGAATTCTGCTTGCGACATTCAATCCCTCTCGTCATTTTACGTCGGAATAGCATGTTTTCCATACCCGATTACGGTCCTGGAAGCCAGAATACTGGGAGATAGGTTTTGGCAATAAGAGCGACTTTATGACGAAGTGAGGCTCTGATTTGAATTCTGCTTGCGGCATTCGATCCCTCTCGTCATTTTACATCGGAGTAGAATGTTTTCCACACCCGATTACGGTCCTGGAAGCCAGAATACTGGGAGATAGGTTTTGGCTATAACAGCGGTTTTCTGACGAAGGCAGTCTCTGATTTAAATTCTGCTTGCGACATTCAATCCCTCTCGTCATTTTACGTCGGAATAGCATGTTTTCCATACCCGATTACGGTCCTGGAAGCCAGAATACTGGGAGATAGGTTTTGGCTATAACAGCGGTTTTCTGACGAAGGAAGGCTCCGATTTGAATTCTGCTTGCGGCATTCGATCCCTCTCGTCATTTTACATCCGAGTAGAATGTTTTCCACACCCGATTACGGTCCTGGAAGCCAGAATACTGGGAGATAGGTTTTGGCTATAACAGCGGTTTTCTGACGAAGGAAGGCTCCGATTTGAATTCTGCTTGCGGCATTCGATCCCTCTCGTCATTTTACATCCGAGTAGAATGTTTTCCACACCCGATTACGGTCCTGGAAGCCAGAATACTGGGAGATAGGTTTTGGCTATAACAGCGGTTTTCTGACGAAGGAAGGATCTGATTTGAATTCTGCTTGCGACATTCAATCCCTCTCGTCATTTTACGTCGGAATAGCATGTTTTCCATACCCGATTACGGTCCTGGAAGCCAGAATACTGGGAGATAGGTTTTGGATACAGGAGCGATTTTCTGACGAAGGAAGGCTCTTATTTGAATTCTGCTCGCGGCATTCGATCCCTCTCGTCATTTTACGTCGGAATAGCATGTTTTCCGCACCCGATTACGGTCCTGGAAACCAGAATACTGGGAGATAGGTTTTGGCTATAACAGCGGTTTTCTGACGAAGGAAGGCTCCGATTTGAATTCTGCTTGCGGCATTCGATCCCTCTCGTCATTTTACATCCGAGTAGAATGTTTTCCACACCCGATTACGGTCCTGGAAGCCAGAATACTGGGAGATAGGTTTTGGCTATAACAGCGGTTTTCTGACGAAGGAAGGATCTGATTTGAATTCTGCTTGCGACATTCAATCCCTCTCGTCATTTTACGTCGGAATAGCATGTTTTCCATACCCGATTACGGTCCTGGAAGCCAGAATACTGGGAGATAGGTTTTGGATACAGGAGCGATTTTCTGACGAAGGAAGGCTCTGATTTGAATTCTGCTTGCGGCATTCGATCCCTCTCGCCATTTTACGTCGGAATAGCGTGTTCTCCATACCCGATTACGGTCCTGGAAGCCAGAATACTGCAAGATAGCTTTTGGCTATAACAGCGATTTTCTGACGAAGGAAGGATCTGATTTGAATTCTGCTTGCGACATTCAATCCCTCTCGTCATTTTACGTCGGAATAGCATGTTTTCCACACCCGATTACGGTCCTGGAAGCCAGAATACTGGGAGATAGGTTTTGGCAATAACAGCGACTTTATGACGAAGTGAGGCTCTGATTTGAATTCTGCTCGCGGCATTCGATCCCTCTCGTCATTTTACATCGGAGGAGAATGTTTTCCACACGCGATTACGGTCCTGGAAGCCAGAATACTGGAAGATAGCTTTTGGCTATAACAGCGGTTTTCTGACGAAGGAAGGATCTGATTTGAATTCTGCTTGCGACATTCAATCCCTCTCGTCATTTTACGTCGGAATAGCATGTTTTCCATACCCGATTACGGTCCTGGAAGCCAGAATACTGGAAGATAGCTTTTGGCTATAACAGCGGTTTTCTGACGAAGGAAGGATCTGATTTGAATTCTGCTTGCGACATTCAATCCCTCTCGTCATTTTACGTCGGAGTAGAATGTTTTCCACACCCGATTACGGTCCTGGAAGCCAGAATACTGGAAGATAGCTTTTGACTATAACAGCGGTTTTCTGACGAAGGCAGTCTCCGATTTAAATTCTGCTTGCAACATTCAATCCCTCTCGTCATTTTACGTCGGAATAGCATGTTTTCCATACCCGATTACGGTCCTGGAAGCCAGAATACTGGGAGATAGGTTTTGGATACAGGAGCGATTTTCTGACGAAGGAAGGCTCTGATTTGAATTCTGCTTGCGGCGTTCGATCCCTCTCGCCACTTTACGTCGGAATAGCGTGTTCTCCATACCCGATTACGGTCCTGGAAGCCAGAATACTGCAAGATAGCTTTTGGCTATAAAAGCGATTTTCTGACGAAGGAAGGATCTGATTTGAATTCTGCTTGCGACATTCAATCCCTCTCGTCATTTTACGTCGGAATAGCATGTTTTCCACAGCCGATTACGGTCCTGGAAGCCAGAATACTGCGAGATAGGTTTTGGCAATAACAGCGACTTTATGACGAAGTGAGGCTCTGATTTGAATTCTGCTTGCGGCATTCGATCCCTCTCGTCATTTTACATCGGAGGAGAATGTTTTCCACACGCGATTACGGTCCTGGAAGCCAGAATACTGGGAGATAGGTTTTGGCTATAACAGCGGTTTTCTGACGAAGGAAGGATCTGATTTGAATTCTGCTTGCGACATTCAATCCCTCTCGTCATTTTACGTCGGAGTAGAATGTTTTCCACACCCGATTACGGTCCTGGAAGCCAGAATACTGGAAGATAGCTTTTGACTATAACAGCGGTTTTCTGACGAAGGCAGTCTCTGATTTAAATTCTGGTTGCAACATTCAATCCCTCTCGTCATTTTACGTCGGAATAGCATGTTTTCCACACCCGATTACGGTCCTCGAACCCAGAATACTGGGAGATAGGTTTTGGCAATAAGAGCGACTTTATGACGAAGTGAGGCTCTGATTTGAATTCTGCTTGCGGCATTCGATCCCTCTCGTCATTTTACATCGGAGTAGAATGTTTTCCACACCCGATTACGGTCCTGGAAGCCAAAATACTGGGAGATAGGTTTTGGCTATAACAGCGGTTTTCTGACGAAGGCAGTCTCTGATTTAAATTCTGCTTGCGACATTCAATCCCTCTCGTCATTTTACGTCGGAATAGCATGTTTTCCATACCCGATTACGGTCCTGGAAGCCAGAATACTGGGAGATAGGTTTTGGATACAGGAGCAATTTTCTGACGAAGGAAGGCTCTGATTTGAATTCTGCTCGCGGCATTCGATCCCTCTCGTCATTTTACGTCGGAATAGCATGTTTTCCGCACCCGATTACGGTCCTGGAAACCAGAATACTGGGAGATAGGTTTTGGCTATAACAGCGGTTTTCTGACGAAGGAAGGCTCCGATTTGAATTCTGCTTGCGGCATTCGATCCCTCTCGTCATTTTACATCCGAGTAGAATGTTTTCCACACCCGATTACGGTCCTGGAAGCCAGAATACTGGGAGATAGGTTTTGGCTATAACAGCGGTTTTCTGACGAAGGAAGGATCTGATTTGAATTCTGCTTGCGACATTCAATCCCTCTCGTCATTTTACGTCGGAATAGCATGTTTTCCATACCCGATTACGGTCCTGGAAGCCAGAATACTGGGAGATAGGTTTTGGATACAGGAGCGATTTTCTGACGAAGGAAGGCTCTTATTTGAATTCTGCTCGCGGCATTCGATCCCTCTCGTCATTTTACGTCGGAATAGCATGTTTTCCGCACCCGATTACGGTCCTGGAAACCAGAATACTGGGAGATAGGTTTTGGCTATAACAGCGGTTTTCTGACGAAGGAAGGCTCCGATTTGAATTCTGCTTGCGGCATTCGATCCCTCTCGTCATTTTACATCCGAGTAGAATGTTTTCCACACCCGATTACGGTCCTGGAAGCCAGAATACTGGGAGATAGGTTTTGGCTATAACAGCGGTTTTCTGACGAAGGAAGGCTCTGATTTGAATTCTGCTTGCGACATTCAATCCCTCTCGTCATTTTACGTCGGAATAGCATGTTTTCCATACCCGATTACGGTCCTGGAAGCCAGAATACTGGGAGATAGGTTTTGGATACAGGAGCGATTTTCTGACGAAGGCAGTCTCTGATTTAAATTCTGCTTGCGACATTCAATCCCTCTCGTCATTTTACGTCGGAATAGCATGTTTTCCATACCCGATTACGGTCCTGGAAGCCAGAATACTGGGAGATATGTTTTGGATACAGGAGCGATTTTCTGACGAAGGAAGGCTCTGATTTGAATTCTGCTTGCGACATTCAATCCCTCTCGTCATTTTACGTCGGAATAGCATGTTTTCCACACCCGATTACGGTCCTGGAAGCCAGAATACTGGGAGATAGGTTTTGGCAATAACAGCGACTTTATGACGAAGTGAGGCTCTGATTTGAATTCTGCTTGCGACATTCGATCCCTCTCGTCATTTTACATCGGAGGAGAAAGTTTTCCACACGCGATTACGGTCCTGGAAGCCAGAATACTGGAAGATAGCTTTTGCCTATAACAGCGGTTTTCTGACGAAGGAAGGATCTGATTTGAATTCTGCTTGCGACATTCAATCCCTCTCGTCATTTTACGTCGGAATAGCATGTTTTCCATACCCGATTACGGTCCTGGAAGCCAGAATACTGGAAGATAGCTTTTGGCTATAACAGCGGTTTTCTGACGAAGGAAGGATCTGATTTGAATTCTGCTTGCGACATTCAATCCCTCTCGTCATTTTACGTCGGAGTAGAATGTTTTCCACACCCGATTACGGTCCTGGAAGCCAGAATACTGGAAGATAGCTTTTGACTATAACAGCGGTTTTCTGACGAAGGCAGTCTCCGATTTAAATTCTGCTTGCAACATTCAATCCCTCTCGTCATTTT